>JAZKLR010000145.1:4409613-5879485 GCA_037103525.1 Ganaspis brasiliensis | reverse complement strand
ATAAATATTATTAGGATAATTAAAATTTATACGGTTTTTATAAAACAAACATTTGCACAATTCAACTGTGTAGAATTTAATATTAATCTTATCTACTCTCTAAATCTGAATGTGTGAAATTTCACTAGACTACGTTATAAGTAAAATTTCGCACATTCAGATTTAGGGAGTAATCTTTATAAAAAATCTTAGTGTATAGTTTTAATGTGTAGAATTTTAAGCTGCATAATTTTACTATGTAGGAGTTAATTACACTGTGTTACAAAAAATTTAAAAAATAATTACTTTTAGTCGGACCTAGCCTAAATTGTTCGTCATAAAAAACTAAAAAAAAATGTATATTAAATTTCCCCCGACCCCCAAAATTTCATTTTAGAGCTAAGAAACAGTTTTTCTGCAGTTTTCGTACAAAACACACTGTAACTTCGTCATTTTTGGTCTGATTTCAAATTTCTTTTTTTTTTTATTTTAAAGTTGAGGAACAAGGCTTTCAATACTTCATAGAGGTTTTGTGTTTAAAATAATATTTACTGTAGAAAAAGAGTAAAAAAGTTCGAAAATTGACAATTTTAAAAAAGTTTTTCAACTTTGACCATGATTTACGGACTAATTTCATTTAGAATGTTTTTTTCTGTGCTAATTAAATTAAAGTGTATTTAATTCTGTGTCGAATGAGCGATTATTGACTGAAATTGGTGAAAAACTGACGTGAGTTATTGCATTTTTTGTCATAATAAACACAGCATTTTATTTGAGCAAAAATTAATACTTTCATTTTTTTGATTTTTTTGAACTCTTGTAAGTGGCACATATCATCTTCTTACAACTTTGTTGTATTTATTTTAGTAAATTTCGGTAAAATATTTAAAGTTAAGAACGATACCAACATTTTTTAAAATTGATTTTCCTGTAAAATGCTGAAATTATAATGACAAAAAATGCGATAATTCAGTCAGTTTTTTACCAATTTCAGTTAAAAACCGCTCATTCGACGCAGAATTAAATACACTTTAATTATATTAGCACAGAAAAAAGCATTCTAAATGGAATTGGTCCGTAAATCATGGTCAAAGTCTTCCATGAAAAAGTCTTATTTGGAACATTTGTTACTTAATTAAATATAGAATTAAGAATAAGTAAAAAAATTCAAATTTTCCATTTTACAAAACGTAGGGGTAAGATGGGGTACCCCCTGGAGGCAAGATGGGGTAGTATAAAAATCGACCTATTTTTGTCTACAAATTTCGCAAACACCTTTATTAATTTTATAAAATAAACTAAAAAACCAGTTTAATGCGTAATTTTAATTCTCCCATGTAAAATTAAGTTACAAACCTAACCTCAAAAAACAACAACTTTTATAATAAAAAGAAACAAGTGGTTGCCTGGTCCTGTATTTGAAATATATTATTTACGTAACAAAACGTCATAAATATTGTGTAAAATCACCAAAAGAAGATTTTTTTTAATAAAATAAAAAAATGATTGGTTTCCAGTACCTTATCCTGTCCTCACTTCCTATACCCCGTCTTGCCCCCACATACGGAATTTCATTAAAAAATTAATTTCTAAAAATTAAGTTTCGAAACGGAAATAAACAAGTGCTTAACTTCAAGTGTAATCATTGTTGAACATGAAAAAAATTCTATAGTATATAAAATGTTGTTATTAAAACAACAAACACGTTCTAAATAAAATGCAAAAATGACAAGAAAATCGTCAAAAACAGTTTTTTCAATGTAACAAATAAAAAACTCGGTTTCATCAATCAGTGACTTGGCCATTTATTAGTTTCTTAATTAAAGCAGGTACCCCGTCTTGCCCCCAACCCCGTCTTGCCCCCACCTCCCCTGTGGTGGTTTTTTAAAATATCATAAAAAATATTTGCAATAAATTGTTAAATAAATTATGGAATACTATTTTTTAAACAATTTTTAAGAGATGGTCAGATGGAATTACCGATTTGAGTGATGTTTGACAATTTCATAGTAAGTTTTCGAAATAACAATGTGGAATTTCATTGTCTTTGAGCGACTTATAAGCATTGTCTGATTTCAAAATAAGAAAACAGAGGTATTTCAGACTTCTTTCTTTTTTGGATCACCCTTATAAAGGGGCAAAATTCCTGAACTGTCCAGGTCAAAAAATAAAATTTATTCAAACTTTGCTAAAATGTTTCCATTGTTATTGAAAGTGTAAATACCAAATATTTTCAAATTCCATAAAATAGTTTTTGAGTTATACAGTTTTAAAATTTTGAATTTTTTTAAAATGTAGTTTTTTAAATTAATTATATTTCTAAGTATATTGCATAAAAGTTAACACATATATAGTGATTTTTAAAGCTTTTTTTACAGGCTATTCGATGATAATAAATGTTTTTTGTAAAAAAAAAATTTGACCTTTAAATTCAAGGTCAAATTGTTAATTTGATTGTATCTCGAAATCGGAGATTTAAAAAAATTTTTAACCTATCTCAATGGAAAGATTGACTTTTTTCCTATAAGATATGTAAAAATTAGAGTGGAACTCTAAATACTTCTGTCAAAAATACATCTCAAATACCTGCGCGCGCTCGAATCGCGCGACCTCGCGCGAGTAACAACTGGTTAATCGATGGCGCGCGGGTATTTGAGATGTATTTTTGACAAAAGTATTTTGAATTCCACTCTAATTTTTACATATCTTATAGAAAAAAAGTCAAGCTTTCCATTGAGATAGGTTAACATTTTTTTAAATCTCCGATTTCGAGATACAATCAAATTAACACTTTGACCTTGAATTTAAAGGTCAAATTTTTTTTTTTACAAAAAAACATTAATTATCATCGAATAGCCTGTAAAAAAAGGTTTAAAAATCACTATATATATGTTAACTTTTATGCAATATACTTAGAAATATAATTAATTTAAAAAACTACATTTTAAAAAAATTCAAAATTTTAAAACTGCATAACTCAAAAACTATTTTATGGAATTTGAAAATATTTGGTATTTACACTTTCAACAACAATGGAAACATTTTAGCAAAGTTTGAATAAATTTTATTTTTTGACCTGGACAGTTCAGAAATTTCGCCCCATATATACAATACGTCCATTATTATAGAAACGCCTGTTTTGAGCAATTCAAATTAATCAATTTTTTAAATTTTTAAATAAAATGATCTTTTTATACTCTCTAAATCTGAATTGGTTAAAAATAACTAATTATTAGTAAAACCGTGACGGACTTTTTATTTCATCAATTAGTCAAAAATAACTAATTATTAGTAAAAAAATAAGTAAAAAATATTTAAAATTTGACTAATTGAATTAGTAAACAGAATTTTACTATAACATTAGTTATTTTGACAAAACCTAAAAATGAATTAAACTAATAATTAATTATTTTTTACTAAATAATTTGTAGAAATATACACGGAAAAAAAGTATAACTGCATCAGTAAAACTTTTCTCCATAATACCTAAACATTTAGCCAAAAACGAACGAACGATATTGCCAATATCACTGTTTTGGCGAAATTGAAAATCGTCGCTCAATTTTTCTATATTAGGGAAAGTGTATTATTAATTTATATATTTGTCACTTTAAAAGAAAAATATTGAATTTCTTTAATATAAATATTCAAAATGTATAGCTAGAAATTTGATTTTGATGAATAGTTAGAAAAAGCAGATGAATATATGTTTTGACAATTTCAACTTCAAATATTTTCGTGGTTAGGTGTTATTTATTTTCATTTTTATAACATAATAAGTATTAAAATTTTTACTAAGACCTTAATTATAATTAATATAAGTGTTTTAATTATCTTCAGTAAAATGTAGTGACGTATAAAAAAGTATGAAAAAGGAAAGTGAATACGATAAAATGATTTGCCCAAAATATAATTTTGTATTCGTACTTTGATTTCCAAAACAATAAATAAATTTAAATATGTATTTAGTTTCGTCATTAATATGTAATTTAAGTTTAAATTGACATGATTTTCTAATATTTTGATAAGTAGTTTTTGATATTCTTATAGTTCCTTTTAAATTAGATTTTATTAAAAAGTAGGGTTATTAAGATTGTAAATGAACTTAATAAGTTTACAATACCACTATATTTATCATTTAATAAAGGTTTTTTAACGTTTAAACGTACGCATACAAAAAGTAACGAATGCATTTAAACTTATATTAAATTTATCAATTAATTTAAATGCAAACATCGTTTAGCTTTAAATATTTTATTATTAATGTAATTTTTTAATATTTATTTATTTATTTATTTATTTTATTTAACTCAATTCTTCTTCTTCTCTATATTTCTTCTTCTTTCTTCTTTTCACCTTAATAATTTTTACTTATTTGGCTCAAGATAATCATATTAGTATTTTTATTTAATTAATTGTTAAATAAAATTAAATGTTTTTATTATTATTATCAGGTTAAATTCGTATGAACAAATTGACTATGCCTATAGCTGACCTAAAGGTGCATTTCACTGTTATATTTAAAAAGTTTTATTATTTTGGTTATTTAAGAAGAATACATAATTTGCTAAAATACGAAATTTCGAATTTTAACAATAACAAAAGAAATATCAATTTATTAAAACAGTTTACTGAAAATAGCAGAAAGATTTATATAAATTAACTGTACATTTTCTTATTATAGCTTTATTTCTAAATTCAGTCGTTCGCCACACTAGATTTTTTTCCGTGTAACTATTTCAAATAGTGACTGACTTTTTGCTATTAAATTAGTTATTTTTAACTAATTAAAATTTAGAGAGTAAGTCATTTTAAACTATTTAAGTTCAGTATTAAGTGAGCTCAGGATTTCTAAAGCATACATTCCCAATGAAAAATCTCTGGGTTATGCCGATGCTTACAACTGGCGTATTTCATTTTCGATTATTTTAATTGTTGTTGTAGTATTTTATTACTTAAAAAAAAATTGAAACACGTTATTCTTATAGATTAAAGTATTTTCAAAATTATTTTTTTTAATAATATTATTATAATTTTTAATCTTTATTGTTATCAATAAAAGTAGCCATATATAAAGATTTAAAAATGAGATAATTCAAAAGTGAATCCTCCAAAAATAAAAAGTTAGAAAATTCTGAATTCTTTATATAGACTAAAACTAGCACAACTTTAATTGAATGTTTAATTTTTATGAATATTATTCAAACAATTTTTCTTGTTAATTATTTAGGCAGAGTTTACTACAGTTTAAAAAATATTTATTAAAAAAAGTAAATGGTCTTCTCCATAACTGATCAGAAATTCAAATATTGGTTTTTGTAAATATTAATATAAGCCAGGGTGGCTGTGGGGTTTAAGCGTATAACTTGCGTCCGAAGGGTCCCGGGTTCGATCCCAACCAGCGTGCGATTTTTCGTTTTATATAATAGTTTTAATTGTTTAGGTATAGCGAATATTAGTCATATATGTTAAAATTTGTTTAAACAAATTAAATTAACTAATAAAATATGAAAATAAAATTTGCAAGACGAAGTCAGTCAGTACTGAATAGCGTTATCATCCCAGAGTTAGGTCAATACTGCACCAGTACTGGATTACAGTACTGCGCCAGCCTTGCATAATACTGGCCAGTACTGGCGCGGTACCGCGCCAGTTGTCAATTTTTCATTGGGTTGTAGAAATAGTGAAAATGCAGTATTTTATCATCAAACAATAAAGATTGTAATCTTCTTAGTCTGATTTAAAAGATAATTTTCTGTAGAATCTAAAACATTTAGCACTATTTTTGCAGAATTGTTTTTGAAGAACAAAAATATTTTTAAAAATTGTATGTTATTTGTTGGGTTTGAAAAAAGATCGTTTTATTAAAGTACTATTTTGAAAATATTTCTCAAAAAACTTAAAAATAATTAATATAATATAATTTTCAAAATATTGTTTTCTCTAGAATCAGAAGTCTATAGAAAATTCTATTTTAAATCAAACTGAGAACTTTAAAAAATCTTATTATTATTGTATTAGTTATTTTGAATTTAATGGAACCTTGCATTTTACACTATTGTTATAATATATGCATTAATGCATTAATTTTTTCTTTTAATTTTAATTGGGCAAATTCATATAATATCAGTTTTTATAAATTTTTTAGGCTCTTTCAATTTTGTCATATTGTTCTTGATTTTCTTAAAAAACTTTAACTTTTAAAAGTGAAAATCAAATAAAATTAGATTTTTACTTTCTAAATCTAAATTAGTGATTTTTCACTATTTAATAGTGACAGATTTCTCGCTAATTCATTTGTGAATATTTTACTAATGTTTAGTAGAAAACTTCTAATTGAAAAATGAAATATTAAGAAATTACGCCCTACATATATGTATTATATATATTTCAGTATAATGGATTTCTTGTGTCGCTTCTGTGACCATAACACCCAAGTTTTAAAACATCACCTAGAACATCACAATTATCACAAAAACTTAAATAGTAGCTTTCACTGTGGTTACAATGGATGCAAAGAATTTTTTCGTACTATTGCGTCTCTTAAAATGCACTATATCAGAAGACATAACATTTTAAATGAAAAAAGGGAATCCTATTCTAAGGTTGTCCCTGTCATGAATGAATATTCGAAGTTTATTTGTAACGTTGAAATATGTAAAAAGGAAGTAGATAATTATCAACTCTTCCTTAAACATTTAAAGCAACATATTTCTCAGGGTATGCCAATAAAATGTATTGTTCCCAATTGTCCAACTGTAGGTAAATATAGTACTGTAAATTCATTTACGAGCCACATGTCAAAATTTCATAAAAAAACACCAAACATCGTAAACACTGATGAAGATTTTGTTTTAGTAAAAGACAAAGATTTTTTTTCTTTGAGAAGTCAAGATATTTCAGTACATAATTTAAGTACTAATGAGGAAAAGCAAAGTATCAATCAACAATCTTTAGTTGTTGAACAAAATTTACCTAGAAATGTACACAAAGACTTAGTTCTGCAACAAACGGCTGAATTACTTCTTAAATTAGAAACTTGTTATATGGTTCCAACAAGTACTATTCAATATTTAATCAATGAATGGCAAAACATCGAAAAACAAAACATGGAGACTTGGAAAGAAATTTTACAAGAGACCCTTTTAAATGAAAATGTATCACTTTCAAAAATTAAAGAAATTAATGACCGCGTTCAGGATAAGCATCCATTTTTGAATAACTGTAATAAACTGAAAAGTAATTACAAACGAAAAAAATTTTATAAGGAACATTTCACATATGTCGAGCCGAAACAGAAATTACTTTGTAGTTTGAATGGGAAGAAACATTATTTTCATTACGTTCCAATCCGCGAAACTATAACCGCTATGTTCAAGGATAAGTCGTTCCCTTCTATCTCCTTAACTTCAATAAATTCTAATGACGATATTCTTAGAGATTTTACGGATGGCAGTGTTTATCAATCAAATACATTTTTTCAAATGAATCCTGAATCACTTAAAATTATATTGTATCAAGACAGCTTTGAAGTTGTGAATCCTTTAGGTTCCGCAAGAGGAAAATATAAATTACTTGCAGTATACCTCAGCTTAGGTAATCTTCCAGATTATATTCGCTCTCACATTGACTCTATTCAGTTAGTAGCTTTATGCCGGGAAAAATATTTCAACCAAGAAAAAGTCTATGGTACTATCGTGGAGGATATAAAAATTATTGAAACTAAGGGCATAGAAATTGAACCGAATAAATGGGTGAAAGGAACGGTGTCATTTGTTGTCGGTGACAATCTTGGTAATCATCAGTTAGGTGGATTTTGCGAAAATTTTAGTAAATCAAAGTTTTTCTGTAGATATTGTTTAATTGAAAGGAAAAAGGAAAGTCGCATTTCAGAAACACAAAATGAGTTAGAAGAAAATAATCATGTTGATAGTTTACCGGGCACATCTGAATTAAACAACTCTTTTGATATTAATGAAAGATCAGATTTAAACGAGTCAATTGATTCAAACGAGTCATTGGATGCAAATGAGTCGTTTGATTCAAACGAGTCATCTGATTCAAACAAATCAATTGATTTAAACGAATCATATGACAATGAATCATTAAGTGATTCAAGTGAAAAAGAATTAGAAGACCATTTGTTTTTTAAAACCTATAAAAAAAGAACTGTGGATAGTTATGAGGAATCACTTAGATTTTTAGTTACGGGCAAAAATTATCAAGGTATAAAATTTAATTCTTTATTTAACAGGCTAGAATATTATCACGTATGCATGCCTGGTTTATGTCCTTGTTGTGGTCACGATTTACTAGAAGGTGTAGTTGCAGTAGATATTGCACTATTCACCAAATATTTCGTAGATAAGGGATGGTTTACGTATGCAGAGTTAAATAATAGAATTGAAAGTTTTAAGTATTCCTCGACAGATGGTAGGGACAAACCATCAATATTAAAAGAAAATTGTTTAAAATTATCAGGTAGTGCCTGGCAAAACTGGACTTTTCTGAGACTTTATCCCCTTTTAGTTGGCGATAAAATAAAAGATTTTGATGATGAAGTATGGTTATGTCTTTTAAAGCTAGCAGAAATGGTTGAAATAATATTTGCTCCTGAAATCCATAAAACTTTTGTATCCTATCTTCAGGATGTTATTAATGAATATTTGCAAAGTAGAATGAATCTATTTCCAAATAATAAGTTACTTCCAAAGCATCACTTTATTTACCATTACCCAAAACTCATTATCGAATTTGGCCCTCTTTTAAGAGTATGGACTCTACGCTTTGAAAGTAAGCATACCTTCTTCAAAAGATGTATCCGAATTCTCAGAAATTTTAAAAATGTGACATTATCTCTTTCTGAAAAACATGAGCTTTTTCAAAGTTTATTAAGGCAAGGTGCTGGATTACTAGGCTTGAAGAATGTAAAAGAAGAAACAGAGTTAAGAATAAACTGGTATTGTCTCGGTATTCAAAAAGCAATTCAAGCAAAGGGTTTAAAAAATGACACAATGGAATGTAGTTCAGCTGATATTAAAGGGACATTTTTTAAAAGAGGAGATGTAGTTATATTAAAGCAAGAGCATTACCAATATAATGTCGAATTTGGAAAAATTTGCATGATATTGTACGACTCTCAAGAAAAAATTTCTTTTGTTTTGGAAATTATGGAGAATACTTTTAGGCAAAACCTTAGACTTTATGAATTAGGAGCAATTATACGTTACGAATGCGTATTTGTAGAAGAACTTTTATATTTTCAACCCCTTCATGTTTATTGTACAAACACTGTCCAGTATGTACGTTTAAATCATGGAATTGTAAAACCTTTTACACAGTAATGCGTCAAAATTCTTTGCTACCTTGTGATTTGCTACTTGAAGGCGTTAAGCTATTTTAACGAAGTAAGTAGCTCTTCGGAAGCAGAAAAAAACGAAGCATATGGATTATTTTTCTAATGCCATAATTTTTCTTCTAAAAAAAAATTGTATTTTTCCAGAGAAAATGACGTTACTGACAATTATGGATGCAACGAGAACCCAAAAATTTCTTGTATCTGGAGATAAAATTAAAGATGTCATTGAAAAAGCTTGCGAGAAAATGAAACTGCCTTCTCAAGAGTATAAGGTATATAGTATATACATTATTTAACACTGTATGCTTTCCATAATTTATTTTATATGTTTTTGTAAAAATTCAATTAACATTCATTTATGTTTTCAGCTTGTTTTGGAACAAAATGGAGCTGTTTTAGATGAAGAGGATTTCTTGTCTTCCTTACCTATTTTCACCGAACTTGTCATTCTAAATATGCAACAAACATGGCAATCAAAGGAGGAATTGGTTAGGCAGAATGAAGTACTTCCTTTAAAAGAGAATAATTCTAACGAAAGCAATATGAGTTTTTTAGAGGACAGGCCACCTGTTAACACTAGAGGTAAATCTAACATTGTACTATACTAGAAATTTTTTTGTACGTAACTTTCATTAATAATATAAATAAAGTATAAGTTACTATATAAACATTAACTTGTAAAAGACATGAAAAAAGTATATATTTCTTACAGTGCTAAATATGAATGCCATTTATGAACAAAGAACTCCTGTGTCTTTCCCTTGGAGTTCCCTGCCGAATTTGATAAACGAGAAATTGGAAAAGCAAGAAAAATTGTCAACCACAGATCGTAAAGACTTAAAAAAAGTTATTGGCCTACACATGATTGGAACACTAAAAGATTATACAAGGACAACTGCTGCTGCTTTAATTAAAATGTTTTCAAATAAATATCCAAACGCTTTAGTATTAGTGGATGCTGATGGGGATAAATTAAATGATGGAACCGAATCATTTCTCATAAAATTATATGATCACATTAGTCATAGAAAACCAGTTGTCGAAAAAAATCCAAGAAAACGGAAAAATGTTAATAATGAAAATGATGAAAATGCAGAGAATGACGAAATTCTTGAAATAGATAATATTCAACACGACGAATACGGATGTGTTGCATATCAAATACCATTGCCTCTAAGTGAGACGAAAATATCTCAAGAAGAGAAACGATTAGAAATAATTGAAAAAAGAAACTTGTGTCAAAATTTAAATGAAGTTGGAAGTCTACAAAACGAAATTCAAAATTTAATGGACATTACTTATGCGACTCAACGGATAAACATTGTAGATAGGAAAACTATTAACGAAGTTTTAAATAAATGGCCATGCCTCCAAGATGAAACGTTTTTTATTAAGCATGCTTCTGTGTTATTTGGAAGAGATACACAATCCGTTTGGAATGATCAACTAGAGTCAAAAGGGTCTACTTTATTTACATTTTTCCAATCAGAAGTAACAAGGAAAAATATTATTGGACAGAAAAGAAAAGAAAGTAGAATGAAAATGAAAAATACAATCATTGAAGCAAATGCTGCGTGTAAAAATTTGCGCACTGAAACACCAAAAACCATAGCAGTATTTCTTCTATTGCCTCTTCATTTCTTAGAAGAAGAAAAAGAAATTTTTCACCTTTTGCCTGTAAATAAAAACCTTTAAATTATATATTAATCAATACGTTTGACTATGTGACAAATAACTAGTAAATTTTGTCAATTCTTATATATTTTTCAGGATACAGCAGACGCAGAAACAGTCAAATCATTCGGAACCACAAATAGACCTATTTTTATCATTAAAGGTAAAATTTTTATTTATGAATAATAGTCAGAAATTCATAGTATATTTATGTATATATATATATTGGTAAAAAAATTAAAATTTATTAATATAATTTCAGGAAAGTCTTTATTCGATGAACATGCAACAGGAGAAATTTTTGTTGCGGGAGAAAAAATGTTGAATACCACAAATTTATTACAAGGATTTTTTTGCCTCATTTTATCATATTATGTGTACGGATTTACCTATGGCGAAAACAGTAAAAAAACTTTAGAGTTTATGCAAAGGTATGTATTTTATTTTTTGGAAGAAACAATACTAATTTTCAATAATTTATTAAAAAATTATGAAAAACTTTCTGATATAAAGAAAATGATTATTTTACAATTATTTTTCAGAGTTTTCCAGAAAATTAATCCAAGCACTGGACACAAAAGAGGAAAAAAAGGGAAACGAAATCTACACACCGTCAATTCTCAAGTCAAAACGTTAATGGACAGAATTGCAGAACTTTTATAGACGAAAAATGCCTAATAATGATTGAAAGCTTCCGAAACCTTCCTTCGGCAAACACGAAATCTAGAAGCATTAGTAAGACGCAACTAGACAAGATTCTGATTTTATTTATATTGATTATAACATATTATTATTATTATTATTATTATTGTTATAGTATCATTTTATTATTATATTATTATTATTTTTAACAACATTCAATTTTTGTTTTTGAATTAATAATCACTCCAAATTTTTTAACAAAAATTATTGTTATTTCCAGTAATAATTCAAAAATTCGATTATTTTTATTGTTATTAATGAAACTGGAAAATTAAGGTTCGTGATTTGTCAGCAAATTAATGATTACTTCGAATGTAGAAAAATATTTGTACATTCATGTCATTTAAGTGTAATTTATACTAGCATTATTACATTATAAACAATACTGTATAGCCAATTATTTATATAATCATGAATAAATAATACCACATAAAAATCATACTCTGTAAAATCTTTTCCACACATACGTATGGAGAATTATCATCATTAAAATTGCAATTCATTTATAGGAATTTTTTCAATACAGTTTGAAAAAATTACCCTTCAGTATACTAAAAATACAATATGGTAAGAAATTTTTTCCATACAAAAGTATGGAAAATTTTCAGTTCATTTTAATATACTTACCACACAATGTGTTAATTTTTCCATACAAGTAAATGGAACAATTACCATTCAGTTTTTGAAAAATACCATATAATAGAGTATTTTTTCCATACATCTGTATGGAAAAACTTAAGTTCATTTCAATAAAAATACCACACAGTATACAATTTTTTCCATACTTAAGTATGGAGAAACTTTAGTTAATATCCGTGAAAATACCATAGAGTATACAATTTTTTCCATACATCTGTATGGAAAAACTTTAGTTAATATCCGTAAAAATACCATACAGTATAGAAATTTTTCCATACATAAGTATGGAACAACTTTAGTTAATATCCGTGAAAATACCATACAGTATAAAATTTTTTCCATACATGTGTATGGAAAAATTTAAGTTAACATCCGTAAAAATACCATACAGTATAGAAATTTTTCCATACATAAGTATGGAAAAACTTTAGTTAATATCCGTAAAAATACCATACAGTATAGAAATTTTTCCATACATAAGTATGGAACAACTTTAGTTAATATCCGTGAAAATACCATACAGTATAAAATTTTTTCCATACATGTGTATGGAAAAATTTAAGTTAATATCCGTGAAAATACCAAACAGTGTACAATTTTTTCCATACAGGTGTATGGTACAATTACTTGTCATAGTTTGAACTTTTACCCTACAAATGTATGGAAAATATCAAATACTGTATGGGTTATTTACGTCGTATACATGTATGGTAAAAATGCTATAAATTTTTTTTACAGTGTAAAATTAAAAAAAGAAAATGAAAGAAAAATAAAAAAAACAGAGGTTAACGAGAAACCCGTTTGCGGTGGAGAGTTTGGCGGGTGGTCTCTCTCGTCGGTGTTCCGATCAGCAGCGAGGAATACCGGAAGAGAGTATGGGTTGTCGCCAATTAGCCGAGTATGCTGGCTTATTGCTTAATGAGCTAATACACAGCTTAATGAGCCGCGGTTACCTTCAACATGGGGTAAGTTTTGCACGATTCGTTCCATCATCGACTCGACGTTTGAAGATTTATAAATCTTCTTCGAGGGGAGAGGCAAAGCGAAAAGGGAGAAAATATACAGGAGAGAAAGTAAAGAAGAAAAAACAGCCGTTAATTAGGTGGAAACTGTTAATTTATCACCAAATCAAGTTCAAACTAATTAGAACTTGATTTATTCAGCCTGGAACGAGCTCCATAATATTTTTTCGCACAGACAGTGAGTTTATTAATAGTTTAAGTAATCCGGCGATTGAAAAAAAAGAGATAAAACTGTTTCACGCTTTGAAAACTTAGACACTTGGAAGTTTTATTAGGATCGAGAAAGTAATTTTATAACTGACCTAGTGGATATGAGAATCTTTTAGCAATCGGATCTCGCAAGTAATTAGGAAAGTCTCCAAGTCAGATAGGAAAGTTTTTAGTGCTTCTTTGCACTTCCTTTCTCGTTAAGCGAACGTAATGACACGATGAATTGATCGGTCTCAATCACCAACTCTCTTTCTCTTTATTCCGATTTACTCCTCTTAACCGCTATTTACAAAGTACCAGCTCCGTCCACGTACTTGGAGAGCTTGCCGAACTTCGTAATTACGTTAAAACGGCAGTGGTTAACCGTGCGTGCTTGTGATTAATCAGATATGGGCTCCTTTCAAACAAAGAACCTTTACCTACATGTATACAGAATAGAGTTATTCGTTTGTGAAAATTCTTGTGGTACAATCATTGATTTAATTTAGAATATAATCAATTAAATCAAACAAGCACATTCGTAATCTCTTGTACAATTCCTTTGATGCTCAATCACTACTTTTCGATGAAAAAAAAGTTTTTTATATGTAGGTACGTGATTCAATATAATTTTTAACTTATAAAAAAATAAATGAATAAAAATTGGAAAACATTTAGTTGAGTCACGTGTTGACAGCATTGGGTTTAGTTACGGGTTTTACATGTTCGTTTTTGAAGGTGGTTTCTCGGGCTGTAGTTGTGGTGGTGGGATTTTCGGTAGCTATAAGTAGTCGTTTTGAGCTTCCTCAGTCTTGCAGTTTCCGGATAACTGGCCGGAGTATTACTAATCTTTTCTTCTCTTTTCCAGCTCCTGATGAGGGTACTGGGTGAATGCCGAAACGTCGATTTTTTATATTTTTAACTAATTCTGTTTCTTTTCAGCTAAGGGAGATTAAAGGTAGTAGGTAGTGGGCTTGTAGATTAAGGAGGTTCCTAGTCAGCTTTCATCTCTCTTTCCAGTTTTTTTAATACAGGGTTTTTCTAAATTTTCATCCGGGAATTGGTCGTAAATTATTTCTTTAATTTATTTTAAGTCATTTTAATCAAAACTATACTATTGGAAGCGCAACGGTGTTTTCTAACTAGATGTTAGCTTAGAAAATTTGGAAAGAAATTTGGTGCAACTTAGGTATAGGAAATAATAAATAAAGATTTTAGAGCTAGTTAGTTTAGTTATTTGCTTAGAATTTTATTTTAGATTTTGAAACCTCTCAAATGAAATTCCTAACCTTGACTTTTGCTATAGAGTGCTACAGATACCTACATAAACCGTCTTTATTTTTATTAAAATACCATTTAGAAAAAAAATGCTATCATTATCAGAAAGTGTATCATCTATGACTTTAGTTATCAATTTAAAATTCCAGAGACTATATTTATATGCCAGTGTGACGTAAAATTGATCGTAAAATATCAATGGCGACACGGAAGTGACTGTACTATAAGCCCTGAAGTTTATTTTATAGAATACATGATGACATACTTTTCTCTTACGAGGGGCTTACCTGTTAGAACGAAAATAATTCGTCCAGTAAAATTTTTATGAATTCAATAAATCGGGACTTATATTCTTTACACACCTTTAATACTTTTATTTTACAAAGCATAAAAATTTGTATAAATTTTCATCTTCAGACAAAAAGGGAATTAAATTTACATATTAATTGTAGGTGTATAAACTATTTGATTTGTTTAAGTGTTTAACTTGTTTAACATAATAGGGGAGTGAGACCATTAGTCATGAACCAGGCAAGTCGATATCTTGCATGACGGCTGCCCATTGGCCAGTAGCTCATGCTGAGACTGTATCGTACATCCGCTCGTATCGTATTGCTTCCTCAACACGAATTGTGCAGCGAAATCACCACTCGAAATTGGAATTATCCTAGAATTACATTTTCCCTCACGCTTGCCAAGAATCACCGATGTATATTGATATACGACTGGGACCTAACAGAAGCGTTAACAGCCCTTGGGCACGCAGATCGAGCGCTATGTTTCGCTTAAGTTTTCTCCAAGCGTCAAAAGAACGATAGGTATCAGTTTCCCTTAATTAGATATGCCATTCAAACTAATTTGGACCATCAGTCAAAGTAAACGGTTTCGTTCCTCCCTTCGTAACTCCGTTTAAGATTCATTTTGTTAATAAAATTGACAAGTTACTTGCGAACTTTTAGAACTGACAGGCTCTAATAGAAAAACGTTAATGCCTTTCTCTCCTGAATCTTCTCTTTTATTAAACTTCAATCAATCATTATACGCATCATTCTGAGTGGCAAAGAATGATGCGGAAAAATATGATTAATTGACATTTAATTTTAATTGGTGGAATAATAAATGATTGATATAATTGTAGTGTTTAAACACGCAAAATTATTTTTACGAAGTTTCAACTTGTTCATTTAATAAATAAGTTTACGAAAATCAACATTTACTTAATATTATAAAATACTAAAAATTAAGTAACAATACAGAAAAGGAGGTACATTTACAGATCATTAAGAACATCAATCTAATCAAATGTCTCTATATTAAGTGATGAACAATGTCCACAGCTTCAAAAGGAAAAATTATTGGTAACTTCCTTTTTGAAGGAGCAACATTTGGAAAATGTCAACGTGTTGAAAAAAACCCTTGGACCTGTAACGATTAAAAGCTATTACTAAATCTTTAAAATCGCACATTGAATATTAAATATAAAATTAGAAAAGAATATAAATAAAAATTATAAAATATAACAAATATATAAATTTAAGACACAAAAATAGAATTAAAATAAGATACAAGTCAGAATTTATCGTTAAATATATAAAAATAATATATTGTCAAAATTAAAATAACAAATAAAAATCAAAGTCAACAAATAAAATTAATATTAAATACCCAACACACACACAAACATTCCATACAGCGATTATTAAAAATTTTACATATCAAAATAAATACAAAATTACAAAGAATTATGAATAAAATCAACGTGACATATAGATAATTTTTAATAAATAAATTAGACAAATAGACAAGACAAGAAAAAATAGAACAATTAAATAAACGTAAAACTTATCGTTCCCGGCGATCTTTATCTATTTTTATTGACGACTGTAGCGATTATGACGAGAAGAAAAGTGACACAGGATCAGAATTTGTATCTCCTTTTTTTCTTATATTTATTAAAGGCACCGTTTCTATTGTACCACTCTTTACATGCGCATGGTCACGGGATTCCTGTCTGGTCAAGATTTAATATTTTGGTCTCAAAATCCACCCCATCGTCCTCTATTTCTTGAAAACCGTCACATTATTTAAAAATCGCCACACTGATTAAAAAAATGATTAAATAAATGATTAACACAAATAGCACAAATAAACACTACAATAAAAATAAATTATTAAAATAAAATAGAACCTCTGTGTTGCCGGTGACACACAAAGTTGTGACGATTTCGGATTCATTTGAATGCCGGGAAACGATTGTAAGGACGATGGGTGCGGAAGAAAATTTATTAAATGAGAAATCTACCCCCTCCCCTCATCAGTCCCCATGCCCCTAACACCTCTTGGCGCTCAGGTAATGAAGAGACTTGTCATAGTCTTAAAATTCAAATTAAATTATTTTTTGTTCACAAGCCTTGAATCCCTTCAGACCTTTAAAAGTGTTCTTAAAAATAACCAATTTACCAAATTTAATTTTCCAATAACCAACTTATCAATAACCAAGTTTCCAATAAATCTTTTTTCTAATTTGCCATTTTTACGACGAACGAATCAGTCAAACAAGAAATTAAAATTGTGTCTCTGTTAATCTTAAGCTAACTGCCATACCACTGTATCTATCATTGTTATCTCTCTCTATCTTAATCTATCTGCCATTCTACTATACCTATCTTTGTTATTTCTCTCTATCTTAAGCTACCTAATGCCTTTGTCCCTCTTCCGTAACGGACAAACAGTCTTAAACTGCGTAACAGTTATTTCCGTAACAGGCTTATAGCTACCTGATTTCTTATATAGGATTATGAAGCCTTGGTACGATCAGTTCAAGTTAAGATCTTTTCTACTGCAAAATATTCAGGCTTGTGTCCGTAAATAGTCTGATTCACTATAAAAGTAAATTCTATAGTGAAGTAGACTATTTACGGACCCAAGCCTGGCAAAATTATTGAAAATCATCACTTAAACGTGATGAAATTCGACAGACCGAAATATCACGAAGTTTATTAACGATCATTTTAATCCCTTCAATGCCAAGATAGCATTACCAATACTATTGGTCTATTGTTATCTGCGTTGCACCTGCTATAAGCTCATTGCATTGTGCGTTACGGTTACTATTGGACCGTTCGAATGTGGTTGACGTTTGATGTGAGGCCTGTTATTCGTTCATTGTTACGTGAATCGTGATAACTAGTTTTAGTTACTAACAGTTGTTCGGGACAAACGATTTGTGTTCGTATAAAATAAGATATTAGTATTTAATTTCATTAATATTGTGTAAGTTTGCATTTGAGAGGAGATTCATTTCACTGTCAGTTCAGTAAGAAATTATTTAATTCGTTACATTAGTATTCCAGGAGACTGCTGAAGATAGTAAGAAGGAAGATAATTTTCAAAAAGAGATAAATAGTCTTAAAAATCAACAACTTTGAGTTAAGACCAATCTTCTCGATAATGCATCGAAATCAAGAAATGGACTAAAAACTAGCTTGGTTTAGAAAGCATTGTGAAAGTTTCTACAACCTTACGCTCAATGGCACGGCCACCCTATTCGCACGAATCTGCCAAATATAAAATCCTTAGAATCACCCTCGCTTGCATCACGCTCGAAGAATCGGAGAGGGCTGACGAAAATTAGGGTACGTTGGTACCGCTTCCTTTCGTTTCGTTCGATCCATCGACATCCTACTGGAATCTCATTCAGCGTCCAGTGAGTCAATATTGGACATGAATTCACCTTTCAGCAAGCCATTGACTCAACATTCGTCGACATGAATTTTGAGAAATCGAAAATTTCTAGTATTTTTCAGAAAGAGTATGAATGAGCATCTGGTGCATAGAGGTTCATATTTTTAAATTATTTTGTTCCAAAAGATTCAAAAATGATTCCTTACAACGAAATACTTACGAAAAAATTATGGAAATAGAGTGAATTTGAAAGTTGATTTATAAGTTTTGGTTTAGCTGATGATCATAAAAAACAGAACTTGCAATTATTTCTGTAATCTTTCTCCACCTCCTCTCAAACTATCAATAGATCTTTTTGGTGTTGACAACTTTGTATTTGTTTATGCTCATCATAGTCATGGTCAATTTAGATTATTGTAATGCAGCTTTCTATGCACGAAATCCACCCCATTGTCTTCTTTTGCTCAGAAATTGTAACATTTTAAAAATTGCTACAATGATTAAAATAATAAAAATAAATAATTAACAACAAAATTGCACAAATAACTATAAAAAACACAAAATGAATAAAATAAAATAAATACCTCCGTGCTGCCGGCGACACACAAAACTGTAGAGATTTTGATTGTTGGTCAGCTAAAGTCATATGATTATAATAAGACGAATACGGAAAAATCCGATAATGAACGACTGATAGCGGGGACAATTAGGAGAAAAGATGAGACGAAAGACAGTGAGTAGTCGGTTGTCCTTGCTTGTACATCGAATAAATTTATAGACTAATATATGTAAATTTTGTGGAGTGACTTAAATAAATCTATGTGCCAGACTGTGAAATAGTGTTGTTTTATTGAATGATATTACCTTATAAAATTTAATTACAAAACCGTGAAGATTTCAACGTTTTTTGCCCTCTCTTCGTAAGTCCCCACGCCCTTAATACTTCTTGGCAGCCAGGCAATGAAGAGACTCGCCAAATTTCTAAATTTCCAATCAAATAATTTTCGTCGACAAACACCGAATCCCTTCAACATTCATTAGATTTTTTCAACTGACTGTGCTCTCTACCAAAGTTTTAAGAATACCACTTCTTTAATAATAACATTTTGAAATTCAATTTTCCACTATGTCTACATTTTGTATAAAAATGTTTATCTTGAATAAATGAACGACCAGTTTTGGTATTCTAAAAGATGACTCATTGCAAGCACATGCCTAATGATCTAAACCACGCAATTTCCCAATGGATGGTGTTTCGTATCGCTTGGTGTTCCATCACGTGATAGGAAAGCTCAATTACAAAACCAGGACGATCAGCCGATATGCATTTTACGTGAAATGCACATTTCAACGTGCCATTACATACGTGGCCAGGATATTATGTAAAATTCGGACCGCGGGGCATCCTCCCTCTCTCGTTAGGAGCATCGCATGACATTTAGACTTGGGATGAGAGGCACAGCGACCACCTGTGTAATTTCAAGCGTTCCACGCAAATGCCAAGCACGAGCATCGAGCGTGAGGGGCATATTATAAACGCATTTATAACTGATCGTTATCAATGTTAATTGCAGCCTTTGGCCGACTAGGGCGTGAAAATGGTTCCGGATCATCGACAAGAAAAGACGAGTGAAAAAATTCGACAGTGCCGTTGGCTTTTGCGTCTTGTGCACAGAAATTATCTTTTAAAATAGGTATACATCGTCGCCCCAAGCTCAGAAATGGCCTTCCTTTATTTCTACATGATATCGATCCTTATCTTCTAATTAAGGTATTTCTCTTAATTAAAATTTTTCGTATGCAGACGGTCTACGACTCTTAGCAGGCCCTTCAAATATCCCGACGAGACGTGAGATTATCAATGTCGAGGAATCTTAATTAAAAGCTCCTTTGACAAGAATATCGTAAGAGAATTATCTGACCATTGTGTTCTATATTTTGCAGACTAGCATAAGATTTGCATTAAAATGTAAAATTTGTATGATAATATACATTTTTTTCTGATTTAAAAATCTACCATCAAGTACCCTGGAATCCCTTACAATATAAAATTAAAATTATAATAAATTAAATTAGTATTATAATGTTTGTGCTTTACTGTGGGAAATTTGATTTACTAATTACTCGACGAAGGTTTATTAAATTTAATTATTCGCGAATATGATAAAGATAATTAATTGCAGTTTGTGAATTACATTATAAAACTGTTACTAAAATTACCCAAATTGACAAGAGTATCTAAATAACACTAAAACTTTATTAGAAATAATTTTATCATAACAATATGTCTCCTGTAGAACTCTGCATGAAATTAATTTTAAATTAAACTGATTGAATATATAGGTCGTTTTTAATTTCTTTCAATATAGAGTTTAAAGAACTGCCAGAATGAAACGAGAGGGCTTTAGGGAAAATTAATTTGTCCATGTTTTCACTAACGGGTGCAACAGGAAACCAACTAGCATCCTGCAGTTCTGGAAATTCAATTAAAACACATGCTTGTCCAAATATTAAAGAAGAAAATTATATTTTGTACAAAAAACGATCACCGACAATATTTAATCGTTTTTTCTGATTCACGAAAAATTCTAATAAAAACGAAAAGAGTCCTGAATTTTTTCATCAATTTATTTTGTTATTGTTTAGTTGTTTAAACTGTGTTTTTATCGTAAAGATTTTGAAATCAAACTCTCCATATTTATTTCGTTGAATAAATATGAAGACTATTTTAATTTTTAATTAACATTTAGTATTTAGATTGACTCTGTTAAAAGAGTTCAATCTCGAAAAGTAAATGAAAAATAATAGTTTAAGAGTTCTAAGTTCTAAGATTAATAAAATTTGACTAAGCTACAATTACCTGATCATGACTGGTTTGCGCTCAATAAGTCATCGGAAAAAGTCTAAGCAGGCGGACCTAAATTGGTTCAGACCTCTTCTTGACCTCTAATAAACGAAAAAAGTCTCAAATATTTCCCTAAATTATTGCGGCAAAACAATTATTTAATTATTATCATTATTTTTTCGTATTTTTTATTATTATCATTGAGTTTAATCGCAAAAGATAAGTGAAAATATTTTCCAATTTACATTGGTTGAAATCTTGATAAAAGGAAGTAGAAACTCTGATATTGAAAACGAGACTGGTCCAGACGGAACAATTCGAATGAATTATGGATTTGAGTTTCGCTATATGTTCTTCGATTTTTTCGACACGAACGGGGATGGGATTCTACTCAGACATAACGGTATCTTCCATATTCTGTTGAAGATCGGAAGAAAGACTCTCTTGGGCATTGGCCTGTGCCTCCTATGAAAGGGAAGTACGTTTGGTATCAAACTTCCCAAGAAGAGGGTCGAGATGAAAACCTTGTAAAAACTTTTACATGGAAAAACGAAAATTGCATGGAGGACGTAGAGGAAAGGCATGGCAGGAACCCAAGAACGGGGTAGCGAATCATGTATAGGTGTAAGTGTAACTAACCCCATAACACCTCCATTTCCCACTCTCTTACTTTTCCTTTCCACTTTTTCGCATTTGTTGAAATCCTTCCCTTTCATAAACTCTTACTTCTGCTATCCGAATCCAGTAAAAAGTGCGCTTATTGGACAGGTGGGAACGTTAATTATGTTTAAAGTTTCCCTAATGATATTTCAATTCTGTACTCTTACTAAACGAAACGAAAATCGCTACTTTTCACTGTAAAAAGAGAGTCTTAATTTAAGATGTGTCTTAAATTCAGCGAACCCTGCTATATAAATTTTTATTTGAAAAACACTATCTTTATTAAGCCGAATTTACTTCACATTTTTATGTAAATTTAAAGTTTTTATTTTTTTTTAGTATAGTTCGAAGCAGAAGAAAAATTTCTAGAATAAGTAAGAAATGTCTTAAAAATATTGCGTCTTAAAATAAGACTGCTATTCTGCCTTAAAATACGACTTACTTTTTACAGAGTTGGGAAAAGAAAACTTTAAATTTGTTTATCAACAATAACCCTCGATTGAACACAGTATCGTATATTTAACACTATAAGAAATAAAACTAAATGAAAAGTCTTGAATAAAAAACCGGAAAATATCAGCATTGCACACCACGATACGCCATATTTGTTTAAAATTACAAGAATGAAGAAAGGTGGAGGAAAGTTGCTTATACACGGTCAACAAGTAGGTATATACTTCAATGAGTATTTCGATCTCTTGAAATGAAGCTTTTGGTCATATTTTCAGAAATATTACCAACCAATCAGAAAGCTTCCATTCGAAATATCTAAGTGTTCCTTTTGAAATCGATAATCACCAGGGCTGATACTGATTTAAATCACTTTGATGTAAATCGTGATTTACATCATGATTTAAATCATTGGAAAATTTGCATTAAAATCATGATTTAAATCAAAAAACTTTACAATTCTCCGGATGTCTAATACTGCATGTAAAACATCGGAAACCATAAACAAAAAATAAGTTCTTTAAGTTTTGTCATCATTTTTCCATTTCTAAGCAGCACTTTTCTTTCTTTTCAATTGTTTAGTTTTTATCTTATAATAACGAATTTTTTATAACATTTATTTGGTGCTTTTATCTACATTTTTTAAATTCCCCAATTTTCTACTTTTTTGAAAGCTTTTATTTTTTTCTTTTATATTATGTGAATTTAATCTTTGTACTAAATATTCTCAATTGAACATGGTTCTTGTATTTCATAAAATTTCTTTCTTTTAAATTTTTTAGAATTTTACATGATTATATTAATCCTTTCTTTATTCAATTGTAAAATTATTCTCTAATTTATCTAATTTTAAAATTTTGTTCTCTTTAATAATATATTTGAACGTTTTTTAAATTATCTTCTTATTTATTATTTTAATTTTAAAAAATGTCCGTAAATAGTTTCATTTTTTGAAAACATTTTCTACTTTTTTATATATAATTATGTCACTATTTCATTCTTGTGTTGTTGTTTAAGGGCATGTGATAGAGAATGACGTCAATGGTATAGGCAAAATTTGTCCGTAAACTTTCTCTTAAAATCATAAATATTTTGACACCAAACTTTGTAGAATTACTTAAAATATCCTCGAAAATATCATTAAGAAGGTCTCTCTGACCCAAGTTTCTTTAAATTTTGCCTGAAGGTTAACTTTTTAAAAAATTTGCTGATTTACAGAAAATTAAAAAAATTAGTTTTAAGACAAAACTTAAACAAATCTATTCTATTGACGTCATTCTCTATCACATGCCCTAAAATGTTTTCTTCATTTCTTTAATAAACTACTTACAAATAAACATTTTTGATTTAAGTAAAAATCATGATTTTTTTAGCCCTGATACTTACTTAACCATTGCTGTATAAAAGAGACAATTGAAAATAATTAATTATATTTCCCAATTAGTAAATGATGTTGTGACTCTTTGATATAATCTCAAACAAAAAAGTAGTTTTAAGACTCAAAAAATGTAATATAACCTATTCCAAAAAATATTAATGGTTTATTTTAATACACTTTTCAGCCAACATAATTTTGTATCAAAATATTTTGTTACATACGAATTATAGAACGTTTCGTATTGTTACTTTAAAATGAATAATAGTCATTATTTCCACTCATTGTGAAAAACAATGGTCTATTTCTACAACACACTGCAAAAACATGGTGTCTTAAATTGGCCAAAAATGTCTTAAATTAAGATACTTTTGGTGTCTAAGACACGAAAAATGTCTTATTTTAAGACATTTTTGAACAATTTAAGACACCTGTTTTTGCAGTGCACGCCTTATAAATCTGCGCTTATTAAATTAGGTTAAAAATATTTGACTGATTAATTAAAAAAATAAATTTTATAATAAAAACAATGGTATATTGTTATTAATGTCTGAACGAATGATTTTTAACCAAATTCAACGAGCAGAAAATGTGTAGAATATTTTGAAAAACATAATCGGACATTCTTTTATATACCTAAATGAAAAAAAAAATTGAGTTTGTTGGTTATTTTAAACATCAAATTCATATACTGTGTAATTTATGTTTGATAAAATGTTTTTGTTCAAAATAATTTTTTGTAAAAAATAATAATAATAATTATCAAAAAATGTAAAGAAGGAAATTCCCGGTCGGTTTGTAATTGATCGATTGAATAGATGTCGCTTTGCCGGTGAGGTCGAAATCTACTTTTCAATTATCAAAAAAGTTTACTTATTTTTTCTTCTGCATTCAACAAAGATTTTTATAATGTATGATCGAAAAGTAGTAATTTATATTATTTGAAGATTTGAAATTTTCTTATATTAATATTCATTAATTGTTAATTTTATTTTCACTATTAAAAATAGATAGTTTTATTTCTTAATTTAACTTCTTTGTTATTTAATGTTATGAGATATAAAACTTTCAAGACTTATCGAAAAATAATATAGATCTTTCGAATCTCGATTTATTTAGAAGAAAATCAAAAATTGGAAAAACTGACATTTAAACAATTTGCTTTAATAATACATGGTATGTCTATCTAATTAAAGAAAATTGAAGTTTATGGAAATATGATATATGAAAGCATTATACACTTGTATAGAAGAGAAAAATGTCAGGTATGCAGGAAGCTGCCATTGAATACTTAACCTACTTTTTAAAAATTTTCTAATTAATTCTCCTTCCGAAAGGATTTTTTACATTTTAAAAATGCACGTGCTTGCATTTTATGAAACTGTAAAAATGTTTTATTAAGTAAAGAAATAACTTTAAAAAATATAATCATCTCAAATTAGTTGATTACTTATGTAAAATTTGAAATAAAATTTACTTGATAATATTTTTTAGGTTCATTTACATTAATAACTTGATTAAAATTAATTAAGTTACTATACAAATTGATATTTAATATAATACAAAAGTAGTACTAATATAAAAATAGCAGTTAACGTTTTCATTTCAACTGATATTGAATAACTAAAGAAATTTCCACGGTTCTGACTAATTATTATAAATGATTGATGAGGATGAGTAATTATTAGATTCGAACGAAACAGATTATTTGGCGTTAATAAGCTGACTGATTATTATGAAAGATTGATGAGGTTGAATAATAATTATTTGATTTGAATGAAATATTAAAGGAGTACATAGTCATGTGAGATATTATTTTCTGGTTATTTAATTTATTTCTAACAATATTTAAAGACTGTGTACTTAATAATTTTAAATAGATTTCTTCGTATGATTGAAATATTGTCGTCTCTATAATTGAGTAAGAGGGGAGAATCTAAGATTTGGGGGCATCGACGCTTTTCGTAGCAGGGCAAAATTCTAATTAGTTAGTCAGTTATGAGCTGTTGAATACGTATAATAATATTGTTTAGCACCACACTCTAAAAACGATTAGTGTATTTTAGAGGAACGTGATTTATAAATGTTAATTTAATATTTGATTGAAAGTTTAATTTTTAATAAGTTCTGTTATTTTATTTTTATAGTGTGGTGTTTGTTTTGAGTTCATTTAATTTAAATCTATTAACAAACCAGAATGTTTGAATAATAATAATTTCTGGATATGGAGTTTTAATCATAAACGTCTTGAGGCTGAGGTGCCGCACGATTTAAATTGATCCCCCTAGAATCCGACTTAAGGCAACGCACAGAGACGGTTCTTGTGATTTTATCATTTATCATCAGCTCCAAGTTTTGGGATAAGTCACTTTATATTTATGATTTAGAATTCTAATGGCTCATAATTGATCATTCTTATTTTATATTAATATTGACTCATACTTTATTGCTCGTCGTTTTCTTTATTAAATTTAAATTTTATATTGACTGATTCATTAAAATTGTTATTGTGTTTTCTTCGCCAATCATTATAGTGAACTGTTAAAAGAATAATTTCAGGCCTGAAGCGTGCGTGTATTTTTTTATAAACATTAATTTATTAATTAAATTTTATTATGTTAAAAAGACTGAATTATGCTAACATTGAATTTATTAAATGATTTTAGACGAAATTTCATATATTTGACTAGTTATTTAATCTCAATATATTTCTGTTTGTGATTGTCAGCTGCCATTTAATCAAATTTTATTATTATATTTATAGAAATTTAATTATCATCTAATATTGAATTTATCTTGATGTTTAATATAAAAATTTATGTGCAACTTAAAAGAAAGTTGTTACAATACTTTTTTTTTATTATTAGTTTAGTTATAAAGAGCCACTTCATTATTAAAAATGTCTATTTGCAATTGACTTCAATAGCAAAGCAAATAATAAAATTTCAAGTCCATTCACTTGAATAAAAGAAAAAGTCGGCCGTGGCAAAGATTAGAAGAGCGCAGTATGCGGCTTAAGAGCGATTGAAAAAATGTCATTAAACGGTCAAATTTACCCTGAAACGGAAACGATAAAACCTGTAGCATCTTTTTATTTCCAATTTTTCGAAGCTGAACTGAGTACCGATAATACAGCGGCTCGTATGCTAGATAAACGAACCAATTTCCCGTGGCTTAAGTCAGGCGGCAATATTGCCTGCAGGTCTCTACAGAGAAAAAGTTTTGGTTTTAAACTCGATTTTGTGGAACATGATGTATCACGTCACACAAAAGCCACTTTAGAACACCTTCTTACTTTCTGTATTGTCATACTACTACAGCAGATAAATTTTCAATTTAGAAAGAAATTCATTAACATCACCTCGATACACTATACGTTGAGAGGTCTCATGATTGGAGCATATATCTACTTTAAAAAATGACGTAGATAATAATTAATAATTTCTTCCCGCCACGGTTATGCGACCTAAATAAAATATTAAATATTAAAAACCTAAATATTAAATAATATTTATTTCTATTGGTGTATATAGAAAAAGTCCAATCGGTTCAATTTGCACCTTAATAAGGTGTCAGCTTGAAATTAAATTAAAATTAATAAAGTCCGATGGATATTCATTATTATTTAAAATATCACAAATAATACGTAAACTTTGTAAATACAATTTTTTATGCGATAAAAAGATCGCTTTGTCGACAAGATTAAAAATAATATTCTTTTTTTGTTGATCAGGATGATTTGAGAATTAATTAATTACTCTATTTAATGAAATCGGTTTTCTGTACTAGTTAGTAATAATATGATTGTTCTCCTTCATTATAGTGAGGTTTAAAAAATGCATACTATAATTTGTTTCAATCTCATGAGTAAATTTTACATTTTTATGATAAGAATTAAAAGTGTCAATAAAAAGATGAATCCTTTTTAACATCAAAGAAAAGTGTCATGTACATAACGAACAGAAAGTAAAGGAACACAATTATGTTTATTTTAAAGTATTTTTAACCAATCACTTTTCAAATCATTCATGACCATGTCAGCAAACATAGATGATAT
Source organism: Ganaspis brasiliensis (assembly GCA_037103525.1). Taxonomy (NCBI): domain Eukaryota; kingdom Metazoa; phylum Arthropoda; class Insecta; order Hymenoptera; family Figitidae; genus Ganaspis; species Ganaspis brasiliensis. The sequence continues at coordinate 5,851,573 of JAZKLR010000145.1, read as the reverse complement.
TGGAGAACCCATCGGGGTTCCGTCAATTTGTTAATAAAACTTGTCATTTAATTTAAAAAATGTGTTTTCAAAAAAGAATCTAGTACAATCAACAATAGTATGAAATGGAAAGTTGCATTTTTGATAGATATGATTAAAACATCGGTCCAAACTCTGTACAACAAGATTGCATGGAATATTAGTAAACAAATATAACAAACTATTAATATAACATAAAATTCACAAATAAATTAAATAGACATTAAACAGATAAAATTAAAATATGAATGAAAATTAAATTAAATAGATATACGTCAATTAAATATCAAAAAACAAGATTTATTGATTAAATCGCGATTAATATATAATTTATACGAATTTACCTAAACGCGCGGCTCGAGCTCACGATACGATTTTTAAAGTACAAATTGAGTGAAATGATAAAATATAATATAAAATTACTTGAAAATCAAGTGTTAATTAACACATAGATACAATATAAATTTTTAACAATACAATAATTAGTTATCCATCATGTGAAAATATGATATCCGTAGTTTAAATAGAGAAAACTTTAACACAAAATCACATTGAGTTTTCATCAACAAAGAAAACGGCAATAAAACAAAAAATCAGACTTATCCGAATTATCTTTGACGAAGCTCGCTGACGCGTGGAAATGGTCCGGATTCCGGGCTACACTGCGTGGTCTGGAGAATTACCAAAATGGATGATTTTCAGTCTCAGGAAAACCCTTGGTGATTTTCTGTCTTATGTGTTGATAATTTATCCAGATTTGGATAATCTATGAACTCCAAAACGTGCACCCATATTCGTCCGACAATTCTCTACCTCGTGCTTGCAGCTTTGTCTCGTCTTTTAGATTCCGGCCATCAATTGCCAAAAAACGCCACACTGAATTTTTTAAATAATATAAATTAACAAATTTATCCCCTTTTATCTTTTAACTTCTTGAATTTTCTCCCATTTCAAAATTGATCTTCAAACTAAACTCAAACTAATATTAAGCAAATAAACTCTTCTTTCTTTACTATTAATTTTAATTAATCTCTAAAATTATTTAATTCACTTTATTTAATTTATAAAATTAAACAAAATCCTCACAAATAATAAAAAAAAATTTATAATTAATTATTTTTACCTTTTAGGCCATCGGCGTCGGGAGTAAAAGTCTGGCGCGGATCTTCTTAATTTTAAATAAATTGGGCGAACAAATGAGGCAGAGAATTGTCGGTTGAGACTTTTATTAATCAGCATCACCCTACCCCTAATTGACCCTTTCCAGACCATTTCCACTTCTCTGGTACCTTATAAGGTAATTTACCGAACTCACACGATTCTAAACTCGTGCGATCGGATCCGTCACGTGTAATTCACTGTATACAAATTTTAAATAAAATTCAATTTCTTGAACTCCCTTTACAAAGAACATACATCCAAAGAGAGAAAAATATATTCATTATCAACAATAAAATCTTTAAGTTTACTTCGTAGTTTAAACTATTATTAATGTGTGATTTAGGTGTTAAAATACTACATTTTAAATCATTATAGATTGTTTTTGAAAATATTCAGTCAGGCTACTTACTAAAGAGATAATGGGTCTGTGAGGTGTATTTTCTTTATGTATTTTTGGGAGACCATAAGCTCTCGCTATAGTACTATGTCTGTACTGTATTAGTCCTTGTTTACTAATAATGAATTTATTTTAAATCATATTATATTTCACTTCTGAATAAGTCTAAATATTCTAATATATTTAAAAATGATAAAATTAAATAATAATAAAGCAGTTTATAGAGTAAGCTAAATAATCTCCATAAGCAAATTTCAGGTATTTCATTTTGTCATGAAATATTTTTGAGCAAATGATGAGTAATTATTTTCTGCGGTGTGTTGTTATAAGGAAAATGGAGACACTAGGAGATATTAGATACTCCTGGTATGTATTGTGGGAACAATTGTTGGAAGTAACACTTGTCGGAAACAAAGCAGTGTGTCTCACTCGCTAGTCGTAAAGCACCGCGAAGCGTTCAGCTTAGAATAGTGTTTCGTGGAAGCAAACAGGTCGTAGATTTGCTAAAATGGGACCACCAGGGAGAATGAAGAGAATAGTTATAGAGATAGGCAGATGAAGGGAGGGAAATAGAGAATGAGTGGGATAATATTATGGTTTCATTGAAGCACTCGAGTCACGTTAACAGAGCTTCCTTTTCCGCAGCCGCGGTCTTTTGTTGCACCACTCGACCGGATTGCGCCCTCAGGATTTATCCATGATCCGTTTTTCTTCAGTGGCTCCTTTTCTCTCGCTTTTCTTCACTATTGCTTACTTCCTCCATTTTTGCCTCACCCTTAATAGTCTTTCGCAAACCTCGACATCGTCGAAACCGCACGTTTGCCAAGCGTATCTATCGTTGGCTGATTTCTTTCCTTCCTCAGCTTTTATTTGCCACCAACGTCACTCTAAGGTCTATGGGATATTTCATTTGTCGGCTCCACCGCCCTTCGTGAAACGCGTGATAAGCAAGAGAATTCGGCCACACAATTACGCTCCCTTTTTCTTCAAGTTTTCTTTTCGCTTCAAAGGCTCGATTCATCCATGCCCATGAAAATATCTCGAAATACGAAAAGTAATTTAGATAGTTATTGAAATTTCGTGGCTTTATTTTAAAATAAAAACGTCTTTTAAGTAACCAAGCGTTTTTAATAATAAATTATGGAAAATTCATAAAACGGGATCGAAATTTAAATCTGAGCGTCACATCGGATTAAATTGTAAGATTTTCTAGTTTATATCGAATCATTGATTTGTATTTAAATTTAAAATATAATCTTGTCAGATTTGCAGCAAGAATCGATAAATTTTCAAACAATCATTAATCTCACCATTAGGTCATTCAATTTATTAATTTCAATTCGTTACATTAAGTCAACTGGTTATATTTGGTTCTGAGTTTTTGATGATTTGGACCCTTTCAATAAACATGAAATTAAATTCCCAGTTATACAATTTGTAACTGATCAAAAGAAATTGATCAAATTGTCATTTCTATGAAGTTTCAAAACTAGAAACACATATTAAATAAGAGCTTCGCTAAATGGAAAGCTGATTAAAAAGGAAGATCCTGCAGATCAAGCGTAATGTAAGTTTGATCTTCGATTAGAATCAGTAATTTCGTGGGAGTGAGACAGACACCTTAATGTGAATAACTTATTTTAGAATGTGAGGAGGAATAGCCGATCTCACGAATTTCCGGATCAGCCAGTTAATGCCTGCCGTAAAATCGCTTATCGATAATTCCCACGGAAATCCAAAGGCACTAAAGGCTCAACCACTCTGTACGTGCTGTAATGTTCTGTACTTGAAGATCGTAAAACTGTCCTTTCAGTCAACGCAAACCAACGAGCGTAAAGTTAAAGACGATTATATTGTTAACGGTAATACTAGAAGTTAAAAACGTTTAAGATTTATCTGCAAATTTAAACTAAGTCATTTGTTTCGGTTCTAAAAAGCATTAGCCACACAATTTACTGCCGTTAAATTATATATTTCAGGTCATTTGTTTTTACAATCCGTTTTGAAGGAAATTGTTGTACAACGATACTTAATATTTTTGTTTTGTAGTTGCCTTATAGGTTTCAATTACCATTTAAATATCTCGGTAGTCTTTTATTTACGAGCAAGATAGTGTAGTGGTTTTGTTTAAATGCTAGTTTGCTTAGTAGCAAGTAGACGTTTTATAGTCGGTAAACGACTGTGATGATCCTTTCACGACTTTCTCGTTGCCGAGAGCATCAGAGAGTGAGTTTTGCGGGTCTGAAAAGCATGTCTAACCCGCACTTGGCTAGTTCACAAGTCTTATATAAAAGAAGACAGCATTTAACTGGGAAAGTTCTTTCGGTCACCGACTGCTACTTCAGGTTTTATGAAGGCATTAGAAAAACATTGCGTGCCATTTTTTGTGCTTCTTCAACCACCAAGTAAGATTTTTTAAGCCGCTGACCGAAATCAACATCATAGTAACACCACTATCTATTACAAATTACCAATCAGTAATTTTATTATAATAAATAATGTTCCCGAATTTAATGAATACACATCTAATATATGTTTATTTAAGCTTAATTTTTGTTTCTTTTCTTTTATAAATGGAGAAATTCTCCAATGCATTGATTAGATTTCGATTTAGTGAGTAACCAGATGAGGATAAGCAAAAACTTTAAATATTTTCATATGTCTAAAAAAGTTTACTCTAATAGGCACTACTGAAAAAACACTTCAAAGCATTTCTGTTTCAAAATTATTACGAAAAAGGTTTTATTACAGACTTCGTTCCCAGAGTAAAAGAAAACTGAACTTGACTTTATCGCGCTGATAGTAACTACATTCTCGAATCCTGATACACAAAATCCAATTTGTAATTTAAACCAGAAATACAAACTTGCTAACGAAATATCGAGTCGTGGAAAAGAGGAACCTAAAAAACAGGCGGACTTACAAATGTAATGGATTAAAGCAGAGAATTTACAACATGGAGAAATAGAGAGGAACTTTGGACAGCTTCAAAAACTGCACAGAGAAATAAATGGTACTCGGTATCAAAACAACACTGTTAAAAATATTTTGAAATTCATGACACTTTTACGTTACAGTTGTAAAAGAATTTTCTAAATGTCAGTTCAGAAAATAAATTCAAATACGGTGACAGAAATTTCTATCTCACGCGTGAGTTTCGAGTTTTAACTGAACGTCTTAAGCCTACCGTTATACTTAGATATGAAGAAGTAGCTAATCTTAAATCTCACCTATAACGATGATTAGTACCATTAGTACAAGTTCTCCGCCTACGTTTTGACAAACGTAATTAATTTACCTGTCAGTCTAAAGTTAAATTTTGGCAAGTTTACTTGATTTTCTCCAATGTATTTATTTGTATACGGGACAAGCCCTTTAATTAATCCTAAGAGTTACAAATGGCAATTGAACCTAATGCATTGTACAATAGATGCTAGTGTTACATCATTAAGTTTAAGATCAATGAAATCAGACTTCCAGTAAAAAAATTATTCTATGAATTAGTCGGGATATAAATGTATCCACCAATATATAAAATATTTTTAACCTTAAATTTAACAAAAATATGCTCATCTGATAAAGAATAATAGTAATAATAATAATAACAATAACTGAATTATTTAAACATTGCTTGACAGTCAATAAAACTCCACAATCTCTTAGCCTGTCACATGCTTCGTTTCATTTAACAAAACGATAAACAAAAAATAATCATATAATAACTAAGTTCTTCTAATTTAAAACTTTGATTTAACTAAGAATAAGTTTCACAGAAAAAACTATTTGCGATTTTTGCTGCATGTGATTTTCAGGTGAATGAAATTCTTAAGATTAACTCTAGATCATTGTTAAATGTCTCTTTATTTTGATGTTAAATTTACACATATGGTTGACTTTCTGCTGCAATGAAATTTTCACCCAACTCATATATTAAATTAACAAAATTTTTTTTCAGTGTTAACTTGTATGGGTTCAGAGCATCGAGAAGAGGGGATACTACATACTAGATTTACACAGTGAAGCAAGTCTTCGTTTGTGTTATCACTGTTCACACACAGAAAGAGTAAATATAGTCACTGTTTATAGTCTAACAGGTTTTTTTTGCAGATATTTGGAATTTCTTGATGAAACACCAGAGCAAGATCTAATTCTCCTTCTCGTCGACGATCCTCTATTTGTTTCCTTACTAACATGATTTCTTCCTGTTGTTTTCTAGTTTTGTCACTGACCAACCAAAGACCCTCAAATCTGGATTTGAAGGTCCGTTTCTCTTTGCGGCAACAAAACTTTTGAGAATTGCTTGTGACTTATCCTCCGTTGCACAGTACAGTTTCACAGGACGTGGCCTTGACTGCCGTACCTGTGTAATAGAACCAATTCTATTTGCGCACACATTCTCAAAGATATCAGGCAAAAGATGTTTCTTAGTTTGTCAGTAACAAATGAACACAGATTATCTTGCTCACTAACAGAATTTGCACCAACACTATCAAGAGATTCCTGTTCAACAAATCCAAAAAAAAACCAGATTACCTTTCCTTCTCTCACGATAATTTATTTCAGTGATACATGCAGCTGTAATTTCATTAATTTCAGTAGCGTCAAGATTTTTAACTTCAGTTGTAATTAGTTTATTCTCTACTTCAGTAAGACGTTTTGTAAAACTTTTGATTTTTCCTTCAGCATTATTTATTCTGCTTAAAGCATCCTCCAGTTTTTTATCAACATTAGAAAATCCAGTCGTCATAGAATTTTTCAATTCTTGGAGTAAATTAAATATTGATTCCAAGCTGACAGAGGAGGCAGAAGAAGGTGACAAAGATCTTTCCGATCTGCAACGTTTTGAAAATGCTTCATTGATCAAAGTAAGTAAAATCTATCAGCACATTTTGGGTAGTATGGAGAGTTGCAACCAGAAGACATCCTAGATATAATTTTAACGATCTCCTTACTTCACTTTGTACACTTGATACTCGATGAAAACAAACAAACAAAAATAAGAAAAACAAAACTTTTTTTAGATGAAAACAAAATATAACTCTACGTGGTTTAGAGATTGCGGTTAAATTTGAGGTTTCACGTGTTTACAGGTAAATTTTCAAGTGAAGGAAAATAATATCAATATAATCAATGTCAATACAAAGAATATTGCAAGAATCCCGAACTGAACTTGTAAAAGTTAAAAAAATCAAGACTTATAATTTAAATTAAGTAAATAAAAACCAAGCTCCAAAAGATTTTTTAATTAAATAATTTATCGTAAATTGTTTTATTAATCAAAGCATCCGATAACTAAACTGTATAAAATTCTTAATTATTATTATTATATTTTTTTAAAATTTGATTTTATCAATTATTAAACCAAAACATTTTTTATAAAGTCAACGGTACAACACAACATAGCGGTTACACTTATAATTATGATCAATTAACTCATGTTTTTGATAGTATTGATGCCATATGTAAACTGGGTCAGTAATTCATTTTTTTTTCAATGCAGAACTGCTTGGAAAAATACACTGAGAAAAATGGATGTTTAGCCTAAACATCTAGATGTTAACGCTCAATATCCAGTTGTTAAGGGTAAACATCCATTTTTCTCAGTATAGTTTGTACCGCAATATGTAACAATATTCAATTTGTTTTATTGCTAAATAAAACCGAATTAATAGAAATTGTAATCCAGTCTTAAAAATAAAAGTACTGTTGGCATTTTAATGAAGCTAAAACAATTCTTTCTATTAAATTAAAAACAGAAGATTCATTTAACATGAATTATGTGGCAGGGAAAACTGTTGCATGCTCATGAAAATGTATGACGCCTAATTTTGAAGTAGTCCCCCCAAAGCTAATTATTGTCTCATACGCGAGGGGTGCGTTGCATTCGCGATAGAGTGCTGCGCCCGAAACTAACTGTGCTAGTAAGGGTGGTTCACTAAATGAGAAGTTTATTTACACCTGCTACATCGTGGCGCGAGAATATACATGACTTCATTATCTCCTTTCTAAACCTCCTCATTCCTTTCTTCCTCCCACTTCTCTATCTCTCTTACAGCTTGCACTTCGCATCCGGTGTACTTACGTGCATCATTTACTTGTGCACGTAGAACAAGAATTAGCTGCATGCAGCTGCATTTCAGACGTCGTTTACCTGCAACTTTCATCCTTTTCACGATCCAAAGTGCCAGGTTTTCATCGCTTAGAGGCACTATGTCTAACGAATTACGTACAGCTAATTTAATGGCTTTTCAAATTAACGTGTAAATTTGCTGTTTCTCAACATATGTATTTAGATGCGGCAATTCATTGTGGAACACCAGTTAAACTTAATTTAAATTAAAAAGTAACATTAAATTGAAGGGAATTAAATATAGTTAAAATTAAGTCTGATATTATTCTTCGTGAACCGTGCACTGATTAAATCGTTTCACTTCTAAGTTCATGCTTAGTGTCTTAACTACGAAAGTCATCACGTCATTATGAAGGGCATTCTGAGATTGACATTCTAGAACACATAATATGTGAGTCCTAATTATTATCCAAGAATGACAAGAAAGTTGTAGCCGTCTATGTGATTCATAATATTTGGCAGACTATTACAGTGAAGCGGTACACTTTGTGTCAGTTTGAAATAGGTGAAAAACGAAAACGAGAACGAAAATCTATTATAAATTTTAATATTTAATTTATTAAAATACGTTTACAAAAAATGAAAAGAACAATACAAACCAAACTGTATATATTTTTTCACAATGCCCCTATCGAAAACTACACTTTCAACAGCTTTGCAGGACATCGAAACAAGCCAATTGCAGACGAGATTTTACTTTTTATTTTCTTGCCGATACTGCATGAATTTTCTTCCCTAGGTTAGAAAGTTGATGACGTAGCGGGAAGAAAGTAAACGTATCTCTGTTTTCATTGGTCAGTCACTTTCCTTCTAATCCTACTCAGTGCCCTCTGTAGTAGAAAAAATAAACTACGTAGTAACCGTTCTTTTTCAATGACAGGAGCCTTTTGTTTGCAAATTTGCATTTCGCTAACGGTCGTGTTAAATTTTTGTTTATCAATTTAACTAAATAATCTATTTTTACATCGTTTCGTTTCTAAATAAGGCTCTTAATTTATTTGCACAAAGGGTCCAAAGTGAAAGTGTACAATTGTACACAAACATAACCTTATTTGTTCAATAACATTTTATACAATATATTTTGTATTTTTTAATCGGGTTGTTGTGAAAAATATAATGCGTGACTAGGAGAGAAGCTGTCTTTCTCGTCTCGAATGATTGCCGCCCTCGCTGCGCTCGTGCTTCAAACTTCATTCTTGACGGCAAAGACTGCGTTTCTCCCCTTGTCACGCAATATACTATTCCCTCTACTCAAAATCCATCACGAGCAAAGACAGAAGCGAAGACACGAGTCATAAAATTAATAATTAGTTTCGGAGAATAATCCTTAATTTTTTAAACATTGTTTTCAGGAGATAACCATCACTTTACTTTATAGATGCCAAACTCCGTTACAACCCGTTGAACCTCCGCCACTAAAACCTAGTTTTGCGACGCAATTTGCAACACGAAGGAGAAATTAGGGAAAGCGAAGAGAGCCACTTGCGTTGGAAGACTATTTACCAGTTATAGGGGTACGACTTGTCGCAATGACTCAAAGTTAGGTATCGATGTAGAATGGGCTTGCTAATGTCGCTGAAGCGGAAAATCTTGGCGAAACAACGCTCGTCGCTTCACTCAACGTTTGGTGGTTAGTGCTCTTGCCTAGTACATGCAATTTCTACGTTTCTTTATTATAAGTTAAAAAATACAAACCGTAGTAGCAAGTCCAAAAATAAATTATCAGAATTGATTGTCAGAATAAATTTATTTGCTTCCTTTATTTCTAAGGCACTGTACTCCCGCACCACTGCTGGATAGAATAAAGAACATAATAAAAATTATTTATTTTAATAGTTAAATCAATTAGACTTTCATTTAGTTTCCCCCTAACCTCCCCTTCTGCACGGTCCATAAATCAAATTATCCAGCTGGTAAGATATAATCGTAAATTCTGGTTTAATTATTGATCCTTTACTGATGCCTAAAGACTAACGTGGAGCTTTATTGTTCACTTTTTCAAAGTTTCAATTCTACTCCCTTCAGAACGAAAATACAGCCTTGTATCTTTTATTTTACCTGAAAGGATAAACTTTCCGTGCCAAAAGTGTCACATAACTGTCGCTTGAAAGAAGAATTTGCAGATTTTGCGGGAAATTTCTTCTTTTCTAAAATAAACAAAATATATTGTCCTATTTGCGAGAATAAAAACGAAAATCATAGCGTGACAAGCACGTCGTACACGTAAATCAGAACTGCTATCCTCTCTGAGAAATGTGGAGTAAAATTATTCCCATTGGCGTCTCCATCGTGAAATAAATGAAGCAAAGCTCGGCTCTCAGTCTGTTTAATGCGCAAGTAGAGCAATGGAAGAATTTTCCTCCGAGTAAGCAGAATTTTCTGGCTTTGGCAAAACAAGTCACGTACAAGTACACTTATTTTCCGTACATAATCGGACGGGTTCGGTTGCAAGCACGCAAACGGAAAGAAAGGTTTGCCTTTATGAAAGGCAAGTAGCAAAACCGCTTTCGATTTGTAATCCAGACAGAAACGCATTCGCGTTTAAATTTACAGTCGGCGCCAAATCGCGTCGCGATAGAGAAAGACCCTTCGTCAGACAAAGAGGAAAATGCAAGAGAGGGTGGTTGCTGCTCCTGTGGTATTTCGATTCAAAGGAGCAATAACGGACGAATTCGATCCCTTTCTGGCCCCGACTACTGATCATCAACCCTTGGATGCCCACTAGTCACCAGTTCACATCCCTCTTCGCATATCCGATCAAATATCGGCTTGTAAATACCTACATATCCATATAGATAGATAAATCTGCCTTCTCAAAGAATTGCAGATCTAAACAAAATTCTTCTTGATTATCCTTTCCTTTTACTCTGATATTTGCTTTTCTCAACACGTACAATGTTTCACATCAGATCACAAGTGTCAAAATAAACTTATATTTATTGAAAAATGAGTTTATTCAAATATAAAGAATTCGTTATTATATTTATTGGAAAATGAAACTTGTACTTTTAGATTATAATTAATAACCTATATGAAATAATTCCGCAGAACTAACATTGCAGGAATCTCTGCAAAAGTTACAAATCTGCATAAATTTCAACATTCCTTTATAAAAACTCTTGCAGAAATTTATTGGAAAAACTGTTGAGTACATTCTACAGAATTAAAATAGTTTGTAATAAACGTAATTTTTATCCATTTTAATTTTAGGAGATTTATGTATGCTAACAACTTTAAATTTTTAACAGTTTCAATTTTGATTGACCTAAAATGTTTAAATTTTGTTTCTAACTTTGGTGAAGCGAAATTATTGAATTTATTGAAATTGTAACTAATACGAATATCTAGGCATTTCTAAACTTTCATTAATCAAAATTGTAATTAGTTTCTATTGAGATAGATTCAGATTTTAATTATCTAAATGAAAATTTATCCTAATTTTGATGCTCATCTTAACATCCAGTGATCTTAATTTTGAACATTTCTCACTTTAATCGATCTCCATTTTAATTAGTTAAAAATTTCATGAAATAGAGCTTTCCTTTATATGTCTAACTTTAAAACACTGCAGTATGGCTATCAAAAAAATTCAATTAATAAAAATTTGGATTAATCCTTAGATCAATTATATCCAATAATTTCAATAGAGTCTCTCATATAAAATATAATTAAATATTGATTTTTAAAAATAGTAACTAGTTGATCCTACTGTACTGATAATTGTGTTTATTTTGAATAGATAGTATTTAAACCTTGTTTACTTTAATTTCAAATACATTAGTCAATTCAAAATGCAATTTATTGAAATTTAAATAAACTCTTTTTCCTTCGGTCAAAAAATTCATTAATTAAAAAAAAATCGCCTTATTTCAGTCAATTTTTTTCATTTCGGTTGGTTAATTATCAATGTCTTTTCCCATAAAATTATACCAAATTATCCATTAAACTTCTCTTTTTTATTGTCACTTTATTCATTTTTGTTAGTAATACAAGTGTAGATCAATAACACTTTTTAATAACCATTTATCGGTTAAAATTAAAATCTAAATTGCTTTCAATATTACTTTATCCAAAACTATGTGTATTCGAAACTTAAAATTTTAATTTCTTTTTGTCAATTGCATGCACTTTATTGATGGTAAATTTAATTTAAAAATGTTAAAACTTTACTATCAAGCAGTAAAAAATGTAGTCCTTAAAAGTAATGACTGTAGCGAATGTAAATTTGGAAATTCAAATAAAATTTCGTTTATTTTAACGTCCATATTTTCAATTAGATTTTTCTTTGAAAAATTCAGGAAAATGATAGCTAAATTATTTTCTTTGTGAATAAATGATTAACACTTTTATACTTTCTATATTTCTCTTTCAAATGGAATTTAAAAGCTGTCAGAAAATTGGATTAAAACAAAACGTTTTTTTTATCATGGTTAAAACTGCTTGCTAACACAATTAAAAAGTGTTTTAATATTTGAATTTCTTGCTAATGGCTTTTTAACACAACTAAAGTTATTTATTATGACAACTTATTTAAACAGAATAGTTTTCAAGTGTTAGCAGAGCAAACATTTTTTTCAACAGAGAAAAAGTTGTTTATTCAAAAGGAAGAATAATGGTTTTCATGAAATAAAAGCAGATTTATCTACACGTAGGAATACTACGTAGAAATTTAAACACTGTAAACTGTAAAAGCTTTGATGGAAGAATACCTAAACATTGACAATTCCGATAAATACATTTTCTAGGTTGGCAAAATTGGGCCAGAAATTGAAAACATAATTCCTATCAAATGCACCTCTATCAGGATTAAAACCAAATTTTAAAATTATAAATTCACTACAGATAAAAAGCGTGAAACATACAAGAGATCTACAAATTAAATGTTTCTCGTTAGGCGCCACAAACAAGAAATTCAAAAAATTATAAATTGTATTTAAATTTTTATGCTCGCGAATTTTCTCCGCACAACTGAAGGAGCCAAGATTTTTGAGATCCCAGAAGAAAAAGCTAAGCAACGCGATGGGTGCACCTATAGAAAAGCAGCTCAGTACAAATGTAGTAGTAGGGGAGCCCAAAGTGTTTTTTGGGAGTAACTCGAGCGCGGAAGATGAACACAGAGGGGGATACCTTGCATGACGTTTAGTACCTCTACCAGATATTACCTATTTTTGGAAAGACGTGCGTCTAGGACAGCCCGTCAGATTAGTAAAAAAAAATCGATCGTCAAAAATATTAAAACGTGTCAGATTAGAGTAAGGTGGGTTAATTACTAACTGTAGAATGTACATGTAGAAAATCTGATTATTTGAGTGAAACGTAAGGGAGTGGAGGGTGACAAAGTTGCAAGAAAAAAACGTAGTCTTGACATTGTCGAGCGTGGTTGCATTTTCTTCTGTTTTTAAGGAAATGACAAGACAATTGCGAATAAAATATAATCTGACGATTTCTATAAGCCGAAAGTACCAATAATCGTGTATTGAGATTGGAGCCCGTAGCTGGAGGAAAACACGCATCCCCACTCCATGCCTCTCTGTCTGTTTTCCTTTTTCTATTTCTGACTCTCTCGCACCATACCGTCACAGCTTTTCGTCGCCATGACAACATTACAGCTGATCGGAAAACAGAGCTTTCGAGTTACATTCGAGGTATCGATGATACACAGCAAGTTCTCGACGTCTAATCTTCCGCTTGATATGTCTCAATCACGGAAAAAAAAACCAGGCCAGCAGATGACAGAAACGGTCACCCATACATGTGCTAAACTTAGCTGGGCGTGATTGTGTTCCGTGACCGCGAAGCCACGCACTTCGCTGCCTCAACCATATCATCTGTCTGTCAGATTAATAATATTCCTCCAAATAATCGTCAGATTTTGGGCTAGCAAGACTGGAACATCAAGCTGATCCTTCTGTATAGAAGTCTGACACGCTCGAGTATTTCCAGATGACGATTTTTTTTTGCATTTTTAATCATTCGCTACGAGTTTGCTTCACTTCCAATACGTCAGTCTTTCGAATGGGAGCATTTTTAGGGTTCACTCAACATCCCCTCTGAATATCTGACGCGCTCGAAAAACAATTTTTTTCTTCTATTTTCTATCCATCCGGACGACCACCCCCACCACGGAAATCGTCAGATGAACATACCTGTAGTGTCACAGACACGTTGCAGTATCTAATCTATTAATATCTGACATGCTCAAGCATTTCCATGTCATTGGTTTTTTTACATTTTTAAAATTTTGTAGACACTTCCCCCACTACTAAAAGGAGAAACATTATAGAACCTTTTATTCTTCTTACAAGCTAAACTTCATAATCTCATCATCTAGACAACGCTCGAGTAAATACCCATTTAGCATCATGGGCTCCCCTACTATAGTGTTTTGTCAGGTCCGCCCACATACAAAGCTACTATTAGTCAGCAATCCCCACTGACGTAAACTTGAGAAGCGTCTGCCTTCTTCAAGCAACCTAGCATGGGACCGAGATGTGCCTCGTGTCCCTTCTGCCAAGAGACTGAAGAAATAATAGGCGACACTCGTATTTATGGCCGGCCTCTACTCACCGCAGCGAAGAAGGGGCAGAGAGAGACGAGTGGAGAAGGGATCCCCACTCTCTTCTAAAACCTTACTGGCCTACTACAGTAATGGTATGAGTTCCCTGTATAACTGCCTATTCTACACTCAGATCATTTGTATCTTGCTGCGCAAAGTTAAGAATGAAAATATTTAAATTAAATTACGACGAGAATTAAAGCCGATTGACAATTTCTAATTTGAAAGAAAATAGTTTTAATACTAAGAGTCAGAAGTTCTGAATAAGACTGATTGAGTAAAATTAATTAAAGAAAACTTCAGTGCTCGAACTGACGTTGATTCGTAAAGTCAAGATTTGGAGAATTTTTAAATTATAATTGATCAAGGTTTATTATTCATTGAACCGAAAATTTAATTGTTTTGTAGAGTGACTTTCAAAGTGTAAAGTGTAAACATTTAGTCGTTATTATGTATTATTTTTTATTAACGTGCCAGAAGAGTAATAAAATGGTAAAAGATAAAAAAGTTAAAATGGTAAATATCAACAGTTGCAATGAAATCTTTTCAAAAATGTAAATTATTTACATCCTTTGTGGGATAAATGGATGATAAAAATAATAATTCTCGTCATTTGACAATTTACATAATACGGTCTGTCAGATTGAGTAGAGAAAACATGTCAGGAAAGAATGAGCTTGCTTCACGCCTTTAGCAAACGTCCTCGAGTACTACTCGAGGTGAATTAGCGATTATGAATAAAGAACCGCAAAAAGTAGAAGGGTGATGTTCGGTTTGCATACACGGTCCCTAGTGGACCGTTCTCGTACGCATCGTTGACCTGTTACAACCCTCGTCTCCGGCTGCATAATAAACAAAACTGTAAATGAGACTTTCTTTCTCACTCCAGTTTTTCTTTCATTTGCAGTTCTTTTTCATGCAACTTTTTCTATTTCACCGCGTCAAGTGAAAAAGTCACTTTTCCCTTAATACCGAAAGGGTCGCATTTTTCTCAACGATAAACGAAATCTCCTCGTTTTTCTTCATAAACAGGTTTCACAAGCGCAAATTCAAAACGTTTCTCTTCCTTTTTATTATTCATTTTACTTATTCCCTTTACTTCCTCCGTTATTATGTTTGTTTTTTATTTAAATAAGCTAAGTTTTGTTCTGGATACTTAAACTGGAACTAATAGTTAAAAATATAAAATTCCAATTTTTTTCTTTTGCATTTTAAAAATCTATTGATTCCTCCATGAGGAAGCTAAGTGTTATAAAATGAATATAATTTTTTGATTGCTGTTTAAATACATAAACACTTAAATACAAAGTAAACATTAAACTGAAGCTCTTCGGGTACTCACTTAATCATTCTATTTGTAACTCTGATAACACCAATCACATTCGTTACAGTCTCTGCATTAGGGTGGTCCAAAAATACATGGGAAAAACAAAAAGTTGAAAATGTTTTGCTCTCACCCCCTAGGATTGTTCTATATCGAAAAAAAAATTACCCCTATTTTTTTTTGTTTTTTTTAATATTTAGAGGTCGCTCAAAGTGCTCAAAGTTTCCCATGCAAAATGCATGGGAAAAAAAAACTTTTTCGTAGAATTGATATAAAATCCATGAAAATTAATATTTCTTGATCGGATACTGCTGCTTCTCTTCAGAAAAGTTCAAAAAATAAGATCCAATAATTTATTAAACAATTTTTTATTATTAACTATTTTTTGAAGGTCCCTAAAAAAAACCCCATAATTTACGTTTTTTTCATTTTATGGGGTTTTTTAAGGACCTTTAAAAAATAGTTAATAATAAAAAATTGTTTAATAAATTATTGGATCTTGTTTTTTGAACTCTCCTGAAGAGAAGCAGCATTATCCGATCAAAAAATATTAATTTTCATGGATTTTATATCGATTCTACGAAAAAAAAAATTTTTCCCATGCATTTTGCATAGGAAACTTTGAGCTCTTTGAGCGACCTCTAAATATTAAAAAAAAATAAAACCAAAAAAATATGGGTAATTTTTTTTTCGATATAGAACAATCCTAGGGGGTGAGAGCATAATATTTTCACCTTTTTTTTTTGGACCACCCTACTCTGCATACCCGCCTCTAACTCCACCTATTTTTTCGCCTCACAGAATAAATGAACCGAAATATTAGAAATAAAATTACGACTAGTATATATTCTTACTAAAGTCACAATTCCGTATTTAAAATTTTAAAATCGATTTTAAAATTAAATGAAACCAAATTGAATGTAAATAATAAAATCAATAAAAATAATAAATTAATTTAAAAATGATTTGAAATCTATTTAGATGTGAGCAAAATTTAATAATTAAATTAAATTTGTAAATTGAATTAAACCTAATTAAGTTTCTTAATGAAGGCTCCTCAATTCGAGAACTCCGCTCCCTTTACATTTTTTATTACAATAACTTTCTTATAACTACTTATTTACAATTCTAATCTACCTAATATAAACGCCATCTTAAATCCACCCCAATGACAAATTTCAAAAAAACTATTTTCCCTTCATAATTGCGTGCACTACTCAACGGTACCGGAAACGGGAGCCTATTTGTTATCTTTATATTTTATTAAATAAATAAACATTTCAACAAAGAGTGAACATTAAAATGAAGCTCTTTGACCATCTACTGACTTTCAACTGCACTATCCTTAACTCTGAAAACACCAATAACATTCGTCCACAGTCTCTACATGCCCCGCCTTTAACTCCACCTTTTTTGTCGACTAACAGAATGAATGAACTGAAATATTATACGTAATACCATCAGCCCAATTCCCAACTATACAAAAGAAATAAATTTCTCTGAATTATAAACCGTTCAGGTTTTTTTCTGTTTCTAATAAAAAAAACGTGATTAAAAATTGATATCTCAGGACAGAATAAATTGATTTTATACAATTTTGTGATTATACTCACAAAATGTTTTCACTCTTAAATGCATTGAATAATTTTTTTCTTCCTTTCCGAAAAATGTTCTAGAATCATAAAATATTTCAAAAATAAAAATTAGATATATATCTGATGTTTTGAATTTTAGTATCCAAAGGTAAAAAAATAAAACCGCTATAAAAATGTGCAAAAGTTTTTTTTTAAAACCCCTTTGCAGATGTCCTTTTATGTCTCTTTACGTTTTTCGTGGGAGCAATGGCTCACCTAAAAACAAGAAATTTATGTTAAACTTATGCGACCTCCAGCGATTATTTTGCATACCAGATACAAGGTACGAGAATACAGCAAGCTGCGTTGCACCGATAACATGAGACTTTTCCTAAAACTACATTTTGCCAACTTCAACTGTACTCTCTGCTTTTCTGCATCTATAAGTCTTTCTTCATCGTATTACACATAAATAGCTGTTAAACGACGCAAATAAATAACAAAAAAGGAGATGTGCAGGAAGTTAGAACCGTAAAGTTCAAATTTCAATAAAACAAAAGTTGTGCTGAATTGTGCTCAATTTGTGCTCTTTTGTGCTAAAATTCATTTTTCGAAAAATCAAAAATTGGACCAGTAAAAACCAAAAAACTTTTTTTTTCCAGAACCGTAATTATCTCTAAACCCAAAAGTAAACCTTGTGCTGTGCAGCTTTAAGGGAGTTGCAAATTGTGCTGAAAACCAAAATTCAAAAAAATTAATATTTTTTTGAAAAAAACTGAATTAAAAACATTTTTTAATTTTCAAAAAATCAAAAAGAAACGTTATTTTTAAGAAAACAATAACTGACATACATTGCGCATACCGAAACAAACATTTTTGTTCCGTAAAAAAAATTTGTAGCACCAACCATTTCCAAAATAAAACTCAAAAACTTTGCCCAAAAAAAGTCAAAATCAACAAAAAAATATTTTTGAAAAATCAAAACTTGTTAATAAAACAATATAACAAACAAAACTGTTAATAAAGGTAAGTTATAGTAAAGTGAATGTAAAGTGATTATACTCTAAAGAAATATAATTTGTAGACAATTTTATTTGCTTACATACATATTTATAAATATGTATGTTTTTTGTTAAAGTTTTTGAGTTTTAATTTGGAAGCGGTTGGAGATACAAACTTTTTCTAAGGAGCAAAAATGTTTGTTTCTTTGAGCACAATGTAGCACAAGTATTGTTTTATCAAAAATATTATGTTTTTGATTTTGAGCTTTATTTGTTAAAGTTTTTGAGTTTTATTTTGGAAACGGTTGGAGATACAAAATTTTTGTAAGGAACAAAAATGTTTGTTTTTCAGAGCACAATTTAGCACAAGTTTTGTTTTTTCAAAAATATTATGTTTTTGACTTTGAGCTTTTTTTGTTAAAGTTTTTGAGTTTTAATTTGGAAGCAGTTGGAGATACAAACTTTTTCTAAGGAGCAAAAATGTTTGTTTCTTTGAGCACAATGTAGCACAAGTATTGTTTTATCAAAATATTATGTTTTTGATTTTGAGCTTTATTTGTTAAAGTTTTTGAGTTTTATTTTGGAAACGGTTGGAGATACAAAATTTTTGTAAGGAACAAAAATGTTTGTTTTTCAGAGCACAATTTAGCACAAGTATTGTTTTATCAAAATATTATGTTTTTGATTTTGAGCTTTATTTGTTAAAGTTTTTGAGTTTTATTTTGGAAACGGTGGGAGATACGAAATTTTTGTAAGGAACAAAAATGTTTGTTTTTCAGAGCACAATTTAGCACAAGTTTTGTTTTTTCAAAAATATTATGTTTTTGACTTTGAGCTTTTTTTGTTAAAGTTTTTGAGTTTTAATTTGGAAGCAGTTGGAGATACAAACTTTTTCTACGGAGCAAAAATGTTTGTTTCTTTGAGCACAATGTAGCACAAGTATTGTTTTATCAAAATATTATGTTTTTGATTTTGAGCTTTATTTGTTAAAGTTTTTGAGTTTTATTTTGGAAACGGTTGGAGATACAAAATTTTTTTAAGGAACAAAAATGTTTGTTTTTCAGAGCACAATTTAGCACAAGTTTTGTTTTTTCAAAAATATTATGTTTTTGACTTTGAGCTTTTTTTGTTAAAGTTTTTGAGTTTTAATTTGGAAGCAGTTGGAGATACAAACTTTTTCTAAGGAGCAAAAATGTTTGTTTCTTTGAGCACAATGTAGCACAAGTATTGTTTTATCAAAAATATTATGTTTTTGATTTTGAGCTTTATTTGTTAAAGTTTTTGAGTTTTATTTTGGAAACGGTTGGAGATACAAAATTTTTGTAAGGAACAAAAATGTTTGTTTTTCAGAGCACAATTTAGCACAAGTTTTGTTTTTTCAAAAATATTATGTTTTTGACTTTGAGCTTTTTTTGTTAAAGTTTTTGAGTTTTAATTTGGAAGCAGTTGGAGATACAAACTTTTTCTAAGGAGCAAAAATGTTTGTTTCTTTGAGCACAATGTAGCACAAGTATTGTTTTATCAAAATATTATGTTTTTGATTTTGAGCTTTATTTGTTAAAGTTTTTGAGTTTTATTTTGGAAACGGTTGGAGATACAAAATTTTTGTAAGGAACAAAAATGTTTGTTTTTCAGAGCACAATTTAGCACAAGTATTGTTTTATCAAAATATTATGTTTTTGATTTTGAGCTTTTTTTGTTAAAGTTTTTGAGTTTTAATTTGGAAGCAGTTGGAGATACAAACTTTTTCTAAGGAGCAAAAATGTTTGTTTCTTTGAGCACAATGTAGCACAAGTATTGTTTTATCAAAATATTATGTTTTTGATTTTGAGCTTTATTTGTTAAAGTTTTTGAGTTTTATTTTGGAAACGGTTGGAGATACAAAATTTTTGTAAGGAACAAAAATGTTTGTTTTTCAGAGCACAATTTAGCACAAGTATTGTTTTATCAAAATATTATGTTTTTGATTTTGAGCTTTATTTGTTAAAGTTTTTGAGTTTTATTTTGGAAACGGTGGGAGATACGAAATTTTTGTAAGGAACAAAAATGTTTGTTTTTCAGAGCACAATTTAGCACAAGTTTTGTTTTTTCAAAAATATTATGTTTTTGACTTTGAGCTTTTTTTGTTAAAGTTTTTGAGTTTTAATTTGGAAGCAGTTGGAGATACAAACCTTTTCTAAGGAGCAAAAATGTATGTTTCTTTGAGCACAATGTAGCACAAGTATTGTTTTATCAAAATATTATGTTTTTGATTTTGAGCTTTATTTGTTAAAGTTTTTGAGTTTTATTTTGGAAACGGTTGGAGATACAAAATTTTTGTAAGGAACAAAAATGTTTGTTTTTCAGAGCACAATTTAGCACAAGTTTTGTTTTTTCAAAAATATTATGTTTTTGACTTTGAGCTTTTTTTGTTAAAGTTTTTGAGTTTTAATTTGGAAGCGGTTGGAGATACAAACTTTTTCTAAGGAGCAAAAATGTTTGTTTCTTTGAGCACAATGTAGTACAAGTATTGTTTTATCAAAATATTATGTTTTTGATTTTGAGCTTTATTTGTTAAAGTTTTTGAGTTTTATTTTGGAAACGGTTGGAGATACAAAATTTTTGTAAGGAACAAAAATGTTTGTTTTTCAGAGCACAATTTAGCACAAGTTTTGTTTTTTCAAAAATATTATGTTTTTGACTTTGAGTTTTTTTTGGTAAAGTTTTTGAGTTTTATTTTGGAAACGCTGGGAGATACAAATTTTTTCTAAGGAGCAAAAATGTTTGTTTTTCAGAGCACAATTCAGCACAAGTTTTGATTTTTCATAAATATTATTTTGTTGATTTTGACTTTTTTTGGGCAAAGTTTTTGAATTTTATTTTGGAAATGGTTGGTGCTACAAATTTTTTTTACGGAACAAAAATGTTTGTTTCTGTATGCGCAATGTATGTCAGTTATTGTTTTCTTAAAAATAACGTTTCTTTTTGATTTTTTGAAAATTAAAAAATGTTTTTAATTCAGTTTTTTTCAAAAAAATATTAATTTTTTTGAATTTCGGTTTTCAGCACAATTTGCAACTCCCTTAAAGCTGCACAGCACAAGGTTTACTTTTGGGTTTAGAGATAATTAGGGTTCTGGAAAAAAAAAGTTTTTTGGTTTTTACTGGTCCAATTTTTGATTTTTCGAAAAATGAATTTTAGCACAAAAGAGCACAAATTGAGCACAATTCAGCACAACTTTTGTTTGTTTGAAATTTGAACTTTACGGTTCTAACTTCCTGCACATAAAAAGGAGAGATTAAAGGAAAGATTTATTTATGAGACATTAAATTTTAGCTTTCTTTTTACAAACGTGAAAATTAGTGTGCAAAATTATTCAGTTTCAATTACGTTAATTATTTGAGTAATAAAAAGGACTAATTCCACTGAGAAAATAAGCCTCTAGCCAAGCAGCTTTATTTCTAGGTTAGGGTTCCTCGGGACAAAACAAACAAAACACCGGCTATGACAATCAAACTTCTAGGATACCGGAGCATATGCTCTGCTAAAATCAATTAAGTGCTTTGCAGGTGCTATATCAACAACCTCTCTCTGCTAAATTTAATCAAAAATTGGTTGTATTCAGTCAACTTATTTTCTCAGTGTCATTAATGGATTCGGTATTCGATATGAAATCAAATTGATTTAATTATGCGAACTTGGAGAGATTGAAATGTATCAGTTGCATCTTTGATCAATTCTAATATTTACAGCAGAGAGTGATTTCATCTTTACTGTTGACTAAGAGCATTGGCAGTTTGAATTCCATGATGATGCAGATTATATGTACAAAGTGATGGACACTAACGAGAGAAACCGCAGGTGAAATTTACTATGGTTAGGATGAAATTGCCTGCCTTAATAAGGGCATGTATGCATTCGTAATTTTTGTATAATTCCCCAAGACACTTGCCTCAATTGTTTTAATTTAACCAAACACTGTAATTTTAATTTTTAATTTGATATAAAAAAGTATACTACTAATAAAGAACAATTGTTAAAAATATAATTTCGAGAAACAAGTGCACTAAATATAAAGAACAGCAATTTAAAATTATGTTCATTTTTTATAACTCTAAAATAGATCCAAATTAAAATATTTTTCTTATGTAGAAAACATTTTTCTCATCATTTTTACCAATGAACAAAATACAATTAATGCAGGAAACTCAAGCGAGGGAATAACGAGCGATTCATTTTTTCGATATCTTGTTTTGCGGAATGGAAGCCTGATATAATTTCATCTCAGCTCGTTTAACGAATGTTTCACTCAAATAATACTGCGCCATTAGTGTCATATTTTTTACTCTCATCAACTTGCTGCCCATAAAATATTTATAGCAAGTCAATATGTTATAACTAGCTTAAATTACAATTACTCAAAATTAGTTACATTTTTACTTTCAGGACCGGTTTTATATAAATAAGAAATTCTGCCGAGGAGAGCAGTCAAGGTTGGTTCACATTTTAATATTTGTCCAAAAATTCCGTTGCAAACATTTCCTTAAATATGGCTGGAAAGACTTTTCAAAATGCGACGTTTTTACTTGCTTAACATTGTAAAATAATTGAACGAGAAGTTTAGCAGTTATGGAAATTTAAAAAAAAATGGTAGTCAAGGTTGGATCAGCTTGGTCTTCGAAAATCAAAGAGATATGAAGGAAAACGGTTAAGATTAACTAATTAATCAGAGTGGGGAGATAATGAGAGTGAGAGAAACTTAGCACTTCTTCTCTCTCACTCCTGTATTTTCACTCAGATTTTTCTTTACAATTAAAGGGCGTTCCTCTCTTATTCCTATACCTTTAAACCAGTGGTGTAAACCGACTCCGTGTATGCTCAGCTTCTTTGTTACTTTTATCTTGTTAAATGGTGTATTGTTTCCATTCTATTTACTCTGATCAAATTTCTTCAACTGGAAATAAAATGCCAAAAATTCCATTTCAGATACCTAATGCATCACTCTACAAAAATCACTGAGAAACGAAAAAAAATATTTTCCCAACATAAAAAATGTTTACCATACACATTGCTAAAAAAATGTATTTATGAAAAAAGTAATTAAATTCTATATTATCTTTTATTTATCCAATTACTAATTGCCGTCAATCATAACTGTAACTTAACTTTTTTAAAGGTAGCTCATCCAATCGACATAACCTTAAACTTAAAAACGTTTTGTATAGAAATATTAAAAGTAAATAATTGTTATTAAAATAAAGTAGACTTTACAACACCTCGCCAATGTAAGATTAGCTTCTATACCATGTTTGATCAGCAATAATAAATATTTTAAATATAATACTTAAATATAAATAAAATAAAATGTACTTATAAAGGATAACATTTATAAAATTTTAGAAAAAAAGATTGAAGAAATGAAGAAAATAATTTAAATTTGAGAAAAGTGCTTTGAAGTTTTAGTGATTAATTTTCAAAACAAGAATAATTAAAAAATGAAGAAAATAATTGAAAGCTAATAAAAATAATTGGAAATTGAAGAAGATAATTGAAATTTGAAAAAAATAATTGAAAAAATTACGGAATATGTATGAAATTAAAAGTAACAATTGCAAAATCATCAAAACAATGACAAATTGAAAAAAATTCATTGCAATTTGGAAAAAACAATTGAAAAAAGTACAAAACATATAAGAAAAAAAAAAATTATATATGAAAATCGGAGAAAATAATGGCAAAATGATAAAAATAATTCATAAATTGAAGAAAATAATTTAAAACTCAATAAAATAATTTTAAATTGTCGAAAGTAATTGGAATTTGGGTAAAAATACTTTAAAATCTTGGAAATTGATTTAAAAAAATTTGAAAAATTAAAAATTGAGGAAAAAGAATTATATAAAGAAAAATAAGAATTTTGGAAATTTATTTAAAAATAATCAAAATAATAAAAAATTAGAGGAAATAATTGAAAAATAATAAAAACAATTAAAAATTGAAGAAAATAGTAAAAAAATTATAAGAATAATTTAAAATTGACGAAAATAATTGAAATTTCAAAAAAATATTTAAAAAAATGAGAAAATTAAAATTTGTGAAAAATAATCGAAATTTGAAGATATTAGATAATTGGTAATAATTGAGGAAATTAATTAAGAAATAATAATTATATGTAAAATGATAAATATAATTAAAAATTGGGGAAAATAATTGAAAAATGATAAAAATAATTGAAAATTAAAGAAAACAATAAAAATTTGTGATAAATAATTGAAAAAATTACACAATATTGTTTTAATAAAATAAAATGGTTAACAATCGAAGAACATCATTCAAATAATTGAAAAATATAGATAACATTTCAAGAAAATAAATAAAAATATAATAAACTAGGTGAAAATTATATCCATTTCATGGACATTTCGCTTCTAAGCAACCAAAATAATTTGTTTCCTCATAGAGGTAGCAATAAATTAATAATATAAAAGTTAATTGGAGAATTTATTTTAAAAAAATAATTTTAAATGCAAAAAAAATGAAAAAAATATGAATTATTTTACGATTTTTTGATCAATTATAAAAGTTATACAGACGAATCGATTCGTTTTGAGATAAGGAATATGATTTTTGCCTTTATTAGAATGCATTTTTAGCATGGAAATAAAATTTTGCAAAAAACGATTTTTTTTCGATGAAAAAAGGTGCTCAAAAAAGTTAATTAGGTATTTTCAAAAATCCCTGTGTCCAAATTTAGATATTCATAAGCTTAATATGTCATCCAAATTTTATTGAAAGACGCGACAAGAAACGCCATACACACACACACACACATACATCTGGACATTTGCTTAAAAATAAAAATTTACGTTTTTTAGATGAAAATGAGTCGATTTAGACTATTTTTCGAAAATTGAAAATCTTAACGATCACAAAGCTTTCTCTATGAGGAAGCAAAATTGAAGCAGCCAAGCAGTTTTTTTTTTGAGTTGAAAAATATTTTGAAAGTAACTATAGAAAACAATAATTAAAAATATTAAAAAATGAATAGTTTATGCATTGTTTATTCGATACTGATTAAATTAATTGTAATTTGAAAAAAATTATAATTTGTCAAAATAATTGAAAAATTATGAAAGAAGTTGATACACTGAAAAAAATATGTTTGTCAAAATCAACTATTTGTCTATAGTTGAAGCCATTTTAGTTAAAATGACAAGGATTCCAAGTTAAGCTTGCAATCGAAGCAAAGTTAATTCTAATACACATCAAACTTGTTTGTTTGTAATTCTTAAAAACGGGGGAAAAAATTGTCAATCAGCTAAAAATTTACAGTTTTCTATAGTGCAAATGAGTAAAGTTGTATTACATAATCTTAAAATAATACAAAAGTATACATTACACTTTTAATAATGTTTTTTGAAAATGTCAAATCAACATAACCTTCAAATATATGACGGCCACAACTAAGTCATTTACCGTAACCACTAATGTTTTAGAGATAGAAAATATTAATATTTTATAAAATAATAGACTTTCTGAGTAATAAAAACAGTCGGTCCTACAATTTCTGATGTTCAATATAATATAATTTCTAATTTCTTAGACTGAAAATTATCCTTGTATTTTAACTAGGCTTCCCTAGTTGGCGCCTTAACTAACAAGGAAAACTAGTTGATTCTTTGTGTACGGGTGCAAGGGATTTTTTTCAGTGTAATAAATACAATAATTAATAAGTAGTGGAATTAATTTAATGTTTACAAAAAATCAAAACTGAAAAAGAAACTGAAAAAATTTTAAGAAATAATTAAAATTTGCGGAAAAAAATTTATAATTGAAGGTAAAAATTTAAAAATAATTTAAATATTTAAAAATTGATAAGAAATATGGGAAAATTATTGAAATAGTTAAAAATTGTAGTAGGAATTAAAATCATTTGATGAAAAAGAAATGTAGGTACCTGAAGTTCCGGACGTCCGCATGGATGAAATTTAAAAAAATATATTTTTTAACTTTTGCAGAAGCATTTTCTTTTAAAAAACTTAAAACATATGTTTTAAGCCTAAAATATTATTAATTTTGTATTTCTAAATGATGAAAGCATTTTCCGAAAAATAATTTTCAAAAATATG
This sequence comes from Ganaspis brasiliensis, assembly GCA_037103525.1. Classification (NCBI taxonomy): domain Eukaryota; kingdom Metazoa; phylum Arthropoda; class Insecta; order Hymenoptera; family Figitidae; genus Ganaspis; species Ganaspis brasiliensis. Next base: position 5,825,304 of record JAZKLR010000145.1, on the reverse strand, counting down.
TGTTTTTAATTTCGTCCGTGCGGACGTCCAAAACTTCGTATACATGGAAAAGAATAATTAAAAAATTAAGAAATTTTTAAGTAACTTGAAATTTAGTATACTTGAATCATGAATTAATTTAATCATTGTATTTTTAATCATTGACAAAATGAATGAATGAATGAATGAAACATGTAAATAACTTAAATTGGAAAATCTAAGTTCTCTTCAAATTTATTTTACTTAGTTAAGCTCAATGTATAGTTTTTATTTATAAAATTAGAGAAACTTCATTACTCGGATTATTGAAAAACATTGTTTTTCATATCTAAAATTTACTTTTCCATTTTTAAATTTTAATTACACTTTTTAAAGACAACTGTGTTCGGTTGAAGAACTACTGAGTCAATTAGAGAAAAGATTCTATTAAAATATAATTTTTTTCATTCAATGTTGCAAGTTCTGTAGAAATTTCTGTCACTGGAAAACAATTTGAGTTGGAGGCGAAGCACCGTGGTGTAATAAATATCGAAACGAGAAAGAATTTTTGTGGCATGTAGTGCAATAGTTGAGGCATAGTTGTAAAACCCAGAGATGAAGACGAAGGTAAATATGAATGTGTTACTAAGGTAAATATAAGGCCAGGGGATTCACTTTATGCTTCCTCAGGGTGGCGGTACTCTAATATAAAGCACGTCTCCGCCGCGGATGACGCGATTCTGAAACTTATTTCGGATATCTACAACACGACGCAATTTTTCTCTTGCCTTCCCAAACGAGAAAGATGTACACAAATCTCATATAGGTATAGACACGGTTCGCCTCACAGGCGAAAATGAAAAAAAGAAATGTGGATACGTCTCAATAACCACTCTAATGAAACATTAAATTAAATTTAGAATATTAGTTTACATCCACTTTTTATGTGATTTAGTTTACTATTATGACGTTATCGTGCATGACATATTACTTTATAAAATTTATTCTCTAAGTTTTATAAGTTACATTTTATTTTTTATTGTTTAAATTATTTAAAAGTATCATTTATTTTACATAGAAATAAAATCGGAGTTTTGTCTGTAAATTGATAAGAACCTAAAATTTGCATAAATATTCGTGTGGAACATCAAGAAATTTGAAAATCACTAAAAAAATTATCGCGTCTGTCGGTCTGTCTGTCTGTCACAAAACTTTTTATGCCCATTATATTTAAACGGCTGAACAGATTGAAACAAAACTTGTCAATCTATTAGATATTGACCCAAGTTAACTTTATATAGTAAAAAAGTTTTTCAATTTTTAATCAGAACCGGAGTTATGAAAATTAAAAAAAAATTCTTGTATTAAAAATTTCCAAATTATTCAGTTTTCATCTTTTCTACATCTCGAAGTTAAAGTTTTTTTAATTACATAAAAATGGTATAACCATAACAATGTGGTTCTCTTTTAAATCCGAAATCTTTTACAATATCAGAAAATACGTAATTGAATTTTCGTCGAAGTAGAATAAAATTATAAATGACATTATTAATTTTATCGATGTTGATGTCAATTTACATTTTTAATATAAATTTGATTAAATAATAAAAATGCAATACATCCTTTGACTAAAAAATTTCAATTTCCTATTAAAAGCTCTTAATAAAAGCAAACACACTCTATTTTTTTCTGTGATATTATTAAAGAAGTAGATAAAAAAGAATTTGTGAAACTAAATGAAAATTCGATCGATATTCAATATTTTATATTATCTCGAGAGAACTTGGATTTTTTATAACTGCAAAGATATTGCCTTCAATGATACCAATCTAGATTCTCGTCACTTTTTCATTCATAGCCTTCGCTTTCTATTCTACGACACCTACTTATCTTGGATAAAGTTCTCGTGGAACTTGGACGTTTCCAATCTCTTTCAAACAAATGGAGATTGGCTTAACCATCACAGATGCTTCTTGAAACTTGTCATTTTATGCTACCATGTCAGAGATTTGAGATAATAACCAAGATTTTTATATCTTTACAGGAAAAATATTTTTAAAAAGTGCACAATATAAAACAAATAAACCTAAGTGACGTAAATGGACCTTACAATCTTACTGCTTTTATAAGAAATAAAACTCTTTCTATTCTGAGGAAAGAATTTTCCAAGAAAAATTTTCAGTTCTACTATCAAGGTAAAAATTATCATAAGAATAAACTTCTCGTAAGGCTTTTTCCTTTTTTATTAAACTATTCATTTCTGTTGCGTATCATAATGAAGTGAATTATCAGATTGTTTTGAAAGCAGACTTCACATTACTCAAATTGATATCAAGCTACTTCATTGTTATAGCTATTATTCTATGTTTTTATTTTATCTAGGTTTTCTATAACACAAGATGTGATTTCAAATTTTTTATGTTGATATAGAAAGTGCAGTATTTTAGTGTTCAAGCATATGTCGTTCTCTCTCTTCTAACTTTCCTAAACTTAGAATCGGTGATTTCTACTTCAAGAGAAAATAGAGACGCCATCCTAGACAAAATGGATATAACTTCAATATATGGACATTTAAATCCATATAACCATAAATCAGATAAGAATTTAGCCACCTGTTTTCTTTTATTTTCTGAATTCTTAACTTTCAAACTCTATTTTAAATTTAATATTACTACTTATTAATTCTATTGTTCAAATCATTTGATATTACTAGGAATCTCAGATCTGACTTTATTAATAAAAATATAATTTTACATTAGACTTTATTCCTCGAATCATCTGAACAACAAAACATTAATTTATAAAGTTAAGAATTTTACATAGAAACAGTAATAAAACGCGCAAAATGATTATATTTTAATTAATTAAAAAAACACGGTTCTACAAATTTTTTTTAAAAACTAATATATTTTAAATTGTAATATAATACAACTTTTACAACAGTATTTCATTAATTTACCATACCGTTGTTAAGAAAATGTTATTCAAGGTACGTAATTCTTCACTTTTTTGAAATAATTAGGAAGAAGAAATTTTAATAGCTTGAAATTTACAACGAAACAATTATTTTTTCAATAAAATTCGTTTGTGTAATGATTTTAACAATAAAATACTATTTAAAAACCAAATTATAAGAAGAAATGGAATTTAAAAAAAATTGAATATCATGGTCCAATAGAATCAGAACCGATTGAGGGTATAAACGTCCATAATTATTAAATTTGAATTTCAATTCAATAAAAATAAGTTGCAAATAAAATCAAGAAATCAGAATTATAATTTATTGAAATTTTTCAAAAATAAAAGAATTTAATTTAAATGTTTTAACTCTTTGACATCGAAGCAAATATTTATTTTCACTCAAGCTTACTTGTTACAAAATTAAAATAACAACTATGTCCAGCAAAATACTCTATTTACAATAAAAGAAAATTAGTAATTTAAAAAAAAAAATAATAAATTTATAATAATAACAAAATAATATTTTAGTAAAATTTATAAAAAGAAGTGGCTATTAGGTTAATTTAAGTTAATGTAAGTGTAAATAATTAGAGTTTCGTAAAAATTACTAAAAAATTAATACTAAATTAGCAAATAAGTTTTTTAATAACTAATTTTATTATTATTATCAATTTTGTTGTTGATAAAACTACAGCAAATCCTAAATTCTACACGGAAGGCTAAGAAACATAAATTTAACAAACTTTCTGTACATGTGAGCATGGTTCGCCTATTTCCTATACAAAACTCAGTTTTTTTTAAATCTCGGTTTTATTGAAACTTTATTATTTGACAAGGAACTTCTTAAAATCGAAGAATTAAATCTTCTAATTTTTAATTAACATTATTTGACTATAAATTTATAAAAGTTTAAAATATATTTCATATCTTAATTAACAGTTTTTTAAATAAACAAACTAATATTAATTATTTACTGATAAATTTTTCTAACTTTCTTAGACTAGCTATATTTTTCTGGTTTTTATGTTTTTTACTTAATTAAAAACGGCATATTTGCTAATTTATTATAAATTTTCTAATAACTTTTACGAATTTCTAATTATTTATACCTAACTTAACTTAAATTAACCTGATAATTATTTCTTTTTACAATTTTTATTAAAATATTATATTTTCATCATTATAAATTTATTATTTATTTTATTTAAATTCTTAATTTCCCTTAATTTAATTTTTTTTCTCTGATCTTCAATTCGAAATGCACGCATTAAAATTCCCTTGGCTAAATGGCTAAGCGCAACAACCACTAAATCAAGCGACAAGTACTCGATTCCATCTCATGCAAAACTTTTTTATTTTTAAATTTAAATGTTATTATTTATTTATTCCCCAATTCTTAATTTTTTTATTAATTTGTATTTAAATTAATGGTAAAATTAATTGAAATGGTTTTAACAATTGAATACCATTTCAATGCTCCCCCCTCTAAATGTTAGAATTTTTACCCAAAGATTAGCATATTTACGAAAAAAATAATATTTAAAATCGGCGTTCAACAACAGAGGGATCATATAAAAATTTTATCAGATGATAAAGAAAAAATTGAAAACTGCCTTTACAGCTGTAGTTTATAAATTAATGTTTATAATTATTTTAAAATACATATCAAAGTTATAAAAAGATGAACGGGTGCCAGCCAGTATAATTTCCTGTGCTTAATGTCGTTAACGTCAACGAAACCTAATTATAAGCTTTTATTTATAAAAAACAGAAAATAGCTATATCCATAATTCATTTTATCAAATTATTTCCATATATTCAAATCAATAACTGAAGTGAAATAATTCTACTGTTTATTTTGAGAAGTTCTGTCACTTATTTTGAACGAAATTGAATTTCATTCAGTTGACATAAATCATGAGGAAATAGACACACGACTCTGCCAGTTTCTTATCTTTCCTTTTTAGTATAAGATATGATCATGCGATGTGCATCGCTCGCATTTGTCATGTAAGGTCGGACGATTTTAAAATCTATTTGGTTAGATATCGTTCTATATAAGACAGAAGGGTGATTCGATACTGGGAGATCGTCAATCTTCGAGAATGGTCGTAACAGCTTTGTATCGGTATCAAGCTCTCGGGTCACGGATTCGCCTACGCTCTCTCACGGCATTTGATTACCGCGGATTTAACGACGGTTCTTGAATCCTGGAGCTTAGATTACGTTTAGGTGGCTCAGGTCGAGCGATACGAGCGAACCGGCTGCTGCCACCGGTCTGCCAATTTAGCCCCTAGATCTGGATTAGTCGTCAAGGGCGACGCTCCTCGTATCACAGATTGTTTTTCTACTTCTTTTCTTCCTTTTTTCAATTCCTCTCCCAGACTTAGTCACGGCAGTTCAATTCAAAGCTAGATTTAAAAAAGATAATTCCGCTCACTGCGAGCTTCCTTCATTCTAATTTTTTCTCTTTTAATCTAGCTGTTCACCTTAAACAAAATTGAAGTTTAAAAATATTTTTTTATGTTTCAAATTTAATAATAACTTCTGACAATGAATTTTGAAACCTATTGTTCAATATTGTTGAGACCTAAGCTGAAAATAATTTGTTTCTTTAAGTAGTCTATCGAAACGTACCTTTCTTAGAATTTTTAAATTACTATTTGCAGCTAAGAATTTTGGGACTCATAAAATAATCTGAAAATGTAGCATAATTTAAATCTTTACTTTCAACGAGTTGTATTTTATAATTTTATGATTTAAGGAGCATTTTAGTTTCCAGTCTATCTTAATCCGTCATCTGAGGATCTCTGCCCCTCGTTGATGCTTTAAATTACGGTAACTTCGAAATTTTCAGAAATTGTAAATTTTCAAACATCTGCATTTAATGATCCCTCCACCATCAGGTTGTTTCCCCTTCTACTTTTTTGAAAATCATTGCAAGCCTTCGACACTGTAAACAACTGACCTGCGTCAGTTTTTTCGGTACGAATCGCTAAGAACATCTAACCGAATCATGTTCTTAGAACAATTTCTTTACTTGTAAATTTGTATCCTCCAGTTTTTTTGATATATAATTAAATTTTGTTATTTACTTAAACTATCAGTGATTCCATTCACTTACAACGCAACCTATCATAAACTCAGCACGGAGATCTAATTATGCGACTTGTAACAACGTGAAATTACAACTAGCAAAAAATATTGGAACCGTCAACAAATATGTCAAAAATGTTCAATGTAAAAAAAAGTTAGGTTATGCAACTGTTGAACAATAATTAAACATAGGTTTTATAAATATGATGGAACTGCTACATAACCTAAGTTTTTCGTTACCCTGTATTCTTAAAGTTAATGCAAAAAGAAAGAAATTTATAATTATAAAACTAATATTAATTGTTTAGGAATGTGTAAACTTCTGTTAACTTTTTAACCATTTGAATTAAATTAAAAATCAAGTTCGTGCCACGCCACGTGGCCACAGCAAAAGTTGATACTTTAGAGGTTATTTATTGAGAACGAGTGAGATTTTGTTACTAAAACACAATTGTGTAACATTAAACACTTTAATTACATAGAATAATGAACGTTATACCTATAATTAAATTCGTTTTCTTAACGATTATCATAATATATTAATATTTTGATTTAGTTATTAGTTTTTTCAGGACCATAGCTTAATTGTTACTGACTCATTGAACTGCGCAAACTCACATCCGTCGGGGCTCATAATGCCCTCTGCAGTTCTATCGTGCAACTTACATACCGCGAATTTTTAAACAATTGCAATATCAAACAATAATAATAAAAATGTTGTTTATGGAAGAGATTAAAAGAAAATACTAAAATCTTGTGATGTTTAAGTAGGTTTTATATTTCTACGACTCATCTGAATCCGTTCGCATAAAAGATGTCATAAATGTGAAGAATAGTTATCGGTCAGAAAGGGCTTTATTCTAAAAATCCAGGATTATTTCTACGCGGATTTCTTAGAAGGATTTATCGACTGTCATAAAATCGCAATCCTTTTATAGAAATGGCAGGTCAAAGAGTAACAATTTCTTCTCTTGTTTAAAGATTTAAAAGCCTCTTATCTTTCCTCAGAGGATAAAAGGAAAAAAAGAAAATGATCGTACTCACATCAGTTCTATTCATATATCAAAACTGGACTCACCTGCAACAAAAGTACATTTTATTTAGTGACTATCATTTGAAATCGTTTAATAAATGTGTAAAAAAATAGACAATTAGTAAATTACATCATATTATTAACTCAAATGAATTTAATCACTGGAGAATACAAATAGAACTAAACTAAAACATGTTACGATGAAAATCATTCAAGTACAGATATCTATGTTAGGCATTATTTATAAAAATAAATAAAATATTATATCTTAGGTGTATTAATTTTATTTTATAGTCGAAACTATGACGAATGCAGAATTTGAGCAGACTTGGCTGCACTCGTCACAATCTTAACTATAAATCAATAATTTAATTTATCAATAATAATTTTTAATTAAGTCGGAAGATTGAATTACAACTAAAACTAATAACCTGAAATAATGTTTATTGAATTTAAGTGTTGGAAAAAGCAATCACTTTTAACACAAAGTGTTATTGAGAGTAATAAATAAATACAGAGAATCGGTAGATATATCAGAGTGAAAACTACTGGCACGACCCTAAGATAATAGGAAAAAGGCAAGAGAATAAGCTAAGCGAATCCAAGTTGGATGCGAGAGTTTCCTATCGAGTGAAATACGTTTTATTATGCCATTTCAGCAAATCGTTCCCATTAGGGCCCCTATCGATTTGTCGAGAACCTGACTCGTTTTATGCTATGCGACTCAGCTATAGGTGGCTGCAGGAATATAAATAATTACCCAATTTGCCCGACGGATACTACACTCTCAGCTGCGAGTCAGGTGGTCTCACGCTCTCTACCTAAGTGTAAAAAAATGCCCTCATCCCGTCGAATCAAATACCTTCTATCACTTCGACGTTTACCCTGATTTATTCCAACGCACCCGTCAATATAAATCGGCTTTCTTCCAGAAACGTTACGACAGCTTCACGCAACGATAATCCATCAAGATTCCATGAGAAATGAACTGCTGAGTCTAAATTGCACCACAAAACAGGGAACAAATGCTCCTGAATTTTTCTTCATTTTCAAATTTTTTTTAAAGAACCGATTTACTTTAATTTTCTTTTGTTTATTGGTCTGGAGATAAGAAATAGGAAAAAAGTGAATTTGAAATTTAATTGCAACTCAGAAATAATTATTTAATTTTAATTTACATTTCTCCCTGATAGCAGCGGATATCCTCCAGATATCCAGAAAATATTCCTCGATATCTCTAGGATATCCTAAGGATGTCTGATGGATACTTTCAGGACATATCCTCTGGACATGTTTAGGATATTAATTTCGAAGTTCAAATATCCTGAAAATATCCCGGATATTTTCTAGGTAAGCAGAAAATAGAATTCAATTCGAAAATAGAAACATTGAACGCAATGATCCGGAAAAACAGCCTCACATTAAAAAATATTGTATATTGTGTTACGATTGAGCAAAGCAACAGCGGCCAAGGATATTGTCGCAAAGCAAAAATAGAAAATTCAAGTTAGATTTAAAATGATAAATTCAGAGACTAATTACTAAGAATAAGACAAGGAAGAGGGGGCACAAACGAATTTGACGAATCGAGTCGAGCTAGAAATCAGTTCCTGACGAGAATTTAACTACGAAAGACAAACCTTGTCTCGATGACGCATTTTAATTAATTAATTATATATTTTATATTTAAATTAATCTTGTTTTCACTTTGTGGAGTGACTCTTTTAAAGTGACTGTTAAATATATAATTTTATAAAATAAAAGCCAGATGAGTTTTATAAATAAATGGTGACTGTTAAACTAAGTGCTAAAGTGTTTTTTATCTGCCACCCTTATTACATCCAACAATCCAACTTAAGAATAAGGTTTGAACAAATATCATACTTTTTTTAGCAGTGACACACGATATTTTATGCGAAAGCGGAAATGAGTTTCTTGAAAAACGTTTTTAAACAAGTGTTTAATAAATTTATTAGAGACTTTATTAGATCCTGTGATTATTATTCCACATTTTTTTAAATTATAGAAACTATTTACCGTGAAGATTGTTTTTAATTTCTCTAATAAATAATGTTAAAATCCAATAAAATTATTATTCTATCAACAGGTTCGGAAATAATTTTTAATTTTAAGTAAAAATAAAAACATTTAATTAAAATTTCTTGAACTTGAAATTCAAAGGTTTCTTCAGCAGCAGAATAATTTCTCCATTGCATAGTTTTATTTCCAATTGTGATAAAGGAATTAATAATATAACGTTAATTTTTTGTTCCCAAAAAAAACATGACAAGAAAGCTCAAAATTTAAATTTGTTACAAATTTTTTAATATTTAAATTTTTTAATTAAACTAAACTGTTTACTAAATAAATCATTGTTTGTATAATTATTTATTATATTATATTATAATTATATTGTTATTAAATAAATAATAATTTAATTAGGTAATTCATTTACCTAATTATATGAAAATGAATTTTTAATTAAATTTTTTTATTCTTACTTAAAATTAAAAATTATTTCTAAATCTGTTAATAGAATAATAATTTTATTGGATTTTAACATTATTTAATAGAGAAATTAAACAAAATCTTCACAGTAAATAGTTTCTATAATTTAAAAAAATGTGGAATAACAAATGAAGGAAAAACATAAATTTAAGTAGTATTTTTCTTTGAGATGATGATGCTAAAAGGACGATATGACAAAATCTAATAAAGTCTCCAGGATGATATTTATTTTAAAATAAAGATGAAATAAAGAGGAATTTTATTAAAAAATAAAAAAAATGAAAAACATGGGTCAAAATTGAGAAAAAATATAAATAAAATTTTATTTTCACTTTTTTTCTATCTAAATAACAAAAATTTAAAGCTCCAAGTCATTTTTTTAATAATAATAGAAAAGGATCAATATCTAAATTTGCGTGATAAAAAGTTTGAGAATCATGAACTATTTTTAACACCTTTTTCTGGCGATTGGTCGAAATTTTTTTGACAAATCGTTATCGACTTTAGATTCAAAATAGGAGAGCAACTCGTATGTTTAAAAGCTTTTTACAACGTAAGAAATTGACTAAAAAACTTCCTTCGTATTCGTTGCTTTTCGCGAGAAGCTCCGTAAATCCGCTTTTTTTGGACTAGCTTTTATTGATATTACTACTTCTTAACTCGAAGGTGAAAAGCCCACAGAGAAGAAGTGTTTACAGTATCACTGCTCTCGTAAGTCTACTGTCTAGGCCGTAAAGCCCGTATATTTATACATATAGGATAGGACATGTCGCCCGAGTTAAACTACGATGAATGAGCATCTGAAATCTGATTAGTTCGGATCCTTTATGCAAAGGGCGCTCCGCGAATCCCGTGGCTCTATTTTTTATCCCCACTCCCGATGTATATTTACAATCTACAACTCGCCTTTTTGGGACTTATGCTTTACTTTACTTCAATCCGAGCACAAAGGTTTTTTTTTCATATTCTTAATCGGGGTAATTTTTGGGATTCCCGTCATAATATTAAGATTTTAATTTTTAATACTGAATTTCAGTTGTACTGTAAACTCCAAATTGCAAAATAAAACACTAGAGTTGCATACCAATTTAAACCAGAAATGCTAATGACTGACATCAAACTCAAGTGCTTGTTTACTTCGTCTTTATTTGCTTCGCAATAATTCTCTCATTAGTAGAGTTGCCGACAGAAAGAGACTTTATATTTTCGAGATAGGAAAAACTGTTTTTTTTTATTATTATTACCTGAGTTTGGATTTGAGTCTATTATTCGTCAATACTTGATTGTTGCTATAATTGCCTAGATTTTTATGATCCTTACGATGACCTTAATACTTCATAACAAAGGAGGAGAAAGATATAATCAAGCAGTTAGAATGGACCCAGAAGCAGAAGATACGTGCAAGGAAATTTTGAAACACGAAATCAGTTAAAGAACGAGAACGAAGAGGACAGGACGCAAAAAGAAGTTTCAATTGACGAGTGTGTGGTAAGTTAAAAAGTGCGGAGTGAACAAAGGATAAAGAAGTGATCAGAAGCTACTAGGAAGGTATAAAAAAAGAGTCAAAAGGTATGCATGTGAAGTTGGCCCCCCACTATCAACCAACTGGATTTCTTTTCGGAGTTCTGGCTTCCTTTCGAATAGTTCTAGAGTTCCTTATACATTTTAGAAATAGTTCTGGCGATTAAATACCAAACCAATCGATTTAACATGATGGGGGGCCAACTTCACGTGGCCCCCCTTTTTTGCAAAAATCGATATATTTTTAGAGTTCTGAGTAGTTTTTAAAGAGTTCTAGAGTTCCCTGTACTTTTTATCAATAGTTCTGCCCATTAAGGCAAAAAAAAACTTTTTTCAAAAAAATAGTCGGCCCCCACATTTTTTTTAAATTACATTATTCTAATCAAAAATGAACTAAAACAAAGAGTTCTAGAGTTCCCTACACATTAAACATAAGACAACTAACTCAAAGTCCTAAAATTTTAAAAACCATCACAATCCAAACTCAAAAGCAAATCAATAAACAACTTTAAAGTTGCAAAATTTATTTGAGTTTTTAAAAATTTAGAGTTCCAAGAGTTCTAATCAGAGTTCTGTTTACCCCCCCCCCCCCAAGAGTTCAACAAGAATTTCTAATAAAGTATTTCTTTAGAATCAAAATCCAACAAACTATACAACATTAAAGTTTCAAAATTTTTTTGAGTTTTTAAAAATTTAGAGTTCTAAGAGTTCTGATCAGAGTTCTGTTGGCCCCCCAAATAGTTCTACAAGAAATTCTAATAAAGTTTTTCTCTAAAGTCAAAATCCAAAAAACTACACAACTTTAAAGTTTCAAAATTTTTTTGAGTTTTTAAAAATTTAGAGTTCCAAGAGTTCTAATCAGAGTTCTGTTGGCCCCCCAAATAGTTCTAAAGGAAATGTTAATAAAGTTTTTCTATAAAGTCAAAATCCAAAAAACTACACAACTTTAAAGTTTTAAAATTTTTTTGAGTTTTTAAAAATTTAGAGTTCTAAGAGTTCTGATCAGAGTTCTGTTAGCCCCCCAAATAGTTCTACAGGAAATGCTAATAAAGTTTTTCTATAAAGTCAAAATCCAAAAAACTACACAACTTTAAAGTTTAAAAATTTTTTTGAGTTTTTAAAAATTTAGAGTTCTAAGAGTTCTGATCAGAGTTCTGTTTGCCCTCCGGAGTGCTCTACAAAAAACCCCAATAACATTTTTCTCTAAACTCAAAATCCAAAAACTTATTAACGTTCAAAGTGACCCAAAAAATTTTGACTTTCAAATATTTTTGAGTTCAAAGCGTTCTGGTCAGAGTTCTGTTGGCCCCCCAAATAGTTCTACAGGAAATGCTAATAAAGTTTTTCTCTAAAGTCAAAATCCAAAAAACTACACAACTTTAAAGTTTCAAATTTTTTTTGAGTTTTTAAAAATTTAGAGTTCCAAGAGTTCTGGTCAGAGTTCTGTTTGCCCCCCGGAGTGCTCTACAAAAAACCCTCATAATATTTTTCTCTAAAGTCAAAATCCAAAAACTTATTAACGTCCAAAGTGACCCAAAAAATTTTGACTTTCGAAAATTTTAGAGTTCCAAGAGTTCTGGTCAGAGTTCTGTTTGCCTCCCGGAGTGCTCTACAAAAAACCCCAATAACATTTTTCTCTAAACTCAAAATCCAAAAACTTATTAACGTTCAAAGTGACCCAGAAAATTTTGACTTTCGAAAATTTTAGAGTTCCAAGAGTTCTGGTCAGAGTTCTGTTTGCCCCCCGGAGTGCTCTACAAAAAACCCCAATAACATTTTTCTCTAAACTCAAAATACAAAAACTTATTAACGTTCGAAGTGACCCAGAAAATTTTGAATTTCGAAAATTTTAGGGTTCCAAGAGTTCTGGTCAGAGTTCTGTTTGCCCCCGGAGTGCTTTACAAAAAACCCTAATAACATTTTTCGCAAAACTCTAAATCCAAAAAGTTATTAACGTTCATAGTGATTATTTTCACCCAATTATGAAAATTATCGGAGGTGGGGGCAAGACTGCTAAGGTTTGAAGCTCAATGACACTAATATTATCGATTCAAAAATATTTTATTTATTATAATAATAATCCTTGGCAATCAGTCTTCCATGAAAGAGTCTTATTTCGAACATTTGTTACTTAATTAAATATAGAATTAAGAATACGCAAAAAAATTCAAATTTTCCATTTTACAAAACATGGCGGTAAGATGGGGTAGTATAAAAATCAAGCTATTTTTCTTTACAACTTTCGCAAACACGTTTATTGATTTTGTAAAATAAACTAAAGAACAAGTTTAATGCGTAATTTTAGTTCTCTCATGTAAAATTAAATTACAAAACTAACCTCAAAAAACAATAACTTTTAGAATAGAAATAAACAAGAGGTTACCTGCTCCTGTATTCTAAATGTAGGGTAACGGGTACAGTGACCGACACCCTCAGCATGCATTTTTAACTGATTTAGTATTACAAAGTAAATATTAAAGATTTCTGTTTAAAATCAATGCGAAATAAATAATTTATGTTCCAAATTTATATTAACGACCTTAAAATAATTACTAATCTCTGATAAAGTTTTTAATATGAATTTGAAAATGTCTTGTCAGAAAACAGTGAACGACACCCTCTCTTTAATTTATAATTATTAAAACTATTCATTGTACAATATTTTATTCATTAATATTATGTTAAACCTCATTATTTAAACTTATTGTACCAATTTGTATGTTCTTCAAATGTAATTTTTAAACAACTTGCTGACTTTTAGAAAATTTGCCAACAAAAAACAGAAAAAAGCACCGTTTTTGAGGTTAGTTTTCTTGGAATTAATTTATTGAAGAAAATATAATCTGGTTAATTAAAACAACAATTTTATCAGTTGCTATGAATTGCATTTCATACAATTTTACTTGGAAATATATTTTAATATCGTTAATTTTATATTTATTACGTATTTAATAATCAGGTGTCGTTCACTGTCAGGAGGTCGGTCACTGTACCCTTTACCCTATTATTTAAATAACAAAACGTTATAAATAGTGTGAAAAATCACCAAAAAAAGATTTTTTTTTCATAAAATAAAAAAATGATTGGTTTTCAGTACCATATCCTGCCCTCACTTCCTATACCCCGTCTTGCCCCCACATACGGAATTTCATTAAAAAATTAATTTCTAAAAATTAAGTTTCGAAACGGAAATAAGCAAGTGCTTAACTTCAAGTCTAATCATTGTTGAACATGAATAAAATTATATAGTATATAAAATGTTGTTATTAAAATATCAAACACGTTCTAAATAAAATGCAAAAATGACAAGAAAATCGTCAAAAATAGTTTTTTCATGTAACAAATAAAAAACTCGGTTTCATCAATCAGTGACTTGGCCAATCAAAAACTATTGTAACGGTACTATGTTATGCAAAAAATGACCATGATTGGTTAATTAGTTTCTTAATTAAGGCAGGTACCCCGTCTTGCCCCCACCTCCCCTAATTACTTATTTTTACTCTTTGAAACATTCTCTACAATTTTACTCTTTGAATTTCGTTAAAAAAATTTTGTTAAAAAAAATTCTTAAAAACAAATTTGATTTTTTTAATAACTTTTGAACAAAATATGTCTCGCTATGCACTGAAAAAAAATTTTGTTAATTTAATATGATTTGGTGAAAATTTCAATGCAGCAGAAAGTCACCCATATATGTAAATTTAACATCAAAATAAAGAGACATTTAGCAATGATCTAGAGTTAATCTTAAGAATTTCATTTACCTGAAAATCACATGCAGCAAAAATCGCAGTTAGATTTTTCTGTGTGAAGAAAGGGACCTTAGAGGGTAAAAATCGATTTTCGGTTTATGGTTGATTTAACTTCAATAAAAGTTCCTTTTTCATTATTTGAAGTCAGAAAATGTTTTTATTAATTATTTTTCAAGTTATGACAATTCAAACATCATCGATTTGTACAGAGCACCATACGCGCTCGTCTTTTCTTTTCGCTCTCCTGTAAAATTACCGATTTGCCTCTAAGGTCCCTTTCTTCAAAGCGCGTCACATATTATGAACAAAGTTAAATGAGTAGAACTGTAAAGAATGTTTCAAAGAGTAAAATCAGCTATTATTTGTCAAAATTAGATGAAAATTACAATTGGTTTAGTGACAAATAAAGACAAAACATAAAGTGTTTAATAATTATTGTTTGAAAATATTTTTTGCCTAATCTAATTTTTTCTGTTACTTGAACAAGTGAATCTTTTACAATTTCGAGAAATTGTTTATTTTTATTTGCTGTTTGCAAACCATTTTTTATTTTGAGGTTAGATCAAGCGGTTGAACGTTCTTAACACGAGTTCTGTTAAATAAGAATTGTTTTAAGTTAAAATTCGATTAAATTAAAATTCTTTTAAATAAAAATTTAATTTAAAAATTTATTTTATAAAATAAAAATAATGTTAAAAATTAATTCATTATTCCAAGAGTTTTATTAAGTAAAAATTTGTAATTCTTTAAATTAATTTGATAAGAAATTCTAAGAATTTAAATTCGCCTAAAGCGTGATTCAATCAAAGACATTTTAATTAATGAGTTTTAGAACATAGTCGTTCGTTCCAATTTTTGCTGTTCTAAAAATTTCTTTAAGATCCATATACAGGGTGTCCGCAAAAACTGTAAATCAGGGAAAAGTTCCGGGAAAGTCAGGTGTGTTTGAAAATTAAAATTTGCGGCCATTCTGATATAAAAAATTAATTGTTACTTATGTCATGAATACAAATGTTCCTTACAATTACTAATGTCATAATAAGCTTTTTAAAATCTAAAGTTATTTTTAAATTTCCCTTAAAAATATAACCGGGAAATACAAAAATATCACTGCGAAAAACCTGGAACTTACCGGGAATTTACATTCATAAAACTTATGGCCACACTGATTATAATTTGTTTAAACTTGTTATAATTGTTATGTTTAGTTTGTTGTTAGTAACTGGTTACATTCGTCTTTTGGAGGACTTATTATAAAAATAGTTAAATAAACAATTTGGCAATACTCCTTGAAATGTTCTGAAGAAAAATATATAGTTACCGATTTAAATTTTACTAAAAACTTTTTTTTTCACTTAAAATGCATGGAAAACTTTAAGCGCATTGAGTGACATCTAAATATTTTTCTATATATATTTTTTTTTTGTAGTTTAGAAAATTCAAATTAAATCTCTGTTAAATTTACAAAAATTTAGAGTATTTTTATTTTATTTAAATAACATGTGTCATTTAGTATTGTGTGTGACATTAAGACTCATAGGCCTATTTATCGTGAATGGTGTTTTTTAATTACTTAGGGGAGAGTCGGATAGCCCCGGACACTTAAGCTTTTTTAGTTATAAATTGTAAAATAATGTTCATAAAACTAATGTTTCAGGTTTTTTATAAGTTTAACATCATTAGTAACACTTTTAAAAAGCAAATTTAAAAAATAAACATATAGGAATTAATAAAATTAAGGAAATATATTACGCTAAAAATGGTTATAAAAAAAAAGTGTCGGGTAGCTCCGGACACTCAGAAAATTGTTAATTAAAAATTTTAAAAAGTACTTTTGAAGTAAAATACCTGATTTGTAACTATTATTTATACATTTCTTATACTATTATTATGGATTAAACACTTCTTCTTAATCTTATATATTTCGCAATTAACCAAAGATAAACATTAAAATTTTATTCTGACAGAAACAAGTGACTTCTACTATGTAAATTATGTCTGGTAGTATACGACAAAATATGTCCGTGGCTACCCGACGATGATATATTTCAGTAAATTTGCTATAAAAAGAAAGAAACTTTAAATGAACAAACAATATTAACAGATTTCATTGTCTGAAAGTACATTTAGGCATTGCTGAAAAGAAAGAAGATTATATTTGAGATTTTTAAGTAAAAATTGTACATTAAATATGGTCTTAAATTCTTAAAAAGTCATTGATTTGAAAGGAGTGAACATGAAAATACGATTTTCTATTAATCCCATTAATGATAATAGACCATATTTTCAAAATTACATTTGATGAACATTTTAAACGATACAAATGTGATTTTAGACTTAGAAAGTAATTAGTTTATTCTATTTCACGTGTGTCCGGGGCTGCCCGCTGTCCGGGGCTACCCGACTCTCCCCTATTTAGAAATGAACTTCACAATTGTTATTATTGGTTTTCAGTTATAACAATTTATAAATACTCGTTTTTGAAATTTAAACCAGATAAGAGTCGAAGAGTTTCCCTTCCATAAGGCATATATCCCTCACATTGCCGATAATTTTCTTCACACGCTCCAATACCAGACTACCTAGCTTGTAGGACTGGAGAGAGAAAAAGTGGAACTCTAAAATTTATGACAGTCAAAATTTTTTGGGTCACTTTGAACGTTAATAAGTTTTTGGATTTTGAGTTTAGAGAAAAATGTTATTAGGGTTTTTTGTAGAGCATTCCGGGGGGCAAACAGAACTCTGACCAGAACTCTTGGAACTCTAAAATTTTCGAAAGTCAAAATTTTTTGGGTCACTTTGGACGTTAATAAGTTTTTGGATTTTGAGTTTAGAGAAAAATGTTATTAGGGTTTTTCGTAGAGCACTCCGGGGGGCAAACAGAACTCTGACCAGAACTCTTGGAACTCTAAAATTTTCGAAAGTCAAAATTTTTTGGGTCACTTTGGACGTTAATAAGTTTTTGGATTTTGACTTTAGAGAAAAATGTTATTAGGGTTTTTTTAGAGCACTCCGGGGGGCAAACAGAACTCTGACCAGAACTCTTGGAACTCTAAAATTTTCGAAATTCAAATTTTTTTGGGTTACTTTGAACGTTAATAAGTTTTTGGATTTTGAGTTTAGAGAAAAATGTTATAAGTGTTTTTTGTAGAGCACTCCGGGGGGCAAACAGAACTCTGATCAGAACTCTTAGAACTCTAAATTTTTAAAAACTCAAAAAAATTTTGAAACTTTAAAGTTGTGTAGTTTTTTGGATTTTGACTTTAGAGAAAAACTTTATTAGCATTTCCTGTAGAACTATTTGGGGGGCCAACAGAACTCTGACCAGAACTCTTGGAACTCTAAAATTTTCGAAATTCAAATTTTTTTGGGTTACTTTGAACGTTAATAAGTTTTTGGATTTTGAGTTTAGAGAAAAATGTTATAAGTGTTTTTTGTAGAGCACTCCGGGGGGCAAACAGAACTCTGATCAGAACTCTTAGAACTCTAAATTTTTAAAAACTCAAAAAAATTTTGAAACTTTAAAGTTGTGTAGTTTTTTGGATTTTGACTTTAGAGAAAAACTTTATTAGCATTTCCTGTAGAACTATTTGGGGGGCCAACAGAACTATGACCAGAACTCTTGGAACTCTAAAATTTTCGAAATTCAAATTTTTTTGGGTTACTTTGAACGTTAATAAGTTTTTGGATTTTGAGTTTAGAGAAAAATGTTATAAGTGTTTTTTGTAGAGCACTCCGGGGGGCAAACAGAACTCTGATCAGAACTCTTAGAACTCTAAATTTTTAAAAACTCAAAAAAATTTTGAAACTTTAAAGTTGTGTAGTTTTTTGGATTTTGACTTTAGAGAAAAACTTTATTAGCATTTCCTGTAGAACTATTTGGGGGGCCAACAGAACTATGACCAGAACTCTTGGAACTCTAAAATTTTCGAAATTCAAATTTTTTTGGGTTACTTTGAACGTTAATAAGTTTTTGGATTTTGAGTTTAGAGAAAAATGTTATAAGTGTTTTTTGTAGAGCACTCCGGGGGGCAAACAGAACTCTGATCAGAACTCTTGGAACTCTAAATTTTTAAAAACTCAAAAAAATTTTGAAACTTTAAAGTTGTGTAGTTTTTTGGATTTTGACTTTAGAGAAAAACTTTATTAGCATTTCCTGTAGAACTATTTGGGGGGCTAACAGAACTCTGATTAGAACTCTTGGAACTCTAAATTTTTAAAAACTCAAAAAAATTTTGAAACTTTAAAGTTATGTAGTTTTTTGGATTTTGACTTTAGAGAAAAACTTTATTAGAATTTCTTGTAGAACTATTTGGGGGGCCAACAGAACTCTGATCAGAACTCTTAGAACTCTAAATTTTTAAAAACTCAAAAAAATTTTGAAATTTTAAAGTTGTATAGTATGTTGGATTTTGATTCTAAAGAAATACTTTATTAGAAATTCTTGTTGAACTCTTAGGGGGGGGGGGGGGGGGGTAAACAGAACTCTGATTAGAACTTTTGGAACTCTAAATTTTTAAAAACTGAAATAAATTTTGCAACTTCAAAGTTGTTTATTGATTTGCTTTTGAGTTTGGATTGTGATGGTTTTTAAAATTTTAGGACTTTGAGTTAGTTGTCTTATGTTTAATGTGTAGGGAACTCTAGAACTCTTTGTTTTAGTTCATTTTTGATTAGAATAATGTAATTTAAAAAAAATGTGGGGGCCGACTATTTTTTTGAAAAAAGTTTTTTTTTGCCTTAATGGGCAGAACTATTGATAAAAAGTACAGGGAACTCTAGAACTCTTTAAAAACTACTCAGAACTCTAAAAATATATCGATTTTTGCAAAAAAGGGGGGCCACGTGAAGTTGGCCCCCCATCATGTTAAATCGATTGTTTTGGTATTTAATCGCCAGAACTATTTCTAAAATGTATAAGGAACTCTAGAACTATTCGAAAGGAAGCCAGAACTCCGAAAAGAAATCCAATTGGTTGATAGTGGGGGGCCAACTTCACATGCATTCAAAAGGTGGTAAAAAAAAATTCGAAAAAATTAATCTTGGTGTATGAAGGTTGATCACAAGTTGCAAAATGGATTTGTTCAGTGTGAACCACAGATTAATCTACAAAATATGATATTGTAATATTTATAGGGAAAAACCTTTACGAAACCTTTCTCTAAACTCTTTCTCGACAGTAACCTAACTAGCTTTTAAAAGATCAAGTCGCCTTTAATTGTAAGCTCTACTCGACTCAACTTTTAATTCTCTATATCTAACAGATATAAAATAGCTATAAAAATTAAAATTTTTTTATACAAATAACAACAAAATTTAATCTTCAAAACACGTGTGATTTTGTAAAATATTCCCTAACATGTTTGCACGCATCTCTTTTAATCCCCCGCACTTTGTACCTTCAATAACAAAACTTTTAATAGAACTTGGAAAAACAGCAGTGATAGAAATGAAATATCGGGGTTGTAAATTCGGAAAAATGAATGTCTTTTGCGGGACTAGTTACAGGACTAAAATCCAATTTCAGCAGGATTCAAACCCTGTGCTCATAGTGACTATGTAATATTGACACAAAGGTATGTTGTTAACTTTCAAGCGTCGATATGTCTGACGCGATATATCGCCAATATATACCAAGTACGAGAGGGTCTATAGCGTGAGATAGTAGTTAAAGAGAGAAAGATAGATTCGGCTGTATGGTTATTACCATCAATAATGGCAATTTGGTTTGCAAATGGCTCGAAACGTCGAGCGGAGCCGTTCCTACCTACAATTTCCCTGCATTTTGTGGTGGTAGTGCTCGCCCCTCTTGCGAAGTCAGCCACATTGAAATGCCTTGAGTCAACATTTGCCTACGCTCACGCAAATTGATTTTATTTAAATCCAAAGTACGAAAAAGGACTAAAGCTTCTTCGGTCAGATATTTAATTGTGTTATCGCAAACTCATAATGTAAATGATCGACTGTACAAAGCGGAACTTGCTTCTTTTAGCTGAAACCTTGTCATTACAACTACTGTACTGGGTAACAAGCTAAGATTTAAGTGCACGATTCATATCGCCGCATATCGGTTGTTAGACTTTAAATCAGCAATAAGTTGCTCTCCATATTGCTTTTTCTATTTACCGTTTCGTGACTCCGTTGCTATGAACGATCGACTCAATTGCCTACGGTTAATTATACCAATTGATATTTATCACAACTCATAACCTACCATACATGCAGCTTCTACTCCACAAGATAATTTTCAAAAAATTAAAATCAATTAAAATCATCAAGCCCTACAAGCTATAATAATGGAGAGTCATTTTTGACCGAATTTGAGGACAAACAGAGAAGAAAATTTAATATCTTGGTTTTTAGTTTCAAAGAATCTGTCGATGGTAATGGTTCCTATAATTCTACTCCGGATAAGTCTAATCTAATTGATTTACTAAAGTCGCGCTTTTCTGGTCATATTCCTTTTCAGATTGATTCTTTCAAATACAAGAGAGTTGGCAGGTTTTCTGAAGCACGGATAAGTCCAAGACCTGTTAAACTATTTTTTGCTAATTGTTAAAATCCCTCTGAAAATTATGTTATCAAAATAGATGTAAGCTTAAAATGTAGTACCCTTAAATGGTCTATAACCGTGGGCTATTTTATATGCAAATGAAAAAAAAATTCAATTTTATTCGTTAACTGCACTCACAACCCAGATCATTATCGGTTTTAATAATGAAACCTTATTCTTCGAAATATAATTTCTTCATTGTCGAAATATTTTCATACGCTGTAAATTTAATACCGAACATAAAATTTAATATTTCCCTCGAAAAGGTGCATATTTCAATTGAGAGTAAAATTTTGATGTAATGTAAATAAACAAAAAACAAATCTAAAAACGTGGACTTGTATGGTCTCAAAAAATATCAAATTTCTGCTACAGTGTCGAAAAACATATTGCATTACAATTAAAATTATAATCCATCATAGTAATTTAATTAACTTGATTAAAAAATTTTACTCAGAAAATTAATTTCAGAACGAATTGAATTTCCTTAGTATCATCGTAAAGTTCAGTTGCTTGGGAAATATTTATTTTCCCCTAAAATTGCAAATTTCTTTTCAATGCCCGTAGAAATTTTCAAACCAAGGTCTTTTTTGATAGGTATCTGTACCGCATTTTAAGGCAAATTTTCATCCTTAATGACATTATAAGACCAAAATAAGCTCCTCTGGTAGCGGGAAAAACTTGGTTGAATGGTGTTGCTTATTAAAAGCGCTTCAAGCACAAAACAAAATAAAATTTATTTTGCTGAGTAAGCTTGGCGTGATGTTTCTTAAGAGAGATGCTGATTGAAAAAATATTTACTCAAGATACCGCGTTTGCGAAGGGAAATGTATAGAGTCCATTTTCTTCACGCTATCTAATGGAGCTTGATTGAAAAGTCAAGACTCTCAAAAGAGACCCTCGCGCACGCGATTATAGCCAACAATAGGATTTCGATCAAAGCTTTCCCACTTATACAGTTTGAAAATAAATAAGCATCAGCAAACGAATTACAAGAGACGCGCAAAGCGATTTTTCTCTCGCGTCGCAATTTTATTCTTGGATGTTGAGCTTAAAAAAGGGTCGCAAGGCGATCGGTCCAAATACTTTTATAGGAAATACTCGATGCTTCCTCGCTTAGACCCTCATACTCCCCTCTTAGCTGAAGCCCAACACGAGAGCCCCTCTCGAAAAGGATTTATTTCTCGGCTTACCGATCGACGAGGTCGGGGGAATGAACCAGGAGTGGCTTCCAACTTGACGAGAAAAATTGGCCCTCATGTTAAAATTTAGGTCGGGTTGAAAGCTTTAAAAGAATAAAATTTCCATGAGACGGTCGCACTATTGCCGAAATTCTAGCAATTTTCTATTAATAATTCCTTGTTTCCTAGAATTAGTCAGCTTGTACACGTGCAAATTCCATTAAAGTATCTTTTGAAAAGTTTAGTAACTTCGAGAAATTGAAATAAGGTTAGCAATGTTTTTAGAGAAACTTGATGCTTCTAGACTAGGAAGGAAAATTGTAAAGTTAACTTAGCTTTTATTTTAAACTTGAATTAAGTCAC
Source organism: Ganaspis brasiliensis (assembly GCA_037103525.1). Taxonomy (NCBI): domain Eukaryota; kingdom Metazoa; phylum Arthropoda; class Insecta; order Hymenoptera; family Figitidae; genus Ganaspis; species Ganaspis brasiliensis. The sequence continues at coordinate 5,802,378 of JAZKLR010000145.1, read as the reverse complement.
TGTTAATTACACACGTTTATTTTAACGCGTGGTTCTGATTTTATTAATATTATTGTAATTTATTAGATCAGAAAGCAATAAATAGGTGGAAAAAACAAAGGAGCAAGAATGATCTGCACACATAATAACTATTTTTAACAATACTATGAAAGCAGACATGGTTACATGATAATTTAACTAATTGTATTTGGTTGAAAGCAAAATAAATATAAATTTGGAGAAAGATCGATGAGCGTGATCTTCTTCTTTCGGCAGTTCGAAAAATTCTGGTTACAACAAGAAAAGTGTTTTCGTAGGTTGGGGGTAATAGGACTACAATTTTAAGGTGGGGTGTGTAGGTGTGACATGAAAAGGTAGTCGTAACTTAGGTAAACATTCTAGATTTCCAGATGATTCGATAATTACGATATTTGCAAATGATCAGCGAATAGATTTCGACCCTTGGGAGGCACTCAATTAAGCTGTTTATATATGTTACCGGCAAAACCCGAAGTCCAGGCATTTCGCGAAATGTCTAGGCAATTCGGGAAATGCCTAAACTTTCCAGGTATTATCCGAACTCCCTAGAGATTCATAGGCATTTCCCGAATTGCCTAGGCATTTTGCGAATTTCCTAGGCATTTCACGAAATGCCCAAGGCAATTTAGGCAAATTGGAAATTGAATGATAGATTAATTAGAATATATCATAAGTCAATTTAATATTTGGAAAGTAGATACAGTTTTTAATTTGTGATGAAAGTTATTTGTTACTACACGTCGAACTACTATGGCATTTTAAATTGCATTGCAAACCTTTTTTTTACAAAGGCATTTTTTTTGTTTTACACGACTTTAGGCAATGACAGCGGAAAAAGTCATGACGATGTCCCGTGTTATGTTTGCATATTTATTATTGATCTCATTCAGCATACGATCATGTCCTCCGTGACCTGTCGCGGTGTGTACTTCGGCCAAAATATCAAAAATATTTTCGAGAGGAATAAAATATTTTCTATTTCCATCGTTGCACTTCGCGACCAACTTTGAAATGCCTGAGATTTTTAAGACATCGTACCTTTTGAACCTTCTGTATTGGCGACTAGTTTTTTGACCATTTAACTTTATCTCCTTCATATCTGTTAAGATTTCGTCGTATTCTTCTTTTAAAAAAATTTTATAATTTTTCGAGTTATTTGTAACCGCACTATAAAAATCGTTTTTCCATTGACTACAATTTTCGTTAGTCATATTAACAGATACAACGTTACCACGAGAAGTCAAAAGAGACACTGAACAATAACAATAACTTCGAATTGCTGAATACATTTCGGTAAATACAAATTAAAAATTGTATCTACTTTCCAAATATTAAATTGACTTATGATATATTCTAATCAATCTATCATTCAATTTCCAATTTGCCTAAATTGCCTTGGGTATTTCGCGAAATGCCTATGAATCTCTAGGGAATTCGGATAATACCTGGAAAGTTTAGGCATTTCGCGAAATGCCTGGACTTCGGGTTTTGCCGGTAACATATACAAGAGTATGCTATATCATACTTTTCAAAATTCACAAAACAAATCGTTTTACATGAGTTGGATTGAAGATTCAATTTAGTGACAAAGACGAAAACCATTCATGCGACGAATAAATTATTAACAAATAGTTTTGCACCTGCCGATTATAAATTTTTTAAAAATTATAATGTTTGAACGTGCCTGAACTAATTATGAAGAACCTTTCTCACATAATTATGAAGAGATTAACAACAACAAAAAAGCAGAATATAGTACTCAACACATTTTTGGATTGCTAAATATTTAAACGTAATCATGCCCTTTAATTAACTAATTTTAATTCAAATGAACTATTAAATTAATTGCGATGTAACAACTGTCAATAATAATTTTTTTGTTTTTTTTGCGTCGTGTTAGATTGTCATTTAACAATTGATCAAAATGTGTTCTGGTAAGATGTCATGACTCTTACAGCTCAACAAGAATTAATTGTCGTCTTGACATTGATGTTGCCAACTGTCGATAAGTAGTAGTCCAATCCTTTAATAAATTCTGGACTGATCGACCATAGGTTTGAAGTATGACTTTAAAGAAACTCGGTGTAGCCATGATTTAAAAGTCCTTTACAAATCAAGGACCAAAGTATTTTAAAAGAAGTAAATTTCCTTCCAAAATTTATATAGAGCAGTTGAAATTTGATTTCAGAAAGGTGAATAAAACATAAAACAACAAATTTTTCTTATAGCATTTGCTTTTTTATTTTAAAGCGACGTTTCAATGATTCATGTTTGTCATCCTCATCAGGCGGAGTTCAAAATCTGTTGTGGTAAGATGTCGTGACTCCTACAACTCAACAAGAATTGTAGTGTTGAAACCAGATTTATATGACTTTAGTAACAAAAGTGAAATATTAAGCAGACTGCAATCTTAGATCCAGATCCTTTCAGTCAGTTTTCCCGCAGTCACGTGATCTGACGTCAAACGGGTTTAAAAACATTTTCATTATCTATTTTTAACTCTTTTACCCTATTTTTAAAACGAACATGTTTACTTGAATGGCATATTAGAATGTTTTAAAACATTTTATTTCTTAAAAGGTTCGCTTTAGGATGTCATTTTGGCGTACAAGTATGTTCTATAAACATTTCAGAGAAGTTAAAAAAGCAAATGTTTTTTGTAAATTATCTTTTAAGTTACATTGTTCTATGCTGAGAACGAGATTTGAATAAATAAATAAAGATTTACTCTGGCAAAGCGCTACTTTTAACTAGTTTTACCTTTTTACTAGTTTCGCAATTTTCGCTACAAGTTTACTTTCAGAAAAGGTTGGAAAGACTAGAGTAATGAGAGGGATTGTGAAAGAAGTGTAAAAAAGTTTCGTTACTCCAGAAACGTTATAAATGGTGCACCTAAAGCTCTATAGCGCATTTCCTTTCTTTTACTATTTCAGCACATAAAGATGGTATATTTTTCAAAAGAAATAAAATATTTTATTCGATATGACCATCATGGTCAGTCCATAATTTCAAATTGATATTGAATTTCATGAAATAATAAACCGCACGAAAACCGTAAAAAAGGAAATCTGAGAAAAGTATCAAATCTTTACCCTTGTATATTTTATGACAAATTATTATTTTAGTCTAACAACTTGATCTATTTTAACACTTTTAATAATCTTTTATTCAAAAAGTTTTATTCGTTTTTTCAATTTAAGAATTTAAACAATCTGTTCCAATTTAAAAGATTTTCTGCCAAATTATATAAGAGAAACATATTTTAACAATTCCGTACGATAAAAGGTCGATATTGAAAAGCTGTCTTTTGATAGAATGATGATTATAAAAAATTTAACAGTCCTCGTTCAATCTCTACGCTTCTTAATAAATATTTTATAGCAGGTTATATTTCAGATCCAAAAGTGAAAGATGAACCAGAAATGATTTTTCTGGACCATTGACTTATTGCACTTCTTCTCTAGCGTAGCGATCCTATTTTTTCTCTTTCCCTTTTCACTCCTGCGCGGATACTCGAACCGGAAAACGATCCTCGTCTACATTTTCATCTCCGGAAGTTTCCTGGTGGTTATATAAGATCAAGATTCTCGATTTGCGTGTAGACGTTATAAGGCAGGATAATAAATTGTGTTTGCTCTTGGGGATTCCAGCAGTCGTGAATCATTATTAGGGAAGTGTTGGATGATGTTGAATTTCTCTATGGAATTATCTAGTGATCTGATGAGGAGGAAATGCTGCAAAGGGAACTTGCGCCAAAAACCAGAATTGCCGGTAATTCAATTTCTACTATTATTCGTATTCAACAATTTTCTGTCATAAAAACCACATTAACGGATAAAATCGTCTCGGAAAGGTTAATCAATATCAAAAGTATTAATCATAAAAATAATAATAGTAAATGCATATTATTATTATTTAATTACTGTTATTATTATGATTATTATTATTATTATTGTATAACTATGATATAAACATTTTTTGGAAGTTGTTTTGTGTGGTATACATTTTTGAGTAAGTATCATTACGACACAAAACTAATATTTTAAAAATTGTTATTTTGACAAACATAGATAAATGTTATTTTGTACAAACGCTAAAATTAAAAACGATTTTTAGGTTCTAATTATAATATATTTTATTTTTGTGATTTAATTTAAATGCTTATCATTTACTTAATTTATTTATTCACTCATTAATATGAAAATGTTTTATTTCAAGTATTGTAAAAAATAACAATTTTCAAAGTAAGTTTTGTGTCAAGATGATACTTATTCAAAAATGTAAGAAACAATTTTGCAAAGTGCGTTGGTGTGAGAGTTCTGGTAACACTGAAAATATAAAAATTTATACAAATTCTATCTTTCTCAAATCTATTTGACAAAGTTTATTTAAATAAATAAAAGAATAAATAGTCTGAAAAACAATTAATAATAACAAATGTTATTGTAATGGTGTTATGTAGGCCTCAGGATGAAATTAAAAAAACATTATTCATTTAAAAGAAAAATATGCGAACGTTTCAGTCTCAATATGGACTTTCATTAGTGAGTATTATTAGCCTATAAAATGTTTTGTTTGTACATTTGTTTATACAATGTAATGAAGTAACATTTTTGTAGGACACTAAAATATGTACTGATGAAGGTCCACATTGAAATTGAAACGTCTGTATTTCTTAAAAAATCAACTCTGGATTTTTTAATTAGATACTATAAAGCTGACACAACAAAATTACAAGTTTTAATACAAATATGATAAATACAAGTAAATATTGAATTCTTATTAAACATTATTAATATATTTTATTAATAATAAACCCAACATTATATAAACATCAAATATTGCGTTTCAGAAAATTTTACGAAAATGCAAAATTTCACCTATCGTTAGATTATTATGCAAATCATAGAACGTGCCTAGATCAAAATGAGCCAATTTTCATGGTAGCCTACTCAACTATTGGTAAACGTAATCCATTAAAATATCAGAAAATTCAGTATGGCATAATTTTGAAAATTTTCCAGTACTTAATTGGCGGATAGAATTGCTTTTGAGACTGTGGGAATAATCCATCACCGTACAAGGAGAAATTACGTATTCATTGCGATTTTATATTGATATTAGGTATAAAAATGGTGTGGTTTACGTAAAGAGAAAAGAAAAGTGTCTGGCCCAAGTCGATATATCCTGGACGATTTTTGTGCACGGGTTTCGACGACAATCGCGATCTTGAACGTTTCCCAGTGGTGTTAGCACTGGACGAGTTTAGATTAGTTTAGTTTAGTTTTGCAACGAGTTTCACCAGCCGCCACGATTAATCCGCTGAGCGTGGATTTATGGTCCAGCCAACCCGATCGTTTCTCTTCGTCATGTGTTGTGTACTAACATACGTAACTGCATATCCGGACCAAACGTTATCGACATACACGAATTCCAAATTTTAATGAAAAGTAAATCAAATGAGAAAATTAAATAATAGGTACATCAATTGAATGTAGGTCAAATCAGGGTAATTAAAATTTTTTAATATGTGTTTAAAGAAAACGAATGCTAATGTTTATACAGAATAGTTCTAGCATGTTGCTAAGAAAAATTTGTTATTTTTTGGTATATAAATCCGAAAGAATCTGGGGGTCGATTATAATGTAACAAATACTGGATTCAAGATTCCAGATTTTGCGTCCCAAATTTCATTTGCTGGTGTATACATACCATCGACGTTGGTATAAAAAAAAAAAAATGAGAAATTGAAGTATATAAAGCAGTCAATAGTTAACCTTAAAAAAATAATGTTTTTTAAGGTCGCTGAATTCCAATATAATGGTCAAGTTTGAAAAATCCAAAATGGCCGATCCAAAATGGCGGACTTACTTTCTTCAAAAATAAAATTAATACTTTCATGTTTTCCAGGTTGCTGAATTTAAATATAATAGTTAAATTTATGAATTCAAAATAACGGATCCAATATGTCGCGCTAATTATGGTAAATGTTCTTTAATTGAGGCAGTTGGTGCAGAAACTGCACAAGACCATTTTTTTCGAAAATCACTTTTTTATGAAAAATTTATCTTTAAGTGAAGCTCTACGATCTAGTAAAATATTATATAAGTTACAAAACTCTAAACCCTTTAAAAATTAATAAAATTTTCGTTTCGTGCAGAAAAAACACAAGTCCATGATTCCAAGTTGCGCACAAAGGTGCGCAATGGATAAAATAATATTTACTTATGATATTTTTGACATGTTTTAGACATGTTGTTAAATAACACAGCCACACAAAAAAAATAAACTTCTTTGTCCAAGACACTACACTAGTGTGTTCTTACGTATTTTTTTCCGCTGAATCCGAATCCGAAGTCAGAATTCCTAGATTGGTTAAAGTTTTTGAGATAATCTCAAAAAACCAAATCTTAAAAAATTTCAAAAACACCCAAAAAACCCAAAAAAAATTTTTTTTAACCGGGACACTACACTAATGTATTTTTATGTATTTTTTCTCTGACGAATGTAAATCAGAGGTTAGAATTTGCAGATTAGCTAAAATTTGAAAATTATCTCAAAAAAGATAAAAAAACATCACCAATTAAAACCCAAAAAAAAAAAAATTTTTGTCCGAGACACTATGATAGTGTTTTCCTACGTATTTTTTTCCGCTGAATCCGAATCCGAAGTCAGAATAACCAATTTGGCTAAAATTTTTTAGATATTTTCAAAAAACTACTCAAAAACATGAAAAAATCGAGTTTTTTGAGATTATCTCGAAAAATTTAGCCAATCTAACAATTCTGACTTCGGATTTGAATTCAGCGGAAAAAAATACTTAAGAATACACTAGTGTAGTGTCTCGGACAATGAAGTTGTTTTTTTTTTTGTGAACAGTTTATATTTAATTTTTTATTTATTTATTATTTTATTTATTTATTTTTTTTTATATTGAACAGTTTATATTATAAATAAAATGCACTCAAAACGAGGCAGAAGACAGTAATAATGAATTATGTGATATTTGTTAAGAAAATGTTGAAAAGTGATTTTTAAAAAATTTTTATTATTTATAAAAAGTTAACATAAATTATACAAATTAAAAATTTTCAATAGATGTTACTTACTAAACATGTAATAAAACTGTGATACTTCACTTGATTCAATACATTTACTGTGTTTTTAATTTCATTTTGTGCAGAAACCGCACAAGTCCAAAAGTTAATTTTTTTTAAACCTTATGTTAATTAAAATATAACTCAATAATATTGAATTTCTAAACTTATAGATTAGTAGGAAATAATGCAAAAAGCAGAATTGAAAAAAATTCTAACAATTACAAGAAAATCAGTTTTTATTGATTCCTGAACAATTTCGGTTTATGGACTTGTGCGGTTTCTGCACAAACTGCCTCAATTCTTTTTATGTTTGTTCTACTTAAAAACGTCAAAATACAAAGATTTCCGCAAATTAAAGCATTTTTGATCAGCAATTTTGAATTTATAAATTTAAATAATATATTTAAATTTAGCAGCCTCGAAAATATGAAATTGCAAAGATCAATAACAATAATTGAAGAATTATTATAAAAGAAAGTCTGCCATTTTTGATTTGACATTATGAATTTAGAAATATAACCATTATATAAGAATTCAATTACCCTGAGAACATTAAATTACCAAGTTTTGTAAAAACTCAATAATTTTTTAGAAAGTTAGTCCGCCATTTTGAATTTACCATTTTGAATTTCGAAATGCCATTATGTGATTGTATTCAGAGACGTTAGTGCTCTACAAAAAGGTGTTGTTTTCTTATGGTTAACTATTTACCGTTTCATATACTTCATATTTAACATTTTTTAAAAAAAAATACCAAATTCGCTTAAGTCTCTGAAACCCAAAAAATTAGATCAAAGGTTCTGTATAATTTTCCTTTAAATTGCATTTATTTATCTTCATTTTGATTCAAGGACCATTAAGTTTGGTCCATTTCTTCAAAAGAAATTAGGTTTTGAAGATGAAAATGACAAAATCGTACACTTTGGGCTGTGTAATCCAAATTACTTTTGACTAATACGAGAATTCCTCGAATGATGTGTAAATTGTCAGAAAATTTTTCTTCCCCAAGAAAATTGCTTTTCATTTGTTCAATTGCCACAGATAGCGAAAGGTTCATTCGCATCGTAAAGGAAGAAACGTCGTAAATGAAAGGCTCGCGGCTCGGAATCGCAATCAAGTTCCGTTCACGCATTTTTTATTACTTCTCGTTGACTTTCCATGAGCTGCCTCTTGGGCAGGAGGGTGCGAGCCTTTGAATTTTAAGCGTAAGCTCGTGACCAAGCGTCGAGGTCGCTGTAAACGGTGAAATAACGGCACTCGTAAAACAGTAATTGCTTTTACCCTGTCGTTTCATACACTGTTCTCTGCTTGCTTACGCTCCTATCAAGTTCGTTAGTATGTATCAACATTTCGCATTATTCAAAATACAGCAATTGTCAAACGCTTTTCTTTTCGTCACGCGAGGTTTATAAACAATATCTTAAAAGCGGTAAGAAATACTGATAAGAATTCATAACGAAGCAATAATGCAAATTGAGAATGTAAATAACGTAACGTAAAATGTACGGTTTAGTGCAGGAGAATAAGAAAAAATTCAGGGATAATTGTTGCATTAAAAAAGCTCGGGGCTTTAAAGGTATTTTTTTATTTAAGCATTGAAAACAAGCTTGTAAAATTTTGTTAAATAACAATTCTGTTAAATGGAAATTTCCTTGAATGAGTTTGTTCTGAATGACAGTTAACTGTTAAACGAAATTTACATTATAACCCTTTGCGGCATAGTGACACTCCAGAGTTGTTCAATGACAGAAAGTGAATAAAATGTATTACAGGAGATCCCTTTCCACAAAAAAGCAATAAATAAATGTTTATTGTTAACAAAATAAATGTTATAAACAAATAAACTTTAAAAAAGCGTTTTTTTAGATTAAATGTAATTATATGTAATCAACAATACATAGTAAACTGAGGAATATGTACGAAATGTTTTTACAACAAGCTATTCAGAAAAACTGCAACTACAAAGTTTTACATACATCCAACAATTTTATGAGAAAATAAAAAATGATATTGGACCCGTCATATTGAATTTTTAAAATCTGAGATCAAATACGTAATCAACGTCCCCAGAAACCCTTGACTAACAAGCTTCAAGTGAATTCAATTTATTTAAGAAAGTGAGTCGGCCATATTGGATCCGCCATTTTAATTGTTAAAAAACGGACTTTAGATTCGTAATCAGCGATTTCAAAAACCTCTGATTGTGAGTAAAAAGTTTGAAGCAAATTTAAGGAATTTTTAAATATTTGTCCCCGTATTGAATCCGCTATTTTGAATTTTGAAAATTGGACTTCAGATTCATAATCAGCAACCCCAAAAAATTTCGACTAACAAGTATCAACCGAATTCAAGGAATTTCCAAAAATTCCTCAGCCATTATGGATCCGCCATTTTAAATTTTTGAATTTTACCCCTGATTCTTAATCAGCGACCTTGAACACCCCCGACTTACCAGTTTCAAGCAAATTCAAAAAATCCGTCCACCATCTTGGATCTGCCATTTTGAATTTTGAAAATCTTACTTCAAATTCTTAATTAGCGGCCGCAAAAACCTCCTACAGTGTACTTGATCTTGAAGTTCTTCAAATAGAAAAATGTATATTTCAAAGGATTAAATAACAATTCAGTTACATAAAAATTGTTTCAAATGAAAATTCAGTTAAATTTCTCTAACGACAATTCTGTTGTACAAAGAAATAATAGTTAAACTATTCTGTTTGATGAAAATATTGTAGAATGAAATTTCTTTTAAATCAAAATTTTGTTAAATAACAATGTAGTTAAATAGAAATTCTGTTAACTGACAATTCTTTGAAATGTAAACTCTGTTAAATAACAATTCTGTTAAATGCTAATTTTATTAATCGACAATTATTTTTTTAATCGAAATTCTGTATTGTGACAATCTCTGAAATGGAAATTCAGTTAGATGACAATTTTGTTAAATGAAAATTCTGCTTTTAATGACAATTCTGTTAAATAAAATTACGGTTAAATGAAAATTTTTCTTAATAGCAATTTTGTTGAGAGAAAAAATTTGTTAACTTTTTGCTAAATCATTCAATAGAAATTTCTTTACGTAAAAATACTGTTGTATGGAAACACTGTTAAATGGAAATTTTCATAAATGAATTTTTTCTTAATGAAATTCAAAATTTCTGTTGAACAAAAAATTTCTGTATAATAAAAATTCTGTTAGATTAAATATCTGTTAAATGAATATTTCTTCTTAATAGCAATTCTATTCAGTGGAAAAATTTGTTAATATTTTGTTAAATTACTGAACAGGAATTTCGTTACGTAAAAAATGCTGCAGTATGTAAATCTGTTAAATGAAAATTCTGTAAAATGCCAATCTTTAAAATGAAAATTAAATTAAGGACGCTTATACCTTCAAGCGGTTCTCATTCTATCGGACCATGTTAGTCAATATTTTTTTAATTTCATTTCGTCTTATAATTTGGTTTCTAAATAGTATTTTGTAGTTAAAATCATTACACAAACAAATTTTATTGAAAAAAAAAAAATTTCTGTTGAAAATTCGAACTTTTTAAAATTTTTTCTTCCTGATTATTTCAAAAAAGTGAAGGATTACTACCCTTAAATAACATTTTCTTAACAACGGAATGGTAAATTAATTAAATATTATTGTAAAAGTTGTATTCCATTACAGTTTAAAATATATCAGTTTTTTAAAAAAATCTGTAGAACCGTGTTTTTTTAATTAATTAAAATATAGTCATTTTGCGCGTTTTGTTACTTTTTCCATGTAAAAGTCCTAACTTTATAAATTTATATCTTAAAAACAGAACGGTAAAATTCAATAAAATTGTAACAGTACATGTAAAGTAATGTATTTAATATGTCATTAAATTTTTTTAAGAATCTGTAGAAAATGGTTTTTTGGATAAACATCCTTAAATAACAATAATTTAAATGGGAATTCTGTTACATACGACAACTTTGTTAAATGAAAATTCTGTTTACTGGACAATTATGTTAAATGAAAATTGTGGTAAATTCTGTTAAACGGAAATTGTACAAAGTTCTATTAAACATAAATTCTGCTTAAACAAATAATTAAAGAAATTAAAATTCATTTAAATGAAAATTGCTTTAATTAGTTATTTCAGCAAATAATATTTCAATATAATAAATCTCGAGCTATTGGAAACTCGACACAATAAATTCTATGAAATATGTATACATTTTAATCGAATTTTATATTGTTACATAAGAGGAAATAAAAGTAGTTCAAATCTGTAAAAAGATGTTTAATTTATTAATTTTCAAATTGAACCTATAATTAATGCGAAACATATCAAGCAATCTCTAGACGAGTCTTTTTAAAAATTCATGCTATTGCAAAAAGGTTCAGGGTAAAATTTGATATAATTAGTGATATTTCAAGAAACCTTTCAATTCTAAAGTGGAGTGTGGGTTTATTTGAATAATTCAATCACTGTCTCGGATGGTTAGATTGGTGCTTTTTTCAACTATTTTCAAAAGTCGTTGAATGGAAAAGTACCTGAAAGATGTCTTTAAATGAAAATGGAAGGTTTCAAATAATTTCATCTGGATTTCAATGCTATAGTCAATTGACTTCGTTACCTAAGAAAGATGGTGCAAGTCTGATAATTAAAGAAATATTTCTGTTACAAGGCTCATCTAAACGAAAAAAAATTCGCAGAATATGATCAGACAAGAGGATTTATTTTACTATGGTTAATAAATAACAGTTGCTTCTTCAGAAGTAGTATTTCTGGTCTCATAAAGTCGTCGACCTTCCTTACATTAGGTCTCCATTTTGAAGATAGTGCAATGCAGACAAGATTTCTCATAATATTTCAGAAAGACATTTGTCAAGAAAAGTGAATATTTCAAGAATATTCCTCGAAATTTCATGTTTTAAAAATTTCCCAGTACGAATTAAAATTGTATGAGATTGTTCAAGAAGAAATAATATTGCTTAAAGCGAATTTCGGTGGAACAATTTTGAATGTATTATTTCTTTCATTTCATTAAATTTAAAGTTCCAGTAGGACAACTTAGTTACAGGCTCGCGTACATACTAGATGAGGTCTTCCAGAATACTCTAAAAAAGAAAGAAAATGGAAAGAAAGACGGAGCTAAAAGAGGGTATGACTCCCCAGGGGAATGGCGTGGGTGGGTTGACTCCCCATAAATAAGCCGCAAAATGTCCCAAAGACTTTCTCTTAAATGTACTCTAGCCACAATAAAATTTTTTCTATGAGTCATGCGATTTTTGTGAAAACAGAATATTTCAATTTAAAAGAAAAAACTTTATTTTCAGACTCTCGATAAATTTTGAATTCGCGAGTTTTTGATAAAATTGTAAGATCAAATTTAATAAATTTCAAGTATCAATAAAACTGTGACATATTCTCCGGATCAATGAAACTCTAACATATTCTCAGGATCAAGGAAATTGTAAAATGTTCTAAGGATAAAAGAAACTGTGACAAATTCTCGGGATCAATTCTCCTTGTGAGAATCAAGAAAAATTAGATAAAGATTGTTATCACCCTACAGTAGAGAATGTTTTTTTATCCCAAAACCAAACTAAGCCTGAGATTAGTTTCGAGGGACAAAGTTTCCCGAAAGTCAATAGTCGAATTTGATAAAGGAATAATATAAAAAAATGTTTCATCCATCTAAGTCTCCTACAATCTTCAGTTATTAAACCCAAAAGTTCTAGATATCTAACAGATATATTTCAAAAAGTTTTTGATGCAAAAAAGGCCAATTCGAGGAGGAAAAAGTTATCGTCAACTTTTCTAAATGACTATATCAGCTCATGTGGAAATGTGGTAGTAATTTTTTTTCATGTAAATCATTCCCTTCTTGGAGTGTCAGAACTTTTTTGAAACAGAATCTGTTGAAGCAAAAACTTTTTCATTTTGATTACATATTTTTCAAAAGTCAACTTATTTTCTAAAATGTGCACAAGATTAACTTTAACTCGATTAGAAATTACATACAAAAGAATAGTCAAAAATAATTTTAAGACGATATAAAATAAATAAGATTAAAAATATTAGTAGATGATATTTTAGCAGATATCAATGAAAAACGTAATTTATAAATTTTGATGATTTCAGGAGCTTGGGAGTATGCAAACTGTTATAGGATTCCAGTTGGAATCTATTTTAGAAAGACAATTGTGAGCGTTTCGAGAGAGTAAGATTCAGGAGTTTCGCTTTATAGTAACGTTCACCAGCACTGGGAAGAACTCTGTCGTTTGCTCACCCCTTCCATCAAGAACTAAGAGAACTTTACAACGAAGCCCTCTGGGGCTTCGAGGTCGTCCTTTCTCTACTTGTATGTTACACCCTGAATTTCACGAACCGATGGTGCCATTCGCATCCCTTGTTTCCTTGAGTTCGACAGAAACAGAATACAAAACAAGTCGAGATCTTTTTGGAATGACATTTTGTAAGAACGATTTGTATCCCCTATCAATGCATTCGTGAGTGGAATACACTTTAGTTAACAAAAGTAAAAGATAGAAAAAAACCATTGTCTATATCAATTTATAAAAAAACATGATAACTTTACTAGCAAGTTTTAAAAAACATTACCGGAAACTGTCTAGACTTTGACGAATGGATTATTTATTAATAGGTATTAGTGAGTGGAAAAAAATTTTAAATTTGTTTTTCAAATTGCCTTGAAAAACAGGGTAATCGTATTGTTTTAGATTATTAAGGGAATGTGATGGATTATGACGTCACTGGTATAGGCAAAATTTGTCCGTAACTTTTCTCTTAAAATATTGAATATTTTTTCATGAAATTTAGTAGAAATACTTAAAATGTCATTAGGAAGGTCTCTCAGACCCGAATTTATTTAAATTTTGGCCCAAAATGAATTTTGAGTTTCGAAAAATTGCAAACTTTTTTAAAAATCAATTTTGAGACAAAATTCAAACAAACTCGGGTCTGAGAGACCTTCCTAATGACATTTTAAGTAATTCTACCAAGTTTCATGCAAAAATATTCAATATTTTAAGAGAAAAGTTGCGGACAAATTTTGCCTATACCAGTGACGTCATGATCCATCACATGCCCTAAAAGTTTAATATAAAAGGTTAAGGTTCTATAGTTGACATGAAATTAAAAAATGAATGGTTCTAGATTCCTGTTTTTTCAAATTGATTAATTGAATCCTTTTTTTTCTCTGACATGCATTGTATAGACTGAAGAGGCTTCTCGTCGACAAGCGAAATGTATATTTTTTTAGAGATTTGATTTTGGAAATAAAGAATGGATCGATATTGACAAAAATGTGTGCATCTTTTAATAATTAATTTAACATACATTTGTAGTCGCTTTTAAGATGTTTCTAATAAGTTAGCAAAAGCATTATAAGAGTATTAGTTTTGAAGATTTCTTAAGATTGAAAATGAAAATTAGCAATAGGTACTTTAAACAACGTAAAAGTGACATTACATTTAGAATTAGGAAACATTTTTCCATTTTTTATAATTTTAAGTTTTAACTGTAGAAATTTCCACTTTATACTCACTACAACAAACAAGCATATTAAACATTGTATATCAAGTCGGAGTAATAATAAACAATTTTTATAAACAATTAAGCAACAATCTATAATTTTGATGAATTAAAAATTCTTTTTTAGACTAGTTGCCTGAATTCATTCTTCAAAAATAAACATTTGCCACAATGTAACTAAATGACAATACTTTCATTTGTTATAAACAACTTTTATAAACAATTGCTTAAAAATTGGTAACTTCGATGCATAAAAAAATCATTATTTCTTAACAAATCGTTGAATATAACCAGTTGCAGTTTTACATTAATCATTTCTCTTTTTTGATAAATATATTTGAATCATTATTTGAAATGCAATATGATAAATAGTTATTTTGAAAATAAAATCGTTTATTATTTAAATTTTTCATAAATATTGAATTCACCAAAATTATGGATTGTTGCTTAATTGTTTATAAAAATTATTTATAACAAATTAAATTACTGACATTTGGTTACATTCTGGCAAATGTCCATTTATGAAGAACGAATTCAGGCACTTACTCTAAAAAAAAAAATTTTAATTCAACAAAATTATGGTTTGTTGCTTAATTGTTTATAAAAATTGTTTATAACAAATACTTATGACAAAAATTATTTATTTTTAAACTGAAATTGTAAGAAAGTGTAATTTCTTTTGATTTAAAAGCTTTTAGAATAAATTTTAAAAAAATTCAATTATTTGTTGCTTAATTGTTAATAATTTTCGATACAAGCAAAAATTTAACAGTTAGCCACGGCAGTTGTTCGCGTAATTTAATAAGCTTTAAATTAAAAAAAAGACATGTTAATCCGTCAAGAATTCTGACTAACAAGTTAATTTGTCCACGAAAAGCAGGTTTTGTCCCACTGTGCAGCACTGTAAGTGTAAGTGGTTAAAGTCAGGCATAGTCAGACACAATTCAACTTACAATTAGAAGAATATACCTAGAATATACCTGTGAAATATCACTAATAAGAAATTATGCCCTATAAATAATTTTACATATAAAAATTATGTATAATAAGCAATCCATCTTAATATAAATACTGAATAGTGAAAACGCGGTTAAAAAATATTCGAGTACATAAAATTGATGTCGAAGCATTCTTCTCAGTTTAGTTAATTTCAACTAAATGGAAATTACGTTAATTCGGAAAAAGCTGTGTAACACAAAGCTGACGATGTAAAACAAATAACCAAAAAAGTAAATAAAATATTCAGAAGTAAAAAACAAACAAGTATAACAAATAGCCAAAATATGTGAAACAAGTAAACAACCGATTAAAAAATAGGGCAAGTAAATATGACACAAAAAAATAAAACGATTTAAAAGAGAGGAAAGTATAAATAAAATAATACAATTTAATTTCCACCTGTCGTGAATTCCCGTTTTTTTTAATTTGCAAATTGTAACGGTACTTTAGTGTGATTGTTTTTTGAAAAAGAATATGACTCAAAGCGAAGAAAATTAGTTAAAAACAGTTTTCTCTGGGAATGATTTAAGCGTGGTATTTAATGGAGAAGGTAAAGTAGTAAAACGGAAGTACAGTGAAAAGAAGAAGGAATGTCTGGAAACCACCGTTCGGCTTGTAACCCTGTAATCTTTATAGACACACTGGCATGGTTGGAATGAAGAGGAGACGTTTACTGAAAAGGGACGGTGGTCCACTGGGAAGAAGGAGCTCGAGGTTCCGCAGTAATTACCAATTTGGTTATTATGGTAATTTCTCCAGCGAAGATGCCTCGTGATTCTGTTCAGTGTACGTGAGTTATTGGAAAAAGTACTAGTACCAGGACTTTCTTACACGTTCGTATTAGGCCAACTCATCCAATACAAAGTCATACCTGAATAATAAAATTTATCCCTTACAAAAAAATATAATTGTTCTTTAATTACCTCCTAGATTTCTACCACCTACACGGAAAGAAATATATTGGTTTTGTACCATTAGCTTACTCAGGGTTGCCACAAATATTTTATTATAATTTTCCCTGACTTTTCCCTGATTTCCAGACCAATATTTTTCTTTTTCCCAACGCGCGCTAGCGCGCGATTTGTTTCTAAGGCTTGTGTTAGCGTCAATTGTAAATATTTTTAATATAATATTTAAATATGAGTAAAACAAGTTTTATTTATGAATAACATTTTAGAATTGGAAAAAGAAATTGAAGATTATATAATTGAAATTAAAAAAATTGCATATTTGAAAATATGTAGTTGGACTTCAAATACTGGGAAAAATAAAAATAATTACAAATTTTACAAATTCATTGAAAAATAATGAAAAGAATTAAAAATTGGGGAAAAATATTTAAAAATCACAGAAATATTCTCAAATTGAAGAAACTAATTGAAAGTTGAGAAAATTTCTTGATAATATTCTAAATTATTTGAAGAAATTAGAATAATTAAAAATTGGGGAAAATAATTGGAAATGTTAGAGATTAATTGAAAAAAATGAAAATAATTAAAAGTTTGGGAAAATAATTGAAAAATATATTAATAATACTTTATTTTTACTCTCCCCGCACATATCGCAGGGTTCGAGGATTCAATTACATATATCTTAATCTACTTAGCTCCCTTTACATTTTTCTATTACAATAACTTTCTTATAATACCTATTTACAATTATTCTAAACTGCTTAAATCTAAACGCCATCTTAACCTACTTTAACCATTTATTTGCCAAGTGCCTGGGCTTCCATTTCCCGTTCCTTTTGCCAAATCTGACTTTATACCCTTTTATCGCCCACCCTCTTACATTTTAAAATTCTCTTTTTTCCTTTCACTCTTTACACAATCACTCATCCTTTTCTCTTTTTCACTTCTCCATTTATTCCTCTTTCGTTAATTACCCCCACCTTTCCTCAATACATTAACATACCCATACACTCCATACACCTATACCCACTCATATTTTTATAACCTCTCCTGTCTCATCTCGCACTTTCCATCTTATTCTGTCCACTCAGACACTATCTCTCCCCATCCTTACTTCGCTTCCATTTCTTCTCTCTGCCCACGCTTTCTCTTCCAAAAACCACCTTATCCTTCTCTCTCTCCATGTTCTATCTTCATCTATTCTCTTCCCACTACCTCTCAACCTTCCCCTTAATTTCATTACCTCATACTTGTCCTCCTCATCTTCCAACTCTACTATCCATAATTTTGCCATCTCCTGATCTATTCCTTTAATTCCCTTAACTTTTTTAATCGTTACCTTCGCCCCAATTCCTGCTAGCAATTTCTCTACTTCCTCTTTGCTTTCCCTATACCCTACGTTCAAACCTCTAATTATGATGTTCCTCTTTCTTTTTTCCTTCTCCAGAATCTCAACCTGGCTTGCTAACTCTTTCATTTTCCTTTCCAAATTATCGTCTCTAACTTCTCCATTCTTCTCTCTACTTCTTTCTTTTCTTTTCCCCAATATCTAAAGCCTCTAATCCACCATTCTCATTTTCCCCACTTTCCTCACTCCAATCCGATATTTCTTTCTCTAACTTATTCATTCTATTCCACATATTTTCTTTTTCCTTTTTCCAATTTTCCTCCCACTTTTTTAACTTCCTTTTAATCCCGCCTATCTCCTTTTTTATTACCTCAGTCTGCCTATCTCTTTTTTCTTCTATGTCCCTAACAATCTCTATTTTGTCCCACACTTCTGCCCATTCTCTATCGAAACTTTTAACCAACATCTTTACTAACTCGAGTAAATCGATGCAGTCCTCACACTTCATAATTTTCCCGCCCTTTCCCCTTCCTTTCTCGCCTATAAAATTTTGTAATTCCGACCTTTTCCCGCCTGTACTACTTGAGTCAACTTTCGCCATTCTAGATCCCTACCTTACCTACACTTCATTCGCTCTCCTCGTCACTCACTCTATCTCTCACACTCACTCCCCACTCTTTCTACCTAACCTCACAATTCACACTTTCCTTTTACCTTCTTAACGTTTTACATTCACACTATTTTCTACATGCATTCTCTCTAAAACAATCACCTTACCTTGCTCAGCACTTTTCAATCATACCACTTCCCACCCTTAATTAATAATGAACAATTCACTAAAAAACAATTTTCCCTTCACAAACGCGTGCACTACTTTACGGTACCGGAAACGGAAGCCAAATATATTAATAATAGAAAATTAAACATCATAATGTAAATTAGACAAAAATAATTGAAAAAATTACAAAATATCTATGAAATAGAAGAAAATAATTGAGTTCTCAATAAAATTATTGAAAATCTCAGAAATTAATTAAAAAGAATTCCAAAATATATATTGAATAATAGAAATAAATTGAAATTTTGGACCACAATTTTAGAAATTATGATAAATAATGAAAAAAAAAAAATTCGAAAATTGGGAGAAAATGTATTCACTACCGATAAAATGGGAAAATAATTGAAACTGAATAAAATTAATTAAAACTTGAAGAAAATAATATTGCACAAGAAGAAAATTAATGAAAAATCATTTAAAAGTAATTAAAGTTTAAGAGAAATAATTGAAAAAATTACAAAAATTATTTAAAAAACAAAAAATAATTGAAAAATGATCTTAAAATTAGAATCAATAGGCAACTAAAATTTTAGAAAATTAATCGAAAAATAATAAAAATGTTGAAAAATTGGAATAAATACTTGTAAAATGAAATCCTTGAATAATTATTAAAAATTGAAGAAAGCAATTCAAAGTTGAGGTAATTAATTAAAAACTCAAATTTGAGAAAATTAATTGAAGTATAATAAAAATAATTAAAAATTAAGACAAATAATTTTAAGATCATATACATAATTTAAAAAAGAAGAAAATAATTTTAATTTAAAAAAAATAATTGAAAAAAATATAAAATATATTTGAAGTGCAGTGGAAAAAAATAATTGCATTATGATGAAAATAATGGTAAATTGACAAAAAAGATAATTGAAATTTTCGTAAAGTAAATTTAAGACTTAACGAAGAAATTGGAAAATAATTGAAAAGTAATGAAAATGTTGAAAATTTTAGTCGGAATCATAATAGAAAAGAATTGTTAAAAATTGAAGAAATTAATAAATTAAATTATGAAATATAATTATTTTTCAGATTGCAAACATTATTTATTTTTAGTATGCTTAAAATATGACTTCCAAAAATTTGTATAGTAAATTTCTCTACTTAGTAAATTTCAGAAAAATATAATTTTTCATCTTTTTAGAGATTCTTTGCATTTTTCCAGTATTTTTGATGAAAATCCCTGACTTTTTCCTGACTTCCCTGACCCATTTCAGTTTCCCTGATTTCCCTGAATTCCCTGACCTGTGGCAACCTTGAATACTCTACATATAGTATTATCCTATTTGAGTTTGCTAACCTATAAAAGCAACAATATATAGTTTGGCAGTATTAGGTATCGTCATAAGAAATACCTATCATAGACTTACTTTTATAGTAAGAACATAATAGTCTAAACGCAAAGACGTTATATAGGCCAAAAGCAAGAAACATCGTTATAGTGCAGTCGCAAAGAGTATAACAGGATTAGACTGTTATGTTGGTGGAAGTAAGTCTATGATAGGTATTTCTTATGGCGATACCTAATACTGCCAAACTATATATTGTTGCTTTTATAGGTTAGGAAACTCAAATAGGAAAATACTATAGAGTAATCTAATGGTACAAAATCAATATATTTATTTCCGTGTAGGTATTAATTTGAAAACTTTTTTAAAAATTAAAATAAGAATCTTTTGGCGTCACTACGTGTAACTTTTCCTAGATTTTAAATCCCGGATTTCACTTTCCGGAGTCCACATTCCGGGTTCCATAACTCGGAATACGGAATATGAAATTCAGGATTTAGAGTTTCAGGGTGTCTACCGAAACAGGATTTTCAAATTCCCGGCAAATTCCCGGTTTTCCCGCATTTAAAATCACATTTTTCCCGGATTTCTTTTATGTATGATTAATAGCTACAATATTAAAATAGTGAAAAAAGTTAGTGCATAATACATAAGTTTTTAAGATAAAATTAATATTTGAAGAAAATAATTCCAAACTGTCAAAAATAATAGAAATTTGAAGAAAATAATTGGAAAATGACAAATATAATTGAAATTTGAAGAAACAAAATGACAGATAACAAAACTAATTAAAAATTAAGTAAATAATAAAAAATTTGAAGAAAAGACTTGGAAAATGATAAAAATAATTGAAAAATGGAAAAACAAAATAAAAATTTGATGACAATACATAATTAAAAAATTGGAGAAAAAAAATTTACCATTAAGGGCATGTGATGGAGAATGACGTCCCTGGTATAAACAAAATTTGTCCGTAAATTTTCTCCAAAAATAATAAATATTTTGATTCCAAAGTTTGTGGAATTACTTAAAATATCATTAGGAAGGTCTCTCTGACCCAAGTTTCTTTGAATTTTACCATAAAATTACTTTTTAAAGAAATTCTCTGATATTTGGAAATGCTAAAAAATTAATTTTAAAGCAAAATTCAATTAAACTTGGATCAGAGAGACCTTCTTAACGATATTTTAAGTAATTCTACAAAGTTTGATGTCAAAATATTTAGTATTTTAGAAGAAAGTTTACGGACAAATTTTGCCTATACCAGTGACGTCATTCTCCATCACATGCCCTTAAAGAAAATAATTAAATAATTGAAAAATCAGAAAATTGATAGAAATTTGAAAAATACTTGAAAAATGATAAAAATAATTAAAATTAAAAAAAAACAATTGAGAAATAACAAAAATAATCAAAAAATGGAACAAATAGTCGAGAAATGACAAAAATAATTGAACCTTGAAAAAAAATGAAAAATGATAAAACTAATTTAAAATTATGTAACAAATTTATGATTTGAAAAAAAGATGTAAAAACCGACATAAATAATTGAAAAATGGAGAAACAAAATAAAAATTAGAAATCAGTAATTGAAAAATTGGAGATAAAAATTGACGCTTAAAGAAAATAATTAAATAATGAAAAAATAATTGAAAAATCCCAAAAAATTTGAAATTTGAAGAAAATACTTGAAAAATAATAAAAATAATTGAAAAATGAAAAAATTAAATGTAAATTGAAGTAAGAAATTAAAGAATTCATGACAATAATTTAAAGATATTAAAAAATAAGTAAAATTTGGAGAAAATAATAAAAAAAATGTCGAAAATATTGATAATACTTGAGAAATGACAAAATTAATTGAAAATTTTAAAAGCAATTAAAAAATGAGAAAAATAATTATAATAGGAAAAAATAATCGTGAAATAACAAAAATAACAGAAATTTAAAGAAAATAATTGAGAAAACACAAAAAATTTAAATTTGAAGGTAATATGTGAAAAATAACAAACATAATAAAAATTTGAGACAAATAATTGAAAGATGACAAAACTAATTAAAAATAAAGTAAAAAATAAAAAATAAAAAATTTGAAGAAAAGACTGGAAAAATGATCAAAATAATTAAAATTTGAAAAGAAATTGAGAAATGACAAAAATAAATGAAAATTAAAGTAAGAAATTAAAAAATTCATGACAATAATAATTTAAAGATATAAGAAAATAAGTATAAAATTTGGAGAAAGTAATAAAGCAATGTCGAAAATATTGACTACAATTGAGAAATTACTAGATTAATTGAAAATTTTAAGAAACAATTTAAAAATGACAAAAATAATTGAAAATAGGAAAAAATAGTCGAGAAATGATGAAAATAATTGAAATTGAAAGAAAATAAATTGAGAAATAACAACAAATTTAAATTTCAAGGTAATACATGAAAAATAATAAAAATTTGAGATAAAAAATTGAATAATGACATGAATAATTGATAACTGGTGTAAATAATTAAAAGAATGTAGACATTGAAAAAAAATAATTGAAATTTGAAAAAAAATGAAACTTGTAAAAACTAATTGGCTATTGGTGTAAAGTATTTAAAGATTATTGATACATAATAATAAAATTATTGAAGAAAATTGCTGAAATTTAAAGAAAAAAATTGAAAACTGGGTAATAAATAGAGAAATTGATGACCATAAAAAAAAAGATTGAAAAAAAAGATTGAAAAAAATTATTGAAATTTGATGAAAATAATTTTTAAATGTTAAAACTAATAGAAATATGCAGGAAATAATTGAAATTTGATGGAAAAATTGAAAAACGACGAAAGTAATTGACAATACTGGTTTAAAAATTAAAAATTTGTAGACATTAATTAAAAAATTGAAAAAGTAATTAAAATTAGAGAAAACTAATCAAACCATGTCAAAATTTATTGAAATTTGAAGTACATAATCGAAACGCGTAAAAAAAGCCATTAGACCAAAAAAATGAAAATAGGTATATTTTTCTATAAAATAATATATCACTGGCTTTAAACAGAAGATATTTTCTTTAATAATTAAGGAGGATGGTGACCAAAACAAAAATGATAAGATCATTCTGAAATTCATAAAAATAAGTTTTTGAGAATATTTGGAAGCCAGAACAATTTATTTTTTATTTTTTCACTGTTCCGTTTTTTTTAGAAATTAAATAACAAATTTACAGGTATTTACATGGGCTCTTATGGATAAGACTCAGTCAAGTTATCTATTTTAATTATAACTTGTGATAAAATGATAAAATATTTTTCAAAAACTTACGGTCGTCAAGTTTAAAACTTTTGAAATTATCAGCAAAAAAAATTAATTGAGTCTTCTGTTTCATTTTGGAGAAATAAAATAAAATCTGACTATGAAATAATAATTTCCTAACCTTTTTTGAATCATAACATTCATAACAAACAAATTCTATGAAATGTGACAACGTCGCAAGTTTACGTCATGTGATTTCGAATCTGCGCATATAAATTCATATGTGAATTGATTGCGCGGGAATCGAGCTACCTATCAAATTCAAATCCGAAACAGTGTAACCAACATTGTATTACTATAATTTCTAACATCACAAACAAATTTTCTAATAACATTTTTCAGACAATTGAATGATTTTCTTTAAATATATTTATAAAAAAAATAAATTAAAGATATTAAAAAATAATTTTTGATGCCCAAGATGTTAAATATTTGATTTTTCATTTATGAAGTTTATATTTAAACAGTTGGAATCCGTAATATTAAATTCAGAATATGGATTCCGGGATGTGGAATCTGGTATGTTGAATCCGGAATGTACAATTTAGCAAAAAAAAATAAGAATGCGAAATTACCTATGTAGATAAATAAATCGAAATATGAATAAAAAATCGGGCAAGTACGAGTTATACTCGTACCAAGTCGAAGAGTTCCGTACCTCTATAATTTTTTTAACTATATGAAATAGAGATTGAAATGCAATAGCAATTGTATATATATTTCAAATAACAAAGTCATTTTTCTATAACTTTATATACTAATATAGTTAAAATTATTTTAAAACTTATAACAAATAACAAAATTTTAATGCACTATATTGAATTTTTTATTTAATTTCAATGAAATCGGCAAATTACTAATAAAATAAAAAGTAGATTATATCCCCGGGAAAAAAGGTTTAGATATAATCAGATATATTTCAGATATCATCAGATATATTGTAGATATAATCAGATATATTTCAGATCTAATGATATATGATTTGATCTATTCAGATATAATCAGATATAATCAGTTATTTAAACATATATCTGCTTATATATATTTAGATATAATCAGATCTGATATTATATCTGTTTATATCTAGATAGATATCGCCTGATGTGAGGTCATATCTAACTAGATATATTTTAACATAGTCAAATCTGATATTATACCTTTCTATATCTAATTAGATATTGTCAGATATGAAGTCAGATATAATCATTTTGTTAACAGATTTAATCATACATAATATCAGATCAAACTATATCTAATAAAAAAATAAAAATTTTTGAAATTTGAAAAAGTCCAAACTATATTATTTATATATATTATAAATAAATTATTTTTTTATTAGATATAGTTTGATCTGATATTATGTATGATTAAATCTGTTAACAAAATGATTATATCTGACTTCATATCTGACAATATCTAATTAGATATAGAAAGGTATAATATCAGATTTGACTATGTTAAAATATATCTAGTTAGATATGACCTCACATCAGGCGATATCTATCTAGATATAAACAGATATAATATCAGATCTGATTATATCTAAATATATCTAGTTAGATCTGATTATATCTAAATATATATAAGCAGATATATGTTTAAATAACTGATTATATCTGATTATATCTGAATAGATCAAATCATATATCATTAGATCTGAAATATATCTGATTATATCTACAATATATCTGATGATATCTGAAATATATCTGATTATATATAAACCCTTGTTCCCGGGATCCCAAGTCAAATACTACAAACGATTTAAAAGGGGGGGGGGGGGGCTCGGTCATTTTTTCGAATTTTCTTTAAAAAAATCGTAGGTTTTGGCTAGTAAACATTGTGAAAACCGCCTTTACAAAAGTTCTCTATGATTTCCTGTGATCTACACGTAAAACTACATATGTGTACCAAATTTCAGCATCCTAAGTCAAATAGTTTAGAAGATTAGGGGGGGGGGGGGGGGACATGGTCATTTTTTTGAATTTTTTTCAAAAAATTGTACTTTTTGGCAAGTAAACACTATGAAGACCGTCTTTACGAGAGTTCTCTATAATTTTCCTGTAATCTACACGTAAATCTACATATGTGTACCAAATTTCAGCATCCTAGGTCAAGTAGTTTCGAAGATTAGGGGGGGGGGACATGGTCATTTTTTTGAATTTTTTTCAAAAAATCGTACTTTTTGGCTAGTAAACACTATGAAGACAGTCTTTACGAAAGTTCTGTATAATTTTCCTGTAATCTACACGTAAATCTACATATGTGTACCAAATTTCAGCATCCTAGGTCAAGTAGTTTGGAAGATTAGGGGGGGGACATGGTCATTTTTTCGAATTTTTTTCAAAAAATCGTACTTTTTGGCTAGTAAACACTATGAAGACAGTCTTTACGAGAGTTCTCTATAATTTTCCTGTAATCTACACGTAAATCTACATATGTGTACCAAATTTCAGCATCCTAGGTCAAGTAGTTTCGAAGATTAGGGGGGGGGGGACATGGTCATTTTTTTGAATTTTTTTCAAAAAATCGTACTTTTTGGCTAGTAAACACTATGAAGACAGTCTTTACGAAAGTTTTCTATAATTTTCCTGTAATCTACACGTAAATCTACATATGTGTACCAAATTTCAGCATCCTAGGTCAAGTAGTTTGGAAGATTAGGGGGGGGGGCATGGTCATTTTTTCGAATTTTTTTCAAAAAATCGTACTTTTTGGCTAGTAAACACTATGAAGACAGTCTTTACGAGAGTTCTCTATAATTTTCCTGTAATCTACACGTAAATCTACATATGTGTACCAAATTTCAGCATCCTAGGTCAAGTAGTTTCGAAGATTAGGGGGGGGGGGGGGGACATGGTCATTTTTTTGAATTTTTTTCAAAAAATCGTACTTTTTGGCTAGTAAACACTATGAAGACAGTCTTTACGAAAGTTTTCTATAATTTTCCTGTAATCTACACGTAAATCTACATATGTGTACCAAATTTCAGCATCCTAGGTCAAGTAGTTTGGAAGATTAGGGGGGGGACATGGTCATTTTTTCGAATTTTTTTCAAAAAATCGTACTTTTTGGCTAGTAAACACTATGAAGACAGTCTTTACGAGAGTTCTCTATAATTTTCCTGTAATCTACACGTAAATCTACATATGTGTACCAAATTTCAGCATCCTAGGTCAAGTAGTTTCGAAGATTAGGGGGGGGGGGACATGGTCATTTTTTTGAATTTTTTTCAAAAAATCGTACTTTTTGGCTAGTAAACACTATGAAGACAGTCTTTACGAAAGTTTTCTATAATTTTCCTGTAATCTACACGTAAATCTACATATGTGTACCAAATTTCAGCATCCTAGGTCAAGTAGTTTGGAAGATTAGGGGGGGGGGTCATGGTCATTTTTTCGAATTTTTTTCAAAAAATCGTACTTTTTGGCTAGTAAACACTATGAAGACAGTCTTTACGAAAGTTCTGTATAATTTTCCTGTAATCTACACGTAAATCTACATATGTGTACCAAATTTCAGCATCCTAGGTCAAGTAGTTTGGAAGATTAGGGGGGGGACATGGTCATTTTTTCGAATTTTTTTCAAAAAATCGTACTTTTTGGCTAGTAAACACTATGAAGACAGTCTTTACGAAAGTTCTGTATAATTTTCCTGTAATCTACACGTAAATCTACATATGTGTACCAAATTTCAGCATCCTAGGTCAAGTAGTTTCGAAGATTAGGGGGGGGGACATGGTCATTTTTTCGAATTTTTTTCAAAAAATCGTACTTTTTGGCTAGTAAACAATATGAAGACAGTCTTTACGAGAGTTCTCTATAATTTTCCTGTAATCTACACGTGAATCTACATATGTGTACCAAATTTCAGCATTTTAAGTCAAATAGTTTAGAAGATTAGGGGGGGGGGGGGGGGACATGGTCATTTATTTCAATTTTAGGGCAAAAAAGTGGTTTTTGCTGGATTTCGGCATGTTCATGAGCTGGAATCGCGTTTTCCATATCATTTTCGTAAATCCAAGGTGAAATTACATATGTGGACTAAATTAGAAGACTTTAGCTCATATAGTTTAGAAGTTAGAAGGGGTGCGAAAACGGACACACATAGTGATTTTAATAGGGTTCCGTTTTACGGTACGGAACCCTAAAAAGACAACATTCTCGATATTTTTATAAAATTTTAAATCTTAATCTTGAGAGTACCTCAGGTCGTTCATGAAAAATAAAAATTGTTTCCAGCAATGCCTTTCTTCTGATTCGGTGAACTCTTTAAAAATGAAAGACAGGATTAAAGCTGAAGAGAGAAAAAGAAGATATAAAATGAGGTGATTCTTTAGCTTCATCGCTCCCATCAGCAGAGGTGAGATGTTTCAGGATGTATTTGAGTTTCTGGTTTGATTTGTGGATCGAAAACTCACGTCATCCGCGAAAAGCGAGGATTACGATGAAGCGGGGCTCGGCTAACATTTGTTAATGCGTTTCTGAGTCCGGATTACACCGCATGTTCCTTTCCGATAACCGATTTCAATCCATAAAAGCGGCCGTTAATTTATGCACATAAGCAAGTAACCCGGCTACTTATTATCGGATACGGGCGTGTATGCAAAAGTGCACTGGGCTCTCCGATGAGCGCGCTAACCACCCACAAGTCCAGAATCGAGTTTGCTTAACCCTTTGTTTACTTCCTTAATCGCTCGTTTACTCGGGCTTTTCGGCTAAAAGGAATCAAATTCGAATCGACACTTTCAATAGAGGATAAAACTCACTGGCTCCAAACAGGAATAGAAACTCAATATTGAAAATTAATTTTCAAATGACAATTACCATGAAAGATATATTCTTGCTGTAAAATCATAAATTACTTACGATAATTACTAAATGAGAATTCATTTCATAGAGAAATTAATTTAATTCAAATTTTCATTGTAATTTTCAATTTATAACAATAAAGTGTGTTAATCAGTTTCAGTTCATTTTACTTTTCCGATAATAACCGGCGTTTATTATTCATGGTCAGATAATGGATTTTGTTGAAATTATTAAGTACGTTTATTGTTATATTTAAAAGGTGATTTCGAATCTCCATTTCATATGTTAATGGATAATAAAGATTGCATTAAATTTGCACACATGGAAATTATTCAATTTAATTTTAATAAATTGAGCAAACATGTAAAATAAAGCATTAATATATGTTATAACATAACTGTTATCCTTATAATTACATGGAAAAATGATTTGTACTATTTGTTTGTTTCACAATACAATCTCAAATTCCTAACAACACAATTACTTTTTACTTTAATTTGAAGAAAAAATAAATTATATATGAAAAATTTATTTTACTCAACAAAAGGTGAAACACAAAAGTGATTATATAAAATTTCTATATCATTACTCTATTCTAATAAAATTAATTATCCATGACAACTTTATCTAAATAATAAAGTTATTAACAATTAATTACTCGTCTGTTATACGCATTTTATTAAATAATCTCAAACCTCCGTATTCGAATGTTTTTGGGGACGCTGAAAACAAAACAAATCCGATGTCATTTTTACAAAATTCAAAATGTCGGATCCAATATGGTGGACATAAATTTGAACATTTTTACCAATTTTTATGAATCTTGGTATAAAGAGGTTCCTAGAGCTACTAATTTCAAATCTGACCTCAAAATTTCAAAATTCAAAATGACGGATCCAATATGGCGGACATGAATTTTTCCATTTATGACAATTTTTATAAAACTCGGTATAAAGGGGTTTTAGGGTTCGCGGAAATAAAAACTGACTTCAAAATTTCAAAATTCAAAATGGCGGATCCAATATGGTGAACAAAAATTTTTATTTATGACAATTTTTATAAAACTTGGTATAAATGTTTTTTTTACACAACATGATAGCAGATTTGTAGTTAACAAATTTTATATTCTCCATACTACGTTGCACAGTTTTGAAAACAACTTTTAATTGTTTTTAGTAATATTAGAACCGACATTTGAAATATATAGGTAGTAAATTTTAGATTTGTAATCATATTTTCAAAACCCTTTGATAGCAAGATTTAAAAAAAATTCTGTGTCAGCTATATTGATTCGACATTTTGAATTTTAATTTTTAAAAAATGACTTCACATTCAGCGATCTCAAAAACTCCTCTATACCGAATTTCATAAAAATTGTCCTAAATTGAAAATTTTATTTTCGCCATATAGGATTCGCCATTTTAAATTTCTAAAAAATGACATCAGATTTGTAATCAGCGACCCTAAAAATCCCTTCATACCAAATTTTATGAAAATCTTCATACAATGGGAAAATTCATGTCGGACATATTGGATCCGCCATATTGAATTTTTAAATTTTCAGGTCAGATTTGAATTTCGCGATCCGAAAAACCCTTTTATACCGAGTTTTATAAAAGTTAGCAGAAATTTAAAAATCCATATCCGCCATATTGGATCCGACATTTTGAATATTTATAAAATGACATCGAATTCGTTTTCAGCGACCCTAGAAACTATTAAATATGTTGATATTGTTAAAGATTTTCTGCAAGAAAAATTCGCGCTTGAAAGTGATAAAATACAGTTAGGAATTTGAGAAATTTGTTATAAAGCAATTTGTGATAAATCTAAACCAATTTGTGCATAACACAGAAACTTTTTTTAGTACAGTCGCAGAGAAATATTTAAATTCCGTGATTAATTAAAGATTAGAATATTGATACATGTTCGACAAATCAAGAACAAAAAACAAGTATACATTTATTAAATCTTATTTTTACAAACAAGAATTATGTGCAAGTCCAACGTTTTAATTATGTTCTACTGACATTCGATTTCAATCAAACCATTTACGATACACAGTATAGAGAAGCAATCTCGAGAAAACGATGAATCCCAAGAGATTCCAAAGAGTTTCCAGCAACCATTCTTTCGTCATTCTTCTTTTACAAGAAAGTCCGATTGGATCTTTCTTGTTGAGGACAATTGATGCAACGATTTAGTGTCGCACAGCGTCTCCTATATAAATGATCATGTGTGTTGCTTTATCGTCAAAATCTTACAAGAAACCGATCTATTTGTTCAGTATAATCACTGCTCGTCAAAGAATGTTGGTCAAAGACAAGAAGAAATCGAATGTTACATGTCGAAAAACATCATCCACTGTTGTAAAGAGAATAATAATGATTTCTAGGGAAAATACTTCCTTACTGTTGAAGAAGTTGAAAATTGCGGGAGAAAAAAGTTTTTACTATGTACAAGAAAAGTCGGTGAAACTAATTTATAATCGAACCTTGCAATTTTGTACAAATTTATGTACATTGAAATGTTCTTTTCCTGAAATTAAAAAAGCTGCAGGCTTAAAAAGACGTAATGATTGAAGTCGTAAAGTAGAATATCTATTACGGGCCAATAAGAGGTGTTGTGATTATAATTAACTTGTTTTTCTCATTTGAGAACAAGTTTCACGAGTACACATAAAAATGGTAAGTTATTACACTTTACAGAGTTTTTGAAGCCATAAATTGCAAGTTACGTTCTATTTTTAAATGTCTGCAAAAATGTATAGCTAAAGTGAGAGATACAAATAGTGTGTACTTTTCGGTAGAATTTTCAATTTAAATTAATTGTAATTACTAAAGAAAAACAACAAATTATCACAATCTTAATATTTGCCGATTCAATTTCAAATCAATTAAAATTTTTCTTAACCATAATTTGAATTAATTAAAAATTACGTTTATTTTAATATTAAATAAGTCATTTGACATCTGACATTTCTAAATTGGTAACATGTACAAATGTGCATATTGCGACATCTTACGGAAGTATCTTAATTTATACTTGTGAACATAACCTTTTTTTAGCAGTTGTTTATACTTACAGTGTCAAGCAAATATACATAGTTTTAAGTATTTATTAATAAAGAATGCTTAGAAGTATACATATAAAATATATGTATATATATAAGTTAAAAACTCACAATCAATACTAATTTGAAAAGTTAAGAAGATGTATAATTAAAATGTTTGCAAATGTTTGATAAAATCGATAAGTTCTAATGTAATAAATATTATTTTAGAAAAGAAACATTTTCCTGATTACCATGCACCGTTGAAAATTTTATGTATTTGTATGTAACAATCGGTCCTAGTTAAATTTTTTGTGTCAAATTTTAACATTTTTCGTGTGTTGATTTAACACGTCCTTTAACAGTCATTCGATTCTTGAACATAACCTCCAATTTCTTAGTAAAAATACTGTAATTTACATTAAATTTTTTGTTGTAAAACGTAAATTTCATATTGAAAATTCATTTTAATAATCAAAAGCTAAAATTCAATACTAATTGAATAAAATTTACTCTTTAACTCAACACGATTATATTTTACTTATGTGAAGCAGACGATAAACAAAACAATACAAAAGCCCTGTGTTAAAAATTAACACAAATTCTGAGTGCACCGTTTGTGACTTGTCATTTATGTTAATTTTAACACAAAATTTTTGACTGTGTGGTTTTAAAGATATAAAAGATACAATAGGTTATTCGTTAGCATTTAAGAATAAAATTTATTGAATGTCAATGTTTGCAATAAATATTAATAATTATATTTTGATTTATTTTTTAAAAAAAGGAACCATCCATAAAGAACGTTAACCAATTTCCGAGGTTTTTGACCTCCCCCCCTCAAAAAAGTGCAACGTTCTTTATGGATGATCCCTATATAATTACTTTCTTTTAATGCAAATTAGAAACTAAAAAAACAACGTGCATATTTAGTAATGGATTGCTTTGTTCAGAAATAATAAATATGTTAATGCAAAATTCTCAACACAAATATTTCTTTTAATTAACTAAGGACCTCATTTTGTCAGTATTAAAAAATTAAATCAACAAATAATATTTAAATTATCTATTTTATAATGTTTTCGAAATCAACCTTTCATATTTAGTTACTTTAAATTTTGTTGTAATAATAATTATAATTTTAGTCAAAAAATATTGATTCTCACATATATTTAAATAATAATGAGAAATAAAGCTTAACTACAATTTTTCAAATTTAGTGCCATAATTTAATCTTTTGACTGTAGCGCCGATAGTTTCAATAAATTCCGCATTATAAAGTTGGCATTATTATGTTTTCATGTCTATAACCTCAAAATATGTGCCAATTTCATACACGACCACAAACAACTGTCTTAAAAATTAAACAAAGTATTGAGTCTAATATGTTATCATTATCAGGTAATTATTATATTTCTTACATTTTTACATAATTACATTAATTACTTAACACTATTATCCGGTTTGTTTCAAAAACTCAATTTGAACTTGGTTGACTCAATTTGAGACGTTTTAGCTGTTACTCAATTTGAACCGAGGAAGTTCCATTTTGATGCGATCTCAGGTTTTGTCAGTGTTATTTTAAAAAGGTACGAGTAGTTAAAAAATCCCAACAAAGGAAAAAATAAAAAATCTCCTTATCGATAATTTGATTTGTTTAACGTGCACAATATGCGAAATGGAAAAAAAACGAAATCTTGAATTGATCTCAAATACTTTAGAACCTGCGTGCAAACAGCTTTTATCTGATATTCAAAGGAAATTAACACTAGTGTGATAAAGCCTGATAATCTGTAACATTCATAGAGTGATTAACTGGAAGAGAGATACTCGGCTGTTTATGGTGAGTGAACGGATAGACACAGTGCCATACTCCCATAGTTATCAAAGTGGTTCTCGATCAAGATCCTGATCGTTTATTGTATTATAGATGCCAGAGTCCTCATCAGACAGTAATAGTCATGAAATAGGCATAGTCCGATACATATGTCATTTTCGACCCTTCAGTTCATTTGTGAGAATGTGTTATAACTCATTCAATGCTGAAATATACGCCGTTGATAATACATTTGTCACTGGTAATCTGACGATCACAATTTTTATAGTCATGAGAACAGAAATACTTTTCAAAATATAAATTGCTTTAAAAAAATTGAAACGTACTCTCTCAATATGAATCAGTTAAAAATAACTAATTTGAAAGCAAAAACTCAGTCACTAATTCAAATAGTTATATTTTTACTAATAAATACTAAAAAAAACTTAGATTTTTTTGGAAATTTGTCAAAACTTTAGAGTTAGACAAGAGTTGTTTGTAGGTCAAAGGGTTTACAAAAATTTTCAAAATTGTTGAAGTTATAGAGCTGTCAATTTTGAGATAGAAGTTTTTTCAAACAATGATATTTTTATTAGCAGCTTTTAAAAGATTTACTTCATATTTACAGGATTGATAGATGATTCATAACAGTCAAGAACATAAATTAAAGGTATATAATTTTTCAAAAATTTAACCAAAAAAAACTAAAAAATTGTTGAAATTATTTTTTAATTCATTTGGCCGTAAGCAATGTTCAAAAAAAATTTTTTTTATCAAATTTCTGAAAAATTTTATACCTTTAATTTCTGTTCTAAACTGTTAAAAATGATCCATCAATTCTGTTAATATAAAGTAAATCTATTAAAAACTGCTAATAAAAATATCATTGTTTGAAAAAACTTTTATCTCAAAATTGACAGCTACGTAATTTCAACAATTTTGAAAAATCTTGAAAATTGTTTTTTATAAAAATTATTATTAAATAATTTTACTCTTCTTTGAAAAATATGAGGAGATGAAAACATTTTTAATTTTATAAAAAAACTTGAAAAATGTATAAAGCAGCCTTATTTATTGTGACGCATGGACCAAAAGTCAATTGTTTTCATGGAAGTGACTATTTTTGTGTACCCATCGTCCAGCCGAAAAATGATACATTTACCGATATTTGACTTTTTTACGAAAAATTGAGTGTAAATAATTCAAGTCAATGACACCATTCAACAAAGTAAAATTATCTATTTTATGATCTTATATCGGTAGGTAAGCACCTCCCCCGTGAGTTACGTGGAAACTTGAAGAAAAATAAAATTTTATGTGTAGCACAAGTGCGAGAGTGGGAAAAATGTCGTAAATTTTCAAGTTTTGAAAGTCTCGTAAACACATTTCTCCGATATATTTTTTATAACTTTAAAAGGGTTCCGGGACAAAAGTTTAAGAAGATTGAAAATGCGTAAGAATTTTATTTTGAACCAGAGAGTGAAAAGTTTACAAAAGATGAAGCAAGTAGTTTGAAAATATCATTTTCTCAGTTGAATATTAGTTACTGAAGGTTCCTTAAATTGAAAATCATGCCTCTTAGTCACATAAATAAAATGTATAAATTCACAATTTATAAAACTTGGCATTATTTTTAAATATACGTTATTTTTTCTTGTATAGAGCAGATATTTTAAAACTTTGGTTTAAAAAGGCATAAGAGTGTGTAACATATATATCTATGTTAGGAGGAACGTCTGGTCGTCTGCATAGATGCAAGCCGACACGATTAATGGCTCACAGGGTAGGTGTTAACACACTACAAAGTGTTTTATAACCTCAAAGAGGTATGTGCCTTGTCGCAAGCGCTTTCTCGTTCATCCTTCTTCGTAAAACGGCGATAGTGAGAGAAAAAGAGAGATTCTTCTCTCACGTGCAGCAAAGAGCAAGACGAAAAGTAAACTTGCCATGTTCAAACGCAGCATCCGCCTAAGTTTCTTGAGCTTGACACTCGTGTCGTCGATATTTTGTGGCCTGCGGCGATTTGTTATTAATAATGGTAAACACGTATCGAGCTAGATTTAGAACCTCCTCCACGTTAATCAATTTTATCCGTCAAGATAAACCGGACTCGACTCTTCCTTCCGTTCTCGCCTGTAGCATTTTCGCAATTTATCTTGCACACTGTCCACTTATCAACGTGGCTTAACACTTTTAAATTTCTCCTGAGCGGTCAACCAAAAAGCGAAAATCGATTGTAAATATCACGAATCAGTTTGTCAGAGATTTTACATAATTGTACAGAATTGTAATATTTTATAATTGTAAAAATTTTATAATTGCTCTCAATCATGACTATAAAAGTATAGTAGATATAATATTTGGTCGATTCCACGTGAGATTTACATGCAGATTTTAAATTCGGCCAAACATATTTTTTTTCATTCTTTATTGAAAAAAGTAGGTACGTAATTTTTTTATATTGTTTTTGGTAGCTTAGTTTTCGAGATACGAATTTTTAAAATTTTTGGTTTTTAAAAGTATTCCTATTTTTAAACACATATATCTCTGAAACTGTGCACTGTAGAAAAGTTTTTCCAGAAGAAAAAAAGTTTAGTTTTTTCTCGACTTTTAAATAATTTTAACAAACAAAAAAAGGACCATTTTTTATAAACAAATTAATTTTTTTTTAATTTAGAGGATTTCTTTTTCATTTTTTTTTTAAGATACTTGGGAGAAATAAGAAAAGTTTGCAAAAGGTTTCCGAGTGGGCCTGATGATCTTAATTGGTTAAAATGAATTTTTCTTCATCCCCTATCCGAAAGTACACTGAGAAACTAATTTGTTTTGCTGTTTTAGCAACCCATTTGCTGCCTTAGCAAATTTTTTTGTTATAATAACAAAAAAGTTGCAGGCGCTATATTAGCAATTCAGTTTACTATCATAGCAATTTTTTACTCAGAGTACTTTCCGATAAGGGATGAAGAAAAATTCATTTTAACTCATTAAGATCATCAGACCCACTCTGAAACCTTCTGCAAACTTTTCTTATTTCTCCCAAGTATCTTCACAAAAAAAAAAAATTTTAAAAAATCCCCTAAATTAAAAAAAATTAATTTGTTTATCAAAAATTGTCATTTTTTAAAAAAAAAAATTAAGAAAAAATTCTCTTCTGGCAAAATTTTTCTATAGTGCACAGTTTCAGAGATATATGTGTTTAAAGATAGATATAGGTACTATTAAAAACCAAAAATTTTGAAAATTCATAACTCGAAATGTATGCTATCAAAAACAATATAATGTCTATGATCTATATGATAAATTTGTCTTATGTATTGACCTTCATAATTATTTTATAAGAGTAAAATTTAAAAAAAACTAAAAATGTTTTGAAATAAAATGTTGTAAATATTATAAATCTCTGTGAATCGTCTGAATTGCGGTTTACTACAATTCTGAAATAACTCTTTATACGAATTCTAGATATGTATTGATTACAACTTAATAATATTCTTAACGTCTCCGTCATTTAAAATTTTGTAATTTTAATTTATTACTTGTAATTTATTTTTAAAATTTCGAATGTCTCTTTTGCTACACTGCCATGTACTTATTATATATGTACTAGCAAGACATTGCGCGAATCTAATTTGTAATAATTAATTGTAAGGGTAATATTAGAATGTATTTCATTTTTTTATTTTAAGAAATATCCAATTTTAAAAAATTATAGAATATATTCTAATGGTAAAATTTTGTGTTATAATTATTGAACTAAAAATCTATATAATTTTAAATAAATAAAGATATCTGAAAGAAGTACATAATAATTATGTTGAAAACAATTCGATGGAGAATGATGTAGCAGAAATATAATGAATTTGTTTGTAAACTTTATCTTAGAATATGATATTTATTACTAAGAGTATTATAATTTTTTTAAATTTATTGATTTCATAAATCCTATATGATAATCTTTATTTGTCCTTCAAATTTCTTCAACATTAAATGAATAGCATTATTTATTAATTACTGTACTTCTTTTTAATTTTTTTCATAACTTTTCATTTAGTTTTACAAATTATAATTATTTTCTTCAAATTACAATTAATTTTTTCAGTATCGAATTATTATTGCAGATTTACTTATCCATTTCACTATTGTCAATTATTGTTTTCAATAATAATTTTTAAAATATTTTTCAATACTAAAAAACTGGTTTATTGATTCAATTAATATTAAACTTTTATTTATTTTTTTGGAATTTTAACTATATTTTTCAATTATTTGAATGATGTTCTTCGATGTTCTCAATCATTTTCTTTTGTTTCAAATATATTCTGTATATTTTGAATTATTGTTTTCCATAACCATTATGCAAACATTTTTCATTTCTAAAAAGCTAGTTTTTTTATTAAATTTTTATTAAATTTTTATTTATTTTCTTGAAATTTTAACTATATTTTGCAATTATTTAAATGATGTTCTTTAACTTCTCAATCATTTCCTTTTGTTTCAAAAAATATTCTGTAAGTTTCTTAATTACATTTTTTTAATTTCAATTATTATTTTCAATTTCCAATTTCAATTTTATTTATTTTTCAAGTAATCTCGTTTATTTCAAATGTATTCTGTAATTTTTTCAATTAATTACCGTAAATTTTAATTACTTTTAATTTTCAATTATTTCCTGTTACTCCAAATATATATTTTGTCATTTTTTCGATTATTTTTCCAAAATTTTAATTAGTAATTATTTTTATCATTTTGCAATTATTTTCTCTAGTTTTTAATTATTTTAATTATTCTTGTATTGATTTTCTAAATTTTCATTTATTTATCTTAAATTTCACTTATTTTTTACATGTTACTATTATTTTTATTATTTTTCA
Source organism: Ganaspis brasiliensis (assembly GCA_037103525.1). Taxonomy (NCBI): domain Eukaryota; kingdom Metazoa; phylum Arthropoda; class Insecta; order Hymenoptera; family Figitidae; genus Ganaspis; species Ganaspis brasiliensis. The sequence continues at coordinate 5,764,498 of JAZKLR010000145.1, read as the reverse complement.
ATTAATTTGACCAATTTTCGATTATTTTAATTATTTTTTAAATTTTTGAATCATTTATCTCTAATTTCAAATAGATTTTCTAAATTAACATTTTTAAAGTCATTTTTCAATTAATCTCCCCAATTATTATATTAATTATTATCTTCAATTCTTACTAATATCTCCAATTTGATTTTCAAAATCTTTGCCAACGACAGTTAAGGGGTTAATTTAGAATACTCTCGATATTTAAAAATATTTGGAAAATACACAAGCAAGGGGTCTAAAATTAAGATACTTTTATACTGTTTGAAAATAAGACACGAAGTAAAATCAAGTGTCTATCAATTTGAAACACATTTTATATTTCAGAGATTTCAAACAAATTAAGTAACTTAATTTTAGACACTGACAGTCACCTGTTTTTGCAGTATGATGTTAAAGATGAGATTAAAGGATACTAATTCCGCTCGTGATAACCTAGTTTAGGTGTTCTAGCTAGAACTTGGCTTCAATCCATGTAACCACAGTTTTATCACCTGGTGAAGGGGTGGGGGTAGTGTTGAGAGACGAGAATACAAAAAGCTCAGCACCAAGAGCAAAAGAAACCAAAAAAAAAAGGAACTGTGACTATTTTTATCAAACGAAATGAAACTTTTTTATGATTGTAGAATTAACAGCAAAACCGATGTGGACAAAGTGAAACAAAGCAATCGGGTCATCGTCAAATGAAGCGATATTTGAAGAAATAAAAGTTAGTGGATTTTTTAAATGGATATCAAATTAAATATGCAAGATAAATAAAATCCCATTAAACATTTCTTGAGTAAAAGTATCGTAAATGACCACGTGGAAAAAAAAATTAAAAAAGTCTAGAAGTTTTTCAAAAATAACAAGTAAATGACAAAAAAAACTAAAAATAAGGAAAAATTACTCAAAAATGACAAAATTTCGATTGATTCGTAGATATATATATTTCTGAAATTTTTTATTGATATTTTCTATACGAAACTTAATTTACCTTATTGACCCATAAATTCTTAACATAATTTTCAAGAAGCCAGATGAATATTTAAATAGTCTGATTGAATTCACTACTTTGATAAGTGGTATTTAAAAGAAGTATATGTACTGGTTTAAATAATTTATTTGAACTAGAGTAAGTTTACAAAGCCGTGTTTCAATTTTTAATTTGATAAAAAACCTCAATAATTCATTAGTCTACTTATTTCTATACCGAATGGCTTTTATCGTGCAATTAATTAACATAAAGATGAATTCTTCACTATTTTATATTATTATCATTATAATATTACAAACTTTAGAAAATAAAGGAGTTTTAAATTTAATTTTTAAATATAAATATAAGAGTCTTGGACATTTGATAGTATTGCTGAGCATAGAGAGGTCAGAGGATTGTGAAAAAGAAGAAGGGGAAATTTTCTGAAATCGGGGGCTAATTTCCCATACTTTATAAGGCGTGATAATTTAATTTCAATTAGACTAGTGAATTTTATAAAAATTTTCTTTGTACGGAAAATACCAAACCAACATAAAGAAGAGAAGTTAAATGAAAACTTGTCACTAATAGGTGAAAATAATTAATTTCCCATTGTTAATACCAAGATGAAGTTGAGCTTGAAAGCTGACAATAGAGAGCAAGTTCAGTAGTTCAAACAACTTGTACAATAATTAATTATAGTCTTGGTAGAAGCGGATAACAACTTGACTCGTAGATTTAAACTCAAAGCTAGAGAAATGACGGTCCAAGGGATGAAACGTCTATGGAGGAATGAGGTTGAGAGTATCGCCAGTGCGCAGCTGACAAGGACGATTGGAGTGTCGCGATAACAGGCTCATAATGCTCCCGCGAGTCTTACTCTCAGCCTTCCAATTTCTACACTCTACCCTTCCGCTTTCAACTACCTAGACTTGAATTTTCCTTTCCTTTTTCACTTTCTTTTCACTGGTCACATTTTATTCAACTTCTTCCCAAAATTTTCAAGTTTATTTTATTTTATTTATCACCACAATTTTATAACATTTTTACGGTGTAAAATTGTAATTTATTGTTAATTACGATTATTTTAAGTATAGAAAATTTAATTTAATTAATTACATTTCATCAAGGTACAAATGACACTAGTCTTAAATAAATTATTATACACGTTTAATTAGAGAAATTGTCGAAAACTTCTTTCAATTTTTATTTGATATATTAATAGATTTAAGAAACTAGCGCAATGTTCTGGAATTAATGCTACTTGTAAAATTTGCTCCATAACTGCTTAGCTAAGAAGGGTGGAAGCGAAACAAAGTAGGATAGGGAAGATTAGACAGTCTTAAGTACATACATGTAACTGTAATATCAATTTAGCCCAGGGCGGTGGTCCTTGTTCCAGCGCACAGGAATGTTTATCCTGCAAATAGTGTTGGAAAATTTGAATTCAATTTCCTACTTCCCCTAAGGAAGAACGATTTTCGCCGACTAGTGGAGGTTACACAGCAGCGCGTTGTCGCGTAATTCTCGCTACATTAGCCCAAGAGATTCACTTTTTGGATATTTTAGAAGGCAGGTTTTCGAGGATTCACTCTGATTACTTTGCAGAAAGATGCTATCTGACTGAAACGAGAACTAGAAGAACAATATTTTCCAGTCCGAGTATTTTACTAAAGATCGAATCACGTCATCGACCACTCCGAAAATTTAATCATAATTCAGCTGCATGATGTTAAAAAAATATTTCCGGTATTGTTTCCCAAACACAGAGAATTCATATCTTTCAATTCATTTATTTCTTCAAATTTTTTTTAATAACAATTTTATTACACAGTTTCTTAAATTTTAATTCGAAATAAATATTTGATTTCCGAAATCCAAATCCAGGATTTAAAATTCTAGACATCTCGAATTCCCGTATTTCAGGAAACGACATTTACTATTCTAAAATTTCAGTCCAATATCCCAAGTTGAACATTTCCGAATTTCACATCAAGGATTTTAAATAACGGACTCTACATTTTTTACCTCTCTTTTCGGATTGCATATTCTGCAACACAAATTCCCAGATTATACATCCTAAATTTTGATATTCCAGATTCCACATATCGAATTTTCATATTTCCGGAATTCATATCCTGCATTTCGGTTTACCAGATTCCCATCCCGCATTTCAATAATCCGAATTCCGACTTTCCAGATTTTCTATCCCGAATTCCTGAATTCAAGATGTGTTATCCGTTATACAGAGTCCGAAAAGCGGTCTCCAACATAGTCATGGAAATCAGATTATAGAATCACACTGAGAAAAAATTTTCGTAAAAATCCCTGTGCTGTTTACTATAAAAGAGTCATAATTGAGTCTCCGAAATTTTACCGTGCTGTCTTACAATTTTTACCAAATTTCCCACAATTGTTACTAGAAAATCTGATAAAAATTGTAAGATAGCACGGTAAAATTTCGGAGACTGTCAATTATGACGTTTTTATAGTGAACAGCACAGGAATTTGTACCAAAATTTTTTCTCAGTGTAGATTATAGAATTTGGGTTGTGAAATTAGGGTTGAGGAATCTGGTTTGTGGAATCCATTAGTTAGAATCTTGGATGTGAAATCCGAAATATGGAATGCGGGATGTAGAACCCAGATTGTGAAATCTAGAATGTAAATCCGAAATGTGTGATCCAAGATTTGGAATTCAAATTGTGAAATCTACAACGTGAAATTCGGAATACGAAATTCTGTATATAAAATACTGGATGTAAAATTAAAATGTGGAATTCGGATTGTGAAATCTAGAATTTGGAATTCAGGATGTAGAATTAGAGACGCATAATTCTGGAATTTAGAAATAGTTACGTAATTTTCCTCCATTTAAATGTCAATGTAATAATTATATTTACGGAATTTTCTTAACAAAACAATTGCAATTTTTGACAGCTTGGAAAGTTTTTTAATGTCACCAATTATTGACACTAATTAATGATGTGCAAAACTTTTTTCAGACGAAACGGATATATGTTTCTAAACTTCTTTAACAGCCGGAGGGCGATTGAACCCTTGAATTCCTGATGGCTAATTAAGCAAATGGAACAATAAGGCTAGAATGAGAGACAAGCGTTATTGTCATTGTGCCAACTATGACATGGAATTCGTGAAATGGCGAACTTGGATTAGCGTTTACGATTATGGCAACGGTCCTTGATACTGAGGCGATTTCGAGATCTTCACGTGTTCTCCTTATCGTTCCTACACAAGCAACATCGTCTGCATTACCTTCTGCGCTTAATGTTAGAAGCTCAACTTTTGCAACTTATTTATTCCAAGAAGCTTAAGAGCTTAAAGTCTTAAAAAATACCCTTCAACAAGGTTTTTTAAATGGTATTTTTATCATCTTCTTACAAGAGTAAAAAAAAAGTTATATTTGTTTTTTAAAGGAAAATAATAGTTAAAATACAATTTCAAGTGTAGAAAATGGAAGTTGAATTGAGGTATTGTACTTTATTTCTTCCAGTGTTTTTTCGGATTAACGACACTAACAGTTGGATCTTGAAAAAGTGAAAATTCTAGTTTTCTAGAGAGGTTGTAGAGTCGAAGAAACTAGGGTAACGTTCAAATTAGTCGAAAGTCTGTACAAGAGTCGAAGCACAAGTCGTTAAACTCGTCATTCGTCCCGCGGGCTTCTAGACGTTATTCCGTAAGGTTTACGAGACTCTAACTTTTCGTCCTTAACTCGATAATTAAGGAGGGAACGCAAAGTTTTAATAACATTACCGTAATAATACCCGCGTCCGTTCCTACGTGCAGCGAGCTCGAAATTATCAAAGGATTTTCTTTCCTCTCTTTTTATCTTCCTTCCAAACTTTCCTTGTCTGCCATCATTCTTCTCCTCTTATGTCATTTAAATTTTCTTCAAATCATAATCATCAAACCTCGGGGCTTTCTCAAATTAAACCTTGACAATTAACCAACAAGGCCAAAAAAAGTTACCTTGTTATACGAGCAATTGTATTTAAACAATTTTTGTGAATAAAGAACTAACGTAAATAAAGAGTTTTATTTTTGAACGTAGATATATATTACACGTTAAAAGCCCTTTGAAACTTTTTTAAAATGCGTTTTATTTCCCATTCTAAAAAACAAAATCTACAATTCTCTGACAAAGTATGACGACTCCTACATATGAGCTTAAAAATGGGTTTTTTGCGTTTAAACTTTAACCTAATATTAAAAGTCTATTGCATAATTTGATATAAAACGCGTGGAATTTCTTTTGATCATGTTTAAAGTAAAAATTTGTTGGCGTGTCAAAGGGTTTTCGAAAGCTGATGAGGATTGTAGGCGTGTGTTGCGCGAAGCGCCAATTACTTTTTGTCGTGTGGACCATGATGAGCTCGACGCGATAGTTCTATATTCGCCAGGTGTTATACATGTTGAAGTTAACGCAGTTTATTCTTGACGATGCATTCGTTTGCTCAGCCAATCGTCACTCCCATTGAAATACAGGTCAAACGAACCGTTGGCGCTTCGGCGTCGATAATTGATGGCAAATTATTGCCCTAGGGATAACAGCGTTTAGCAGTCTCTGTGGCTCGCGATGCCAATCTGTCGCAAAGCATCCATCACCGCGGTCCGATTAGCCATTCAATTACTCGAAAATATATATTTAAAAAACCGATAAATATTCAATATTTAATACTGTGAACAAGACAAAAGTTTTTAATTAACTTGGAAGATATTAGTCCATCTGGAAAAAAAACGAGTTTAAGATAAGTCTAAGAAAATATGCTCTATTTTTAATAAATTGTTTTATGGGGACAAAAACTGTTTTTTTCAATTTAATTTTTGAATTTAATATTTTTTTGGAATTCAATAAAAAATATATTAAAATTTTACAAATAAGACAAATATCATTTTATTTAAACTTGAAGACAATTTCCAATGGAATTTCAGAAATATTTGTTTCGAATGTCATGAATTTGTATTTTTATTTTGTTTACAGACAAAGGGAAGTCGACTTGAAAAATCAATGCTATGAGAAAATTGGAAAATGCAGTAAAAAAAATTCAGAAAAAAAATTCTCAAATGTAACATGAAGAATCCAGGGTCTGTAGAGGATTTTAAAAAGTTAAAAGCGAAGAAAGCTGTATGCCGTTAAAAAGTAATGTGTAAAGTAGCTGATTCCACCACACTAAAGATATTTCTCACAGGAAGTTAAGACTCGAGAAATGATGCACTTCTTCACGAAAATAATGCCGTAAAATAAAAACAAAATTTTGAAAGAGAAGCAAATTAAAAATGTGAATTATGATAATGTTTTTGAAATGATTTATTTCATGTTTATTCAGAAAAACAGTTATTATTACACAATTGTAAATTTGTTGATTAACAACGGTCAGTGATGTGTAAATTACACTAATACAATAATATTGTACAAATAAATTTAAAAATACAAACTTTTAAAAATAATTTTATTTACTTTAAACTTGTTTAAAATGAAATAATGTTTTCGGAAAACCAGTAATACCTTTGTGAAGCAAATAAAAGATTATAAAACCACATACAAAGTATTTTTTTACAATAGTTAAACGTTCGATAAATTTTTAAGGATAGGCACTGGTGAAATTTTAACCTGTCCAAACTTATGACATGTGGTGATAATTTTTTTCTATCTTAAAATATATCTATATTCTATCTATATAAAAACAAGTGTTTTATTTTAGGATATTTTTGTCCTCACTTTTAAGACGTTTTAAGGTGTCTTTATATTAAACCAATGAGAAAGATCTTACAAAATTATTAACCAATAAAATAGCTTGAAATAAGCGTAAGACGCTTTCTAAATGTCTTATGCCTTAAAAAAAAAACATCTGTTTTTACAGTGAATTTTGGCATATAAAATTATCTTATAATGTCAAAAATAAAAAAATGCAATTTTAGACATTAACATTTTTTAAATATAAAAAAATTTAATTTTTAACAATGTACTGTAATTCTTGATTCAAAATTATAACAGAAAAATATTTACACCCTTCAGCAATAAGTTGAAATTTTGTTGGAAATTTTTTGAAAATCTAACTTCTTCCACAATTCTTACTATTTTCTGTCTCCAATTTTTTCACACTGATTTTTTTTTTTAACAATGTTGAACAAAATTACGTTTTGTTTTAAAAAACTTTTAATTAAAAAAAAAAAAAATTAAAAATTCTTAAACCCTTCAAAAACAATTTTTTTAAAAATTTTATCACAGAAGAATAATTTTAAACCCAAAATGTTGCTAGAAAAAATTTGCCTTCTCTGAACAACTCAATTTTTGAAATGTTGAAGTTTCACCGGTGATTCCTCTTAAAATTGTATTTAAAAAACAAATAAAAACTGACAAAAACAGAGTTGATTCGAATTGATTTTGCTGCGTCGCGTCGTGTTAGCCGAAAACATCAAACTTGAAAAAAAAAATTCAAACATAAAAAAATTTTCCACTTGCAAAAATTCTAAATCCGATTAACACTCTGTAGTAAGCTTTTTTATTCATTTACGCACGAAGTGTTTACAATAAAAAGTGAACATTGAAATCCTACGATGTTCATTTGATTTTTGTTAATTTCTTTCAAATCTTATTATTAGCTGGTCCACTCATGGATATAAATCAATTTTAATTAAAAAACCACCCTTCTAAAAAATCTAGTTACAAAATTTTGTGTAAAGTTTAAAAGTCAACCTAATTGCATAACATCATGGCTATCCTACTCCTACAGGATTTCTCAACAATTCCTCGCCTGGAAAAACTTTTTATAGTACAATAAAAAGGTGACATTTCCCTACTTTTTTTTACAATACCTCTGAGCGTAAAATTCTATCTGGTTTTTGCATTTAGTCCTTGAATTTCAACAACAGAGTGTCAACCACAATTTTCTCTTAAAATCTGAAAAATTATGAAAAAATAAGGAAAGTAAAAAAATATTTATAACTTTATTATTAAAGAAATACAAAAATAGAAAAATCGAGGGAAATGTTAAAACTGAGAAAATGTAAAATAAAGTAAAAAACGTGCTGTGACTATTAAAATCATTAATAGTGCTTTTTTCGTGTTAATTAAAATTACAATTCAGGGGAGAAAATGAGCAATCATTTTTGTTAAACTCATTTTAATGAAACATTAAATTAAATACAGTTTGGTTTAAAGAGTACATTGCACGTTAGTCCTCGAATAACTTTAGCCTTGATTTTCTTCTATTTCTGATTTTCTTTTTAGGGATGATAAGGGACAGTTTTAGGGGCATTGTGCAAGAAAAAATAAAATCGAAGAGTAAGCACTTTTTTAATTGCGATTTTTGGATTTTTTTATAAATTTCGTATTTACTTTCTACTTTTTTAATATGTTATTATAATTGTTTTCTTAAAAGTATACGTTCCACAAAACAAAAAGAATTATGAAAATTTAATTTTAAAAATATTATATCTATTAATTAAAATCTATATGTGTCTGTCCATGAGAAAACGTGCCTTAGCTCCCAAACGTCAATTTTACAGGATGACCGATTAAAGTTGCATCACTGCATTGAAACCAATGCAATAGACCTACGCTCCTTGTTTAATATCACATAAAGTTCTTTAAAACAACAATTTTTTATTTTTGGAAATGAAAGAGCAAGTGAAAATCTGTCGGTTGAAATTAAAAAATCAAAATTAATTTTTTGGAGCTAAGGCACGTTTTCTCATGGACAGTCACATATATATCGATCTATCTATCTATCTATTAATTCATGAGGTAGAATTTTCTTGTAGCCGAAATTTCACATTTTCGAATTTATTTTCAATCGAATTTAAATAAATTCAAATTTTTACCTAATAGAATTTTTAGGTCACCGAATTCATATTTAACAGAATTTTCATTTAAAAGAATCTCAATTTAAAAGAATTTTAATTTAGAAGAATTTTCATTTTACAGAATTTTAAGTTAATCGAATTTTTAAATGACAGAATATTCATTTGACCGAATCTTCACTTATCCGAAATTGTATTAGTACGAATTGACATTTGATAGAAAACTTAGAACGTAGAATGTTCATTTGTCAGAAATTGCAAATGGCCGAAAAAGCATCCGACAGAAATATTTTAGCGCGAATTTTAAAATTGATAAATAAGAATTTTGTTCATATTTTCTGATTGGTCAATTTCAAAATTCGCGCCAAAATATGTCTACCGGATGCTTCTTCGGCTATATTTGCAATTTCTGACAAATGAACATTCTACGTTTTAAGTTTTCTATCAAATGTCAATTCGTTAATTCGTACTAATCCAATTTCGGATAAGTGAAGATTCGGTCAAATGAATATTCTGTCACTTAAAAAGTCGATTAACTTAAAATTCTGTAAAATGAAAATTCTTCTAAATTAAAATTTGTTTAAATTGAGATTCTTTTAAATGAAAATTCTGTTAAATATGAATTTGGTGACCTAAAACTTCTATTAGGTAAAAAAGTTTGTTTCATACAAACAAAAAATTTGTTTCATTCAAACAAATTAATTTTTTTTATTTAGTTCGTACAAATAAATATTTTGGTTTACACAATCAAATGTTATTTAGTTTTCTTTAATGCTTGAATTTCTTAATTAAATATTTTATTTGTATATTATTAATTAATTTCTAATTTTTTATTAATGATTACAAAGTTATAATAATAATAATCATTTTAATAAACTGAAAATTAACTGATAATTATACGAATAAAATATTAAGAAATTAAGATTTTATAGAAAAGGCCGTGACTATTCGTACAGATTTTCTGTACGAATAGCCAGACCAAGGTGGAACGGCTATTCGTACAGAAAAATGAAAAGCTGTCTTTGGCAGCGTAATATCTTTTGTTTTGGCGGTGAAAAAACATAATACAATTTTTGGAAATGCTAGGGGGGTTCTTGTGTCACATACAGTGGTTTTTTAACCAAAATATACCCGGGTAACATTAATTTTCACAAAAAGAAGACTTTGACAATTTTCTGTACGAATAGCCAGGCCACATAGAATGAGCTATTCGTACTTATTCAAGCAATTTTCTGATTGGTTGGGAATTCCATTACGATTTTGTGATTGGTCGAGATTTTCTGTACGAATAGACACTTCGTATAGAAAAATGAATAACAGATAAACATTTTTAGAAACAAAATTTTTGTCTCTTCAAGGTCGTCTTCTTACGAAATGTTCTCTCCGCATAAAAGTATCTTTTACTTCAAAAATTATAAAAGAATTTAATGTTTTTCACTCAAAAGTTAAAAGCACATGTAAGCACATTTAACTGCAGTTAAACATAACCTGTATATGTAATCAAAATCTCTTTAACACCAATAACCTAAAACACTATAACTCACAAATTTTGTAGGAACTTTCCGCGTAATCCAATTTCATTAATAAGGAAACAACACTCACTAAATAAAACACAAGTTATAATAACAAGAAAGCACTTTATACAAACGACCCGATTGGCATGACGCTTATTTAAACACAGTTTAAACGAGTTTGACTAGTATATTTATTTGAATCAACCAAAAAGTTATGGAATGAATCAAAACATTTGGTTGAATAAATCAAACTTTTTTATTGACTGAAATAAATGGTGTTTTATTAACCACTTATTTTAGCCCAAGAAAAGAATTTGGTCGAATGAAACAAATACATTTAAATAATAATTTTGTTTCTGGAAACCAAAACATTTATTACAAGGAACCAAATGTTTATTTGATCTGATAAAACTTTTTTATTTGATCAAATAAAATAGGTTAACTCAACGGTTTATTTAATTCAACTGAACTTTTTTTCTGAGTGAATATGTTGAGAGATTCAGCAAAATGTATAAAGATACACGCCAAACTTGATGGGTCCGATGTTGAGTAGCAATATTAGATATCCCATTGGGAGACTATATAAAATGATTTGCAAATTGTGATCCAAATATATGTAATTAGTTTACGTGATGTTTCGTAAAAATTCCCTCAAGATCATTTCGTAATTGAAACAGCTAATGGGATAAAAATATTCAAAGTGACATGTGACGCGGGTTGACAGAGTCCAACTCCCAAATCACGTGGTAGTGAACCACGAGGAGGGTTGCGATCTGAGGCGGTGAGTGGAATGTGCAAAAGTCACATGGGAAATACGCGTTTCATGCATACGAGTCATAGAGCAGCTATACTATTCGCAAGCTCTGTATGCGGAGTTTGTCCACCTCTCAATCACTCCCAAGCTTCCTGTTCATCCCGTTTCACCCCCTAACCAACTATGCCCCATGACCGCCAGCTTTAACCATCCTAAATCCCCCACTCTCTGGAGACTGTGGTCCTCCCTAGACGTTACAAATTAGTGCGGCGCGTTCGCGCGGTAGGACGATGGCTATTCGTCTATCTGTACAAGGGGATTTCGTTAATTGACCTTCCTATTTCGCTCCTTTTCCAAGGGAAGATATAACCATCTATTACCGCCGCAAAAGCTCAAAATCCTGCACGACTTTTTCCAACAAAACAATTTACTTTTCGAGAATAAGTTCACGAAACTCATTAAGAACTCGCAGAAACACATGAGGCAGTTTCCTTTAAGACTTGGGCTTTCTATTTTATTTATAGTCGCCACCATATATCGTAACAATGTCCAGGATGAAATGTATTGTTCATTTCATTGCCAAGGACAATGCGCCTCTGAGAAATAAAAATAATTTTGTGAGAAGGATAATCCGAAGTAAAAGTTTATTACCTCAAAGTAATATACATTGCTTATTTGGGGTAAAACTTGTGAATTTAAGGGATTTACAGTTGTGATAGACCGAAAAATGCATTATTTTTTTATTGCATATTCTTTAAGTATATCTCTTTAGGAATACTTTTAGCAAATTTCATAACGATCGGGGCCTTAGAACTGTAGTTATATAGCCATTTGTAGAAGACTAGTTGAATCATGCAGTTGCCGCTCGGTATAGACAGCAGCAAATCGATGTTTTTGAGGCTGCAGAAGATGAAGAAGGAATAATACATGGATCAGTGACACGGTGTAAGTTATAAAAAATTAATTTAAAATACGAAAAATACAAAGTTCTATATCACGATTATCTCAGAGTCTGTTTTTTCAAAAGTACACTACCTTCGGAAATTGTTAGTCCGATCGATTGGAGCGGATCGCAAAAACACAACTTAAATAAAATCACGATATCTTGGTTAAAAATTAAGATAGAAACTTGGCTTTTAAAAATTTAGAAAGCTTATTAAATTCTTCTTTAGAATACCTATTATTTAAATCTTTTAGAAACTTCAAAGTGATGTTATTAGTTGATGAGTTAAAAAAAAATTTTTAATTTTTTAATTATCGTTCACTAAATTCAGTTCGTTCCTGATATAGAAAAAATTAATAAAATATTGAACTCTATATTATTCTCTTCGTTTAATTGACAGCTTTAATTTGAGCCAAGAAAACTTGAAAAATATTAAGTGGTTCACGAGCTATGACTAAATATGTCCGAGCATCTTTTTCTCAAAAACCTTCATTTTTAGGAAAAACCACGTTTTTGACTGATTTTTGAGAAAAATATGCTCGGACATATTAAGTCATGGCTCGTGAAGAACTTAATGTTTTTCAAGTTTTCTTGGCTCAAATTAAAGCTGGCAATTAAACGAAGAGAATAATATAGAGTTCAATTTTTTTGTTAAATTTTTCTATATCAGAAACGAACTGAATTTAGTGAACGATAATTGAAAAATTCGAATTTTTTTTTAACTCATCAACTAATAACATCACTTTGAAGTTTCTAAAAAATTTAAGTAATAGGTATTCTAAAGCAGAATTTAATAAGCTTTCTAAATTTTTGAAGGCCAAGTTTCTATCTTAATTTTTAACCAAGATATCGTGATTTTATTTAAGTTGTGTTTTTGCGATCCGCTCCAATCGATCGGACTAACAATTTTCGAAGGTAGTGTATCTTGGTAGTGGACATAATTACTCAAAAACTATAATCCAGATCAACACCAAATTTATACCGCTCATTAATTATCTCAAAAGTTAGTCGCCGAACAAAGGATTTTAAATTAAAAAAAGAAAATTTTCAGAGCAAAAAATTCAACATTTAAACATGTCAAAAATTTTTCGGATTTTGATTTTAGATGAAACATTCTCGACTTATCATGTCCACCCTAAGAAACCTCCAAAAAGGCGCTTCAGAAACACAGCGTTTATGTCTACTGTTTGCAAATAATTTAATATAATGAAATATTTTATACTACCTTAAAATATGTACAATTAAGTGGTATAAATAGTTTTTTAATATAGAATTATTATCCTGTAAAAAAAATCGAGGAAATGACCTAGTTTTCCTCGATATAACTGTATATAACCTCTTAATATACAGCAATTGCAAATCATATAAAATAAATGTCTGCATATGGTTTTAAATGCGAAAAGAGCAACAAAAATTGCATAATTGCATAATCAACTTAATATTGAGAACATTAAGAAAATTATTCTTGATACGAGTAGAGAATTCTTTCAAATACATAATTATATGAATAAGTTAGAAATACTTAAACATGTGGCTAAGCTGGATTACAATAGTGCGACATTTAAAATTAAACATAAGCTTCCTCAATATATTTTATTATGTTTATGTTGGTTCTACAACGTTTTCAGGCTGAAAATTATTTATAAAAGCACTTAGTATAATATAAACAAACTTCAAAATGAACACACACCGAGGCTCACAGAAACACAATATAAACAAATTAATTTTTACCATAATGCGTTGAAAGAAAAAATTTGTTAGAACATAATTCGTTAAAACATTAAAATGAATTATCTCGTCACATAATAAAATCGTTCTGCATGTTGTCAAGCGACAACTTAATTATAACTGAATTAATTTCAAAAAAATTGTTTTTCTGTGAGCTTTGGTAAGTGTTAATTTTGAAGTTTGTTTATATTATACTAAGTGCTTTTATAAATAATTTTCAGCCTGAAGATATTGGCGAACCTTTGCCAACGAAACGTTTCAAAATAGATGTGTAAAGAAATCTTTTCATTCTTTAATTTCTGTCACCTTCCTGAGAGCATTTACTGATTCTTGACAGTTTTAAGTTTAGTCTCTAAGATTGGAATTTATACAGCTTTTTCTTAAAAAATTTTCCCGTTACCAGTTACAGAAATCTATATTTTATTATTTATCTAAAAATGTAATACTCTGTAAAAGTTCAAGTAATTTCATAAACTATTTTAGGGTGAAGTCAAAATAGTCAAAATAGTCAAAATAGTTTTTATTTAAACGATACGATATTAATACCATACTCATAAAAAATTACTGGACAAAACGAATCTAACTTGATCAAGACCACAGCGAGACAATAATAAGGTGACATCCTTTTTTTTTCTTTTGTTTCCAACCGTTTTACATCCTTAATTATTTTCTCTTGTTCTTTATTGTTATAAGAAACCAAGTATTTTCCGTCTACTTCCATATTCACTTTTACTAATTGATTAATTGAAAATACCCCTTAATCTACTTGAGTCTCGTTTTTTTTCGTTTAATTTTTCTATTTTAACACACTATTAACTTTTCAAGAACTTGTCCCGTCTGGTACAAATAACGAAGTGAGGTAGATGATGAGGACTCTGTTGTGAAAAAGATTAGATTTCCAATATTTTGCTACCTGAAGTGCTGAAAACTTGTACCGTTGGTGTAGATAAACGTAATACTACATTGTGTAATATATTGAAGAAAAACAAGTGAAGACAAAAAATTGTCAATTGTCCAATAATAGTAGTAAATTGCAAAAGTTTTAGAATTTTTAAATTTAGTGATTAATTTTTACACTGAGAAAATAAGCCTCTAGTTAAGTAGTACAATAAATATCTAGGTTCAAAGTTAACAGTAGCCTTTTCGAAGAATTATTCGGCTATAATCAACAATGTGCTTTGCAGAGGTGCTATATCAACAACCTCTCTCCGCTACATTTAATCAAAATTTGGTTATATTTAGTCATCTTATTTTCTCAGTGTAGATTTTACACCTTTAAAATAAATATTGAAATTATATCTTCCTGGGTTCTGAGTATTATGAAAATGTTGTTTTCATACTTAAAATATGATTTTTAGATTAATAAGGTAAAAAAAAAAACATAACAAACACGACAAAGAATAGATATTCAACAATTTGAGTTCAACAATACTTTCTCTATATAAGAATACACAATTTGTATTACTGAGACAAAACAAGTTTTGGTATGAAACTAAGATATAAAGCACTTTATGTCTCATACTTCAACGCAGAGTTTCCTGAGAAGCACATTTTGTTTGTCCAGAGTTTGTAAAATGTAGAAAGAGGAGAAAGCTAACAGATAAGTGAAACGGTGTTTGCAGCACGTTGCTTTTGATCGATGTTGTTTCAATTTTCTTTCATGCGAAATGGTATAGCAGTGTCTTTAATAAAAGACGACTGGAGAAAATGAAAAGATAAATCAGGTGAGAATCTCTCGGCGTGATTCCGAGTAATCGACGGATGAATTATAGAAGCACGGGAAGAAACGACGTATCTGTGAATTATCTCGTAACTATATATCTATATATAGCTCCTTTTAGTTTATCCAACGAATACTCATGGTTATCTTCCGGTATCGACCGAAAGTCAAACGTCACTTTTGGTTTCCGTAGTCTTTATCGAACATGAACGAATGTTCGTTCTCGCGTTACCACCACGTTAAAGCTCATCTCTCGCGGTTTCCAATGTGGTTCTCCTACTACTAGAGTGTGTCATAGAAACGCTTCAATACAAAACCTTCCATTTGGTTATTATCGAAGGTCGGTTTACTCCATTTTGCGGTTTAAAAGACTTTCCGCTTTTCAATTGAGTAGCTTCCGATTAAGTGAATAAAATATGATTGAAAAACACTTCTTAAATCGTCATTAAATAATAATAATCTCCGTAAACTCCTGAAGTTAGTAAGTATTTATATTTATTCATCTTTTTCTGTCCACGTTTTAAAGTCTGAAGTGAAGTTAGTAAGTATTAATATTTATTCATCTTTTTCTGTCCACGTTTTAAAAACTGAAGTGAAGTTAATCTTAGTCCCTGTTATTTTATTGATTTTGACTCTCTTTATCAGGAAATATTTTGAAATTTAAATTGAAAGAATAAGGTAACCTTCTTCGTGTGCTGGTTTTAAATGTCATTTGTGTAAAAAAAAAAAAAGTTTCGAAAAATGCTTTAAAAATTTATTATGGTTTTTGAAGAAGTTTAAAATATATAGGGGAGACCGAGGAGGAAAGTAACAAAAATTAGGTTTTTTGATGCTAGCATTAAAACTATTTGTCGGATAAGTTCTGTAAACATATTAATCGAAAGCTTGAACTTTCACCTATTAAATAAAATTAGAATTAAACATTAATAATAATTTGATAGTTTACTGCAGGACTTTTAAATCAACTCTTTATCTGTTACTTTCCTCCTCACCCCTGAGGTGGAAAGTAACAGCACGAAGGAGGAAAGTAACACTTTAAAATTAAAGCTAGCATTTCAAATATAAAACTGCTATTAATTGAAATTATTTTTATTATGAACATATATAAAAAGACAAAGTGATATTAACTACATTTTGTACAGAATTGGCAGATATTTTTGCACTTTGTTGAAATCAAGTTTTTTTTTATCTATTTAGTATTTGTTGAATAGCAATGACATTAAAAAAGCATTGTTCCTTAAAAATTCAAATCAAAAGTCCAATATTTAATCTTTAAAATATAAAATAAACATATAAAATCACACAGTTATAAAAAAGGAGGAGGTTTATAAAAATAAAGCATTTGATGAGGAGGAAAGTAACAACGTGTTACTTTCCACCTCACCCATCTTTCCTTGGATTTCAAAAAACAAGTTTAAATTACACAAAAGTATTTCGCATTTTTCAATTATACACTAGCACGACTTAAAGATAAATAAAAAAGCTTCAAAAAAACCAAAAGCATATTTAAAATATCTATAAAATCAAAAAAATATGATATTTTGAAAATTTAGGCAGAAACTTACTTTTGACGTAATTTTTGCACAAAATGTCAGTATCAGATATATAGCTTGCGGTAGACCCCTAACATAATATGGGGGAGGTAGAGGGGGGCAAAACTAACTAAAAATTATTTAAGGACTATGTCTGTCCGCTCATTGGTTTAGAAGTTATAAGCGTTGTTACTTTCCACCTCTGTTACTTTCCTCCTCGGTCTCCCCTACACATGCAATCAATTTCCTAAATTGTCAGTTATTATCTCAAATTTAGATTATTGTCATCAATTTTCCATTATATAACAATTTTTTAATTATTTTATTTTGCTTAAAAATAAATTCTGCAATTTTTCTTGATTTTCATCAATTTATAATTATATTCATTATTTTGGCATTACTTTTAAAAATTTCAATTATTTCTCTCAAATTTTATTGAATGTTTTCAATTTTGCATATTTAAATTATTTTCATCATAATTCAATTTTCTTTCTCAATCTTAAATTATTTTCAGCATATTTCAATTATTTTTTTCAATTTTTAATTAATTTTATCATTTTTCAATTATTTTTCTCGATTGTTAATTATTATTCTCATTTTCTAAAATTATTTTCTTCAATTTCTAAGTATTTTCATTTGTTATCAGAATGACAAACTTTT
Source organism: Ganaspis brasiliensis (assembly GCA_037103525.1). Classification (NCBI taxonomy): domain Eukaryota; kingdom Metazoa; phylum Arthropoda; class Insecta; order Hymenoptera; family Figitidae; genus Ganaspis; species Ganaspis brasiliensis. Next base: position 5,746,844 of record JAZKLR010000145.1, on the reverse strand, counting down.
TTTATTAATTATCGTAAATTTCAATTATTTTTAGCTTTCTTTCAGACTTTTCTCCAATTTTTAGTTTTTCTCATTTCATAAAATAAACTTCTAAAATTTCTATTATTTTCTTCAATTTTTAATTATTTTTCTTTATTTTCATAATTTCCAAAAAATTTTATTCATTATCGTAAATTTCAACTATTTTTATTATTCTTCCAGTCTTTTCTCCAATTTTAGTTATTCTCAGTTTCTAAAATTATTTTCTAAGATTTTTAAGAATTTTTCCAAAATTTCAATTGTTTTCTTCAATTTTTATTTTTTTTCATTTGTTTTCATAATTTCAAAATTTGTTTATTAATTATGGTAAACTTCAATTACTTTAAGCTTATTTCTTCAATTATTTTCTCCAATTTTTAGTTATTTTCTCTTTTTTTAATTAATTTCTAAGATCTTCACGTATTTTTTTCAAATTTAAATTATTTTTTCTTCTTTAAAAAAAATTGTGTAGTTTTTTCAATTATCACACTTAAATGTCATTTATTTTTTACATCTTATCATTGTTTGTATCATATTTTAATTATTTTCGGCAATTTATAAAATTTAAAAACATTTTTCAATTATTTTCCAAAATTTATTTCTTTCAATTTTCAATTGTTTACATTTGTTTCATAATTTAAAATTTTTTTAACTATTTATCTGACTTTTCAATTATTTCATTATTTATATTATTTTTTATATTATTTTCTTCAATTTTCAATTACTTTCGTTCTTTTTCTCGTTCTGTTTCATAATTGCCAAAAAGTTTTTACTTATTTCTCTTTAATTAAAACTTGTTCTGTTCAATTTTAAATTATGTTTATCTTTTTTAAGTATGTTTCTCAAATTTTGTTTAACTTTACTTTATTTAAAATATTTAATGTAATTTGTTTAATTATTTTCTTAAATTTTAATTATTTTTTTAATTTTTATTTATTTATCTCAATTTTCAACCATGTTTTTTCAATTTTCAATTATTTTCTCTAATTTTTCATTATTTAATTTTCTTTTAATTTACTTTTAAGATTTTCAAGTACTTTTCTCCAATTTAAATTATTTTATTTATGTTTAAAAAAACATTCAAAAAGTTATAAGCTTTCAAGATATTTAATTTATAAATGCTAAATTCATGTTTAGGGGTGGTTATTTAACGCACCCCTAGACAGGGTCAGTTTGCAAAAAAATAATATTTTTTTAACTTTGGACATTTATCGAGGTCTCATAAACTTCTGAGCCTTTTTCGATAAAATTATGAATAAATTTTCGCACTTTTTTAGAAAAGTATCCTTTTCCGGTGTATTTCTAATCGAAAAATAGGGGGTGCAAGAGGCAACCCTTAATATTGTAAGATCAAAAAACAAAAAAATAGGGGTAATTTTTTTCCATTTGTAGTCGATTTCCGTGCAACTTTAAACAGTTTTCAAAAATTTTCTTTCTTTGAAACACCCTAGTAATGACGGATCAGAAAGGAAAATTGCGCAAAATAAAATTTATATTTTCTTGTAATTTTATGATTTTCATAAAATCATGTGAATTAAAAAATTAATTTTTTTCAAACCAATTTCTGTTGTTTCTTTATGTTATAATCATCAACTTTGTTCGTAATAAATGTTTTCTGCATTTTATAAGAAAGAAATTTCACGAGATTTTTAATGAATTTGTTTTATATTTCAGAAATAAAGTATTTTTAAATCTAAAAAAAAAATACTTTTTGTAAAAAATTAAAATCTTAAAGATCAACTTTACACCTTTCCAAAACTCTTATATAAAATATTTTTATCTTTTTTTTACAGAAATATGAGCTTCTGAAAACAAAATGTTTTTTCATGCAAATTTTTTAAATACCGTTCGTATTGTTAACAATAAATTTTGTAAATAAAAAAATATCACAAATCTAAAAAAATCATCACAATTCTAGGATTTGTGCACAATACAAATTAAAAAAATAACTTATCTGTTATGGTTGTGTCGTCAGACAGATGATTACTTGTACTGCAGGAAAACTTACCTGAAACAAAAGAAAAATGAATCAGAAATTTTTTTCCTGTAGGCGTTTAAGAGAAATATAATTAAGAGAAAAAGTAACTAGTTACTTAATGAAATTGTATTCAACTTCTTTTTTCCGTGTACGCAAACAATGAATGTAAATTAAGTGCCCAGAAACAAGAAAATTCGAGGGCACTTTCAGCTAATGAAAGGTCCGAGTGAGTCATAACGGTTATTCAAAGCCCGTTAATTGCTAACTCCATAAACGCTTAGTATTTCTTAGTCCAAAAAACAGTCTCCAGGAATTGCATGTGTAAGGCCTTTTCTAGACAGTGAAGAAGAGGAGTTCGAGAGTTCAGAGACACCAACTCTGGCGGCAATGAGTTCTGAATAGTTTTATGGCTCGTGAAGCTCGTAATGTTCTCTCAGTCTAGCCTCCACTTCCCCTTCTTATATTTCCCACAGCATCTTATAGTCTTCCTTTTTCATCTTGTTCACCTTTCTGGGAATATAGAGGAGTATAAAACTAGAAAAGAGAAAGATCACAGGAAAGGGTTAGGAGGAACGAACGCACATAGATTACAAGGGATAAGAAGTGAGCAGAAAAGTTTAGAAAAACGGTGGTAATAAGAAAGGCAATGATATTAAAAAAAAGTGAAGGAAAGAGAGAAATATAGGAAAGGAGAGAAATGCAGGAAGAAAACATTAGAAACAGAAGAATGAGAGAGATAAATAAAAATAGAAGAAAAGTAAGAAGTGGAATGACCACCAACAAGGAAGAGAAAAAGGAAACACGAACGAGAGAAATTAAAAGGCCATTAAAGAAGATGGCTCAAGAGCAGTAAAACAAGAAAGATGCTAGGGAAGAAAACAAAAAAGGTAGACTAAACGTAATTTAGAAAGTCAAAATTTGTGCATTTTAACGATTCAGAATGTTTGCATTGTTTACATTGATAGCCATATTCCTGGAGTATTTTTAAAAATTTCTAATAACTTCCTTAATTTATCTTAAAGTCTTCTGTTCTATAATCTTTAATATGATTTATTTATTCAATAATCTTCTGCATTGTTATAAGATGTAGAAAGTTGTAATTCTTAAATTTTTTTTCATAAAGATTGACCAAGATGAAACCTGCAACCTCTAATTTTTGTTGATAGTAAAAGTTGCCGGATTCCTTGATGTATTACAAATTTAAAATCGGGGAAAATTCTTTGTAAACAAAAAGTAAAAATTATTTTTTGGCATTCAGTAATTAAGTAAGTAAACGCCTCGAAATAAGCGTCTGTTATTTTTGACATCAGCAGAAAGAATCTCAATTGAAGATAATTATTTCCCAATAATTCTTGAATTATAACTGGGTCAATGTTCTAATTACGCTGGGACTCAACTAACTTCGAGAATGACTTCGATATGTATTTTCAATTTCAAATTTAAGAAGGTGGGTGCAGGTAATCCTATTCTAAAAAGAATGGACGTTGTGGTTATTTTATAAAATTTCTTATAATGTTAGCAATCTAAAATAACAAAAAATTGTATTAAAATAATTAATACATAGAAATTAGCTTTGACCTTGACTTCCCTATACGAGAACCCTTTGGACCAACTTCAGAGGTGTAACGCGTTTTATCAGGCTTCTGATTGTCTAGCAGATTTTCGATATTTTTTGGCAACAATAACATCACAGTTTAGACGTTTATTTGTACTATTTTTCAATTTATTTAAAATCTTCGTTTATTGAATAATTGCATTTTATGAAATAATAATAAATTGGAAATAAATTAAATTGTAATAATTAAGGAGTGATAGTTTAAGAAGTGGCAGTGATTTTAGTGAAGTTGTTAAGGTTATAGTGTTTTGAGTGAAATAATGTTTTGTTTACATTGGCATTCGTTTCTGACAGGTGAGTAATGATAATAATATTAATAATCTTTTATTTATTTTTATTTTATTTGTAACTCATTTATCTATTTTTTAGTTCTATTATTTAAATGTTAGTTTCTTTCTTAAAGTATCATAATTATTTATGTCACTTAAGGTTTTGATATTTCTTGTTATTGGAATGCACGTGGTGATTGTCATCGGATTTCTTTTCGGCTAAGTGGAAATGGTGAAACTGGTAAGTAATAATAATTTTCAGTTCTTTATTTTGTTTTATTGTATATTTATAATTCATTAACCTTTTAAGTTTCTGTAAAATAAAAATATTATGCTTTCATGTTTAAGGTTATGTTTTTTTATTATTCTCCGGTTAGGTAGAACAGTAGGATAAAATGACAAAATTTGGTTCAAATTGATTTTTAGACCGCAATTTTAAACCAAATTAAAAAATTCTTCTTTCCTCTAACGCAGAACTAAATTCTAAAGAGATCTGTGCGAGTCGGTTTTTGAATTATTGTTTTATAAATTTTTAATGCTAATGCAAAAAGTATAAAAAAATGATTTTTTACAATTTTTGATTTCCCTTGCACAAAAATTTTTTTGCATACTTAATCATGCATGCATTTGATGTTTGGGGGTATGTTAATAGTAAAAAAGAAGTTTTTGCGCTTAAAAATTGTTATAAACAATTTATATAAATAATTACACTTTATGAATTTTCTTAAACAGTATACATTATAAACATTCATTAAGAAGAAAGTCGATCTCGTTTTTCTATAAATAAGCAACCTTCGACCTTTACCTCCAAAGAGTGATCAGTCTAGTCAGTTATCAACCATTGACAAATACACTATGTTAAACGAATTTTAGTCTCATCTTTATTATGCCTACAAATGTTTACTTATTCTATCCTTAGCTACCTAATAGTCAATTAAAGCATGTTGGGGAATAGGATTACTCGCGGGGGGTATTAATCTCTTAAGAAGAATTGATAATCTTCGGGTACATGAAGAGAGAGAAGAAAGGATAAAAGGAGGCTGACTTTGATAGAGAGTGAAAGAGCAAGTGTCGCCTCGTTACCCAAATACGCGATAACGAAACCCACTACTAGGTATACTACTATCTGCAAGTGACTTTGCGCTTCCCGGTAATAAACTCACCTAATGCTCGACCACGTCGAGTCGAGCGTTTATTCGTGCAGGGTCATTTCTTACTTCGTTAATTCGCACCTCCTCTGACTCAACGATATCTCTGCGTATCTTTCGACACAGCACTGCTAACGAGCGGCGATAAAATCATGTCCCAACTTCCAACATACTCTCCTAACTTCCCACTAGAGTTGTTATACCTAGTCACGTGAAAATGGACTACCGCTGTTAAAATCATGCACAGCCTACGACTTTCGTAATCAGTGAAAAGACATTTATCTCGACACATTAATCGATCTTCGTGCTTAAAAATATTTAATTGTTTGCAGCAGTTGGGTTCTCAGTGAAATTAAATACGAAGGTAGATGTAAAAGAGGCAAAGAGATAAAATAGTTTATTAAAATTTAACTCTTCGAGTTGTAGTGTTATCCTGTGCCGGTGGTACAATACCTATTATTTACCTTAATTGCTGAAAGACAATCAATTATTTCATCCATTGTTATTAGATTTTTTATATACCGGAGTTGGTAATATATGTAAGAGGTAAGAACTATTTTTATTTATAGTACATACGTGATTTAGCTTCAATTAAGGAAATTATAAACGTTATTAAATCAAATTCTCTCGAGTTATTCTGTTGATGCTCGATTCGGAATTAAATAGAACCATAACGTCTTCATATACAGGACATTTATATTTTGAAAGTTCACTCTTAAGAGGAAGAACGGTGTCGTTATTTAAAAAAAAGTACCTGCTTTAAAATAATGTTACCTCACGTTTAGTTTAACGGGATTAGAAAATTAAATTAGAAGAACAAGTGATTAATTTTATAAACATTGCAACAATTAAAAAAATTGTATTCAATATAAAAGGATAAGTATAAGAGAACGTTTGGAGCGACAATGTGTATCCTTAGTGAGCGCTCAACAGTCTTAGTCAAGATGGAAAAGAAAACTATTAAATATTTGGCAACGTTGCTTACACCTTCTAAAATTTGGCAACAACAACTACAATTTCGTTCAGAACTGATAGAAGTGCAAGTTGCAAAGAAAAAGGATGTCGAGGTTCAAATTTTTATTACAACGCCCCAGTGTAGTCGCACTGAAAGAAATGTATAGTCAAACTTACTATCCTGGATATTAAAAAATATTAATTTCAATATCTGGATATTAAGTTTAAATATCTAAATACTAAGTTTTAATATCTGGATGTAAAATTTGAATATCCACTAATATCCATTTTTCTCCGTGCGCAAAGGGAGCAGATCATAACAAGCCCAGGTTTGAATCGCAGGATATACCTGGTTATATTTGTCACAATAATTTTCTAAATGTACAAACATGAAGATTGAGAAGCAGATAATTTAAAATATTTAAAAAAATGTCAAATAATATTTGTTTATTTGCAGAACTTGAAAAATGAGAAAATGAACGGTCAGATGTAACTTGCTCGCCAGGAGGGGAAATTATACCTACAGACTGATCCCCTCTTCTCACGCCCGAAGTGGAAAAACGGGAAATTGTAATTTGCTTGCCAAGAGAAGAAGTCTTACCTGCGGACTCTTCCACCTCCACTCAAGGAAACTTCCTCACTTACAATTTCCTAAACAAACTGTATGGTTAATGATTGTTTGTAAGAAAATTTTTGAGGAAAGGCAATGAATTTACTGTGTTTTTTTAGGGGTTCGCTGTAAAGGAATTAGACAATGTTCATTTAATAAACCTTAACGTTCATTCAAAATTTTTGAACCCTTGCACAAACGAGGATACAAGACAAAACCCGAAAAGCAAATTCGGAAAAGTTCGTGTCAAAATAAATGGGAAGGGGAAAAAGATGGGAGAAATGGCAGGATGCATTTGTTGGAGATTAAAATTGTTTATGGTAAGGAGAGATTAAGGCGATGGTTCAAGGGTGAAGTTTCTGTGTTGGTAATTGATATTTTATGACATTTAAGTTCAGAGATGACGTCTACAGACCAATCATCCGTACAAAAAGATGAACTAGAATCAGGCGGTAAATAGTAAGAAATATAAAATTTAAACTTGCGTTAATTTAGTCTAGAAAAGAAAAAACGCCAGCTAAAATTTTTGTAAAATGAAACTAGATTCCTGGAAGTTTTGGGAAATTCTCAACCTTAAGGAAGATTAGAGCAAATCGGAGCGACTGAGTGGCTATCGTGGAAGTATATATAAAGTAAAGCAAGAGACTGTTGGTCACTCAGTTCCGCTTCAGCGGTCAAGCGAGACGCGTTGGATGATAGCATCGATCTTTGGGAGACGTAGATAACTCAAGACGAATAGGTGCTCATAAATTATACCTTGAGGTTCACAAATGAACGCTTCTGCAAGCTTAAATCGATTTAGACTTCCTTTTAGAGGTTGTACATCTACTTAATTAATTGTCTATAATTATTTCATGCTCTGGCATGTAAAATGAGAATAGTTATCATGAAAAATTCATGATAATGAAATTACTCTCCTGTATACAAATTTCGTAAAATTCGTTCCTTTCTTCCAGTTTAAATACATTTTTCGTTTTTCATTGTTTGCTATACTTATATGTCAAGAACACATTGTTAGCTGTAACAATAATAATTTATGTTTGGCTGAGAGTGCTCGTAAAACTAAAAGAATGCTCTTCAGTAAATTCTTGTTTTTCCTGTGACCTAGATTCGTGATATTCATGCAAATTTTTTTTTAAATTCTTGTGAAAATTAAAGCATATGCAAGTAATTATTCGTTAGGGGGCAAGTACAATGCAGAGAATGGTGGAAGGTTGCGTGCATAAGGAGCGACGTGACAGGCTGAATAAATTGTACAGTAGAGAGCATGAAAGATGGCTCCTGCAAAACGTCATATGTTTCACGTCATCGAGCTGTAAAAAAGAAGCTAAAAGCACGTTCACTTGAACACTGGTAAAGTCCAAGCCGAAAGCATTCTTCATCTCTTATTAACCCCACAGAGTCACGATTGCTTATAAATATTGCCGCACTGCCGATCACGATAAATTGTTTCTGATTCAATCAAGATCATATATCATAATTCCTACAATGTAGATTGTTATCCACACCAGAAAGACTATGGGATCAAATTTACTTTGTTATTCCTGCTGGTCTCGGCGGTTAATGTTTAGATTTAGTCATCTCTCGTGTGCGTCGTGATTGGATAAATTAATATTAATGCGCATTGAGTAGTCTATTAAATTTCAACCTTGATGTAATTTTTATCGAACATGAGAACGAAATCTAAGCAAAAAGATAAAATACAGATAATCGAGAAATTCAAATGTTATGACTTTCTTTCATGTTTAATCCAGCTACATAATTCTAATAGTAAGCAACTGTAATTGTGAGGGTGTAATTAGTTTAGAATTAGGAATATGGTTGGTCCTGTTACATTCGTAACTTATATATAATATTATACTACAAATTATTATACAAGCTATTATGGGTATTATCTAATTCATCTTGTAACATGTCAATGTCATTTCAAGAACCCATCAATGTATCTGATTTTTGTACATGGAGTTGCTTTGGAGAAGAACGATAGTGATAAGAGAGATAGAAAAAGGACAGCGTTTTGACAGGAATAGGAAAACGCCACGAGCTCTTCGACAGCTTCATGTGAATGACTAAAATGAATGGTCTCTCAAAAGGTGGCACCAAAAAAATAGCATATAGATAAGAGTAGCAATACAAATAATAATGCACAAGCAACGAAAAGTAATGGGAAGAGGAAAAATGAAAAGAACCAAAGAACTAGAAACCAATGATTAAGGTCATCACTCAATTTGCAAGGGGGAATTAAACTATATAAAGCGATCGTTCAATCAGTAATCATGCATTGTGATTTATTGTATCGTTCGGATCAGATCAGTTTTTCTAAGTTCATCACAACCAGTTCAACAAGATTCGGGACGCAAATAATTTCTTTCAATAGTAAACTTCGGTTTTCCTTAATCCGAGTATATACAACGAGAGTAGAAACAATCTGCCGAACTGGTCGATTTACCACAACACAAAAAGATAAAATCTCTTCGAGAAAACCTGCATGGATTGTCAACCAATCTTCAAAATAACTATTATTCTTTCTCACCTTCGGAATTGAGTGTAAACTGGAAAGATATCATCCTAAGCAAACAACAACAAAGCCACCCTGTCTACAGTCTAATTACACTAGTTTACAAACAAAAAAAATTTTATGTACATTCAATGTCACTATTTTTTCCTTATGTACTAAGCTTCTCGTTATTTAAAAATGACATTAAGAAATTTTTTTATAGTGATTATGTTGATTAATTTAATGAATACAATATCTAATTAGAAAATGGACTTTTTTCACAGATTTCAAATAATTTTCAGTGCTTTACTAATTCAAATTTGACTAAAAAATTTTTTTGAGTTTTTGACAAAAATTTCTGAAGAGGCATAAATTGTTTAAAATCTGCTTTTTTGACAAGTTGAATCAGATGCGCAGAGGTTCAATTTTTGTTGAATTTTGTTCGGTAATAGATGAAAAAGTTTCAAATTAGATATAGAAATATGAAACATAAATGATATTTGACTGAAATTTTTTTTTGGGTTTTTGACAAAAATATCTGAAGAGAAATAAATTGATTAAAATTTGCTTCTTTGACAAGTTGCATCAGATGCGCAGTGGTTCAATTTTTGTTGAATTTTGTTCGTTAATAGATAAAAAAGTTTGAAATTAAACTTAGAAATATAAAAAAAAATTATTTGTCTGAAAATTTTTTTGGAGTTTTTGACAAAAATTTCTGGAGAGGCATAAATTGATTAAAATCTGCTTTTTTGACAAGTTGAATCAGATGCGCAGAGATTCAATTTTTGGTGAATTTTGTTCGTTAATAGATTTTGGAGTTTTTGACAAAAATTTCTGGAGGCATAAATTGATTTAAATCTGCTTTTTTGACAAGTTGAAACAGATTTGTTGAATTTTGCTCGTTAATAGATGAAAAAGTTTGAAATTAGATATAGAAATATGAAATTAATTATTTTTTTTTATATTTCTATACCTAATTTCAAACTTTTTCATCTAATAACGAACAAAATTAAAAAAAAATTGACCCTCTGCGCATCTGATTCAACTTGTCAAAGAAGCAGATTTTAATCAATTTATGCCTCTCAAGAAATTTTTGTCAAAAACTCCAAAAAATTTTTCAGTCAAATATGAATTATTTTTTATATTTCCATATCTAATTTCAAACTTTTTTATCCAATAACGACCAAAATTAAAAAAGAATTAAACCTCTGCGCATCTAATTCAACTTGTCAAAGAAGCAGATTTTAATCAATTTATGCCTCTCCAGAAATTTTGGTCACAAACTCCAAAAAATTTTTCAGTCAAATATGAATTATTTTTTATATTTCCATATCTAATTTCAAACTTTTTCATCCAATAACGACCAAAATTAAAAAAGAATTGAACCTCTGCGCATCTAATTCAACTTGTCAAAGAAGCAGATTTTAATCAATTTATGCCTCTCCAGAAATTTTGGTCACAAACTCCAAAAAATTTTTCAGTCAAATATGAATTATTTTTTATATTTCCATATCTAATTTCAAACTTTTTCATCCAATAACGACCAAAATTAAAAAAGAATTGAACCTCTGCGCATCTAATTCAACTTGTCAAAGAAGCAGATTTTAATCAATTTATGCCTCTCCAGAAATTTTTGTCAAAAACTCCAAAAAAATTTTCAGTCAAATATCATTTATTTTTTATATTTCTATATCTAATTTCAAACTTTTTCATCTATTAACGAACAAAATTTAACAAAAATTGATCATCTGCGCATCTGATTCAACTTGTCAAAGAGGCAGATTTTAATCAATTTATGACTCTTCAGAAATTTTTGTCAAAAACTCCAAAAAAATTTTCAGTCAAATATAATTTATTTTTCATATTTCGATATCTAATTTCAAACTTTTTCATCTATTAACGAACAAAATTTAACAAAAATTGATCATCTGCGCATCTGTTTCAACTTGTCAAAGAGGCAGATTTTAATCAATTTATGCCTCTTCAGAAATTTTTGTCAAAAACTCCAAAAAAATTTTCAGTCAAATATAATTTATTTTTCATATTTGGATATCTAATTTCAAACTTTTTCATCTATTAACGAACAAAATTTAACAAAAATTGAACCTCTGCGCATCTGATTCAACTTGTCAAAAAAGCAGATTTTAATCAATTTATGCCTCTTCAGCAATTTTTGTCAAAAACTCCAAAAATTTTTTCAGTGAAATTTGAATTATTAAAGCACTGTGAATTATTTGAAATCTGTGAAAAAAGTTCATTTTCTAATTAGTAATTGTATTCATTAAATTAATCAACATAATCACTATAAAAGGAGGTAAAATACCGAAATGGCGTAAAACGAGAATTTCAGTACCTTGGCTTATAACTTCAATAATTACCCATAGATTGTTTTCATTCATACATTTTTTTTTCTTGAAAGTGAGCCATATATGTAAAAAATTTAAAACTGGACATAATTTGACGTTTTCTATTTTTGCATGGCGGTAGAATGAATTTGTTTTTCAGATTTTGGGCCAAAAACTCAAATTTAAAATTTTTTTTTGGACTTTATCACTTAAAATATTTAACCGATTGAAAAATAATGTTAAAAGCGATTGTTTGGAATTTGATTACCTTTAATTTGACACCTAGAAAAACTAATTCGGACGTCTGTAACTCGAGATACGGCCTAAAACGTGAAGTCACCTCCGTAGAAATCGTAAAAAAATTTTATAAATTCATATTTCAGAAACCTATCCATAGGAAAATTTCTTAATGTCATTTTTAAGTTTAGAGAACCATAGTACATAAAAAAAAAAATAGTGGCATTAAATGTACATTTTGGCTGTAAACTAGTGTTATCAACGCAGCTTTATCCAACACCACAGATACCTTAAAACGGGATTCCATGAGAACTTCTATCGTCTCAAATCATTATGTGCTTCGTAAAAGTAAGTAAATCTTTATAACAAAGATACATTGGTATCCCTAATTTTACTTTTCTTGTTATAACAAATAAATAAATATTCTCGAAATAGTTTAGTTACTCATTAACGTCCTCATCCCAAATTAGATTCATTTCCTTGAAACTAATTTAAAAAAAAGAGTCTAGCAAAATTTGGAAGCGTTTCATCATTGAGGTAACAATCCTAAGAAAGTTACTATATATACAAATGGTATATTGAAGAGTGATTCTTAATAATTTCCTTTAGTACGATTCTGATATTATTAAGTGTTATATATTAAGTGTAATAACTACATATGTGTCTAAAATTAATATAATTTTCTTATTTTTTAGTTCAGTTAAAATTTAATATCAGAGTTTTTTCTAAGATACGTACTTCTTTGGTCTTTTTTTCTGACTACGTGGATCCGTTTCAGACGTGTTGGAGTGTCAAATTTCTAAACAGAATTGCAATAGACTTCAACACATGGCTCTAGTTTACCAACAAAAAGAACCTTTTGCCTTGTACTCTGTGTCGTTGAAGGCCTGTGAGGTCATTGAAATCAGTCGGTTCTAGAATTTCAATCGATTGACTTCTTTCAAACAATCTATATTTTTCACACAAAGAAACTTCATGAAATTTAGAATCCTTATCAAAAGAAAATAAGATCGTAGTTTGAAATCATTTACAAAACTAAGTTATTTACAATATCTAAAGAACTAGTGAATCCCTTTAGTTCCTTTGAGTTTAATTTTATAATTATTATTTATGTTGTGGCGACTACATTTCATGTAAGCCACATCCCAAAACCATATTTTAAAGTATTTTATAAACTTTACATAGGAACTCAAAGTGTTGTGTTTTTACAAGTTTTAATACGAAAATTTTATATTTTGAGAATATCAATATTTATATTAATTTTGGTAAATATCCTAAATTTAATAACTTTAAATATGAATCTTATATTTCTGCTATATTTCATATGTCTATATGAGTCACACAAACATACACACTTACACTAACACCTAATGTAGTACACTTAATTTCATTTTTCTATTTCTTAATGTATTTCTTTCAGGTTGTGCAACGGAATTTTCATTATTTCTTAATTTCAAAGTTTTCTAAATGTTAATTTTCTATACTTTTAAGAATTCGTTATTTTCCTAAAATCTGCACTTCTCTCAGATTCTTTCTGCCTGGCAATCTCATGATCTGAGCCAGTATCATTTTGACACATGACTTAATTTTAGATTGTTATATTGTACAGAATGGAAATGTTATTTTGTACAACTGCTAAATGATATTTTGTACAATTTTGAATAATGAATTTGTTATTTTGTACAATTCTTTAAAAAAGCTAAAATATTGTACTTCCAATGTTTTATTGCTTTTTTAAAAAATTGTACAAAATAACAAATTCATTTTTCAAAACTGTACAAAATAACATTTAGCAGTTGTACAAAATAACATTTCCATTCTGTACAATATAACAATCTAAAATTAAGTCATGTGTCAAAATGATACTGGCTCCATGATCTTTTGTCACGGCCACGGCGGTACCCGATCATAAAAATTGGTCCCGGAGAGGCTTAAAAACCGATGCGTACTTGCTAACTACTTTACTATTTGTATCTTTTTCTATCTTTTAAATTTATTACTTTTCAATTTCTAGAAAAATCTAGATGCTATTTTTCCATAACAATTCGCAGTGCACATGTCATTTTTGAATTTAGTCTCTGACCCGTTGGTCCTGAGTACAACCTCGCTCCGAGAATCAGCAAATAAATTTATTAATTTTACCGTGCTTAAATAAATTTTATTTAATTTAGCCTAGCCGCTCAATAAACGACTAAAATGTGAAAAACTCTGAACAAGAAAAATATTTGTCATAAGATTTGGTGTATTTTCAACATCAACATTTAAAAAATAATTATCAGTTTGTAAGGTCATCTTACACCGAAAAAATTAATTCAGTCATTTTTACACAACTATTTAGAACTGGCGGATACAGCAATTTACTGGACTTGGTTCTGTACATGGAAAAAATGAAGTCAGTGGATTTTACAGAACTGTTGTAGAATAGTGTATGCACAAACTTTTACGGATATGAGTTTTGTAAAACTTGGCAAACATTTAGGACAAACTCTAGAAAAGTCGTAGAATTTCTCCTGTAATATTCACCACATTTTGCAAAACTCAGATCAGTAAAAGGTTGTGCATATGCTATTCTATAACAGTTCTGTAAAATCCACTGAATTCATTTTTTCTATGTACAGAACCAAGTCCAGTAAATGGCTGTATGCGCCAGTCCTAAATAGTTAAATGTAAAAATGACTGAATTAATTTTTTCGGTGTAGCAACACTTTCAGAGTACGGAATTTAGTTAAATTAAAAGTTAATTACGTAATCTATGAAATTATCCATATTGGGCGAAAATCAACAAGTTTTATTACCGGTCCAACAATATTGTTTTTAATCAGAAGTTAAATTGTTTGTAAAACTTTTAATTAAGTTGATATTGGTTAATAGTTTCGAAAATGAATAAAACACAACATATCCATTTTACATATTCATATATACTTTAATAATTACTCGACTTAATATATTATTGGGATGGTTATTAGGGAAAGAGATGGATAGAAATTTATAAAACAACTGCAAAGTATGGTCGCGCATTCGTCCTAATTCTGCAACCGTTATGAACCTAAAATTTAGAGATTTTTAAAATTAAAATTACAGTGTTTGTCCAAAAGCTTTCCTGACAGACTTCCGTTTTAGATTTATCAGCATAGTAAATTGTTCTAAAAAGTGTGAACAGATATAATGAGAATTTTTTAGAGAGATTATAATACATATTGATGTTCTTTTACTTTGATTGTGATTTTAGTAATTTTGTAGACTCGACTCTGTATATAAATGAAATTATTAATTTATATTTATATATTTAATTTATATTGAAAAGGAAGTCCTTTCGAATTCAAAACGTTAATTCCACCAACATCTAAATAAATACCTGAAACTTGTTTACTCTTATAAATTTATATAATTTCTCAGACGTTAAAACATTGATCAATTAATAATTAATTTTGTCGTTTAACAGTGGAGTACGAAATAAAAGTGTATGTCAGGAATGGAACGAATGATAACGACGTGAAAAAGTGCATTTTCCGCGAAAGAGCCACCGCTGCAAAATTCACATGGAAGGACGGAATTAATGGAATTTAATTTAGATGAATTACGAACGCGTATTATTCCTTTAATACTTAAATGTGATTGAGAGAGCGCGCCAGAATGAAACCGATTAAACTGAAACAGCGGTGTGTTTATTCGACGTTCTGTGTTGCGCGAAAATTCGTCTGATAAATTCTCTCACGATTCTACGTTCACTGAATGGGAACAAGGGACTTAACATTTTCTCTTTCTGGGCGCGAATTGTCCACAATTTCATTCGAACCTTTCAGCTCTACGATGAACTTTACACTAGATTTACTTTTGCAAATACATAATGCATTGGATAATTGTCATTTCCACTAATAGATTTGCAATTAGATAACCAAGCGTGCAAATTAATTAAGTAAAATAATAAATAAATAAAAACAGTATTTTCGTGAATTTTCAAGCCTATCAGGATTAAAATTTAATAAGATGTGTGTCCGGTAATCGTTTTCGGTACTTTTCTTGAAGGAAGATTTCCTCAGGGTTGATGAAAAACGAAAAGTGTGTCGAAGATGAACGAGCTATTCACGAAGACAGATCTGTTTAGAGGTCTATAAGGAAGTGAGAAAAGAAAGGGGATCCATGGCTATATAAATTCAACTTCGCTATCGAGGGTCGCTTCCTTCTGCCTGACAACGAACACGTTCTAGCGTGGGTCGACTGTTGGCAGGGTTCGCAGGAGACGAAAACTAATGGTGTCAGGGTCTAGGACAATATAAAGTTACCCAAGACGAAAATGGACACAGCAACAGCTTTCTTGATTACGTCAAGTTAACGCTCGAATTAAAACTTACCTTTCGATTAGGCAGTAATGATCTTTTTAAAAAAAACTTCCTTGTTAATTACAACATAATTCATAAATGAAATTGTAGTGCTTTTCTCTGTAACATAAGCAAAAATCTTCAGATCATGACACCTGTTTCAGGAACTACATCAGTTTTTATATTGCTGAAAAAACCACTTCTTTAACCAAATATCGTCTTCATATAATTAAAAATTCTTAATTAAATCAATAATGATTCATAATTGTCGTATTAATCCTTGATGAAAAGAATTATGTTGGTTCTCGATGTTTTATTTTCTCATTTGCTTTAAAAACAGGGACATTAATGTGCACAATGGATTAATGCTTTACGTAAAAATGAGAGAATCGATGACAAAAAATGCGATAAAGATGTAAATTGGCAGAGCGAAATAAATCAGCGAACGTCACGTAAATCTGGGTTTGTTGGATATAATCCGCTTGAGAAGAAAGCCGCAACCAAAATGCAAAATGCACCGGAATGCACTTTAAGGCAAGGAATAAACGAGAAACGACGTCGACTAATTGGGAGAGTATAATAAAGACATAAATTTCCTGGTGTGAAACGTCTGAGAGCCGAGATTGGCCTCTGTTTAAGGAGTGTTGATATGATGTGCCCACGTATATTCTTTTTACTCTAGCTGGACAAAATAATTTATCACTATTTGAATGAGATCCAGTTGTTCGGCCCACGTTAAAAGCGTCCTGTAAATCCAACTTAATCCACTTCACTCGGCATGGATTTCGTTCGAATTACTCGTGTAGCGAGTGGGAATATCGGTCCAAGTCTAATTGATTGTAGAACAACTTCCTCTGATATTTTAAATTGATTTTCAAAAATGAAACAATGCCAAATTGAAATGATTGAAACCGTGATGGTAAAAAAAATTCTGAACAAAATATTTCTCTAATTTCTCTCTTTTTTGTGTATTACAATTTTTGGATAATACAAGGTAAAGATTTTTCAATTTTGGTGATTAAGAATTTCGAATATCACGTTCTGGATTACACATTCCTGATTTTATTTCCCAAATTATGGATTCAAATCCCGGATTTCCATATTCCACATTCCAGACTTTGATATTGTGAATTCCAAAATCCTGTTTTCCACCGTTTCAGTTTCTGATATACTGAATTCGACCTTTTCATATCACAATATTCCCGATTCCTTTATTCCACCTTCCTTAGTTGTTTTATTTGTAATTTAAAACTTAACATAATAGCATTATATAATAGAATCAATTATGAGTATTGGGAATTTTTTAAATCTGGAATCGGGAGGACGAATTCAGTACACGGTATCCGGAATATGAATATGAGATCTAGATATTATATATGGAATCCAGAATGTGGAATCGGAGATATTAAATTTGGGATTTGGATACGAAGTTGTGGGATCCGTGATATGGAAATCCGGAATGTAGAGTCAGAATTGGAAAATAAGAAATGTGATCTCAGGAATGTAAAATACGAGATGTAGGATCCTGAATGTGGAATCCGTGATGTTGAATTCGAGAAATAGAATCCTGGTTTTTGAATTCGTGAAGTGAAAATCATGAATGTGGAGTCCAAGATATGGAACCCGAGATGAAGGATCCGGATTGTGGAATCCTGAATGCGGAACTCAGGTAGAGGAATCCCAGATGTGGAAAAGAAAAACATACAATTCGAGATATAGTTTCCGAAATGTTTAATATAAAATATAGAATCCTGGATGTGGGATCCGCGAACAATATTCCATGTTTTTGTATCAGTGGTGTAAAATCAGGAATAATTCAGGAATCCTGAATGCGAAATCCGTGATGTGGAATTCGGGAAATAGAATCCTGTTTTTAAATTCGTGATGTGAAAATCAGGAATGTGGAGTCCAATATATGGAACCTGAGATGCAGGATCCGGGTTGTCGGATCCTAAATTCGGGATGTTTAATCCAAGATACTAAATTTTGGTTTTAGAATATCCTTGTCGTTAAATTCAGGAAGTGTTAGGTGATCGATCCCTAGGAGTTTTACTATAGTAGATTTTCAATCAAGGGCATTTTTGCTTCAACTGAGCGACTTTTATTAAGTTTCTTTTTATTTAGATTGAAAAGTTCGTTTTCGACATTTTGACTGGAGGCCTTCAACTGTAGAGTGATTGGAGTAAGGAAAAAGAGTTTAGTGAGGGGAGGGTGAGAAAGATTATCGATAAGTAAATGGTATAGTAAATATTGAACACTGAAGTTGAAGTTTCTTGTTCGTTGATTTGGCGCTCGTCTGGAGTTGCAGAGAGAGAAAAGATTTCGTGAAAAGTCGACAATCGCTTGAGGCTAAGGGTGAATCGAGAGGCCAGCAAGAAGAGATAGAAAACAGATCTTGCACCCTCTCGGTATGCAAGATGAAATAGGTTTGTTCGTACTTTGGCATCCCCTTCCTTCCACTCGAACCCTGTCGTTTCATCAATATTAATACATGCCCCGAAGGTGCTTCTCTAAACAGTTTTATTCCAGCCAGTCGCGAATCAATCCAGCCTCTATACTATCGGTACCAACGTCGATTTTCCTCATCCCTTTTTCCTTTTTCTTCCGCATTTCCATTGGGGGCCCGTTTTTAATATTAGTTCCCTTTGCATTCGTTCGTATGCGTATAGCGCGCATACATATGTATGAGAATCGAAAGTCGCGGAAAAGCTCTTTCCCGCACACAGCGTGCATTTGCCACGTGACGCCGGCAGACCTTGAACTTGATTGCAAGTCGAGCGAAGGAACTCAACTTTGCTTCCTTCTCTCGACTTGTGTATTACGATTTTAATTAGAAAACTTTCATTCTTCAATCCGTCTCCATTGAATTAAAGTCGTATTGAAAGTTGTTCAAAGTTAATGAGAATTTATTTCAATTGTCTTTGTAAGAGCAAGGGAAATTTCTTAAAGCAACTTGCTGAATAATTACAAAATGCATAAAACAGTTTCATAAAATAAATAATGTATAGATTCTTTTAGTTTAAATAGAACATTTTTCATTTAATAAGAAAATGACAATTTTGAATCAATTTTAATGAATTTAAATAAAGGAATTTAAAATGTAAAATAAACTTGAATGTTTAGTAAACTATTTCAATAGAACTTATCCAATTATGATTCTAATGAAAAAGAACTGCTCATAAAAGTATAATCGTTATTGGTTTTTTTTAATGCTTTTTCATTGTGATCATTAAATATTTCATTACATGATGCATTTTACTCTATACGAAGCTGTAAAACGTCAACTTTAAGTTTATTACTATAATATTAAAAATTGTCCATGTTTACTTTAATTAATTAATTCCCAGTGTCATAAATAAGAAATAATTAATAATATTGTCTAGACGTACAGCTGTTTGTCTTCAATATAGGCGCAATTGAATAAATTAAAATAATTATAAATTTAAATATGTCATTAAAAATTTTATTGAAACATAACATTAAAATTTATTGCAAATAAATGTGAGTTTAATGCCTGATCAATTTAGGTGGAATTGATCCCATATAAAAATTTATTTGTGACATTCTACGTCAGAAGAAGATTCCCTCTGTTCAACAATAATTTTGAAAAACACATTTCTAATATCCTAAGTATTAATAAATAATATTTATAACATTTTCAACCAAAAGTTAATTTTAATGGTTTATTTTCATAGAAATAAAAATTAACACATTTCCTTTAAAAAAAGAACCATTAAATGTTTGTGTCTTTACTTTGAAAAGAAAATTAAAGCACTTGGTCTACTTTTTGTTAAAACTGTTCGATTTCTTAAGTTAGAATCCTTGTGGTTGTACGCATGTCACAGAACGATTTATATCGCAAGAGCGCATTATACAATTAGTGGTAAATCTAGTATCGCAACGACGGTGTGTTTCGAACAGCCTCCCTAATTCCTGGATCGCAAACCAATCGCATTAGTGCTATATGGCTAGATCGTATGTGCCACCCGCCAAAGATATTTAAGTTGTTAGCCAACTTGACGTATCTCCTTCCTGAAATTACCACTATTTCCAACATTACCTTCATTGTGAAACTAACATTATATTAGAGAACTTATTTAATTTAAAACCATCATTGAAACTTAACAGAAATTTATTGTAAAATTATTGAAAAAATCAAATTATAGATTAACGACATTTCAAAATAAGAATTAAAAAGTCTATTAGATTTAGAATTACAAATATTTCTACATGATTTCAACACTGGACCTATCAAAATTACACATATACTATTTTATTTATTTTAAAATACAAACGATAAAAAACATTTTCATTAATAAAATATATATTTAAATGAAACATAAACCTAAATTTATTTCAAACTATTGCTTTAATTTTCAAGATCAGTTAGATTCCTCTTTTTTGACTGAGAAAATTATTCTCTTTTTTTGACAGAGAAAACTTTCTGATATAAGTGGAAATCCTTTTTATGCGGATAGGCAGAAATTTGGGTCTGATATACGTGGGTTTTACTGCACTTATAATAAATTAATTAATAAAGATGATGATTTCGATCACTCCGATTAGGTCGAAAAACGGGTATGTAAAAACATATTTTAATATATTCACTTGACTCATAGTGATCTATCATCATATTTAAAAAAAATACTGCCTAGTGATAAATTCAAAATAAATTAATTAGTATATAGTTATAGTTTTTATTTCTTATTGATTTCATCACCGAATATAAAATTGGGCCAAAGTCTGCACAATATTCTGTTGGAAAACATTTAATCTTCAATTGATTTTGCAATACTTAGTTTCTTTAAATTGCAACTTGTCGCGATTCTCTTGTCAAATCGATAAAACTTAGAGTTACGAATTTCTACTTTCGTTATACAAGTATCTACTTTATATTTTACAAAAAGTGCCGACATAAAGAAAATTTATTAAAAATATTTGATTCCCAGGGTGGTGATTGCACTGGGAAATTACCGGGATTTTTAAATTGATCGGGAAACCTTGAATTACATGGGACAATAATTTTAAAGAAAAGAAAATTCGACGTTTTCAAACTTCTATCAAAATATCAATTCACATAAATTGATGAAATAGGTATTTAATATATCGTTTTACTTAAAATTGTGTTCAAAGGAAATTCTGCTAAATTTAAATTCTATTAATTTGAAAATCTTTTAAATAAAACGTTTGTTTAGCCAAACATTCTTTAAAACAAGAATTCTGTTAATCAAGAATTTGATGACTTAAATATTTAGTTAAGTAAAAATTCAGACTTATTTAAATTTCATTACTAAGAACAAAGTGGAAGAATAATAATTCATCTAGAAGAAAATGTTATATAATGAAATCCTTAAAAATGAAGATTATAACTAATGAACTTTAGAACTTATTTATGAGACCTAATTTCTTTGAAAAAATTCAAAAATAAAAAATATGACCAGGAAATGAGGGAAATTACAATCATAAAAATTATAACACCCTGAATTCTTCTTCAATAAATATAGTGAATCAATAATTTTCAATTTGCACTAATCAGAATCGCTGCCCACGTTCCAAGTTTCATGTTTCGTATCCATATTAAGAATTCTCTCAAATTTACAGTATTTAGAGTTTATTATCCAGAAGCGTGAGTATGACATCAGGAGAAACAGGAAAGAAACGACTTTCGATCTACATTAGTCTTGGTATATATTTCAGCGCATATTTAGCATCGTGTTGTGCAGTTTCACAAAAGCCGTTGTAATATATAATGCAATATGGGATAGAGAGAGAGAGAGAGACAGAAAAGAGGCCGTAATTTACAGCCATGTACATTATCCTTGGTGGTTTCGAGAAACGGTGGTGGTGGTGATGACGATGGTGCTAACCATGTTTGTAGTTGTCGTTGGTGGTTGTCGTAAGGAATTGCTTGGCAGTGAGCTTCTATGTTTGCTCTGTCGTATAAGCAACTTTACCGTCTTTGTCATTAACCTGCGGCCAGACCCGTGTGTGCTTTTCACTTTCTTAGTGTTAGTAAAACTCACGCAAAAAATTGGTTTTTATATTTTTTATCTTCCTCGGCAAATATTTACTTGTTACTTAATTCAATAATTTAGACCATGTCTCCAAAAAGCACTATTTGTAACAGGTAATAAAAACAAAAATTGAAAAAATGTTATGGTTATTGTAACAATTTTTTGCTCTCCACATTTTTATCACAGATATGTTAACATAATTTTAAGTATACATAAAGATGACGTTGATCTAGTCATTAACATTTTCAACTCTTTTAATGAACATTTACAATTTACTCCCAAACTTGAGAATCAATTTTTTGGATATTACACTCAAAGTAAGACCAACTGGTATCAAAAACTCATTTCTTCTGTCAGACTTATCAAATCACTTTTAAAATTATCCTGAACAGCAGCATAAAATTATTTATGTATATTTAACTACTTTCTATGGATCGAATCTTCTTTTCTTAGAAATATGCCAATCTCCTAGTCAGTATAATTAGAATCAAAATAAATTAACAAAAAAATGAAGTGAAAATTGGAAAATAAACGTTTACAGCAAATAGAAATTTGTAAGAACCATTTTATTCAATACTAGCAAAATAAAACGCGCGCCAGCGCGCGATTAGTTCTTCATACCTTTTAGAAATTATAAAATACAATAAAAAATATAACAAATCGGTAAATAATATTTATCTAATATGAAGAAATAAATATTTTAAATATAATATTTAAAAATCAATTAATATAAATAAAATAAATATTTATTTAGGACAAAATTTATAATATTTTAGAATTAAAAAAAATTGCAAAAAATAATTGAAATTAAACAAAATAATTGCAAATTTTGCAAATTAATTGAAAAGAAAATGAAAACAATTAAAAATTGAAGAAAGTAATTTAAACAATCATAAAAATGTTTTAAACATAAAGAAAATAATTTAAGTTTGAGAAAAATACTTGAGAATCTTAAAAGTAAATTAAAACAAAATTGAATAATGAAAAATTAGAGAAAATAATTGAAAATTGAAAAAACATGGTTAAAAATTGAGATAAATAAATTAAAACTAAAAGAAATAATTAAAATTTAGGAAAATAATTAAACAAATTACATAAAATATTTTAAATAAAGGAAAGTTAAGCAAAATTTGAGAAAAATACTTAAAACTTTCAGAAGTTTATTAAAAAAAAAAGAAAATAATTAAAAATTAGAGAAAATAAATGAAAAAAGATAAACATAATTTAAAATTGAACAGAACAAATTTTAATTAAAGAGAAATGAGTAAAAACTTTTTGGCAATTATGAAAAAGAACGAGAAAAAGAACGAAAGTAATTGAAAATTGAAGAAAATAATATAAAAAAATAATATAAATAATGAAATAATTGAAAAGTCAGATAAATAGTTAACAATTTTTGAAATTATGAAACAAATGTAAAGAATTAAAATTTGAAGAAAATAATTAAACTCTGATACAATCAATGATAAGTTGTAAAAAATAAATGACATTTAAGTGTGATAATTGAAAAAACTACAGAATTTTTTTTAAATAATAAAGATCAAATAATTGAAATTTGACAAAAATACATGAAGATCTTAGAAATCAATTAAAAAAAAGAAAATAACTAAAAATTGGAGAAAAGAATTGAAGAAATAAGCTAAAAGTAATTGAAATTTACGATAATTAATAAACAAATTTTAAAATTATGAAAACAAATAAAAATAATTAGAAATTAAAGAAAACAATTGAAATTTTAGAAAAATTCTTAAAAATCTTAGAAAATAATTTTAGAAAATGAGAATAACTAAAAATTGGAAAAAAAACTGGAAGAATGCTAAAAATAATTGAAATTTACGATAATTAATAAATTTTTTTTGAAATTATGAAAACAAAGAAAAATAATTAAAAATTAAAGAAAACAATTGAAATTTTAGAAAAATTCTTATAAATTTTAGAAAATAATTTTAGAAAATGAGAATAACTAAAAATTGAAAAAGACTGGAAGAATGCTAAAAATAATTGAAATTTACGATAATTAATAAATTTTTTTAGAAATTATGAAAACAAAGAAAAATAATTAAAAATTGGAGAAAATAATTAAACTCTGATACAATCAATGATAAGTTGTAAAAAATAAATGACATTTAAGTGTGATAATTGAAAAAACTACAGAATTTTTTTTAAATAATAAAGATCAAATAATTGAAATTTGACAAAAATACATGAAGATCTTAGAAATCAATTAAAAAAAAGAAAATAACTAAAAATTGGAGAAAAGAATTGAAGAAATAAGCTAAAAGTAATTGAAATTTACGATAATTAATAAACAAATTTTAAAATTATGAAAACAAATAAAAATAATTAGAAATTAAAGGAAACAATTGAAATTTTAGAAAAATTCTTATAAATTTTAGAAAATAATTTTAGAAAATGAGAATAACTAAAAATTGAAAAAGACTGGAAGAATGCTAAAAATAATTGAAATTTACGATAATTAATAAATTTTTTTAAAAATTATGAAAACAAAGAAAAATAATTAAAAATTGGAGAAAATAATAGAAATTTGAGAAAAATACTTAAAAAATTTTAGAAATTTATTTTATAAAATGAGGAAAACTAAAAATTGGAGATAGGTCTGGAAGAAAGATAAAAATAATTGGAATTTATGATAATTAATAAAAAAAATTTGAAATTCTGATAACAAATGAAAATAATTAGAAATTGAAGAAAATGTTTTAATTTTCAGGAAAATACTTAAAAATCTTAGAAAATAATTTTAGAAAATGAGAATAATAATTAACAATCGAGAAAAATAATTGAAAAATGATAAAATTAATTAAAAATTGAAAAAAATAATTCAAATATGCTGAAAATAATTTAAATAATATAAAAACTTGAAAACATTCAATAATATTTGAGAGAAATAACTGAAAAATAGAATATATGTTTAAAAAAATAATAATTACAAAATTACTTAAAAATTTTTAATTAAAGAGAATAATTAAAAAATCGCAGAAATAATCGAAAATTGATGAAAATAATTGCAATATCGGATAAATAATTGAAAATTTTGAAAGTAATGTCAAAATAATTAATATAATTATAAATTGACGAAAATCAAGAAAAATTGCAGAATTTATTTTTAAGCAAAAGACAATAATTAAAAAATTGTTATATAATGGAAAATTGATGACAATAATCTAAATTTGAGATAATAACTGAAAATTTAGAAAATTAATTGCATGTGTTTATGTATATTTTAACCTTCTTCAAAAACCATAATAACGAAAAAGGTTACCTTATTCTTTCAATTCAAATTTCAAAATATTTCCTGATAAAGAGTCAAAAATTAATAAAATAACAGGGAGTAAGACTAACTTCACTTCAGTTTTTAAAACATGGACAGAAAAAGATGAATAAATATTAATACTAACTAACTTCACTTCCGACTTTAAAACGTGGACAGAAAAAATGAATAAATATAAAAAGTAACTAACTTCAGGAGTTTACGGAGATTATTATTATTTAATGTTTAAACAACAACCAAGAAAATTAATCCTTTAAAGTCGTAAACTGTTTTATTCCTATGATAAAATCTACTCAAATAGATTGAAAAGAGGAAGTTTATGCCGCGAATAAACGAGTAATTCCTACAAATACGTATGTATTGAGTTAACTATGTAATAACCATTCGTTCCGCTTTAGAAAGTTATACATCAAGGGCGCTATAACACTGGCGAAAGTATTTGTTTTCATTTACATAGGCGCAATGCCAAAATAGGGCGAAGCCCGTCGAGGAATGAGGAGGCCCTGGTCGTCTCCAAATCCTGCCAGCTATTTATGGAACAGTTATTGAAATCCTACGTCCGACCCACGTTCATGCGAAACATGTTTTCATACACATGCATACCCGGTATTTGGTTCCCTCGACTCTATTTTGCCTGAGATGTCTCTTGATGTTGTTCTTTCGTAAAATAACAGCGAGGGTTGTAAAATGTGTTTTAGTATATTGAAAAAAATTGAGACAAGCTGATTTCTGCATGATTCGCTCATTCTGTTATAGAGCTGATGAGATTTTTCCTGTTTTTTTTCTTTTCTTTTTTTGTCACCAGAGGGAACCATTATTAAAATAATTATTGAAAAAGTCATGCTTGTTAAGCACAAGATTTGACTCGAGGATGAGAAAAGTGTGGATTATTATGCCCGAGGAAAGCAAGTGTATTATGATATCCAGTAAACCAGGAGGAATTTGCTACTCCACTTCACAAAGTAAGATAATTACCGATAAATTTTAGCGAGTTGACATTCCCAGATATTCTCATTCTCTTACCTTTCCGCTCATTCCACAGGGAATAATACAAGCTAAGAAATAAGCGAAGATAGCGGAAACAATTAAAATAATTTTCCGCCTCGCATAGAAATCTCCAGTGGGACTTAAAATCCGAGTAAAATAATCTTTAGGAATATTGAAGCTCAAAGTAACAACACTTCAGGAGAAAAAGATCAGGAGATCTTAATTTACATTTCAATTACGGTTTTCCAGCTTGGATAAGTGTATGCGCTTTCGCGACTTTCTTGTTAATCTCTTTTAAATTGTTTTCATATTCTTATAGTAAAGTTTTATGAAAGGCTTTATAAATTACTTTTAAAGATATATAGTTAAATTTAAATAGAAAATTTTAAATTACATTTCTCATTATATATTTTTTAATTAAATTAAATTCAATTCAATTCAAATTATTAATATTATTAATTTAATTCTCTTAGGATTTTCCATTTTGGAAAAAGTTACAAAGTGCGTAAAACTAAAAAGTATGATTTTAAAAGGATACGTATATTTAAAGATGCGGGATTCACGAAAGTCGCTAGACGCATCTCTTGATATCAAGCACGATGCGATGGATTTATATTTTTTGAACTTTTGAATGATAAATGTGAGTCTTATATGAATCTTAGCACTAGCGAGATATTTTTGAATTATTCATGATCAAACAAATAATTTAAGAAATCCAGTTGATACTGTAGGGAAAACAACGAATAAAGTTCAGTGAGTAAGAATTTAATCCAAAATAAGCAGTGGATTTTTTTCTAAAGTGCACATACATTTTTTTTATGATTACTTTATAGACATTGGAATTTTCCTGCAAAATTGTTTTTCTTCTGTTTATCGTTCACTAATTATAATTATAATAATTTTAGATAATTTTGGAATTATCTAGGTTTGATACTTGAAGATAATTGCTTCCCTTATGTGGATATAATCGGTTTCTCTATTTGTAAATAATTCCTTTCTCCAAATGCGGATTGTTATTATTTTCTTAATTTAGGAATAATTGTCTTATTTCCTATGTGGATATAATAAATCTCCACTAAAAAATACTATTAAAGAATCAAATCTAAAATAAATATAGGAATGAATACCTAAATCAAGATTACATTACTTTAGGTTCGATTCTAAAAACAATTCTTAATCCAAATTGAATTCAAGAATAAATTATTCTAGGTCTGATTCCAAGAATAGTAATTCTTGATTCAATGTCCTTTTACATTAAATTAACAATTCGTTTCTCTTAGTGTTGATATTGTGAAATATTTATTTGACCCCCTTTATTTAAAAAGCAGTGATTTATTTCTATCTTAAAAAGTCGTTCTCGTTACTTACAGGATATTACTATTTTTATTTAACCAATAAATAATTTTGTTATTTATAGAAAAAAATGTTTATTAAGGACATGTGATGGAATATGACGTCACTGGTATAGGAAAAATATTTCCATAACTTTTCCCTCAAAATATTCAATATTTTAAGTGAAAAGTTACGGAGAAATTTTGCCTTTACCAGTGACGTCATAATCCATCACATGCCCTTAATTAGAAATAATTAATTAAAATTTATTATTAGAAATACTACTTTTTTTAATTTGGAGGAAATGACTTTTATAATTTATACAAAACTAAGTTTCTAATTTAGGAGACTTTTTTTTCATACTAACGGGTAATTATTCTTCCAATTCAACAATTATAATTGAATAAATAACAAAAAACTCTAAACTATAAACAAATTTTTAAATAAATAACAATCATAATTAATATTATATTAATATAGACTTCAGTTATAATTATACAGATTCCTTTAATTAAATTGTTGAATAATTAAATTGATATTATTTATGAAGGATTAAAATGAGCTGTTTAAAATAGAAGTTTTTATCGGCAATTACTGACATCTGGAAACTATAAT
This sequence comes from Ganaspis brasiliensis, assembly GCA_037103525.1. Lineage (NCBI taxonomy): Eukaryota > Metazoa > Arthropoda > Insecta > Hymenoptera > Figitidae > Ganaspis > Ganaspis brasiliensis. The sequence continues at coordinate 5,718,617 of JAZKLR010000145.1, read as the reverse complement.
GCTGTTGGTATATTTAGGTATTTGAAATGGATGATATGTGTAAAAAGCAAATATAAAACACAATTCCCAAGAGTCTCTATTTGTAGATGCCTGTCAATTCTTTCCATCATGTCGATTAAAATAATGAAAGTTATTTTCAGCTGTTTAATAAATAACTAAGAATTTTATTACTAAGATTAAATGTACCAATACTTTTGTTAGAAATGAGATCATGAATATTCAATGAAATTATGAATATAAATAGTCTTTAACTCTGAATTCGTTAAGAATCCTGTAATAATTCAGATTAATAAGAATTTTCATTTATTTCAGGAAACTGCGGTACTATTTTCTGTATGTTTATTTTAAATTTAAAAAATTTTTTTTTTGTGAATTCTTAAAACTTGTGAATTCTTAAAAATAAAACAAATACCAAAAGAAGAACCGTCGTCTCAAACCTACAAATTAGTCAAGATTAAAAAATTTTAAACTCTTGCGCCTTTCGTGAATAAAAAATAGTAAAAATCCATTAATTGACTTTCAAATGACCTTAATGAAAAATTACGCTTAAAAAGGTTTTTTCTTTTTTTGCCAAAACTCAAGTTTTTTAAAACTTATTGAAATTTTTATTACTGAAACTGTCAAATATCCTAACCTGTTTTAGACCTAAGTAAAAAAGTGTATACATGTTTAAGCTTTTAATTTATATAATTCTGTTATTGTTAATTTATTTAATTTTATAACTTTTGTAGCTTGAATTTTTGAAAAAGACACACAACTTGTATTGAAACTGCAGTTCTTATTTTTAAATAAAAAATTTATTAAAGTGATCATATGACCAAATAAAAACAATTCTCACATGAATAATGACGATTAATAACATCACTTATAAAATTTCAAGTTAGTTTATTCCAATTTTTGAAGGTTTGACGCATATATTTGTTTAATATTAACAACTATAAAATTTTAATAAAAATAAACTTAGCTAATATAAAATAATATATGAAATTACTAATCTAATTTATAATTTAAAATTTTTGAAACAACTTTAAAACTTCTTCTTTACAGAAATGTTAAAGATTCTTCTTTAAATATTTTCTTTACAAGTCAGCATGAATTTTTTAAGAAACGTGAACAAAAGAAAAGACTAAATTGCATAAAAAAGTTTGAATTTCTTCTTTTAAATCAAATAATAAAATTGTTAGATAAAAATTTGAAACAATTTCATAAATATCAACATAATAATAAAAATTTATTGTTTTTAAAAGCCAACAAAGGAAATATAACTGTAGTTACTAATTTGTTATTTTAAATCAACGTATAATGAAATTTTCAATATCAAAATTCTCTTCGAAGATTAAATTAAAATTCACAAAATTAAATAATATGAAATTATTAAATTATACTAGAAAGTTTCATGAATTTTTTAAATTAAATTCGAAATTTAACATCAATATCATATATCGATTTATGAATAGTCCAAAAATAATGTAAAATCAAATAAAATAAATGAGCTCGACTAAATTCTTTTGAATCATGGAAGCATGAGTTCAATAAAAATCAGTTCAAATACTTATCACCAAAAAGATGAAAAACGATAATTATCATGACTTTCCAAAATACACCTTAAAATTTCGTTTCTTGGTGTTCAGAATTTCCCTTATGGAATTATCGAATCCAATGAACATAATCACTTCTCTGTTGGGGCTCAAAAATGCCGATGTCGTTAAAAAAGAAGGTAATCGTCTTTATTTGCCTTTTTCTATTTTTTGCTTTACTCCAAATTATTTAAAACGCAACATTACACAATTACAATATAAACTAGGTGAGAATTATGTCCATTTCGCTTCCAAGCAAGCAAAATCATTTTCTTCCTTATAGAGGATCAAGAAATTAATAATGTATAAATTAAGGGCATGTGATGGATTATGACGTCACTGTTATAGGCAAAATTTGTCCTTAACTTTTCTCTTAAAATATTGAATATTTTTTCGTGAAACTTGGTAGAATTACTTACAATGTCATTATGAAAGTCTCTCAGATCCGAATTTGTTTAAATTTTGGCCCAAACTTAATTTTGGGAAATTTTCGAAAAATTGCAAACTTTTTTAAAATCTATTTTAAGACAAAATTCAAACAAACTCGGGTCTGAGAGACCTTCCTAATGACATTTTAAGTAATTCTATCAAGTTTCATAAAAAAATATTTAATATTTTAAGAGAAAAGTTGCGGACAAATTTTGCCTATACCAGTGACGTCATAATCCATCCATGCCCTTAATTGGAGAAGTTATTAAAAAAAGAAGAATTTTAAATCCAAGGAAATGTAAAAACATGAATTATTTTACGAGTTCTTGAACAATTATAAACTTTTTATACGTCAATCACTTCGTTTTGCGATAAGAAATATGATTTTTGTATTCATTAAGTTGTATTTTTAGCATGAAAAAATTTTTTGGCAAAAAACCATTTTTTTCGATGAAAAAAGGTGCTCAAAAAATTTGGTTTAGTATTTTCAAAAATCCTTGTGTCCAAATTTAGATATTCATGAGCTTAATAAGTCATCCCGAGAGTCATCCAAATTTTATTGGAATCCGTTGAAGGCGTTTTTGAGATATCTTGTACACAAAAAACGCTATACACACACACACACACATACATCTGGACATTTGCTTAAGAATGAAAATTTACGCTTTTTAGATGAAAATGAGTCGATTTAGACTATTTTTGGAAAATCGAAAATCTTAACGATCACAAAGCTTCCTCTATGAGGAAGCAAAAACGAAGAAAAATAAAATGTTGCCCAAAACAAAGTGAAATTATTATTTAATTTATTTTATATTCACAATTACCTGATGGTATAAATAGCCAGTACCCAGAAATTTGGCGTCAATACTACCATTCTGATTGAGAAACGAAGATCGAGTGGAAATCGATACCTTAATCCATCGAAGACAGAATTTTCCACAATTCGTAAATCATTGTCCCACTCCTGAGCATACACAGTATAGACACGAAGGGACAACCCGATTACATTTAAACCTAAAATTTAAAATCATCGTCTCTATTCAGATAAATTTTCTTCTCCAAAATAAATGAATATGTATCATAACTTAGTTCCAACTATTGAGACTAAATGTAATGATTTGGTGAAAAAAATTGGAAAAAGAGTGGATGGCCACTAAGGAAAGGGTGGCAAGTATGTGGCCACGCCAATGACATAAAGAATACGCGACTAGACGAGAAGTCTGAGAGTGAAAGTGGGAATTAATGAAGGCAACGAGAGGGCGGCGAAGAGCTTTTGTAGTGCATCGTTCAGTCTTCGTAGGCGAGGGTTTCTCGGATGACAATTATTTCTTGAGTGCATGGAGGTAGGTGGATGCCTACCTGCCTTTTAATTTATGTTGAAAAATTTATGGCTCGGCGACATTGTATTCAGATGTCCAGGGCCAAGAACACTGGTTACGCGGCGCGCGCTCCGAATAAAAAAATCTTGTGGCGGTAGGGTGTGCGCAAGCGCATTTGCGTAATGTGTTCAGAGCAAAGAATCCTCCTGGTCTTATGGTACTATTGTGGTGTCTCTTTGTGGGTTGGTACCTGACATGGTCTGCACGATCGGACACCCTGCTATTTCGAGGGGAGCTTGTCGTTGGGATGAGCTTCCATGCACGATATACACAACGACACGTTATCTATTCTATGGGGAGTCTCCGGCGACGATAATGCTCCACAGTCTACAAGGAAAAGTGACCCAAGCTAAGCGGCGAGGACGAGAGTACATCAAGTGTTCAAAGAACAGAACATGCAAAGTTCACAAGATCGAAACAGGATACTACACTTGCTTTTGCGGCTTCTGATAACTTCTGACGTTGACGTTTATCGATACTTTCAACACCATTACTTCTAGTAGAAGAAATTTCTTACTTTATGATCAACCATGATTTATTTTCAATAATCGGTCAATGCACAGATAATTGAAAGATTGATCAACGTGTAATTATTGAAGGAAGACAAGCGAAGAATAATTATAAAAAATTCGATGTATTTGCACCTGCTCCATTACCCGGATTCCGGATCTTGGCATTTCATGTCCAAATTTTGAGACAAACAATCTAAATTTCATATTCATGTTTAAATAACCTGGAATTCCGGTACTCTATTTTCTACATTCCTGATCCTATATCGCAAATTCTTAAACCCGTATTCAATCTCCCGGAATTAAGATCTTGGAATTCAACCCAAATTCCATTTTTAGGTTTCCACAACCTGGAAGTCCGGGATTCCATATTTTCAAACTAATACACTGAGAAAATAAGCCTCTAGCCAATTTCTAGGTTAAAAGACTCTGAACAAAACACACAAGATACCGGCGATCACAACCAAACTTCAAGGTTAACAGTAGTATTTAAACTGCTAATAATAAACAAAGAGCTTTGCAGGTGCTATATTAACTATCTCTCTCTGCTAAATTTAATCAAAAAATGGTTATATTTAGTCAACTTATTTTCTCAGTGATATTCCTTTTTCCGCATCCTGAACATCACATTCCAGATAATATATCCCGGATGCCAAATCCTGCTTTTCACATTCCTGATCCCATATCTCAAATTCTTAAAACTGTATTCAACCTCCCGGACTCCGGATCTTGAAATTTCATGTCCAAATTTTAAAACAAACAATCTAAATTTCATATTCATGTTTACATAACCTGGAATTCCGGGACTCCATTTTCTACATTCCTGATCTCATATCGCAAATTCTTAAACCCGTATTCAATCTCCCGGACTTAAGATCTTGGAATTCAACCCGAATTCCATATTCAGGTTCCCACAACCTGGAAGTCCGGGACTCCACTTTTTGAAACTATAATATTACGGATTCCGCATCCCGAACATCACATTCCTGATTACATAACCCGGATTCCAAATCCTAGTTTCCACATTCCTGATCCCATATCGCAAATTCTTAATCCTGTATTCACTCTCCCTGATTTCGAATCTTGGAATTTCACGTACCACATTTTGAAACATACAACTGGCATTACATTTTCGGGTTTTCACAACTTAGATGCTACAACCCGGATATCACATTTCGAAATAGGTAACACTGAAAACTTTTATGTATTAAAATAATCTGCAGCGTGATTGTTTTAAGCCAACTTCAGATTATTTAAATTATATTTGGTATAAATAAAAGAACGTTGCAGATTAATTTAATCCAAAACAGTTTCCTGTGAACCCTAATTCCAAATCCTAGATTCCAAATACCGTACCCCACATCCTAGATTTCGTATCCTGACTTTTCACATACCGAAATCAATATTTTGCAATTAACATTTCGGGTTCTATATTGAGAATTTTACAACACGAACTCAAATCCTGGATTCAATATTCCCGACTTCACGTCACTGAAATTTATAAATTCCGTTTGTTCTTTACATTTTGAAATTTACATTCAGAAATCCTGATCGCAACATTCCACGTCCGAACTCCACATTTTGGAGTAGAATTTTCAATCCACATTTTAAATCCAACATCCCGGATGCCACAATCAGGTATTTACAATTTGGATTCCTCATCAGGAGTATTTACTCCGTATTACATAACCCAAATTCCACGTTTCTCATTTCATATCGCTGTTTTTAAATTCCGACTTCCAAACCCTGAATTAATTCTACAGAATTAATCTACTAAAAGCTCGTAATTGATTAAAAATATAGATAATAGAAACTATAGTATTTCTGGGATTGGAAAAAAATTAATAAATAGAAGCAACAGGAGAGTATGAACAGAAAAATTCCAAACAATTTTCGCACATTCTTGATGAAATTGAGCATAAGAAAATTGCCGAATATATATTAATTTGAGGATACTACTCTTGTTGCAGATGCTGATTTTATTTTAATTTAAAATGAAGAGACACTTTGAGTTTAATTAGCAGGACGAGAAACGTTCACTTTTATGCGCTATCGCTTTTTAATTGGACTAGTAGAACTTTTAGCAGCAAGTTTAATTAAAGCGACCACCTCTGTCTGCTGGAGTTAAACTTTCGAAAGTAGTTAAAAAAGACTTTGAAATTTCATCGACTTCTTTCGCGTAAAAATGCTGTCACGCACCGATGTTCAAAATTGCACAACACCTTGTGGAGAGAGCTTTATAACATTTTAACTTGGCAAGGTGTCGCTCAGCCATTCGGAAGCTTGAAATATAGATTCCAACTTTTTCCCATTTTTCATCCGCTTTTGTACAAAATACGTTTCCCGAATGGCATATATCTTTAGAATTTCAATCTGAAATAGAATTAATCGTTCGGATGAAATTAATCTCCGTAAGATGTATTGCAGTTTACTGTAGGACATAAATGGAAAATAATTTAATTTTCCTGTGAACTCCATTTGGGTATTTTATACGTATGTTTTATGTCAGTGTCCTAATATTAATATTTTAGGTCCATATTTTAAATATATATATATATTATGTATGTTCTATATCCATATTTCCGGAACATTAAAACAAGTCTCTTGTTCGTATTACTATTGATTTGAACCACAGTTTGGGGCTTTGGGTGGTGCGAATTGTGCTGGCACGAGGGTGTAGAATCATTGGAGGGTAAATGTGCACATCGAATGCTTCGTAATAGTGAAGAAGGGGAGAAATTCTACCCTGAAAATCAGCTGTTTCGTGCCAAATGCAGCGCACCTACAACTGTAACTCTCTGAATCGACTTGAAAAGCGTAACATATGGATTCGTCTCGCAAAGAGGTACGTGTGAGTCAATCATTAGCCGAGATTTGACGCGAGGCAATTTCAGTCGCCAAAATATACACCGCGCCTTTTTTCTAAAAATAAAAACCAGTTTCAGCATCACAAGATTACGTTCAATCATTTTGAAAAATTAAGGTACAAGAAGGTAGATTTGTTGAGTCCAAATAATTATCTTCTTTTTGAGTTACTTTAATTACTTCTATACCTGCCTTCCATAAAAATAAACAATTTTTTTAAAGTCAATTTATTCATACGGATTTGCCAAACATCCTTTCATTTTGTTCAAATGACTACCAAAGAAAATGTTTAAAGACATGAATCATCATTAACAATAAAATAAGCAACTGCTTAGTTCAATATCGCTTTTTAATTCAGTGCCGAACTTCACAGAAAAAACAAAAGGTGATTATTACCTCCAATTAGGATAAAATTTACCTGCATCAAAAATCACTCTGAACATGCATGCAAAAACAAAAGGTGAAAAATTACCAGAGCCCAATTTCACTCCTTTATATTTTCTGTGTTATGACTTAACTCCGAGACATCTCGACTCAATCTCTTTAGATTTGCAACACTTTACTTTTCATAGTAAAACTGGAAACAAAAAGATGAACTACTCTATCAATTCAATCAAGAAACAACTTCTCAATATCATTATTGAGGATGATTGTATTCATCTTGAGTTTTTGAATAAAAAACTTGTTGCTCAAAAAGTAGTTCTAAAAATTTTTTTCTGTTTTTATTTTAAATCAGATTTTTGAAATAAATATGATTTTTAACTTTAACTACACTACACTCTAAAAACAGGTGTCTTACCAGTATCTTATTTTATGACATAAGACATTTAGAAAGCGTATTACAGTTATTTTTAAGACATTTTCTCAACACTGTAAAAACAAGTGTCTTATTTTAAGACATTTTTGTCCTTACTTTTAAGACGTTTTAAAGTGTCTTAATTTTAAACCAATGAGAAAGCATCTTTCAAAATTATTAACCAATGAAATAGCTTGAAATAACTGTAAGACGCTTTCTTAATGTCTTGTGTCTTAAAATAAGACACTTAGAAGACAGCAGTTTTTGCAGTGAATGGTTTATAAAATTAAGACACCCTAAAATATCTTAAAAGTGAGGACCAAATAAGAGACTTGTTTTTATAGAGTGTACCATGTTGAATAGCAAGTTATCGAATAAATTTGAAATTATAAAAAATAAATCAAATTTTAACGACTTCTCTGCTCAACCAAACTGGTTTAAGAATATTTTTAATACTTACATTCCGGACAATATTGTTACTATTATGTCTCTAGGTGATAAATTTAACTTTAAAAAGGATGTTTTTCACAATACTCTTAATGAATATTTTATAAAATTTTGAATCATTTCTAGATATCGATTTCTTTTTTATTAATCGTTGCTTTTATTTTTGTTCTGCTGTCGAGAGTTTGGTGAACCTCAACCCCTGTTTATAAACTAAATTTTTCATGTTCTTTCTTCAGTCGATTTATATTTATTTTATAGTATTGATCGCAAGTGAATTCTTAAACTTTTCTACTATAATTTTTATAAATCTGAAGTAAATTATAAAAAATTCTTATGTTTGTAATTTTTTTTTATATTTGTTATTATAATTTATATAAAAAACTTTATAAATATTAGTTTCTGAAGAGGACAGCTGAGCTGTCGAAACGTCAAAAAAGGATTATGTGTTTTTGATTTTTCAACACCTTGACTTAGAAGATTGATAAATTTTTATTTCTCATCTATATTATTATACCAAGTGACAAATTCTTATAATTATACCGTGTTACAAAATAAAAAAGTAAAAAAACTTCTTATCAGACCTAGTGGAAGTTGTAGGTAATAAAAAACTAAAAAGAATGGTACATATTAAATCTCTGATACACCCTCAAAATCTTGTTCTAGAGCCAAAAAACCGTTTTCAGGTAGGTTCATGTACTTAATACCTTGAAACTTTGCCATTTTTTATCCGAATCAAAAAGTTGTTTTTTGCTTTAAAGCCTAAAATATACGCTTCCAAACTGTATCAGAATTTCTTTATTATCATTTAAATTCATGAAGATATAGAGCAAATATCATTAAAGATTTTCATTATTTCGTTTATTCTTCAACTTTGAAGCTAATTTAAATCTCTTTTCTTATTAAATTTATATTTACTTTCAATGAAAATTAAAATCTTAATAAATGCAGTTTCAAATTATCGCAGATTAAATAAAATTGTATTAAGATTTCTTAAGGTTATTTCACTTTCAATTTTGTAGTAACATCATTAAATTTTAACTTTATGAACAGTTTTTCAATTTTGTTCTCTTTGCATTCATAATTTTGAATGATTTTCAATTTTTATGTATTTTGCAATAATAAGAAACACTTTTTAAAGTTTCAGAATTACCTGACATTACCTAATATTAATTTTATTAAATAATGTTACATGTATTTATGAGATGATTCTTAAACTCTAAAAACTGAATCTTAGCATTGCAAAAAGGCATAGAAATTAAAAAACAGCTAAGACTATAAATGCGAGGAAAAAATCGAATTTTATTCAATGTGGGGTCATTTGAAACTGCATTTATTAAACTTTTGAAGTGCATTGAGAGAAAATATACTTTTAATAAAATAAAATACCGAAATTATCTTCAAAGTTGAAAAATCAATGAAAAGATGAAAATTTTTAATGATTTTTGGTCTAATATATCTTCATGAATTTAAAAATGATAATAAAAAAATTCTTATACAGCTTGGAAGCGTATATTTTTAGCTTTAAAACAAAAATCAAAAAAATTTTAGTTTGTATAAAAAATGGTGAACACTACACCCAGAGAAATAATATATTTGTCTCACAGCCAAGTAACTTTTCAAATAAATTTTTATTTGAAACAAATAAAAAAGTTACTAGGCTGTGAGACAAATATATTTTTATTTGGCACAAATAACATATCTTTAAGTCAAATATATCACTTCTCTGGGTGTAGGTCCGATGAGATGTTCTTTTTCACTGTCACACAGTGTTATTAACTAATAAATACCTATTTATAAAAAATAAAATGTTATAAATGACTGCGCTTTATTCAAGAATACAAAAGAGGAAACGGGAACGGAAGTAGGCTGAACTAGTGAGAATAAGCTCTATCGAATTTCGGTCGACGAGATGAATCGCGTTTTATAAATACGGACTTTTTGCTCGGAAACATGTCTAGGCACTAGGCAAACTTGGAGCACAATAAAACGGTCGGTTACCCTATATTAAGGTGCTATACACGAGACCCCAGATGGATGAACCTACCCATATAAGCGGCAGCATTCCGCTGGCAGAAGCTTCAGACAGGTAGACGGCAAACAACGTCTGTTGAAGTATCCCCATTATATGTAATAGACGGCCTCCCAAAACGACAGTCTGCTCTTTCAGCAGGTGACCCAATCTCATACATACCATTAAATCATTCACAATTTTTCACCATTAAAATATTTTAAATATCCAATAAAAATCATTTGCTCTTACTAAACTCATTTCCATTCAAATTCGCCCCCTTTACGGCCAAATTGTGCAAATAATGCGAAGGGAAAAAATAAAGGCAAATAAATCGGATAATGGGGTGATACCGCCCCGGTATTTAATAACAACCATAAAGAATCTTAATCTACTTTTTAGCCACGCACTTTACGAGAAGAAATTACCGAGAAGAGGTTTTTGCAAAAAATAATTCAAGTGGTTTTATGTCCCGCAGCAGTCATCCAAAGTTCAAGGCTACCGTAATTTTTTATTATCTAATATTCTCTGGGTGGTAGTGAGGATTTCCGGCAAATCTGTCTCGAGGGTCTGAAGAAGTCGAATCGGTGGTCTGTGCAAGGCAAACGCTTGCCTCATAAAATATCTCATTATGCTCGAAACATGGAAGAAACGGGTGTGCGATTATATTTTCATGCCCTGTGCTAAATTACCGGCAGGGAATAAACAACCGCCATTTGACACGGACGAGTGAACATGGGCCGCGGAGCGACTGGTGCAGCCCATTACGAGAGTGTAATCACGTGGATGAAGAAAGCGCTCCTAGGAAAAGACGGACAGGAAAAAAAGGGAATCCCCTGGGAAACACGTCCTCCAAGGCAGCCATTAAGGGAATCGATGAGGCGAGCGACACATCCTCTACTTAGTCTATCTACACTCCCTAACGACCTAATTATCCCGACAAAAAATTTATCATGTTCCTGACAGCTGACTAAGAGTATAAAATAATTCCCATACATAGGTATTATTGTTAAACATTTTCAAGAAAAAAAATGTTTCGAAGTAGGCAACAATTTACCAGTAACTGGAAATAGAAACATTTGAACTTAAACTGAAAATAAAATGAGAACGAAATAAAAAGAAAAAAGGGATAAGAAAAAGGAAACACACAGTCGGAAAAATAAAAAAATACATGGTTCAAATTGATTTCTACAATTTTCAACTGAATTCAATTTTTTTTAAGGAGCACAAAAAATTATGTCAGAGATCTCAGAGAAATTCTTTATTATAAACAATTGATGTTAAAGTAACATTTAGAAAATGGGGATTTTTAATATATTCACTTTTTATTTCTTTTTAATAGGAAAAGTTTTTCCGATTTGATGCAAGTGATGAAAGTATGACGTCACTGCTCTCTAAATCTGAATTTGTCAAAAATTTGTAAAAATTTCTACTAAGAATTAGTGAAATATAACTAATTGTTATAGTGAAAAACTACAAATTCATAGTAAAAAACTACTAATGTAATAATTACAAAATTACTAAAAATAGTATTAAAAAGGTTTCTCTGACCCAAATTTGTTTCAAGTTTGCCTACAAATTATTTTTTTTAAAATTTCCAAAAATCAACGAATTTTTTAAAAAGTTAATTCTAAAGCAAAATTTAAACAAATTTGGGTCAAAGAGACCCTTCTAATGATATGTATTTTAAGTAATTCCACAAAGTTTAGTGTCGAAATATTTATTATTTTTTAAGAGAGTTTACAGATATTTTATGACTATACCAATGACGTTATACTTCATTACATGCCCTTAATACTACGAGTCCTTATACTGAGAGAAATGTTTGTTTGATTCAAACATGTAAATTTGTTTGTTTTAATACACAGGTGGAATAAACAAAATATTTGCTAAAGTCAAATATATTTTATCTTTGATATGCGGTCAAACAAATAATAAGATAAGGTTTTTCAAGTGTTTCAAATGTAAGATTTGTTTACTCCAAACGAAACTTGTTTGACTATTGACTTACACGAAATATGTTTGATTAAAACAAATACTTTGATTGGGCCACTTATGTACCTATATAAATATGTTTGATATACAGTGAATTAGAAAAATGTTTGAATTGAACATAATATGTTATATTCAAACATCATATGTTTATTTAAATTGCATAATAAATTCAATTGAAAAATATTTTTTGGTTGATTATTATTATGTTTGAATCAAACAAACTTTTTCCTCGGTGCATTTGGCTCTGATATAAATAAATCTTTTTCTGAGTAAAGAATTTTATTTAAAAAAAGTGCGTACAAATAATATAAAAAAATTTGCTATTTGGATATTTGTAAGAAGACACTCAACTTCACTGCAAAAACTGCTGTCTTCTAAGTGTCTTATTTTAAGACATTTTGGTGTCTAAGACGCAATTAATGTCTTAAAATGAGACATTTTTTGCGTCTTAGATACAAAAAAGACATCAACATGTCTTAAAATAAGACACTTATAGAAGAGAGCAGTTTTTGCAGTGTTGTTTTCGCTAAATTGTTCTTCTAACATGAAAATTAAAGTTTTTTATTCTAAATTTACTTTTTAATTACTTTTTTTATAAACAATTTATATAAAAACATGCACTATTTTTCATTTATTATTTATAAGCTAAATAAAAAGTGCTCTGTTTTTTGTAATTTTAACTAGATCATAAAAAGTAAACATCTTTTTTAGAAAAAATTTGTTTAGGAATATATTTACCTGTTTTTAGAAACAATTCTTACAAATAAAAATAAACTAAGGTGACCAGTTTTGTTACAAAAAATCGTATTTTACTACGAACGAATGCAGTTCAGCTACATTTTAGGCCTAAAAAGTTACAAAACGCCTTAAATTATGTGAATTTGTTATTTCCTTATTTTATTTTACTAAAGAAATGAAATAAACCCATTTTAACTAAATATACACGTAAAAATGTTACTTTTTAAAATAACAAAATTCAATTTCTATAATCTAAGCATAATATTAAAAAAACGTAATTGTTTTGTATAATAACCTTAAGTTTATTTTCTTATAAAAATTGTTTATAAAAGCAAGTATATTTATTGCAAAACAATTTTTTATAGAAATAATGTTTACTTTGCATGTTTTATTAGAGATTAACAAAAACGTAACGATTTGTAGATTATAATTAGTTTATAATAAAGTTTAGTTTGCATAATCTAAGGATATTAGGAAAATACAAAAGAAGGCAATTTTTTGTCACAAAATTGTCCTTTCTAGTTTATTTGTTTATCTATATTGTTTATAAAAAAGTTAAATCTATTGTAAAACAAATTTTTCTAGAAAAGTTGTTGTTCACTTTAAATTTTTTGGAGAAAATTAACAAAAAATGCAACAATTTTTAGCATATAAATGCCCAAAAAGTGTATTTGTTTATATAAATTGTTTATAATAAAAAGAAAACTTAATTGTTAAACAAATTTTTTATTGTATAAAATTTAATAAGCATAGTAAAAGAACAACTTAGTGAAAATAAGTTGTTTTTCTATTCATAAATATACAAACAATGAATTTGTTTATATTTGTCGAAAAATTTTTACAATGAAAGAGACAAATAAATGTTAAAAATATACATTTTAAACCAAATTTGTTTATAATCCACATTAGGGTGTTTCAAAAAAAGAAAATGTTTAGAAATTGTTTACAGTCGCACGGAAATAAACTATACAAATGAAAAAAATTACCCCTATTTTTTATTCTTTTGATCTGACAATATTAGGGGTGCCGCTTGCACCCCCTATTTTCCCATTAGAAATACATGGAAGAAGTGTACTTTTTAAAAATGTGAGAAAATTTGTTCATAATTTTATCAGACAAGGCTCAGAAGTTTATAAGGCCTCGATAAATGTCCAAAGTTAAAAAAACTGTGGATTATTATTATTTTTTTGCAAACTGACCCTCTCCAGGTGTGCGTTTATTAAACACCTCTAAACATCAATACTGCATTTATAAGTAATTAGGTCTAAAATATTATTTTTCTACGTCTCTTCTTTTTATAAATTTTTTACTGAACAAAATACAAGGCTCGCTGCTTTATTAAATTAATTTTTAATTGTTTAAACAATTTTTTTCACATTTTTTGTTTTAATTAAATATCTTTAAAGCTTACAACTTTTCAAATAGCGAAGAGAAAAACAATTTAATTGATATAATTTAATTGATTGTTTAATAATATAAATTGTTTAAAATCAACTTTTCATTAAATTAACCTAGAATCATGTGGTTTTTTGCAATTTTCATTGAAGAACTATAAAAAAGATATTTATACCCAATTCCAATATACATTCAATTGTTTAAACAATTTTAGTTTGTTTAAACAATTTAATTGTTATATTTTTAAATTGTAATAATTTTTTTTAATAGCTGTAAATTCTTTAGTAACAATAGACAGAAAATTTTTACATGGAATATTTTGTTTACTTGTTTAAACAATTAAAATTGTTAAAAAGAATTTTCATTAAATCCTCCTAGAAGTATTTCGTTTTTTGTTTTCCTCATAAAAGAAATATCACGAATTTTTCCGTCTGCAATTTTCAAGACTTTTCAATTGTTTAAATAATTTATAATTGCGTAAACAATTTATTTTTCACATATTTTAAGGGTTTAACTAATTTTGTTTTTCATAACCTATAAAGAAAGCTTTTTAAATCTTTTTTACCTTATAGTTACCCAGAATCAACCTGTTTCTTTATTTTTCAATAATAAACCTATACCATTTAACCACTTTAATTGTTTAAACATTCAATTGAATTAAATTAAATTAATTAAATTGATTTCCCCTTCGCTATTTAGAAAGTTGTAAGCTTTTAAGATATTTAATTGAAACAAAAAGTATGAAAAAATATGTTTAAACAAATTAAAATTGTTTAAACAAACTAAAATTGTTAAAAAAATTGAATGTATATTGAGAATTGTGTATAAATAACTTAATTATAGTTCTTCCATGAAAATTGCAAAAAAACATGATTCTAGGTAAATTTAATGAAAAGTTAATTTTAAACAATTTTTATTGTTTAAACAATCAATTAAATTAAAAAAAATTAAATTATATTAATTTAATTGTTTTTCTCTTCGCTATTTAAAAAGTTGTAAGCTTTTAAGATATTTAATTAAACAAAAAATATGAAAAAAATTGTTTAAAACTAATTAAAATTGTTTAAACAATTAAAAATTCATTTAATAATGCAGCGAGCCTTGTATTTTGATCAGTAAAAAAAAGTATAAAAAAAGCGAAGTAGAAAAATAATATTTTAGACCTATTTACTTATAAATGCTGTATTCATTTCATGTTTAGGGGTGGTTATTTAACGCACCCCTGGAGAGGGTCAGTTTGCAAAAAAATAATAATAATCCACAGTTTCTTCAACTTTAGACGTTTATCGAGATCTCATAAACTTCTGAGCCTTTTTTGATAAAATAATTAACACATTTTCGCACATTCTTAAAAAAGTACACTTTTTCCATGTATTTCTAATGGGAAAATATGGGGTGCAAGCGGCACCTCTTAATATTGTTAGATCACCAAAATAAAAAATAGGGTAAATTTTTTTTCATTTGTAGTCGATTTCCGTGCGACTTGAAAGCATTTTCAAAATTTTTCTTTTCTTTAAACACCCTAATCCACATATGTTATAAAATCGGGACCCTCATGCAGATCTTCAAGAGATTTATTGTTAAAATTAAAATAAAGTATTTGAAGTTCTTTAAAAATTGTAGCCAAGATTTGAACACTTTTTTATTAATTCTTCCCACTGTGAAACAAAAAAAAAAAGAATAAATACGAAATATTCTTAATAATTAGTAGCAAAAATAGTGATTGTTTACCTTTTTACGATTTGAAATTGATCGTGTAAGATTGTTAAATGAATTTTTCACTAGTATTAAGAAGGAAGGTTTTAAGATAAATAACAATAGATAGATATAAATAACAAGATAAATTAAGATAATATTATAAGTCTTTGAGATATATAACAAATCAATAAAATTGATTTGCAATTTAATAGTTTAATCTTCTTTAATTCATTTATGTTATACTCATAGCCAATCTAATATTTGGATGAAAAAAATTATAGGTTTGGAACTAAATATAAAATTTCTTGAAGATCGCTTTGGGAGTAATTACAAAGAAAGAGGAGAGTAATAAGGGGTTATTCTCGAAAATGATTTCTTGTGTAAGAGAGCAGACAGCTCTTAAGACAATTCTGCGCATGTAATCGAGTAAACCACAATACCACCAGCGTGGATGCCCGACAAATAGGTCTCTTTGAGGTAGGAAGAGGAAACAATCAGAAGAGAGATGAATGATTGGAAGAGGTGGAATAGAGAGAAGAGATGTTTATTTAAAGTTTAAACGAACAGCACACGGCGAAATAAAGGAGAAATATTTGGACGGGTAGGTGCTGATGATTCAATATAATTCGCTAGTTTCATGAAATTTCTAGAAGAATTTTCTATTCTCGATTTCTCATTTGATTTTTAATTTCTTGCCAAATTTGAATTCACTCTCATATTTTTTTCATCCTTATTTCAATAAAGAATATAAATGATATGACAGAAAGTCGGTAAATATCTTTGAAGTTTCTCGTAACGAGGATGTCAATCTTAATTCAGTCTCAAAAGTCAAACGGAAAAGGATACGTACAATGATTTAATTGAACCGGAAGAAACTGTTAAGAATAATACAAGGAAAACATATTTGCCACATGTTGCAATGACAAATAAATTAAATAGTTCATTAAACCTTGAGGAATATATTTGAATAATTTTTAATTTTATTCTTTTTTTTTATTATTGCGTTCCACTTCGATGATCAAGTTATTTATCAATTTTTTTATTCATCTTATTTCCTTTCTGCTTATTATCTTCTTATTTTTCTTTTCTTTTTTTTTTTATGTAAGAGTAGCATTTCTTTACTTATTATTGCTAACAATATGCACTGAGAAGAAAAAAACAGCAAGACTTTCACGACTGTACAAGACACACAGTTGGATGTGACGTTGACTTCAAAGTTTTGTATGTCAGATAATGGAGCAGACAGCTTCCGTGAGAAACGCAGAATTGATCAGATGCTCACATTTCAATAGCATTCCAAGTGACCAAGTGGACGAGAATAATTTCAATTTTCCGGCCAATAGCAATACAAGAAATTGAATCCTACGCAGGAATATATACAGGGAATGGCTTTCAAATTGTACATGATCAATAACTATCATAATCAAGAAACAGTTATATCGCAATATAGTACATTTCTCGATAGGCCGTTTCTCTTGTTCAACTGTCAATGATGTCAAATCATGTGGATCTTATTTTATTCGAGTACTATTTGACTCCACCTTACTATTTTTTATATACCACTTTTTTCATTCCGCATTATTCATAACAGCAATAAAATTACTTTACAATCTGTATGTAATGATTTTATTTATCATTATGAGATGTTCCTAAGGTCAACATAAATTTGTATTAAATTTAATAGTGGTTTACTTTATTTAAGAAAATATAGTGTACAGAAACCTGAGTACCAAAACAAAAAATAGAAGTAGTTTTCTATCAATTGTGATTGCATACAATTATTTTGAATCCTGATGAATGTGCATTGATCAATCTCCCCAGGTGATCTTAATCTGTAGAAATCCTATTTATATTAACTCTGGCAGAACCAACTATTGGTCCATCAATCTATTCATACCAAGGAATCTGAGCAAGGACTTATCTTGGCCCTATAGTATCCGAATGCTGGAAATAGGTATCGTAATCGAGATAGGATTACTGTAACATTGATATGGTAAATAATTCGATTGGATCGATGTGTGTTTTGTAAGGATAACATTAATTAATGTTCGTTTTATTGAACAGAAACAATTAAATTTCTCAGCTTGGGATCTTCACATTAAAAATATTGAAATCCTATACACTTTAATAAAGCACAACATTATGTTATACTCTAATGACTTTATACATATTCTCTATTCTATTTTTCTAATTGAGCACTAAACCTCACCCTCCTCTCTATAAATTAAACTGATGAAATGCAATACACCTTTAATTAATAATCTGAATTAAAAATAGTCATTTAAGTTAAAACAAGAGTCGCAATTTTTAATCCATTCTAAAACACGAATAGTTACCAGAATCGAAACTTGCGAAATTCAATCCGGCACGAAAGCGTGATGCGCGAGCATTAGAATCCATCGTGGACAAAAGTGTATCGTGTTTCTATTGAAGTAAAAAGAGTTCGATAGAAATCGATGGCTCGTTATGGTGGGAAAATGTTGAAAAGGGCCAGTCAAGCAGGATGCATTCGCTTGATTATACGCTGCCATAATGTCCTTTGTGTCAGACATGAATATTAATTAGACCTCGCGAGAAAGCCGGTCTCGAATTCAACGACCCATATCGGACTTTTATTTAAACTTGTCCACAAGACAAGGCGATTCGTATAATATGCACTCTCGGCGATGTTGAGTCGACCACCCATATCGAATTTCAGAAATGCACATCCTTCAGTTATTC
Source organism: Ganaspis brasiliensis (assembly GCA_037103525.1). NCBI lineage: Eukaryota > Metazoa > Arthropoda > Insecta > Hymenoptera > Figitidae > Ganaspis > Ganaspis brasiliensis. The sequence goes on along the minus strand of JAZKLR010000145.1, from coordinate 5,700,060 downwards.
AAGCATCGTTGCTCCCTTCTGTCCGTTTTCAACACTTTTATTCTTTAACTCGCAAATTACAATGTTTGTTATCCAAGCAGGAAAAATTATATTCACCAATACCTATCTCGTTTCACCGGTTTTGAAAATAAAAATAAACTATTTCTAATAAAAAAAAGAAATTGCAAAGCTACTTTGTCCTTATTGATGATAAAGGCATCGTTCTTAAATAGAATCTCATTCGGATATACCGCAAAGTTAACTTTAATGTTTCTCCCATAACGTGTATGGTTAATTATCCCGGAGGACTTCTATGTGAAACTCTCTCGACACCCGTTGCTTAAGGAAACTTTTTGACACAATGGCCCCTTCTGGAGCAATAGGTAACGGAATTTACGCTAGACTACAGTTGTAGGAAACTTACCTAACTCGCAGTAAAGACAGTTCCTAATTGCTAGAAAATCTCCAGAAGCAAGTTATCGGACTTACCTGAAACAGAAAAATCATAGTTATATCTTACGACAATTTTTATAAGAACAAATAATTTCTAGATAATTATGTATTGAATAAATGGGTGTTTTTTTTGGAAATAAAAGGTCGATAATAATTTAGGAATAACTAGATGTATTAAGCCAGACGAAATTTACAAAAATTAAAATCCGCCCCTACCCCTCTCTAGCGGCTAAACTGTTCGTTTAAATTTAATACAATTTTTAATTACTCTGTTTGAAACTATAAACAATGATTGCAATAATAAAAAAAAAGCAACTGCCATTTCAAAACAAATTTGTCTATATCCCCGGGCACGTATTCTTTTTAGCATCAACGTTATGGTATCCTTAAAGAAATTTCAAATGGATCCTAACAGTGATCTTGCTAGAGTTTCCTGTGCCCAATAGGCTCTAGTGGGGAAAAATGGTAAGGGACCATTTTTTAGACCACCTACGTGATCTAATCCTTGAACAGGTGACGTAAGTATTTTCTAGTCTGGGCAGCCTAGATAGTTTCATAGAACCTCATAGGGTTCCAGTAAGTATATTGTAGCCTAGATTTAACCGATCTTGACCCTACTATAATCCAACATAATTAATAGGGAAATTTTTCTACAAGTAGCTGTTTTCTCTAATTATCACATAAATCACAGAAATTTCAGATTAAATGTATTGTAATATTAATAATATTAATTCGCTTTAAATTTTTAAGAAAATGTAAGTACACTTTTGTACGAGAAAAGTAAAAATCACTGTAATCCTACATGATAGCGTTTTGTTAACGGTAGGGGAGACCGGGGCTAGTTGGGTCAGGGGTAGAGTGGGTCATTGCAGTTTACTCAAAAGCTATTAGTGGAATAAATTTCTCTCTACTCAAGAATTATGTCACATAGTGAGATGCAAGTTTGTGCCAAGTTTCATTGTTATATAATCATTTATGTGAAGTAAATGTAAGAAAAACTAATTTTGATACTCCAAAGTAAATTTTTACACACTTGGTTTTTTTGTTATATCTTCCTGAGTAATAGTTTTAGAAAAAGTTTAATTATCAAATTTTGACCTTTGAATAGTTCCTTTTAAAGGACAATGAAGAGATTTTAATTTATATTTGCAGTATCGATAGAAAAAAATCAAATATTTGAAAAACACAGGCGGGGTGAGTGGGGTCGTTTTGACCGGGGTTTGTTGGGTCGCCCAAATGCATGAGGAATCTACTATATACTTATACTACATTAATAAACTACATTAATTTAATTAAATTTCACTATCAATAATTTATTTCAGTTAATTAACACTAATGGTAATACTTTTTAACAATTAGGAATTAAAAAATACGTTTTTTCAATATGAGCAATTTTTTTATTTTATAATCTTATACTTCCACTGCTCCAATTTAAATTTATTTATTTTTCAATTTCTTTTATTATAAAATAACCCTAAAAACTAAGTTTATTATATAAAGTAATGTTTTAACAATTGAACAGTAAAATTTTAATCGTGACCCAATATGCCCCGGGCCGGGGCGCGTTGGGTCACTTTAGATTTCTCCAAAAACAATGTTCCCCAAAGAAAAATAAAAGTAATAACGGGACTTTTTCTTTTTTAAATGAAAGCTAAAATATCAAACAGGTTTCCTGTACCATAAGGTTTTCATAAATTAGATATTAACGAACTTAAACAACGAAGAGTTCAAAATGGCCCAACCAGCCCCGGTCTCCCCTACATCTTTTTATCTTGTCAAATCGTTATGGAGTAGGATTCGGTTGATTTTTATTTCTCGTACAAAATTTTAATCGCACTTTTCTTTAAAAGTTCAAGAATATTAATATTATCTACTTCATTTGCAATATATTTCTTCTAAAATTACCAACACTTACAGTGCCGTCCAGCAGAATTTGACCACCATTCAGAATTTTTTTCTTTACCAAAAGTTTTATAGTTTGTTAACCAATAAAGATAAAACAATAATTGAGGACTTTTTTAGCTTATGTTCTATACTTTTAGCATATCTAACGAGAAAAAAATGTTAATACTTAATTACTCTCAACAATAGTCAAAATATTCCATTTTTTTGCCAATTTCAAACTGATGTATTTTATAAACAAATCATCACATTTTAATCGCAGACAGTGCAATTGAAAGATAATTTTATCACCTTTAAAACAAATTTTTAAAAATTATTCTAGAAACTTTTTTAACAAAGATATAGGTAACTGTTTAAAAAAACAGCACTTTTTTCTAAATACGCATAAGTCCAGAACGGTTGATTTTGGAAAAAAAATTATTAAGAAAGAAAATGTGCCTTCTTATATGTAGAATCAGAAGAAAATATTTAGAATTAAGAAAAACATTTTGTTGTAATTCTAAATGTTTTTTTGATTCTACACAAAAAGGGCACATTTTTTGTCTTAATAAATTTTTTTAAAAATGAACCGTTCTGAGCTTATCACTAATTAAACAAAAATTTAAAAACTCAAAATATGCTAAAAAAAAATTATTTTTTTAATCTAAATATCTTTTCTGATTCTACACAAAAAAGGGCACATTTTTTGTCTTAATAAATTTTTTTAAAAATGAACCGTTCTGGACTTATGACTAATTAAAAAAAAATTTAAAAACTCAAAATATACTAAAAAGAAATTATTTTTTTAATCTAAATATCTTTTTTGATTCTATACAAAAAAGGGCACATTTTCTTTCTGAATAATTTTTTTCCAAAATCAACACTGAGAAAATAAGTTGACTAAATATAACCAATTTTTGATTAAATTTAGCAGAGAGAGGTTGTTGATATAGCACCTGCAAAGCTCTTTTTTTTTATTATTAGCAGATTAAATGATACTGTTAACCTTGAAGTTTGGTTGTGATCGCCGGTATCTTGTGTGTTTTGTTTAGAGTCCCTTAACCTAGAAATTGTCTAAAGGCTTATTTTCTCAGTGAATCGTTTAAAAAAAGTGCTGTTTTTTTTTAAACAATTACCTATATCTTTTTTAAAAAAAATGGTAGAACAATTTTTTAAAATTTGTTTTAAAGGTGATAAAATTATCTTTCAAATGCATTGTCTGCGATTAAAATGTGATAATTTGTTTATAAAATACATAAGTTTGAAATTGACAAAAAAAAAATGGAATTTTTTTACTATTGTTAAGAGTAATTAAGTAGGGGAGTGGGTCCCAAGATGGACATTTCGTATAAAATTTTTGTTTAAGGTGACAGCGCCATATGCTTTTTGTCATTTTTGTTGTTTGTATAGACAAAGATTTTGATGCACATTTAAAGAAAAAAAACCAGTTGGTTTTTGTTTTACACATACCACGTAATTTTGTGTCCAAAAAAGTTTTGTAACAGTTTTTTCCCAAGTTGGTAAAGTTATTTAAATTTATGATTTAGAATGAGTACTTAACGTTATAAAATTCTTTATTTATCGTATAATAATATCCTAAAATGATTTTACTAATTCAGTGTTCGTATATATATTTTTACTAGGGATTAAAAAATGGCGTCATTACCCTAAGATGGACAGGCCTCAAATGTCAATGTATTTATTTGGATATTTTCAATTTTACACTTTTTTCAATAATTTTTTGTGACAATTAATTAAAATTTTTATTTTCCACCATAAAATGTGATGTTATCGTTAGAGAATTTGATATATCGATATTTTATTACTTTTTACTGTTAAGCTAATAAATTGAAGTTTTTAGAAATGTTATTTCTTGATTAATTCTGTAAAATGATTAAAAATTAGTTTAAGAATTGTTACACGATGTGCATTTTTTATTTACTACAATTTTCAGAGACTTTTAAGAAGGTGTCCATCTTGGGGCCACTTTTTTTAGACCGTAAATTTTAACAATTAGAAAAATTGCTTTAAAAAATGTTTATGTTTAAAATAAAATTTTATCCATGTGGCTATAAGTTACCTTATAAATTGTACTTTCATCCGATATAAAACATTTTTATATATTTTCATCGGTTTGGATTCTACAGCAATAAATCGAAAGGGTGTCCAACTTGGGGCCCTCTTCCCTAATAATTTTTTTTTCTCATTAGATATCCTAAAAGTAGAGAACATAAGCTTTAAAAAAGTTCTCATTTATTGATTTATTTTAATTGGTTAACAAAATATAAAACTTGTTGTAAAGACAAAAATTCTGAAGGGTGGGCAAATTTTGCTGGACGGCATTGTAAGTGCTAAACATCAAGAAACTCTGGAGCTATAGAGAATTCGTGCCCAGGTTTTTCTCTCTTTATTTTTTATGAATTGTGACGCTCTTTTTAATTTATTATCTTTATATATATATAATATAACAATATAAGATAATAATAAGATAATTTCATTATCTTTCTAATAATAATAATAATAATAAAAGAAGATCAGGAACTAAATTTGAATTCGTATTTATTATTACCAGAGTGACGCAAAATAATTTCTAGACCAGATGCGAGGCGGTAAGTAACCACACCAAATTAAAAATGAACAGAAGTAAGTACATATAGTTGAAATACCTTAAAATAATTTATTGGTAAAGTACCAACTAGATTTAATTAAGAAATTTATATTCGGAGAACCGTTGGAAGGTTCCAATTTTCAGCAATTTGGCACGCTTATGCTTGGAGTTAATCTGCTTTTTTTAAATTTAATAAATTTCCCAGTTTGAAAATGAAAGAAGAGATTGTAATGATGAGAAACGCAAACTGAAATTTAAAAAAAATTCATTGCTAAGTTTACGTGATAAGCCCCCAGGAGGAACTGACCCAGCCTTTCGGACCACCATCCTAGGCTCTTCTTTCTTCAAGATTCAGTTCCAATCGATCGTAAGTCTAGCATTGACTCTGATTATACCATCCATCTAAAGATTCCAAATTTTCGAAAAAGCTTCTTATGATTAGCTAGCTGATGTGACTGCATCTGCGCAGAAGTTCGTCGCGATGACATTAAACTTCTGCGCAGGCTCTAACATAAAAACGAGCGTATCATAAGGTGCTTTTTCGGAAATTCCGTATCATAAGGTAGATGGTATAACCAGCCTCTATTTCCATTTTCTAAAGTGCAGATAATCCTCAAAACCTTTTTCTATCTATTGTAGCCAAAGATTTAGTAAATTTATTAATTTTACATTTCAAATATTATAAAATGCCTACAATTTGCTGTTTTAAAAATATGTAACTTGTTAACGAAAGGCAATTTAGAAAAAAACATATCCGAGAAATAAAGATGTTGAATAAATAATAAAAGGAATTTTTTATAAGATGATGGGACGTGGATGGATGATCATGAGTAGTATTTTAATTTGATCTGGTAGATTCTTGAACGAATTAATCAACAGTAATAATCCGCCTCTGGGCATCCTTCCATGATGGTTAGATCGGATCGTCTTGGTGCATTTTATCGCTGTTATCCCTGCCATACGGAGTTGGTATCGAATTTTATCGTGTACTTTCGCTTCGAATTTCACGGTGCAGCAACTGCGTTCTCTGCTTGCGGTTTCCCTGTCCTCGAACTCAGAATATATAAGATCTTGAGCGATACGGACGGTCCCATTGGCGCATACCTGCATTATATGCGACGCGTTAATGAAGTCGCTTGGCACTTAAGCACGTGCGTCTGCAGACTGAAAGACGGTGCCGCACAGCTGCATACAAACGGAGGAGAAAACTATAAGTGTAGCTTTCTGCAGTGGAGAACGATATGCATATACAGAGACGCATAAGGAGATTGTATTCACTTTCAAGTAGAGCGGCATAAAAGAACTTTTTTCTTTCTCTTTTCCAATATCATTATTCTTAGCTACATATATGAAGCTGTGATCGTAGCTCGCCTACTGCAAGTTCCACTTCTGCTTATGCAAAAAGCTACCATTGTTCAAATTCCATTGGGATCGTAGATATTTTTGTCTTATGATTGTTTTCTATTCTAAAATTCACTCGTCGCAGGTAATAAAGAGGTCAATAATCTATTTAAATTTTTGTTGAAGATATTAATGGCCAAATGATATGATCAAAAGAAGATGCAGAGTTGCGGTCCGCTCCTGAATGGAAAAGTGTAGGAACAGAATCCTACATATTTATGAATTATTCAGGCGTTTGATGATGTCCGACCGATTCTTTATGGGAAAAGGTCCTTCGAAACGTGATATGTCCGACGTACGAGGAGAATATCAAGACACAAATTGCCGAAAATGCTGTTGGACTTGCGCGTTTCGTGGCATAAAACCTCCTACAACTGCAATTGATATTCGTCCAGAACTTTTACGAGGTGATCAGAGTTTTATGGGATGGACAGGAGAAAATAAACGAAAATATGTTTGTGAGAAACGATAAAGTCGCAGTTACCGAGATTTTCTTATGTTGACTTATTTATAAAATGCAAACAAGCATTTTTATCAATCTAGCAAAAGGTAAAGTAACAAAATTGGAAAAACTAGAACTTAGTCTCTGACATTCGAAGTAAATGATTTTATTTGTTTTACGGAAATAAAAACCAGATAAATAAAAGAAATTAGAAAAAGGAAAAAGCAGGAAGTCCTGCAGAAGAAAAAGTACAAAGATTGGAGGTATACGCATGATTGTGAGAAGCAGATATTGCAAAGTATGTGCGCGTGCATATCTTTTTATGGATACACCCACGTGATGTAACCCTTCTCCTTCTGTTATTTGAACATTATGTGAAGCTGCTTCTATGAAACCACGTTTTTACAGCAACACACTTCATTCGTTACGACTCCACTGCCAATCCTCGTTTTATGGAGACCCACCGTTGCATAAGGATGTCTCATATCACCAGTTCTAAAAAAACTTTCAAAAGATGAGACGTGTCACAAACTCTTGTCCAGGAAGAATATACAGGCAGCAGGTGGTAACCCTGCATATCCTATGTGCTTCATTGATCACACTCTTACGCTTCTTTAAACTTCGAGTTTTAAATTTTAGAATATACGTCCCTCGAGGTTGTAATTTTGCGCTTAAGAATGGAAATCTGCTGCTCTTTTTTACCATCACAACAATCTGCACCAAACATGTATCTTGATATTTTCTTCCCTGAAAGGAATTTCAATATATTAAACTTTTTTTATTAGAAGTTTAACGTCGCATCTATTACATGGTAATTAGCGACGACCAAATTTAATAATATTGTTATTATAGTTACAATACTGATTTTAGCAATTTTACAGTTCTATTAAATGGATTTCTTTTCTTATATTAGAGTATATAATTTAGTGTATAGGCTCACGTTTATTTTAACGCGAGAAAATGCTAATAATGTTTTCTTTTTGTTTTGTCTTTGAGAAGTTTGATTAGACCAAAGGAATTTTATTATGGTGAACAACAATAAGACGTTTTTTCAGTGAGAATCGAAAGGTGAATCTGTTTTTAAAATGATGATGATGATGATAATGATGATAATGATGTCGCCAGCACCGATATCTAGCCTCATGTGCTCGTAGGAAATTTGCAGTTGCACAATAATATGATACCTATGATAACTAAACTCATGGAATCGCCTCGATTCCTAAGATGACCTAATAAGGATCAAGCTTAGAATATACGTTAACTATGATCTGATTTTCACCCACTAGGGTAGATTTGTGTCTATAAAAGCAAACGCGTTTTCATTTTCAATTGTTATTTACTCCGATACAAAATCATAGTTCACTTCGCGTCGTCGCGTGATTTTAAATATCGTCTTGAGCTTGGCCCTTCGGTGATTATAAATTTTACGGCTGTAACTCTTGCAATATCAAACAGCATAGTTTACTCGTTGTTCTAAAAATTGAGCAAGTATTCTCATCGATAGAATTGTGAGCAGGTCAAGAAAGTAAAATTGTAATTTAACTGTCGTATTTAGTGTAATCAACTAACACCAGTGAGAAGTATCAACCGTTCTTTTTTAAGAGAAGAAAAAATCACTGCGTCATCAACTGTACCAAATCATTTCTGCCCTCAGAACTGAGGTAAATGTAAGTAACAATAAGCATTTGTAAACCCAAGAAATAACACAAAACTTGTAACATTTGATCACTCTAACGTTCAATAAATTATAATCATATACATATCAAAGTATCTTTTTTATTTATTTAATAAAAGGGCAATTGTATAAATAAATCAGTTTAAATATTCAAAGATAAACGACCCTCGTAAGATCGATAGAATACAACGTACCCACAATAAAAATCCTATTCTAAAATGAACAGACGTTGTGGTTACCTTCAGACGTGTAACTCCATTTCCGAGTCTCCCATTGGTCATTGCATATCAAACCTCACTATCGATAGTTTTTAGTTTCCATTTTTTGTTTTGCAGAGGAATTAAAACCTATTAATTGAATATTGTAACTTTAAGTTTATTTTATAAAATTTCTTATAATGTTAGCAATCTAAAATAACAAAAAATTTTATTAAAATAGTTAATACATAGAAATTAGCTTTGACCTTGACTTCCCTATACGAGAACCCTTTCGACCAACTTCGGAGGTGTAACACGTTTTATCGGGCTTCTGATTGGCTAGCAGATTTTGAATATTTTTTGTCAACAATAACATTACAGTTTAGACGTTTATTTGGAGTATTTTTCAATTTATTTTAAATTTTCGTTTAATAAATAATTGCATTTTATAAAATAATAAATTAAAAATAAATTAAATTCTAATAATTATGGAGTGATAGTTTAAGAAATGACAGTGATTTTAGTGAAGTTGTTAAGGTTATAGTGTTTTAAGTGAAATAATGTTTTGTTTACATTGGCATTCGTTTCTGACAGGTGAGTAATAATAATAATATTAATAATCTTTTATTTCTTTTTATTTTATTTGTAACTTATTTATCTGTTTTTTAGAACTATTATTAAAAGTTTTTTTTTCCTAAAAGTATCATAATTATTTATGTATGTCATTTAAGGTTTTGATATTTCTTTTTATTCTAATGCACGTGGTGATTGTCACCGGGTTTTTTTTCGGTCACGTGGAAATTGTGAAACCGGTAAGTTATAATAATTTTTAGTTCTTCAGTTTGTTGTATTGTATGTTAATAATTCATTAAGTTTTTAAGTTTCTGTAAAGTGAAAATATTATACTTCCATGTTTAAGGTTATGTTTTTTATCCTTCTCCAGTTACGTAGTAATGGTTAGTGACAGGTAAGTAATAATAATAATTTTATTTTATTGTAAGCTTCTAATTTATTCATCTTTTTTTTTATTACATTAATTCAATAGTTCTATTTTCTTCATTAAAGTATCATATTGATAAAAGTCATTTGCGGTTAGGATGTTTGTTTCTATTGTAATTCAATAGTTACATTATGTGATAATTATCATTGCAGTTTTTTGACAAGTAATTCATTTTATTTAGTTTATTTAAAACATTAGTTTATTAAATAATTATTTTAAATTTATAAAATGAGTATAGTTATAATAAACATAATCGTAAAATAATTGTAAGTACAGTGAACAATAATAACTTTTTTAAATTTCTTTTGTTTCTAAATTTCTAATTTATTTACATTTAAAACAATTGTGTTGTTTATTATTTACATTCTTTATTTATTAAATTAAAACTAATAATAATTCATTACTTTTAATTAATATATTGAATTATTTATTATTGTATTGAAAATAATATTTTATTAATTCTTTTAAATTATTATTAACATTATTTCAATTTAGCCTTCGCTCGGGATGAAACAATAATTATCTCTGGAATTTGTATTGGTTCACCTAATTTTTGGCTTAAATGATATTGCATTTCGAACTTGTCTCTAATGTTTTTGTACTTTAAGCGCAATGGATTAGGAACTGAGTTACACTTGTTGTCACTCCATATACTTCACTCATGGGTGCTACTTATTTTATCCAGTAAATGACTGTAGGTTAATCTGATGTGACCTATACGGAGTCGAGTTAAAATTTCTTGGTCCTTTCGTTTGAGTGTTTTCCATGTTGGGTGGTCGGGATTTTGTTTGAAGATTAGTTTCTCTTGGACTATTGTTTAATGTTTTCTTCCAAAGTCCTCTTACTTTCTGTTGAAGATACTTTTTGGTATTTGGAATGCTGAGCAAGTTTTCGATTTCGTCGTTTGGAAGGGATTTTGCGAATTACTTAGATGATCTGCTTGCTCGTCTTCCTTAATTCCTTGGTGATGCGGTATCCATGCTGTTATTATACTTCTTTGTTTTTTTAATATTTTTGTAAAAAAATTTTTTATTTTTTTTAATCTGTGGACTTTGTGTTGTATAGCTGCGGTATTGCACTAAGATAAATTGTCTGTTTTAATAATATGATTTTGTAAACGTAAATTAATAAATTTGAACAAAAATAAGATACACCAAAGTTATTAAATTGTTATTATTAGGTATTTAGAAAGATGCATGAGTGCAAGAGCGCAATGTCTGAGATAGTTTTTTTTCTAATGTATGCAGGGAGAGAGTTTCTCACTGCACACTTGGTATATAGGTACACATATTTGTGTATTCGTTGACATTTAAAGAGGAGAAGAAGACAGGCTGACAGGATATTCGAGTCCCGGTACCCACTCCAGAGTCTTCGTGTACATGCGCCTACCTAAAAGGAGAAGAGTAAACCCACTCTGGGGAAACTTTACCGGAAGGTTCGCATTACATCGCGTCTCGGCACCGAGATGATGGTTCAAGGCTTTTTAGCCTCACCGCACGCGCTTTCCGCTTGCGAGGATTGCCTGAGCTTAAGACGAGCTTACTTGGCCCAACGGGCTATTCGACTTAGCCTTCGCATAAATAAAATAATCCAGCGCTGTTTGTTTCCTTCCTTCCTCTTTCATCCTCCTTCATGCAAATATACACAAGGCAAAGAAACTTTATAATGGGATCAAGTTATTGAAACTTAAAGTTATAAGTGAAATGTCTATCAACCTGAAAATTCACACAATAATTCCATTCATTGCAGAAGTAACTGGTTTAGAATTGTCTGGAAAATCCTACTTTTTCGGTAATTATACATTTACAAATTTTTTTTCTTTAATTTTTAGGATTGGAAATTTTCTAGTATTTGTAGACAATTTTGGAGTGGGTTAACTAATGCTTTCAAATTAACGAATGATAATAGGCTTGCGTGTATCGTTTGAATTCGGAAAGTGCGATCATTGACGATTATTTAGGTGTGAGGTAGGAAAAAACTCGAGGAGAGAAGCCTGTTTAGTCTTTTATCAAATTTCTTAACCAAAGCAGTGATATTCACTGCTTATTAATTTATAATTTTTTTAAATGTATAAGAGTTATATCAAATTTTGTAAGTGGTATACATATATGTGACGTTCAAGGGTGAAAGAGACCTTAGCTGCAGAAAATTAGATTTTGAATTTTTATTATGAATCGATAGAATTTGAGTTGTTCTTTCGCATACAGGAATACAAAAATTTTTATGTCTATTAGTTTTTGAGTAATTGGCAATGAAACATAGGCGCAACATAACAATAACATACACTGAAAAAAAAAGTTCATTGAATCAAGTAAATGCATGTACTTGAGGTAGTTTACTTGAGACAAGCCCATATTTTTTTATTTGAAAAAATTTATTTTTTTGTCCCAAGAAAATATTAGCATTGGAAAAAGTACTTAAAGTAAGAAATTCACCTTTCATAAAAGTAAAATATGTACTTATCTCAATCAAACTATTTTACATGCGACAAGACTCAAAAAGTATTGAGTCAAGAATATTTGCTCTCAGGTCAAATAATGAGTATAATGTTTTGAGAATTTTTGTTTCTTGAACAAAATGATTTTATTCGTTTGCCTTAAATAATTTTTTACTCAATACAACACAGATGTTCTTGCTCCAAGAATATCTTGCTACCTATAGCTTAAATAGGAGTTTTTGCAATTTGATTTCAAGCGTGGCGTATCAGAGTGGACAGCGTGCTCAACTCGGGGTCGTGCGGTCGCGGGTTCAATCCCACTGGACTCTAAAAATTTTATTTCGTAATTTATTTACTCAGCTGCAATAGTTGTTAGTTAAATGTAAGTATATATGTAAAATAAGTATTATTTAAATAAATAAATAAAATAGAGGTGTTATAAATATGAAAAAATGCAAATATAATGATAAAGAGAATAAAAGGAGTATGAGAAAAGGATGAGGGGAGTCAGAGGATTATTAAAACGAGAAAATATTTTTGCAATTCAAAAAAAAAATAATTTTAGATCAAGAAAATATGTTCTCATATTGAGATAATATTTTCTCTAGTCAAAATTTTTTACGTTTCTTGCAAGCTTGTCAAATTGTCAACGCGATCCTATATGTTCTTGGCTCAAGAATATTTGCGCTCCGCACAATCATACTATAGCAAGTCCATCGTTTTCTTGAACTAATATCATAATTTGCTTGTCCCTATTCAAGCCGACGATATACTTAAAGCAAATAAAATGTTCTTGATTCAATGACATTTTTTTTTCAGTGTAGGCAGGCTCAACTTCAAACGCTTATCCTGTAAAATTCATTTCTTGCAGCTAAGGTCCCTTTCACCCCGGAACGTCACATATGTACAAGAGGTACGAAAGGTTTAAGAGAAAAAAGTTAAATTATAAAAAATAAACAGTTTTTAGCAATCATAAAAAAGGGTTTAACAACCATTTCTGCCGGCATTGTACATTTTAAAAAGTATTAAAAGGTGTAATGTTGTTCAAAAATATGTATAAAAAATTTGTATTTGAATATCATCGTTTTTTAAGTAGCAACAACTTCACACTTAATTTTTGGCAAAAACAAGATGATTTGAATGATCGTTCGGCGAACCGAAATGTTGATTTTACGTTTACCGAGTCAGAAAAAAATTGACAGCTCGTATTATGTCAACTTGATAAAAACAAAAAATATCGTTCTTTTCTAGGATCGCTGAAATGCATATTTTGAGCGCATAATGCATAAAATAATTAGGTTCTCATAAGTCCAAATTTACTAAAAGACTTGTGAGAACCTCATTATTTTACTTACAAATTAAAATGTCACTTATCTTTTGCATTTAATTTCAGGAAATGAGGCAATAATGCGAAAAAAGTTGGCTCATATTGCGAAGAACAAAATGAAGATATAATTTGTAATAATTGAAAGAAATCGAGAACAAAAGAGAAAACAATGCTTGATTTGAAAATATGACAGTGAACTTATAAGATCGTGTATAAGGAATATTCATTCTGTCCGTAAGTGTTAAAATCAGAGAATTGTGAAAGGCGCGCTTGAAATTGAAGAAAGGGGTGGAATGGTTGGGGGGGGGGTAGAAGTCTGGGTGGTTTGATATTAAATCCGGGTGACTGGCTCGACCCGAACGAGACGAGGAGGCTTCGCAACACCAGATGGAACTGACGTTGTGAGTGACGTCAAATTAAAACACGCAGCAGCAACGCGACGATTTGACGACACGCCGTAAAACCTCATGCCCTTTTACCTCTACTTTTTCCTCCACTTCGTCTACTCTTTTTAGAGTCTAGTCCAACCACCTCTTGCCAGCGATACTAAACACTCTCACGACATCCGTATAATAGGTATATGCACTTACAAAATGTGTATAGCATTCCCTGATATCGCCGACAGGATCGGAAACCACAGATATGCGAATGAAAAAAGGAAATTTTCTTTTTTTCCTTTTCTTTATTTAACCAAGAGACTGCAGAAAGGACAGGAACTCCTATTTTCGAGGATAATACGTTTCTATACGAGAAAATGAATTTGCCGGCTTTGCAAAGTATATTGCTCAAGTAATGTATGTACTGAGAAAAAAAGCAGTTCATGAAATAATAGTGCACGGTTTTAGACCGTTTTAAATAATGGGATATAAAGTTTCAGATAATTTCAACTCTACATTTTCATGCGGTTAATGCAGAAAGTGTTTAATGCTCAATTGCTTTTTTTCCTTAACAAAAAAGAAAAAGAATATCAGCATTTTTTCGAATTTGGCTCAGAATATTAATGGTTTTAATTTGAAAAGAATTCAAGCTAAAATTTGATTGTGAAACAAACTTTAAATGGGATTTGATTTTTTCAACTGTTTCAAAATGAAACCAGTTAAAACTATAACATTCAGAATGCTTTCAACTCTAACTGAATTTTAATTATAGTACAAGATTGAAGAGTATAAAGACTCAACATTTTCTAAAATTTACAAATCATTTGTTTTCGAAAAATGTTAATTATTTTATATTTTACTATTAATTGTTTTAAAAAAGCTATTATCCTAAAGTTGGTCGATAATTAAAATACTTAAGTAGTATTATACTCGGAACATTAAAAAAAAGCGTATTTTTTCCAGTGTAGGGAGAAATGGAGTAAAAATAATCTTTAACGTAGTAGAGGGATTATTTTTCAAATAAAACGCGAAGAGTATGAATAGAAAAATCAAGGACATGTGAATCAAATATATAACTTTCATAGCGGTTGCCTTGGTAGTTGATTTCCACTGGACATGGAAAATAAAACTTTGAGCTCAGTAGGAACATTAATTTATTTTGGAAAATAAATTATACAGTTTTGTTCCTAGTTAATGCTCTTCTAAATATCCTCTTTCAGTTTCTGTTCCTGGAAATCAGGTTTATATAGAAAGACTTTCTTTGTTTGAATAATTAGAAGCAAGATTATTTTACGAAATAATCCAATTATTAATTAATCTACAAATAACTAAATTAATAACAACTACAATGATTACTTATTTTGTGAATACTTCATAACAAATATACTAACAATAGCAAAAAAAAGCCTTAAAAGTTAAAGGTAGATTCCCCAAATTTTAATTTACACACTGTTAGAAAAAACCTGAAAATTAATGCACTTTTAATTCATTCACGTCACTGAATTATCATTTAATGTTGAAGAAAAGTTATGATAATTCACAAATAAATTGAATTTTATTTAAGTATGCATTAATTTTAATTTAATTGCGCATTAAAGTAAAATTAATGCAATATTACCTTAACTTTGAGTTACCGATGAATGACAGTTATTTTTGCGTCGGTAGTAAGATAAGTTGCAGAATTATTGTCGTGCAGTTTGTGGTACAGTTTTATAATACTTATAGTGTAAATCGTGTTCAAAATAAACTTCTTTGATGAAGATTAAAATGAACTTTAACCTTGTGACTATGGTTTCTTGCCTCTTTATTTTTAATAACTGAATTTAATGAATATTGTAACCAACAATTTGTAGGTTGTGTTTTCAGTGCGTCTATTTCTATTCGCATGTGTATTTTGCAAACAAATGAATAATTATTAAGTGAATACTCTTATTCGTGTGTTTTTTTAAGATAATAATTAAAGTGTTCATAAATTGCTGTGCTTCTATTCAAAAAGTTTTCTACACGTTTTGTTTCTTTGGACTTTCTTGCATACGCGTATTTAAACAAATAGTTCATTAAAATCTAAGACAATATGAATGAATTTTCATTCACCTATGTTGGAAGTTTTTTCCAACCACCTACATTAAAATTAATGCACATGTGCATGGATTTTCAGTCACGCGTAACTGAATTTTCAGTCACGTGTTTTTAATTTTCATTTACGTGAATGGAAAAAACTTCCAGCATATGTGAGTGAAAATTCAGTCAGATTTTTCTAACAGTGCAGGCATAACAGTATACCTTTTATCTTCAAAAAAGGTAAAAAGGTGAATTTTGTCCCTAAGGTGTCAGAAAGGTGACAAAAAATATAAAAAACAATAAATTGGGATGTGTTTAAAACAGGGTTGCTACGTTTTCAAAATTTCAATATTCAATGACTTCCAGGTTATCCAGACCATTTTTCATCAAATTCCATGACCAAATATAAAATAAGTAGCAATATTAACACGCGCTCAAGGGCGCGAAAAACTTTGCATTGTTTTTAGTCATTTAAAACTATAAATTTTTGCAAATGTAATAAATAATGAAAATTACGAGAATAATTACAAAATTAAAGAAAATATCTGAAAAATGACGAAAATAATGAACACTTAAAAACAAAATTCAAAAAATAGCTAGACTAATATACAGCCGAATAAAAAAATTGAAAAAATCCAAGAATAATTATAAAATTTTAAGAAAATAACTAAAAATTGAAATATTGCAGGAAATAATTGAAAAATTTCGGAAAACAATTGAAAATCGAAGAAAATAATTAATAATTGTAAGAAATAATAGAAAAAAGACGAGAATAATTGAAAAATCGAAGAAAATATGTGAAAACTGACCAAGAAAATTGACAATTAAGAAAAAAATTTGAAAAATGATTAAATTAATAGACAACTAAAAGAAATAATTGAAAAAATTATGCAAGAAATGATAAATTAAGAAATTAAGAAAATAGAAACACTAAGAAAATTATAGGAATAATTGTTGGAAATAATTACAAATTGAACAACTAGATTGGAAATCGAAAAAAATTGAAAATTGAAAAATGGAATTGAAATTTAAAGAATATAATTAAAAATTGAAAAAAAGTAATGAAAACAGATGAGAATGGTAGAATATAGAAGAAAATAATTAAAAACTAAAAAATTAAAATTTGAAAAAAATAATTAAAAAAATTAAGAAATAAATTGAAAATTTAAGAACTAAATTCAAATTTGAAAAAAATAATTGATAATTGAAGAAAGGTAAGAATTAATAAATATTGTATAAAATAATTGAAAATTGATGACTGGGATTTCAAATTAAAAATAATAATTGAGAAAAGAAAATAATTAAGAATTGAAGAAATAAATTAAAGATTAAGGAATTAAATTAAAATTTTAAGAAAGTAACTGACAATTGAAAAAAAAAATTTGAAAACTGTCGAGAATAATTGTCAACAGAACAAAATATTAAAGAATAATTATAAACTTCAAGAATAATTTTAAATTAAAAAAATTTGTAGAAAATCATTGAAAGTTGCTGAAAAAATTAATAACCGAAAGAAACAATTGAAAAATGACAAGAATAATTGCAAAATTAAAGAAAATATCTGAAATATGACGAAAATAATAGACAATTGAAAACAAAATTTGGAAATAATGAATAGACAGCGAAACAAAAAAATTGAAAAAAGAATAATTATAAAATTTTAAGAGAATAATTGAAACAATTGTAGGAAATAACTATAAATTGTGGAAAATAATTAATAATTGAAAGAAATAATTGAAAAATGAGGAGAATTATAAATGGAGAAAATATGAAAAATTGAAGAAATAAATTGAAGATTAAAGAATTAAATTCAATTTGTAAGAAAATAATTGATAATTAAAAGAAAAATGACTAAATTAGTAAATTAATTAAATATTAAGAAAAATACTTGAAAATTAAAAAAAAAGTAAAAAAAAATTCGAAAGCTGTCGAGAATAATCGAGAACAGAACAAAATAATTAAAAAAAAATTTAAAGGATAATAAGGTAAAAAATTGAAGAGGAATAGGTTAAGTTGTCAATTTAAAAGTGAAGAAAATTATAGTAAAAATTTTAGAAAATAAATGAAAATTTATGAAATCAATTGAAAATTGAAGAAGATAATTAAATAATCATATTGAAAGTTCAAAAAAATAATTGACGATTGAAAAAAGACGAGGATTATTGAACATTGAATAAAATAATTGAAAAATGAAGAAAATAATTAAAAATGGAGGAAATAAATTGAAAATTTAAGAATTAAATTGAAATATAAGTAAAATAATTGAGATTTGAAAGAAAAATTACAGAATGACGAAAATGGTATGTTATGGTAATGTTAATTCTATTAACATAAATAGCAGGAACATAGAAAAGATTAGTTAACTGTTTATCCGACTCTTATTTTTTTTATGGCTTTTTTATTAGTAAATCGGATTTTTTGTTGTATCAATCATCAATAAAACTAAATGCAAACATTAAATCTGAATTTTATGAACATACTTCGAAATATTTACAAAAAATTATATATTTTTGATCCCAAAAAAAGGTGAAAAAAGAAGTAAAAAGGTGACAAGTCATCAACAAATTTTTATATTGTCTGTGATGCCTGATATAAATAAATGTACTATCAGAATATATAATTTAATTTTTAAAATTTGTCTACTTCTCATAAACAAAACCTAATAATGCATATTTTGCTAGTTTGTACATAAAGTAAAATTTGGAGAATCGGACTAAAATCTGTTAGATTCAATTATATAAAAATAATCGTATTTACATAATTTAATTAAGCTTTTTAATTAAGCAAAAATCGTGAAGCAAACTTTTTATGTTAATGATCTCGTTTAACATCCATGTGGACATTTCACTTTTGTCGAAAAGTCGCTTGGAATTGCAAATACGTTAATCATTTCATCTTAGCACGTGCACTGGACACGATACGAATTCGTTATTATTTTCATAGGTCTCAGCATCAAGTAGTGAACAAATATGTCGGGGGATACTGAAGGAAGGTCGTTTGAACAAAGGCAAAATCCTGATTGTCCCGGGCGGTAGTGACAGACTGACTCACAAAGTCCCCGATCGGTTGATCCGATTATTTATCGTTGTCGAAAACCTCCCGTGTTCCCCTCGAAAATCCGTCGTTTATGAATAGTGTCTTTAATCTCGTTAGAGGCTTCTCTGCATGAATATTTTTGCTAAACCTAAAAATTGCGCCCGCATACATAAATATTTTTTCCCTCGAATCTCGTGTTATTTTATGCATTTGTTTATACACAAAAATAATGAATTTAAAAAATGTCCCTTTCAGCAGATGTTTTATGCTTTAAAAAAAAATTCGACTGAAGAAAAAAAACAACGCGACGTTTAAAAAGGAGAAATCACGAGTCGAGGTGAGCATCGATCCCAGAAGGGACTAAAGTAAGAGGTTTATTTAAATAAAAAGAAGTTACGCTGCCCGATTCAATTTCGCCGTCGCAAAACTTTTACCTCATAGCGAGACTTTGCAACCTTGAATTCCCTCCAAGCAATGGCAAAATAAATCAAAGTAGTCGCAGAAAAGAAACGCGACAAGAAATGAATGAAAATAAATTCTTCCTTCCCGGGAGTATAAACTTTTATTAAGAAAATCTTGTGTGCGGATATGAAGAAAAGTTTTTCTGCTAGTTTTCTTTGTTGACGTAAAGTCATTTGGATCCTTAAAGAAAATTAAGATCAAGGTAATCAAGTTTAGAGGCTCTTTTCTAAAGATCGTATTTCATGGCCGATACCTAGAGAGTTTTGATTCAGACCGGGTGTGACTAGCAATCTATTCACCATCCGAAAATCAACCCTACATAAATATCTAAACACCGCGGGGCGTCTCCTGTAAAGCTGGTTTTAGTTAGGGCTAGGATAAAAAGCGCGTGCCGACTAAACAAAGTTGCTTCAGCTGTGGTATTACACGAAAGGAAAAACTTCAGAAATACATTACAGATCTTGTTCAACAATAAGAGGGATGGAAACACATTTTTCCAGCACCCATTAGTCTTCTGATTAGAAAACACGAGATTCCTATAATCTTGTTGACTTTAAATTTACAGTTACCTTGGTGTATTTAAGTAAACAAAAATTTTTTCGTTCATAAAAAGGTTCTCTTGTTTTTGCCTTAAGATAAAAAGATGTACGTCAAATTAGTAACATAAAAGAATAACTTCGTTAATAGAACGAAAATTATGAATTGCCATAAAATGATAATTAGTAAAGATTTTTCCAAACAATATTTTATTTTGACTATTCAAAAATTTTAGAATTAGAGAACCTTTAGAACCTTTAGTTTTTCAAATTTGCAAGACAGGAAACCTTTTAATTTGTAGCCAATCTAACCAAGAATTTCTCTTATTGATTATAATATTAAGATTATTTAAAACTTAGAAAAACCCAGTGATAGCAATAAATTAAAAGTAAAATTCCAGATGAACGAATTTTGTAAACATATAGAGTATGAAAATTTTGCCTAAACGTGTTAGAACAGTTCATTTGTTTATGAGGGAAAAAGTTTTATCAAGATTGTAATAAAACACTCCAACAGTATTTCATGGTCACTGAAACTTTGGCAGCGGCGTTCTATATGCTATTCTATTCTTTCTCTTCCGAAAGATCCATGGGAGCTGGCAAGTCGATATTATCAGGGAAAGAACGCTTCAATGGTTTTTGCAAGTCTGGTGTCATGCAGATTTGGATTCCTTTTGTGCCATAATGTCCGATGAAAAACCGTTTAATCTGGATCAGATTAAATGGTTTCTTGCATCCCCACAAATAAATTCTACACCCCTACATTTCGGTCATTCGATTTTTACAGGAAAAAACGAATCTACGCTAAAAGCAAATGCCATAGTATTATTATACGGTTGACAATTTTTTCTTGAATTGGAGCATTATATTTTGTTCCTAATTGGCAAATGGATCGCGTTTTCAATGTACAAAAATAAGAAAAATATATCATTATTCGGAATGACAAACGACCATCAAGAGCTAATTTTAAATACAACATGCAGAAAAATTGTATTAACTTGACGTGCAAGAAAAAAAAATTCTGGGGAGTTAAAGCAGGAAAGTAATCAACAGCTGGACAATAAACTGAAGAAAAGTGCAATTAACGTACAATATAGAGAGTTTATTACCCCTTTTCTTGAGCCGGTTGATGAGGGCAGGGGAGCCTTGAAGGCAACCAATGGGCATAAAACCCTTCGTCCTAACGAGCCTACTATCCAGGATCGCATTTCACGGCCTGGTGCATGCATAGTAAAGCTTATTAATTCCAATTAATGGTTTAAAGTCCAACTTGCAGAAGATAAATCGAAACTCGACAATGCAATTCGAATCCCACATTGATTCAACATCATGGAGTATTCTACAATTTCACTATTTCAGAATCGTCCTCAAAGAAATGGTTTTAAAAGTACAAAGGACAGGTACTATGCCGAGAAATATAAGTTATCTGCTATATCTAAACACATAAAGCTTCTGCAGTAAAGCTCCTATCGAAATAAAATATTAATAACCGGCAATTTAATATTCTTTTAGAAAAACTTTTAATCTCAAAGAACTTGTTTAGCTGCATATCTCTTTACTGTGTATCGAATTGCCGTAAGCAATTCAGGCAGCAAAGATTGAATCAAGCGAATGAAAACATCATCCTAGGTCCCTTCTTTAATTCATTTTGGCAATTTAAACTTCAGCCTTGAGGTTTCCTTCACGCAATTGAAGATGGTATAAACTCAAATAAGGAATATGAATATTATATTAGATTTAAATTTGTACGCACGTCTGAGTCGGCTCCTGATACCTCAAGAATCTCTGTTAATTAATGTTAGGAATGTTTTTAATTATGCAATAAAAAAAAATTTTAGTATGTAACTAATAATCGGTTCACCAAAAATAAAGGTACAAACCTTGCATTACGAGTCAGTTTTTGAAAAACTTTAACTTTGACAGAGATTTTACGCAATAAAGGTGGATAGTTAAATAAATGTACACAGTTAGTTTTGTAGTGAACTAATATTGAGACTTTATTTTTCTGCTCAGCTTACAGTCGGGTAAGAAAGGACTGTCTGTAATATGACAGATCCTTTACTCGAAGAAGTACATTAGTGGAGAGGTCATAAATGATCCTTCCATCTTTTCCTTAACTTCTCAAGATTTACTTCAAAACTGACAATATCGCAAATATAGTCGCAACTCCAACAGGTGATATTGACAGGTGCTTTTAACGATTTTTTTATTTAAAAAATACTTTAAAACTGAAACATTAAAAACAACAATAATTAAAATTATTATTTAAGTAACATGTTATCAATTCAACCAAAAGAAGAATTTAAATAAAGATTAATAAAAGCGTGAGGAATAAATCTACAAGAAAATACAAATCTGAAAGCAATTTAATCTATTTTCCCCATCCAAAGAGAAATAACAATATAAAATTCGAATTCATCAATTAATTAGTCAAATTTATCCTGCGCAGAAATCACTCTAATCATCAATTCCAGGGTTGCCACAAAAACATGATTTGAAAATTCCATGACTTTTCCAGGTTTTCCAGACCATTTACACAAAAATTCCAGGTCCAAATATAAAATTATTTTAATAACTTTTTTAGTAGTTACAACGAAAAAAATAAAAAATATTCAAATTAAATGAATAATAAAATATTAATCAGGGTATCGAGTGACTTTTGAAGAAAATATTTTAAAAAGATGTCAAGGTCAAAAATAATTTTTTTTAAGTTTACTTTTGATGTAATATTTTTAATTTTGAGATTAAAGTTGATCAACAATTTTGTACTAATAACGCAAAAAGAAAAATATATATACAAAAATAATTGAAAAAATTAAACAAGCAATATTAAATTAAAAAATTCAGAAACAAGAAAAATTAAGAAAATTATAGGAATAATATAAATATAAATATAAATAAAAATAATTGTTGTAAATAATTACAAATTGAACAACTGGATTGAAAATCGAAAAAGGTTGTAAACTGAAGAATAAAATTGAAATTTAAAGAATATAATTAAAAATTGAAAAAAGTAATTAAAAAAGCTGAGAATTATGGAATATAAAAGAAAATAATTGAAAACTGAAGAATGGAATTACAATTTTAAAGAAAATAATACAAGAAATTAATAAATAAATTGAAAATTTAATTATTAAATTCAATTTTAAAAAATAATTGAAAATTAAAGACAGCAATTTCAAATTGAAAATAATAATTCAGAAGTGAAGAAATAATTGAAACTTGAAGAATTAAATTAAAGATTAAGAAATTAAATTAAAATTTTAGGAAAATAATTGACAAATGAAAAAAAAAAATTAGAAAACTATCGAGAATAATCGACAACAGAATAAAAGAATTTTAAAAATTAAAAAATAATTATAAAATTTCAGAAAAATAATTGTATAAGTATATTGAAAAATTTGAAGAAAGTAATTGAAAAATGCGGGAAACTTACTAAATGACTAAAATAATTCAATATTAAGAAGAATACTTGACAGTTGAAAAAAAAAGTAAAAAAAGTTTGAAAAATGGCGACATTAATAGACAATAGAACAAAATTATTGAAAAAATTAAAGAAAAATAATAAAATTGAAGGAGAATATTAAGTTGTCAATTAAAGATTGAAGAAAATAATAGAACAAATTTTAGAAAATAAATAAAACTTTAAGAAAATAATTGAAAATAGAGGAAATAAATTAAAAATTAAAGAATTAAATTGAAAGGTGAAGAAAATAATTGATAATTGAAAGAAAAATTACAAAATGACAAAAGTAATTAAGAAATATGGAAAAGAATTGACAATTGACAAACATATTTGGAAGCTGTCGAAAATAATCGATAACAGAACAAAATAATTAAAAAATTTAATGAATTATATCAAAATTAAAGGAGAATAATTTTATATTGAAAATCACTTTCTATTCGTGATTTCAATCAATGAAGTTCCACAGAAAATCAGTTGAAAATGACTAAATTGTCATTAATTTTTTACTGATTGATATAGATGGAAATAATTTTCAATTTTAGTAACAGCATTGAAAACTTTGAATTATTTTCTATTGATCAATCAAGTAAAAGTTACCGACAATTCAGCAGTTATCAACTTATTTCAAATAAAATATCACTGATGGAAATCATAAAAATGGAAATTAATAAAACTAATTTTTTAAAACACCATTTTATAAAATTCCCTGATTTTTCCAGGTATTCCAGGTTTTCTCTGACTTCAAAAAAATTCCAAGACGATTCCAGGTTTTCCAGAACCGTGGCAACCCTAAATTCAATGACAAACATACACCACGCACAAAAAATTTAGATCATAGCAAAATAACATTAAATAAACTATATGTCAGAACTAAATATAAATTAGAATTAATTTATAAGAATACAAATGATTGTCGTATTCTCTCAAAGTTGCTAATACTCTATAAGTTCACCTTAATAATTTAATGAATACAGAAAATATAAAAATAAATATGATTCCAGAAAAATACTCATCCAAGTTTTAGATGAGATGCCGAGAAAAAAAACCGTGAAAGGATAAAAAAATTCAAAATTTAACTTTCCGTGTCCTCGGCCAGAACGTGAGAGCTTAGCCGCTGTTTTAGTTTGATTATCCGGGTACGATGATCGACAGATTAATTTTACATTCGGAATTTCTTCGACTCGACAATCAAACCGACTACCGAGGAAACCTGGAAAGTTGATATTAAATTTTACAAATACCAATATGTCTAATCGGTAGCATCACCCAGAGGTTTTGTTCTCTTTTGTTTAAAATTGACACAAGATATAACGCTTTATGTTTAATTTATAGGGCATCCGAGTATGATTGTAAATAAACGTATCGCGAATAAGTTGCCTACAATAAAATGTTATTAGTTAAGTGTTTAATTAAAACTTTTTTTTAATTATTTCGCTCACTTGTTTAACAAATAAATTATATACCAATCGAAAGTAGGAAGCTTAGAAATATGCAACCGTTGGGTTGCCTATACTTTTTTTGTTTGTAACAATAGGGTTGCCACGTACAAAACATGTGTATGTTAATATTTATTCACCCTCATCTGTTTACCGAATAAAATGTATAAAAAAAGAAAGCTAATTTTACAGTGAACACCATAATATAGGGTTGTCTGCAAAAAATCGTTCATGAATCACGGTTGTCACTCTTTAAAATTTTAAATTTGCATCGATAGAAAGATGTGGCCATGCTGTGAATGAGAGCAACAGACAATGATAGCGTTAGTCATTAATTGTAATACAATATAAATGTAATAAATATATAATATAATAATTAATAGTACAGTAATATCATTTTTAATAAACAGATAACACGTTAAGTATATTGATTACGCATATCTGTCTTTCGATGCAATTTTTAAATTTTAAAGCGTGGCAACCTTGATTCCTGAACCCTATGGGAAATTTGCCGATGCTCAAGATTGGCCCAAGCTTGGGCTAATATTGGTCTAACATTGGCCAAGCTTGGGTCAAGCTCTAGCCGATTGTCATTTCCCATAGGGAACGTTCTTTTACAGGCAACCCTATATTATGGTAATCACAATAAAATTATCATTTTTTTATATATATATTTTATTTGGTAAACAGATGAGCGTAAACCCAACGGTCGCATATTTCTAAGCTTCTTACCTTCGATTGGTATATATAATTTATTTGCTAAACAAGTGCGCGAAATTTTAAAAAAGTTATAATTAAACTCTTACACTGAGAAAAAAATGCTATTAAATCAATTACATATTGGTTTGATCTAACAAATGGCATATTCAATATCGTTCGAACAAATATGTAATGATTTTAATAGTGCGTACTTTCATTTTTAATATTATTAAAACTATAGCATATACTATTGCTTATATGCATGATGCTATAAAATGAATGTTGATGCATTTTAAGTTTTATTGACTGTTACATTAAAAAGAAATAGTTATTTATTTCATTTAAGAAAATTAATTTATTGAACCAAAAGCAAAAGATA
The DNA here is from genome assembly GCA_037103525.1 of Ganaspis brasiliensis. Lineage (NCBI taxonomy): Eukaryota > Metazoa > Arthropoda > Insecta > Hymenoptera > Figitidae > Ganaspis > Ganaspis brasiliensis. Next base: position 5,674,208 of record JAZKLR010000145.1, on the reverse strand, counting down.
ACTGTTAAATAAAAAAAAATATCGATCTTTTTCTTATTCAGCTTTATTTTACACCGGCTCAACCCCTCTCCCTCAATCTTGAACTGTTGTACACTACCTTATTTCGCCGTACATATTTTTTTTATTTCAGAATATTTTTAATTTTAGTGAAAAATATCTAGCTGTAGCAATATCACGGAGACGGTCACCCATATAATCTCTAACCAGTAACCACGCTTGACTTTGCTTAACTTTCGTGATCGCGAGGCCAGAGCCGCTCCGCAACCTGGTATTGAGGATTGAAATAATTCTTTTTTATCTTTAATATAAGCTAACGGTTTCAGAATATTATTTTGCCATGTCCTCAAGATTTCCTTAATAATTATAATAGTTTATGAAAATGCCCCTTCATTCGTCAAGTTATCGTTTTCTCTAAAGACCCTTTTAAAAATTGTATTTTTGAATATATGTGACTGCGTCTTTCGAGTAAAATGAGTTTAAAGTTTTTCATTAAAATATACTCGATTACTGGGAATGTTGCATATTAATAATTACCCAGATAGATGTTTCTTATGTAATTTTTTCCGCCAAATACGATTTTCGTAATAAAACAATTGTTTAAACATCGCTGTTATTGTTATAAACAAATTATGTTGCAAAAATCAAATGCTTAAAATTTCAAATCGAATTTAAACAATTTCTAATTGATTTAGAGATCTGAAAATTTATATGCACATTCAGAACTAACAACAATACCATAATTCACAATTTATTATTGATCTATTTAACTAGGTCGCTAATGACGGGTATACATCTTAACTCGTCTCCGAGAGTTAAGATTTAATTTTTCTCAGATAGTTTTGATATTCATATTTAAGGTTCAATGCAATAATTATTTGTTTAAAGCAGGAATAATTGTATCAAAAATTTCCAAAAAAATAACAATTTTACAATTTTAAAAAATTCATAACCTTTTAATTATTGATTTTAATCAAAAATACCAAGAATCATTTTTCTTTTAAAAAGACCTATATTTCATAAAAAATTTTTGTCAGAGTTGAGTAGTAAAAGTTAAAAATTTTGTCGGAGTAAACATTTTTTTTTAAATTTGCTTAAAAAAGTAAAAAAAAAAGTTTGTTTTTGATCAGGACTGATCGCATTACATTTTTAAGTCCTTGAAGTACACGAAACCGTCAACAACCAAAAATCGATTTTTTTGGTTATAAGTACCATTTTCTCAGACGCGGTTACATAATGTACTTTGTTTTATTTTATTTATTTTTTATTTATTTATTTATAAAGTTCCTAGGTTTTAAATTAAAAAATGCAAAAATGCATTTTATTATTTCTATATTTTATATAATACAATTCAATAAATAGTTTTACCGATCTATTAAATGTACTTTCAATTTTATAGCATCTGCATTTGAAAGTATGTGAATATGCCGTTTATAATAACAAAAGCAGGTGCTATTGATTCAAAAGCATACTGCATCATATAAAATATATATTTGTACAAACTGTAAATAATATTTATTGATATAACAAGTTATATTTATTTGAAACCATATAAAATAACTTAAAATTAACTATTTCTCTCTATCTTATGACTACTTTAAATAATTCTATTAAAAACATCATGATTTTAATTTAAAAGTATGAATTGTTATATTTTAATATGTATTAGTATAATTGATTACAGATATTATTGATTAAAAAGAATTGAATTCAATAGCATCGGCACTATTGATTCAACAGTTTCTTTTTCTCAGTGTAATTAATTATGGCCTTGAACATTTTATTGTATGCAACCTGTCCACTATACCTTTATTCACATATCATATTTGATAAAAAAGCATTTTCATTCGGTAAATAGATGGGTGAAGGTCACTTCCTCTTCGGATCTTGGACATTGAAATAAAATAATCGTATTAAGAATGGAAAGCCATGGTGTGAAACGAAAGGGTAAAAAATGAATTTTCAGACTAATTTAAAAAGATCCAAAGCCGCGGAGTCATTAGAAGCTCTCTTGGAAGTAACTGCGTTACTGCAAACTTAGGCCGTTGGCGCTCTATTAGGGCGGTGCAGTGGCCTCACGCGCCGTACAGCAGTTATATTGAAATAGTATCTGACATTAGCGCCTTATCTTTCTTTTCCAGCCGAGGCGTGAAATATATTTGCGCTCGTCTCTTCGCGCAACTTCCCTGCCCCTTGAAGGCGTTTTGCATTAAAAGAGATCGTTTGAGAGAGATTCTTGCGTCGTCGCTGTGATTTATGCTTGAAACTCGAAGGCGAACCTGTTACAAGAGGCAGCAGACTCTCGCGTGGAGTTCTCAACGCAGTGCAACGGGAATATTGTATGGACCATTGACGACGAACGCAATGCGAATAATCCAAGAGTGCAAAAAATCCCCTTCTTGAAACGAACCTGAAGGCTGTGGCGTGACCGCTAGCTCGATGCGTGACTAATACAGTCGTGTATCGAGTGCAATGGTACCGTAAAAAGTGACCCAACCTTCTGTCCTGCATTTGAAATATTCAAGGCAAATATGTCTGATCCCTTTTTATCTACTAGTTTATGACTTATCATAAAACACGTTCTGGATTAACAGAATAAATAATCAAGCTAAAATGTTTCATGTTGTTGAAGAAGGTGACCAATCCAATTGGGGGGTATTCAGAGTTTCACCATAGATGAAGAAATTCTACAGAAATAGCTCTACGAAAAGTCTGTACTAATTCCCTGATGTGGAAATTGAAACGAGGTAAAAGTTTACCACTCACAATATTTTTAAATTCATTTAAAAATGTTAATAATACACTCAGTCTGAAATCAATTTTCTCAGATTGTTGCACAGTCAGATGTAAACTCGGCGACTTGTGTCTTTATTATTTTTAAGTTTACATTCTAAATTAGTAAATCATTAAACTTTCACATTACTTAATAACATGTTAATGTTAATTTTAAATTAGACTTTTAGTTGAACACTATTTGACAATTTATAAATCATTATTCCATTCTAAGAAATCACAAAATACCTGAGAAACTCTTCAATCGGACTTCACAGTGTGGTTTAAAAATTAAAATTGATACTAAATACGATCAAACTCGTGAATGACTGATGATTATATATGAACAGAACTATTTATCGTATTTCTCCCATAATTCTTAATTCCAGCCCATCACACCTAAACACGACACAAGGACTGTTCACAGTTGCTACTACTGTTTGTAACATAAATTATACTCATGAAGTTTATGACTGACTAAATTTTGAATAAATCTTTAAAATTTATTACTAAATAATTGGGATACTTATTTTGATTAAACCGGCATTTCGTTTTATAAGAATCTCAAATTGAATTTTCTTGTGAATGTATATGTACGCACGGAATGTTGGGGAAGATACCCTTTCTAAAGAGGGATTCAGCAACTTTAGAGCGTCTCAACCCCGAGTTTGCAACTTTCGTGAGTGACGTATGTAAGGAGTTAAGTTTTTATCTATCCAAGCGTACTTTCTGGCCTTTGTAACGTAGCAGGCTTCAATGTTGTACGCAGATCTTTTGTGCTAGTGATAAAATTCAAAGTTCCGAGTTTTTTTTCGTAGACATGGCTTGCAGATATCTAACCGTGATGGGAAAAGTAATGGGTGAAACTCGTTGTCGAGAAAGGAGTTTCTTATCACGAATTAAACTTTAGCCGGAGATTATTTGTTTCGGATGCACATTGCACGATTCACTTTTTGCATTACTCGATTTACTTTTCAAATTCAATCGCTCGATTGGCATTTTGCCGACGTAAGGCGATCAAAGTCGATCGATCGAATGAAACGATCATTTTCGCGCAAGAGAATTTGCATATTGATACGAGGGCTTTTAATTAAAGCGAGACTTTCAATTAAAGGGCATCCTCAGGCGAAAAGGCCGTCAGGTAAAGCGGGCAAGATGATAGAAAAAGAATTCAATATTCCTTTTGCTTCTCAGCTAAATAATCGAGTAACGCAAATCAATTAAGATTCATAATTAAAATTAAATATCATTCTTGCTTGTATAAGTAATGACGGAAATAAAATGCGTAAAAATAAAATAACACAAGTAAAAAAATTGTATTAAAAGGAGCAAGTGTAATGAAATGGAAGATCTTATGATCTCACAACGCTTCGTTTCTTTCTCGAACTTCCTGAAGCTCATCCATTGGGAAAAAGAGTTGGGGTTCATTTTTAATTCGATTTCGAGGTTTCGATACATTGGTAGTCTTCGACGTTCCTCGGCGCGCAAACTCCATTATCCAGAGAAAGCAGAAGCTAAGGGAAAAGAAGATTCTGCACTTGGACAATGGATCTTCCCAGATCAAGGGAAAAGAATAAAAACACGGCTCACTCGAACTCTAATGGGCTAATTAGCTAAGAAATTTAAGTGTGTGTAGAATCTGGTCGGACAGCAAAACTGGTGCACTGATATCTAAAGCAAATTTATTAGCTAAAGCAATTTATTAGCAGGTGCAAGGAAATGAAACTTTATAGTAGCGTTCGATAGGCGCGTCAATGAAGTAGCAATATAGAATATAAATTATGTGCTTTTTGCTCGCGGGTCAGTATGCAAAAATAAAAGAAGTAATTGTGGCTACTTGTAATTAAAGGCTTTCAAAGTGCAGGCAATTTTCCAAGCGGTTTCACTTTTGCATAAGACGCAACTATCTTAGCCGTCTCTTATCCCAAAGAAAACTAACCACACTTTTAACAATTTAAGTTTAATTATAGTGATAATTAGCAATTTTCTTATAAAAGGCGCCAGGAGCTTAATTGATAATTTCCATTTTGCGCTGTACACATGTACTGTGCCTCTATGCAAAACGCTTCAGTAATTTGCATTTTTCTTATAGAAAATATTCAGGTTGAAAACGATTTTGCAAAAAATTAATATGAGATGAAAATAGAAAAGAAGCGGGCAGTAAAACAAAAAGTTGCATCTTTGTACAACAAGTCTTTTAATTAAGATTTAATTACCAAGTCCAAAAAGGGAAGAGTTAATCAGAAAGAAAGTAGAAGACACTGAAAGACTTTTCGTTTTAAAGACTATAATATGCAGTATTTAAAAGCATAGAAATTGACGTTAATATACTGTTGAATAGTTTTAAAATTTTAAGGTTTCAAATACCACATCAATTTTTCATATTATTATGAATTTCAAAACTGGTACATTGAATATAAAGAATATTAAAAAAACGGGATGAAAAGATAAATCAAAAGAAAGAAAACAGTATTAAAATAACTTTTAAAGCAGAGGAAAAAGAAAAATTTCAAAGGAATCAGAAAATAAGAAAGTTAAGACAGTAATAATTACAAAAAGAGGAAAAATGTAAAACTGAAACTCAAAGAAAGGAAAATTTTATGTTAACTTTAATGACAGACATACATATATTAAAGGGAAGATGTTCTCGACAGCTCTAAATATCTTTTAAAATGTATCATAGGCAAAAAGGACAAATAACTTTCGTGAAAAAGTGGAGAGGAATTTTTCGAATACATGTTTCACGTTCCACTCTCTCCTGCCTCACTAAATGATAATTACATTTTTTCGTGTAGGACATAAAAATCTTCTATCTTGGCATGTAGTGTGGCTTTCGAAAAATGTGTGGAAGGTTTACTTCTTTGGTGTACCGGGAACAAGACAGAATACAAGATCAAAATTAATAACTTGAGAAGGTTTATGAGAGAAGAGTTTATGAGAAACGATACTTATTACGGATACTATTTGGACTTGCAAATGCCAAAGGTGTTTGGGGAACACATTGTTCCTTCAGAGTAAGATTTATATTTGCGATCGCAATCATTGTGCGTATTTTATTGCATGAATAGTGGTGACCATTTAAGTGCAAACATACAGCTCTTCCGGCTTTAAACGTCCTTTCCACCTGCCTAAGAAACCTCTCTAACCGTGCAGTCATACACCAGGTGCTTGTACCAAATATGGTTCCCAAGAATTTGTTTATAGAATGGAACTAATAAATGATCTGCTATCAGTTATAGAATTATTTTCAAAATAAGCGTACCGTTACTCAAGTTTGCAAGAGTGAATATGACCTTTTATCAAAATTGATCTGAGCTAGGAAAATTGATTATTATAGTTAAGATATTAATTTTGTAAGAATATTAGTTTCCAAATTCGATATTTGCGAAATTTGATGAAGCAGATAGCTGTGTTAAGTTAATTAGCAGCTTTTCAATGCATTGCAGGATGCCATTAACAACAATAATTACAGATGATCAAAGACTACTTAGAGTTTCTAATTAGCTCAACACAAGACCAGAAAGTGCACAGTTGGAGCATTCTGGCACAAACTAGACCATTGGAAACAGTTGTTGAACGCGACACAACTGAGGAAATGCTCGTTGAACTGCAGAGAATTATCGTACTTGTATGCAAATGAATACTGGATACCTTGTTGAAATATATTCACATGACAATTGACGGGCTTTCTAACAGTAGCCAGTTTTCAACAAAGCCCAAGAGATCATTTACATTTCAGATATAAATTTGATATTAACTATAATCTCTAAATAGAATTGGATCCAATTTCCATTTACAGCTTATTAGAAACTGTTAATAATCTTAATTCATACAATAAGCTTTGTGATGAGTAAAATTCCTTTATAATTTAAATAACAACTAAATCAATTATCAAATAAAATCGACTTAACCAAAATTGAAATTAATATCCAATTCTATCTGTTACCCCAGCCACTTGAGGTCTTAACAAAACATTGAACAGACTTAACGAACTTAATCGAAATAATCAGTGAACACTCATTTTCTCAGAGAAATTTAATCTTATTAAAAATGTTCTAAAGAGATCACAACAAGAAGAAAATTACAATGCTGAAACCAGACTCACCTGAAGATAAAATATTTACAAATCGTACACATAGATTATCAGGGTGTCTACTAATTTCGTCCCACAAAATTCCCGGTCATTTCCCGGTTTTTCCCGGTTTTGGTTCCTATTTTTCCCGGTTTTTTTCTCTTGTTAACTTAAAATTTATTTTAAGTATAAATAGACCTACAAATGGTTACAAAAATTGAATAAAACAGTTCATAATTGAAGAAAATAATTGAAATTCAAAGAAAATAATTGAGATTTGAAGAATTAAATATTAAACTTTACAAAAAATAATAATTGAGAATTAAAAGAAACAATTAATATTGAAAAGAAATAATTAATAATGGAAAAAAATAATTGAACAATGACAAAGATATTTGACAATTAGAAATAAAATTTTAAAAAAAGTAAACATTAATCTACAATTGAACAATAATAAAAAAAAATGAACAATGGTAATTAAATTTAAAGAATATAATTGAAAATTGGTCAACTAGATAGAAAATCAAAAAAAAAATAAATTAAAATTTATGTTAATAATTAAAAATTGAAGAAATAAATTGAAAATTAAATAATCAAATTGAAATCAAAAGAACACAGAATTATTGAATATTAAAAAAAAACAATTGAAAATTAAGAAATAAAATTGAAATTCGAATACAATAATTGAGAATTAAAGAAAATTACCGAACAATTGGATTGAAAAAAGAAAATAATTTATATTAAAAAAAAAATGGCAAATGACAAGAATTATTTAATATCGAAGAAAACATTAAAAATTGAAGAATAAAATTGTTATTTAAAGAAATTAATTGAGAATTGAAAAAAATAATTGAACAATTGAACAATTAAATTGAAAATAAAAGAAAATTATTGAAAATTGAAGGAGGTTTTGAAACATGAAATGAATAACTGATAATTGAAAAAAAAAATAATTAAAAAAAGTCGAGATTACTGAATATTGAAACAAACAAATGAAAATTGTAGAAAATAATTAAAAATTAAAGAAAATAATTGAAAATTGAAGAAAATAATTAAAAATTAAAAAAAGTACTTAAAAATTAAATACAATATTTGAAAACAGCAGAAATTGTTAAATATTGAAGAAAATTGAGAAGAAATTGAAAATTGCAAGAAATTGAGAAACTGAAAGAAATATGAAAAAATAATTGGAAATTGAAGAAAATAATTCAAGAATTAAACAATGAGATTGAAAGTAGAAGAAAATAAGTGATAATTGAAGAAAAAAGAAATTGAACAACCCAGGAATTATAGAATTTGAAAAAAACAATAAAAAAAGGAAGAATGTAATTGTAATTTGAAGAAATTAATTAAAAATTGTAGAAAATAATTTGAAATTGAAGAAAATGTGATTTTATGAAAATTGTTGAATAATAATTGATGAATTGAATTCAAGTTTCAAAAACATAATTGATAATTGAAAAAAATATTGAAAAAGCCGAGAATTATTGATTATAGAAGAAAATAATTGAAAAATGGAAGAGTTATTGAGATGTGAAATAAATAAATGATAATTGAAAAAAATAATTGAAAAAAGTCGAGAATTATTGAATATTAAATTAAATAATTAAAAATTGAAGGAAATAGTTGAGATCTGAAGAAAATAATTAAAAATTGATCACAATGATTGAAAATCGTAGAAAATAATTGAAAATTGAAGAAGTTAATTAGAAATTGATAAAAATAATTGAAAATTGAAGAAAATAATTGGCAATTGAAGAAAATGTGATTTTATGAAAATTGTTGAATAATAATTGATGAATTGAATTCAAGTTTCAAAAACATAATTGATAATTGAAAAAAATATTGAAAAAGCCGAGAATTATTGATTATAGAAGAAAATAATTGAAAAATGGAAGAGTTATTGAGATGTGAAATAAATAAATGATAATTGAAAAAAATAATTGAAAAAAGTCGAGAATTATTGAATATTAAATTAAATAATTAAAAATTGAAGGAAATAGTTGAGATCTGAAGAAAATAATTAAAAATTGATCACAATGATTGAAAATCGTAGAAAATAATTGAAAATTGAAGAAGTTAATTAGAAATTGATAAAAATAATTGAAAATTGAAGAAAATAATTGGCAATTGAAGAAAATACTAGAAAATCGAAGAAAATAATTGAGAAATGAAGAAATAATTTTAAATTAATGAAAATAATTCCAAATGGAAGAAAATAATTGAGAATTGTAGAAAATAATTGGAAATTAAATAAAATAATTGAAAATTAAAAAGAATTTATTATTCCAGAAAAAAAATTTCCGGTTTGACGGAAAATTCCCGGTTAATTCCCGGTTTTTCCCGGTCATTTTAAATTCCCGGTTATTTCCCGGTTTTCCCGGTTAGTAAACACCCTGGATTATTCACCCCAAGAAAAATACAATATCTTAAAAAAAAACCTTAAAATTTTAAGATTCACTCTCCGGTCGATGTTCTTTTCATTGAGCCTCGTAGGAATCAAGGGACACTCCTTATTGGTTGCGTTCTCGTCTATCTAATTCGGCGCGATAATCCTTCAAATTCAAATTGATGATGATCATCAAGTTATCTCCAACACCATGAAAGTGACTTTTGGATTTAACTGATGTCAAAACTAACTGTTTAGCTAAACAAACCAAATAATTCATAAGATTTGAGATTATATATAAACTCATTCTTAACTAGTCGAGATATTCTTTTTTAAACCTCCCAACTTAAAAAAAGTCATAACGATTTGACCGCTAAAACTGCAAACCAAACCAACTGATTCCAAATTCAGACAATCTTCATAATATATATCATATAAAAATAATATTCATAACTAGTAAAAAGGAAAAATTCCCTTCCGTGTTAGTATATTGAGAGTAAAATTCAATCTTTGAAAGGTCGTAAAATACATAAAACACGTAAAATTGGTTTTTATGTATTTATTTGTTTGGTCATTGTGACGTTTCGATGACTTAGTGTGTCATCTTCGTCAAGCTAATTTTGAAAAGACACAAAATACACCACTCTCTAAATCTGAATTAGTGGTTTTCTACTAATGAATTAGCGAAAACTGAGCTACTATTAAAATAGTAAGAATTTTACTAATTTTTAGTAGAAAACTACTAAGAATTAGTAGAAAACTACTAATCTTGTAGTAGAAAACTACTAATTAAATTAGTAAAAAAATCTACTTTTTTGAAAAGTAAAGCTTCACTATTTCAATTAGTAGTTTTCTACTAAGAATTAGTAATTTTCTACTAAGAATTAGTAGTTTTCTACTATATGAATTAGAGAAAAATGAGCCACGAATTTGACTAATTCATAGTAGAAAACTACTAATTCAGATTTAGAGAGCAAGATTTAAAAAAGGTACTTTTACTTAATCACATAAAAACAAATTTATAAATAATACAAACTACCTAAATTAAAATTCGATTCGAAATTAATATTCGAATTAAAATAAAGTTTTTTTTAATAAAATAAAAAATCGGCATGATAGTAAAAGCATCTTGTCAAGACTAAACTTAAAACTAATTGAAGTAATTAGGCAATATTTTGGTAAATAGACATCAATGAACATTCATATAAACAGAGAGACACAACGAATAGAAAGAGAAATTCGATAATGAGTTCAATCGGTCAATGAGAGGGGAATAAATTTTATTAGGATATAAGATGTACGATTTTCTATTAAGTAAAATTATTATTACAGGAATTGCTTGTAAATTGAATGATTTTAAAATTTTTGAAAATCTAGTAAAGTCAATATAATCATAAGGAATGCAAACTTTCGGCATTTGTTTATATAAAGCTACTAATGGGGAACAAACATTTTGGAAACTTTCTTTACGGAATTTAATTGCTTTTAAACGTAGTCGATGATTTGAAAAGTAATTAATCACTCTACCAGATGCAATTGGTTTCTGATACCAATTGTTAATGATTTTATTGTTTTTTAATGTAAGAGTAATGACCAAAAAATTCATTTGATCATTTTCTTGAAGTTCATGAGTGAATTGTAATTTTGTATTGCAAGAATTGAAAACACTAATAAATAAATCAATGTGATCTTTATGTATGCTTGAAATGTTATCATTAACATATCTATAGTAGAATAAAGGAATACAATTGTATTTAGTTTTTAAAACATAAACAAAAATGAAAAAAAATTCTTAATCCTACTAATAAACAACGTAACGATCTACTCGTCGAGCCGTATTGTGATTTTCAGGCAAAGCCAATAATTTAGCGAATCTGAAACAGTTTCTAACTTAATAGCAGATTAATAAATTGTGCTTAAGATGCTAAAAGGACCGCAATGTTAATGAATTTATATTCGACCAAAAAAGTTTCAATTTAATGTTGCAATGAAATATTAGAGACTCTTTGAGAGATTATTAAGAGATTTAAAGCTTTTAAAAGTAACTGAATATTACGAAGTCTTCAGCGAAAATTGGTTGCTCGTATAACACGGAAATGGGTTTACGAGTCTGGGGAATGTGTTTAAGGCTTGCTTGTGGGTGACAACAACTATGAGAGCCGCGCATGTGTCAGAAAAGGACATGCAAGAAATTCCACGTCCACCATGTGGACCGCAATATAAGCGATGCGAAACTCGACTTCCAACATTCAAAACATTCCTCCATTCTCTTATTAATAAGCCAAGTTTAAATCCTTCATTATTAAAAGAATTTACCATCATCTCAGTGGTCAGCCAAGAATTACAATTTTCTTTCTAACTACTCTAGCACAGCGAAAGCAAAGAAATTAATCTCGGAAAATGAGTTTCAAACTAGGTTTCCAATTAAGCGATTTAGATCTCCCAAATGGCATACAAAATGCGAAATTACTTACTTGCGGGAAATAAAGAAAATAATTAAAAGAAAAAGAAATTAATATTAAATTAAGTTTAGATATTTAGATGCTTTAGGATTTGGATGTTTTTGCAATTTATCTCATTGTGACGGTGCAGGGTAGTTTTTTGAAAATATAAAATAAATTCAAAAATTGATGATAAAACCCTAAATCAACGTAATACAAACCAATGTTAATACAAACCCAGTATTAACAAAAAACTGATTATAGATTGTATTAAGTTAATCGAACAATCAAATAGGTAGGGGATTCTCTTTAATTTAAACTATTATTTCAGTGTACCGGCAGAGAGTTGTACTTTGTTCCAATTTGAGTAATGTTAATTGATAAATGAGTAATTTGTACTTATAAAATTGGAAATAATCAGTTTATTAAATCATGCGTTCTTTGATCTTACATAAATGTTTACATAGGAATCAATATCAAATGACAGTGATGTTCAGAAAGGTAGTTTCTTTAAGAATTGAATTTAAATTGAAAACACACAATTCTCTCCTCTAGGTCTCTCTTACTTTAGGCATAAGCAAGTATCGTCAAAAATCGCAATTCTCGAATCTATATAATTTACACACGCTCATTATTACCGACTTATTATAAGTCATCAATTAAACCACCACATCTCTTGAAACATTTCTGAAATGTGGATTTGTATGGAACGTATTGTTTTAACCTACATAACCTATCCTAGATAGGCATCTACACAAACTATAATAACTAGTTGATGAGATAAGTATATAGCAAAAAATAGTGTTTAAAGTTTAGATCCTTCTGGAGTTTCTCTGTAAACAAAGTGAAAGGTTTTGAGGATGTTAACGCCTACAGTGACTGTCTTAGGCTAAGTTGTCTGCTATTTTGCACCTGTGTTTGCGTGTACTCGTCTCTAGGCACTTGATCATAGAGTGAAACAACTTTCTTCTTGTCTCATGCCTAAAGGTTATGCGCGTAAACATAAATCAACGCCCACGCAGTCCGATGTCCAGATAACCTTTTCCAATGACATGCCGCAACTACACGCAAATTGAAACGAAAGTGAATTATGTGCGACGAGAGCAGATCAAACACTATAAATAATGAATTGAAGGAAATCATGTTTTTCAAATCACAGAGCGTGCAAGATATATTATCAATATTTTACATCAGTATATCAGTCAATTATCGCCAGATTGACATTAATTGTCCTCTTCCTACCAAGTTTACGATATAGCAAAAAACAATTGGGATACTATTCCCAAATTTTAAGATTGTTTTATAAATTTTTGCCATGTCTTGAAAATTTCTTGTTTGATATTTCTAGCATGTTAAAATTAATCGTCAAAATTAAAAATCTTTGTTTTCTATATTGGGAAAAATAACTTCATATAATTAAAGTTGTAATAACTTCGAAAGTTGAATATCGAGACTATACATGATTCCTAATAAGAAAATAATTTACAGTGTAATTAAACTGTAATAGATTTCAAGTAGATCCTATAATCAACTGCTTCTAATTTTCACGATGAAGATAAATTACGACTGGAACATAAATAATGTGCATTGAATTTTGGACTTGTAACTAGAGTTGGTAAAAAAAGCTACATGAAAAAAAGCTTTATGATCTACTCTATCATTATAAAGCACGTTAGGGCTCCACCTATAGTCGTTAGATTTGCGAACTTATTAATACACTTTTGTTTCACTTTCACTTTACGAGCGGAGCACGATCACAATGCGGAAAATGTAAGTATATCGTGACTATTATTCACGCCGATAATAGATAATAAATATGAAACAATTGATACACTCGATCTACCACTTTGGCCATTATTTATTAAGTAAATAAAATCTCCACTTTATTTATCAAATTATTTAAATACCGTTACTTTCTAACAAGTTTATTCTGTCGATAAATTAAATTTCTAGAAATATTTATTCCCATTCCCACTGTAATGTTTCCGTTTAACATTTCAAATTTTTCAGTAATTAATTTATTTTTAGTTTTACTGAAGCAGAGTGGAATTCTTAATAACCAAGTTGAGTCGCACACATTGAAAGGAACGACGCCCGAGAATAATATCTCAATTGAAGGCTCATAACAGAAATCTTTGTAAATTAGAATTCTCAATTGACATGCAAAGATAAAGCAGCCGTTCACCCCCGATATCAAATGGTTATCGTGGCGTGACGTTCGTCTTCTAATGAAATTAAGATCTCCAATAACAGGGGTGAACTGCGAAGTGGAAGGTATTAAAGAAACGGAGGAAGGAAAATAGGAACGCGGTCAAAGACATTTTCACCGTGGCGTTTGTGAAAAGACGAGAAATAAGAAAAGGGAAGGAGAAACTAAGTCATTAACGGTAGAAGTCAACGAGAAATTATGCGAGTCTTTAATTAAATTTCTCGATTTTGCACCGTTATCTCTCAGTCGGCTTGTTAAGGACGATGTTCAAACTCTCGTTATCATTCTAACTGTTTGGTCAAAGTACCCGAAAATCTCTGCTAATAATGTCTCACTTGAGTACGAATTCAAACAAGTAATGCAAACAAATTCATTTCATCATCGCAAGTTCTAAATTGTTAATTTTAAATGCTAGAATGTGCATATATGGGTGATTCTTCAGAAAGTGGTTACTTTGGACAACATTAAATTTTCAAATTAAAAATCTTTCTTCTTGTATATTATTTATGTAGTACTTATCAACAATTACTGAAATAAATAATTTTTTAAAAATTTGAGCTTAAACTCATGGTTTTAGTCTTACATAGAAAATTTAAAGTTTTAATTTTTAAAGGTTAAAAAAATTAATTTAAAATGTTTAATTTTTTACCTTAACCGAACATCCCAAGAATGTTCTGTTAGTTGGAGGATGCGCTAAGATATCCAAGGTTTTTCTTGGAATATTTAATTATAAATTAAAATACACGTATTTAATTAAATAATTATATATACAAAAATCAATATTTTGTAAATAAATCAGGTTAACGATATTTTGAATAGAAAACAAAACACTATTCCCATGCTTTTTTAATATAATGAACCGGAGTTTACAGAAACTGGAGTTTACAAATCAAAGAAAATAAATTATTATAGCCGTAAAACTTAATAAAATAAGAAGACCTTTGCAGAATTCTGCATAGATTTGCCTACTTTACATCACTATTATTTTAATTTTATTTTAAATATAAGCAATTCAGTCATTTTTGGCGAACCGGAGTTTACATGTCATTAAAATACGCAGTAAATTAATAATAATTTTTCAATTTTAAAACTAAATATCCCATTTCTTCATGTAAGTATATCCATATTTCAAAGTGTTCATCTTACTAACATAAATAGTTAGTGAAAATTCATTATAAAAATGATTAAAATTGATGAAAAACAATGAAAATGTAAACTCCTGTTCCAAATAACGAAAAGGTGGAGAAAGGATTAAAACATGATTTACGCAAAACTTATTAATAAAATCTGGAAGATAATACAACAAAAACAAAGTTTTTGAGGTAAACTGTCGATTAGAATAGATAAAAACATTTTAAAAGTATGTTTTAAGTGAAATAAAATGCATTAAATCTCACGAGTCCTATGTGGAGAACCCAGAAAAGTGCAGATTTTGAGTCATTTTTAACAATTCTATATCTTTTGATATTAAAAAAAAATATTTTTCAGTTGTGATATTAATAAAAATAATAGCAAAGAATAGATGTACAAAGTATTAAATATATTTTTAAATAATTTTGAAAGTTATTAAGTAGGGAAGTAAAAGTAACCACTCAGTGAAGAATTACCCATATGATTTTTTAATTTTTTATTCGCTATTCATAATTTGGACTGATTTTTGGCTTTGAAATTGGTAAATTTGAATAACCGAGAGTCAAAATTAATTAACAAACAGTCAAACTAAAAATTTGTCAAAATACTACCTTGAAAGCAAATCGACACAACAAGCACAGGAAATTAGGAAGTTATTTTGATATGTGGTACAGGATGTCATCGGAGTAAATATATACCATTGTTGAGTGGAAAAAGATGGTTGCAGTTGTTTGACGTGTAAATATTAACGGCCACCTATTGGCAACTGTGAGTACTTACACGTCAAAGAACTGCATTCATCTTTTTCCTTTCAACAAAGATTAACATTTACGTCATCGCATTTTGACGTCGCATATCAAAATAAATGTTTAACCTCTTCTGCGGTTTCCGTTGGATTTTATTCTTTAATAATAATTAGCGACTCGGCGTGTTTTATCTGATTTTTAGAATACTGTCAATCAGTGTTATTCTAACATCTCAGGATCTAATTTTAACAATGGTAGTTAAAATAATTTAATTGTCAAAAAACACAATTTCTTTAGTCGCACAATCATTGAAGTCTATTGGTCAGGTTTATTTTTTATACTTATTAATCTATTCATTTAATTGGTTTGATTTGTATAGGTATGTATTAATAGTTTATTTATGATGTTCTCTATGATGATTAGATTAGAAAGAGTGCAAAATCGTTTTTTAAGATTTGCTGCACAACTTGGCTTGACCTTTGATCCTTATTTACATGATTATGATCACTTAATATCTGAACTAAATATTTTTAAAGTTCAGATCATGGTAGCTATCACGTAACTTTAAAAAC
Source organism: Ganaspis brasiliensis (assembly GCA_037103525.1). Classification (NCBI taxonomy): domain Eukaryota; kingdom Metazoa; phylum Arthropoda; class Insecta; order Hymenoptera; family Figitidae; genus Ganaspis; species Ganaspis brasiliensis. Next base: position 5,657,879 of record JAZKLR010000145.1, on the reverse strand, counting down.
GAAAACGCAAGTTCGATTTTCAAAATTTTTTTGTGAAATGTCAATTTGCATTTGTGATCATTATGATTATTGTTTATATGTGACGCTCCGCGAGAGAAGGGACCTATCGCTGAGAAAGCAAACTTTAAAGGACGGACAGGCAAAGAGAAGGAAGAAAAATCGAGACGCTTAACATATCTTTGTTTGAATCTTCATAACAATAAAGCTAATTTCAGGAATTAAATTTTGATTTTTGGAACTCAAAAAGCAACTCAAAAACTATCAATTACCATAAAAAAAATGAAATCAATAAAAGACAATTTCAAGAGACGGTCGTTCAAATAAAATCCAAAAAATGCGATACACTTAGCATGCCTAGGTTTGAAGCATTATAACAAAAAGTGTACTTAATAAATATTTTTTTTGAAACATGGAAATGAAAGAACAACTCAAAAACTATCTTTTAGCACCAAAAAATAAAAATTGATTTTTCCCGCGATAGGTCCCTTCTCTCGCGGAGCGTCACATATTTTAAAATTGGCGCAACTGTGTTTAGGATTAATACAATTTTAAAAGTTTATTAAATTTATAAAGTAAAACTAAATTAATATATTAAAGTAGAAAAAAATTATTTATTTATCAAAATTGTGATCTTATTAATTTTTATTAGGATACAAATGTAATTAATATTAAAACTTTACTACTTTTAGTAATGATACTAAAACTACTCTAAAAAATAATTTTATTAAATATATATATAATCATATATTTATTCTACTCCATAATGTAACGAACTGTCTAAATAAGGTTTAATACGATAAGTACTAAAAATATCATTGACATAAATTAATGTAACCTTTATGAATTATAAAATATTTAATTTATAGGAAATAGTATCAAAATAGAGAATTTGGGAATTAAATTGAAAATTTGCGGTTTATTCAAGAAATTTAAAGTAACATACCTAAATTTATTCCTTATTACATATTTTATTTTTTTTTTTATTCAAAATACGTAATATTTATTGATTAAACTTCACTAGGCTAATCAAATAAAAAATGTAAACTTTTCTTATTTTGAATAATCTTTTTAAATTAACAATATTTATATTAATCAAAAATATTGTTGATCGTTTCATAATGTTAACAAAACAATTAATAATATTTTTTATTTGCTAATTTAATAATTAGTTTATAATTTTCCACTTAACCTTTTTTTCAGACAATATTTCTCTTTTCGAGTTTTCTTCTTTCTCCTATCACTACGCTACACCATATTTAGTCTTCTTTCTTTTAGTTTTTTTTCATTTTAATCTATTAATTTATTATTACTTTTTAAACTTAAAAAAATTTTAAAATTCTATTAACCGCAAACATTATCGCGACGATTTCAAAATATAAACAATCATCATTATGATCACAAAGGCAAATTGACATTTAACAAAAAAAATTTGAAAATCGAACTTGCGTTTTGTTTTTATTTTTACGAGATAGCGAAAGATATAGATTAAAAATTACGAGATAACTATCCAGGTCTTTGTATCCAGATCTTCTTTTTTTAGGCATGTTTGTAGATACTCTACTCAGGCACACAGACATCTTTTTGAAAGTTAGATAATAATGTTAATAATAATAGTAATAATTTTTGCCTTATGAAATAGATATCCTGCGTATCCTTATTAAGCGCGTGACTGAATGAGCAGTATGTATTGTTAATTAATTTTGTAAAAACGTTTATTTTTGATATTATTTACCTTTGCGCACCAATCTTGTATTATTTCTAATTACATCTAAGTTATTTTGAAAAGTATTTCTTAAACCCATCGAACAAACAAATGAATAAATAAATATTTACCCAGAAATACTTGGAGGATAGTTTTATAGTTCACTTACCTAAAACAGTAAAATACCATTAATTAGAATTTTTCTCAGACACAAAAAAAACAAATCTAAATTTTATTAAATAATTCCATACTAAAGGTTGTTATAAAAGAGAATCAATAAAAATTCGTTTGATATGTCTTGACAGAAGGATTTGCATAATTTTCATTTATATGTATAATTTAAATAAAATAAATACATAACGTTAGCACGAGCGTGAAACAGCAGGAATAATTTCCATCCCTCTTGGAATGTTAGTTTCACTGCTTGATATGTAGAGGCGCTGACTGTATCACACCGGATAGAATTTAATTTTAAAATATAATTTACAATTTTCTTATATCTACTTGAATGTTACATTCAATTGTAACAAAACATTAAACTGCTTTACTAACTGACATGTTTTCCATTTTATAAGTAATCTCACTAAATTACAAGCAATTTGCAAATCTTTTTATACCATCGCTTACGTATAAATAGTCATGTTTTCAGAGATTTAAATTGTCCTAAGTGAAAATACGGAACAGGTTATTGTTACGCGTAATTAACTTGGCGCAATTTCTCGAGAATTATGCCTTTTCGAGATAAGGCCAGGAGTGCATATGCTTGTAGGATGCTACTGAGAACGGTCACGTCAAGTGGAAATGTAATCATTAGCAAGGAAGACAGATGGGCTAATAGCGTTCTCGCACTCGACCTTACATGATGAAAGGATAGATGCATTAACAACAGATACGAAATCAAAAGGAGTTTTACAATCATTTTACTAATCAAGCAGTTTCAACATTTCGTTTTCTAGGTCACAATTTAGTTATTTTCTTCTAGCATTTCAATTAAAAAAAAAAACAAAACTCTTAATCCCAATCCCGTTATGTATAAGGTTCAATTGATTTAATTGCAACACTTTAATAATTACCTTTCATAAAACTGCGGAATAAATTTGAGAGAGGATAATTTAAGTCATTCCTGTTGCAGTAAAGTGTAAAAAGAAGAAATAAATGCCGGTTATTTCGTCACGATGAAATTCCAGGTTTCACGCGATAACTGATCTTATCAGTGATCGTGTTCTGTTGAAATTATTAAGGATATTCTGCACAAGGCTCAAAAACAGCCGGAAGAAAGTAGATGCCTAGTTACTAAATTTCCATGGTAGCAATGAGCCCCGACAGACCTGTTATTTTCGGAAAGCTATACGGGACCATACACGCAATTACAAATTAATAAACGGTTACGTCGTACTCTTATGACCCCCTGGGATGATTTATATCTTCAGAGGATCCTAATTACCTGTTCGTGCATCTTCTCGAAGCATCGGACCGTTTCAGGGTGCAATACTTTGAGAATGCAACCCTTCGGAAAAAGGCTATTTTACTCTCGAGCAAATAATAAAATTAGTTTCCAGTTTCATTACTATGAGAACTTTTAATCAAGGAATTTCCACTTCAAAGAATAGTTGACGTGGGAAAATTGGAGCGAAGAGACCTCGACATTTTAGTTCCATTTCACCAACTTTGAGACAATTAGAATTTATATTTCCTCAGAATTTCATGACTAATTTATAAAACTGTAATAATTCTTAATAAAAATTTGCCTCCTTTGAGGAAAATTTCTTTTTCAAGTATATACTCCATTCTTTCTGTGACCCTTCCTTGTGAAACCATTAGTCATCTGGTGACTAGGAAACTGTCAACTTTTTCGCCATTTTCAGCCAGGCGTAGCAAAGAACTCACGTGTATTGATAAAATATTAAAACTGTTTTTCCGAAACTTTTTTATTAAATGGAAATGAATAATAATTAACACGTCATTCATGGGACATGTAATACATTTTTAATCAATTAATTAATAGTAAATTATTAATTGTTAGAGCTGAAATAGATATTTCCAGTTATCAAATGAATCAAATACGTTCAAATAATAAAAAAGTTAGCTTGCATGTGAATTTGTGAGATTGTATGAAAAACAGTAAGATTTTACAACTTATGACTCAGTAATTCATGTCTTCTGCAATTTTAAATTCTAAATTAGAGACTGCAGGATTGTTAGTTTTGGCAACTGCAGAATGCTTGGACTCTGCAGCGGAAGCAGACCGCTTAACGACTCAAAGTACCGAAACAAATGAGAACCCTTACTTCCTGGGCTCAAATTATTGTAATTTACATCAGCTAACTCCGTAATTACTTGAGGGTTACAGGTTAAAGGGCCATTACCGTCTCCTTACTAACGGCATATCAGCCAACAACTCGCTGGTTACATCGCAAGATTCGCAATCAACACCTGCCACCCTAATCCGTTCCACTATTTCACGCAAGTAAGATGTTGCAAGGACTAAAGGATTGTTCTACTAGTCAAGAGCACAAATATTTACTTCTGGAATCTGCTATGGTTAAATTAATTTATTGATTAAATGGGGTAAAGGATGGAGAACCTTTCAGAAAATAATTGGTAAAAAAGTGTTAGAATTAACATAATATATGGACCCTACATCTTGCATCGTTGTGCTGTTAAAAGATGGCAGCATCATCGACTCACGGGAGTATATTTAAAACTCGCTTAAGGACATGTGGTGGATTATAACGTCACTGATAAAGGAAAAATTTGTCCCTAAATTTTTTCTTAAAATAATAAATATTTAGATATCAAACTTTGTAGAATTACTTAAGGGGTTAGACCACTGTGAACCTTTCAAAAAAGTAGAAAAAAATTTTTTAGATAGGAAGGTTCCATAAGGTCTTAAAAATTAGAAACAATAAACATTATAGAAAGAAAACACTTTTAACTTTTTAAACATAACAAAATCATTTTTTTATACTTTTATAGATACCTAATAACAATAAATAAATTAGTTTTTAATTCATTTTATTCTGCTCCCGTAAAAAAATCTTAAAATTAGGTCTAATGTTAATGCTTTACAGTGACTTAAAATATAAGTCTGCCAGCACCAATCTTGTTTGAATTTTGCCTTCAAATTAATTTTTATAAATTTCCAAGAATCAGCGAATTTAAAAAAAAATTGATTTTAAGGCAAAATTCAAATGGACTGGGATCAGATAGACCTGCTTAATGATATTTTAAGTATTTCTTAAAAGTTTGATATCAACATATTTATTAGTTTAAGAAAAAGTCTTCGGACAAATTTTGCCTATATCAGTGACGTCACACTCCATCACATGCCCTTAAGAGCAAATAAGAACTCTATTTTCTAAAAAATATAATTTTTTCATTAGTTCCCATCTTTTGTAGTAGCGCTCTTAAACTACAAGCGATGCTGCTCTCTAAATCTGAATTAGTAAAAACTACTATTTTAAGGGTGAAAACTCGTTTACCATGTCAAATAGTAATTTTTACTAATAATTTAGTAAAAAACTACTAATTTAATTAGCCAAAGTAATTTTAGGTTGTGTTATACTACTAAAAGAATTAGTAGATTTCTATTTACAAATTACATAAGTTATCTTTTACTATTTAATTAGTTAAATTTAACTACAGAATTAGTAGTTTTTGATTAATAATTAGTTATTTTTTTACTAATTAAAAAAGAGAAAACTAGTTTAAGATTTTAACCCCTAAATAGTTGTTTTTAACTAATTCAGATTTAGGGAGTGGAATAATATTTAGATACATTTCAAAGAACTCTAGTTAACGCAACTAATTGTAGAATAAGTCCGATATAATTATTGTTAAATTTTAATAGTGGTATTTAAATTTTAATTCAGAAACAAATTAATTCCAGTAATTAAAAAGTTTAAGTCAAGTTCTTATGCGTTAGATCTGAACCGCAGTAAGGTTATTTAGGTGTAAGGTGCAACTTCTAAAAAGTTTGAAAAGATGATCTAGATGAAAAGTCTATAGCTGCTATGTTGATAGCATTTCTACATGCAGTTAGTGGACTTATCAGATAAAACAAACATAACCATTCTGGTCCGTTTGCCAACTTCTCTTGCTCATTTACTTTCATTTGTTTATTTAGGTACGAAAATAGAAGCAATTATATATAATAATCATCAAGCTTCATTCATTCATTTATTCTGTCCACACGTGAATCTTGTCACTAGGTGTTTTTTTGTTTTCCATACATTTTCAACTTACTTTCCGCAAAATTCAATTATTTTCTTTAATAACTATTGTATTTATTTCCCATTTTTTTTATCATTTTTCAATTATTTTTACAAAATATCGTTATTTTTAAAATTATAATCTTCTAATTACAATTAAAAGCTGAATTTCGAAAAGGGCTCAACTCGGTTTTTTGAAATTTTACAGGAGACACAAAAAACTGTTTATTTTAAACAGCTTTAATTAAAAGAGTTCAGCTTTTCTCATAGTAAATAGACGTTATATTATATGAGAAAATGATAAAATAGTTGTTCTTAATGACAGTAGGTCATGAAAAAAATGTAACCGTTTTAATCATAAAAGTATATTAATAAAGCGTTTTATTATGGAGAAACAATTTATTTATTTAATTTTAAAATGTAATAAATTATTTTTTAACTAAAAAATAATTCAACATTCTTTCATTAAAAATTTTTTCTTTTCCGCTAAAAATACATCGGGTGAAGTTTTCCTTTTGAAAAAACATGAATGAACATGTAATAATACAAAAAATTCAAGAAAGTGAAATTTGAAAAAAAACCCGAGTTGAGCCCTTTTCGAAATTCACAATTCAATTAATTTCTTCCATATCGAATTATAACTAAATGTAAATTTAATTATCCGCTTGAATATTTTCATCGTTTTCTGCAATCATTTTCGAAATATTTTTCAATATTAACAAACCAGGTTCATTGCTTTAATTTATATTTATCTTTTAAAAATATCAGTTTTGTATTTTGCAATGTTTTAAATGATGTTCTTTGATTTTCAATCATTTTTTAAAACAAAAAATATATTCTGTAATTTTCTCCATTATTTCTCTTAAATATATACCTATAGGCATCCTTAACTTCCAATTAGTTTCATCATTTCTCAAGTAGTCTCGTTTGTTTCAAATATATTCTGTAATTTTTCACTTATTTTTCACAAATTTTTATTAGTCTCTCCAATTTTGAATTATATTCAATTATTTTTATTATTTTTTAATTACTTTTACCTATTTTTAATTATTTTTATTAATTTTTTTAGTTAATTTTCTATTTTTTTAATTAACTATATTGAAAATTTCAATTATTTCTTGTCATATTCTGCAATTATTTTTTTTATTTCAAATATATGATGTAATTCTTCCATTTTTTAATAAATTAAAATTATTTTCTTCAATTTTCAACTATTTATATAACTTTGCAATTATTTTCTCCAATTTTCAATTATTTTTATTATTCCTTAAATAGTTCCCTAAATTTTCAATTAATTCTCTCGAATTTTAATTTTTTTTTAATTTTCAATTATTATTGTTATCATTTTGCAATTATTTTCTCCACTTTTATATTATTTTTAAACTTAGATAAGCTATTACTTTATTCATTAATATAATTGAGCGAGAGAGTTCATATCGCTAGTGTTTATTACTTCTCGATTAAGTAATCAATTTTTAAATCAATTTTTAAATTTTTCAATCATTTTTCAATTATTTTCTTCAACTTTTAATTGTAGTCTCAAATCCCGAAGATTGTCACCACTTTTCAATCTTTTAAAATCATTTTTCAATTGTATTCTGCAATTGAAAGTTATTTTTATAATTTCTTAATAGCTTTACCTACTTTTAAATTATTTCTATTTTTTTTAATAATTGGCTTGTTTATTTGCAAAGTTTGCAATTATATTTTTTGTTTCCTCATAGAGGAAGCTTTGTGATCTTTAAGATTTTCGATTCTCCAAAAAATGACTAATTTTCGTTTAAGAAGCTCCAATTTTAACTCTTAAGTAAATGTTCAGATGCGTGTGTCTGTGTGTAGTAACTTTTTCATGATAAAAGTACAACTTAAACAAATTATATTCCTTGTTTCAAAAAGAATCGATTGATCTGCATAAAGTATATAATTCACCGAAGATTCGCACAATAATTCAAGATTTCTTTTTCATAAAAAATTTTTATCCTTATATAACTTCTCTAATTTTTTTTTCTTAACCATAGATCCTTTGAAAAAACATTCCAAATTAAGAAACGAACTTATTGACATCCTTGGAAATTAATAGAATAAATGGTTATTTTTTATTTTTAACAAAAATGAAATTTTCTTTTTTTTTATATTATTTTTATCTATTGTTTCCTCTACTAGGAAGCAAATTTTTTTTTTGCTAACGTGGAAGCAAAGTGTTGATAAAGTGAACATAATTTTTGCCTAGATTATACAATTATTTTCTTTAATTTTTTTTTAATTCTAAAATATTATAAATTTTGTTGTATATAAATAAATCTTATTTTATTTATCTTTAAGTGCTATATTTGAAATATTTTTAATTGCTAATATAACTCAAGCCGTAGAAACAAATAGTTGTGTAATCTGGTTCTTTTATAATAAAATAATTATATCTAAATACCATAAGATACGTTCTCAAGCGGTTGATACAACTTTTAATAATATCACCGTTCAAACGAACTTATTTTCTATTGCGAGTTTCCTTATTTTTGACAAAATCTTATTTTAAACAAAAAAACGTTTATTAACAACAAACTTTTTCTTAAAAAATCTTGACAACCTTTCTCCCTAAAGGCTTCATTTAACAGATGACTGCCGGTTAAAAAAGGCTGAAGTTTTGAAAAATCTGAGGTCTTTCCACTTTAGTGCTGGGATTGGATAATTACCTCCACCCTCGATATCGAAAGTTTGTGGGGTGCAAATAAAGTCAGGATAAAGTAGGCGGTAGCAGCGATTCTCGTCGTAAAGCTACGCCATTTTTCTAGCTACGGTGCGAAAGTAAATCAGTCTCGGTCGCAAATACGTAGGCATAACTTATCCAACGGGCGAGAGACTGTCTACTTTTTCGGTAATTCTTACCCAATTTGAGGGTAGGCAACCATTGTCATTGATATATGTTGTGCCCTTCGTATAGTCGCACCTGAAAGCAACTATAACTCACTCTGGCAGTACAGTTAACGTGCTTACATCCGGGAAGATACATCACAAATTCATATAAATGGATATTACAAATTTAACTTTTTTTGCAAGCAAAATAAAATTACTTGGAACACAGAATCCTATAAAATACTGACGTAACAAATAATAAATTAAATAAAAATTTTTATTCCGACGCCTCTCGTTCATATAATGATATTTCAATTGTCAATGCAATATGATTTTACTTCAAAAACCAGTTAAAGATAAAGCTATCCTAAAGATTTGTAAAAGAAGATGACAATTGATTTTTAATTCAACAAAATGTTATCGCAATTTTTTTTTACAAATATAAATACACGGAACGAAGATTTATAGTAAAGCTGACATCACATGTTGAGTAGGAATAAGAGCATGTGAAAATGACGGTGGCGCTATCTATCTATTATGTTGCGTATCAACCAGGTTTGAGTAAAATTGAGAGCACTTAGATTAAACCTTAAAATTTACTTCGTCAAGTAAAAACTAACAATATTGTTTTGTAAACTTCACTCTTTCCCGAGTAAATACTATTATTCCCTTCGTTTCGTGTACAATTCTAATATTTATTCCATTAGATATATGACTGTATATTACATCTGAAAAACAGAACTAATTTCCGGTTAAATATAATGACATTTTTGTTAAAATAAATATTCTGAGATAGCATTATGTTACACTGAAAATTGCATCAGTTGAAATAGAATAAATATCCCGCAATTATCCATATTTATGTATGTCCATACTAACTTATCTATTTCATAACAAAACAAAACAAAAACCATAAATATAAATGACACATATTTTTCAATGTGGTTGAAGCAATCATACATAAGGATATATATCACAAACTTCTCTTTTTTCATGCATAAAAAATACACGAAAAGTGCAAAACGCCTCCACAAAAATAGAGTAAAATTATATTTAAAAAGTATTTCTATTTCGTAGAGTAAATGAGAGTAAAATATTGCAGGCAATTTTTGCCTTGCAATCGAGACTTGAAGCTTTATTTTTTCTCTGATTCGTAGAAAAAGTTATTTTTCCACCGCATGCATCGTTATTACGAAGCGTTGCATTTAATAATTCAGTTCACTTTTCCAGGGCAAAAAGAGTAGCGTACATGAATTTTACTTTTTGCTTCCAACTTCCATTAAGGCACGCAGAATTTTAACGCATCGAGGGTGTAGTAACCGGCGAGGGTGGACTTTCCAAGCCGCACACGTTCTATTACGACTGTAATTAAACATGTTTATTATCCAGGAGCAGTATTACACTCATGACTCGCGAGCCTTTAAGCTTACTTGGATAACTATAACGTTCTCCGCCAACATTATTCTGATTCCCTGGCATTTTTTTTTCAATGTTTTCTTTTCTCCCAAAGGACTTCACTCCCTTGGGACTTTAGACTTTTTCTTCATTATGCAAAGCTGTAAATTAATCTGTAACTTGAAATGAGAATATGTTTATATAATAATGATAAACAACATGGAAAAAGACAAAGAAAAAGTACACAAAAAACTTGTCTTGAGAAAATAAAAATTGTAAATTTAAAAAAAATTCGTTAAAGGAGAGCGAAGTATACTTTCATTTGATGGAGGACATGTTAAAGAATTTAGACCTTTGACCATTTCGAGTTGTGCAAAATGTAACCCAACATGTATAAAAGACCTCTTTCCTGAATTTCAAGTCAAAGACTATCTTGTCAGATAAGTCACTGGATTTCCTTCAAGATTAAGTCTTTGACATTAAGATTAGTTAGAGAAGTTTCAAGGAAAATTATAGTAAATTTTGAAAATAAATCTTTTTAAAATTCTCTCCTTATAGAATTTTGCTCCTGAATTATTCGAAAGTTCTTAAACCGGACTTTCATAAATGGTTTAAAGAAGAATTTGTTAACAGTGAGGATTTTGTTTAAAGACAATCAATTATAGATCAAATTCCGCGGTTAACCGATACGACAAACTTTGCTCAGGCACTTAGGAAATGTTTCGCTCATAAAAAGTTAAATCTTGGCAAAAATAAGAGCACACCTGTCGATTTCGCTTCCCGAGGGAAATTCATAACAGTTAAAAAAAAAATGTTTCAAAAAGTGAACTTTCTAATTTTCAATTAATGAAAAGTCGAATACTAATTAAATTAATAAAAATTTACTTTTTAGAGACTTTGAATTAATATTTTTTATTATAATTTAGATTTAGAGAGAAGTTTAAAGTCATATTTTCTGTAATAATAAAATACCATGTCATATCTAAAAATTACATTAAATTCCAGTGAATGTTTTTCGATCCTGATAATTGCCATTAGTATCCATTAGTGTTTATTAATGATCCGGCGATGTTAATATTTATTCATAAAATCATTAATTCCTTTTTGGAAATTTTTGATAAGATTGAAGAAAAGAGAAATATCAAATAAGAGCTAAAAAATGTAAATGTGTCAATCTTAAAGAAGGATAATAGTTGTAAAGTAGTGCATTAAGTATAAAACACACTTGTGGATAAAGCAATATAAAAAACATAGGCAATTATCTGGTTTTATAATAAATGATACTATTCATTGTATCCCTATCTTTGCGGGTCTGACAAGAACTTCACGGATCATTGAACAGAACACGTTGCCTTATCCATGACAATATTTACCTACCTTCCGTTTTATCTCCCCTTAAAGGCGAAACAAATTTACATACGAATAGGACCTAATGTCAGATCGAGAGAGACGGGGAACTAAGATATCGGTTGTAATAGCAAAAAAAAAGCTAGTAACTCACATTTTTCTGCTATCCACCATCTAATCTATTACGAAATGAAGACTTTTAGAGTATTAGGGTAAACGAAATTTTACCTTTTTATGTAAATATTTGTTATTAAAATCAGCGTTGGATTACGTTGGAAATATTTTAGGAACGTAACACTATATGGGCCAGGCAAGTAGAAATCTTGATTAAATGATGAATCACAACGAAAAACTTGAAATTAAGGAGGTTCTCTCCATTAACATAACCTCAAACTAAAAATTGACTTTTCCCATCAAATAAAAGTATTATTAAAATTAATTTTACCAAATTTTGAAAGATCCAGTTGTACATTTTCCATAAAAAATTAGGTTTAGCTCAAATTTGTTGTCAAGCAATAGTTATTCAACATTTTATGTTTTTTTTTTACATTCAATGAACGACTGCAATTTTCATCCAATTCTGACAAGTAATAGCTCATTTTTCTCGTTAAAACAATCTCTATAATTTTATTTGTTTGGTTGGGAGATTCACGATTCATCCCCAACTTATTCCCGTGCACCTGCTCGGCGAGGAAAACTCATTCGGGGCCTTCTCCCACTCTTGGGCCCTGCCTACCCCTCCGTCCAAATAACCCGTTTAAATTTACTACTGCCAAATACCCCATCCTTTCTATGTACAGTCAAATTTTGCTGCAGTCATAGAATGTGACGGTATATAAAAAATGTGGAGTATGTTTTTATTAATGATTATTACTATCAGTGCTTTTTTTAGTAGAACTATAGTTGCTGCTAATCCTAATAAGCTAAATAGAGCGACTATTCGTACAGAAAATTACCACAGTATTTCTTTTTGTAAAAATCGCTGTTATCCCAGTATCTTTTGGTGAAAAGAACAATTGTAGGTATCACAAGAATCCCCCGGTACCTCTTAAAAAAAATTTAAAATTTGTTTTTACAGACGAATTTTAAGCATTAACCGGTGAAAAGCCTGGTATGAATGTTTTGCACGAATCACTGTAACTACACCGTTGAAAATATTGTGTATTTGTGACTTAGAAAGTTAAAATGGACCTTACGTCAAAAAATCGATTTTTTTACTGATACGTGATTCTTAAAGAAAAAAATTCACTTTTTTGAATGAAATAAACATCAAAAAATCGATTTTTTTGACGCAAGGTTCCTTTTAACTTTCCAAGTCACATTTGTGTAACAATCGGTTCTTCTTAAATTTGTTGTGTCAAAATTTAACATTTTTCGTGTGTGGATTTAATACTTCCTTTAAATGTCATTCGATTCTTGAGCATAACCTCTAATTTTTTAGTAATAGCACTGTAATTTACACTTAATTTTTTGTGGTAAAACGTAAATTTCATATTGAAAATTCATTTTAATAAGCAAAAGGTAGAGTTCAATACTAATTGAATAAAATGTACTCCTTAACTCAACACGATTATAATTTACTTCTGCCAAGCAAACGATAAACATAACAACATAAATCCCTGTGTTAAAAATTAACACAAAAGATTGGACCGTTTGGGACATGTAATTTATGTTAAATAAAACATAAACATTTTTAACTGTGTAGCTGCAATTATTACAGTAGAAGAAGTCGGTCGGAGGGATAGGCAGGGCCAAAGAGTGGGAGAAGGCCCGGAATGAGTTGTCCTCGCCGAGCAGGTAGAAGGGAATAAGTTCGGGATGAAAAGTGAACTGTCCGTTTGGTTTTGTTAAATATTATTTTGTTTAAAAGTTATAAAACAAATAAAATTTGTTTTTACGTGGTTTTTAAACAAACTATTATTTAATAAAGTCTATAACGAACAAAATTGTAGAGAATGTTTCACAGAGGAAAATGAGCTATTATTTGTGATAATTGGATGAAACTTGCAGTTGTTTATTAAGAAGTGTCTACCGGTAGCGACCAAATAACAAGTTATTGACATTGACGCATTTTATAAAATTAAAAACAATGTAGTTACTGAAATATATTTTTATATTAACTGAAACTATTTGAAATAGCACTGAAAAAATATAATCTGTTCAATAAAAAATAAGTGACTTTAATGTTTAAATGAAATATCTATATGACATTAACTTTTGTCTGTTAGTATTCACCAACCTAAGAAAGTAAAATATTTACATTGAAAAGTACTTTTTAATAATTCCAACACAGATGAATGTAATTAGAATAAGCATTAATTAATTGTATTGTTACAATAATATGCATAAAACTTTCGAGCCTTGTAAAATTCATTTTAATGACAGACATTAATTAACTGCAGAGGCAGCATTTAAAAGTTTCATTTTTCAAGACTGGCTGTCCTGAACCGACAGCGGTTATTGGTCGAAATACGAGAGTCTATTTGAAATATTTTTTAAACATTTATTTATAATTCATTTTAAAATATATATCTATGCAATATTTTGGTTAAGTATATTTCTGAAACTTATTTGTCTTGAAATAAAACTATTTATGGTATTTCTCTTGCAGTTATACTTGAAAAAATCGATTTTCTATGGATTTTTTTTAAATTGTGAGAAAACGTTATTTTATGTGTTTCTTCTATCTGGTTAAAATTTCAGGACCCTTTACCGTCTAAAAATTGAGATATTTATGTTCGAAATTTTAATTTTTATCATTTGCATGTTCTATGACACTGAGAGTAATAGATAAAAAATTTTTCCTATTACATCCAATTAAAACCAAATTTCTATCTCGCTGAGAGTATTAGGTACAATTTTCTTCTATTACATCCGATTTTTGCCATAGCAACACGCTGTATAGTGCTAGTTAACATTAAGTAAATTATATATTGTTTATTTTTGAAAATTAAATTTTGTTTTTGAAAATTCTAAATCTGGAAGTCTTTACAATTATGGATATCTAAAATTTATTGAAAAAGAGATACAATTAAAGAAATGGCAGCGTATATCATAAACAGAGGGAGATATTAAAAAACTAACATCAATTTTGAGTTTTAATTTAGAAGTAGGGGAGACCGAGGAGGAAAGTAACAAAAATCAGTTTTTTGAAAAAAAAGGTAGAGGGGACAAAATTAACTAAAAATTATTTAAGGACTATGTTTGTCCGCTCATTGGTTTAGAAGTTATAAGCGTTGTTACTTTCCACCTCTGTTACTTTTCTCCTCGGTCTCCCCTATATGAAAAGAACATGTGAATCATGAAAAATAAGTATAATAAATTATTTAAACCTAATGAAAAGGAACAATGTCTGAACATTTGGTATCCGTAATTGAAACGAATAGAATTTCACGTTTTTCTTATTACTAGATAAGAATTGAGGTAAAAATTAAAATCAACCATTCAAGCGTATTACAATTTTCAATTACATTCTATTACCGTTTTGTTATATGCATCTAAAACACTAATAAACAAAGTGTTTCCTTATAAAGTTAGAAAAAGCAAAAATTCTTTCTAAATTTTAAAAGAAAACGGATCTTGTTCATGCATCCAAGTTTTGAAAGTTGTTATGAATGAAATATTTTACCTTAACTTCAATTTGTTTGGGAATAAACTAGAGAAAGCATTTCATAACTTTCTAACTTTATTTACTTGAGGAACGCTTTTTCAAAAAAGTAAAAGGAACTAGAAAATTAAAACTAGAATGTTATTTTCTATATCATTAAAATTCTCTTTTTCTATTTACATCAAAAGCACATTTTTGTATCTTGAAATTATTCTAAAAGTCTAAGATCATGATAAATTGAAACTATAAGAAAGTTATTTTTATAACGTTGGAATAAGATGAATATTGATTAGGGGAAATTACCATTCGTTCATTTTTCCATCTTCGCATAGTTTCAGTTTCTCATTTTCTTTTAGAATACGTTGAATACGAGAATTATACGATTTCTGTGCGACAATAGTCGATAACAGATAACGAAGTTCGAATCGCTATCTCTTCTTTTCTTTTTCTTTCATTCTTTCCCGAAATAGGAGAATCCAATTCCGCACTCTTGATATTTCATGGAAATCGCGTACCTGGGATGAGGATAAAACGGAACGAAGCGGTACCTAAGGTTCACAGAGGGTTCTGAGGGGTTGGATGGTCAGAGTACCTATCGATTGAACATTCGCTGAAATATTTAAACGCTATTACCGGTGGCTTGCGTTTAGTTGAATAAGGGCAGATATATCCGCCAACAGTCCTAACCGGTACACGCGTTCAATCCCTTCGCCTTATCAAATATTCCGCTCCCTTGTGTAATGTGCGTTTTGCTCAGTTTTCTCATACGGATAAGTGCCCAGCATCCGATTTTTCAATTTCAAATTATTTTTAAAGTTTCGGCAAGTCTAATCCAAATCGTACATATTAACAAGGCTGAATAAAGTGTAACGAATAATTATGGATACAAATCGGACGAACTGTGTGAACCTTTTAAAAATTAAACGAAAACAAATTATTTAATTGAAATTGGCTGGAATTAATGGTATCTATATACAGGATATTTATGGCCTCTTCCATCTTAAACCCATGAAATAGAAACCATAGCCTGAGTATATTTAATTGCAATTGCGAAATATTTCTAGATAAATAAATACTGTTACAACAGAAATATCGAAATATTTGATGTTCGTCGTACACTTTATATATCCATGGTCAAAACGACCCTGTTAAATTATAAATCTTATTTGCACCAAGAAATACAGATTCTAGTTTTACTGGCTCTTGACAGTTATTCGTTTATGTTTAAACATTCAGAAAGTTATAGAGCCACATGCAAACATTTACAAAAAACGATATAAACACCCATGGCCATTACTTTCCACAAAGACCAAAGTCGCATATTATTAATATTCAAAACAGTTTCTTTTATTTTTGTTCCAAGATAAAATCTCGGAATTTAAATAGTGGACAGATATTATTCTTAAAGTTTGAGCTAAGGAAACGGGTTTGAATTAGCAGGGACATAAAACCAGGAGCAATTTTTTGCACTTCAGACTTGGCGAAAAAATATGCTAGGCAATCGTTTATGCTCTCGACAGGTGTAGTAAATTCTGTAATAAGAAAAAGAGCAGGTGACTTGATCTGCATTTCCTGCTTAAGAATAGCACAACTTGGAGTGATGCTTGTGCTTTCATAAATGCCGAATCACGTCAGAGAGCGAATGTGGCCACTCAGGCGAATAAATAGACAAAGTGTGATAGTGTCATGGAACCGTAATTGACTGCATACTCGTATGTCTGGAATGTCGATTGGTTAGATATGCAAGGTGGCTGAGGCGCCGAATAAATTGAACCTTCCGCCAGCGAAATGAGAATATGCCGCGATAAATTTCGTCTTTTCATGTCACACAATTTGACTGAAATTCGTAAAGCCAACAATCAGTCTAAATTATGTGTGCACTTTAAGTAAAAAGTATCTCACAATATTTTATTGCATTTTCTTTATTATTTTTCAATTTATGATTTCAAATTCACAAATAATAGACAATTGGTTAAGCATAATGTTTTTCCTGCAACGCGAAGAGGAAAAGAGAAATTGATCACTTTAATAACGCCTCCTGCGCGCAAACAATGAAGAGTGTCAGTCTAACGTTGTAACCTTTAATAGTGAGAGCGTGCACGTGTAAAAAGTCACAAACAAGCGGAAACTAAATGCTTCATTGTATATGAACGTGTATTATGTACAAGCAAGCAGAAAACAAATGGAGATCCAGTAAAACTTCTACAATAAATATTGGCTTAGAGTTTTGAACATGAAATACATGACGAAGATTTACCTTTGTTTCAGATAGCGTAATATAAACATTAATTTTATCAAAAAAATTAAATTGGAGCGCGAATATTTTACTGTCTTTTCACTCTGGGGGAAAAAGGCCTGAAAAAGGAGTGTATAGAAAAAGACATGATAGGTTTATGACCGAAATAAATACAACAGATGGGTTTGTCAGATAATCACCTACACTCAGATATCAAATGTCTCCCCTCATATTCGTAATTCCTGATGATTAATGCGATAATTCTATGGCGAGAATGAATAGTAACATTATCAATGGAGGAAGAATTTTACTTTTTTTTATCGCTTATTAGTGGCAGTGGAATAAACCAGTTTTTTGAAATGACGAATCGTGCCAAGCAGTTTGATGTTCATCGAATGGTAATATGCCGTAATAATAGTAACACTGTCGATGGTTTGATAATGGAAATTGCAGTTAATCATTAGGCGAGCAAATGGGTCATGTTTGTCATTTCAGACAAGATAAAAACAGAATAGCACAGAGTATGTATTTTCATTAAAAAATTGTTAATCAAGTTTGGCCCAATTTTATCAAGTTTCATGACTCATCTAGTTTAGAGCGCAGTTCAATTAAAGCCAAAAACAACGAAAAGTTATTTTCTTATTAACGAAATGCCTTTCAGCAATGAAATAGAAGCAAGAAGGTATACTGGTAAAACATCGCATGTATCTTATCTACGACAAGAGCTAATGTAACAAAATAATGAATCAACTGATTATCTACTGTAGCCGGTCATGACTACGAGTCTTCTGCATTATCTTAATTTCTCGAGCTTCCAAGAAAGAACGTATCTTTCAACGTAAAACAAAGGATAAGAGAATCCCTATAAACCTTCACATGTCAAATACCTATCTTAATGATCAGACATCGAATACTTAAGAGATCCTTGACCACGAAACAGGTGTTTTTGTAGAAGATCTGTATTGGAACAGAAGCTACGAAATTAATATTGTTTCAAATTATTTATTAGACAGAGTTAGTCAATGCACTTTTACTAAAGTACTTGAATGAAAAGTTAATTCAAACAAAAAAGCAAATAAAGAAAATGTTAATGAAGAGTAATTTAAAAGGAAAAAAGACCAGTTGTGAAAAGAAATATTTAATCAGGTGGGAATTAACACGAGAGGAAAGGATTATTTCCGAATTGCTTAATTTATGCCTGAAATAAAAGGACATGACATATGGCGCTGAAGATGCGTGCCGACGTCTTGGTTTAATCGTGACCATTAAATCTGGTTCTTCCTGTAAGACGCTAGAACATATGAGAATTACCCAGTCACGCATATCCTGGGTGGTCTGTTCAAGCGATTTTTTTGGAATCGACTTCGGTACTTTTAGGAGTTAATACCGGTTTCAGAGACGAACACAGAGAAATAAAAAAGACGAAAGACTATTGCGAGTTTCGTTATAGTGCGCTGGCGTATTACTTTCTTACGGAAAACCTTCGTCTTGGACATCCTGCGATTAGTCTTTTGTTCTTTGGGCAGTGAATTGGCCAATTTCGCATTATGATCACAATTGTAAGAGTTTGGTCAGTTTCTATATTCTGTTGCAAATTGTCAATACCTACGTAACGGATATAAGCACTTTTTTACATTTAGGAAAGCAAGAAAGCAACATTTATTATAATAAATCTTATATAACATGTTTTAATATATCTATAATTATGGATAAATCATTACCCATAATATATTGCTAATATAGATACTGCTATACGATATTTGTCTTTTAGACATATGACTGGTGAAACTGCGATGTATATTTTTAGGTTAGGTAGAACTGTCA
The DNA here is from genome assembly GCA_037103525.1 of Ganaspis brasiliensis. Lineage (NCBI taxonomy): Eukaryota > Metazoa > Arthropoda > Insecta > Hymenoptera > Figitidae > Ganaspis > Ganaspis brasiliensis. The sequence goes on along the minus strand of JAZKLR010000145.1, from coordinate 5,638,707 downwards.
GTGGCGCACCGATGCATTATGGGATATTCATTCATATAGTATTCGAAGTTCTAGAAAAACTGTCAACAATAATCATATGGCTAATGCGACTAATAGCGAATCCTCTAGTACAATATATATTTTTTAAGTCACAGTGCGTATTGCATATATTTTACTTGTGTGCATTATTTAGAGAAAAAGTTTTACAGTACAGAAATTTTTAGGATATCTACGCAAAACTTACTTACGTAAAACTTACGGAAGTTTACAGAATCAAAATAAGTAATGTAAGTATTGCTTCCTCATAGAGAAAGTATTGCTTTCTGTTTTTTAATAATTTTTGTTTTTTATATTGTTTTGCAAGTTTTAATTAATATATTTTCATTCAATTGTACGTGATTGAAAATAAAATCAATGAGCTGTTTGCTCAATTTCATCTTATGTTAACATGAAAATAAATAAAAAAAATACTTTTTATTTATTTTGTAGACCATTTTGTTATCCATTTTGTAAAAAGAGAGATTTATTATTATCCCTCTATGAAGAAGCAATGCTTTCAAAAAATAATCATGTACTTGATAGTACTTGATTAGCGATTTAAATTATTCATTTCGTTCTATTTTTGGACGGAGAATAACAATTATCTCAATTTTAATTTTTTTATTTTTTATATTGGTATAGTGTTTTGATAACTGCATTTCACAAAAGATACTGTCGATATTCTACGCCGCATAATCTCACAGAATCACTTTTTAATCCGATTTACATCAAAGAGCTGCAAATATTCAAGAATCTCGAACTTTCTACCAGGGAAAAATTAAATGGATTACTCAAGGATTAACTTTGTTCATTTGAACTTTCGAAACTTGTAGTTCGTTAAAAATTATTGGAAGCATTTCAAGGTTCAATTGAAATTACAGACCTTTAGAAGTGTAACAGTTTTCACTAAAAATAGTAAAAGATATTTAAATCTCTCTCTAAATCTGAATTAGTCGAATTTTGACTGAGTTAACTAATTCAATTAATTGTAATTGCACTATGACCAATTCAATTAGTAACACAAAAATAATAAATTTCTGTTTTTTAATATATATTTTATAATAACAATTTACAAATTTCCCTGACATAAAATTTTTATTAAGATAAGTAATAAACGAACACCTAAAATAAAATAAAATTTTGCTTTATTCTTAAAACTTCTTACATTTATAAATTATATGACTTTTACAGCAGTTTCACATAAATATACTTCAAAAGTGAAATTATACAAATTAGGAACTCAAATTCAAAAATATGTACGTAACCTAAAATCAACTGTCAATATGTCGTAAGGTAACAATATTATTAGTATTTATTAATTACAAGAATAAATAATAATTAAAGTTAGGGCTAGTTTTGGCTTTGAAGTCTTTTCCAATGCCTCTACTAAATTATACAATTCTTGATGTTGGCTTAAGATCGACTTCCGTTCTGAGTGACAGGTAGTAAGTCGATCTGGTATGTCAGGCATATACTTCTTAACCAGCCTAATCTCTTTTATCGACGTTTTAATCCATTTTTAAACAGGTTAAAAGTTTAATTAAAATTTTATTGTTTTTATGAACAGATATTTATTTCATTTTTTTTCACTTTTAAAGTGCTTTATTTTTCAATTGTATGCCAAGTTCATTTAAACTAAAATAATATGAGTTTTAAAAGGTATATCAAATGATTTCGTTTATTTTTATAATTTTTATTGAACCATAATAAAACTGTTATTAAATAATTTTTGGCTAATAAGTGAAATACAAAGTGGATTTCATAATGTTAAAACTCAATAAAGTACCTATTACTTCTGAACGTTATTTTTTAATAGAAATATTATTAAAATTTTGATCCAAGTTTTAATCAGACACTATGAATTTTTAATGCAAGAGTTTAAAAAACACTTATTAATTTTTCCTAGAAAATTTTGAATATTCAAACTTTGAAAAACATTATTATTTGGTTTGTCATTTTTTAAATGTCCTTCTATTTAAAAGTTTAAAAAAATGTTATTAATTGTTATTAAATAATTTCATTATTTATTTATGAATTTAAAAATACATTTGTTTTTTATGGACTCAACTATGAATTATTTGGTATGTGAAACAATAAAAGGTAAATGTCTCATTTACTGTCCGCACATGAAAAATTAATATTTAGCCAGCACGGGAAGCAATTAGGACAGCTATTAACGTGACCAGTAACTAGGTCATTTACCTTTTTTAAAAATAAATTTGAATAAAAAAACTAAAAACATTATTTGTTTGAAAATTCACCACTTCAGACACTCAAATTAATTACGTAATTAACTAATTTTAATGATTTGTTATTTCCCCTGTACACAATTTTAGGAATAAAGAGGGTATATTAATCTATATTGTCATGGTTTTAATGAGCAGCCATGCTGTGAATACCTTTTGCTTATTAATTTTCTTTGTGCGCCTTTTGTGTTTAATAGAAAGAGTTCAGTAAGCATGTTTGGTTTTAATGTTTTGTTAGATTTATTGCACGCTAATGATCCATTCATGAATAGTTTGTTTGGTGATACTTTTATAAATGCTGTTATTCTTCCAATAATTTGTTAATTCCTTCGTTGTTATAAATGTCAAGTTCCTCGAATAATGTTAACTTGGATTTTAGTTTGCATATCTATTGATGACGTAATTGTTTGTTTTCCAGTGTTGTTAGCTAATTTATAATATTGTTAGTTTATAAACAGAGTTAGGTAGTCTCTTGACAAACCATGCTTTATTTATTAATCTTGTTAGTCTTTTGATAATGGATGTTTGTTAGTTTACTTACACTATATATTAATGGAGTTAACTTGCTTAGTTTCGAAATTGTTAGTATTATTGCGGATTAACGTGTACTTACTGTGTTACTGAAATATACTTTGTCTGACATTTTAAAATGATTTAACATTTGTACAAGATAAGTAAATGTTTAAAAATGTAATGCTAAGGACAAAAGCAATTACCGGTGTTGTATACGGCTGATGAGCAAGCACGATCCCATCCTTCCGAAGTTTATCCTGCAGCAACATCCTAAGCTGCATCCTTGGAATCCTGACAAGTTCCGCTTTACCTTCCTCATATTCGTCGGCGAATTTTGTAAGTTCTTGGCCTCCACTGGAAGAGCTAGCAGTTGGTGATGCCCTCTGAATGTCTTTATCGCTTGCCGGTCTTTCCGAGGATGTTCTCGAAGACTTGGAACTGACGTTGTCACAAAGACAGTCATTTGTCTCTTCTAAAGTAAAATAAACGCTCGCGGCTCCTTCTTCTCTCAAGGTCTTTACAGAATGAAGAAGGCGAGCCCTGTGGGCTTGATTAAAGACGCCGATCGCGTCCAAATCAGGATCGCCGATCTGTTTGCAGATCTCAAGGTCGTCATAGCCATTGTCGATAAAAGACTCGGAATACTGACCAAGATGAAGTGACCGCAGCCACTCCACGACAATGTTACTTGCAATAGTCATTTTGATCCTATTTATATCTTTACTCCCTCACGTGCGTTTTACTCAATGTCACATTGCACTCTGTACTCCAAAAAACGCGACATTGTTCATCACGTTCTAAGAATAACTTGGTAAAGGTGAAATAGACTGCTAGGATCACATACGTCACACGGTCACGAACCTTACAGGCAGTTTCAAAAAACCTACCAGTTTTAACTGCTCGTCGTGTTCTCTGATCAACGAGCGGCGAGACAAGTTCTCAGCTGAGCGCAGTCGTTGGCCACTCGACCTTGAAAGTTACTCTACTCTTTTTCCTGGAACAGACTCCCTCATTCCTTTGCTTCAGGCTTTTTTCTATCAAGCCAGATATTTGACATGTAATTTAGTCGTTTTGTCTTCTCTAATCAGAAAATGTCAAGGCTAGTAGAATATTGGATATATAATAATGAGACAATAATATTAAATACAAAAATCACGTTAAATGGAAGATTACAATTTTTCAGAGTATAATCTACAACACAAATTTCGTAAAAGTTCTCGTCACCAGGTAGAACGATTCCTGCACATACCGGCACTAAGAAACGACACTTGTCACAAAGTATCGATGACGATGAAAAGAAGCTGAGGAAGACAGTACGTGACTTCCACAAAAAAATGATCCCGAACAGTCACCGCACATAAATCACGTTCCACCTTTCGCTTATTTTCCACGAGGATGACACCGCCAAATGTGGCCGCAGGGAAGCCGGCACGGAGCAGAAGCCGACTGGTAATTTCAACTGGAAACCTTGCTGTCAGAGAAAATGAAGGCGAAGGGACTGTCAACAAACACGAATGCCGAATGAGACGCGGCTCATTCTAACCTCAACAAACTTGGTGCAACGTGCAAACTTTTCAAAGTGAAAACAAAGACCGACTCGCGTGTCACAAAACACGAGTCGAAACAGAACTGACGGTCGCGTGCCTCAAGAAAAGGCCGTTTGCACTTGGTAAAACTTTTCGCGTGGCTCATAATCACGTCGGGAACGTCATCAAACAATAAAATATCGAGACACAACATGAAACACTCCGCACTAGAACGCGGCACACGGCTCGACTGGCACGAGTCGCACACTAGAGGGAGCCACTTGCCCCCTCCCGTCTTCCCCCACCACACGCTGCATCCCTATCCCTTCTTTCAGCAAAGTGTTCTCAACCCCATGACGCGACGCGCCAAGTTTCAACTTTGTAGAATGTAAGTGTATGCAATGTGCTCTTCCACTCACGGAATGTCTACGACCTGGGAGCAACAGCCGCAACGACAATCACCCTCGAGTTCGCCATTCGCGCTTCGGATTACTCCGATCTCACTTCTATTCGATCTCCGATCCAAGGATCACACTCTGACACTGTGGATCCTTATTGCTGCTGTCTGTCTTTCACATTTCTTGCTATAAAATTCTAGCTTACATTTACAAATGTTATTTTACAATTTTCTTCTACCTGGAATGTAACATAATGAAAAAACACTCAAAACAAGGTTTGGAATGCAGAACAATAGTTTTGTTGCTTCAACCAATTTTTGTTGTTGTTATATGGGCAAATCTCTGGAACGTTTAACAATTTTTTGTAAATTTTATTCTTAAGCACAACTTTATATGCTATAGCATCTTGAACCCAAATAGATTTCAATTCTATTAAATTATAAGTTTTTTTTATTGCGCTGTATTCAAAAATACCATCAAGGAGGGCTATATTCTTCACGCGATGTTTTTAATGAATAAATTCTTTATATTGAGTTGTTTAAGTTTGTGACTTGGTTTATATATTTTTTGTTATCTAGACTACTGAGAGTACTAAATTAAATGACTTAATTCTTTATCAGAAATCAGACAAAAATCGCTGAGTCGTGAAAATCAAGCTGAAAATTTTCAAAATTCTGTTGGGCACGGATTCTCTTTAGCGCCAGTGCTATGGTAGCCCTTTCTGCTATTTAGCACATAAATCTTAGAAATTTTAGATTAAAGTTATTGTAAATAAAGTAGATAATATTAATGTCCTTGGGCTTTTAAAAATAAAGAAATTAATAATTTGTACGAGAAAAATGGATATTAATCTAAGGATATTAATATTATGTACTTTAATTGCAATAAATGTCATCTTAAAATTTTTAATTTATAATTATGTTAAATAACAAAAAGCACTACCATAGCGCTGGCACGTTTCTCTAATGTTTCGTTTTGAAACATTTTTTTTAGTTTTGTTTTAAAAAACCGAAAATAAACATTAAATTTTAATTTTACACCCCAAAAAAGTAACATTAATAATTACATGCTTTTCAAGTTACTTTTGGAACTTTTTCTCTTGAAATAAATTAAGGAGTGTAGAAGAAGTTATATTAAGATTATTAAGGGATTATTTCTAGCTTTGGTTTTCTTTATTGTACTCTAGAATATCTAAAAAAATACTTCATACAGAAAAAACGATAAAATTTTTTTACACAACTTTATTAATAAACAAAATTTGATGCAGAAAATAGCCCTATCAGTGGGGCTATCTTAATAAGATAGAAATAATAAAAAAATAATACGGATCATAATAATTAACTAAAGAATCACAACCAAGACTATAACTCTGTAAAAAGCTTTAATAGTATATTAAGCAACAAGGGGTTAAAGGCAGCCATTTGTTTACGCTGATGTTTGTGTACATCAGATGTTTTTGTAACATCATTGTAAACAAATTGGACTGACTTTAAACCCGTGTTGCTTACACTACTTTTTATTCCAAAGGCACAAAAGAGGTGCTTTTAAATGCTTGTAGGTTAGGGTAGAAATGCGATCATTTGTTTGACCGTATGAAAACGGCGTCCATTTTTTCCCTAAGGTGAAAAAAATGCATGGATCAGCTGTTCATTTTTTCCCTAGGGAAAAAATGGACGCCATTTTCACACGGCCGAACAAATGAATGCGTTTAGACCCTGCCTACAGGCATCTAAAAGCGCCATTTTTGTGCCTGTGGGATAAAAAAATATTTTGTATACAATCATTACAGTTAGTAAAATACACGTTTTTTTATAAACTTCATTGTTTTGAGACAATCTTAAGTTCTAAATATAACCTGAAAGAATTACAACAAATTTAGAAACATACTTTGTTGAATTAATTAAAAATAATTAAATAAGTTTTACTTGAGAGCTTTACACTATTTTCTATACGTACACTGAAAAAAAAAATTATTTGATTCAATTAATTCAAATTATTTGAAAAATATTTACTTGGTTCAAATATTTTGTATTTAGATCTAAAAAATATATATTTGATTTAAATAACTTAAATTATTTGAATGACACTTATTTGAATCAAATAAATCGTAATTGAATCAAAAAAATAATTAATTGAATCTAATAAATGAAATTATTCAACATAAATAATAATTTTTGTAAAACAATTGATTTATTTATTTCCCTCAAATCTTTGGTTTTTTGATATAAATAAAAATTATTTCACACAATAATTTCATTTTATGTATTCAAGTAAACTAAATTATTTGAATCGAATAATGATTTATTTAATGCTAATACATTATTTTATAAAAACAAATAAAAAATATTTTGATCAAATAAATTTTTAATTGAACCTATAATAGTGAGTCATTTGTAACCATTAATTTATTTATTTCAGCCAAACATTTTTTTGTTTAATACAAATAAAAATTATTTAAGATAATAACTTCATTTTATGAATTCAAGTAAACTTAATTATTTAATGCGAATAATTATTTATTTAATACTAATACTTTATTTTATGAAAACAAATGAAAAATACTTCGATCAAATAAATATTTAATTGAAACTATAATAGTGAGTTATTTGTAACCATTAATTTATTTATTTCAGCCAAACATTTTTTTGTTTAATAAAAATAAAAATTATTTAATACAATAATTTCATTTTATGGATTCGAGTAAATTAAATTACTTAATGAAATGAATTGTTATTGTTTAATTTTGATTTAAATATTTAATATTCTGTTAAAGTATTTTTTATTAAATTAGTTATTTCTCAGCTTTTATTGATTTAGGTCACAATTAATATTGGAAAGAATTGTTTAATTTGTAAATAATAGTATTTAATGGTTTCTTCATAAATTACTATTTATAAAAAGTTTATTATGGTACTAAACATATCACAAATTAAAAAAGGAAGCACCCCTTACAGACCTGAGGTACCAGTAGAAGATTTTGATATTTCTCACCAGAGCTTGCGTGTACTAGTGCTTCAGCGTTTAATTTGCGTGTGTAGCGTTGAGGGTTCGAATCCTCTGTAGGTGCGATTTTTAATTATAAGTATATAATTGTTTAGATGTGCGAAATATGTTGTGTAAAAATTGTAAAAACCTTTATAAACAATGAATTCATTCGTTTAAAGGAATAAATAAGACAAATATTAGAATAATACCTTAAATAAATAGAAAACCAGTTACAAATAAAGTAGAACTCAAGTATGAATAATAATTTAGAATTAATTTTATGATTTTAAAATTTTTTTAAAATATTTTATTAGTTTCCTAACATTTTGGCACTCGGGAATTTTGAATTAAATAAGAAGTTTACTTGAATGAGATAGTTTCTAATTAGTTACAAATAATTTATTTACTTAATGCAATTAGACGTTTACTTGAGATAAGTAATTCTTGATTTAAGTCAAATTTAAATTTATTTCAATCTAATAATTTTTTCACTTGATGCAAATAGATTTCATATTTGGGCTTAATAAAAAAATATTTGACGGAATTAAAGGGATTTTAGTCAAAATTAAAACAATTATTTGTGATAAATAATTAAATACTTCATACAAAAAAATGTTTAGTTCTTTCAAGAAAAACATTTTTTCCATGCAAATAAATATTTATTTGAATTAAATAACATGAATTATTGAATTAAGTAATTTTCATACTTGATTTAAATCACTATTTATTAATTTTAAGTATTCCATTTATTTGGTTAAAGTAATTTTTATTTGACGCAAATTACTGTTTATTTTATGCGACAAAATAAAATACTTAGGACCAGTAAATATTTATTTGAGTCAAATATATATTTAATGGATAATAGACAAGTAAATGATTTACTTGGATCAAATAATTTTTTTTTTCAATGTATAGGCTTTGAGCTACCTTTAAACATAATTTAATTTGCAAATAAAAAAATATGGGTTTTTTTTTTTTTGCCAAAGAATAATCTCAGGGGTGTTAGCATTGAAAATAAAAAAAAATTCTAATGCATTTTTGGACCACCCTACTATACATAGGGGAGACCGTGGAGGAAAGTACCAGAGGTAACAAGTAATCAGCGGACAGACATGGTTCTAAAGTAATTTTTAGTCAATTTTACCCCCTCTACCTCCCCCATATCATGCGCGAGCTAGTTCAGAAACCGTATATCTGATATTGACATGTGCAAAAAATACGACAAAAGTAGGTTTTTGCCTAAATGTTCAAAATATCATACTTTTTGATTTTATAGATATTTTAAATATGTTTTTCGTTATTTTGAAGCTTTATTGTTAAGGGCATGTGATGGAGTATGACGTCATTGGTATAAGCGAAATTTGTCCGTAACCTTTCTCCTAAAATATTGAATATTTTGTCACGAAACTTGGTAGAATTACTTAAACTATCATTAGGAAGGTTTCTCTGACCAGGGGCGTGTCCAGGGGGGGGGGTAAGGGGATCATGATCCCCCCCCCTAGAAGAATTAAATTTATATGAGATTGAGAGAGATAGCATTATAGTGTTATCTCTTTCTTTCTCATTTATAACCTCCCCCAAAAACCTTGTCTGGAAACGCGCCTGTCTTTGACCCGAATTTGTTTGAATTTTGGCCCAAAATTAATTTTGGATAATTTTAGAAAAGAACAATTTTTTTAAAAATTAATTTTGAGAGAAATTTCAAACAAATCCGGGTCAGAGAGACCTTCCTATTAGTGATATTTTAAGTAATTCTACCAAGTTTCGTGACAAAATATTTAATATTTTAGGAGAAAGGTTACGGACAAATGTTACGGACAAATTTTACCTTTTATCAGTGACATCATACTCCATCACATGCCCTTAAGTATACTTTTCCAAGCACCGTACAATCTATTTTTTCGAAAATAAAACATGTAATTAAAAATATGTCCAATTATCCATGTTCCCATAATTTAAATTTTATGCGGATTCTAAAACTAATTTGACATTTTAGAAATATGTATTATTTTGGCTTCAGTTTGTAAACAAAATATTGAAAATTGTGTATTTGTATAATTTTCAATATTTTGTTTACAAACTGAAGCCAAAATAATACATATTTCTAAAATGTCAAATTAGTTTTAGAATCTGCATAAAATTTAAATTATGGTAACATGAACATATTTTTAATTACATGTTTTGTTTTTGAAAAAAATAGATTGTACGGTGCTTGGAAAAGTATTTTTAAGGTTATGTGAATTCCCCCCCTTGCAACACTCTTAAATAGATAAAAAAAAACTTGATTACAAAAAGTGCAAAAATATCTGCCAATTGTGTGCAAAATGTAGTTAATATTTTTATTTAACAAATTTTAAGTAATCTGAATTTACACTTAATATTATTTATATCTTTTTTTTCTTTATTCAAAATACATAATATTTATTGATTTAATCTAACTAGAAAAAAATGTTATGTAAACGTTTTTATTTTTAACAATCTAGTTAATAAATTAACAATATTTAAATTAATCAAAAATATTACTAATCGTTTTCCAATGTTCATTAAACGATTATAATTAGTATTTTTTATTTACTAATTTAATAATTAATTTATCACTTTTTACTTAACCTTTTTTATTTTAGTATATATTTCGCTTTTCCAGTTTTCTTCTTTCTTCTGGCACTCCACTTCACTATTTAGACTTATTTCTATGAGTTTTTTCCACTTTTATTTATTAAGTCATTTTTACATTATAAATTTAATTAACATTTAAAATTTTATTAACGCCAAACACTATCGCGACCAGGGCCGTGGAGAGACAGCTCGGGCCCCGGGGAAAAATACAAAGACGGGCCCTATAGGCTTGTAAAAAATTTTAATGACCCCTTCTATGAATATTTTTTTTTTTTAGTAGCCGATTTTAGCCCCCCCCCCCCTCTCGTCGGGCCTGATCGCGACGATTTCAAAATGTAAACAATGATCATAATGATGACAAAGGCAAACCTGACATTTCGCAAAAAATTTGAAAATAGAACTTGCGTTTTCGTTTTCAAAATTACGTGATAGGACCCCACTTTTATATTTAAAATGCTATAGCCCTAATTTTGAAGTGTTACTTTACTCCTTCGTGCTGCAGTGGTGAAGTGGGAAGCAACAAATAAAGAGCTGATTAAAAAGTCCTGCAGTGGACTATCAAATTTTTATTAATATTTAATTCTAATTTCGTTTAATAGGTCCTCCTCGATCTCCCCTACTTGGTTCTGCCAACTGAACATTCGCATCTACAAGCTCCAATGTTTAATTAAAAAATAAGATGAAGAAGAAGAAGAAAAAGAAGAAGAAGAAGAAGTCAACTAAACGTTTTAATGAACTCAAACAAAATTTTTTATTAATTGCATTAAAAAAACTATTTTGTTAAGAATTACATTATTAATTTTTTTAGTGACTAAAATTTTGACTGTTTTAATTAAATCTCGATTTAAATTTCTACACCGAGAAAATAATTCAGATTGTGGTATGTATATTTAGAGATTAATTCTATAGTTTGAATTGACCAAAATTAGGACGTCGAATTTATCCTAATGAGAATTCCGGGTAGATGAAGCAGAATGTGTATGTATGCTTTAACCTAATTTGATATTTTGAAACTTAATTAAGTGAAATAAAGTTTTACTGAGAATATAATTATATTTTTTAATAAAGATGATTAGATTTCCAATAACCGTGCGATATTTTATGCACATGAAATTAAATTTTCAATTACTTAATAGTGTATTTTAAGTACACTGAAAAATTTTTTTGACATGATTGTAATTTCATTTGTTTTAAAAATGTTCATTATTCGTTCTTTTAATTGAAGTTCTTTATCTATTTCTTATAACGTTGAGAAAAAGATTTTAACAAAAGTACTTGATTTGAAAAAATTTCATTAATAATCGTTTTATAATCTCTTGATAAATACTTTTAAACAAAGAATAAAAAAAGGTTTGATGCACTAATTATTATTGATCATTTTAATATACGCAGTAATGCGTTTTACACCTTTCATTTAAAAAATACTCTGTCTTACTTGTAAAATTATTTACTATTGATGCATTAAAAAATAAATAATACAGTTTTGGGGAACCTAATAAAAACTTCCTTTATCTGGGAAGTGTTTCTGACTTCAAATCCGCAATAATTTTAATATTTTACTTTCATAAAACAACAATTATTTAATGTACAAATAAATTTTTAATTCAAAAATTGGAACTCAAAATATTAGTAAATTAACAAATAATTAATTATGTATTCAACTATTTGTATACATGATATATTTTTGATAAGGAATTTTAATATAGGTTATGTATGAAAACTAAATCAGATTTTTATAAGGAAGAGTTTATTAAAACCTTCTTATTTATGCACTGCTGCTTAATTAGGATAAAAATCTAGTTTTAAGTATTTAAGGGATATTATTAAATCCGCGATAGAATGTCTAGAATAATTTCCAATATCCTATTCAAGATAGAAGCTATTTTCAATGATTCATTCAAAAATCAATCCAACTCGATTTTATTTCCTGCCGCTCCTATAATGACCTGGTAAAGTTTGACCTCAACTTTTATAGATTCCAAAGCGATTTCAATATCAGTAATGCAAATCTCATAATGTATTCGGTTCTTCAATCCGAGAATTTCACAACCTCTGTCGATTTATGAGTCGAACTTTATAATTGAATCGTATATATTTTGAGATGTATAAATTAGAAATAACTGCAAAAAATAGGAATAAACAATGTTCTCGGGGTTAACAAATTTAGGTTGTTTATTGCTTAGAAAAAATAATAGGATTTTTTTTTAATATATAATTATAAAGTTTAGATAATTTATAGAATTAAGGAAAGGAGATTAATTAATTAAATAATTCACTACTTGAATTTATAATCAACTTAAATCACATATATAATTTTTCCGACAAATAAAAGCACTTTAATAAAAGTAGTTTATCCAATTTTTAATAATTATATTTAGACTTTTTTAAAAACGAAGCTTAATTCAATTTTAATATAATTAATTTCTTAAAATTAGAACAAGCTAAACTCTTTTTATATTATTAATTTTATAGTTTTTAGAATCAATATTTAGGACAAAATTTTAAAAGCTTTTTTTCGTCGAAACATTTGATAGTTACAAATCTGAAAAAATGGATGACTTTTGACTTATTTAGATTTACAGAGTAAGATACAAAATGGTAGATGGATTTTTAAAATATTGTCAGATTTTTATAAAACTTGAGATGTGTTTTTGGATCGATTGTTAAGAATAATGTCAGTTTTTACATATTAAAAAAACAAACAAATAGGTTTTTTAAACAAGTACAACACTAAAATCCGGTTATTGCCTAATTAAAAAAAGATCGTAATTAAAAACTTGTTTGGAAAATTGTAAATTGAGGACAAACATCAACTGTTTTTAATTAACCCATTTTTTTAATTACCCTAACTGGCCCTACATGATTTGATTTACCACTAGAATACAAACGAGAAGGTATATAATATTTTTTAGCTCAGATTTCCAAAAAATTTACTCTAATTTCATATGTGCTAAGTCATATAGAACCTTTAATAATATTATTTATATTATTACACTTATAATAATGATCATTAAGAATGATTATAAGAACAATATTATTCGCAAACAAAAATATATAAATTCGACATTAAAATCAACATATATCGGACTTGAAGGGACCGGGAAAAATATCTGATATAGGCGGAAATCCGATACACAAAGAAAAACGCTAAAATCATAAGTTTTTCATTGAAAATGTTTCCTTTTTTTAAAATTATTACTTAAAAGCATTAAAAAGTGATGTTTTCATGTGTATATTTAACCTTATTTAAAGTTTTTATTTTATTTAAATATTGGTGGGAACGTAATTCGGATATTACTCTATTTACCCTAGAATGTCGATTTGAGTAAATATTTATGTATTGTTTCAAATTTTTGAGAGTACTATGCAGTTTTTTAAATTTTAATGTTTGTTTTTTATAAAGTTATTTGATGGCTATTCTAAAGAATTATTTGAATTAAAAAAAGACATTTTATTTATATAAAATATCTAATAAATTTATATAAAAATATAAATTTTTATATAAAAACTTATAAATTATAAAATTCTAATTTAATCTTAAAATCTGATCAATAAACTTAATGATTTACTTGCACTTTCTTATTTATTTTGTACTTGTTTAAAGTTTAAACAATTTATTTATATTTATCAGGGACTGACACGAAAATCAAATTCTGTTTCTGTTTTGAATTGTTGTGACGAAACGAAAATGTACAATCAATATTGTTTTGTATTGAGCCTGAAACGAAAAGGTTCTGAATTACGTTTTCGTCTCATGCCCGAAACGAAAATCAACTTCGAATTTCGTTTCAGTCTCATGCCCGAAACGAAAAGACTCTGAATTTCGTTTTCGTCTCCTGCGAGAAAAGAATTGTGTTTAAAATTGTTTTTGTGAAATTTAGAGCCTTTTTTATGAGAAACGAAAACGGAATTAGGAGCGGATTTTCGTTTCGGGCATGAAACGAAAACAAAATTCGAAGCCTTTTCGTTTCGGGCATGAGACGAAAACGTAATTCAGAGCCTTTTCGTTTCAGGTTCAACACAAAACAAAATTAAATTGATATTTTGTTTCAGTTTTTCAAAACCGAAACGAAACAAAAATAAAATATATTTTGTTTCGGTTTTCGTGTCAGTCCCTGATATTTATTGAATGAGTTGTCAAGAACAGATTATAAATTTTATTTGAATTTTATACCAAAATTTCAGGATCCGATATATATGGGAATAATTTAGCTTCAGGGAGTTCAAAAATTCATCCGATGTAAGCGAGTTTCTGATCAAACAAAGTCCGATATAAGCGGGTACTTGAACATAGAAAACATCGAAAAATCCAAAGGACCAGGAAATTTTTCCGTTGCAAGCGGCAATCCAATAAATGTGTATCCGATATATGTGGGTTTCACTGTAATTAGAAGTGTGTTATAAAAGTTTATAAATATTTACTAATAATAGAATGAAAACAAATAGCACATCTACAACACAAATTAGGTAATTGGAGCTATGCTCAATTGTCCGACAATATCAACAAACAAAATTTATAATTGTATAGAAGCATTAGCGTACACTCACAGTGTAAATGTATGCATTTTCCATGTTTCTGAATCTCGGATCGATGGAATCGCACAGGGACATGTTAGCTCAAAATTCCATCGCTATGGATAGTTTAACTATGAATAATTTTCTCTGATTAGTAACATCGATTTACGGGGTGAATACATTTATGATGTTTCGTGTTACTGTTATCGAAGTATAACCACGTTCGTAAACCACATATGATACTATATTCGATAGCTTATAACTCTCGTTAGGAACCGAGTAGCGTTTAGAAACATGCATATTCACGCTCTTTATTCAAAATAAGCCAACGTTTCGTTCACATCATCAAATTTCTCGTTTGCTTCATCTACAACTCGTTACAAAAATATTTAATAACCTAAAAATTTTGCTCCGTTTCAGTTACGCTTCCAATAATTTTAAATGATAGCATAGCGAGTAGTTTAACAAAACAAAAATTCTTAAAAATCCAAGTTTTAAATGCAAGTGAAAAAGGTGGTCTAATCATTATAAATTGAAGGGTTAATCCATTATACATATTTCACCTAAAGTCGTTGCGGCCTATTTTTATGAAACTTTGATGATTTCTAATAATGATTTTTAACATCTGTACAATTCATATTTTGTAAAATTATTGTATATAAAACTATTTGTATTTGCTTCACTGAGAAAAGCTTCTCTTGTGCTAATACAAAAATGCATTGGATCAAGTAGGAATTATGCTAAACTGTTAATTTGGCACATAACAATCAGACCAAAGTTAACGCCAAATATGTTATTCTTGGAACAAGCATAAGTATGATTTCTTTCAAGTCAATCAACGTAAACATATTTTTATCCTTGACAAAAGAAATCTTTTCTCTCAGTGTTTAGATTTTGAATTTTTAAGTTTAAGATGCACGGAAAAAAGGTTATTTTGACAGCTGTCAAAACTTATTAAAAAACACAGAAATAATTTAGATATTACAGAGTTAAAATTTTTGTGTATTTGTGTAACAATTGGTCCTTGTTAAATTTTTTTGCGTTTAAATTGAACATTCTTCGTGTGTTGATTTAATTCTGTTATTAGATTCTTGAACATAACCTCAATTTCTTAGTAATAACACTGTAGTTTACATGTAATTTTTATTGTAAAACGTAAATTTAGTTTTTAAAATTCATTTTTCAAAAGGTAAAGTTCAATAGTAATTAAATAATATATTGAATTCTTAACTCGACACGATTATATTTTACTTCTGTCAAGCAGACGATAAGGAAAACAACACAAATCCCTGTGTTAAAAATGAACACAAATTTTGAGTGGACCGTTTGAGACATGTCATTTATGTTAAAATGAACACAAAATTTTTAACTATGATGGACTATTTCTAGAAAGTTTGTAAACATTTAAACATTTATTATTAGTATTACTAAGAATAATGACTTTATCACTCGATCATTTATTATTAAAATAAGATGTTAGCGATCACTCCGAGTCAAAGGATGAATAAAAGAAAACTTAAATTATTTTTTACGTTTTACGTTTCAAAAGCTTGGCTGTCCTCTTCAGCAACTATAATTTATTTTAAAAATATAGAAAATTA
Source organism: Ganaspis brasiliensis (assembly GCA_037103525.1). NCBI lineage: Eukaryota > Metazoa > Arthropoda > Insecta > Hymenoptera > Figitidae > Ganaspis > Ganaspis brasiliensis. The sequence continues at coordinate 5,622,289 of JAZKLR010000145.1, read as the reverse complement.
TTACAAAGAAAACATAATATAAAAAATATTTTTTGTTTATACAATAGTAAAATATTTACCGAAAGCAAATTGGTGAAAAATTTTTAAACTGAATAAAACTATAAAGTAAATTATAAATTATAAAGCAAATTGGTTAAAACATTTTTTTTTTAACCCATTTGCTTTCGGTAAATATTTTACTATTGTATAAACAAAAAATTTTTTTATATAATATGTTTTTTTTGTAATAAGTTTTTATTTTTTTAAAATAAATTATAGTTTCTGAAGAGGACAGCCGTTCTGTTATTATTACTGTGCTTAATATTAAGTACTTTCAATGTACTTTCATATGATGGGTTGACTTTTTAATTTTATGATGTAGAAATATGGAAAACGTTACCTTGAATGTTGAACTTTCCAGGATTTTTAGTAATTTTGAACACTTATTACTCCTCAGGTGCAAAATAAAAAAATCTAATTTTGATCTTAATATTTAAGTTAGACCTTGTTCTGCATCCTATCAAATTTTGGCGATGGTTTTCGAGCTATTTTATAGTTTTATTCAGTTTAAAAAATTAGAACCCAAAATCGAAATTAAAGGTTAAAATACAAGTGGTTTTATGAAACTGAAGTTAGCCGTCCCAATCTCGATTTATTTGTTCTCTCTAAATCTGAATTAGTTAAAAATAACTAATTTGAAAGCAAAAACTCAGTCGCTAATTCAAACAGTTATATTTCTACTAATGATTTAGTAAAAAATAACTAATTATTAGTCAAATTCATTTTTAGGTTATGTCAAAATAACTAATATTTTAGTAAAATTTTGTTTACTAATGCAATTAGCCAAATTTTAACTATTTTTGCTTCCTCAGAGAGGAAGCTTTGTGATCGTTAGATTTTTGATTTTCGAAAAATAGTCTATAAGTATAAAGCAACTAATTTTCATTTAAAAAGTGTAAATTTTCAATTGTAAGCAAATGTCCAGGTGTATGTGTGTGTGTGTATAGCGTTTTTTGTGTACAAGATATCTTGAGAACGCTTAGACGAATTCCAATAAGATTCGGATGACTTATTAAGATCATGAATATTTAAATTTGGACACAGGGATTTTTGAAAATACCCAACCAAATTTTTTTAGCACCTTTTTTCATCGAAAGAAATCGTTTTTTGCCAACAATTTTTTTGATGCTAAAAATACAATTTAAGGAATGCAAAAATCATATCCCTTATCTCAAAACGAATCGACTGAACTATATACATGTAACTTTATATATGATAAAAAATTCGTAAAATAATTCATGTTTTTCAAATTTTTTGCATTTAAAATTCGTTTTTTAATAAATTCTCTAATTAACTTTTATATTATTAATTTATTGCTTTCTCTATAAGGAAGCAAATTATTTTGCTTACTTGAAAGCGAAATGTCCATGAAATGGACATAATTTTCACCTAGTTGAGTTATGTTTTTACTAACAATTAGTCATTTTTTTACTAATAATTAGTTATTTTTAACTAATTGCTGAAATAAAAACTCAGCCATGCTTTGACTAATTATTAGTTATTTTTAACTAATTCAAATTTAGTGAGTTTAAATTCAAATTCAAGTTTGTAAATAAGATTTAATTTTTTAAGTTCATTAATATTATTATCAGCGGATAAGTGTAATGTACAGGAATATATTGTATATTGTATAGGGGAAATGTCAATTAATCAGCTATACAGTTCTCAAATTTTTTTGGACTTGTGAGTCCATAGTTAAAAAAAAAATTTCTATGCATGAGCTTCACATGATTTTCAGCGCAAATAAACACCCAACATTTTAGCACTTACCTTACATTTCTACGATTTTTTCTTTTCAACTTATCGTCTTCCAAAGTCGACAAATTCTTAGGGGCAAATTGTCAAACTTTTATTTTAAATTTGAAATAAGGTAATTTCAATATGGGGAATGTATGTTTAATTCTTGTAACTGAAAAGTGAAAGGATCTCAAACAGAATATGAATTAAGGACGTGTGATATCGAGATGTAATCTGCCTTTGTGTAGCGTCATATGCCGCAAAGCGAATTATTCGATCCAAGTATAGGGAAGGTTTGAAAAGGTCCTTCGTGTCCAGGACACGCTATGTCATATCGCGTTATTGAGAGCTACTTGTCACTGCCTGGCTTTCGCGATATAGAGGAACGAGCATGTCGTCGACGCGAATCATTCAATTAATTTTGTCCTCATGCGACAAACCCTATCGACAAAACGTGTGATATTCGAGTTTCGGAAACAAAATTTTTCCTTTTTTTCAACCGTTCGAGCTTTCAAAGTAAAATTGTTACGGTCAAAATGCTTTTACAAGTTTAATAATAATCAAAATAGTAGAAATAAGTATTTAATTCAAATCTGTCCATGATTCCAGTTAGTACTGTATAACGAGCAAGATTTCGACAATTATTATCTCTTTTTGCAAGTTTCCGAAATAAATTTTAAAACCAACTTCTCACTTATTCTTTTGTTTAAATGATAATTATCTTGTGTCAATAACCGATTGATATTCGGGAAATTAATTGGAACATATTTGATTAATATCCAATTAATTACAAATTATGTTGATTAGGGAATCAGAAAGAAAACAAGACGGAAATCCAGAGGATAATTTTTTATTATTTTTTTTATCTTAAGTGATATTCAAAAAGGGAAATCAAATTTAAACTTTTCTCCAAAGCCTTATATTTGTGTGAGAGAGAAAGGGATAACACTATATAGTGCCATCTCTTTCTCTCTCACATAATACCCCCTACAAAACCCTTGTTTGGATTCACCAGTCACTAATACAAATAGTTATATTTCTACTAATCATTTAGTCAAAAATAACTAATTATTATCAGTAAAATTCATTTCTAGGTTATGTCAGTACATCTAATATTTTTAGTTAAATTCTGTTAACTAATTCAATAAGTCAAATTTTAACTATTTTTTAGATAGTTTTGACTAATAATTAGTCATATTTACCTAATAATTAGTTCTTTTTAACTAATTTAGATTTAGAGAATATGTAACAGTTGTAACAAAAATTTATGTTGCAAATATTTTCACGCATGAGTGGTGTTAACTACACCCAGGCGCATTACTTAAACGGAAAATTCTGGTATATAAAATTTTAATTATCGAATCGTGTAAAATAATAAAGAAATTCTCAATTTTACTTAGTCATAATTTACGATAATTATTTTTCGACTAATAGTCAGAAAAACTCGAGAGTTTGAAAAAACTTTAAAATATAAGGGTGAGTCTACAATAGGCAGTTTTCAACTTCTTTTTCTTTAGAGAAAAGAAATGGAAGTGCGCGCGCATGCAGTTCCAACTGCTGTATTTTTTTCTATTGGTTCGCGTTCCGATATTCCGGTAATCTAATTATCTAATATGAAAATGTCTATAATTGACCAAAATAATGTAAACAAATATTTATTGACATAAGGTAACGGCACCAATAGTCGATCGGGTACCAATAGTCGATCAGTTTGATACAGTTTGATATAAGTCGATTAATTTGCGCTTTACATGTAATTTTTATTTGTTTGTTGTTAATTTTATTTGTAAAACTTATAAATACATTAATTTTTAAGTACTACGACTCATTTTTCTAGTTAATTAACTAAATAATTGTATTTCAAGTTGTGTGATCGACTATTGGTCCAAGATTGATCGACTACTGGTGCAAAAGGTTTTCAGCCATTTTTGCCGCTGATCGACTATTGGGTCCCTAACCCCCAAAAGAAGGTCCTTTTTAAATTTTAATTTTACAATAAATAACTTATACTAAATAATTCGATGTCAACGGTTACGCATTTGCAGAGCTTCCACTACATAATTTAAAAAAGAAAATTCAAAATGCATAGTTCGTTTTGAATTTATTGAGGTTTATTGAAAATCTTACTTTTTTATCTCAAGATGTTGATCGACTATTGGTTCCATTACCTTACTGAAAAATAGTTTCGCTATACAATTCATCAGCTGAAACAATGTCAATAATTGACTAACAACTTTCAAATTATGTGCAGTGTTTGAACTTAAATTTAAGAATATTTACTTTTTCCAATACGCCTCTGGAAAATGCGATATTTGTTAATTTTAAAAAAGTGAATACAAGTGCCTTTTTCCATAAGATTACTTATTATCTGAAAACAAAAAGTGTGTCATTAAAATACAAAAGAATTATCATACTTAACAGCAGTTTAAAATATTAAAATCAACCAAGTATCTGTCAAACGAGCATAGCAAAACAAAGTTAAACTTAACCTCACTTTCTGTCAAATGTCAAAATAGTAAACGTTTATTCTCATAATGTTTATAAAATAAATCGCATTTTCCTGTAATTTGTAGGAAAAAGAAAATAAAAAAGTGACTCACCGCACATAATATGAAAACTGTGAAAAATCTTTACAGATCGAATTTACAAAAAATAAAGAGTTCTTTGGATACACGTATATTTGTAGGTATATCAAGTTTTTTGTTACTAATTCCATCCACCTGTTTTTCCAAAAACTTTAGCGCAATTATCGATTATTATAAACACATTGACAAATTCAAAAGTACCCTTCGTGTCGTGTAGCGGAACATAAATATATAATTCTCGATTTTACCAAAATTTCAGATTTTTCAAATATAATTCATCAAAATTCTCAGCATTTGCATTATAAAGTTTTCAAGCCAGCTTCCATAAATCTAAAATCTAGTTTCAAATATGCTACAAAAAATGTCGGTTATTTGAAACCTTTCAAATTTTCACAAATTTAGCAACAAAAGTTTTGAAAAAAATAATTGTTAATTTTTTTAAAACTACATGAATATTAAAAAGAAGTTTCGTTTATGGTCTTGTCATCTGGACAATCCCAAAAAATTTCTTATTAATTTAGATCATAAACGAAACTACTTTTTAATATTTCTATATTTTTTAAAAAATTTACAAATATTCTTTTCGAAATTTTTGTTGCTAAAAAAATTTGGAAGATTTCAAATAACCGACATTTTTTGTTGAAAATTTAATCTACTTCATCTAGACAATCTCAATTATTTTTTTATTAAATAAGACCATAAAGGAAACTTCTTTTTAAAGTACATATAGTTTTTAAAAAATTTACAAATATTCTTTTCGAAATTTTTGTTGTTAAATTTGTGAAAATTTGGAAGGTTTCCAAAAATGGACATTTTCTGTTGTTAAATTAATCTATTGCTTCCAGATAATCACAATAAATTTTTTATAAAATAAGACCATAAACGAAACTTCTTTTTAATATTCATATAGTTTTAAAAAAATTAACAAATATTTTTTTCAAAACTTTTGTTGCTAAGTTTGTGAAAATTTGAAAGGTTTCAAATAACCGACATTTTTTGTAGCATATTTGAAACTAGATCTTAGATTTATGGAAGCTGGCTTGGAAACTTTATAATGCAAATGCTGAGAATTTTGATGAATTATATTTGAAAAATCTGAAATTTTGGTAAAATCGAGAATTATATATTTATGTTCCGCTACACGACACGAAGGTTATTTTTGAATTTGTCAATGTGTTTATAATAATCGATAATTGTGCTAAAGTTTTTGGAAAAACAGGTGGATGCAATTAGTAACAAAAAACTTGATATACCTACAAATATACGTGTATCCAAAGAACTCTTTATTTTTTGTAAATTCGATCTGTAAAGATTTTTCACAGTTTTCATATTATGTGCGGTGAGTCACTTTTTTATTTTCTTTTTCCTACAAATTACAGGAAAATGCGATTTATTTTATAAACATTATGAGAATAAACGTTTACTATTTTGACATTTGACAGAAAGTGAGGTCAAGTTTAACTTTGTTTTGCTATGCTCGTTTGACAGATACTTGGTTGATTTTAATATTTTAAACTGCTGTTAAGTATGATAATTCTTTTGTATTTTAATGACACACTTTTTGTTTTCAGATAATAAGTAATCTTATGGAAAAAGGCACTTGTATTCACTTTTTTAAAATTAACAAATATCGCATTTTCCAGAGGCGTATTGGAAAAAGTAAATATTCTTAAATTTAAGTTCAAACACTGCACATAATTTGAAAGTTGTTAGTCAATTATTGACATTGTTTCAGCTGATGAATTGTATAGCGAAACTATTTTTCAGTATGTCAATAAATATTTGTTTACATTATTTTGGTCAATTATAGACATTTTCATATTAGATAATTAGATTACCGGAACTTCGGAACGCGAACCAACAGAAAAAAATACAGCAGTTGGCACTGCATGCGCGCGCACTTCCATTTCGTTTTCTCTAAAGAAAAAGAAGTTGAAAACTGCCTATTGTAGACTCACCCTAACTATTTTAAAAATTAGAAAAGGGAAAAGAAGGTAAATACTAACTTTCTAATTCTAAAACAACAATACCTAAAACTTGTAATTTTCTTCAGCTGAAACCGAACAAAAATTAATAAAAATTACATAATTACATTTCAGCACTCACCTATTAGGATCAGAAAGAAAAGAAATGCCAGGAACGGAACCATCCTCTTCTATCCGGATCAGTGTAATAATTCAATTTCAATTAATCGTAACTTCTATTTGGCCAAATTTTCTCTTAATTTGTATTTCGATCGATTCTAATTTGCAATATCGACGAGACTAATTGCAATAATACTAATTTCTAGTTTTGATTGATCCAAGCTTTAATTTATTCCCAACTACAATCTACATTTTCATACAGTTATCAATATTATTGTTGTTTAAAAACAAAAAGAAATATAAAAGTAAAATATTATTATTATTGTTTTAGTATTTCTCTTCCACCACCAAGGAAATTTTTTTTAATAGAATATTTTTTCTCCAACCAACCAACCAAATAATTAAAATCACTTTTTAAATATTTATGGGGGTGGCGATGTTCTGCCGATCCGCTAAAAACACTCCCTTATTTGGGGACTACTATATGTTATATGTAATTGTTAATAATAAATACTACATAATTATTTATAAGCCGGAGACCACTCCCGGCTAGCACTTTCCGCACGTATACATATCCACATATAGAAATCGGTATGAAATTTATGATTGGGTCCTCGATGGGATCAAAATTTGAAAATTTTGAAAACTACAATTTTTTGGATATCTCGAAAACGGTAAGAAAAACACAAAATCTGACAAAATATAAAGGAGAAATATTAATTGAACAAAAATATTACAAAGTTAAAATTAAAATTATAAGTCAAATTTTTAAATTTTGCAAAATTTAAAGATTCAAAAATTTTTTTTTTATAATGAAAATTTGATATGGGATTTCTTAAGGATTTCATCAAAGGACTTCATACCAGTTTCTACGTGGAAACCGAGAACGGAATCTATGTGGATTCCCACATTAAAACCGGTCCGAAAATCCATCGTGGTTTTCATATGAGATCCAATGAGAATTCCAACGTGAAATCCAACATTGGATTCCACATGGAATTCAACTTTGGTTTTTCCGATAGGGTCCTCCCCTATTCTACGGGACTATTTAACAATATTTAATTCTAATCTAAAGAGTCTTTATCAAGTTTGTAAAATTTTAAAAGATTTTAAAACTGGTTTTAACTAGTATTAACGTTTATACAAGTGCTAAGCAAAGATTTAAATAGCTTTAATTTAAAATAAAATGCAAATTTATTGAAGCCTACTATCTAGGTTAAAAAGAAGCACGTTGTTTGGTTTTAATGTACTTCATCGTTGCACATTGAATGGAATTTAATTTGTACCATCGTACTACTTGATTTATCTATTTTGAAATAATATAAATTGCTACCTTTTGCATAATAAATAATTGCAATCAACGACTAAAATTTTTTTTACCACACAGGTATGAAATTTGCTCTTTTTAATGCCTCCAAGCCGGGCCAGAAATTGTCTTTTTTAGATTGGTCGAGAGTAGCGGGAGTAAATATTCGCTAGGGTGCAAATATAATGGCGGATAGGCAAAAAAGAAAACATGCGTTTTCTTTACCGACCGACTGGAGTTTTACTTGGTTCCACTATAGTAGTTCATGTTTTTAACGTTGCAAATGAAGCGCTCTAACGGAATATAACGCGCTCATTTCCAACCTCAAATTTTCAGTACTCATTTCACGTATTTCTAACCTTTACTTTTGTTGTTGTGTTTTAATCTTTTAAGTTGGTCATATATAATTCTGACGTTATTAGAAAGCTTGGTTCATGTACAGTTAAAAAAAAAAATACAAAATTAGCCTTATTCTAAAAAAAAATCGGTCAAGTACGAGTTACACGCGTACTAAATCGAAGGGTTCCATACCTCTCTAATTTTTTTTTAATTATATATGATGTAGAGATTTGAAATTTGCCACTAGGAAACGATTTCTAAAAATAATTTTTATTATCCACTAAATAAAATTATATTAATATGTACAAATTTTATGCACTATAAGCCAAAACTTTTGCAACTGGGGGGGTCAGGGTAATTTTTTAAATACATTTTCAAAAAATGAGGAATTAACCTCGGAATTAACTAATTACTACTTGAATTTTTTATTCAATTTTTTTTAAAAATCACGAATTTTGGCTCGTAAATTCTATGAAGACGAACATTAACAAACTTTTATATATTTTTTCTGTAATTTACACCTCAAACTACATATGTGTACCAAATAAAAGCACCCTAAGTCAAAAACTGTGGCCGTTTAGGGGAGGGGACAAGGTAATTATTTGATTTTGTTTTTGACAATTATAGATTTAAGCTAGTAAGTAGTAAACACAATGTAGACTGCCTTACGAAAGTTTTCTATAATTTTCCTGTAATCTACACTAAAATACACAAATGTGTACCAAATTTTAGCATCATAAGTGATGATTTTTTGTCATTTCAATTTTCGCAGATATTTTTTTAGGACAAAATAAAATTTTCATTCATTATAACTAATAGCTGTTAATAATTAGTATCTGCCCTAAATGTTTTAAAATGTAATCAAATATTTTCTCTCAGGTCTCATTCTACAGAAAAATATCATTTGTATAAACAATAAAGCGTAAAAATGTATTTATCTCCCTTATCATAAGTTAATTATTGATTTAACTTATTAACCCTTAAAAAATGTAATTATTATTTATGCAAAGATAAAAAGTGTTTTAACAAAGATAGCACATTTTTCACTTCTTTATAAGAAAAGCAAAGTTGAAAAAGAGTTATAAATACCATAGAAAGTGACTGTTGACTCGATAAAGAAGGCGAGTTTTACGGTTTTTATTGAGCTTAAATAAGACTATGTTAGAAGTGGTGAGAATAATAGCAACAGGCTAAGCTGCGGGCTGCCTGAGTGACAGGAGTAACAGATTATTGGCTCGCGTTTATGTAAAGTTTCTTTAGTGTCCATTTATAAATGTCGTACTTCCAACAAAAGCTCTTATTATAGTTCATAAAGAAAGACGCTTAGGTGATCAGCTTCTACTTCTTGACACGTTCAGACCCACTTCCTTCAAGTTTCATTAAGTGCTCAACTTTATAATACACTCATTCATTGATGGCTCATACACTGAAAAAAATTGCTTTATAAATTTCAGTGAAGTATCTTATAATAATCTGGGAAAAATGTGTTCAAAAGTGAAATATAAATATTAAAAATATTTATTTACTTTAATTTCATTTTTATTAATTATTTATTCCATTTTGTTTATACGTTTTAATTTTATCATTATAACTTTTCAATAAATAAGTTCATTTGCAACGAAATTTTTCTACAAATCACAAGGATCAATAATTGAAATTATTCTCCTTTTTTTTCTATAAATCAAAAATTGCATGAAAAGACGCGAAAACTTGAGACACCTCGGGGCGAAAAGTAGACGAAAAATGACAAAAGTGAAATGGAGTTAGTCACTAACGAACTGCTGTAATTACTTTGTAACAGAATCTGCAAGACCATCGGAAGCAAGGCTGTGCGGAAGTATTAATCAGCTTTTACCTTTATTCTACCTTTTAATATATTACTTCGTTAAAACTTTTAATCAAATCTTTCATATCTCAACCCTTTGGAAATAATCATCAGTTTCATTATAGTCAATGATTCGTTTCTCTTTTTTAAAAATCGTTCGCTTTATATTTTCAACATAAACTCTTTTCTTGTAAAATTAGCTGAACTGAGTAAAGCACCTTTTTCAGGAGAGATTTAATTACTCTTCCTATAACTCAATCTTTTCCCTGCCGATTCATTAGGTTTTACAAGATCTTCTTTTTACTTTTATCTACAAAAATCCGGTAAAATTTCAATTCTTTGTTTTACTATCTGAAAATGGTTGCTTTAAGGTAAAAGTTGAAGGTACGAATGTGTTCTTTACAGATTGTAAAGAACAGGACAATAAATTTTCTGAAAAATAATTTGTCCAAACTTTGTTTTTTTTTCAAATAACACTTGAACAATATTTAGCCCAAAATTCAATTGATTTAAAATAAATTCCAATTGATCCAAAATTCAATTGATGCAAATCTCAATTAATCAAAATTCCATTAATTTAAATTTTTTAACTATTCACATTTTAATTACTCAACATTCTATGGATCCTAATTTTAATAGAAACAAATTTCAAATGTTAAATACATAGAAATTAGGTTTGACCTTGACTTCCCTATACGAGAACCCTTTCGACCTACTTCAGAGGTTTAACACGTTTTATCGGGCTTCTGATTGGCTAGCAGATTTTCGATATTTTTTGTCAACAATAACATCACAGTTTAGACGTTTATTTGGAGTATTTTTCAATTTATTTAAAATCTTCGTTTAATAAATAATTGCATTTTATTAAATAATAATAAATTAAAAATAAATTAAATTCTAATAATTAAGGAGTGATAGTTTAAGAAGTCACAGTGATTTTAGTGAAGTTGTTAAGGTTGTAGTGTTTTGAGTGAAACAATGTTTTGTTTACATTAGCATTCGTTTCTGACAGGTGAGTAATGATAATAATATTAATAATCTTTTATTTCTTCTTATTTTATTTGTAACTCATTTACCTGTTTTTTAGTTTTATTATTAAATGTTTTTTTTCCTAAAAGTATCATAATTATTTATGTCCTTTAAGGTTTTGATATTTCTTTTTATTCTAATGCACGCGGTGATTGTCATCGGATTTCTTTTTGGTCACGTGGAAATTGTGAAACTGGTAAGTTATAATAATTTTTAGTTCTTTATTTTGTTTTATTGTATGTTTATAATTCCTTAACTTTTTAATTTTCTGTAAAATAAAAACATTATACTTCCATGTTTAAGGTTATGTTTTTTGTTATCATTCTCCAGTTACGTAGTAATGGTTAGTGACAGGTAAGTAATAATAATAATTTTCAATAATTTTATTTTATTTTATTGTAAGTTTCTAATTTATTCATCTTTTTTCTTATTACATTAATTCAATAGTTGTATTTTCTTCATTAAAGTATCATATTGATAAATGTCATTTGCGTTAAAAAAATTGTCATTTTGGTTAGGATGTTTGTTTCTATTGTAATTCAATAATTACATTATGTGATAATTATCATTGAAGTTTTTTGACAAGTAATTCATTTTATTAAGTTTATGTAAAACATTAGTTTATTAAATAATTATTTTAAATTTATAAAATGAGTATAGTTATAAAAAAGATAATCATAAAATAATTGTAAGTATAGTAAATAATAACTTTTTTAAATTTCTTTTGTTTCTAAATTTCTAATTTATTTACATTTGAAACAATTGTGTTGTTTATTATTTAGGTACACTTTTTATTTATTAAATTAAAACTAATAACAATTCAATTACTTTTAATTAATATATTGAATTATTTATTATTGTATTGAAAATAATATTTTATTAATTCTTTTAAATTATTATTATATGAGTAATTTAAGGTTAGAATGTTTGTTTCTATTCTATTTCATGTGTTAATCGTTACTAACTTTCATTATGAAAAAAATAATAAGCGCGCCGTGGCGCGCAGGTCGATCTCGTAACATGAAAAAGAGGTTATGTCATCTATCACTTTTGCTCTTCTAATTAAGTCCGAAAATTTAAACGCATGTGAGCTCGAAATATATGGTAATAAAAAGGTCTATGGATCCTATTTTCATTTGGTTCAGATACAATTGATTTAAATTGTAAAAGATCCAAATTTCAATTGATCCAAATTTTTGTTTAATTTTTTTGTTTTCCTCACGAACCGTATCTAATTGGTTCAAAATGCACCCTTCTTGAATATGTTTTGGGGCGATAGAAATAAGCTTTGGTTTCATCTATCATTTGATTTTGTGACACGAGCGCCATTTTCAGTTTAACGGCCAGTGCCTCTTTTACGGCATTCTCTGCAATTTCAAAACATCCAATAAAACGACAGCACATACTGTTACCTCGTCGAGCAACAGATGCATCCTCCGGATTGTCGCTACTGAAACAACTCCAGTGTATTGCAATGTATTGACTCTGTTCTCGTAATATGTATACCAAATCATGGTAAATTGTAAATCGTCTGGGAATGGCTGGACGAAAATTTTCAAGAAAAAAATGTGTTCGAATATGATCATAAGCGTGGCTCTTGGTTGCGGCATTGAATGACATGCTAACCGTAAATAACGGATCCATAAAACCCAAACGAGCAGTGGTGCTGTTATGCATATGTACAAAAGCAAACTCGCATCGTACCGATGAATAAATATTATCTGCCTGTATGTATATTTAACTGCTGTTATAAAATCTAAGGTAGACGAAGATAACCAAAACAGTCGCTTTTTTTAATTGGCTTTAGCCTTCACATAAAAAACAGGCAATGACCATGAAAAAGTGTCGAAAACATTGATATGGAATTTACCTGCAATAGTAGATCTTTCTATATTATAAAAAGATTTTGCCGCCATCGAGTTTAGGAATTTAACCCTTTCCCACAATTGAGAGCCTTCTTAGAACCTCCTCAAAGACATTACAAAACTTTCTCAGTGCCTCCTAAAGCTTCTCTAATGCATCCCTAGAGCCTCTATAGATCATCTTCAGAACCTCCCAATAGCCTCTCCTGAGTATCTACAGAACCTCTCTAGAAGCTCCCAAGATTCATTCAAGAGTCTTCCCAGAGTCTCTCAGAGTCTTACTTTAGCTTCTCTAGAACCTCTCAATAAGCCTCAAAGCATTTCTAGTATATTTCCAGAGCCTCCACTGAGCCTCTCAGAGTTTCCATAGAACCCTCAGGGTCTTAACAGAGTCTCTTTAGAACCTGTCAAGACTCCTCAGAGCCTTCGAGAGCTTTTTAAATTTTTCTTTAAATCCTCAGAGCAACACGGAAAAAAATCTTCAACTGGAATAGCAATAAGTTTCACTGAAACAGCAATAAGTTTCACTGAAACAGCGATATGTTTGACTAGAATAGCGAAAGATTTTGCTATTTTAGTGAAACATATCGCTGTTCCAGAGAAACTTATTGCTATTCCAGTTGAAGATTTTTTTCCGTAAAGGAGAGTTAACTTTCATCCCCCTATTTTAAAATTACATTTTGTCTTACACACTGCACTTAATAACTTTATTTAAAAATTAATTTAATAAACGTAAAAAAATATAACAACCAGTCTTGCGAGTTAAAAATATATTAAAAACAACCTTAACGTCCGATACAAATATTAAAGAAACAATTTACGACCAATTCGCGGACGAAAATTTAGAAAAACCCTGTATTAGAACTGGAAAGGGAGATGAAAGGTAAGTATAAGGAAAACAAACATAAGGTAGCTAGAACTTAAACTTAATTTAATATTTTAAAAATCAAAGCATATTATTATGTCAAGAATTCAATGTTTGAATGTCAGTTTTAAGGTTGATCGCCTTATTACCTTCATTCTTAATGCAAAGCATTTCTACAAAACGGCGTTTCCTTAAGTTAGATTCCCTATGAAAAATTTCCACACTATCCCATTCAAAATCATGATCCCTGCACTTTCTCTTATGTTTTGAAATAACATTATGATAATAGGGATTTCTACCAAAATTGTCTTTGTGTTCATTAACTTTTGTCAATATCAATCTACCCGTTTCTCCATCATATAATTTTGCGCATTTATTACATTTTAATTTATTAATAACCCCGCTTTTATCAAATTTAGACAAGGGATCCTTACCCAGAGATATTAATGCGACAAATTTGTAAGGAACTCTAAAATTAGAATGAATGTTATATTTACGCAATAAAACCTTTAAAGATTCAAAAACCCTTCCAAAATAAAGAAGCACAATTGTATTGGTACTAGAATATTTAGAGCCAGTAACACCTTCCCGCAAGGAACGATAACCATAACAAAAATTTTTTAGTCTACTGTCAACATGTTTCGCAACAAAAAAGCAAGGTTAATGATTTAACCGCAAAATATTTTTAACAAAATCAATATTCTCAGAATAAAATCGTACATCAGATAATTTAATTTCTCTATCTACAAGATTCTTGACTACACCAATCTTGTTTTGAATGGGATGTGCCAAAAGAAAACTTAAAACTCTACCTGAGAAGGTCTCCTTCCTATATCAATTAGTTAATATCTGACCAAAACAACAATTGCAGATCTAAGAAACTAATCCTATTATTATTTTCCATTTCAAGAGTAAACTTTAAACGTAGATGATACCCGTTAAAAACTTCTAAAATTGCATTAATTTTATCCTTAGGAATACACATAATTGTATCATTCACATATCTCAAATAAAAGGGTATACAGAAATCTAATTGTTTGAATGCAGCAGATTATAAGTCAGCCATTACCATTTCAGCTAAAATTGGAGAAATAACAGATCCCATAGGGGTGCCATATTTTTGTCTATAAAATTCACCATTAAATTTGAAATACGTAGAACACATAAAATATTCCAGGCCCCTCAAAAAATCATCACATTTTAATTTCGTAAAAAATTTAATATCTTCCCATCTATGTTTAATACCAGATAAAACTAGCTCTTAAGGTATATTAGGAAACATGGACGCTACATCCAGAGAAACCAAAACATAATCTTTTGGAATAGGGAATTTTGAAATAATATTCTTAAATTCCCAAGAATTTTTAACAACATAGAAAGGTAATTTAATTGAAGATTTTAATGTACTATTGAAATTTACTTCCATAAATCTATTCGGTGAATCTATTGTACATACAACAGGTCTCAAGGGGATATTCTCCTTGTGAACCTTAGGCAAACCGTAACATCTAGCCAAAACAGTATTAGTAGTCAATGTGTTTTCTCTCTATGTCTCTACCCAAAAATCCCTTCTTTCTCCAATTATCTAGCATTCTAAAAGTAGCATTCTTCAATTTCTTTGAAGGATTGACATCCAACTTCTCAAAATTATCTGTATTATTTAACACACTTCCCATTTTATTAACATAATCTGCCTTATTCGTAACTACAGTAATGTTGCCCTTATCGGCATTCAAACAGACGACATCACTGTTATTCTTGAAAAATGCTTTTGAAACGTTAAAGTTTTGATACAGGGTTTTTCTAAATTTTGGTCCGCGAATTGGTCGTAAATTGTTTCTTTAAAAATATATTAACAGTGCAAATTTCAAAACAAACCAATAACCCCATTCAACCACATACTTTTACTGTCAAAATGACATTTCTAAATCTCTAGAAAAAAAATTGCAGTCTGCAGAAAAGGTCTAGAGTAAAAAACGTTTTACAAAATCAACCCCATGAGAATTTATTATTTTTAGAGCCTTAAATTAGATAATAGAAAGAATGCAAAAGCTTTTTTTTTCTCTAAAATTTGTTTATCTTAAAATGTATATTATGGTAAGGATGGTTGGCGCGCAAAGCAAGTAAATAATGAATTTAATGTCGCGAAAAATTGATAGAGAATATGATCATTCTCTAATTTGAGATTCAAGAGATAAGTATTTTTCTGCTTGCCTTTATAAGCAATTAAGTACAAATAGAATAATTAACAGTAGAAGATTCCCTCTTGGAAACATATATTAAAAGGAAAAGCTGCTGAAGATTGTAGAAATCGTTACTTTCTTCATTCTATAAATATTTTTCTGGCGATAAATGTAATTAGAAATCTAAAGAATTCTGTTCTTTTGCATATCTTTGAGAGGAAGGTTTATACACACTATCTTTCGAACTTTTCTAATTATTCAAGTTTCTTCATATTGTATGGAGGAGAGTATGCCTTTTGTTCTCTCATGCTGTTGCGCTTTGCAGAGAGGGTAAAGCTTAAGGGCGGCCTGGAATCTGCGTAATTAAGCGAATACCTTACAAATAAATTTACACCGCTTGTAAATCCTTCTCATTAGATTAATGTTTGCAATTAGCTCAGAACTAGCAGCAACGGACGCTTCTCCGTTATATTACTTCTGTTACATAAACTTTTTCAAAATTAAATTCTGTCAAGATTCCGTCCTACAATTTTTGAAAATTGTCTTTTACTGCAATTATCATCATAAATATACTGAAATTTTAAATTAAATTGCAATATTATTTAACATAATGAATATACACTTAATTATAGTTGAATAAACCGAGCAGTAATGAAATAAAAATTGAGAATTTATTCTCTTTATTAGGAAATTCTGAAACAATGTCTTTCTAATACTATTTTTATATAACTATTTTATTTAGTCAATAAAATGCGCTGAGGATAGACATTTTCCAACTTTCTTGCCATTTTTACACTTTCGACTTCTAACTTTGGAAATCGGAAGCTGATATGGAGCGGAAAGATTCGATTTCATTGGCTACCTAACATATGTGGTCGAGAAAAGTGGAAAGATCGGTCCAAGCGCCAGCACAAAATCCAGAGTTAAGTCTGAGGCACGTTCATCTTTTACTGCTGATACAATTACGAAGATGGCTAACGGAAACTGAAAAGAATACAACTGCAAGACCTCAAGACTCGTGTATATACGTGCGAGACACTTAAACGAAACTGAATTAAAACTTTTAATTCGCTTCGTGCTCTCTCTTGTCTACTCTTTTTCTCTTAATATGAGAAAAAGTAAGATGAGCCGGGACAATATTTCACGTGCGACTTTCATCCAGAAATGTCAAAAGCACATTTTCTCGTAGGCTTTTGCAATAAGACAATTAAGTGGTTGTATTTTCTTAAAATGAGAGACAATGTAGATAAAATTAAAAAGTTATTGTTATGTTGTGTGATAAAACATAATAGCTTATAGGTTATAGCTTCTAGGATGTACTTTTTGAATTTTTCATTATTATTGTCGCAACGCGAAAATAGAAAATTCAAGTTAGATTTAAAATGATAAATTCAGTGACTAATTACTAAGAATAAGAGAAGGTAGAGAGGACACAAACGAATTTGACGAATCGAGTCCAGCTAGAAATCAGTTCCTGACGAGAATTTAATTACGAAAGACAAACCTTGTCTCGATGACGCATTTAAATTAATCAATTATATATTTTCTATTTCAATTAATCTTGTTTTTGACTTTGTGGAGTGACTCTTTTAAAGTGACTGTTAAAAATATAATTTTGTAAAATAAAAGCCAGATGAGTTTTATAAATAAATGGTGACTGTTAAACTAAGTGCTAAAGTGTTTTTAATCAGCCGCCCTTATTACATCCAACAATCAAACTTAGGAATAAGGGTTGAACAATTATAATGAATAAACAATATAACCTAAACAAAACTATTTTTTTTTATTTGAACAAGAAAACTCTGAAATTGTGAAGAAACAGTTTTTTGAAGTAGAAGGTTCAATTATTAATAGCAATTTAATAGCGGTCATATGCTATTAACCTCAAAAATAAAAAGAATTATAGAATCATATTTGAAAAAAAGGCACTTTCTTCAGTTCAAATGTTAATAATTAGAATAGCGCAGTTTTCACCACTTTTTCGAAACTGAGTATAGTTTTCAGTGCTCTTACGAGTGGGTTTTGTTTTTAGAGCTTCATCGAAATGGCAGAGTTTTCCTCTCAAACGACGATATAGACAAGAATAGTAAACAATTTTTTTTATATTCAATTTTAATGCAAATGAATATACGTCAAAATGTTTGTATTTGAAAAAGATTGCATTTTTGTCTGGCATTACTTTTTTTTGAATCTATACTGAAAAATAATACATGCGTATTTTTTGTATTTTGTGATTTGATGAATATTACAAAAGTTATAAATTATTGAAATTTAATGTTTTTAACAAAACAGTATTTTTTTAACTCGTTTTTCTTCGTTAATAACACGAATTTGAAAATAATGTGCTACATGAAAGCTGCAGATTTTATAAATTTTCCAGGTATGCAATAAAAACTCATGTATTTGCAATGAAAGTACTCCAAAAATTAAAATTAATGTTATGAAATGTTTTTTCTCAAAGAAAGACGTTACCGATTTTTGAATTTTTCTTGTCAACATAATCCTTCAAAATTAAGAATTTTTTTGTTATTTATGCGAATATAGCGTTTTTTCTTTTAAATGATATTTTCAATTTTATAGCTCTGTGCATATAGTTTGGGGTTGTATTATATAAGAACGTAACTTAGTTTTGTTTTATTTATGATAAAAATTAAAACAAATTATTTTCAACACATATAAAACAAAACTATGTTATATTCTTACATAATACAGCTCTAAACTCTGTGCACTAGGCTACAAAATTGCAAATAACAATGAAAAGAAAAAAAGCGACACATTCGCATAAATGGGAAAAAATTCCTTCTTTTTCAAAGATTATGTTCACATGAAAAATTTAAAAATCGATAACGTCTTTCTTTGAGAAAAAACAGTTTTTAACATTAATTTTGAGTTTTTGAATACTTTCATTGCAAATATCTGAGTTTTTACGGCATATCTGAAAAATTCATAAAATTTCCAACAAATTTCATGTAGTAAATTATTTTCAATTCCTTGTTATTAACGGAGAAAATCGCGTTAAAAAATACACTTTTGTTGACAACATCAAATTTAAATAATTTATAATTTCTGTAATTTTCATCATCACGAAATACAAAAAATTCACATTGTATTATTTTTCAGTATAGATTCAGAAAAAAATTATTCTAGGCAAATCTAATTTTGGAATATAAATAATCCGAAGAATGCCCCACAGTTTATAATTATTTTTAGTTTGCAGTTACCTTGTATTTAATTATTGCACTATATCCAAAAGTGCCACCATTCTAACTCTAATTATTAGATTAACCACAGTGCATGGTTTACCACAACTCAATAAAATAAAACTAAAGCTAATTATTATTATACTGCGGATCAATATATAACAATCATGATTTAAATTTATTCAAATCGTAAAAATGACTTTTCTATTTTAGCGTTTAACGTAAGGTAATAAAGAATAAATTGGTTTTTTAATAACTACTAAATCAGAAAAGTTTTGTTTAAGAATCTTTGAATACTGCAATGAGTATCTCCAATCTAATATTAATTCAGCCATCAAACATATCATATTGCATTATTTTGCCAAAAATGTCACACATAAACATAAAAGTAATTTAAAGATTAAAATAATCTCAATATAATAATAACAATTAGTTATTATTTTCTTATATTTATATGTCTATTTTCTTAGTTGTTTATTTATTCCTCTATTTTCATATAAAGAAGAATATAAAAAATGCAGCACTTCAGTTTGGTCGTTTTGGTGGAATTTCGGCTTGAGAACTGTATATAGAATCTAATAAAGGTTCGTGAATATTTATTCTCTTTTAGAAGAAGAGTTACGAGAGCTGCAAATAATTCTGTGATTGTGCTTTCAGCATATGGAAGAATTTAATACTTGATGAAAAATGAACAAAAGAATTACACCACGCTTCATGAAATAAAGACTCATATATCGAATTACTTTCACACGCATCTCATATCTGATAATGATTTTACTTTCTGATTCATGCAGTACATAATATTATCTCTCAAGTTGATATTTAATATTGCAATTGACCACGATGGTTTGTTGAATGACAACTGTGGTTTCTGACGTCTATTATACACTGAATCACGTATTGTAAACAAAAGAATAATCTTGTGACTTATTCGTAACCTTTTTGCGAAGTATTAACATTTCGTGTAAATTCTTCAACAAAATAAATAATTTATTTGTGCTAAATAATTATATCTTTATCTCAGAGCCTACTAAACTAAATAAACTTTTATCTGGCCCTAATTAAAATATTGTTGACTTGAATAACTATTTATTTAGCACTAAAACAAATATATCTTTTCTCTAGGTATAATTTTGATGTAATAGAATATAATAATTACAATGAAAAAATAAATTTATATTCAAAAATAATAATTATTATTTTGTCCCTTGGGAAGATTCCCTATAATAAATTTTGAGCTAAGATAAAATCAAAGTCTCATCTTTTATACCTGAATCACAGATGGTTCAATAAGGGAAGGTTGATCCGTCTGTGCGATTGCAACTGAAACTGATATTATCTTTGTCACCTTCTGGATCAATTCAATATCTTTTATTTACAATAAAACCTAAGCAAAAATTGAACAACTCAACTCTCTCTGAGAATAAAAAAAATGAATAAGACACATACATGGCGCCACCTTCAATGACCATGAAAATTAAAAAATTAATCAATTTCTAGGAAACTTCGTATCAGGGGGTCCCTGATTACAAATTTGAAGTCAGATTTCAAAAATTCAAAATGTCGGATCCAATATGGCGAACATAAAAATTTAAAAATTAATTAATTTTTATGCAACTTGATATCAAGGGGTTTTTGGGGTCCATAGTTACGAAACTAGTCAGATTTGAAAAATTCAAAGTGCCGAATCTTATAAAGCGGACCTTCCATAATCTAAAAACGAACTTAATTAATTATTTGTTCATTCTAACTAGCCGATTTATAAGAAATATTACTAATTGAATCAGTGATCGACTGTTTGTTATCAAAACAGTTATTTCTAACTAATTTAAATTTAGATAGAACATTCACAAAAGTTTTGTGGAATAAGATATTAAATAGTTAAGTCTCATGAAAAATTATTAATTTTTTAAATATTATGCCCGACATATTGGATCCTGCACTTTGATTTTTCAACTCTGACTTCAGATTTGTAATTATGGACTCCAAAAACCCCTTGATACCAAGTTTTATAAGAATTCATTTTTAAATTTTTATGTCCGCCATATTGGATGCGCCATTTTGAATTTTTGAAACATGACTTCAGATTTGTAATCAGCGACCTCAAAAGTTTTGAGGTTGCTGATGAGAAACCATAATTAGCATTTTAGATTTCTCGTTTTTGAAGAGAATTAATATTTTTTACCAATAATAACCTATTTTCGTTTATTTTTGGTCAACTTTTGGGTCCTGTTAAAAATAGTAAACTTAAGAAATTTCATATGTTAATAATTGCATGTTTTTCTTTAAACATTTATAAAGAGAAACAGAGTAGTCCGGTAAAAAAAATTAATTTTCAACGATTTTACAGGAAATCTACGAAAAAATGTTTTTTTTCCTATGTAAAATACGGGACACAAAATCTTTAGTAGTACATGTTATATTGTTTAACTTTTGAAAATTTTATATTGTACTCCGACTAAAATCAAATATTTTTAAGACTTATTTAATAATTTATTTCAATACGTTAAATTAATATAAAGAGACTCAATGAATCCAGTAAGTTCAATTATTGAATAATTAAAATTTTGATTTTAATAGAAGTACAATATAACATTTTTATAGGTTGAACAATATAACATGTTCTACGAAAAGTTTTGTCTCAAAATGATACGAGCCATAAAATACATGCAAAATTTCAATAGCGTACAGGCACCACTAAATATTAATTTAAAAAAAAATACGTATCTTTTTTTTTTAATTTGTGACAAAATGAAGAGCGGAAATGGACAAAATTATTCAATATTAAATATCAACTTGAGAGATAATATTATGTAAGACGCTTGCTCATTGGTTGAAATTAAGACACTCAAAAATATCTTAAAAATGACCACATATATGTGGACCACATATATGAAGATAAAATACTTGTATCTTCTGAAAATCTTTTTCTGAAAATAAATTGAAACTATTAATGCATGTTAGAAATTAAAAATACATAATAAAAAACCTTGTTATTTACGCACATACGATGGGATCTCTTTTGTGAAAAGTATTTACAATTTACATATAGAAAATTGATTTTTCATTGAACTTCTATAAAAAAAAATATTCCGCTTTAATTATTACAGATTAGGTATTATTCCTCAGTGAATAAGTTCATACATAACCTCAAACTATAAAGTCCTTTTTTACCTCAAATAAAAATATCATTTTAATTAATTTCACTAAATTTTGAAACATCCAGTTGTACATTTTTCAGAAAAAGTTAGGTTGAGCTAAAATTTGTTGTCAAATAATTGAATTAGTTTGTGCAGAAACCGCACAAGTCCATTTTTTTCGAAAATCACTTTTTAATGAAAAATTTATCTTTAAATAAAGCTCTATGATCCGATAAAATATTACATAAGTTACTAAACTCTGAACCCTTTAAAAAGATAATCAAATTTTCGTTTCGTGCAAAAACAGTACAAGTCCATAATTATAAGCTGCGCACAAATATGCGCAATAAATGAGCATAATATTATTTACATACTTGTGATATTCTTGACATATTGTAAACGTTGTTAAATAATTTACATTAAACAGTTTATATTATAAATAAAATGTACTCAAGTGAAGCAGAAGAACAATAATAGTGATATTTGTTAACAAAAGATTGAAAATTGATTAAACTTATTCTTAAAAAATTTTTATTATTTTTAAAATGTTAATTAAAATTATCCAAATTAAAAATATTTAATAAAATTTACTGAATATTCAATAAATCTGTGATACTTCACTTGATTGTTGATTCCACACATTTTCTGTTTTTCATTTCATTTTGTGCAGACGCCGCACAAATCCAAAAGTTAATTAATTTTTTATACCTTATACTAATTAAAATGTATATCAATCATATTGAATTTTTAAACTTATAGGTTATAGTAGAAAATAATGCAAAAAAGAGAATTGAAAAAAATTTTAAAGAAAAACAGTTTTTATTGATTCCTAAACAATTTCGATTTATGGACTTGTGCGGTTTCTGCACAAACTGATTCAATCGTTATTTAATATTTAATGTTTTTTCTTTAAATTTAATGAACAACTTCAATTTTCAATCAATTTTGACAAAAAATAGCTCATTTTTCTTGTTGAAACATTCTCTACAATTTTATTTCTTATATTTTCTTAAACAATATTCTGTTTAGAAAGTGCGTAAAGAACAAATTTTATTTGTTTAATAACTTTTAAATAAAACATTATTTCACAAAACCAAAAATAAATAAAAAATCGGGCAAGTACGAGTTACACTCGTACCAAGTCGAAGGGTTCCGTACAGCTCTAATTTTTTCAATTATATGAGGCAGAGATTAAAAATTTTTCACCAGGAAACCATTTTTAAAAATATTTTTTATTATAAACGTAATAAAACTTTATTGGTACAAATTTTTAGCACTATAAGCCAAAACTTTTGCAGCTGGAGGGTCGGGGCCGAACTTAAATATGTTTTCAAAAAATAAGGAATTAACCAATTATTATTTAAACTTTTTTTTAAAAAAAATACGAATTTTGGATAGTAAATTCTATGAAGACGAACAGAAACAAACTTCTATATCTTTTTCCCATTCTCTACACGTAAATCAACATACATATACCAAATTGCAGCATCCTGAGTCAAATAGTTTGGAAGATTGGGGGGGGGGGGGGGGGGACATGGTAATTTTTTCCAATTTTTTTCAAAAAATTGTACTTTTTGGCTAGTAAACACTATGAAGATCGCTTTTACGAAAGCATTTAGCAGAGCGGCATTTGTCTTTTTTTAAATTTTGTATTTTATTAACTTTCAAATTATGTATCTATAATTTGAAGACTGATAGAATGAAAAATTAAACAGAAATTATATTTAAATAATAAATAAAAATGAAATGATATATAAATAATATATATATATATATATATATATTTATATATAAATAAAATTATACAGTCGAACCTTGATAAGTGAGAATCCAAGGGACTAAGAAATTTTTCTCACTTATAGAGGTTTCTCACTAAGACAAGTTCTTACTAATAGATTTATAAAGGTTTTGTTAATTTAATTTTCAGTTTTAAATTATAATATAGAAAAGATTCTCACTTATAGAGGTCTGCAAAGCGCCTTTCTCACTTATAGAGGTCTTATTAAGAAAATAATTCTCAGCTATAGAGGTCCGAGAGGCGGTTCGCTCACTTATAGAGGTCTAATCGAGAAAAATGATTCTCACTTACAGATTCTCACTTATACAGGTTTTTACATGTGAAAATGACGGAACCTGAAAATTCCTCTCACTTATAGAGGTTTCTCAGTTAGACAAGTCTCAGTTAGCGAGGTTCGACTGTATAGTGTATATAGTTTGGAAGTTAATAAAATACAAAATTTAAAAGAAAACAAATGCCATTCTGTTCAAAAAATGTTTCTCAATTATTTTAACCTCTGACATGACTGTAAATTTTTATTAATTTCTCATAATCCCCTGAAATGTCCATTATTTACTTTACGGAAATAAAAACTAGAATATTTAAGCTTTCTTTTAAGATATCTTTTTAGTAAATCTGACACAGCGTGTTTTAAGAAATTCGAAAGGTTAACATTCAAACTACATTTTGTATATAAATTAAATGTATTTGAACAAAAATCTTTTTATTATTCCAAAATTTAAGAATTTTTCTTTTAAAACTGCTAATTACAAAAGTAATTTGGCCTCAGTAGGTAATAGAAATATTTATTTAAAAATTGTCTAAAATTCGCTGAAATTGGCAATTGTATCTGAAGTGGGTCGTTTAGAAATAGAATGCCTTATTTATAAAGTTTTACATTTATCAAAGTTTTTTTTTAATATTAAACTTAAAATACACAATTTACAAGAATCAACTTCTTTAAATATATGAAAAATTAAAGTTAATTACAAAACTGAAATTAAATTAAATATTATTTTTTCAAATTTTCGCGCGTTTTATAGTGGGTAGTGGGGATGACGGAGCAGACATTTTTCTCGTTATGCAGAGAATATGAGGGCTCGTTAACGGGGGTTCTCGTTATATTGGAGATCGTTATGCGGAGGTTTGAATGGAGTTTGGAAGATTAGAAGGGGGGGACATGGTCATTTTTTTGAATTTTTTTAAAAAAATCGTACTTTTTGGCTAGTAAACACTATGAAGACCGCCTTTACGAAAGTTCTCTATAATTTACCTGTAATCTACACTTAAATCTACATACGTGTACCAAATTGCAGCATTCTAAGTCAAATAGTTTGATAGATTAGGGGAGGGGGGGGGGACATGGTCATTTTTTTGCATTTTAGGGCAAAAAAGTGGTTTTTGCTGGATTTCAGCATGTTCATGAGCTCGAAACGCGTTTTTCATGTCATTTTCGTAAATCCAAGGTGAAATTACTTATGTGTACCAAATTGGAAGTCTCTAGCGCATATAGTTTAGAAGTTAGAGGGGGTGCGAAAACGGACACACATAGTGATTTTGATAGGGTTCCGTTTTACGGTACGGAACCCTAATAGAGAATCTTTCAACGAGAAAAATGAGCTATTATTTATTTGTTAGAATTGGATAAAAATTGCAGTTATTCATTAACATTAAAGAAAAAACATAAAATGTTAAATAATTATTATTTGAAAACAAATTTTAGTTAAACCTAATTTTTCTAGAAAATTTACAACTGGATCTTTCAAAATTTGGTGAAATTAATTTTAACAATAGTTCTTTTTTATGGGAAGGAACATTTTTTTGTTTTATGTCATTGAAGCGAATCTCCTTAATAACATGAAAAATTGTTAAATAACTGACAAATCAGTTATGTTTGAATTAGAATTAGAAATTATAGCTTATTTTTAAAGTAGGGGAAAGTCGCCTAAGACGGGCATCTATCCATATTTGGCAAAAAATTCATTAGTTTGTGAATTAAAAATGAAACAAGAATGTACCTATATTTATTTTTAACATTTCCTCTAAATAATTGATAAGACGAAAACCTTTATAATTATTTAAAAGATAATTAATTTTAATGTTTAAACAAAGTTCTTACTAGCTTGTCTTAGGCTACCTGGTAGGGTAAGACGGGCCCTTTTTAAAATCCCCTAAATCTACTTACTAAACAATTTATATTCTTTAATTACAACTGTTTTAAGTATTTTAAGCAAAATACATGCCTTTTTAAAGCCCTATATCAGAAAATTTAGGGAAATAAAAGCAAAAAGACAACAAATATGACTATTATATAAAATATGAGTTTAATGACATTAGAATAATAATTATGTGAAAAAAATGTAAAATCTTAAAAAATTTTACATTTAATTTCAGAATTTAACTGTTTCACAGCATAGAAATAGCTTTTGTTTAATATTCTTTTTAGTAATTGAAAGTGATTTTTGAGGTTAGAAAATAAAGCGGCAAATGTATAAAAATTTGAATTTGTACAATTTTCTTTGCATTTATAGGCTATGATCACTGTTAGCCTAGTACCTTCATAGGTAAAGAAGATTCCGCTTTAATCGAAAATTTAATAAATTCATGGGGCCCGTTTTAGGCGACAGGCTTGTTTTTAATATATTTACGTTTTTTAATTATATAAAGTAAATATAAATTAAATATATATAAGATTTTCAAACATTAGAGAATATTCTTTGAGATAAAATCAAAACTTCTATTCCAAATGACATTTAATTTAGAAAATTTCCAATTTGAAAACTAGTTTATATTTCATCTTTTGAAGTGCTAAAAATATTTTTCCCTCTTATTATTTATATTTTTTTGAAAAATACAAAAAATACTTCTAAATTAATTAGATACATCTCCACTACATATCTACATACACAATTGTTTTGTAAATTTCTTTACTTCAAAGATATTAAAGGGTGCTCGTCTTAGGCGCTAGCCCGTCTTAGGCTACTCTCCCCTAAGCCAATTTTTAGTGTAAAAAAATAGCAATCTTCCTTTATCAAAAATAAGTACACTAGAACTCCTATCGAGCGGACTCCTATCGAGCGGAAACAGTTGGCAATTCACGGGACGAGGGGAGAAGAAAGAAGTTGAGCTCCATTCATTTAACACGTCAAGGTGACCTTCCATATCGAGCGGACACTCACCAGAGCTGTCCGCTCCATAGGAGTTCTAGTGTATTGTGGAGTGAGTATTGGAGTAAGTATTGGGATAAATTGAATTGGTTTATGTATTGAATTAAGTACTGAAATAAGTATTTGTTTAAGTATTGGTAACCGAATACTTTTTTCGGGTAATATATTTTTAAACAATTTTTTTGTTAATTTCAGTGCTAAACAAGTACAATTTTTAAGAATGTTTGGCGAAAAAAGTATTGGAGTCTCCAATACTTCAACCAATACTTAATCCAATAATTACGCTTATTACTTAATCCAAAAATTAAATAATCCAACACTTTTTTTTGATAAGGGTTTATGTCAAATTTATTTATTCGAAAAAGTTATGTTAAATTTCTTGATTTGATATAGAAGAGATAAAAAGAGGAAAATATTCTCAATTGTAAAAGAATGCTATAAAAAATATATCGAGTTGGAAAAGTTCTACCTTTAGAATTTTACTAGAATGATTTTATAAAAATTTTACATGATTTTTAGTAAATATTTATAAAAAACGAAATTTTAGGCACATTAAAATATAGATGAACTTTGTAATAGGTACATAAACATTAATCATCATTTGTTATTAATGCATTTCCAAACTTCACGTATATTTTCGGTTTCGTTTCTCAAGTTACGTGATAAACTCCCTTGTGTTAATTTTAATTTCGAAAAAAATAATACCCCGTAGTATTAATAAAAAACAAAAAAATAAGAAAAGAAAATTAATTCTGTAAGCGACTGTAAAGTACCTATAAATACAGATTTAACGCAAGTCGTGCAAACATCTAATAACTTATAATTAACAAGGGATAATGTAATAGTATTCATTAAATTACAGGCGGGCTTAACTAGAATCTCTTGAGGGAAACTGAATAGAGGTATCTATTACCTATTCCGGACGGAATAACCAGAAAGCTCAGACTGGGATTCAAGTTAACGTGTTCACCTAAACTTGTTCGTATTAGGGTAAAACCAGGTGTTTCCAGTGATCGACGGAAAGAGCTCGCGTAGCTCCTATTAAGAGTTTGTTCTAAACCGAATTCAGGTCAGAGGCCGATGTCCAATTGGTAACCAACCCTGGTATGAATTTGCGCCACAGAATGAGCAACTGGCATTGATAGCTGAACTTGGCTTTCCAGTGGTCGAAGAACAAACGTCAGCAGCGAAATTGGTCCATTTGCGTTTATGAGGAATAGCCTTACTAACTCTATAGAGGCATTGAGGCATTTCGGACAGTATTGCCCGTTTAATTTCGTCAAATGACCAATGTGCAGCTAGAACTTGAATCGTGTTACTGACATGAACAAGTTTTACTATTGTGATTTACGACTATTCCATAATAATTTACATTACTCCGATTCTCTATTTCTAACAATTTTATTTGACTTGGTAAATCATTCAGGCAGCAGTTATTTATTACAGAAAATTATTACACTTAGAAAATAAGCGATGACTGAATATAACCAATTTTTGATTAAGGGCATGAGATGGAGTATGACGACACTGGTATTGCCAAAAGTTTCCGTAAACTTTCTTTAAACATAATAAATATTTTGACACCGTACTTTGTAGAATTACTTGAAATATCATTAGGAACGTCTGTTTGACCCCAGTCCATTTGAATTTTGTCTAAAAATTAAAAGTTACTTATTTTCAGAAATTTTCAAAAACTAATTTTAAAACGCAAAATTCCAATGAATTTGAGTCAGGCAGACCTTCCAAATGCTATTTGAGGTAATTCTACAAAGTTTAGGATCAAAATATTTATTATTATTTTTAAAGAAATTTTACGAGCAAATTTTGTCTATACCAGGTGTCTCGTCGTAAAAATAGTTTAACTAGAAAATCATTCCTTCCCTATTTTTTTGTATTGTTAAATTTTACTATTTTTTCTGAATTTGAGAATAATATTTTTGTACTTTAAACATTCACAAATCTCTTAATCTGTTCTTATGGTATAAAATTAATGCGCCTAGACAAATTTAGTCTTGTACGATTATATTGTTAAACCTTTTAAAATATTTATTGCTATAAGCTGCTAAACGCCTTTCTTTGAATAACGAACTGTAATATACAGCATGTTTACAATTTTTATCTTCGCCTCCAACTTTGTACCTAAGTACAACCATTCTTAAATCTTGCTAATGGAGTTCACCGATAATTGTACCCCCATTTTTACACCTACAACCACAACTAGTTTTTCACGACACTATAACACTAACAATTATACCGTATTTTTGCCTGCAAGGGCCTACGATGTCCTTTAGGTCACCAGATACAAAATTTCTAAACGAATAACATCTCTTTTTCGAATCACTGTCGGTTACTCAGTGTACCTAACATACCAATACTTAGACACTTATTGAATTATTATATTTATGCACAAGACGAATTTTATTTCAAGTTATCCTGTCCGTGTAACGTTTAAAATTTTTAATTGACTAGACACCAGTGACGTCATACTCCATCACATGCTCTTAACCTTTTGTACTTGAGAACCCTTCTTAGTATATTATTTTTCATACAAAATTATTTTTATCCGTTAAATATATACGTGAAGGTCGATTCTATTTGGGATCTTAGACTATCAGATTAAAGAGTGAGAGAGATTTGTAGCGATTTTCTCATATCTTGATCATTGTCTCAGACTTGAAATCTAGGTCAACGAGGTGGTAATTTGTTTGTTGAATGGTTGGTGAGAGAAAATCAGCGAAAACTTCTAAGTTAATCATCGTCTGAATATAATTTTTTTTTTTTAAATATTATTATAATTATCGTTAGTCCATCTTAAATATTTAAATCGTTAAATTAATTGTGTCACGCTTTGGCTACCAAGAGCGAATATTTAAAGGCTTTTTTATTTGAACAATTAAAAAAATTAAAACTTAATTAATAATTATTTACTTTAATTGTTTGTTATAATTTTTTCTTCTAATGTGGTTTTGTTTTTATCCTTTTACAGACAAATCGTGTCTCTCTACATGGTCAATTTATTAATTGTTGCAAAACCAATTTGATTGTGGTTCATCTGTAAACGTCAGCACTGCAGTGTTTTTATCATTATCGTTCCTAATTTAAAGAATCTGATGCGACCGATAATGTAATTTAATTATATTTTATATTTTCCCTGAAACAACAAACCTTTGTTTTACAGATTCCCTTAATTTTTATCGTAGAAATTATTAATTCATAAACTATTTGTTGCTTGTATAGAATAGAACTATAATTGTTAAAAATTTAGAAATAGCTTTACAATTAGGATTAACAGCTTCTGTGAAAGATACGATAAACGTTTAATTTTTCTGGTTCTATTTTTTCCAGAGGAGTGATAGGCTTGATTTCTGTAATGTGAATTCCAGCAATTCCGACATGAATTGCCTGATGTGATATTGTGTCTATTCTTTCAGAAACATTTCTTCTTTTGCTTCCAAATCAGTAGGGTGAGCAAGCAGGAAATCGCCAGTCTGGATCAATCACCCTCTTCATTAATTGTGTGCGGGTCGTCATACGTTATACTCGAGGGAGACGTAGAAATCGATCGCAAAACAACCCTATGGCGGCAACATGCTCGTTTGCTCATTTTTGTTCCTTACAAAATAGGCGACTATAGAGTTGATTTGGACCGGGTAACCACCGGGATTTAAATTAATACTTGCCTGTTCCAGTCATTTTGGATCATCAAAATCTACTTTCTTATGCTGGTTAATTACGCGATTCATGCACACAAAAAAAAATTGATGCGAAAATATGATTTTCATGTAACACCTTCATCAATGGATGCAGCACATCATACGTTACATGAATGTTCGGATATAAAATTATACCCTCACAAATAGCTCAAATTTCCGCAAATGGACAAACAAATATTCATACGTATTATGTATCAAAGAAAAATGTATTTTAATGTGATTTGTAAAGTAACACAGAGAGATGTCTGATTTATATGAAATGTTATTTCAAAATATTTCGTGTAATTCAAAGAGAAAATATTCTTTGAAATTTTAAACAATCGACTCTTCTTTATTTTTTATTAATGACAGTTGCAAGTGTTACATATAATGATTTTTAAAAATACAAGAATTTTTTTTTTTTTTTTTTGATAACGTCGAAACTGAACTGTGATTAAATTTTAAATGAAGAAGGGTTTGAAAATAAGTGGAACATAGTTTTCAACAGCTCTTAATGCCCACGAGACTGAGAGAGAAAAAGTGTCGAGAAAGTTTACAAGAGTGACAAAAAATCGATGTGTGTATAGACAGCAACGATAAAATCATAACATATTTTTCACAAGAAGATTTTTTGTGCATGACTCCACGCTTCGGATGCTCAATATTTTTTTTAGCAATTGAGAACAGTTTTTAGAAAAAGTTATAACGAGTTTAAAATAAGAATATATCAAAAATAAATTTCATTGTATGTTTTATTTATATATAGTTACAATTATTTTTAATCAAACTGATGTATTTTTTTATACTTAACAAGGACGTCTGATTTTGATAAAAGTGTACAATTTTATCAAGCAGGAATTTATTTCATAACGAAATTTATTGCCAAATAATTTATTTATTTATACACATTTACGGGCCTAAAGCCCTTTCGTACATAAGTACTTAACAACAAGTAAAATTAGATAACAATTGAAACGATTTACAACTATATAAGACAGTAAAACAATTCAACAAAAAGTGTTGGGTTGTATTGTTGTTCTTGATAAAAAATTATTATTTATGTTCATAATTGCTGAAATTATTCTGTAAAAAAAATGATTGAGAATTTTATGCAAATTAATTATAGGATGCATTGATTGATGAAAACGATTTAACATTAAGTATTAAATTAACATCTTCTAGTAAATTATACATGAGAGAAAAGCAAAGAAATTCGACAAATTTCAGCTTTGGACTAACAGGTCAATTTAAAAGGTTCTATACAAAGGTACTATGACACTTTTTTATTGTTTAATGTTTAAACTTCTACATTGAAATTAATTTTAATTAAAACAAATAACCAATACACCAATAATACTCTAGTGCCAAGATAATTTATTGATAAATAACTGAACATAATAACAAAAATAATAGACTAATTAAACCAATCTACACAATTTATTTAAATCAAATCAAAATTAATAAGCCATGACTAACACAATTATTTTTGGAGAGTGGGAGATAAGGAGCAGCAACAAAACCACGATTTTTAAATTGCAATACAAATTAACATTTTTATTTAAAGAGATCAACTCTAGAAAATTCACAAAATTTAAATAGCCGGCCACATGGTACGGCCATATTACAAAGATTACGCGCTGTGTACACTGTCACGAAAGTCAACGAAATAGTCGGAGAACCGACTCCATCACAAAAACAAAGTTGAAGTTATTATAGAAGCACACCTGGGAGCTAGGGCACGACGGCAACGAATGGAGCCCCGTCCAGTAATTTTTAGTTACATTTTTATAAAGTTTTAACACTCTTAAGAAAAGAACATGACCAAAAGGTAGAACACACCAGTTCAGAATGACGAAAGCGAGAATGCTATACGTCAAGATGTTACATCCATGTTACACCCCAGAGACTTATATGGGATATTCTTAGAATATCTTAGCTACATTTTTGGATATCTATGGGATTTCTATGGACTATTAATAAAAAAAACCTCTAAGATATCCCAAGAAAATCTCAGAGATATCAAAAAATATCTATAAGATGTTTCTGGGATATCCAAACTTACGCTCCTTAAGATATCCTGAAAACGTCAGATAGATATCCATAAAACATCCTATGGACGCATTGCAGAATATTTTCGGGATATTCCGCGATATCTTGTGTTATGAGGGTATAGATTTAACTTTTTGAACTAAAAAAAAAATGAATATTGAGTTGTGCTAGGTTCCACTTCATGTCCGGATTAAAGGCAATGAAAAAGCTGATTCTGCTGCAGAAGAAGCCACGAAATCGACAATGATTGTCGAAGCATCTGTTCCTCTTGATGATGCCAAAGTGGCTGAAGCGGTCAGTCTATTCAAAATGAAATGAAAAATGGCAACAAATGTCGGCCAAACTTCATCAAGTTAGGTTCAACATACTCGAAAAAATCCCAACACTTGAAATCAACAGCCAAAAAAAAAAAGCTTAAGAAAAACATCTGAAAATGTTATCTTAGTAGTATCTAGATAATAACAATAATCGTTAAATTTTCGTAAAAATCAAGTTTAAAAGATAAAGCTTCTATCCCCACCCTTTTGTCTTCTTTTTTTCACTTTTTTCTTGCCCCCTTCACCGAAAATTTATACCTGATAAATGTTGATTTCACCGACCCTGCAATTTACTATTCAGAGTTTACTTTCTTGAAAGGGTTAAAATTGATGAAAGTGAAAATCCATAATAGTGTGACAACTATTATGATCATAGAAATAATTTTCAACCCTAGAAGTAATAATAAGCGAACAAAGAATAATAAAAGCTGAAATGATGAAACTGTTCTACATCAATTTTCGGGAGTTTAATAATAAAGCAATATGTTTCATCTCGCGACGTTTAACGTCTGATGGATTCACTGAGACGTATACTTCATCATTGAGACGAACATTTTGTCGGATCGTACGAGATAAGGTTCGTCGGTTCGCTCGTTCGTTTTCGAAGAGGAAGTTCCGTTGAGTAACGTCGGACGTTATTAGCCGCCCCTCTTTTATGACAAGGGTAAAGAGGGTTAAATTTCTTCGTGCGATTTCAAATAGTATATAAAGAAAGACCTACTAAAACCAAGAGAAAATTTGCAAGAAACAAAGGATTTTAATTAGCTTGAAAAGATGTGGTATTAAAACGGTTACAATAAACGAGAAAGAAGTTCAGCAGTGTTTTTAATTAACATGTATAATTATAGTTCACAATTAAAAAGTTTAATGTACCATTACATAAAAACTGATATAGTACAAATTTAATGTTGCTGAAAACATAATTAGAACCAAGTAAATTTCAGTGGGCATTCAGCGTAAATTTTATGCTTAGATCAACAATCTTCGCGAATAGACCCTTATGAAAAAATATGACATGAAAATAATGACACAGATGCGTGTCATTACTTCATAATGTCATTGCGTGTCATCATTTCGCGACCACACGAAAAAAATGACACGAAAAAAATCACATGACTAAGAATGTACCATTAAAAAACTTATTATTATTATTAGTTTTATAATAATTTCGTATAAACATACATTGTGCACCATTAAGGGGAGGAAAAAATTTACTGCGCAGCCGTAGGTGCTGTAGAATAAGTAGAATACGTCTGCGCATCCTGGCATTATGTTCATGTCATACTTTTCCATAAGGGGATAGCAAGAAAAATAATTAGTAAAATAAATAGTTAGATAGAAGTGAATGGTATAATGAAATCGTTGATTCTTTCATTTACACAGAGGAAAAATAGTTTCAAAAAATTAAAATATTTTACAATTTAGAGGTTATGGAAAAAAACTGCAGACAATTATAATAGGCGAGAGGCTTGCAGGTTGCCACCCCTAAAATATTTTGTCACTCTCGTATAGACTATATATGATGAATTCCACGTCAACTCATCATAAAGATTTTATCGACCTAGTGGGATTTTGCTAATATTCTCTGTAATTACTCCTTAGATGATAAGAAAAATTCCCACCAAATATTTTTGGAAAATTTTAAAAATTGATTGAGATATAAGACTTTGATTTTTTTAACAGATTTTTTTTAAAAAATTCATAACTTTTGTTCTATTTATCCGATTTAAGTTTTCTTTACGGGAAATTATTCACAAATTAATGCCTTTTAAAATAAAAAATATTGTGAATGTGAAAAAAAATTTTACTATTTTTTGGAGAAGCTTAAAAATTAAAAATCGACATTTTGAAAATATTGGGGCTTAAATTTTTTTCATTTTTGTACCAAATGTGACCTTACATGTGCTCTACAAGACAGGTACTACGTCATATTCCTCTGAACTGGAAAAGATTTTCGTCATTACTTCCGTTTTTGAAAACGGAATAACGGCATGTATTTTTTGTGTTCCAGGAATCGTAATGGAATTCTTGAATCGATCACTTAATAAAATTTCTTCTAATTCGTATTCATTTTTACTGCAAAATTCAACGTAAATTTCCTTTAAGTGGACTTTAGCCTATTGGAATAGTTCGTGAGCGCAAGTAATTTGATTATTATAAGGTCGTTGAAGATTTGTTCTAGCAGCAGTTCTTTTGATGATTCCTCCTATTCCATCACAAGGTCCTTTACCATGGGATGTCGCATGAAAATGCTATTTTCCTGGACAACCGAAATCATCTCTATGGTAAATGAGATTGACGAAGTTTTTGCGATTTTTGTATTGTGCTGCTGAACCATCTGTGAAGTAAGATATCTCATTCATCGGTATTCCCTTTTCGCCTAAGAAAGCTATTAATTTTTTTTGATACAGATGTACAGCAATAGTATTGTGCTCCATTATATCTGATATAATAGCGAAACTAATGTGTTGCAAATCTCCATTAGAAGTACGATAATATACCACGAAAAGATGAATCGAAACTTGAGTTTTAGACCAATGATGTCCCTGTGATGAATCTTGATAATCAATGGAATGGTTTTCTGCAAAGTCCATTAGAATCAGAAGTTCACCTACTTTCAAATCGGTTTTCATTTCATCTAAATACCGACTTTGCTGTTTGGCAATAAAATCATGCCGAAGAAGTTTCTTCATTTGATCACCGAAATCTTGAATAAATTCATCCACTGGTTTGATTACAGTTTGTAAATCACAGCGATCTGTTGATAACCATTGTTTGAATGTAATTTCTTCAATACACTCCTGTATGTATGCTTTTTCTAGTAAAAGCTTAAGATTTTCATCACCGGGACAACTTTCGCAATCATTGAAATAGCAACTGATTTGAGGAGGATTGCAAATTTGTTGAGCCAACCAATGTTTAGCAGTGGGAAATGACAAAGAATTAGATTGACTTAACTCCGCTATTTTTCCACCCAAAAACATGAGTTTTGCATTCTGATGATAGACACAAACACAGACATTGTGGGTTCCACTGGTTCCTGCTAAAACGCACTCTTTCGGTCTTAATTCAGCAAATTTAGAGAATCCAACTTTTACCTCAGGATTTGCTTCTTGAAATGCAACAAACAATTCTCTCAAATTGCATAAAACGAGGCGTTTCTGAAGTTTGACTTTTTTTCCATCAACTTTCGTGGTTACACAATCATTTTTACCCGGCATTACACGGCTATAATAATAGCCGTGTAATGCCGTGTAATCATCTTTAAAAAAATTTTGAATAGACGTAACTGTTTCATCTAATAAAGTTTTTCCGGCTTTTGGATCAGGACTTGACAAAAAGCCGGTCGATTCTAATAACTTTTTAGCAACACAAGCCATATGATCTGAAGAACCAAACTCACACCTAATTTTTCCAATTGACCAAGTTTCGGGCAGAATAGTCAAAATTGTGATTTGTTGCTTTTTGTTCAATTCAGCTTTCTTAAAATTAAATTTCAAATGTCGTAAAATTTCATCATTATCGCTCTCTACATTAATTAAGTCAAATAGCTTGCAACGTAAAGATTCACAAATTTGTTTCAAAGCAGCAGATTTTTCATTGTTTGTTTTTAATTTTAAAAAATCTATTTCTTTGTCCCCAAGTAGCCTCAAGCAAGTATTTAAGGATAAAATCGCTTCCTTTTTATCCCATTCTGATATTTCATAATCATTTTGCAAAGTTTCTGTAGTAGAAAAAATCACTGGCAACATCCATATTATCTTCAGCCTCAGTTAGATTTATCTCAATATTTATGGGCAAATTTGGAACAAAATTTTTTTCTTGAATTAAGTTTTTACGGCAATTATCACAAATAAAATCTATTTTATTTAAATTTGGATATTTTTTACATAAGCTTTGAGGAACATTACGTAGATTTTTTCGGAAATCATTATGATTAGGTTTGCCAAAAGGATTTAAACACTTCTTAAAAGACATTCTCAAATATATGTTCTCAGACAGTATAAAATATTTATAGGAATTAAAGGGATACGAATTTTCAAAAATCTGGAAAAAATACATATAGTTGTGACAAATTTATCTTTACAAGCGGGACAAATATGTATTGTATATAAAGAACTTAAAAAATCTTACATTACGATTCAATGATATTATCTAGATGTCCAAAATATATTTCTTTCAATGTAACTACATAATCCTCCTTCATCGAAAAACACAAGTGCATATATCACTTACTTTTAACAGTCAAATTAAACAATATGTAGTAAAAACTTCTAATAAATAGCCGAAAACTGTTAAATCTTGTAATCTGTATACACTCAAAATATAAGAATTTTTGTCATTTTTCTCTAAAGGTTAATAAAAAATAAACATCGCTAGTAATGTACATAAATACGTCTTGCTGATTGCTGACGATACCTTATCCAAAATTTTACAATAGAGATAATTATTTTTCTTGAAAACTTATGGCAGTCCCACGATGAAACTTATAGGTCTTGTAGAGCACATGTAAGGTCACATTTGGTGCAAAAATGAAAAAAATTTAAGCCCCAATATTTTCAAAATGTCGATTTTTAATTTTTAAGCTTCTCCAAAAAATAGTAAAATTTTTTTTTCACATTCACAATATTTTTTATTTTAAAAGGCATTAATTTGTGAATAATTTCCCGTAAAGAAAACTTAAATCGGATAAATAGAACAAAAGTTAAAAAAATATTTGGTGGGAATTTTTATTATCATCTAAGGAGTAATTACAGAGAATATTATCAAAATCCCACTAGGTCGATAAAATCTCTATGATGAGTTGACGTGGAATTCATCAAATCAAAATTTCAATTGACAAAGACGTTTAAAGAATAGTTATTATACTTTTTATGTGCTTAAGAGCTTACTAAGCCAATCGCATAATGTTTGCTGAGCAAAATTTGTTTTATAAATCAATTGAATAATTAAGATTTTATTTTTTGAATGTTGTCACAACTTGGAAATTTTTGCAGATAAATAATTCAAGGTAAATACGTTCTCTGAGTTGCTTTATTGTTCAATTTTAATAACTCTTGCAGTATTTTAAACATTTACCAAAGGCACCATTAAATACAAGTAATGTTTAATATATACAATTTTATAAATTTTACAAATCGAGTGACTTTACATGAGTTTTATTATATTTTCAGAATTTTTTCATGGGGGTAGCATTCTGCAAGCCGAAATTTCTGCAATTATCTTATCAATGTAATAAGAAGGTAAATACTCAAAGATCAAAATACATTTTTATAGTTGAATGTAATATGCTGTGGGGATTTGCCAATAGATTCCTCTGACGAATAGATCCTTACTCACAAATGCAGGTATTTTAACATTTTACAACAGTCCTTATTAATATTAAAATAATTGAATACAAAATTCTTACATTATTCTTATTATTAGGCACTTATTTCTAAAACAGAAATTTTATTCTATGTATTAAAATGAGTTAGTATGTGTTTGATGATTCTCTGATAATTTTAATTATAATGCAACTAAGAATGAAAATTAGGTAAGAGTGCAGAAAGACCTATGAGATTTCTGATATTTATAACTAAACCTAAATAAACTATAAATAAACTCTAACAAGAAAGATCAGTCTACTTGGCAATCTAGGTGTTTTGGTTATGATTTTGAAAGGAACTAAATCAATTGTATACATTTTAACCTCATCAACTTCTACAAGGAGAGAAATCTTATTTTTATAAAAGTCTGAAAAAATATTTCGTATTTCTTCTTCAATTGTCATTGTAATATTACATTTTTCGCAATTTGTTCATTTTTATTTTAGGATTTGCTTTTATAAACATGCGCAAACATTTGTTTTGCAAACACTGCAATGAGTCTATAGATTGGTTAAACAGGTATTTCTCCATATCGGAGCTGCGTTAAGTCTTATCAATTTAACTATCGAGTTATACAGTATGAGTTTGATTTTAAGATTTAGTGTAATACGTCTTCCTAATAATGGTTGTAAAATACCTACGATTTTAAAACCGTTACTCCTGGCACGTTTTACACGAGGTGTGAATGTAAGTTTGCTGTCTAGGATTAAGTGTCAATAGAAATTCTTAACCGTATTTACTTGGTTACACATAAAGTTGTGTTTTCCAGGTGCTATTTTGACAGCTTCACTCGGTAAATTTTTTTAAAAAATTGGTTGTATTTAGCTATTTAATTTTCTCAGTGTATTACTAGTCGCAGTTGATTACAGCAAGATATGCTGCTGATAATATATATAAAAAGCACCAGACCCAGGATGGAAAACTGTTGTCAGTCTCTTTGGACCTAGCATCAGGTACCGATACAACAAATTTTCTGTGTTTGAGATAATTTAGTATAATTTTAAGAATGTAGGTTTCAAAATTATAATTTTTTAATTTCAGAAAAAGCCATTCTACTCAGACGGTGTCAAAGGCTTCTTCCAATTCCCAAAAACCATAGCTATAGATTTATTAGGATTCAAATTAGTACTAATATGGTGTGTTACTTTGAGCAGTTGTTGTGTGTGTTACGTCCCCTTCTGAAGCCAAATTGTTCTGGAATAAATAATAATCTATTCTTGTCCTCGAAATCTGTAATGCTATTGAAAATTATTTTTTAAAAAATTTTACTCAGAGTAGAAAATAAACTTATTCGCCTGCTTGCAGTATTTACACTGCAAATCAAAGTGTGCAACCTCAATGCACTTCAAATGCATAAGTGTGTCCCAGTTCTGAATGCACTTGGAAGTACATTGCTGTTACACACTTTGAAGTGCATACCATGTATTTTTTAATGCCCATAAAGTGCATAAGGTGCAAAGTGCATGAAAATTATTCACTTCAAAGTGTGTACAGAACTGGGACGCCATTTTTTATGCACTTTGGTTTGCAGTTGAAATATTTGCATTTAATTTAATTATTAAACTGATAAAGAACTAAAAAACTGTACAACTTAACTTAATAAGGAGTATGGAATTTCGTTTCAATAATAACACACGAAATAGTTTTAAACTTGGATTCTGTTTATTATAACGTGTTTATTTTTACAAAGGCGAAGAGCAACTAAACTCATTAGGAAATTTGAGTCCCTAGTCTACCTCAGATTTGAGTGAAAAAGGGAGGGTTACAAATAAGTGGGGGCAGGAAAAAGGTCCTGGGCCCTGATGCTAACTGTAAGTGCACTTAAGGAAAGGTTCGGACTTGGTAATTGGTGAAGGTGATAAACCTTTTACATTTCTTTTTAGTTCACCGTTAGCAGTTTTGAGTACCACTGTACGGAGTATTCCATCTTCTCCAGGATGCAATTTTATTACTCGACCTAATCTCCATTGCATGGGTGGTACATTATCATCCTTGATAATGACGAGCGTGCCTTCTTGGATTGAATGGTGACCCTTTCTCCATTTGGACCGAATATTTAATTCATTCAAATATTCTTTGGACCACCTGGCCCAAAAATGTTGACGAATTTTCTCAAGATGTTGCCAGGTAGACAGCCTGTTGTTAGGAATTGTAGTGACATCGAGAGAAGGTGTACTTGTTAATGGCTCGCCAATTAGGAAATGACCTGGTGTCAATACTAGGAGATCATTAGGATCATTGGAAATAGGAGTTAAAGGTCTGGAGTTCATTATGGCTTCGACTTCGACGGTAAAAGTATTAAATTCTTCGAAAGTGAATAAGCAATCAGTCACTACTCTTTTAACATGATGCTTAAATGCTTTGACACTTGCTTCCCATAACCCCCAAAATGAGGAGAAGCGGGTGGTATAAAATGCCATCGTACATTTAATTCGCTTGAAAATTTGAAACATTTCGATTGATGCTCGTTAGAGTTAAGCAGAGCATAAATTTCTTTAAGTTGATTGTTTGCACCAACAAAATTCGTTCCATTATCAGAAAAAATGTTTTGAGGTTTTCCTCTGCGTGCCTTTTCAACGCAGCTAAAAATCCTTCAGTAGTCAATTCGCTGACTACCTCTAGATGAATAGCTTTAATTACGAGGCAAACAAACACAGCTACGTAAATCTAGATTTTATTACGGTTCCGATACTTCTTTTCTTTTACGAAAAAGGGTCCGCAATAGTCAATACCTACATTTATGAATGGTCGCGCCTCTGTAATTCTAACCTTTGGTAGATTGCCCATTATATATTCTACTTTTGTCAGATTAACTCGAAAACATTTCACGCATTTTCTTATAACCTTTCGTACTTCGTTTCGACCGACGATTACCCAATACTTTTGTCGCAGTGAGTAGAGGGTCGTTTGTATACCTGAGTGATAATCTTTTAAATGCCGATCACGAATGATAAGATCTGTGAAGAAATTAGCTTTCGGTAATAAAATGGGATGACGCATAGAGTACTGTAAATCTGAATTTTTCAATCTACCGCCTACTCTTAATAAGTTTTCATTATCCAAAAAGGGATTAAGTGGAAGAATTTTGCTACCTTTTGAAAGTTCTTTAGATTGAGATAATAATCGAATCTCATCCGAGAGGGACAATGCTTGAATTATTTTAAGTATTCTTTTCTCTGCTCGATCTAATCCTTCAATTTCTATAAGTCGTGTATCTTTGCGATATTTAAATCTCAAACAATACGCCACGACTTTTAGCAATATCGAATAAGAAGAAAAGGATAACAAAAATTCGGGCATTTTATCGTTTACCAAAAGACACACATTTTTCTTTATTTCAGGTAAGTCGTTTATTCTTTCCGTCTGATATTCAGGCCAAAAATCCTTTTCTGTTTGAAGCCAATGTGGACCGTCAAACCAAATTTGATTTTTGAGAAATTCGTGTGGCAACTGACCTCTTGACAATGCATCCGCTGGATTATCTTTTGAAGACACGTGATTCCATTGTTCCGGCATAGAATGATTCTGTATTTCCGAAACGCGGTTTGCTACAAAAGTTTTTAA
The DNA here is from genome assembly GCA_037103525.1 of Ganaspis brasiliensis. NCBI lineage: Eukaryota > Metazoa > Arthropoda > Insecta > Hymenoptera > Figitidae > Ganaspis > Ganaspis brasiliensis. Next base: position 5,580,160 of record JAZKLR010000145.1, on the reverse strand, counting down.
TAAGTGAGGGGATGTTTTAATCCAGTTTAAAGTGATTGTTGAGTCAGTCCAGTAAGTAATTGATTCGAATTACAATTTAAGATCATTTTTAACCTGATCTGTGATTTTAATTAATAATTGCGCTCCGCATAGTTCAAGTCGTGGTGTATAGAAACGGTTTTTAACGGAGCTACTCGCGATTTTGCGTACACCAATTTTACAATAATTTTGCCGTTATTATCACTTGACCTTAAATACACACAAGCCCCGTAACCGCTCTCACTAGCGACGCTGAATTCATGCAGTTGAATTGTGACACAATTAGAAATCAAAATTCGTCTATCGAATTTAACTTCGTTTAAAGCAGGTAGCTGTTCGCAATATCGTGACCACATAGTGTAAACATTAATTGGTACAGATTCGTCCCAGTCTAATTTTAATTTCCAAAGCTCTTGCATTATTTTCTTTGCAAATAAAATAACTGGACCTAAAAGACCGAGGGGATCGAAGATTTTTGCGATTTCAGAAAGAATGTTTCTTTTCGTTTTTATTAAATGTGATTCTACGGAATTTACTGTATATTTAATAACATCGTTTTTTGCATCCCAAATAATGCCTAATGTTTTAACTGTTTGTTCTTTATCAAATTGAAAATCTACACTTTTATCATTTTCATGAACGTCATATATTATTTTTTCATCGTTAGAAGCCCATTGTCGAAGATTGAAACTGGCGCGATACATTAGTTCAACAATCTCTTTACGGATTTCAATTGCTTCTTGTATAGTTTCGCTCCCAGTTAATAAATTATCAACATAAAAATGATGTTTTAAGATTTCGCGTGCTAAAGGAAATTCACTGCCTTCGTCGTCGACAAGTTGATAAAGACATCGAATTGCTAAAAAAGGGGCGGGAGTTAGGCCAAAAGTGACGGTATTCAACGCATAAGTTTTTACAATATCCCCTTCTTTCCATAAAATTTTTTGAAATTTACGATCCTGTTCGCGGATTAGTATTCGTCGATACATTTTCTCTATGTCCGCTGTAATGACATATTTATACTTTCGGAAACGAATAATGTGACTAATTAAACTAGCTTGAACTGTTGGTCCTGCCATTAAAATATCGTTTAATGATAAGCCTGTTGTGCTTTTGGAGGAACCGTCAAATACAACGCGTAACTTTGTAGTTAAACTTGTTTCTTTTATCACAGCTTGATGTGGTAGATAAAATCCATCATCTGTAATTGCGAAATTAGATATGTCAGTCATTTGCCCGAGCGTAAGATATTCATTTATTACTTCCGTTCACTGCTTCGCAAAATTAGGATCTTTGTCGAATTTATAAAATAACGCCTTTAGTCGTTTTAATGCTTTTGAAAATGAGTTCCCAAGATCTGCACTATTTGCTTTGAATCGCAACGCAACTTCATATTGACCTGATTGAATTCGATTTACTGTTTTACAAAAAAATTCTTCGCAATCAATTTCTTCCTGAGACCAAATCAAATTTTTATTACCCTCTTCGATTTCCCAAAAACGAGTTAACGTCTCTTCTAAATTAATCAAATTACATTTTACTGAATTTGCTTGTCTTGAATAATTAAAATTTCCTCCAATTATCCATCCTAATCGTGTTTTTTGCAAATAAAGATCTTCATGATTTTTTGACAAATTAATTTGACCTACACAAAAAAGTGACAAAGTTGGTCCAGATCCTATTAGCATATCAATTGGGCAGGTATGTGAAAATCGGGATCTGCAAGAGGAAGATTTGACGGTGACTTTAAATTTTCGCGATGTATTGGTTCATTAGGTATATAACTCGCTATTATTGGAATCGTCAAGAAGTTGAGTGTTTTTTCGAATTCATTATACGTCGAACGAAAGGTAATATTAACTACGTGTTTCGTTACAGTTGTCATATCGTTTAAGGCTCCCACAGGCACAGAGCATTTTTTTTTTCGTCAAACCTAATATGTTTGCTAATCTTTCTGTGACAAAATTAGCAGCAGCACACGTATCTAGTAATGCACGGCAATTAATTAATTCATTATTTCGATTCAAAACGCGTATGCGCACACTAGTCATTAATTCATTATTAGGTTCTCGAGTACTTGCAAAAAATGCAAAAGGCTCTGAGCCTGCGGAGAAAGTTAGTCATGCGTTATTTTGAAAGGAAGATTGTTTTACCGATTGAATTGACAAATTCTCGTTTGGATCGTGAAGCAAAGTATTATGTTTTTGAGAACAAATTAAACATGGACCAAATGTACATGTTTTATCTCCGTGATTACGTAAGCAATTTAGACACAGAGACGCTTCTTTCACAGCTTGAATGCGTTGAGGTATTGAATATGATCGGAATTTTTCGCCTTTATATGTACTATGGCTTTCGCTACAAATAGGACATGGTTTTTTACTAGCTGAAAGAAATGCTTGTCTCGACTTTTTATTTTGGTTTTTATTACGTTCTTGATTGGAAGTAGATTTAACATTTTTATTAAAATTTTGATTTTGTTTATCATCATCGAGTTTTGATAATCGCGCGGCACTTTTATATAAAAACTCAAACATTTCTTCTAATTTTGGGAACGTACCTTTGCTAATTGTTTCTTCCCACTTTTCCGCGGTTATTTTAAGCAATTTTTCTTCTAAAATTTGAACTATGATTTCCTCAGTTACATCTATTTTTAGAGTTTTTAAAGATTCTATATGCTGTTGAGTATCATCGGCTAACTGTCTTAACCCCTCTGCTGATTCCAAGGCCGTAGCCAGGGGGGGTGTTAGGGGTGTTTGAACACCCACCGAAATATTTTTGACAGCTGTCTAAGGAAAGGTCGTTTGTGGTTGCTATTTTTTTGTTGCTTTTATATTTGCTGTAATGAATCAGATAATCCTTATATTACTACAGACTTTAAGCAGTTTGAATAAGGTTACAGGAACAGAGCATGAGACAGAAACAGTCTCTGTCTTTTTCTGTCTCATACCTTCATCCCGTAACCGTATTCATTGTGCGTTACCCAATAGAGGTAGTACCGTAGTATAAACAGAGTAGGGAGAACCTATAATGTAGAAAACTATGTATTATACGTATAAAACCTCGAGTGACGTCTCTCTGCACAACCCTGCGCATGCGTCAGTAAAAATGGGCAAACTCAGGGTGAAATCAGATGGATGCGTCAAACGTTGCGTTGTAAAGAGAAAAGAAAGGCGTAAATATATCCTTGTGTCCCTCTCTCTTATTACGACGCAACGTTTGACGCATCCATCTGATTTCACCCTTAAAGCGCAATTACATGCCTGCGTCGAACGTTGCGTTTTTGCGTTAAATGGTGAGAGTGAGAAAGATGTGACTATATTTCTGTCTTCCTCTCTCTCATCATTCAACGCAAGAACGCAGCGTTCGACGCAGACATGTAATTGCGCCCTTAGGTTTCCTTCGTCTTTCTCTTTCTACCAAGCGTAACTCATGGTATACATAGTTTATAAACGCACGTTAAAAGGCAAACATAGTACTGAGCCCTGAAATATAAGTTGATTTTGATACCTATCCTACCTTGGAATATATAATCAAATTTTTATTACGTTTTAGCCCTGTTTGTTTACTAATGCTATAATTACCTCAGCTGTAACATGGAATGTCGAAGTTGATTTATGTTTACACATATTTGTAGAAGAATATAATATTTGTATGAGAAAAATTAAAATTTTTCTGAATTCTTTTAAAGGTGATATTATTCAGATTTTAGTAATTGTTTTTGATTTGTAGTTTCAGACATGCTAAAACGTAAATATCAAGAGACGTTGCACAAATTTATTATTAAAAAACCTAAAGACGAGGTTCTAGAGAAAGTTTCTGAGAATCAGGGGAAAAAAACTGATTCTGTCATCGTCACGTTCAATAATGATCCAAAAGAAATTGCTGGTTTTTCTGATGATCAGGGTCAAAAAACTGATTCTGTCATCGTCACTTCCAGTAATATTCCAAAAGAAATTTCTATTTCTTCTAAAGATCAGAGTTCAAAATCGGATTCTGTTACCGTCACTTCTAGTTCAGATATAGTGGAAAAGAATCCAATAAACATTCTTAACACCGGTACTGAGACTTTTTGTAAAAAAACAGAAGTTTATCAAAATGATTTAGATGTGGGATACTACATAGGATTAGGCTGCAAAATAGACGATGATTTGAAATACAAATTATTGAATTCTCCTTGGAAGCCAGATAAATCATTTAAATTTACTGTGACTGATGATAAATTCAGTATTGAGAGAAAACTGAAATTTCAACTACACTGGTTCGATCGCTTTGAGTGGCTTGTTTACACAACTAATGAAAATCAAGGAGTTTTATGTAAGTACTGTGTATTGTTCAGTAACGAGTGTGCAGGTAAGGGTTCCCACCAAAAATTGAGTGTCTTTGTTACTCAACCTTTTTGCAAGTGGATAAAGGCCATTAATGCTTTTCAACACCATAGTGAATGTAATTATCACAAAACTTGTATGATAGCAGCTGATAACTTCTGTAAAATACATAAAAATGTTAAACTTGACATCATGTGTCAAATGGATTCTGCACGCAAAAAGCAGATAGAAGAAAATAGGAAAAAACTTATTCCTATAATTGAGACTATCAAGCTTTGCGGACGACAAGAATTACCTTTAAGGGGCACAAACGACTCAGGTCCAATTTTAATAAATGATGTTGAGCCTGAAATAAATGACGGTAATTTTAGAGCCATTTTACGGATGCGAAGCAAATGCGGAGATGAAAATTTAAAAAATCATTTAGAAAATTTATCACTGAATGCTACATTCTTAAGTCCGACTATACAAAATGAACTAATTGCAATATGTGGTGAAATAATTAAAAAAAGATTGGTTGAAAAAGTAAATTCTGCTAAATGTTTTTCAATTATAGTTGATGAAACGACTGATATATCACGTCAGGAACAGATGTCCATTTGTGTACGATATGTTGACAATAAAGATGATAATTTGATTTTGCGAGAAGATTTTTTAGCATTTGTTACAGTGGAAAAACTTACCGGTAAACATTTAGCACAGACGATTCTCTCATCATTAAAATATTTAGGAGTTGATTGTCAATACTTAATTGGGCAAGGATATGATGGTGCTGCGGCAATGAAAGCCCGTTTTAATGGTGTACAAGCCATTATTCGAGAATTCTATCCAGAAGCCTTATACGTTCATTGTTGTTCACATACGTTAAATTTGGCCCTTTGTCATGCTTGTCAAATTCAAGCAGTACGAAACACTATTGGTGCTATAAAATCGGTTGGAAATTTCTTCAAAAGCTCTGCAAAGCGCACACATTGTTTAAAAGAAAAAATTAAAGAAGACTTTCCTGAAACCAAGTGGAGAAATCTTACAGCAATGTGTGAAACTCGTTGGGTCGAAAACCACGATGGTTTGATAAGATTTAAAGAAATATACCAGTCTATTGTTGAAGCACTGGAAGAATTAAGTTTTGATCACGATTCTGAAACTTCATCAAGTGCTACGTCTTTTTTGATATCCATTACTAGCAGTAATTTTGTTGTAGGTTTATGTTGCTTGAGTGTGTTATTTTCCTATACAATGCCACTTTGTAAAATACTGCAGTCACCTACTTGCGATTTCGTAGCTGCTTTACAACATATTGATATTGTATTACAAACTTTCAAGGAAATTCGTACAAACAGAATTTGCATCAATTTTTAAAATGGCTCAAAATTTGCTCACAACTGTTGATAAAGATTTGGAAATCCCACGAATAGTAAAATGACAACAACACAGAGCAAATTACGGGAGTGGTGTCAAAGATCCAGCATCGTATTTCAGGATTGCTATTATGTTTCCACTTTTAGATGATTTTATGGAACAACTTGATTCAAGATTCAAAGCTCACAGATCCACCTTAACAGCTCTGTATACTTTGATTCCATCCGTGTGCTGTAAAAGCAATTCAAAATTTCAAATCGAGTCTTTTAAAATATATGACAAATTTTTAGAATTGGATACTCTGGAGGCAGAGTTCAATCTATGGGTTAAAAAATGGCAACAAGAAACGAATGTTAAAATACCAAATTGTGCCATTGACAATCTTGAAGAATGTAATAATATTCTGTTTATAAATATTTACAAACTTTTGAAAATTTTGTCAACCTTACCGGTCACATCATGTACCGCAGAAAGGTCATTTTCATCACTAAAGAGACTCAAAACTTACTTACGTAACTCAACTGGACAGGAAAGACTAAATGGCTTAGCTTTAATGTCTATTCATCGCAAAATTGATGTGGAAACCGAAGAAGTCATTGATTTGTTCGCATCTAAAAGTGCCAGAAGATTAAATTTACTTCTGTAAATTCGTTTGTCTATAAGCTATATATATCTACATATGTCTACTGTATATATGTTTTACGAAGATGTAAAATTATGAAAATGTATTTTTCAGATTAAAGCGTTATTTTGAATAATTTGAATTTATTAGGCAGTGTTATTCTTATTATAGGTGAATGTTATGTTTATGGCGGAGTAAAGCAATATAATTATATTAATAATATAATTAACATATTGCAATATTAACAGTTAAAGCAAAAAAAAAAAAAAAGGTCATCATCTTTTACTGTTTGATGACAAAACACCCCCCGAAAATTTGTTCTGGCTACGGCCTTGGCTGATTCCTTCTCTTGAATTGGAAGACGAAGCAGAAGACTTAAGTGTCGCGAAATGATAAGACGCTCATCAGCATATGCACTTTCTAACAATTTCCAAGCGCGTTTATAATTATCACTTGTCATACTTAAATTTTTTATTTTATTTGCTGCATCTCCTGATAATGCAGATTTAAGATATTGCAACTTTTCGATGTTAGTTAAATCTTCTTGATCGTGAATCATGCTAGTAAACGCGTCTTTGAATGAAAGCCAATCTTCATACCGACCTTGAAATTTAGGGAGAGATGCTTCCGGAAGCTTAATTCGTCTTTTAATTATTCGATTAGTTCCCGTCTCATTTGATGTACTCAAAGTTGACGCGTTACCACGAGAAGCACCACGCAGTTTCAATTCTTCGGCAAGTGTCAAAAGATTTAAGTAATTTTCTTCCATTTCGAAGCGTTCTGTTGAATGATCTGTTGCTTCATCAAGGATTTCTAATTGATCAGCTAAATCATCAAAGTTCTGATAATTGACTTTAAATTTATCTAGCCGTATGTTTAATTTAATAAGATTTGGTGCCAATGTTCGATATTCCTCAAGAAATTGTTTAAATTTAGTAGCTTGAGTTTTCAAAGTTGTGAATTTTTGTTTAATTTGTTTTATTTGAACATCAGCCATTGTTTAGGGAGATAAATTGAAAGGATTAGCGATTATATTAACAAGCCTTACCTTGTGATGTCGTACTTCTCCCTCCAGCTGCTTATCAATTGATTCTCGTTGTTGATTAGTAACACACAGTGTTGTTAAAGATTTGTGAAACAGGATCTTGGTCGGTGTAATAAAATTCAGTCTTTAGGAGCTCACTTTAATGTCCAGACTTGAACAATCCTTCTGGCATAACCATCCAGGAATTGTTTATAGTTTCTAATAGTTAATAGTAAACAAACAGAGTTGCTTAACGTTTCAAAGAGTGATAGAAAATGCACTGTTTGTTAGACACAATGCACTATATGTTGAATCGTATACCGTAATTGTCATGTATCAAATTACAGTTCAAACTTATCAAATCACTTTTAGTTTTTCACCTTTACTCTTCACGAATAGAATACGGCTCGAAGGACCATGAAATATTTGCATTTAATTTAATTATCAAACTGATAAAAAACTAAAAAACTGTACAACTTAACTTAATAAGGAGTATGGAATTTCGTTTCAATAATAACACACGAAATAGTTTTAAACTTGGATTCTATTTATTATAACGTGTTTATCTTTACAAAGGCGAAGAGCATTTAAACTGATTAGGAAATTTGAGTCCCTAGTCTACCTCAGATTTGAGTGAAAAAGGGAGGGTTACAAATAAGTGGGGACAGGAAAAAGGTCCTGGGCCCTGATGCTAACTGTAAGTGCACTTAAGGAAAGGTTCGGACTGCAATAAGAATTACAAACTTTCCGACGAAAACATTTCTGAAACTAAATCTCTGAAAACCTTTCGTAGGCACGTTCAAATTTTGTTATTTGCGCCAATAAATGGAAATATAAATTGAAAGCAATTAAAAAAAGTAACAATATAAATTTTAGACAATTTACAGACACTGTTATAAAACTGGATTTGCTCTTTTAAAAAAGTATTTTAGTTTACAATGTAACAGTAGTGTATATATGTTCCAAAAATCCCTACCCCGACGTATAAAGCTTAGTGACCAGCCGAGGCGAGAACTGAAGCGAGAAGGCATTATGATTAGCTCTGATAGCGCCAAACCTCATTTCCTCAATCATGTTACCAACTGAACAGAATGCTAATTGCTCAGAGACCAAATTATAAACAATTTTATGTTAGAATAGGCGTTTCCTCAATTATGTTATCTCATCAAGCTTAGGGTTTCCAAAGTACGATACTTTTGGTTTGGTAGGGGGGTCACAAGAAGAATCTTCCCTTATATTCAAAACTCTTAGAAGGTCTCATTACTCACGTGACCCCCCTACTGAACTAGAGCATAAGTTATGCAAATACATTTTCAATTAAGAATTGTTTTATTTTTATCTTGTTTTAGTCACATTAAAACCTAGTGTTTAATTCAGAGTCTTTTTGTTCTTATCTTATTCCGTTACTCCTTTTAAATTTCTTTTTCTCAGTAAAAGAAATCTCTTCTTAGGGACTAATTCGAACATCGGAGAATGGGAAGAAAAACAAAATTGACCTAAAATAAAAACATAACATTGGCTTTTACACAAAAGGTAAAGCAGTGGGATTAGGACCATCTAGCAAGGATATTCCGCCTCCAACTGAAAGGATGCTTAGAGAAAAGCTGCTTTAGGTTTGCACAGTGTTCCATAATGTTCTTGTCTTTCCTTTCACGATTTCAGAATAAAACGAGAATTATCTTTGTGCAAATAGACAGCAAATGCGGTTAATTTCTTTTTAGTTTGCAAAATAAATTTATGATCAACGAAACGTTACTATCAAGGTGAGAAATAGTACAAATATATTTTTACTATTAATTATCATTATTATTATTATTAAAATCATTCGTCAGAAATGGTTAAAGATAAGTATTGACTGCAAATTCAGCGCCGATAATAAAGAGGTTAAAAATTTTTCAACATTATAATCTCTAAGGATTTCTGCAGGATTATCCCTTGCATGTGAACTCTCGGCACAGCTAAGCATGCAAATGAGGCGCTCGAATGCCAATTCGACAAGCGAGTCTGCTTTCAAATACTTTTTCCTGTTTTTAACATCTTCCCAAGTTTCTCTAGTGTAAGTTTTTGCGAACTGCAACCACTCTCTGAAGTGAAAGTTTTCATAAATTGCGAGCACTCTCGGCAAGGTAAGTTTCCTAAATTGCAAACAATTCACGGAACCGTTCCATAACTGAAATGAATTTTCCGAAGCTAGACGTAACAGAACGTAAAGCGCGACAAACTCGCATCGGTTGGTAATAGTATTAAAAGGGGCGCTGCTCTAAGATCGAAACTTTGTCGGAATGGATGAAGAGAGAAAGTGGAGAATGAGAGAGTTTAGAGAGGGTGAAATAGGCTAGTGTTATTAGAGTAAAGAGGAAGTGGAAGAAAGAAGAGAAAGTGAGAAAGAGAGACAGAGAGAGGATATAGTTGAGAGTCCTTAGGAGAATTTCACCACAACGAAAGTAGTAAAGTTTTATCGAGAACGTCCGACAAAGCGTTAATCCTCGAATCGAGTCAGTAAAAAGCTCTTTGTCCCTTAAAAAAAGGTTAAAATTTCTTCAGTCATCTTAGGAAGGAGTTCCGGTATGGCAGATAATAGTCACTGTGACTGTATCACCCGGATACTTTCTTTGACATAAAGTCAGATGAAAAAACTTTCCTTACTGCTGAATTTCTTTCGAAAGAGTCGTAAGCTCTAGACTAGTTATTGTCGAACTGATTTGACTCTATTTCATCACCGAAAGTGGCATTTTCCACACGATTTCTTTTATCTTTATAAATAAAATGTCTGTCTGTCTGTTTGTCTGACACAAAATTTTGTACTACCATTACATTTATACGACTAAACGGATTTACACAAAACGTGCGCAACTTTAAAAAAATGTAGTTGTCAACAATCATTTTCTTCCTGATTTCTAAAAAAAGCTTCTATTGAAATAAATTGAATTGTCATTTTTTTTTTTGTAAATTAAGTGAAAATTATTTTTATTTCTTTGCTTCTATGTAAGCAAAATAATTTGCTTCCACATAAAGGAAGGAATCATTAGAAATGCCAGTCTGAGCCAAATTTTTTGCATTTTGTATTAATATAAATTTTGTAGATTGCCCAAAAATCTGAAATAGAGAAGTTGAAATGTTTAAAAAAAATATTTTAAGCATCTTTTCTTTCCGTGAAAAATAAAGCTAGAAAGATTTCCAAATTAGATTCGGAAAGCTTATAAAATTTATAAATAAAAAAATTTCTTTACAGGCTTCAAGCCTGTAAAGCAATAGCTGTATAGATACTGCTGTGTTTAAAACTGTAACGCAATAGCTGTTTGTCCGTTACGGGAAAGAGACAAAGACAGTAGGTAGCTTGCGATAAAGAAAGATAGGTAGAGTGGGATGTCAGGTAGCTTAAAATAGACAAAGATTCAAGTGTAGATTTAATTTCTTGTTGTCTTTCTTCTACTTTTAGCTCCACCATTATTTTCTCGTCATTTTTTCTGTCCAGACGTGAAAATTAATTTATTGACAAATTGGAATTTTTTTATAAAATTAGAAAAGTGGTTATTGGAAAATATTAAAAAAAGTTCATTATTATTGCAAAATTGGCAATGTGAAAACATTAGTAAATTAGAAATTTAGCAAATTGGAAAAATTGGTAAACTAAATTGGAGATAAGTTGGAGATATGCACTGCAAAAACATGGTGTCTTAAATTGGACAAAAATGTCTTAAATTGAGATGTTTTTGGTGTCTAAGACACGAAAAATGTCTTAATTTAGGAATTTTTTGAAAAATTTAAGACACCTGTTTTTGCAGTGTGGTTATTGGAAAATTGGCAAATTAGAAAATTAGAAAAGTGATTATCGGAAAAGTGAAAAAATTGAAAATTGTCAAATTAGAAAATTGGAAAAATTGGCAAATTAGAAAATTGTTTAAACTGTTTTAATTAAGAAATTTGGTTATTGGAAAATTTGCAAAGTAAAAATATTGGAAAATTAGTAAAATAGAAAAATTGGTAAACAAGTATATTGGCAAACTAAAGTAATTGGAAAATTGGTAAAGTATAAAATTGGATGCTTGGAAAATAAAGGAATAATTAAATTTAGAATGTTTTGTGCAAATCAAAAACCTTAGCGGTTACAAAACTTCTGATTAATCAGGTTAGCTTTAGTTCCAATTAAAAAATAGGTACTTCTTTATTTGAAATTTACCCTGTTCCAATAAACCCTCTGACATGACGGTTTAACCCGAGTATACTCGGGGTAACGTTTTTCTTTATATTTTAATAACCGAACATTGGATTAATTTCCCCATAAGCTTAAATTGAAGCTGAATATATGTGTTTTCTATTGCTTAATCATTCAGACAATCAAAATTAATTTATACAATGTTATGTTGTGTTAAAATTTGTTAATAATATACATGCATCTTTCTATGACATGATCGAACTTACACCAAAGACTAAATCAAAGAAATAAAACCTAGAGAAGGGATAAAACTAAAACCATGTTTTTCCACCTCAAAAGTTATTGAAAAGTATTTTTACTATTTGTTTATTTATAAATAAACAAATTATAAACAATTAAAATACGATTGATATTTAAATTTTTCGACCGCCATATCGGATCCGCCATTTTGGATTTTTAAAATCTAACTTCAGATTCGTAATCTGCGACTAGAGTTCTAAAGAGTTTATGTGCTCGGAGAATTTTTCATGAGCAAGAACATATGCTCGAGAATATTCTCGACCTCAATGTGCTCTGTCATTATTTTGAGAATTTATGAGAACTTAAAAAGTATGTCCATTAAACAACGTTTCCAACCAATTTTAAGATCTAACAGGCTTACAAGTCGGTTTTTTATGTACATTTTGTTAAAAATGAAGCCAAGAACCTCAGTTTGGAGATTTTATGATAAAATTGCTGATCAGACAAATGTAATAAAATTTATAACAAACTAAATTTACACATCAGTATTAGTCAAAATGAAACTGAAGTTAGTCGGTACTTTTTTTTACTGCATGAAAACTTTCAAAACCTACATTTTTTAGTAGCTTTTTGAACTAGAGATAAAAAATAATTATTTTAAAATTAAATTAACACAAAAGAGACAAAGTTACTCAACTAATTTTTTATTAAATCATTAATAAAGTAGCGGATATTTCAGCCGCATTAAGTAAAAATATTTTATTTGATTAAAACAACAAACTTTTTTTCTAGAGATTTAAAAAAATAATTATAGATGTGATAGGGTAACACTTCTGCTTTATAATAATTCAATAATTCGTAATAAATCCATTGTAATTATTTGGAATGAAATAAAATTAACATTTATTCATTCATGTGAACTACAACAAATTTTTTTACCTTTTTTAAGAAGGTTCGACCGTTTACATAACCTCAAATTAAAAAGTCTTTTTTAACAGCAGATGAAAACATAATTAAAATGACTTCACCAAATTTTAAAAGATTTATTTGTACAATTATCAGACCAATTTAGGTTGAACCGTAATTTATTGTTAAATAATAATTATTGACCTTTTTATTATTTTTTTTAAACTGCAATTGTAATTTTCATCCAATTTTGATAAATAATTGCTTTTTTGATTCTTTAAAACATTCTCTACAATTCTACTCATTGATTTTGGTCATAATATTTTGTTTAAAAGTTATTAAGTAATAAAATTTAATTTTTACACAATTTTTAAAACAAAATATTCTCAACAAAATTTAACGATTGGAATTATAGAGAATATATCAAAGAGCAAAATGATCACTGATTTGTCAAAATTGGATAAAAATTGCAGATTTAATTAGATTTAAAGAAGAAACATCAAATATTTAATAATTATATTATTTGTCAATAATCTTTCGTTCAATCTAATTTTTCTGATAATTACACAACTCAATTTTTCAAAATTTGATAAAATCATTTTATTTATGGTTTCATTTGCTGTTAAAAACCACTTTTTAATTTGAGGTTATGGAAAGCTGTCGAACCTCCTTAAAAAAAAAATGCACCAAAATTTCGATTTAAAGTTTTTTTTTTAAATCTCTTACTGTTTTTATTTCACTAAAATTTTGTAGCATTTAATTCTCGTAATTATTTAATACTGAATACCGAAATTTATGCTAAATTTGTAAATTCTCAATGTTCTCATAAATTCTCCATAAATGCTCGGTTTTGGAGTAAATGCTGAGCATATTCTCAAGAGAATTTGCTTAACATAAATTCTCGAGAATTTAAGAACACTATCTGCGACCCCGAAAACTATAATAGAACCTGAAAGTAAACATTTTTCTATATAGAAATAATTTAACCGTTTCGGTACAATTTTTTAGGGTTAATATCACCTCCATCTAATAAATTTCTTTTTATAGGGATCTAATATCCAAATTAGAACATGATGTTTTCATAGACATTGCCTTTTTGACGCCTGGGTATTCAAATGTAATATAAATAATAGTAAATGTCGGTAAATTTATTATTAAAAATGGTTTTCTTAACGTGTATAATTTATTCAAACCTAGAAAACAATTTTCAGTATGAAACGTTCCTGATGCGTTGAAACTAGTGAAAATTGATGCTTTTGAGTTAAGTATAACTAGAAATGTTTGAAAATTAGGAAGTGAAACTCAGCAAATTATTGCATACTTGTTATACCGTTGCATTATTCAAAGTGGAGATTAATTTTATCCACGTCTACTTTGGAGTCTAGCAGTCGTTACCGCGTCCAAGAGTTGAAATGGTTTCATTGTCAGACTCGTGGCTCTGAAACACTCTGGTTTGATGTCTCAGCTTAATTGGAGTGTTACATACTCCGTTTTCCCTCAGTCTTCTCTGCTCGCAGGTCGAAAGCTCGGAGTTCGTCTCTGGAATTGTCACAAGTACGACGACACATCGCCATAGGGTAGTGCTGGGCGTGGAAGCCCCATTCAATTCAACCCTTCGGCAACTCGACACCGTGCCACGTCGCTAGACTAATTTATGCGATGCATCAGCATTGATGCGACACGATACCTTTCGCCAATTCTTATACCTCTAACGTAAAATCCATCTTTTTTCAAAACCACCAACTGTACTAATTTTAACCAAGTATCTTCCTCTTCGTTATTCACTGTAAAATGTTACTGCATTAAGCATTCATTATGAAAAGGGACTAATTGCAAATTTGCGCTACATGCTCTCAATTGGTGGATTGTGGATTGCGCCTCAAATGCTGATCCTGCTTAATTAGTGCAACTCACACCTCTATGTTTTGTTAAAGGTACCTGCACTTTTGGAATGAGCCATGAAAAATGCAAATTAAACAGAAAGAATATTTTGCCGCAAAATTTCCACCTTTTACAAAACAGACTTTTTTCACAAAAAAAAAACAGCAATTTGCATTTCTCTAATTTAGAAACTATCTCTTTATATGCACTTTAATGGCATATCATTTCAGTTTAGATGCATACTTTTTGTATTTTTATTAAAAACTCTAATTTAGTGGATTACTGTATTAAATTAGTGTATCTGCCTATTAAAAAAAGTGAAGTAATACTTAATGTTTTTATTTAAAATAAACCGTTTGCTTTCATTGAGGTTCACGAGAAATTATTCATTAGAGTTGGTTTCAAGTCTGTAAAAATTAAATAATAATCTCCGTAAACTCATGAAGTTAGTTACTGTTTATATTTATTTATTTTTTCTGTCCACGTTTTAAAATCCAAAGTGAAGTTAGTCCCTGCTTTTTTTCATTAATTTTGATTCTCTTTATCAGAAAATTTTAAAATTGTTTTAGTTTACTGACAAAATATGCAGATGAGGTAACCTTAAGAACGAGATATTTATTTATTTATTTATTCATATTGATTATGACTAACATAAATTTATATATCACACACTTATATGAATTTTAATAATTATTTAGATTAATTTAAAGTGTCCAATAGTCGAATTTATTAAAAATCCAAATGACGTTATTTTACTTTATTGGAAAAATTAAAAAATCAAATACAGTTTAAATTATTCTGTAACATTTTTAACCATTTTTGAAGTTCCGAAACTTTCATCAAGTTTGCTGCAAGTTTGGAAACTTCCAGCAAGGTTACTAACTTTTTTTAAAATTGCTCACTATTACTCACTTTTTTAGTAAAATGTCTATTTCAACTGCAAGGGGAGGGGGGGGGTTCTAATATTAATAATTGCCTGATAAAAAAATTATCTTATAAATCAATTACTTTGTTCATATTCCAATTACATCTCAATTTTTAAATTACAATTTACAAACACGTAATTTCTACACCTCTTTTCAATTATTTTTGTCATTTTTAAAGTACTTTTGTCAATTCTAAACTACTATTGTCAATTTTCAAGTATTTTTGCGATTCTGAATTTAATTTTCTCAGTTATCAATTATTCTCTTCAGTCTTTAAATTATTGTCATGAATATTTCAATTTTCAACACCAGTTTCTATTCTACTTTTGTTAATTTCCAATAATTTTCTTCAAATTTCAATTACTTTTGTCATTATTCAAGTATTTTTGTCATTTTACGACTATTTTATTTATATTTCTATTATTTTTGCAATTTTAGAATTATTGTCTACAAATTTCAATTATTATTTTATTCAAATTATTGAATGCGACCTATTATTATTTAATATAGTAACTATTATTGTTATATCAAATTTTAATTTTATTGTTACTTGAAATAAATTTTTAAATTTTATATTGTAATGGGATTTTCCCCGTAAATAAATAAATAAATAAATTCAATATTTTAAAATTTTTAAATTTATTATATTAGTTTTCAATTAGGGGCCGTTCAAAAAATACATAACGCTTACATGGGTGAGGGAGGGGTGGGCCAGAAAAATAAACTTTTGCATGTAACATCCCGTTAGGAAGGGGGAGAGGGGGGGGAGGTCAAAATAGATCCAAAAAAGCGTTACGTATTTTTTGAAAGGCCCTTATTTTCTACAAATTTCAATCATTTTTTTCATTATTTTTATTATTGTCATGAATTTATTAAATTTGTACATTTTTTTTCAATTAATTTCAACAAATTTCAATTATTTTCTTTAAACTTCAACTATTCTCTATAAATATTTTATTTATACACCAGCTTTCAATTATTTATGTCATTGTTCAATCAATTTCTTGAAATTAAATTGTTTGGTCAATTTTTCAAGTATACTGTCTTTAAATTTTTAATTTTATGCACGAGTTATCAATTATTCTTTTAAATTACAATTATTTTTGTTATTGTTCAATTCTCTTCTTGTAATTTCAATTATTTTTAAAACTTTTTAATTATTTTTTGTAAATTTCAATTGTGTTCTTTAATCTTCAAACTTCAAATTATTGTCAGGAATATCCAAATTTTCTACACAAGTTCAATTCACTTTCGTTTATTTCATTTATTTTCTTCAAATTTCAATTACTTTTGTCATTAATAAATTATTTTTGTTTTTTCCAATTATTATTTTTTTCATACTTTTGTTACTTTTGCCATTTTAGAATTATTTTTTATAAATTGAAATTATTTTATTTAATTTTTTTTATTGTCATGAACTTTTAAATTTCTTACACCTGTTTTCAATTATTTTCATCATTATTTTTATTATTGTTACGAATTTATTAATTTTTTTACACCTTTTTCAATTATTTTCTTCAAACTTTAATTATTTTTTTCATATTGGAATTCTTTTTCCATTTTTAAATTATTCTCTTCAAATTTCAATTATTGTCTTCAAACTTCAATTAATTTCTTTAACTTTCAATTATTTTCCTTAAACTTATAATATTTTTTTTAACTTTACAATTATTGTCTATAATCTTTTAATTTTTACACCAGTTTTGAATGATTTATTTCAATATTTCAATTGTTTTTTCAAGTTTTTAAGTATTTTCTGCAAGTTTTTAATTTTTTTAAAGTTATCAATTATTTTTGCTTTCTCATAGAGGAAGCTTTGTGATCTTTAAAATTTTCGATTTTCCAAAAATAGTCTAAATCGACTCATTTTCATCTAAAAAGCGAAAATTTTCATTCCTAAGCAAATGTCCAGATGTATCTATGTGTGTGTGTGTGTGTGTGTGTGTGTGTGTGTGTGTGTGTGTGTGTGTGTGTGCGTATGTATGTGTTTGTGTGTGTGTATATATATCGTTTTTTGTGTACAAGATATCTTGAGAACGCTTAAACGGATTTCAATAAAATTTGGATGACTTATTAAGCTCATGAATATCTAAATTTGTGTACAAACGAAAAGGTTTAAAATCCTTGAAATTCACTTTCCGTTTGGGATAGGATAAATTTATGTGCTTTAATAAAAAACTTCACTGATTAATCGTCTGGCACATTTATTAAAAACACAAAGTCACTCCACAAAAATAAACGTTAAAATTACAAATCAGTAAAAGTTTAATTATTACGAATAGCACCGCTGTGCTTCCGACGTCTATCGAGTCTATTAGTCATCTGATCAATTTAACTATATTATATTTAGTGTAAAATTTATTCCTATTTCTAGGTGTCTCTATTTTCTTTTCAATTATCATTTTCGCAACGCGACATACCGCCGCCCATGCACAACTTCATTCGATTACATATCATTCAACTGGAAGAGGAGAGACACGTTTTATCCCTCGCAAAAATACACCTTTTTCGGTTTTTACTTTCACGACTCTAACAATATTATCGTCTCCAGGAATCACTTCAATGATTCGACCTAACACCCATTGCAATGGAGGCAAATTTTCTTCTCTTAACGTAACTAAAGTTGCTATTTTAATTTCTTCAGATTCACCATTATACCATTTATTTTTTACATTCAACTCATTTAAATATTCGTTTTGCCAGCGCTTCCATAGATCTAATTTTAATTTTTGAATGTGTTGATACGATGACAAACGATTTGCGGAAATCTGAGAATAATCTACATGTGGAATTGTTAACAAAGATTGTCCTATCAAGAAGTGTCCTGGAGTTATTACTTGATTGTCGTTAGGATCATTTGACATTGGCGTGAGCGGGCGCGAATTAAGAATTGCCTCAATCTCGCACATAAAAGTAGATAACTCCTCATAAGTAAATAGTGTTTCACCAATCACTCTGCGCATGTGATGCTTCAGGGACTTCACGGCTGCTTCCCAGATTCCACCAAAATGTGGAGTTCTAGGGGGTATAAAATGCCATTCGATTTCTTGACTGGACAAAAATTGATGAATTTTGTCTTTATTTTGACTCGACGTTAGCACACCGTGAAGTTCCCTCAGCTCTTTACTTGCTCCTACAAAGTTCGTCGCATTATCGGAATATAAAGCTTTTGCCTTTCCGCGTCTACTAAAAAACCGTCTCAAGCATGCTATAAATGCTTCCGTAGTCAAATCGGTTGCTAGTTCTATGTGAACTGCTTTACTTGAAAGACAGACAAATACTGCGGCAAAAACTTTTATTTTATTCCGATTCCTAAAGCGCTTTTCCTTTATGAAGAAATGTCCACAATAATTAACGCCTGTTCTTTCGAAAGGCCGACCTGCAGTAACTCTAGTTTTTGGATAGTTCCCCATTACATAAGAAATTTCTTTCGGATTTATTCTAGAACATTTTACACACGCGTGTACAATTTTTGCAACCACTGATCTACCATCTACAATCCAAAACTTCTGACGCGTCGCATACAAAGTGGCGTTAATGCCGGCGTGCATTAAATCATTATGAGTTTTGCGAACTATTAGATCGGTCACAGGATGAATTTTGGGAAGCAGGATGGGATGTTTCTGTCCGTAGTCTAAATCATAATTCTTGAGTCTTCCACCTACTCTCAATTATTCATCCACCACTATTGGTGATAACTTAAGAATTTTCGAAGTTTTTGCAATTGTTTTTTGACTAGACAATTTACAAAATTCTTCGCTAAATGTCTCAAGTTGAACAATGTGAATAATCCGATCCGATGCAAACCGAATTTCTTCTACAGATAGCAGTCCAGATTTTTGTGTTGTTCCACGTGCGCTATTTACGAAGCGAAAGCAATAAGCAACTATGTGAACCAATTTAGTCCAGGAAGAGTATTTATTCCACAAACTAAATTTCTCGACAGTAGTGTTGACAAATATGTGAAGATCATTCTTTTCCGAGCTAATAATTTCTTCTTCTGCAATTACGGAATTTGGCCACTCCGTTTCATTTCTTCGAAGCCAAGAGGGTCCAATCTTCCACATCTCATTGGAAAGAAATTCCACGGGCAACTGTCCTCGAGTTATGCAATCTGCAGGATTTTCCTTGGTTGCTACGTATCTCCAGCTATCCGCTTCCGTTAGAGCCTGGATTTCTGCAACCCTGTTTGCCTCGAATGTTTCCAATTTATAAGGAGGTGTTTTAATCCAATTCAATGTGATGGTTGAATCTGACCAAAACACTGATTTTTTAAATTCCAAATTCAGTGATGCTTTAACCGCCTTATAAAGCCTCGAAAGCAGCAATGCTGCGCAGAGTTCCAATCTTGGCAATGATACAACCTTAACTGAAGCTACTCGAGATTTAGCGCATAACAGTGTCGAAGAATGATCAATCCCATCTGATGAGCGAACATAAATGCATGCGCCATAAGCCTTTGACTAGCATCAGCAAACCCATGAAGCTGATATTGTCCTAAACTGGAATCCTTGACTGACCTTGGGATGCTCCAATTGCCTAACAAAGCCAGCTGATCTCTAAAGATGTTCCATAAATCCAACGACTTAGAAGGAATCGGACTGTCCCACTCCAAATTCTGTTTCCACAAGTCTTGTATTTGTATCTTAGCAAATACTACTACCGGAGCCACTACTCCGAGAGGATCATAAATCCGCGACGACTGAGACACCATTGATCTCTTTGTTTCAACTTCCATTCGAGGTTCAATTGTGATTTCAAACTTCAATGAATCATCAACAGTATTCCAGCCTAAACCTAGTGTTTTGGATGTTTGATCTGGACCTATCCTTTGATATGTTGTGTTGGAGCAATCTGTTAGATCCCTAACAAGATCCTGATGATTGGAGTTCCATTTACACAGATTAAGTCCTGCTCGTTTAGTTAGTTCTATCAAATCATCGCGTAGTTTCTTAGCCTCCTCGAAAGTCTCCGCACCAGTAAGTGCATCGTCGACGTAAAACTCCCGTTCCAATTTTTCAACCGCCTCTGGAAAGTGCTGTCTCTCGTCCTCTGCCAGTTGCTTCAAACACCTTGTAGCCAGAAATGGCGCTGCTGACTTCCCGTATGTTAGAGTTTTCAATTCATGTGTCATCAGTGGACTCTTCCTATCAAATCGCCACAGGATTTTTTGGTAAGCTCTGTTTTCAGGATCAACCCAAAACTGCCGATACATCTTCTCGACGTCGGCACTCAAGACGAATTGATATGATCGAAATCTCAACACATGTTCGAATATTCCGTCCTGAATTGTTGGTCCTGTCATCAGCGCATCATTGAGAGATATGCTAATACTCGTTTTCGCAGATGCGTCGAATACTACCCTTAATTTTGTTGAAAGACTGGATTCCTTGATGACGGCGTGATGAGGAACATAATATCCCAATTGATTGTCGAATTTGATTGGTTCCATGTGTTGAAGTTCCAAATATGGGCTCATAAAGTTATGATATTGTTCCTTGAGATGATTATCACGTTCCAATTTCCTTTCAAGTATATAAAATCTTCTTCGGGCTGTATCATATGATGATCTCAAAATATTTTGCTTCTCATTAAAAGGTAAGGAAACCTGATAACGACCTTGTGAATCACGCTTAGTATGATGCTGAAAGTGAACTTCGCAAGCTTCCTCCTCGGCTGAAAAGTGTCGCTTATCAGAGAGCTCTTCCAATTTCCAAAAAATTTCTAGTTGTAAGCTAAGAGGATCTCTGACAAGATTGCAGGAAAACCTTTGTCCAAATGTATGATCATTTATTCTACCGGTGACGATCCATCCTAGTTTGGTACTCTGGAGCGCCGTGCGTGGAAGAGCAAGAGGAATTCTATTCATACAAAGAAGATCATAGAATAATTCAGCACCGATAAGTAAGTCAATTTTTGCTGGTCTGTCAAAGTCAGGATCTGATAATTTAATATTTTTAGGAATATTAAGACGTTGTCTATTTATGGAGTCGGACGGGATATTACCAGTGATATGAGGAAGAACAAGAACATTGAGCTTAGTTGAATATGACGAGATTCTAGATTGGAAATTCGCAACGACCAATTCACATGTATTTAATTCTTGATTATTTACCATTTCAATAGTTGAGTTTACTTTTTTTAATTTTAATTTAAATTTCTTAGCTACATTTGATGTTATAATGTTAGGTTGCGAACCACTGTCCAACAATACTCTACAAGGGTGTTTTTTCCGTCAATGTCAAACATATCAATAATAGCAGTAGATAACGCAACCTCAGAAGAATCAAGAACGTGCAAAAGTTTTGTCTGACCTATGTTATTTTTATTCACTGAACCTTCCGCTTTCGATTCCGAAATTGACTCTACATGCAATAGTGTATGATGTCGCTTATTACAAATAGTGCAATTCCCAGATTTACAATCCGCAATCATATGATTTCTCCTTAAACAATTGAAACAGAGACCCATTTTCTTAACTTATTCTTTTTTATCTTCAATTGATAGTTTTGCAAATTCCGAACAAATCTGAACAAAATGATCACCACTACAATAGTAACAATTACTTAACCATTTTGCCTGCGTGTTTACAAATGTCTTTTCTAAAATCTTTTTATCGTTATCTAACTGACTTGTTATTGATATTCAAATTTTGTTTAGTATTATTATTGCTAACTGACGGACTCAAAGTTTCCAGTAATTGACATTTATCGCTTAAAAATTCTGTTAATTGACTAAAAGTAGGCAAGTCACTTTCCTTAACCGACCTTTCCCATTCTCTCCGTGTATCTTTATCTAATTTAGAAGTAATTAAATAAATAATCAACATATCCCATGAATCTGTGGGCTGTTCTAACACCTTTAATGCGCGAATATTCCTGAGAGTAGTGTCCAATAAATTACGTAAGCCAGAAGCTGACTCTTTATTTAAATTCTGAAATTCAAACAAAGCCTGAATGTGATTCTGAATAATAATTCTTTTGTTATCAAATCTATCTTCGAGCAGCTTCCAGGCTATATCATAATTTACATCTGATATTTCAATATTTTCTGTCACTCTCGCAGCATTGTCTCTTACATACGATCTTAAATATCTTAATTTTTGAACTTTAGGTATAGATTGATCCTTATCAATTATCGCGATAAATAAATCTCGAAACCCCACCCAATCTTCATAACCCTCAGAGAAAATAGGGAGATCTAGTTTCAGGAGTGGGAAATGAGTTTGAACTGTCAATGACTCATTGACAGGTGTTTGCGTTCGAGAACGAGCTATTTCACGCAAATTCGTTAACTCGTCCTCACGCTGAGTAAGGAGTCTCGCTTCAAGTTCGATAATAAGCAAGCGGTATCGATCAAGTTCATTTTGCTGATCGTTATTAATTGTCGCTTGCTGCGGTCGTCGTTCGGTTATGAATCTATTAGCTATAGAAAGATTCTCATAATAATAATGCTCAAACCCAGCCCGTTCCGACTCACGATTCTCTGTAGGAGCAAGCAATTCTAATGTCATTTGCGCTTGATCAAAAATCTGCCATGTCTCTTCAATTTTTTTAACACGTAATTGTAATTCCTCAACATTAAAAGATTCAATTGACTCATTTGCAATTTTTTCTAAATGCGTTTTAAATTTAGTTAGTCGAGACTTACAATTTGTTCTTAATTGTCTCGCCCTTTCTAATTCAGAAGCTGACATGGCACATTAAATAAATACACAATATAATAATGCAAAATGAAACACGATAGGAATACGAATTAAGAAATACAAATTATAAAATGATACACGTCAATAAAAATTCAATTATGTAAATAGGCTTACTCACTAATGACTGTAGACAATTAATACAATTACTTGAAGCGGTCTTGCCAATGATATCCCTCTTGCAAATTGTTGTTTCTGCGTTGAATAGTTAAATGTTCGATGAATTTTCCCAAATTCTTTCGTCGGGCCTTTAGTTGAGATGACTAAATTGAGATTAATCCAGGATAACTCAGATGAAGTACCTTTCGTTGTTATTCTCCGACTATAGACTGTTTTATTTGATAATAATCCTCGTTACAATTCAAATTTGTTTTTGGCGTTACTTGTGGAATATCGTTGGCACAGCGGTTCACTTAAATAAAACAGATTATTTGGCACTGTTTTATTATCCAGATATTCTTGATGATTATCAAGCCTCACGATACACTGATTTCTGTTTCTGTTTATTACACCTTTTACAATATCCGGCTCGAAGGACCAGGTACAAACGAAAAGGTTTAAAATCCTTGAAATTCACTTTCCGTTTGGGATAGGATAAATTTATGTGCTTTAATAAAAAACTTCACTGATTAATCGTCTGGCACATTTAATAAAAACACAAAGTCACTCCACAAAAATACACGTTAAAATTACAAATCAGTAAAAGTTTATTTATTACGAATAGCACCGCTGTGTTTCCGACGTCTATCGAGTCTATTAGTCATCTGATCAATTTAACTATATTATATTTAATGTCAAATTTATTCCTATTTCTAGGTGTCGCTATTTTCTTTTCAATTATCATTTTCGCAACGCGACAATTTAGACACAAGGATTTTTGAAAATACCCATCAAAATTTTTTTAAGCACCTTTTTTCATCGAAAAAAATCGTTTTTTGCCAAAAAATTTTTTTATGCTAAAAATACAACTTAATGAATACAAAAATCATATTCCTTATCTCAAAAAGAATCGATTGATCTATATAACTTTTATAATTGATCAAGAATTCGTAAAATAATTCATATTTTTACATTTTTTTGCATTTAAAATTCTTCATTTTTAAATAACTTCACCAATTAACTTATATATTATTAATTTCTTGCTTCCTCTATAAGGAAGCAAATTATTTTGCTTACTTGGAAGCGAAATGTCCATGAAATGGACATAATTCTCACCTAGTTTCAAATTATAACTATTTTTGTCAATATTCAAAAATTTTTGACGTTTTGGAATTATTTTCTTTAACCGTCATTTTCTTCAATCTTTCTATTATTGTCATGAATTTATTAAGTTTTGAACATTAGTTTTCAATTATTTATGTCATTAATCAATTCTTCATATTTTAATTATATCGTTAATTTTTCAATTATTTGATATAATTTTTTAATTAACGTATTGAAATTTTAATTTTTTTACTTCATTTTTGAATATATTTCTCATTTTTTATTAATTTTTTTTCTAGATTTCAGTTATTTTTGTCATTATTCAACTATTTTCTACACATATAAATTTTTTTGATATTTTTAAATTATTTTTGTAATGTTTCAATTATTTTCTTGGGAATTCTATTATTTTTTTTCAATTTTTCAACTATTGTCTACAAAGTGTAATTTTTACACCAGCTTTTATAATTATGTTTGTCATTATTTAGTTAGTTTCTTTACATTTTACTTATTTCTTCAATATCTCAATTATTGTGCGAAAATTTAAATTTTTTTCACCAGTCTCAAACTTTTGTTTCAAATTTTATATATTTTTTAAATTCCAAAATATCAAATTTTAATTATTTTTGTCATACTTTAATTATTTTTTTGTAACTTTATAATTATTTTTGAAACTTTTCAATTATTTACTTCAAGTTCCAATTATTTTATTTGAATTTTTGTCATCATTTTTTGATTTTTAATCAATTCTTCAATTAGTTTTGTCATTTACAACTTTTTTTTCAAATTGAATTATTTTTGTCATTATTTAATTATTTTCAACACATTTAATCACAAATATAACCTAAAACTTTTTGTTTCTCAGGTCCCTTTTTTTATATCGCATCACATATATGTAAATACATATAATAATATTCGACGACCATTTTGAATCCGCCTTATTAAAATTTAAAATATAACTCCAGATTAGTAATTAGCGACCCCAAAAACTCCTAGATACCAAGTTATGTAAAAAAAGTTTTAAAAAATTCAACCGCCAGGTTGGATCAGCCATGTTAGATTTTCAAATCTGACTTCAAATTCAATTTTTTTAAAAAAACTATTTTTAATTTTACTTTTATACATTGTATAGTTCCGAGTTCGAATTCCATGTTAAGCTGAAGATAATAATAGTTTTTATAATCATTAAAAGTAAAGTACAGCTAATGTTTTATTCCCTTTCTGAGGTACATTTATTGAGTAATTATTGGCTAGCCCTGAATATTAATACCATTGTATAATGGATCAGGCTTATTTTATACAAGATTTTAATCAGGGTGAGTGTGCTAGGGTGCTCACTTTTTGATTAGAGACGTTACTTTAATTATTTATCGCTTCTCGCTCTCTCGCCCTCTCGAAGCATTATAATGCAAATAACGGCTAGATTTCGTGAATATTTTATCTTGTATTTTGCATTTTGCTGTATTAGGATTTTGAAAACTATCTCCCTAAAGAATAAAAACTTTTAATTATTGAAAACCTATCCTAAAAATTACATTTTAATCATTTTTCTGTACCTTTAATTTTTTCGTTTCTTGTAAAATAATCAATATTTCCTTACCTGGCAGATTTTTTCTTAGTATCATTTTTTTTATTTCTATCTACAAAAAACGTTCTTAATTAATTAAGGACAAAAGCAACAAAAAAACATCCTCGGTTATAATTGAATAAACATTTTTTCTTCTATTTGGAAAAATATTCTAGCTTGTAGCAGAGGTTACCGTTTTTGAACACCTCCAGACAAAAAAAGGCTCTAGTGAGAATTCAGCTCTTAAATAATATTTTTTTCTTGTACCTTCTCTTTTCAGCGGTTTTGAGTAGTGCGAGAGGTAATTAGCAGGAAACGCAATTACGAGCATTTAATTAAAGCATGTCGTCGTCTTCCTTCATTACTTGGCACCCGAATTTCTGACGTTTTGAGTAAACGATATTTTTTTTGACAAAAAGGTAACACTCCATTTTAATTGGAAACCGAGATTGTGTAATTTTTTTTAGTTAAGTTGGCAGACATAAAAATGATTGGTTAAAACTCCAACATGTTTCGTAAATAAGTAAGTTAAACGAAAAATAAGAAACTCTGGTAAGAAGCGAGTAAATTCAACACAATTTAAAATGCAGTCGGTTTTTTAGTACTTCTTTTCTAGAAATGAAAGAAATGGAATCTTATTTAATTACATGATTTATATTTCTAATATATTAAGATGAAAGGCAGAAGGAAAGCTACATATTTCAGAAGTAATTTCTGCAATTTACGTTATCCGGTGTTGCCCGAGTTCCGCGTGTAGTAGAAGTTCCAACCATATATTGTTTAGCATATTTGTCTGCAGTAGATGTTATAGTATTCCACTTCGTTCGTAAGTTTCCAGAAATTTTTTTTATTTCATCATTGGTAAAGGACATTAATATACTTGTTTCGTAGCAACAATTGAATATTTCAATGTTTTCTAAGTTTTTATAATTAACTGTCTTTTAAAATTTATAATCTCAAGTTTTTGCTTGTTATACCTAGAAAATATAAAGGTTTAAATTTACGGTCTAAGGTTTTATAAAATCCTATTATTTTTTTCTTTGCGTTTGCTTGATTGTCATTCTTTGAATTATTATTTATGAAATATACCTAAAATGAGAAATTGTAATTTGCTTGCCAAGAGGAGAAGTTTTACCTGCGGACGCTTCCACCTCTACTCAAGGAAACTTCCTCGCTTATTTTTAAACATTTTTAATAGGTAGTTTATTTAACAACACGTTCTACTTTTGATAGCACTCCAACCCCCCGATATCCGTTCAAAAAAATATTAAATTTCTTTGGTTCGGATACTGACGATTTGAATTGTTTGTTGAGTCGTATCAGCTGAATTGTTTTATCTGAAGTTATTATCATCGTTTTTATTATGGCCAATAATATATATTTAGGTTTCTAATTATCTTCAAATCTTGCATAAAGGGCATCGATCAAATATAACATGCAATTTATGTTCGAAAATAATTTTTAAACTTTTAGTAGGTTACGTATGCATCTTACTAAAAGAACATAGCTCTGAACACATCGCCATCATTTTTATATTTCTTCAATATAAATTGTTTTAATTAATGTCTCTTTTTTTTAATTAACTTAAATTAATATGACTTAAGTATTTTCTTTACAAAAACATTAAATTATTTATAAAATATTCTTAAAGAATACAAATTCCTTTACTGGTTACGAATTTGATCACTATCCAGTGAAAGAATTTCATTCATTTGCATGCAAATAAACAATCTGAAGTGGTTATCAAATGATATAATATCTAACATGACAAATGTCAAAAACGTAAACAAAAAAGTTGGTTAGAAGAAATAATACTAAATACATTAAAAAGTGTTCTTAATAGGCAGTTAATCCAGAAAATGTTACTAAAAGTAAGTTTTAAAATTTATTTTATAACATTAGAGACATTTTTTTCTTTCATATAGTGTATTTTTATACATTAATTTAATATAAAATGAGTTTGTTCTTTCACTGGATTAAAAAATAATTAATTATAAAAGTACAAATTTCCTTAAATGTTCTTTCACCGGTGCCGTTACCCTACCAAGAGATATTGACCAATTGTATGTATGTTAATATCTGTGGATTAAATTATTCGTTCACTTTCAGTAGGTCTTTTACAAACATTGTGTTCATCCATTTTACATTCCTTTGATTTCTTATTGCTTAGTTTATTACTTGATGATTTTAAAAATATGTCGACCCTCAGTCAACAGGTGCTTAGCATTAATAAATTACGTTGAAACCTTGAACTTCTGCAGTCTCAGAACCCGGACCGCGCCAGGTGAAATATATATTTTTTATGTCAATTTGCTTTACAAATTTATTAAGTTAGAAATAAACAGTCAACTCCAAACAATCGTACCAAACCGATGAAAATTAAAATCTTTTAATAGACTTCCAAATCTAAAATTTGTATTAAATCTAGTTGGTGCTTTTTTAATCAATTATTTTAAATTACTTTGACTGTAAGTATTGCTTTATTTATAATTTGAAGCGGTTCCCTACCGCCTCTCATTTTAAAAATATTTTGCGTTATTCTAGTAATGATAAATCAGAATTCTAATTTAGTTATTCATCCTTTTCTACTATTATTATAAGAAAAATAACTTGGCTGTGTATAAGAAAAAACCAAAATAGTTAAAAACAACATAAGATAATAAAATTAATAATTAGAAAGAGCGCCATGATTCAAACAAGATAAGGCCTGCGACATAGATAATTTTTTTCCTTAATGTCAGGTTTTTTTGATCATTGCCTTGAATGTTAAAATTTCCGATTGAGGAAATTTGTACATTTATTAAATTGAAGAAAAACACTCTTTTAACGAATTCCTGGTTTATTTTCCAGTTTATTTTTAAAAGTAACTTAATAAGCTCCCAGAACGTGAAAATCAGAGATGAAAGAATATGGGATTGTAGAATATAAAAACATCGAAAATCTCTCGGAAAATCTGGAAAATGAAATGTAGAATCCGAGATTTGGATTTTAGGATGTTGAAATATCAACTAAATTTTAGATTTCTAATCAGATACTAAAAAAAAGTTAATTATTATCCTTAATTTAGAATTTTACGATCTTAAAAAAAATGTTTAAAAGTACCGTTGCAAATTGTTTAAGCCAATTACAGTTTTTATTCATAAACTCTTCTTGGATTTATAAGCAAAAATAATTGCAACTTTCTCGTAATTTTGCAAACATGAATAATATTTTATGGTTTTAAATAATCCCAGAGAAAGCAATTTTTCACACGCGCTATAGCGTGAGTTTATTAATGCTAGTATACTTTATTTGAAATTATTTTTTTATTTTCTGCAGTAATCAACGCATAACACAGTTTACTACTTTTCTGGATTAACATTTTTTGCCAATTGTAAAGAAAAAATCTTGCAGTACGAAAATATGAATTATATCACATTCCTGGAAAAAATATTGTTTTTACAAGGTGCAAGCAGCCGTACTCCACGGAAATTGTTTGAGTTGGCGAGAGGGGTAATTTAATTGCGCGATAAACAGAGTAGATTTATGCCTCAAGTTTGGAGTCGGTTGTCGTGCCAAAAATGAAGGAGAACCACAAGTTTTTTAATCCTGCTTTAATTATGCAAGGCCCAAACTGGTGTCTTGCCAGTAGTAAAACGTCGCTTGTAACGTCACTGAAAAATGGCAAAAGACCGCAGACAGGAATGCAACGTTCAAAAAATGAATAACCTTTGCGTGTGTAAGCTACTCCGTTATATATTACGCAAGAATATATACCTCATAAACGCCCCACGAATAAAGTGAAATTCTTTATTAACTCTTTTACCTTTTACCCCTTTAGAAAAGGAAATTATTTACTGACTCTTTGTACAATCCACCAACTATTAAAATACTTTTTTCAACATTTATTCACACGTTTACTCAATTTTCTCTTTTTAACAGAAAGAACATTAATGTTTCTAATAAGCATCCTTTTTCATATTAATATTTTCCCTAATGAAAGATAATATTCCCTTTTTCTGAAAGTATAAAGTGAGTGGGATTTAATAGTTTTTCTCGAAAGTGTAAGTGAGAGAGATTGTTATTTTATTTTGTTTTTGGTTCTGTGAAAAACGTAGTCCGGAGCAGAGGTACGGTCAAAGGGTCAATTCCGTTAAGTGCTTGGATGTGGATTTTACAAGAGTTGTTGCACAAGACCCTTCGATAATTGGACATCCTCGTCTAAAGGACTTAAGGGAAGCAAATCAAAGCATGGAGCAGAAGGCGTATCCACGATTGCTTCTAAAACCATCCAGTTCGACATAGTGGGGTGTCGATTGTTTTTGTTCAAGCTTGGTAAGGGCTGTGTTTGTTCTCGTTCAACTTAGTCGCTGACGCTACGGGGGGTGCTAGAACTTAGCTTTAATTACAGAAAGAGCATCAAACAATATAAAACGAGACTTTGCGACTCAGTATATAGGTGGGGCTTACGTTCCTTCGGTCCAGCAATCTCCTCCCTTTACAGTCTACCGCCTTCAAAACAATCCAAAGAAAACGAGAAACATACAAAAACACTTAGAAAAAGATTTGAACAAAATATTTCACATTTTTTCCACACCTATATAGTTCCTTATTTAATCTATTCTTGGTTTTACTATTTTATTTTGAAGTTTATTTAATTATATAAAGGGTAATTTTAGATTATACCTACATGATTATGAATTTTATAAAATCGATCATCTTTGAAAGCAAATATAAAACATTCAAAGACCATTTAGACTTGGCTTATTAGAACATTTGCGGTTGTCGAAGAATCTAGTATATGTGTAAAGGTAGGGAAAAATGTTAACGAAAGAAAGATAAAGCACAGAATGAACTCTAAAGAGTCCATAAGTGCTCTTCGGCTTACGCTGGGTAATTTTTTGAAAATTTGGGTCATGAGGAAGCTTATTATGTAAAGTTCTCATTTAACAATGTTTAATTGATGGATATGTTGAAAGAATTTTTACATTCAAGTGTGTGCAGAATCGTTCAAAAAGAAGAAATCAGAGGAGACGAGGAAGAATAATGTTTTGAATATTAAGTGACAGAGTATTTTTTTATTTCTGCGCAAAAAATTGATATTTCAGTAACAACTTTTTATGTTAAATTATACTTAGAGACAAATAGGAATTCATAAGTAATATTGGAGGATCGCTATACTTTTCCGAATTTTAAAGTTTTTCAATCTAGACCAAGCCTAAGTGATGTATTTTAATACCAAAACAAATACTCCAGTGAGGGAGGTTGAAAAAGTTGAGTTAAACACCTGCGCTTTTTAAAAAAATCTTAATTTTTCAACTATAGAAGTAAAGCATATTTAAGCACTTTTTTGGAGAAAATCACTTAAAAATAATATATTATGAATATTAAACTCATTAATTTACCTCATTATTTAACTCATTAATAAACCGATGACGTTGTAGGCGTCTGTTCATAATCATATAGTGCTAAAATCTCTCACAGCGCTAGTGTCGCAGCAGATTGAACTGTTCTGACAGTCGGCATTTAAGAAGAAGAAGAAGAAGAAGACACCTTCATTCAACTTTGCTGTTTCTCCAAGCTTGGTGTTCATAAGCCGATTGTTGCCATAAACATAATTTTTATTATGTATATTACGTCACCATGACTATTAATATTAATCAATTTTTAATTACATTTATATTTAATAAACAATATAAATGTGTGTTATTATTTATCTTTAAACAATTATTCTAAAATTACCTTGATTAATTTTTAAACAAACAAATTGTACTTAATTCTGATAAAAACATTATTAAAATAACTAAAATTTAACTGTTGTTTAAACAAATTAAATTAAACAATTAAAATGTGTTTGCGTTTCCAATAGAAGTAATTTTTAAAATTGATTAAGAAATAATTATTAATCTTGTTTAACCTGTTTAAACAAATAATTAAATTGTTTGAACAAATAAATAAATTGTTTAAAAAAATTTAATTTAGTAATTAAAATGTGTTTGCGTTTTAAATAGAAGTAATTTTTAAATAGATTAAGAAGTAGATATTAATTCTGTCTAATTTGTTTAAAGAAGATTTACAAATACTATAGGAGTAACCATGAATTATTAATCTGCTGAAATAATTATAAACAATTATAATCATCATTATTATTATAATAATTATTAACAATTAATATATATAAAAAACTTTTAAAGAAAACAATTTTTATTAACAACGTTTATTTGTAAATAAACTAAGCAACATTCATCTTTTATTATTGCAACCAAAGTGCAAATGTATAAAGTTAAAAGAAGTAAAAGAGATATTTCAATACGATTCAAAACTACGTGATCAACAAAAGGACGTTCAGTTCGACTACGAAAGTGCGGCCAGTTATTAGTCAGTCATGTCAATCAATCGGTCAATCAGTGAGTCGGTCATCCAAACAATTTTCATCAATCAACCCGAATTCTTAGTCAAAGAATCTTTAAAAATAACTGGTCAACGAGGAATTTTTAAAGTGAACAACCAATAATAAATATACTACAATTGATTCTATGTACCTACACGGAAAAAAATAATTTTTCGAATTTTACAAAACTTTTTTGCACTCATGGATAAAGCCATTTACTAAACTCAGTTTCAGATATGTGCAGAAAAGTTTTGTAAAATGTACTGAAATTTCAGCACAAGTTACGGAATTCTTTGCAGTAACTGCAAATAATTTTGCACCTTGTGCTAAAATTTCAGGATATTTTACAAAACTGTTCTGCATATACCTGAAAGTGGGTTTTGTAAATGGCTTTATCCAAGAGTACAAAAAAGTTTTGTGAAATTCGAAAAATTATTTTTTCCCGTGTACCAACCTTGCAATTTGTAGCTGCCATCTCGCTTTAAAGTACCATTCAAAGAGCCTGAACCTCTAAATAAAATCCTCATCTTTTAAAAGATGTACAGTAAAAGCCAAAAGAAAATCTAAAGAATATTACAAAATTTACAAGATCTTAAAGGGTATTCTTTTTCTTTACAGATTCTTATCTAAAACGCAATTCATGCGGAAAAAACCGATAATTGAAATAGTTAAAGTTTATTTTCTTTTAATTAAATTATTATTATTATTACATTATATTGACAAAAATATTAGAAAAAAAATATTTTTAATTAAAATTTGTTTATTTATTTTGACTGGCCTCTCCCCAGCCACAAGTTATCTTTAATTAACTTAGCTAAATAGAGGAAATAAGGGAATTAATATAGTTCGTTTTTAGCTTCTATATAATAATAATTAAAAAAATAATAATCGAAAAATAGAGACATAACATGTATGAATTAAATTACGGATTATAATGCTTAGGCAAAAAGTTCTCCGAAGCAGACTTTGGATCTAGGGTAAGTTCCTCAATTGTAAAATATTAAATTAAATGGCGGAGCAGGTTCTCCAACCAAATACTCACCATTGTAACTCAGTACTCTGTGTAAACAATTGTTGAGTCCGCGCTGCCTCGTAAAATTATTTCTAAAATTTACAATAAAGCTTGCTTTGTTTACTATTCTAACTTATAAATAAAGAAGTGTTTCAATTTATAGCTACTTCTGACTACCATTTCACCACGATTATAGAGTAGAAAGTTTAGTTAGCTTCGGTATGATTTAATGAATTCTAGTTTAATTATTGGTCCTTTCATTTGTTTTATAAGTAAAAAAAATTTTCGCTTTTCATAAAATTTATTAATATTAAAAGTAATTTGAGATTAAGTAATATAAACACTATTTAAAAAGAATGTCGCAAAAGATAATATTGACACGTTTTAACTTTTTAGAATAATACAATTTACAATATTGTATACGAGAAAAATAAAAAACAATATACTCGAAAGCGTTTGACGAGATATATTTGACAAACCTTTATTGAATAGAAATGACTTGAATTTTAATTTCTTGTAAGCAGAAAGTATTCTTTGAGTTTTCTTTAAAAGTTAAAGTAAATTAATATTATTATCTACTTCGTTTGCAATAAATTTTATCTAACATATCTAAGATTCATATGCTAAGTAGCGAAAAGCGTTAGATACCTTAGC
Organism: Ganaspis brasiliensis; assembly: GCA_037103525.1. Classification (NCBI taxonomy): domain Eukaryota; kingdom Metazoa; phylum Arthropoda; class Insecta; order Hymenoptera; family Figitidae; genus Ganaspis; species Ganaspis brasiliensis. Next base: position 5,546,192 of record JAZKLR010000145.1, on the reverse strand, counting down.
GCTGGTTCTATAAAAATAATCTCTGCCCTAGTTAGAATTTTTATAGTGTTTTGCTAGCGTCATTGTTATTTTCGTCATGGTATCGTTAAATCTATGAGTTACAAAATTAAACCAAGTAAAAAAACTTCTTATCGGATCTAGTAGAAGTTGTAAGTAATAAAAAACTAAAAAGAATAGTATATATTAAATCTTTGATACACTCCCAAAATCTTGTTTTAGAGCCAACAAACCATTTTTAGGTAGATTCACGTACATCATACCTCGAAATATCGACATTTTTTATCCGAATTAAAAAGAGTTTTTTTTTAATTTAACCTTATAATCAGCTCTTTAAAACTGTATAAGATTATTTTTTTATCATTAAAATTCATTTAGATCTCTTATCATATTTAAATTATATTTTTTCTCAATGTACATCGAAAACGTAGTCAATTTGGATTTAAATAACTCTAGATTGGATAGAATTTAATGAAAATTGTTCAAACTATGACACTTTTAACTTTGTTGTTACGTCATTAAATTTTGACTTCATGAAAAGTTTTTCTTTATTTTCTTCCCTTCATGGTTTTTTTTTACTTTTCAATTTTTAAGTATTTCTTCAATGCTACGAAAAAATGTTTAGAGTTTAAGAATAATCTAATAAATCCATGTATCATTATTTAATAAAATTATCATAATGTACTATAAAGGGATTCTTAAACTCTAAAAAAAATTTTCTTAAAAATTGAAAAACAGTAAAAATAAACCACGAAAGGAAAATAATAAAGATAAACTCTTCATCAAGTAAAAATTTAATGACGTAACAACAAAGTTAAAAGTGTCATAGTTTGAACAATTTTCATTATATTTTATTCAATCCAGGGTCATATGACTACGTTTTCCATGTGCGTTGAGAAAAAATATACTTTAAATATGATAAGAGATATAAATTTGTCCTAAAGTTGAAAAATCAGTGACAACTTCCACTAGGTTCGATAAGAAGTTTTTTTACTTGGTTTAATTTTGCAACACAGTGTTGTTATCCTAATATAAACGTGGATAGTAAATTTGTAAAACAAACAAAATTTTAAGGAAAGAAGTGAACTATTGAGAAAGAATAACAATAAAGTAACTAGAAGAAATGACGTCATTTGTTCTTGGGACAAAATGTCTGCGAGCTGGAAGTTGAATGAAAATGAATTTTTCATTAATCCCACGAGTAAAATGGCATCTATGTGTCTTTTATTTTTATAAGACGCATCGTAGAAATGCCACGGGAGAAAGGCTAGGAAAGAAACGAGACTGAGACCCAAAGATCAAATAAAGCGAGCCACTATACTCCATTACCCTCCGGCTCTTTGCCTGGATGGAGTAGGATAACATTTTACTTACTTTACGTTTATACTCGAATTTCCAAGCCTTGGTATTCCTGTAATTCGTTTCCCATACAGAGAACCGTTTTCGATAGAACTTTATCCCTTCTAAATTGTTTATCATCAAAGGCGTAATTTTCCATATCTCTTCCATACTTATTCAATACGAAAAATTTTTATAATCTCGATATTGAATGTCTCATGCTAAAAACGCCAAGTGGAAAATAGAAAATTTGTTCTTTTTACTGGAATATTACAGCATTATTGAGAATAATAAATCCACGGGGATGAGCCGGAATTAATTCCAGAGGCGATTGCCAGCAATTTGCGACACTGATTGCATCTGAGATGAGAACCATCTTGGGAAAAGCTTTCGGCTAGGAAGAAAGGAGCAACTTCTTTCCTTTGAAGCCCAGGATCTGAATCCGCGCGTTTTACGCCGCAATTAATTCCCCAAGGAGAGTTGCATTTCTTACCCCTCCCGAGCAAGGGAAAGGATTTGCGATCCGGAAAGATTCAGTGGACCATCCGCCGAAGTTGATGCTGGATTGGGGAGGAAATGGGTTAGAGTAAACCGATTCTAGGAACCGAGAGATTCTACAAGGCTCGCGGGCAATGGCATTATCGACAATTGCTAAGCGATTCACTCTATCTTCATATCCTTGTAATGCAGATGAATCAAAATGACTCCTTATTCCGTTATAGTAATCCTATCACGTATCTCGTACTATTTGTAAAAGACCTCAATTTTTTAAATTTATCTTTTAATCAGAGTCAGTTATATCATTTTTACACTTTTGGAAAAATACAGATCCTATTTTGTTTCAGATGAATCTGTAAATAAGAAAAGTAATAAAGGGGCAGACCTGGTTAGAATTCTGAAAAATTCGATTTGTTTTCTTAAATTTTCTTAAAGTAGAATATTTCAAAACTATTCTCTAAAGATTTCAAACAAATCGGACCACTATTTATGGAGATAAATAACTTTGAATGGATTTTTTGATAGTTACTTTTTTTATAGCCCAAATGTAAGTAAAATTTTGGTCGTACAAGGGTCAAACCATACCTAAGATATCAAAGTTGTCCCTGACATCTTCGATTTTGATAAAACTTGGTGAAAGTGCATAAAAATACACGCAAAAGAAAATTCCAAAAACGATTTTTAAAATTTTTGAAAATTTTTGGATTTACATGCGTTTTAAAATTTTTGTCAAAATTTTTAAAACGTCATAACTCTGCCAATAATTATTCGATTTTATTGATTTTTTCAGGGATTACTTATTATTTGGCATCATTTAAAAAAAATGGAGACCCAAAAAAATTTTTTAATTTAACATTAAAAAAAATAAAAAATAAATTTTAAATAAATTTTTTGTTCAAAAACGTAATTTTTTTTTCTTTCTAATATCGATTTTTCGATTCCTTATGATTTCACAAGAATTTTTTAAAAAAAAAATTGATGGACTCTCTGTAACTTTCGGAGATATTGCATTTTTTGTCCTTGCGCACAGCTGCGCTGAGTGTAACTTACCGCGTAGATGCAGTTGCGCCATACGTGCATACAGGTATTAACATTCACCTATAGGCTAAAAATTTTAATTGAATTAAAATATTCAGCGACAACCGATAGACAATTTTCTACCCTAATTTTGTAATTATTAATTAATTAAAGTTTTATAAATAAACAAAGAACCTGCCAAAATCTGAAGTTTTTTAAACATATATATTTTTGAATACATTAATATCGAGCATGACTGAATAACCAATAGATTAACTTAAACTCAACATTTCCAGGGGAAAAAATTTTCAATTGCATGAATAATAATTATTATTAATAATTACTTCTAGCATATTCTTGATAATATTAGTTTTTTCAGAAATTTTATATTCTTTTCTAGAAATCTTTAATGATGATTAATTATTAACTCTATTAGAGGATTTATAAAAATAAGTTATTTATAATAGGATTAGAAACATCAAGAACGTGATCAGAGGTGCAAGATCTTTTTTTTTTAATCTTGTATCTTTAATTCTATTCCTATGGCCGTAAACCTAAAGGAAACACTTTAAATTTTTCGAGCATCATTTTAATCGTTTTCCCTATAATTTAAGTTTAATAAATTAAAAAGCTTTAAATAGTTTTCAATTAAAGAACATAAATGGAAACTAAGTTTTTGTAGCGAAAGAGACTGGCAAGAACTATAACTCTAATACTAACTCGATTAAATCAGTGCGACAACACAACAATTTACAGCCCCATGTTTTAGTTCATAACTTAAAAAATAGAAGACATATTTTAAGTTTATTTAGCTGAAATTTAAAGCAAGAAGACAAAAATAAAAATCTTCAGTTTCAAGATTTTCTAAGATTTCTGAATTTATTTTGAAAAGTTTTCTAACATGGTTTTTTGCGACTGCAAAACAAAAATTTGAATTTTTCGTATTTTTCAAAAAAGTATTCTTGTGCCGCTGATCACGTTTTTGATGATACTATTCCTATTATAAATAACTTGTTTTTATATCCTTTAATAGAGTTAATAATTAATCATCTTTAAAGATTTCTAGAAAAGAATATAAAATTTCTGAAAAAACTAATATTATCAAGAATTTGCTAAAAGTAATTATTAATAATAATTATTATTCATGCAATTGAAGATTTTTTCACCTGGAAATGTTGAGTTTAAGTTAATCTATTGGTTATTCAGTCATGTTCGATATTAATGTATTCGAAAATATATATATTTAAAAAACTTCAGATTTTGGTAGGTTCTTTGTTTATTTATAAAACTTTAATTAATTAATAATTACAAAATTAGGGTAGAAAATTGTCTATCGGTTGTCGCTGAATATTTGTCAAAAAGAAGATTTCAATTCAATTAAAATTTACAGCCTATAGGTGAATGTTAATACCTGTATGCACGTATGGCGCAACTGCATCTACGCTGTAAGTTACTCTCAGCGCAGCTGTGCGCAAGGACAAAAAATGCAATATCTCCGACAGTTACAGAGAGTCCATCAATTTATTTGTTTTAAAATACTCGTGAAATCATAAGGAATCGAAAAATAAATATTAGAAAGAAAAAAAATTACGTTTTTGAACAAAAAATTTATTTAAAATTTATTTTTTATTTTTTTTAATGTTAAATTAAAAAATTTTTTTGGGTCACCATTTTTTTTAAATGTTGCCAAACAATAAGTAATCCCTGAAAAAATCAATAAAATCGAATAATTATTGGCACAGTTATGACGTTTTAAAAATTTTGAAAAAAACTTTAAAACGCATGTAAATCCAAAAATTTTTGAAAATTTTAAAAATCGTTTTTGGAATTTTCTTTTGCGTGTATTTTTATGCACTTTCACCAAGTTTTATCGAAATCGAAGATATAAGGGACAACTTTGATATCTTAGGTATGGTTTGACCCACAAACAATATTCAATATCCATCCGGAGCATTATATTTTTAATTAATGATCACTTCTTTTTGTTTTGATTTCAGATGTTTTAATGACGAGCTGCAGTGATCACGGCAAAACCCTCTTTTTCTTTGAAGCCCTCGCAAATTTGATGTTTTCTTTTACGTATTTCTCAATATTTAGTTTTGAAAAATTTATAACATTTTCTTCAAATACATATCTTTCACTTGAAAAAACATTTGTCATTAATTATTTTAATGTGTCGACGAAACAAATCCTAAATAAGATCTTTTTTGGTCGTCCCAATTATATTTGACACCTTAATTAATAACCTCGTGGGAATTAAATTTATAGATCCTTTTCTTGTTTTACTTGAAATTCTGTTTGGTGTGAGATATTCTTTAACGACGCGAAAATATAAAATTGCTAGTGGAACACGTTAAAAGAAGTTAAAACACGTATTTTTTTTAGAGCTACCCTGTTGTATACCACTACTTGAAAGGTCGTAAAGGCGCTTTAAGTTGTACTCGAGATGCTATAAACTCCCTAGGATGTTCAGAGGAATATACATGAGAATTTTTGCTCCAGTGAGGAATTACATTTTAGTAGAAAAGTTTCTGAAAAAAATAACTGGATTTACAGAAACATCAAACTCAATGAATAATGTTTGTTTCTTTCATTTGGTCATGTTCTCATGACTATTAAATAAATCATTAATTCCATGTTGTAGATTTTACAATTAATTGATATAATTTCTGATTTCTGTAAAAATAAACTCATAAAGAAAGAGAGGGTGAGCATAAAAAATAATTCGGAGATAAATTTACTTATTGCGTGAAAAGTTTGACTGACTTTCGAACGGCAAACGAAAATCGATGGCAGAAAGTGCAAACAGTGGTCGTTGAAGAACTTTGCCCGTTCAATTTAAGCTAGGTACCTAAAGCACGTACCTTGGTATCTCAGTGTCCCCGCAAGTAATTTTCAACTGCAACACGAAATCAGGATCCATGCAAACGGCTCTCTTTCGGGCACGAAAGCTTACCCTTTATACTGTGCTGGAATCTTGACTTTCGTGGGGTTCTCTCAAGAGTGTGGCAAAGTGGATGGAAAAAGCTATAGCTTGCCAGAAAAGAGGAAAAGTACTACGAGGTTGACTCGTGTGCCATTCAAACTTTTGCATCAGAAAATTCCTTACAAACCCGAAATATCTGTAATAAACTTATAAACTTCTCGGCGCAGTTCCTAGACACACCTAAATAACTAGATACTCTCACTTGCTCCTGAAATGGTGGATGTAAAGCTTTTCGTAAATTTCAACTTGCCACGACGCATGTTTTTTACCCAGCTGAGATCTTTACTTCTTATATGAACTTCCAAGTCTCTCGTAACTGTAAAATTTAAACTTTAGGTACCCTTTACGACACAAGGGGAAATTTATCTTTCCTTGGGAAGAAAAGTACATCTGGATATTTTTAAAAATACATAAGTTAGATGTAAAAGTGTATACATAAGTGTGCATGGCAGTGACGCGACAAATAACTGACACGCACATTAAAATTAATTTTTTAATTTTCTTGATTTATTAAACAGTTTAATAATTCTCTAAATTTAACCCAAGTATCAAAAAATGGATTCCAAGAACAGCTTAGCAATTTGTGACTTTTTCATTTAAGCTGTCATTTCGTATAACTAATTTTGTTTATTAATTATCAATTTCGAATAAAATCATTTGAAAATTATAAATCGTACTCTAAATTAAAAGATTAAAAGGAATTAAATAATCAGAATTAGAATTAATTTTGGTATAATCATTGTACTGGTATGTACACGGCCGGATTGGGAATCAAAAGCGGCCCCTTTCTATATAATTGAAAATTTTTATTAACATTTAAAACTAAAATATAAAAGTATTAAATTATTACATTATTTTATTTAAACTTATCAATAATTTAATTATTTGGAATTTCTTGAACAATAGCATTCTCTACTGCCATTTGTACGAAAGCAGCAGTAATGTCTTAGTTTAATGAACACCTCAATCTGGTTTTAACCAATTTTAAAGGACAAAAAAATGGACAACTTCTATTAAACAAATATAATAAAACAATTTTGAGAGAATTCCCTGGCTTTAAAAATTGCTCTGAATGTATTCCTATCTACCTTAACCCCTTCAGCATAAAAAACAACCCTTTAAAATCATCCCCTAATCTTCAATCAAGAAATGGACAATTTTTATTAAATAAATATAATAAAAAGTTTTTTAGCGAATTCTCCGGCTTTAAAAATCGTTCAGAATGAATTCCTATCTACTTTGCCCCCTTCAGCATAAAAAAAGTCGGTTTTTATTCACCTGAAAATCATTCTTTCAATATTTTTATCAATTTTTAATTGTTTTCTTCAATATTCAATAATTCTAATTTTTTTCAAATGTTTTTCCAGTTTTCAACTATTTTCTTCAATTTTCAAATATTTTCGGTTTTTTTCAATTATTCTTTTCAGTTTTCAAATATTCTCGTTTTTTCAATTATTTTTTCAGTTTTCAATTATTTTCTTTCATTTTCAAATACTCTCTGTTTTTTCAATTATTTTTTTCAGTTTTCAATTACTTTTTCAATTTTCAAATATTCTCGTTTTTTCAATTATTTTTCAGTTTTCAATTATTTGCTTGAATTTTTAGGGTTCCGTACACCTTCGGTGTTCGGCGGAACCCTTATAGCGAGACTCGTGCGTCCGTAGCCAAAAACCATTCCCCCCCCCCTCCCCCTTAACTTCTAAACTATTTGACCTAGAGGGCTGAAATTTGGTACACTTATGTATTTTCACGTGTAGATTGCACGAAAAATATAGAGAACATGATTCAAGGTGATGTTCATAGCATTGTCAAGGAAATAACAACTTTTTTTTGCAAAAATGCATTAAAAAGGGACCATCCCCCCCCCCCTTAACTTCTAAACTATTTGACCTAGAGGTCTGAAAATTGGTACACATATGTATTTTCACGTGTAGATTACACGAAAAATATAGATAACATGATCTGAATTGATGGCCATAGCGTTGTCAAGGAGAAACTGCAAATTTCCGAAAAAAAAGTTTTTTTTCTCTAACTTTGCCATTATTTGAGCTAGAGGGCTAAAATTTGGTACACTCCTGTATTTTTGCATGCAGATTATGGAAAAATTATGTTTGGAAATAAAATTAAATATTATGAGGTCACAAAAAAAACATTCAAAAAATCACCAAAAAGAGGTTTAGACCCTTATGCTAGAGCTCACCCTAATTGTCCTACAGTACCCCTCAAACCAATAAAATTTTTATTTGTATACTCAGAATTTAAAAAAACATTATAAAACGCAATTGAAAATTGTTATCACTTTTTTTTTCAAAATAATTGAAAAATAATGAAAAAAACAAAAAAAAAAAAATTTTAATCTTATACAAGGCTTGATCAAGGCTGACACAGGACCTATAATCAAGACTGTTATAAGCCCTGAAACCCTATAAAAATTTCAGGGCCTCCCCCTAAAAAAAAATTCTTGATTTTTATGTTATTTATATGAAATACAAACCTGTACCCTTAAGCAAAAGTTTCATGTACTTGAAGGTAGAAGTATTTTTATAATTTGTACGTTCTAATTAATTTTCATAATCTGTACATAAAAATATACAAATGTATCAAATTTTAGCCCTCTAGCTCAAATAGTTTCAAAGTTATGAGGAAAAAATTTTTTTTCGAAAATTTGCATTTTTTCTTTTTTTGACAACGTTTTGACTGTCAATCCAGATAATGTTCCCTATAATTTTCCTCTAATCTACGCGTGAAAATACATGACTACAAAATTAGAGCTCTCTGTTTGTTAATAAGGTATATCTTTGTTTCGTAAATGTACGGAAACCTAGATTTTGGTACGGGTGTAACTCGTACTTGTCCGATTTTAATTATTTCAGTCAATATTCAATACTACAGTAATTTTCTTTCAATTTTTATTCTTAGTTATTTCTGTTCTAAATCTTAAATTTACATTCTTAACTTTTATGATAATTCTGTTGAAATGTAAACTTTTTAATGTTGCAATTTTTCGAATTTTTTCAATTGTCCTTTATTTTTGTCTTTTTTTAATTATTTTCTTTCATATTATTCAATTATTAATCATTTTCTTGAAATTTCAATTCAGTTCTTCAATTCTTCAATTATTTGCATCCAATCACAATTCTTTTCTTTTATTGATACATCTTTTTTTCATTTTCAATTATTCTCTCAATTTGAAAGTGTTTTCTTCAAATTTTAATAGAGTTTAATTTTTCAAAAAGCAATTAAACTTTCAATTGTTTCTAGAACTTTTTCTTTCATTTTCTTTCTTTTTAGTTTTTTTTTAATTTCATGTTTATCTTTTTCTGTTTAAAATTATTTCTGTCAATTTTCAATTTAATAATCTTGCCATGTTTAGACTTTTTTCCAATTGTCAATTATTTTCTTCAATATTCAATAATTCTCGGCTTTTTTCAATGATTTTTTCAATTAACAATATTTTTCTTGAACTTTCAATTCAATTTTTCAACTATCCTCTTAAATTTACAATTATTTTCTTTAATTTTGAATTTTTGTCTTCAATTTTCAACTATTTCTTCTAATTTTAAATTATTTTCTTCGATTTTCAACCAACTTTAACTTTTTGAAATCCCATTCAATTTTCAATTATTTGTTATAATTATTCCTACAGTTTTCTTCAGTTTTTAATTGCCAATTATTTTTTTACATATTTACCAATCCTGGGCTTTTTCACTTTTTTATACTATTTATTTATTTGTTTCATTTTTCAATTATTTTGGCAATTTTTAATATTATTTTCTTCTTATCAATTTGTGATTATTTCTTTAAATTTCAATCAAGGTCAATTTTTTAAAATCAAAATTTTTTTCAATTATTATTATTCCTGTAATTTTTTTCCTTTTTTAATTTCCAATTGTTTTTTTAAAATATTATATTTGTTATTTAATTTTTTAAATTATTTTTCTCAATTGTCGATTTATTAATCTTGTCATTATTCCAATTTTTTTAATTTGTCAATTATTTTCGTCAATTTTTAGTTATTTTGGGTCGATATTATCAACTCGAGACCATTTTTGGATGGTCAAGAGATTTTGAGATCAATATCAATATTGCTCAAATATGATATCGTCTTGATATCGTAAAGCACTAAGAAATAATGGCCAAGAGAACAAAATAATTTAAAAAGTTAAAGATTAGTTATAAAATTTTTTTAGAATTATTGAGAATTGAAAAAATTGAAGAAGATAATTGAAAATTGAAGAATGTAAGGGAAATTTAAAAAATATAATTAAAAATTGAAAGAAGTAATTGAAAAAGTCCAGAATTCAAATAATCAGGGCCGGCGGAAGGTATTTTTTCTAGGGGAGGGGGGGGCAATGCATATATATATATATATATACCTTCACAGACATACATATATACACAAATATATATATATATATATACACATAATCAGGGTTGCTACGCTTTCTGGAATTACTATTAAAAATGCTTACTTTTAAAAATTTTGAAATTGAATGAAGCATGTTTTATGCACAAAATAATCCTGGTTAATAGTATTTTTTTTTTTTAAATTATCCACTTTTTCGTAAATTACTATATTTTAGCGTTTCTTCACTGTCTTACACTGAGAAAAATGAGTTAGCTACTATTTAGATAGCTTTTTTTAGCGGTGAAATTAAACCAAATTTTTATTTAACAGAATTGTTATTGAGTAGAATTTTTCATAAGACGAATTTTTTAATTTTAGAATATCCATTTCACCAAATCTTCATTATTTATCCAATATTTTAGTTGCATTAATTGTTATTTAATATAATTAATAAAACGCTAAATTTCCATTTTTGTCGGATACCCTGAACTATTTAATATTTCGTCTTACTCAAACTTTTATTAAAAGAAAATTCTGCTGAATTAAAATTTGGTTAAATAGAAATTCTTTAAATAAGAAGTTTGTGTTAACAAAATTTTGTAAAACAAAAATTAAATTAAATATAAATTCGCTAAACTTAAAATTCTGTTAAGTACAAATCCAGATTTATTAAAATTTGATTAAAAACAGTCTCGAAGGATGATAACACAGCCTCACAAACAAAAGTTTGTCTCAGACACTACAGTAGCTACTGTAGAAAAGTTGGGTGGGCGCCAGTTGGGCCCCATATGGGTTTCCCAAATTTAAGGTGGGCCCCAGTTGGGTCTTCCCACTGGGAAATTAGTGGGCTTGTAATGCTCAACCCGGTTAGTGCCAATTCACTAAAAAAGATCGTAAAAATGTAAGATCGTTAAAAAATATTCATTACAACTTTTAACAATATTTTCCACCAAAATTTTCTTTAATGATATAAAAATTAGTTAATAACAATTGTTGCATGTATTTTTTAATTTGTTTAAACAAATCAATATTGTTTATTTGAAACTTTTCATCTAATAGAGCTAGAAAGTTGTAACTTTTTTCAAATTTTGCAACTATATAAGTGAAGTAAAGCCTAATATTAGAAAAAAACTAAAATAAAAAAATTTAAAATTGTTTAAACAAATTAATAAAATTAATTTAAAATTATAAAAAGCCTATAAAAGCCCAATACTAATAATAAACGAAAATCCACAATTATGAAAATTGTTTAAAGAAATTAATATTGTTTATTTGCAACTTTTCATCTAATTAAGCTAGAGAGCTGAAAATTTCTTTTAATTTTGCAACTTTTCAAGCTTATGAAAGCTTAATATTAATAATAAACGAAAATCCACAATCACAAAAATTGTTTAAACAAATTAATATTGTTTATTTGCAACTTTTTATCTTACTGAGCTTCAGATTTAAAATTTTCTTTTAATTTTGCAACTTTTTAAACCTATGAAAGCTTAATATTAATAATAAACGAAAATCCACAATTATAAAAATTGGTTAAACAAACTAATGTTGTTTATTTGCAATCATTCATCGAATTAAGCTAGAGAGTTTAACTTTTTCTTAATTTTGAAAATTTTAAGCCTATAAACACCCAAAACTTATAGTAAACGAAGATCCATAATTATGAAACTCTTTAAAATAAATTAATATTGTTTATTCGCAACTTAAATACAGTTAAGGAACTGTATTACAATATTGATATTAAAAATATTAATTTGTTTAAACAATTTTTATAATTGTTGATTTTATTTTACAATTAATATTGGGCTTTACTAAGATTGAAAAATTGCAAAATTAATAAAAAGTTACAACCCTGTAACTCAATTAGATGAAAAATTGCAAATAAACAATATTAATTTGTTTAAACAATTTTTATATTTTTATATTTTAGTGTTTTTCTAATATTAGGATTTACTTAACTTAAATAGATGCAATATTAGAAAAAAGTTACAACTCTCTAGCTCTATTAGATAAAAAGTTTCAGATAAACAATATTAATTTGTTCAAACAAATTAAAAAATACATCCACTAATTGTTAGTAACTAATTTTTATGTAATTAAAGGAAATTTTGGTGGAAAATGTTGTAAAAAGTCGTAATGAATATTTTTTAACGATCTTACACTTCTTTTTCGTTTATGAAGATTTTTTATGGCCCTTTAAAAAATAGTTAATAATAAAAAATTTGTCAAATAAATTATTCGATCTTATTTTGTAAACTTTCCTGAGGAGAAACAGCTTTATCCGATCGAAAAATGTTAATTTTCATGGATTTTATATCAATTCTATGAAAAAGTTCTTTTCCCCATGCATTTTGCATGGGAAACTTTGAGCGCTTTGACCGAATTTCATGAATTTTTAAACTGAAATGAAGGGAAATTGCAATATATAAAGCCAGATTGACGATAAGTTTAGTATTGAAACTATTATTTAGTAACAATTTACGTATTTGATAAAAACTGGGAACCCCAGGCTGACCCCAACTTGCGCCCACGTACAAACTGGGAATTACTGGGAACTTTTCTACACGGGAGTGTATTTCTACTTACTTTTTTTCACTGAATAATCAGATTGGTTAAAATTTTTAAAATAATCTTTAAAAAAATTGATGAAAACACGAAAAAATCGCTTTTTTAAGATTATCTAAAAAATTTTAGTTAATCTAATCATTTTGACTTTGAATGCGGATTTAGTGTAGAAAAATATACGTAGGAATACATTAGGGTAAAGACTCGGACCAAAAAATGCACATTAAAGGTCTGCAAAATCTGGAAAAGTCATGGAATTTTGTTCTAAGAAAGTCATAGCAACCCTGATAATTACATTAATTTTATTGTATAAAATGTTATTGAACTTAAAACTAAGAAGATTGTACTTTTTTAAAAAGTTGTTTACATATTTATTTAAAAATTAAAATTATAAGTCAATTTTCAGAGGGGGGCAAGCCCATACATTGCCCCCTCGAGGTATTTCTAGGGGGGGGCATTGCCCCCTGTGCCCCCCCCCGGCTCCGCCGTCCCTGCAAATAATAAAAAAATCAAAATGCTTATTGTAATATGTGTAAAAGCATACCTTTCTTAAGCGCAGTTAGACTAGAAAAACATCGAATTATTGCGAGCTGCATGACGTCGTTAATAAATGAAACATATGATAAATGATTTGGGTAATAAATAAAACAATTTAAGTGTAAACGATCTGAAAAAGGAATAAATTTTATGAGTTAAGCCAATTCATTCCACTTAGGACCGTGTTTCTCTTAAGTGAATGATACAGAATGTTGTTTTCGCAGGTTCGAATGAAAGAGAAGTACAATGAAGGATGGAGAGATAGAGGAGAAGCTACACTGAAAATAATTAAGGCAAAGAGAGTACGAATCTGTGGAGAAGCGATAAATTTCGATCAGCCAGTTGGTCGAGACTCTCTGAAGAAGAAGAGGCCGTTGTACAACGATCTTTTACGACATCAATATCGAGGACGTCCTAAGCTCAGATTGTCCTCTTTTGGTACCTTCTCCACTTGCATTTCCTTTTTTACCTTTTTCCACTGAACCCTTGTAAATCACGCACCTTCTGCTTCTCCCTGGAGCAAATCTCGTAGTCTGCAGGCTTCTCGCGACTGCCAATCGACTAATGCGTACATTTCCCTCCTTCTGAATATTAAAGAAATTCAGTCTGTGAGCAAATTTGTAAAAAAAAGCTGATCGAAATTTTACTCTGTTTTGTATTAAACTCTATATTTTTGGGCGCCTTTTTGTTCTATTATTTTGCAATATTGAATACTCATGTAATATGTATTTTATTTCAAATTTCACTTTTACTGGTTTACATTTTTATTCAACTTGTTTCTTCTTCTTGATTACTTATTATCGTAACTATTTCTATTTTTTTTTATTTTCCGTACTCCTTTAAGGAAACAGGAAACTTGTATCGACATGTATTGAAATGCTCTAGCCGCAATAGAAAAGGAGAGAAAATATACCAGAGGCAATTCCTTTGCAAAATTCGCTTTTCTCAAAGCTCTTTTTCCGGCACTTATTTTTCTGAAGCTTGGCGCACGTCGGAGAACAAAAAGAATTAGAGCAGAATCGCGGTAAAGGATGGACCTGTTTTCCGGGAGGAGGTGCAAAATATTTTCTCCAGGAACCGAAACCACCGAGAAAGTGGAAGTATGGACGATCGCAGGAAACATCTGCTCCAGTTAACTTGGCGCTATGTTTCTGAAATTTACTTCTTCTTCCCTATGAACATTCGAAAGTACGAAAATTGCTGTAGATTAAACACTCTTAAAAAATTTACTAATGACATCTTCTTCACATATAAAAAGCAGTTCTTAAAAGATTTCAACTGACACAATCAGTAATTAAAACTTCAAATTAATGCAAAAAAAACTGGAAGTTTAATGTAAATAAATTTAAAAATAATTTGATATTTTGTAAAACAGAGAATTTAGAATAAAACGGATGAAGTCTGAAAATAATAAATATGAAGAATAAATCGGGGAAAAATCTTAGGTTTTTGGAACTTCAGTGTATATATTAATTCATTAATTATATCACTGATCAAAGGCGACTAATGGACAAAACACAATGCATATAAAATGCATACGAGTCGTCCACTTCTCAGAGATTTTTATCAACGGAATCGCGAATATTTCAAGAGACCTAAATGGGTCCTTTCTATTTTCTGTTTTGCTCTTTGCAAACAATATGTTAGGCATCGATATGTACCAATATGTGTTCATGTGTGAACACGATCAAAAGATTTTAAGCCCTTTGTGACTTCTCGTAATCCATCTTTGGAGCTAGTGGAGCGTGAACTCAAGTGCCACTTAAGCGGTAACAATAAAGCGTAACCTTCAACGTAAAGTATTCTTGGGCCGGCCTATGTTAACAGAGAACACTTGAGATTTTCGCAAAAAACGATAAGCTTTTTAGATAAATCACAGCTGTCTTCTTGTTCGCAAAATTAAGTTACTTTAGTTACAAATCTAAACTTTAGAGAATGGAAATTGTTTTATAACGTTCATATACTTTTTCTTTGTGTATTATTTATCTCATCATTTGGACACTTCTTGTGACGCTATATTTGATTTTTAATTATTCATTTTAATTTAATTGTAACTTATATTTCAATAACATTAAAATTACTGCAAAAATTTATTTTTAAGATTTGATAAATAAAGGATCAATAATTATACCAGAATTTTAATTTTTGCGCTTTTAAGAAATTGGCGCCATGATTAAGAAAACCGCATAGACAAAATGATAATGATCGGGTTAAAAAAGTTAGACTGAACTAACTGCAAAAATGTACTTTTAAGACAAATTAAACAGAGCATGTTTAGTTTTAAGAAGAATTCGCTTCTGAATTTAAATATGGAGAATATTCGATCCATTGAAGGACATCAGTCTTCACATTATACTCGTTTTGTAATGACGCTTTTAAATTTTGACGTAGTTACTATGCAACGGAAATAAATGAATTTTTTTATGAAACTACATGGAAAAAAATTTTGGTAAAAATTCATGTGCTGTTCACTATAAAAGCGTCATAATTGACAGTCTCCTAAATTGTAAGACAGCACGGTAAAATTTAGAAGACTGTCAATTATGCCGATTTTATAGTAAACAGCACAGAAATTTTTACCAAAATTTTCTCTCAATGTAGCCTGAAGGAATAACGAACCTTGTTATCAAAACGTCGCTAAGACTACGACAAAAAATATAACCGTGTTTATATTTTTTTTTTCAAAAAACTCTTTTCTTGCCGCATGGATTGAATTTAATTTTCTCCATAAACAAAGGATCAATAAATAAACCGGGATTTAAAGTTATGCACTTTTAAAGCGAAGAAAACCAAAGAAAAACTTTTATAACCAGGGTGTCTACTAACCGGGAAAACCGGGAATTAACCGAGAATTTAAATTGACCGGGAAAAACCGGGAATGAGCCATGAATTTTCTGTCAAACCGGGAATTTTCTTTCTGGGCTAATAAATTTGACTAATATTTCAATTTGTTTAATAAATAAAGATAATAACATTATGCATTTTGAACCAATCTGATTATGCGTTTAAATTTTGTGTAATTATGTGACAATTATGTAATTGAAAAATAAAAAATATACATTAAAAATTAAAATATAATATTACATTGCATAATAGTTTATACAGTTATGGGCAATTCTATTGAGTGCTTTCAATTATCAATTATTTTCATCATATTTCAATTATTTTCTTCGATAGTCAATAATTCTCGTCTTTTTTCAATTATCGATTACGTTCTTGAAGCTTCAATTCAATTCTTGAATTATTCAACTATTTTCAGAAATTCACAATTATTTTCTTCAGCTGACAATTATTCTTTTCAATTTTCAATTATTTTCTTCAATTTCCAATTGTTTTCTACAATTCTCAATTATTTTCTTCCATTTTGAATTATTTTCATTAATTTCAAATTATTTCTTCATTTCTCAATTGTTTTCTTCGATTTTCTAATATTTTCTTCAATTGCCAATTATTTTCTTCAGTTTTCAATTCTTTTCTTTAACTTTTAATTTTAATTTTCCTCTATAATCAATAATTCTCGGCTTTTTTCAATATTTTTTTTCAATTATCAATTATGTTTTTGAAACTTCAATTCAATTCATCAATTATTATTCAACAATTTTCATAAAATCACATTTTCTTCAATTTCAAATTATTTACTACAATTTTTAATCAATTTCTTCAAATTACAATTATATTCTTCATTTTTTATTGTTTTCTTAAAATTCTATAATTCCTGGATTGTTCAATTTCTTTTTTCTTCAATTATCATTTATTTTCTTCTACTTTCAATCCCATTGTTCAATTCTTAAATTATTTTCTTTAATTCTCAATTCAATTCCATTCTTCAATTTTCAATTGTTTTTTTCAATATTCAATAACTCTAGGCTTTTTACAATGATTTTTTTTAAATTCTCAATTATTTTCTTCACTTTTCAATTATTTTTTCATCTTTTTTTCATATTTCTTTTAATTTCTAGATTACTTTCAATTTTCAATTTCTTCTCAATTTTCTTCAATATTTAACAATTCTCAGCTTTTTTAAATTATGTTTTTCTTTTAATTTTTATTTAAATTAATCATTTTTAAATTATTTTCATCAATTCGCAATTCTTTCCGTCGATTTCTAAATTTTTCTGCTGTTTTCAAATATTGTCTTTAATTTTTAAGTACTTTCTTCAATTTTCAATTATTTTCTTTAATTTTTAATTATTTTGTTCAATTTTTAATTGTTTGTTTCAATATTTAGTAATCTCGTCTTTTTTCAATTATTTTTTTTCAATTGTCAGTTATTTATTTCATGTTTCAAAACCTCCTTCAATTTTCAATAATTTTCTTCTATTTTCAATTTAATTGTTTAATTGTTCAATTATTTTTTTCAATTCTCAATTAATTTCTTTAAATAACAATTCTATTCTTCAATTTTTAATGTTTTCTTCAATATTAAATAATTCCTGTCATTTTCCATGTTTTTTTAATTAAAAATTATTTTCTTCTTTTTTCAATCCAATTGTTCAGTAATTTTCTTTAATTCTCAATTATTGTATTTGAATTTCAATTTTATTTCTCAATTCTCAATTACATTCTTTTTTTAATGTTCAATAATTCTCTGTTTTTTTTATTTCAATTTCAATATTTAATTTTCAATTTATTTCTTCAATTTTGAATTATTAACTTAAATTTTAAATTATTTTTTTGGTTTTTCTATCTAGTTGACCAATTTTCAATTATATTCTTTGAATTTAATAACCATTGTTCAATTTTTTTAATTATTGTTCAATTGTAGATTAATATTTACTTTTTTTTTAATTTTGTTTCTAATTGTCAAATATCTTTGTCATTGTTCAATTATTTCTTTTCATTATTAATTATTTCTTTTTATTATTAGTTGTTTCTTTTAATTCCTAATTATTATTTTTTTGTAAAGTTTAATATTTAATTCTTCAGTTCTTAATTATTTTCTTTGAATTTCAATTATTTTCTTCAATTATCAACTGTTATCTTCAATTTCTGTAGCCATTTGTAGGTCTATTTATACTTAAAATAAATTTTAAGTTAACAAGAGAAAAAACCGGGAAAAATAGGAACAAAAACTGGAAAAAACGGGAATTTTGTGGGACGAAATTAGTAGGCACCCTGATAACCTAAAAAAGCAAAAAGGACTAAATTTCAAAAATCAACCATTTTTTATATTCAGCCGTTTTTATCTTGCAAACTGACATTGATGTTTTTCTTGATAATAGGCATTAAGGTCGAAAATTTTCTTGAAAAAGTAGACTAAAAATTAGTGATTTAACAGAAATAAAGGATTAATAATTAAACTAGAATTTACACTTTTGAACTTTTAAACCAAGCTGTTTTCATTGTTAAATTAAAAAAACTGTGGATAAGGGGTCATATGAAACAGCTTTGAAATAATCCAAGCACTTCTTCCAGGAATGTATTTTTGAAAACGTTCTTCGAAAATTGGAGAAGAAATGTCCTTAGAACGTTTTAAAGACGTTTTCAACTTATATTCAATTGATATGTTTTAAGAACGTAAATAATAAGTTTCTAAAACATTCTAGAAACATTCTATGTCTGGTCATTTGACGTTTTTAAAACATATATCATTTAACATATTTGGACATCCAGCAATGTCCTTCAGAAAATAAATTTTTTTTAAGTCCGTGATAATAAAAATTATTCTAGTTTAAATTTGGAATAAAATTCCTAATTTTATTTTTAATTGAAAATTTGTAATTTTTAATATGGGACTTCAAATTTGTTTATTAAAATAATGCAATTATATTAAAAGAGTAATAAGACTGTCGGACAGTGGGTTTTTTATTTTAAGCAAAATATACATTAGATTACGATCCGACGATTCGAGAACGAACGTATCTAATGCACATTGCTTAAAATATAAAATCGACTGTCCGAAAGTGTCATTACTTTTTTAATATTTAATAAACTCAGATGTAAAATATTCACACAAAATAAGCAATTATATTAAATGAAAGGCAGAAGTAATTTATTTATTTATATAAAGCCGCGCGACTTTAACAATAAACATTAAAAAAGAAATGACACTTCACAAACTTATATTTTATAAGTCAGCACTCACAGCGACAACAGTGCCATGAGAGTTTATCGCACTAATGATATTTTATCAACTCTTTTAGATTCACCGACCGTTGATCGTAAATTACCCTTCTAGTCACATCACAGCCAATAAACTCTACATTATAAATAATTAAATTTAAAACTGAATTAATTAATACTTACTAAGTGGACATTCTGTGTATTACACTAACACATTTTCAATAAACATTTATTAAATTTTATTTATCACACATTTTTCTCTATCATCATTAAAACTTTTTTCATAGGAGAAAATATGTCTGAGAAAATTATTATTTTTATGAAATCGCAATTTTAGAAATTGGGAAAAGTGTGTTTTTTCATAAATTCTGGCCAGTCACACCTTTCAACGTCAAATTGGCGTGTTAATTGATTGAAACTATTTTCATCCCAGGTGAAAGCGGCAATTTTTTTGTTGAACGAAGTCATAAACGGTATTTTTAAAAACTTTATGAATCATATTTTAATGAACTTTACCGTAAAAAGTCGAGGCGACTCGTTTGAGTAGAAAACGGCTTGCTTGGTTGGGATGTCACGATGCTGGAAAACTGAATCGTAAAACAATGAAAAGTTGTATATGAATGTATGGCAATTCGGCGCTTGGCTTGACATATTGGAAATATTGATCTCGCGGTATGTCGCCTCACTCGTCCCCAGAGTCACATTTCAGAATGTATTTCATCGCTCGACCTGTTCTATGATTTAGTGTTTCGCATACGAAATTTAGAAAGAGTTTACTCTAAATTTTTGTAATAATGAATTAAACAGTATCCTTTCCAAATAAGGTTGTTCATACAATTTAATTATGATTTACATAAAACTTTTGTTACATCCCGACCTAAGGCATAATTAAACAATAATTGAATTTAATTACAAAAACAATATTTTAAGTTCTAAAGGATGGTTTACCGATTAATGTTTATTTTTATGTTTGGGCTCGTTGTCTTTAATCCTAATAATTGTTCTAAATTTTAGATTTTTTTGGCCTTGCGTTTTTCTCATCAATGTCTTGTCGAATTAAAAAGAAGTTTGAAAGCGCCACACGTCTTTTAAAACATTCAAACTTCACAAGGAACAAAAAGTGGACATTTTCTTAAAACAAATCGGTTTATCCAGATTATTATCACCCTCGTCGTGACCTGAGGCTACGTAAAACGATTCCCTTGGATAGTAATGTCATATACGAACCGACATAAGCCTTATGAAGGTTGGCGCATACCCTCCAGCTATTCTAATTTTTACGGCTTCAAATTTTACGACCCTCGCGGGCTCTATAACTATATTCTAACAGTAAAAAATATACTTACTGGCAATTTTTTAAAAAATGGATCTGTAATTAATGCTGATTTTATCGCTTTGATATTATTCAAATTTAATTTATCAATTTTTTTATCAAGCAGTTTGATGAAAAAAAGACATTTTTAAGGTATTGAGCTAATAAGATTTTAATGTCACCCTTGAAAATACATTTAGAAAATTGTTTTCTTCTTCTGTTTATTTTTATTTCAAAAAAATAACTCAAGGTTAGTTTAACACTATTGTAAAAAAAGTGGAACTTTCTGCTATTTGACATTTATGTTGTTCTTAATAGCTATTAATTCAAATAAACCGAAGTAGGAAAGTGTGTTGGTCGAATGAAGAAAAATAATAAAGGCACAAAAGGGAGGAAGGAAGTGAATGAGAAAGAATGACTGAGGTTTCCGATGCGGGAAAACTACTAACTGTTAAGAAAGAAAAAACCAATTGAAATATCACAGTCCAGTATGTTTTGTAAATCACAATATATCTTTACAATTTTAGGTAATAAATAAATTTTAAAATTATGATGTAAAAAAAAGTTTTAATATTTTCAATGAATTGGTATAATCAAAAGTGAGATTTTAAACAATAAAATTTACTTAGTCCTTAAAATACGTATATAGTTCACGTTTTGTACTAATTTTGAAACTGTTTTAGATTTGGAAAATCACTGGAAAAGATTTGGGTGAACCTGCACTTTCTTCTAAGGAGTTGTTATACCTTCGACTCCCCTACTTTCTCAAGTTTTAAGTCTTAATCCCCCATGAGACTTAATTAAGTTATAACTAAGAAGGAACTGTCACTTTAACATGTACATAATAGAGGTGTTAAATAATTCAAAATTGTACAATGGTCATTTGTTAGAGAGAGTCTATCATCCTGTATAATGTATATATATATGTTCGATAACTTGCTCTCGAGAATACTATCATGTACGGTTGTACACATTTGTATCACACGTGTGCTTGTATACCATCTAATGACTGTTTAGACTCCTTAGAGTAAATATATAGCAACATAACGACATCCTGTTACCGGACTTGTCCTTCCGGATTCTGACTATGAATAAGCTTTGCTGAATCACTTATTCACCGTGAACCCAGAGACCTACATCTATTCTATTATCTTCCGTCAGGCAACAAGTTTCTCTTCCTTTTACTTTTTGTAATGTTATATCATACCAATTTATCCATACTTCAGTTTTATTTTCTTATAATATCATTATGCTTGTTTTGAGTTTTAAGGATAGTAATATTGATTTCATCCCTTAAACCTTAAAAGGACGTTTTCTACCCTTTAACCCTTTCACACCCAAGCAAAGTTGAGCAATTAAAAAAACAAAAGGAAAGAAGTTCTTATATTTTTTGGGGTAGCTGATTCAATATGGCGAACGAATTTTGAAAAGTGTTTAAAATCGCTTAAAAATGGTTACTCAGGGGTTTTTGGGTCGTTGATTACAAATTCAGTTTTAGTTTTTAAAAATACAAAATGTCGGATTTAAAATGGCGGACAAATTTAAAAGAAATATTTTAAATTGGTTACATGGGGGTTTTTGAGGTCACTGATAACGTCTTTGCTGTTTTAAAATTACGTTGACAAATTTTACATGCCTTATTTTTATCTAAGAAATACACGTGTTTACAAATCTCTTTATCCATACATCAGTCTTATTTTATTTAGATTTGAATTCATTGACATTATTTGATTGAATCACAATCTTTATCTGACAGAATTTCTCTTCTGCATTTCGTCAATCTTTTTTTTATCTGTCAGCAGTGCAAGTACATGACGGATATAATAAAAACCACCGGAAATCGTCTTTTCTTCCAATGTACGATGCAGAGAGAGTATTTGAAATCTCGTGCAAGAATTCACGGTACGAAAAAGCAATAGATGTTATGTGAAAAGCGTGCTGACGGCAGATGGGCCCACACGTTTGCAGTCCCTTTATGCCCAGTCCCCAAGAAGCGTGGTGATCTTCAAATATACATGGAAAGATCTTGTATCAAATTTCCCTAGTGGGCAGAGTCGCATCTTGTGTACTATATACGTTGTTGCATTTCCCTCTGCGCAGATAAGAAAAAACACCTTTTTCTCCCAGGTTTGACTATTCTGACGTAGGCATTTACAATCAAAACGTACCTGTGAAGTATCTGTAAACCTTTTTTCTTTAAAAAGTCAAGGCTTTAAAAACTGTGTCACTTCTCGAAATCGAAAAGTAAATTTAATGGAAAAAACTGAAGCAGATAGAAATAAGATAGATGCAAATGTAGGGAAATATATGCATACACAATGAAAAATATTTAAACTCTGTGACGCGAAAAAAAATTGTCACGCACGTAATATTTGATTGAATTAATTTAAAATCGTTCGTTTTTAAATTAGTTGTATAAATAGTGTTAAATTACAAATAGCCATCAAATACGTAATATCTTAAATTATTATCTAGTAATGGGTTTATGTAATTATTATTACAAGATTTAATGAATTTCATGAAGTGTAATGGAATTGAGTAGTGACGAGGAAAGTACACGCTCCCCTTTAAGGACTTTTAAGATAATTATTAAGAAGGGAATTTGGGGATAAAATAAATAAAAGTGAAGTCAACAGAGACGGTTCATTAAGTATCCTTTCTTCCATAAAATTTTTTTTCTGTAGCACGAACCGATAAAACGGAGGACAGACCAGTATATGCAATCTGTTATTTAGATTCTTACACATACCAGTACTATTTGTTAATTAGAGAATATGCAATCTATTACATTAAACATGCTTTCAAAATGTAGCCCATTATCTTTCGATTATTGAAGAGCAATACATAACATGTAACTAATACTATAAATTTTACCAAATATACAAAGCCTAATTAACATCAATATCAATAACGTATAAAAAGAAAAAAATATTTGTAAGATTGGAATACGAAAACTAAAAATTAATATCGTTGGATAGATTAAAATATAGCCTTACTGTAGAAGAAAATTTATTATCAGTAATATCAAAAAATTCCATAGAAGGATCGCACTTCTCAAAAACAAGATTTCTAGATTTTAACATTTTGTATAAAGGGGCTTGATACTCAATGAAATATCTAGGAAAGTCTAAGTGAAATGCTATATAATGCCTAGTTGTGACTATAGAAATGTTAAAATCTAAATTTTTAAGTAACTGAGGGGCGTCAATCAAAGAATTCGTTAATTTAAATCCTAGTTTGCAATTAAAAGTCTCTCTTCTAGAGTCACAACTGAAAACCTATACGGCACCAATCTTTTTAATTAGAACCACGAAGAGGGTAGGAATTATCAGATATAAAAGTACAATATTTAAGCATTTTTTTAAAAATTTTTCTAAAAGATTATTGACTCGTTTTAGGAAAGGCTCCCATAATATCGACGCATACTCCAAAATAGACCTAACATTTGTGTTAAATAGTATAATTAAAATTTTAGGATTCTGGAAATTTATCGTTTTTTTTTATAAGTAAACCTCTGATAAGATACTACATTGCATTTTAAAAGATTAATCTTCAATTTATTTGCACAACACCAATTTGAGAGAGAATTAAAATTAGCTTGTAACGTAAAACAATCATTCACGGAACAAATGATCTTATAAACCTTAAAATCACCAACAAACAGGTGTTTAACAGATTTTAAAATAATTACATATGAATAAAATAGCATAAAAAGTTGTAACGTAAGACATCGAAAATTAGGAGTCAAATGCAACTACTTTACATAAATGTTGGTTTTTTCCTTCCATTTGTAAGTATTAAGACAAGTAAATGATCCAGGGAAGGTCAGTAGAATAAAGTTCACAAAATATGCGTCATAAAAGCGACGTTTCGTCGACTTGGGTTTGTCGACCTCATCAGGCTACAAATTTATTAACAAAAAACACTGATTACACGTCGGTCAATTTTTTAAAAAAATATTAGCAAATAACAACTTTACAATAATTAATTACCTTGTAAGTTAAAACATGTATATATTTTAACTAGTCAAGAATTAAAATTTTTTTGTTTAAAAAAACACTTTGTTAAACTTTTAAAACTTTTTGACAAAAATTAATTTTCTGTTCTTCGAACAGCATCGCACGGCGTTTGAGAGACAACTAAATATTACAAATTTTATGAAACGAAGATTTCAAAGTCGAAAGATAGAATCGTTGACAAAACGTTATAGTCAATGACCTTAAACGAAAACAAATTACAATTTTAGATATAATTCTAAAGTCAAGACTTTAATCTACCAAGTAAAAGGGAAATAAACTTTATTTAATTAAAACGCATCTGATTTTTTGTTTAAAGTGTTGCGATTACAATTGACATGAATATTTTCGGAAATTATTCTTTTTCTCCAGTTATGTTCAAAATCCAAAATTTTTGCATTGTCCTAGTCAAATTCATGACCAAAAGAATTTTGTTGAAGACTAACTACAGAATTTGGATTCTTTTTTGTTTTATGTTCGTTAATGGGAGTGCAGAAAGTACGTTTTGTTTCGCCAATGTAAGTCGCTGGACAGTGTTTACAATCAAACTTATTGACCGTATTTGTGCAGTCGTCTTTTTTCATAATATCTTTTCCCAGTCTTACAACAGTGCTTGAATCTTTTTTGATAAGAGGAATAGATGTGATATAGTGGTTTTTTAAAATATTTGACAATTTAAAAAAACAGAACTTTGGAAAAGGTAAACAGATTTTAGGGATACACCTATATATATCATTTTCACTGTTTTTATTTTTATTATCTATTTCTAAAACTTTAATTTTGTTTAAACGAATTTTTATTTGTTTTTCAATAAAGATGAATTTTATATTTTACTCCTTCTGAAATCAAAGATTTTTAAGTTTTAATTATTCAATAATTGAACTTACTGGATTAATTAAGTCTTTTAATATTAATTTAATGTATTAAAATCAATTATTTAATAATTAAGACTTAAAAATCTCTGATTTCAGAAGGAGTAAAATATAACATGCATCTTCGGGAGTACAATATAACAAGTTGTCCGAAAAAAATTGTGTCAAAATGATACGGGCCCTAATTGTTTATTTTTAAAATAGATTTCACTCTTATTAAATTCTTTGAATGGAACTTTTTGTGTGACAAAGAAATTGCTCTATCTACTAAGTTAAAAACAATATTCTTTTTTTGTTGTATAGGATGATCAGAGAGGAAACTGATTAATCTGTCAGAGGAAGTCGGTTTTTTGTACCAGTCAGTAATTATGCAATTATTTTCTTTTATTAACGTCAAGTCAAGAAAATTAATTCTATTATTGTCTTCAATTTCAAAGGTAAATTGCAAATGTTTCTCATAAGAATTAAAAATACTGATAACACTTTCAATGTATTTTCTGTTAATACCCATAAACGTGTTATCAACATATTTAAAATAAAAAATAGGTACAATATTGTATTTTTCTTTTAAAATTTTAAGACAGTCAACCTCAAGATCTTCCATAACAATGTCAGCAAAAAGTGGAGAAATTGGTGAACCCATTGGAGTCCCATGAATTTGTTTGTAAAACTTTCCATTAAATTGAAAATAAGTATTCTCGAACAAAAATTTTGTACAGTCAATTATATCATGAAATGGGATCTTACACTTTTGATTTAATACGTTATAACGTCGATCCAAACTACGTACAACTGAATCGCATGATACATTTGTAAAAAGTGAACAAACATCTAGTGAGAGAAATACCATATCATCGCTTATATAAAGGTCTTTTAATTTTTGTTTTAATTCAAAGCTGTTGTTAATATATGGGAGGCAGGTAGTGGAATACTATTTTTTAATTGTTTATATAAAAATTTTGATAAAGAATATGTTGGACTATTGACGAGTGAGATAATGGGACGCAATGGTACGTCTTGTTTATGTATTTTGGGAAGACCATAAGCTCTAGCTAAATCAGTGTCAGTCAAGGTCAAGTCGTTATTATGGTATTTTTTATCCAACAAATCTTCGTCATTTAAATTTTTTAGAATCTTCGAAGTGTTTGATCGTAAATAGCAATTACTTTACGACTCACATTAATACGTTATGTAGTTAATAATTCATGACCCTACTGAAAAATCCTATATAGGATCCTACATAGGATCCTATATAGAATCCATATGGATTCCTATGAGAATCCACGTAGGATCCTATATAGGTATTGTCCTATAGGAATCCATGTGGATTCTTATAGGAATCTATGTGGATTCCTATAGGTCGCCTATAGGACACGTCCTATATAGGATCCTATGTGGACTCTCCTATAGGAATACATGTAGGATCTCATATAGGATCCTACATAGGCGTCCCAAAAAATTTTTGTACACCCCCCTACATAAGATCCTACGTAGGTTCCCATATAGGATCCTATATAGGATCTTTTATGGGCGCCCAAAAAAAATTATGAACACAGAATTAATTGTTTTTTTTTAACAACTTTATTCAAATATACATTAAGCACCATTATAAGGACCAAAAATATTTACTGCGCAGGCGTAAGTATTGTAGAATACGTAAAAGACGACTGCGCATGAGGAAGGGGTAGGAGGGTGTACAAAAATTTTTTGGGACGCCTATGCAGGATCCTATATGAGATCCTACATGTATTCCTATAGGAGAGTCCACATAGGATCCTATATAGGACTTGTCCTATAGGCGACCTATAGGAATCCACATAGATTCCTATGAGAATCCACATGGATTCCTATAGGACAATACCTATATAGGATCCTATATAGGATCCTACGTGGATTCTCATAGGAATCCATATGGATTCTATATAGGATCCTATGTAGGATCCTATATAGGATTTTTTAGTAGGGGATAGTATTTCGAGTTGTAATAAAATTTGAATTAACAACAAACTTAAACAAATATACATTCAAAATCAATTTATTATACTCATAAAAATATTAAAATTAAACGGATCCGTTAATTAATTATTAAAAAAATTCATAAATAAAATTATTCGTTACAGTTCAAATACAAATCTCTACCCAGCACACGCCTTCTTTCGTCAAAATTTATCAATTATATCTACAATTATTTGTCAGAAATATAGAGAAACGAACAATAATAATTTATAAACATTAATGAACATTTAAGAAACGATCGCCCAGAAAATGCATATATTTATATACATATAAATAAATTTAGTTTACTTGACGGCAGTGGAGATCGAAGTGGTGGTTTCCCAAATCCTTTACCTTGAATACAGATTTCCCGGACACTTTTCTATTAGTCCTCAAATTCGGCAAGGTACATACAGGGCAGTAAATATTCCGTCGTTTAATTTGTTCTATCGACCAACAGAAGTTCCTCTGTATTCTTTTCCTGCCTCACTCCAGAATTGATCACCAGGCGTCCCTTCTTATCCGATCCTCAGTTCACAAATTTAATAAAAAAAGCCACACTATCAACAAATAGAAATCCCAATTATAATTAATTTTTATTTTTCAACTTTTATCAACCAACGAAAAATATCAATTTTCAATATACTTTATTTAATCAAATTTAATTCTTACCTTCAGTGTCTCTGGCTAGCACTTAAAGCGTGACTTGGATCCTGCCGTCAGTCTTGTATGAATTTGGCGATCGAATGATCGATAGAAATTGAACAGCCGACGGCTAGGTCCTGTAGAATCAAAATATTGATTTTACGCAACTCGTGCCACGCCTCTTAGAAACTACCTAATGACACCGAAAATGAATCTATTTTTCAAATAAGGAGAAACATTTTAAACGTGAAATTTGAATCAACTCTGGAGCGAATTTGATTTTAGAGAACGTCACACTTCAGAGTCAAAACAACTGTTGTAGACTTTTCCTAGATATTAAAGCGAAAACAGTTTTTTAAAATTTTATATTAATTTTTTTTTTGAAAGTAATTATAACATTTTTGTTGTTGCAAATTGACATCAGTTGAATTTCTTATTAAAAACGGTACTATACATATAATAAATCTTGATATAAATTGACACTAAAATTTCCAGCCGTTTGCCAAGATCGGCATTCTTCTTGTTCTGCTCAAACAAAGGAGTCAATAAAAGTGAAAAGTACGTCTGAAAATGAGTAATAAATTTTTTCAAACTACATATCGTATTTTGGCAGAGTTTTAGCTGGCTTAGCAGCAATTGAGCGATTGAGCTGTATGTATTTTCTGACGTTCTTGGCATCCAGCACATAAAGGCAATTTATAAGAAAAGGAAGAAAAGAAGAACTATCGCGCACTGCAAATGTCTGGCGAACGTCTCGACTTCACGATCTTCCGGCTGGTGTCAGTTAGCTTGGACACAAAATACCGGAGGTAGTAGCATCTTTCCTTCTATTCTGTCCAAAGAAGCTCAATCAATTTGGTCCCTACAAGCAGCTCGATAAATCCTTCAAAGGGAGAAGGTACCCGGCGCCACAATATAAAGGCTCCGCAGAACGAGCTAGTTTCCTGCCGCTCTATCTTTAAGATACCCACCATGTTCGAAAGATACCGACTCGGCTCTGGATTCAGGAAACTTCCTCGGGTATATAATGGCCGCGTGTAGCTTTTTGGTGGGTTGGGCAGACTTTGGAAGCGACACCCCTGGGACAAATATATTATTACTAACGCGGAGGAGCCGCGAGTTTTCGTTCAAGTCTGCAGTGCTCCAGAAAGTGAGAAATTACTAACTGTATTACCAGTTTCCAACATAATAATACTGGATTATTTAATATGTTTTTGTCAATTAATTTAATCAAGGATTAAAACATCGCAATTTATTGATATCACGAATCAAAACAATATTTTAGGATGTGACGGAATTTTATATTATATGCTGAATGCTCTGCATTATCATATTATGCACTGATAATTATTGAAATAAAATTAGGCCTGGGCGGTTATGGAAAAAACCCAAATAACCGAACTGAACCAGTTATTGAAGAACAGTCAAATAACAAGTTATTTAAGAGTAGAAGAATAATATTAAAAGTAAATTAATTTTAAAGTTGAATTTCAAATTAAAATTAAATATTAAGATTGTGTTTAGAAAAATGAATGTGAAAAATTAATTTTTAAAAGCACTTTGAAACATAATGTATTTTTTACTACAATTTTACTACTCAAAAGAAAAATTTACCTTTTTAATAGGTTTAAAAGATAATACATTTACATTTGTGACGCGCTTCGAAGAAAGATATCTTAACTAACAGAATAAAATTATATAGTTTATGTTTTTGATTGTTTCATTTTAATTATTGGATTTTTTTTAATTTTGTAAAATCAAAAATACTTTGTATTATTTTAGGTGTAATGAAGACTTAAACCCTAATTAAATTTGCACTAAAAGTTAACCTTTTTTATTGTATTTTCATTTCGAACATACCAAACATAACCTAAAACTTTTTGCTGTTAAAGATACTTTCTTTTTGCGCTGAATACGGATCTGAAGTTTAAAATGTTCAATTACGTCAAGTTTTTGAAAAAAGTGGTTGAAACCACCCAAATATGCGTTTTTGGCAGTTTTTAAAAAATTATTGTGCTAAAACTGTATGTGTCAGAAACTTCGCTCATTTCAGAAATTAGAGCCTGAAGTATGCCCTTTCAAATGAGCTATAGGTGAAATTGATTGCATCAACACTTAAGGAAGGGAGTTTGTTTATGTCTAAAGGTTTTTTGAAAAAAACAAAAAAAAACATCACTTAAGTGCAGTGCACCGATTTTCTTCAAACTTGGTACACTATTAAAATAGCGAAAAATATTTCACACGTATTTTTTTGGATATGCTTGTTTTGAGTTTTAAGGGTTGTAATACTGATTTCATCCTTCAAACCTTAAAAGGAAGTTTTTTAATCTTTAACCCCTCCATAACCAAGCAAAATTGAGCAATTAAAAAAACAAAAGTAAAAAAGTTCTTATAGTTTTTGGGGTAGCTGCAGTGGCGTAACAATAGGAGATGCAGGGGAACCGAAACATCAGGGCCCCGGGTGCTGGGGGCCCCCAAAAATGAAACAGATTAAGTTTTTTTTTTTTTTTTAGAATTCAATACCGCTTTAGATTCCGAGAGGCCCCAAATTTTTTTTTCCCATCAAGGCCTCGAGTTTTCTAGTTACGCCACTAGGTAGCTGATTACGAACCCGGTGTTAGTTTTAAAAAATTCAACATGACGGGCCCAAAGTGGCGGATGAATTTCGAAGAAGTGTTTAAAATCGCTTAAAATTGGTTACTCAGGGGTTCTTGGGGTCGCTGATTACGAATTCAGTGTTAATTTTTGAAAATTAAAAATGTCGAATCCAATATGGCAGACAAATTTTAAAGAAGTGTTTAGTATCGCTTAAAACTGGTTACTCGGGGGGTTTTTTGGGTAGCTGCCCGCGTAGGGAAATAAAATGGGTCAAATCAAGAAAACTATGGGCTAAATCGTTTGCCAATGAATAGCATGATTTCACCCACGGTCCGACTATGGGAAATATCAAGCCAACCATTGCTTATTTTCCATACACTCTGTCAAAGACTCCAAAAGCTATAAAACGACAAAAAATAATGCCAAGGTAATTTTTCAGAACATAAAACACTAATTCCACTTAATAACCTTAATTTGTCCAATTTTCAAAATTAACAACATCAAATAACAGCGGCCGTGGCGGAAATCGTTACAACAATGGGCACAGAAAAAAGTTAAAACTCAAATCTCTAATCATTTTTTACAGTTTAAAAAACTTTCTAAACACCACCAAAACTGAATTCAAACATATAAATTACATTTTTCAAATTTTTAAAATATACAAGTCTAAGCCCAAAGGACCGTGGCATAAATCGTACCAAACATGGGTAGAGAAAAAAGTCAAATTTTAATCTCCTATTCAATTTTTTCAACAGCAAAGATGATACAGAACAATTAAAAAGAGATTATGCCCAAAAATAATTATTTTCCACAAGTTTCAAAATATACAAAAACCAAATTCAAAGAACCATGGCAAAAATCGTACCAAACGTGGGTCATAAAATGAATAAATTTTCAGTCACCTATTTAATTTTTTAAATAGTAAAAATTATATAGAACATAGCAAAAAAATGATTTATCCCACAAAAACTATTTTCTGCAAGTTAAGAATATACAAGAAGCATATTCCAAGGGCCATGGTACAAATCGTACTAAACATAAGTAAGAGAAAAATTAAATTTTCATCACCTACATAATTTTTTAATTAGTTAAAATGAGACAGAACAACTATTTAAAAATTAGATAGGTGATACTAGTTTTACTTTTTTATTACGCAATGTTTCGTACGATTTGTGCCATGGTCCTTGGAATTTGCATCTTGTATATTTTGAAAATTGAGAAAAATAATTTTTTTGGGATAAATATTTTTTTGCTATGTTCTGCATCATTATTACTATTATAAAATTTAAATAGGAGATTAAAATATGACTTTTTTCTCTACCCATGTTTCGTACGATTTGTGCCATGGTGCTTGGAATTTTGTGCTTGTATATTTTGAAACTTATAGAAACTAATTTAATGGTGCTAAATCATTTTTTGGCTATGTTCTATATAATTTTTACCATTTAAAAAATTAAATAGGGGACGGAAATTTGATTTTTTTACGTCCTATGTTTGGTACGATTTGTGCCATGGTTCTCTGAATTTGGTTTTTGTATATTTTGAAACTTGTGGAAAATAATTATTTTTGGGCAGAATCTTTCTTTAATTGTTCTGTATCATCTTTGCTGTTGAAAAAATTGAATAGGAGATTGAAATTTGACTTTCTTCTCGATCCATGTTAGATACGATTTGTGCCATGGTCCTTTGAATATGGTTTTTGAATATTTTGTAACTTGTGAAAATAATATTTTTTTGGCAAAATAGTTTTTGACAATGTTCTGTATCATGTTAAGTATTTAAAAAATTAAGTAGGTTATGAAAATTTAACTTTTTTCTTACCCACGTTTTGTACGATTTGTGCCGTGGTCCTTGAAATTTGCCTCTTTTATATTTTGAAACTTGTGAAAAATAATTGTTTTTGGACATAATCTATTTTGCTGTTCTGTATTATTATTACTATATAAAAAATCAAACAGGAGATTAAAATTTGACTTTTTTCTCTACTTATGTTTGGTACGATTTGTGCCGTGGTCCTTTGAATTTTGTTCTTGTATATTTTGAAACTTGTTAAAAATAATTTTGTTGCTATGTTCTATATAATTTTTACTATTTAAAAAATTAAATAGGTGACTGAAAATTTATTTATTTTATGACCCACGTTTGGTACGATTTTTGCCATAGTTCTTTGAATTTGGTTTTTGTACATTTTGAAACTTGTGGAAAATAATTATTTCTGTGCATAATCTCTTTTTAATTGTTCTGTATCATCTTTGATGTTGAAAAAATTGAATAGGAGATTAAAATTTGACTTTTTTCTCGACCCATGTTTGGTACGATTTGTGCCACGGTCCTTTGGGCTTAGACTTGTATATTTTAATAATTTGAAAAATGTAAATTTTATGTTTGAATTCAGTTTTGGTGGTGTTTAGAAAGTTTTTTAAACTGTAAAAAATGATTAGAGATTTGAGTTTTAACTTTTTTCTGTGCCCATTGTTGTCACGATTTCCGCCATGGCCGCTGTTATTTGATGTTGTTAATTTTGAAAATTGGAAAAATTAAGGTTATTAAGTGGAATTAGTGTTTTGTGTTCTGAAAAATTACCTTGGCATTATTTTTTGTCGTTTTATAGCTTTTGGAGTCTTTGACTGAGTGTATGGAAAATAAGCAATGGTTGGCTTGATATTTCCCATAGTCGGACCGTGGGTGAAATCATGCTATTCATTGGCAAACGATTTAGCCCATAGTTTTCTTGATTTGACCCATTGTTATTTCCCTACGCGGGTGATTACAAATCTGGTGTTATTTTTTGAAATACAAAATGGCGGATCCAATGTGGCGGACGAATTTTGAAGAAGTGTTTAAAACTGCTTAAAATTGGTTACTCAGAGGTTTTTGGGGTCGCTAATTACGAATTTAATATCAGTTTCTGAAAATACAAAATGTCAGATCCAATATGGAAAAAGAATTTTCCAAAACTGCTTAGATTCACTTGAAATCTGATAGTCGGGGATTTTTGGAATCGCTGATTACGAATCTGGTGTTAGCTCTTGAAAATCCATATCTTCAACTGACTTAAACCATTAAATCTATAAAAACCAGTTGGTTTTTTTGAAACTAAAATATTTGGTTACCAGAGCTGGGATTTCAAGCGAATCTAAGCAGTTTTTGAAAAATTCTTTTCCCATTTTGGATCCGCCATTTTGAATTTTTGAAAACTAATATTAAATTCGTAATCATATAATTAAAATAAAAAAGTTAGTTATTTACTGATGCAAATATCTTGAAAAATATTAAACAATCTTGATTAGATAAATGGGGCAACATAACGAAGATTCGAACAACATGAGATAACATAACATGTTTTACCAACATAAGATTCAGTACAATGCTTACAATTTATTTTATAAACAGTATTAACAATCTCATTCTTTTTTGTAATATCTTTACCTTTTTGAATAAATTTATTGAGTTACTTAGAGGAAGAGTGTGTATGTGATATAATTTAAGATTAGATTTTGTTAATAATTAATAATTAAAACATCCAAAAAATTTATGGAATTGTTATTTTTAGTTTCAAATGTAAAATGTCCATCGTCATATGAATTAAAAGCATCTAGCACTTCTGTAATTTTATTCTTTGGTGTACTTTTAAAGATATCATCTACGTATCGGTAGTAAAATGGTAGTTTGAAAGACAATTTTTGTAGACTTTTATCTTCAAAGTAAGACATTACGAAATCGGCAAAAAGCCCTGAGATTAGAGAACCCATTGGTGAACCATACGTTTGTTTACAAATTTGTTGTTAAATTTGAAGAAGGTATTTTTAATAAGGAAGGTATTTTAAAACTGATCAAGTGACTTGCTTGGAATGACTAAATTCAAGTTACATAAGTTGGTTGAATAGCTGATTTGAATTTTTATAGCTAATACAATGACAATTTTTACGAAAACAATTCCAATTTATCATTATCGACTGATTCCATGTTTGATGGTAAGATTTTATTTATTAATTATTTTACTTTGTTTTATTGTTAATTTTACTCATTTTACTTATCTTGAATTCTTATGTGCATGGCAATATTTGCCACGTCACATTATACATATAAAATCAATAGTATTTTCTGTTATGACAATTGTACGACATAATTAAAGTTTAATGTATCTTATAATTATGCCTAAATAGTTCTTGTTTAGTTATGTAAGTTATGTTTTAAAGTACGAAATGTTCCAAATAAAGTGGTCCTTTGAGTAAGTTTAAGGTACTTCACTTCAATGCGTAATGGCGTCAGAT
Source organism: Ganaspis brasiliensis (assembly GCA_037103525.1). Lineage (NCBI taxonomy): Eukaryota > Metazoa > Arthropoda > Insecta > Hymenoptera > Figitidae > Ganaspis > Ganaspis brasiliensis. The sequence continues at coordinate 5,511,131 of JAZKLR010000145.1, read as the reverse complement.
ATTATCTTTCCATTATGAGCTTAATTAGTTTCATATTCGTAATTTCCCTTTCAACTTGACAAATTGTTCCATGAATTCATTTCTCTGAAAATTTACGTTTCCGTTCTGAAATGTGATTTTAACAAAGTGGATTTCATTTTCTCTTCTTATTCCAAAATTAAAAACTTATTACATTAAAAATATTTATTTAAACTAAATGTTTAATTATTGTACAAGTATAATAACATTAAGACAACGACAAATCAATTCATCGTAAAATCTAACTAATATTGTAACTAATGACATTTAGTAACTTATTTACTTGAAATTTACTTTTAAAAAGAGAAAAGAAACAGTAAAAATGTACTTAATTAATGCTTTTAATTGCAGATTTTTAAAACCACATTTAATCAAATAATCCCTTCATTCTTCTCTAGAAACTCTTTTCACTTAACTGTTTTCTCATGAAGGCTTACACGCTTGAGGGACAAATCACGTTTTCTTTAGAGGGTAACGCGCTTCGGGTTTAAGCTGCGGATTATAGGTTAAAAGTTATCGATGGGAAACTTGTGGATGAAGCAGAAAGGGTGTCAGGCTTTTACTTTATAGAAAATTTCAACGGAAAATTCACTTTGGGACGGCACGTTTCAGTTAATTGCACTCTTGTAAGAACAAGATGAATACAGTAAATTTTCATTTGGCAAAGTGTAAAATCAGAAGGCATTCCTCCTAAATGCTAAAGTATTACGGATCATCGGATGAATAAAATACCTCGCATGGTTCGCAAAAAGTAATTTTACAGTTGAATACCCAGGGTATCCTAACGACCCATAGTAAAGCTTTCCACTCCGTGAAACACATCAAGACCCCTTCTTCGGTCTTGTGTGCCTCCATTTTGGATGTCTTGAAGTACCACTTTGTTTTATTTATTTTTTTGTTTGAAAACCTCCGATTGGCTGAAATGAAAGCAAATTACTTTAGGCAATGTATTAAGTAAATCAAAAATGTTTTTCAAAGTTTCACTTTGTTTTATGGGTCTAAAGAAAGGGAATCTTTTCTTTTAGGGTCTTCCAGTTATGGTAAAATCAGATGTATAAGTCACTAGCTTGATTAAAAACCACCTTAAAATTCTTTCTCTCTTTCTGTAAATAAGAAAAATTTTTTACTTTTATAACATCATAGCTAGTGATGTAGAATGTGTTTGCTTTTAGGATTTATTATTGTAAGGCATGGCAGAGAACCGGGTCAATTGCTAGCATTCTGAAACCCAGTTCCTGATTAGGGCACTGTGTTAGTACCGAAATTTCGTTTTTACTAACTTATGTTTTATTTTATCTAAAGAGGATTAAATGTTTTAGGTAGTGTATAGTTGTGGAATGAGAAGGTCCCATTTACGGTACATTTTTGTTGTAGTTTTAACGCATTTTAAGTTTAGTTTATTCCAATTTCAATTGATCTTATTTCATTTAATACGTATTTCAGTAAAACCTAACTTCAGTTTAGTTGATTTAAACTCCAAATTTCGGAATATAATTTATAAAAAAATTTAACATACTTTTAAAACATTATTTTTGTCAAGAATAATTTTTTTTTCATTTTCCCTTGGAGCATAATATACTATTATTGTCCAAAATAACATTTTGTTTCGCACACTGTAAATTGAATCGGCCAATCGGAAAAATTAAAAGTAGAATAGATTGCTAAAGTATCCCTTCACTTGACTTATTAAACAAAAATTTATTTCCATTATTATAAACAACTAAAAAACGACAATACATGTAAGTAAAAAAACGGACTGCTGACCTGCCTTCTTTCTATAATTCGTGTTGACTTCTGCTAGACATTTTTGGAACCCAGTAATTTTCCTTGTGAATACTTAAAAATCACAGGACTCAATATTATTTGCATTCATTGCAACCAATTAAAATTATCATTTACTACATTTCCTACAAAATGAAATTTAATTCAGTAAAACAAATGTATTTTTTTATGAATATTTTCTAGGTTTTTGCAAATAGTTATTATTAAAATAAGTATTTAACATTTGTATTATAGTTTTAAACGATGTTGATAAACATATAAAAAATATGCTTCAATTTTATAAAAATCTTAGAATGGAAATTGGGTTTTACTATTGATTCCACTACAAGCGGCCGCTTTTAAATTGGTCGCAAATGTTTCAAAAATGGAAACAATTTATACAGTAGGGATGGGGTGCCACAACTACGATGAAGTGGCTTTAAGTTGTCAGCCTGAGAACAGCTGATCTGATTTGCAGCCAACTTCAAAACATGGTCGGCACCCACCGGCCGGTCGCTAAACTACAATTTAACCTTACCTTATCCCGTGTAGAAATTTCATTGTGGTCCCAGTATGGGCCTAATATGGCAAAAAGTGGCCCAAGTTTGGCAACCATTATTGGGCCATAATAGGCATGAAACGCCTTGCCAGATGTGGCCCTAATATGGTAAAATAAATTGTGGGCCAAATGTGTCCCAAACCGGGACCCAACTAGTAATTTTTGAAAAATTTACTGAATTAATACAAAATATTAAATCAAATATTTATGTTAATGAACAGGGTTTTTATTTATAAAACTATTAATCACATTACAAATATTTCATTTTAAACTCTATTTCCGCCATGCCCATTCCAATCTTCGCTACTGCTAAATACAATTCCTATTAGTTGTGCCAGTAAATTTTCTTCTGAGTTGAAATTACTCCGTAAAAACATCTGAAACAATAATTTAAATTTAAGAAATTTGTAGGTATAATAAAAGAATAAGTAATTTAATGTGGAAATTGCTAATTTAAGTGTATTATCTTCTTTTTAATAGTACTAGTACAAAAATATTGTTTCTTCTAACCCCACTTTAATTTAGAAATATAACCTAAAAGTTGACGAAATGTTATCCTTTATAAATTAATTTCATTTCACGAGAATAAAAAAGAGTTATTTTAATATCAGATTTTGAGTTGCAAAATCACTTTATTTACCAGCATCTTATGTTACAATAATATCATTTAATATTTAAAATAAAACCTAAAGGTTTTCTGTGATTTGAATAAGAAGAAACTAACCTTTGAATGCAATTTTAAAATACTTAAAAGAGTAAATGTGAATTTTAAATATTAACAACGATATTAAAATTAAAAATGCATCGTATACACTATACTATAAATAGATTAAATTGATTAAATATACTTACTGTTGTGGTTATTTAAAGCATATTGGCAGGCAGCAATAAATCGATACATCGATCAAAGGTTTAAACTTTAAACAAATTAGCCTCAATTTATAACTTTAATTCAAATAACAGAAATTCACAACTTAAAGAAAATCACAAGACCGATTCATAAGCCTTTCGGCCATTTTATATAAAAATGAAGTCCCACTAGACAAAGAGGCGACAGAAACACGTCCGCACCCGTCAAATATCCAAAACGGAGTCCCTTTGTTACACATATAGTACAATGTGGTATTCAACACAATATACATAAAAATATAATGCTACAGTAGCGACCTCTATCTCTCTCTGGCTAATAAGGCCCAAAAATGGGCCACAGAATTTACCATCTTTTGGCCATAATGTGGCAGCCCCGATCTGGGCCAAACCGCAAATCGGGAACAAACTTGGCAATTTCTACTCGGGATACACTTGAGAATTTTTTATTGTGTGGTGACTATATGCTTCTTAGAAAAATTATATTTCATGTGAGAAATATAAAAAGTATGCCACAAATAAATTATTTTCTGAAGCAGATGCCATAATGTGAAGATAGTTGCATATGGTGTAAAGAAAAGCACACGACTTTCACTAATTATTATTTATGCACTAATTAGGAAAGAGGACCTCGCTCGTACAATTTTACAACACTAAAAAAATTAATCAACTAAACGCAAAACGACTTCAATACCGGATGTAAATTTAAAACAAGTACGATTGGGACTTTTCATCACTTTTTCTTTACTGGCGCTGCTAATATCTATCGCGAAGAAAATTTATCAAAACTAAAATTTATAGCTCATGAACTGATTTGCATTTCATCTTGATATGAATATTCGCACATTAAGCTCTCGAATTTCATGTGTCTCTTGGTGAAATTCCTTGTTCCAGTTACAGAGGCTCCCAGCTTGTTTTCCTGGTGCTAAACATCTAGCTTTCGCCCGGCACACGTGCGGATTCAAGACTGTCTTCAGTTCATGTGTAATTGTATGCTTTGGAAGGTATGTAGTAACAGGTTGAATAAACCGCCGCGCGGTTATTTATGTTAGTGGTTGGAATGGTTCAAAGCTCGGTGGCAATGCAAATTACTGTTTATCAGTGGCCAGTTCTCTAGCCGAGGCAAATTGAGCCTATGACAGAATGGCGAGTGTTGGATGCAGGCACGTAAACTCACCTTCCTAGGCGGGTAGCTCTAGTTAATTTATATCGTCTGATGTTCCGTTTGTAATCCTCGACCCTCGTCAGTGAATCTCTATCTGAGAGTGCACGGATTTGCCAGAATTACCCACCGTCTCTCAGTAGCTGATTCAGAAACAATACTCCTTGATTTTCTAACGGATTCTCATAGCGATGCAAGCGGCAGCAGAGAAACTGTTTTGTTTCTCGTAAGACACCCTTCGTCGACTGTCTTTGAATCTACAATGAACACATTTTGCCAAAGTTGGTCTGAATTCTTATTAATTATAACAACAATCAAATATATACACAAGAATATTAAAATGCTTTCTGAGAAAATTATTCTATTATTAATAACAGTTTTTACAAGTCCGATTCATATTTCTTATAAAGAAAATCGTAAAACTATGCAAGGAGACTTTTGTTTAAAACAAATACAAAAAACCAATTGATTTTTCATCCTCTTTAATACATAGTGCACTCTGATCTCCGTCAGACAAGGTCATAATCAAATTATTATTTTTAAGTGCTCGATGAAAATTTGCAATGTGACATTATTGACGAGAGATGAGGTCACTAATGTTTTGCATGTCAAAGGATCATTTCCCTTGCCAAAGTGCGCACATCCATCATCCTCAATTACTTTGCAGCTTCGAGATTTCATTAAAGGGCCTTCGGTGCCAACCAAATTCATCATCGCTCTTTTAATAACAGTAATTGAAACGTTTCATTCCTTTTCTTTTTGTCTTAAGAAGCTGATAGTTAATACTGTTTCAATATCAATAACATTAAAAATACAAGAATTTATCCAGGATAAAGTCTAGATTTTAGTAGTATTACATAGGACTAAGGTTGAAAACAAAACATTAAATCTAAATAATAAATAAAATAAAAAAAAATGCTGATAAGACTTAATTAGACTTAATTAGATTATTATCATTGCTGTTTTAATCTTACAACATTATCCCTTGGAGCCCGGACCTGAGTCGAAAACGACCCAGGCGAAATTTAAAAGTGCTGTAATTTCCAAAATCGGCTGCCAGTGGCGCCACTACCCGTTCGTAAAAAAAGTTAGGGTCTGTGCGAACCCCTCTACCGAATGGCAGAGCAGTAAGTACTCCTTGAGCCTTCAGGAAAGGTGTGTCAACTTGAGTGTGGACAAAAACGACCCAGGTTCGGGCTCCGAAGGTGCAAAAAGTGTAAGTAATTTTTTTTCTTTCTTTTAAAACTTTGATTTTTTAATGTAAAAATGTGTCTTTAAATTTAAAAAAAGTTTTGAAAATAATTAAAAAGTATAAAAAAATTGTTTTTAATCGAAAAAAATTTTTTTGACATTTTTTAGTAGTTTTTAGATAAAAATGCTTGTATTTTACAATTAAAAAGTATTTTAAAAATAATGGAATAAATAAAAGAAGTAAAAAGTATTTTAAAAAAATGATTTCTGCAGTTTTTTGAAAAAAATGTCTGAGGGTCCACGAACGAACAGGGGGGTCCTCAAAATATTGCGTCCTCGTCAAATATTCATTTATTTCGGAGAGGACGATTCAGACGAAAAGGTAGATGCTGTTGAGGACCACGACAGCGATTTATCCGCGTATGTTAGTCAAAAATCCGTTATCTTTAAAACATTGAAGAGAAAGAAAATTTAAATCTAATCTCTCAAAAAATGTCAAAAAGAAAGCGATGCCACTTTTGTCCGACTAAGAAAGACCGAAAAACAAATTATTGTTGCGCGAAATGCGCCAAACCAACTTGCGACGATCATAGAATTGTATTTTGTCTTGATAAATAAAATTTATCTTGAAAATAAAATTGTTCTTTTCTACTAAAATGTTCAGTTTTTACTGATTTATACCCATTTTACAATTATTTTTTGTCATTAAAAGAAGTCAATATAGCTTTTTATTGAAAATTTTGAAGTAATTTTTTACCATTTTTGAGGTCAAAATATTAACCATTTTTTTTAAGAAAATAAAATTTACTATTTTTTTATGAAAGGCACACTCTTCAGCCTTAATTACCTTTTTTAAACTTTTCGATATCTCAATTTGGCTCAAAGTTATGATTTTTTAAGTGAAGTAGCAATTTTTCAGGAGGTAAGTCTATTTTTTAATAATAATAATAAATAAAAATTTTTTTTTTAAAAAACGTAATTGTTACTTCAACTAGAAGGATTGATGATGATCTATGGATTTTTTTTAATTTTTTTAAAGCATTTTTTCTACCTGTAAACACGACAGGACGAAAGCGACCCAGGTCCGGGCTCCGAAGGTGCCGAAAATACGTCCGGGCTCGAAGGGTTATTTATTATTTTGTCTTCAAAATCTGTTAAGCACGAATAAATCGATTTCAATAAATTAAAATGAGCAACATGTTCTACAGGTGTTACAGGAATATCAGGAACATTACTTTTAATTAAAAAGTGGTTATATTTAGCAAGTTCATTTTCTCAGTGTATTATTCGTCGTAAATTGTGTCCATTATATCCATATTCCTTTGAAGCCCATATCATAAGCATCAAATTTTATCGGTCAAAAGTACACAAAGGGATGACTTTTAGAGAAGTAAGATGGTTTCAAAGTTGAAGATAGTGTAAGTTGGAAGCTCCATGGGAGAGGACGAGATTTGCCTGCACTTGTAGAGGTCTCGGAAGTTTCCTATTATAGTCTATCTTAACTAGTGTCGGCCCTTGGGTCTCGCAGACCTTTGCAGTAGCATATAGGGTAAACTATAACCCCGAACTATTCCATCGTTACTGCTGTAGTTTAGTTAAACGCGAGACCCTCCGTTTATCCTTTTCGAAAAGCCTGCGGTTCTCTAGACGGGACCTAAGTCCACGAGATGCAAATTCATCTCGATGAATTTACTCGATCCAGCCAATCATTGTCGTTTACTATATTGTAGCTGAACAAGAACCAAGTTATTCTAAGATGACGAGAGACAGCCTCAACGAATTTGCACTGTGAATTACTAACACCTGCTCTATTCAATACCCACATAACTGTGCGATTTTATTCCTATCGTTTTAATTATTATTAAATTAAAAACTTTCGATTAATTCAACTTAAACCATGAAAAGAACAATGCACGAGATAAATTCTACATTGTATTATTACAAATACACAAAGAAAATTAGGCATTTAAATATAACCAATATTATGATATTATATATTGTATAATATGAATTTCTGTTGATACTTGTCAAGATTACTAGGTTATGGTAGCTACAAGAAGACTAGGGTAGCTAACTGTCACTTGATTAAAACATACTCGGATACCGTGTCCATTCAAAAAGGATAATTTTTGATTCAAAAAGTATTTTTTTCACACATGGAATTTCAACATGGTACACATTTCAAACTTCTTTTAAAAGAATAGTCTACCCACAACTACCATCAAGAAAAGTTTTTCTCATCAGCTGTAGAAGGAGTGATGTTTTTCCAAAAACATTACTAATCTCAATAAACATCTAAATAAGTTCACTTTTCATAGTAAGTCATGTAATAATAGTTTGTCTCGTTCTAATACTGTTTATTTAAAAAAAAATTAATTTGGAAATTGATGACATTCATTTACATTTTATGCTTTTAAGGAAAAAACTGTTAGATATAAAAAATCGAATTTTAGAAATCAATAACTATCAAATTTTAATAAATAATTTTTTTTTGAATTTTCAAATAGAAAATATTTACGAATTTTGAAGAAGCAGAATGTAATCCACAATAACAAACTTCATAGCTTAATTATTAAACACCCCGCTAAAAGTATTACCAAAAAAAAAGTGGTTTGTAAATCTTACTAAAAAAAAGAGATTTCACCGGATGTTTTTGAAATTGCTTCAATTGGTCTCAATTTTAGCATTAGTAAAGATATATCTAAACAAGATATCATTAACTCAGTAACAAATTTAGAATCCACAATCTCTTTCGCTAATATTTCAGTTGATTATAAAAATACATTGAGAAAAAATTTTTCAGATGAAATTTTAAAAAACTTAAATAATATAAGTCATTCTTCAAATTTTAATAGAACTGTAACCAATAAATTTAAAGCATCAAAAGAATTTTTAATTAATAACAAGGATATTTTTTTCATTTCTGCCAATAAAGGTAATGTTACAGTTTGCAAGAAAATAGAAAATTATAAATTTTAAATGTTAGATTTACTTTCTGACCCTTCTACATATATTACTGTCGATAAAAATAGATAAAAATATTTTTTGTGATTTCATCAAATGTACAGAATTTTTGTTCAACAATACCTACTTCACTTTTGATAGAAAATATTATAGACAAATTGATGGAACTCCGATGGGTTCTCCTATATATCTTCATTATTTGCAGACATTGTAATGGATGATCTGAAAACTGAATGTTTAAAATTTTTTAAAAATATATATGTAACTGTGTTGCTTATTTTACGGCAGATATGTGAATGGCACTTTCGTATCTGTAAATAAAGAACATGTGGAACAAGTAATAAAAGTTTTAATTCTTACTATAAAAAGTTAAATTTCACTTATGAATTAGAAAATAATAATGGTATCAACATTTTTGGACTTAACTTTAATTAAAGATATTAAATTTAATTAAATATGTTATTTGTCGTCATCGTAACACCTTGGGTCATGATTTTGATTGAATGAATGCACAAATTTTAGATCAAGAATCAAATTGGATGAAAAGAAGGGTGTCGAAATGATTCACATAAATTCAAATTCTAACACAATTAATAGAAAACAAGATATTTTCTCTCTGAATAAGATCTTTCCTTTATTGAATTGACTAAAGTCTTGACTACGAAAAAATATATGTACTTTCTGTTTGTTGTGTTTATGTATAGGTTCACTGACTTTACTTCACTTATATCTGTATTTAAGATTCACTTTCTGCTCCAGCAAATCAAAAGTCAATTTTGAGTAGTCACTTTTCGTCGACTAACTATGGTTGTCTTGGAGACACTTGATAAGTTTAAAATATTTTTAACGAATCCATTTTTAATATTTAACGCATTTTTCGACTTCGTGTGATTGGAGGTTTTTGTTTTGTGTGTGTGAAGGTAAAACATGTGTGTTATTTATTTATCTTTTCAAAAAAATTTATAGCATGTTTTTAAACCATTTTGTTAGTAAAGTGTGAATTTAATAAATTTAAAATAAAATTTTTAGCCTGATGAGGTTGGCAGACCTGAGCCAACGAAACTTCGCTATGCTAATTTGACGTAATTGTTGGATTTTTAATTAATCTTACCTTCCTAAGATCGTTTATTGATTTTAGATTATTTATTTCCTTTTAACTATATCTTGTGTACTTTTAAACACGTTACTTTAGTAGAACTATTCGTTCGACCCGAATAGAGGTTAATTTTCTCAGTGCAAAATTGTCCCGTTGCAATTTTTGCAATAACTCTGAATTTCTGTTTCGTAAATGATCTCGAATTGTTAATGAGGAAGAACTTTGAGAACGAGATTAGGATTCCTAAACATGTTACTGGAAATTGAACCCTTTGTGGCATGAATAATTAATTGATCTAAGTGAGACATCCGTAGATAAGGAAGGGACGCTGCAATTGCCTCGAGCTTGGGAGATATTGCTGCGTTTCAGCCAGGCATGCATTTCGTGTTACATATGTATAGTTATGAACACGCAGATATCTATATATTATCTATAAGCACTAAGCAGACAGAGTCGGGTACTTCCTAGATAGATCAATTTGTGCGTCTCCTAGATCCGGGATCGCAGATGAGCGTGTAATTGGGTGGCCCAGATCCGCCACAGTAGAGGTCCATGGTTCATCGATATCTATGATGTTAACCGACCCGTGTTTCTCCTCCTGATAGGCTGCCGCATAATTACCCGTACCCTGCCTTTAGCTTAATAGTCGAATCATCGTCCTACAAACATGTTATTATTGGCTAAACGAACGCGTTTTAGGCCCAGAAGGTAAAGTCGAGTATTTAAGTAAATTGATGATTGTGCATTGAAATGTTTTTTATTATTTTCTTAAAATCTACGAATTATGTCTGACAGATTCTGTTCTTGATGATCGCGAGAAGTGTAAGTTGCCAATTGAGCGAGATAAATGGTTATTATCCAATTCGATAATACGAAAAGCTGGTATAATAAGAGGTTAATGGAGCATACTTGGCCGACCCTAATATCATTATATCATACCATTATAATAACAAACAGGTCTTTCTACGACCCCGATTTTCTAAACGGATCAATTTTACATCTCCTTTGCTCGTTTTACTGCCTCTAACAACTGTCAGTTTTACATACGTATCCGTGGGCTCAACATTTTGATTTCAGATAAGATAATCCCTATTTGATAATGATTTTTCACAGGATAAATTTGAATATTATCGTGATATAGTATTATGTATGTGACGTGATATGAAGAAAGGAACCTTAGCAGCAAAAAGGTTAAGGTTATGTTCAGTGACATTTTACGTTGATTTAAAGAATCACAATTCACAATCTTAATATGGAAAACTTCATTGCATTGAAGTATGTAACGTTAAAAATAACGAAATTTTTTTTTTTTATTTTTCACTAGAAAATTAATATTTTGGATCAATAGAATTGTTTAATTACAAAAATAGATTAGTTTCATCATTAAACTGCCGGGAAAACGTAAAAAACGCCATAAAAACAAGATTTTTGACAATTGACGACATTTAATAACAGAAATATATCAATTTCCGACAATCTTTCATTAGGAGTTTAAAACAGCACTCAAATTCAAGTTACAAAAAATCGGGCAAGTACGAGTTACACTCGTACCAAGTCGAAGGGTTCCGTACCATTCTAATTTTTTTCAACTATATGAGCCAGAGATTAAAAATTTTCCACCAGGAAACCATTTTTAAAAATATTTTTTATTATTCACTAAATAAAACTTTATTGGTACAAATTTTTAGCACTATAAGCCAAAAATTTTGCAGCTGAAGGGTCAGGGCCGCTTTTAGGGTTTCGTGGTTCGGGACCGAAACCCTTACAGAGTAAGACGCTGAAGTGCTATGGGCGAGATTAAAGTCAATAGACTTCCAAACCTTATAGTAAAAATAAAAACGTGTCAATATTAATCATATGAGAATAAATAATCTTCCAAATCCATAAATCTAAAAAATAGAACTATAAAACGTAAAGTAAAACGTTTAGTAAAGCTAAACGATAAAGGATATAATATTTGTCAAACGAAAAAAACGTAAAAATGAACCGAACGCAAATAGATTGATGAGACAGGATAAACATTGCGATTGAATTAAAATTATCATAAAATTATAGTAAAAATTAAGTAACTATTATAATTAAAAAATATGTAATTTTTTTGTATCCTAACCTGTAAATGAAAGTAAATAAACATTATAAATTATATATAATTTTCTTATTATTTATGTTTTTTTTTTATAAAATAATAAAATGGATTGAAATTTTTTTTTTAATTATTTATTTTTAACGATTTGTTTTAATTATTTATTAGAAATTTAATATTTGGATTATTTGAATAATAATTTAAATAATGATAAATTGAAATAAATTTTTTTATTTTTAAAGAAATTTAAGTATAAACTTAATGATTTTTATAAGATTAAAAATTTCCAATTAAATAGACTAAGCTTTTTTATATAATTTTGAATTTTAAAGCCAAAAAAATTTTTTTTTAAATTTTTTTGTTAATTTTTTAACTTTTAAAGTAATTTAAACATAAACATAAACATTTTGTACAAAAAAATAATCTGAAACTATAAAATATTGTAGCTGTTTAGAAGAAAAAATTTTTTTTTTTGGTAAAATTTCAGTTTTTTGAAAAAAATTTTATGATAATAAATTAAAGCCACAATTTTTATAGTTTTATAAAAAATTCTGCATAAAATTACACATTTTTAACCAATTCCCAACCTTTCAGGATAAATACGCTGAGCTCTAGCGTAGGGGTTTTTTGTCATTTTTCAACTTTTCATTAATAACTTTTGAAAATTAAGTCCAGCAACGTTCGCTATATTTTTCCTGTAATCTACACGTGAAAATACCTAGGTATACCAAATTTGAAACCTCTAGGTCAAATGGTTTGGAAGATAAAGGGGGGGACACGTTTTTTTTTTTTAAAAAAAAGTTTTTCCTTGACAACGCTATGACCATCACCTCCAATCATGTTCTCTATATTTTTCCTGAACTCTACTCTCGAAAAAACATATGTGTACCAAATTTCAACACTCTAGGTCAAACAGTTTAGGAGATAAGGGGGGAGGGGGTAAATAGGCATTTTAATGCATTTTTTGAAAAAAATCTTGTTATTTCCTTGACAACGCTATGAACATCACGTTCAATCATGTTCGCTATATTTTTCCAGTAATCTACACGTGAAAATACATAAGTGTACCAAATTTCAACTCTCTATGACAAATAGTTTGGCCGCAAGGGGGGGGGGGTAATGGTTTTGGGCGACGGACAAACGAGTGAAAACATAAGGGTTCCGTTTGGACACTTTGTGTAAGGAACCCTAAAAAGACGACTTCACAAACAAAATAAGTAGACAGTCTTCGTTATTGACAAAAACTGCTGTATTTTACTATTTTTTACAATTTTCGGGCAGAAAATATAAAATGTGAATTTTCTTTTCTACTGGGATTGAAAGATTTAAAAAAATGGAGTTATAAAAATGGACGACCTTAAAAATTGAGTGAGCGGACGGCCTTCGTTATTGGCAAAAACTGATATTTTTTACAATTTTTTACAATTTTCGGGCAGAAAATATAAAATGTGGATTTTCTTTTCTACTGGGTTCTGATGATATCAAAAAATGGAGTTATAAAAATGGACGACTTTAAAAATGTAGTGAGCGGACGGCCTTCGTTATTGGCAAAAACTGATATTTTTTACAATTTTTTACAATTTTCGGGCAGAAAATATAAAATGTGGATTTTCTTTTCTACTGGGTTCTGATGATATCAAAAAATGGAGTTATAAAAATGGACGACTTTAAAAATGTAGTGAGCGGACGGCCTTCGTTATTGGCAAAAACTGATATTTTTTACAATTTTTTACAATTTTCGTGCAGAAAATATAAAATGTGGATTTTCTTTTCTTCTGGGTGTTAAAGATATCAAAAAATGGAGTTATAAAAATGAACGACTTTAAAAATTTATTGAGCGGACGGCCTTCGTTATTGCAAAAACTGATGTTTTTTTACTATTTTTCATAACTTTCGGGCAGAAAATATAAAATGTGGATTTTCTTTTCTACTGGGTTTTGAAGATATCAAAAAATGGAGTTATAAAAATGGACGACTTTAAAAATTTAGTGAGCGGACGGCCTTCGTTATTGGCAAAAACTCATTTTTTTACTATTTTTCATAATTTTCGGGTAGAAAATATAAAATGTGGATTTTCTTTTCTACTGGGTTCGAAATATATCAAAAAATGAAGTTATAAAAATGGACGACTTTAAAAATTTAGTGAGCGGACGGCCTTCGTTATTGGCAAAAACTGATATTTTTTACAATCTTTTACAATTTTTTTTAAGTACAAAGTTCAGTAATAATTCTTAAATTATTTCTTTCCGTGAAACAAATTGTTAATAAAAAAAAGTGGAAATCCTTTAAACACCGTTAATCAACAAATTTTTTGATCGGACAGATTTTACAACAATGGCATCATTTTTTTTTTAATCAAAAATTAAAAAAACAAAAAGTTTAAGTTGACTAAATTGTTAATAAACAATTCGCGATTTTTTGAATAGTGTTTAAAGCAATCGATGTTAATAATGAAATAATGTTAATTATCAAATTCCTAGATGCGGTTGATTTTAAAATAAAGAGATTCTTATCCAAAAAAAAATAAAACTAGTAAATAAATTCGAGATTTTTTAAAGCATGTAAATTAACAAATTCTTTGATTGGGCAGATTTTAGAATAAAATTTAAATTAATATTTTGAAATAATTTTCCAAACATTTTAGATTATCAAAAACTTCATGTTGACTAAATTGTTAATAATAAATTTGAGTGTTTTTAAGCAATGTTAATTAATAAATTCCTGAATTGGACAGATTTTACAATAAAGTGTTCTTTTCTGTTTCAACCTCGTTAAAACAACAATAAGTGTTTCTTGTTTTAACATAGTTGAAACCAGGCCTGAGATTGTATGGAGGTCCAAGGAGGCCCGGCCTCCCCATTTATTTTTCTGAAACCATTAGATTCTTTTCTTTATTAAAAATGAACAGAATACTAGATTTGTAAATTTACTTATAAATTGTCGCTTTAAATTCAAAAAAATATTTCTTTAATTTTATTTTTCGTGTTACTAAAAAAAGGCTTTAAATTTCTTTTAACTATAAATGCAATTTAGATGATGTAATATAATTTTATGTTAAATGAATTAACAAACCTAATAATATAAAACTTTTATAAAAAGAACCTACGATTATTTTATAAAACGATTTCCAGAAAATATTCAAAAATAAATTTAATTTTTCCTCGATTTTAAGTTCAGATTAAAGAAAAAATTCAAAGACACTCTAAAATTTGGTACGGCTCCCGTACGAAACTGACAGAGATCAATTACTAAATTGTAATTATCTATCTGTATCGGTCATTCCAAATGTACCGTCTACTAAACTTTCTTCGGTGTAGGATTGATTTTTAAAACGTTTTTATGAAAATTTCCTAAATTTTTATTAATTTTCCACAAATTTTAAATCCTTATTAATAAATAAAGGCAAGAGAGAATAGACTAAAAACTATTATCTAAATAATTTCAATAAATTAACTAATTTAATACCATAGAAGTTTTCTAAAAAGATCCCACGATTGGTATAAAAAGCGATTATCAAGGCTTTTAAAAATAAAATTCAGAGAATCTAAAGAAATGTTTAAATTCATAATTTAATAAATTAAAAATCTAAACAGCATAGCGGTATTCAAAAAATGTCCTAGGTTTTATTCGTAAAACGTTTTTGGGAAAATTTTCGAATTTTCATTAATTTTGTAAAAATTATAAATCCTGATTAAAATAAAAGTCCAGAAAATCCTAAAAAAATTATTGTAATTATTGTAAAAAACGTCAGTTTTTGCCAATAACGAAGGCCGTCCGCTCACTAAATTTTTAAAGTCGTCCATTTTTATAAGTCCATTTTTTGATATCTTTCGAACCCAGTAGAAAAAAATATCCACATTTATATTTTCTGCCCGAAAATTATGAAAAATAGAAAAAAAATCAGTTTTTGCCAATAACGAAGGCCGTCCGCTCACTAAATTTTTAAAGTCGTCCGTTTTTATAACTCCATTTTTTTATATCATCAGAACCCAGTAGAAAAGAATATCCACATTTATATTTTCTGCCCGAAAATTGTAAAAAATTGTAAAAAATATCAGTTTTTGCCAATAACGAAGGCCGTCCGCTCACTAAATTTTTAAAGTCGTCCGTTTTGATAACTCCATTTTTTATATCTTTCAATCCCAGTAGAAAAGAAAATCCACATTTTATATTTTCTGCCCGAAAATTGTAAAAAATATCAGTTTTTGCAAATAACGAAGGCCGTCCGCTCACTAAATTTTTAAAGTCGTCCCTTTTCATAACTCCATTTTTTGATATCTTTCGAACCCAGTAGAAAAGAAAATCCACATTTTATATTTTCTGCCCGAAAATTACGAAAAATAGTAAAAAAAATCAGTTTTTGACAATAACGAAGGCCGTCCGCTCACTTAATTGTTAAAGTCGTCCATTTTTATAACTCCATTTTTTGATATCTTTCGAACCCAGTGGAAAAGAAAATCCATATTTTATATTTTCTGCCCGAAAATTGTAAAAAATATTAAAAAATAGCAGTTTTTGTCATTAACGAAGACTGTCTACTTATTTTGTTTGCGAAGTTGTCTTTTTTGTAACTTGAATTTGAGTGCTGTTTTAAACTCCCAATGAAAGATTGTCGGAAATTGATATATTTCTGTTATTAAATGTCGTCAATTGTCAAAAATCTTGTTTTTATGGCGTTTTTTACGTTTTCCTGGCAGTTTAATGATGAATCTAATCTATTTTTGTAATTAAACATTTCTATTGATCCAAAATATTAATTTTCTAGTGTAAAATAGAAAAAAATTTTCGTCATTTTTAACGTTACATACTTCAATGCAATGAAAACTTTATATCTATGGCCGTCGTCTCTTAATTTAAATATGTTATATAAGAAACCAATTACCAAACTCCTTCTTTAACAGAAACTTGACCCTAGAACCATCGCCCTAATCCCTCTTTATCATAAATAATTTTAAACTCAAACAAAACCTCTTTATTGGGTTTTCTCATGTACATTATCGTCAGTCTATTTTGTACCACCCCCCCCCCCCTTGAGGTAAGGTTTCATATCTTGATTAAATGTTAAGGGTTATGAAGTGAACACACTTGAATTAATTTATAACAAACTCTAATCAATACAAAAATTTCATTGCCTCTTGTTATAAAATTTTACACAGACAATTCACAAAACATTCATTTTATTTTCTCATTTTTAAGTTCTGAAAATATAAACATATATATTAAGGGCACGTGATGGATTATGACGTCACTGGTATAGGCAAAATTTGTTCGCAACTTTTCTCTTAAAATATTAAATATTTTCACAGAAAATTGTTTTGGATTAAATTAATCTGCAACTCTCGTTTTTTTATACTAAATGGAATGTAAATAATCTGAAATTGGCTTAAAAAACAATCGAGCTGCATATTATTTTAATACTTAAAAGTTTTCAGTGTTTTCATGAAACTTGGTAGAATTACTTAAAATGTCATTTGAAAGGTCTCTCAGACCCGAGTTTATTTGAATTTTGTCTCAAAATTGATTTTTAAAAAAGTTTGCAATTTTTCAAAAATTTCCCAAAATTAATTTTGGGCCAAAATTTAAACAAATTCGGTTCTGAGAGACCTTCCTAATGATATTTTAAGTAATTCTACTAAGTTTCGTAAAAAAATATTCAATATTTTGAGAGAAAAGTTACGGACAAATTTTGCCTATAAAAGTTACGTCATATATCCATCACATGCCCTTAAGAGTTGATTCTCTATGCGTATAATTTAATTTCAAAAATCACAAACATAACCTAAAGTTTGTTGCTGCTTAGGTCCCTTTCTTCAGATCGCGTAAAATATTTTGTTATTAAAATGATTTTTTATTTATTGTAATATGTTGCCTTAAATTGTTATCAAATTTCTTAGCAGCAGAGGAAGAGGTTAATTTCAAATGTAATTAGTCTTTTTGTAACGGAACTGAATAGATAGATCATTATTTGTGGTATCTATCAAATCGGTCTTTTAATCTAGATTGTATTAAAGATAGATGAAAGTACTAAGACAGATAATAAAATTTATTATATTATCTTAAATATATCACACAAGAGTTATTGAGATTTTTTACGACTCCTCTCATTTATAAAAAGTTATTTCAATTGAGAATGCAGGATGATTCAATTTCAAATATGAGTCAGTCTGGATCCGCCACTGTATGAGTGCAAGATAAATTTAACTCATTTATTTGTGTAATAGATTGCAAATGATTTTCAGTTAAATAAAATATTATCTCAAAAATTAAAATATTTATTTTGTAACAAATTAAAATATAATTTTCATATTTATGCTATCAGATGTATATTATTATTTTTAGTATAAGGTAGTTCAGCTTGGGACGCCATATTCCCAAATGATGCGTTTCTGGATGCCAAACATTACATTGTTTCAATGGGTCAAAATCAGTTTTTTTAAAATAACTTTTTAAATATGTACTATTTTTTCAACCTAATTGTAAGTGTAATAATAAAATATTCTTCATTTATTGAGAGCTATTTTTCAAACCAATACATCCATTAAATCAATTTTTATTATTTTAAAAAATAGCTCTATTTGAAGAATATTTTATAATTTACACTTGGGTTGAGAAAACAGTATTTAAAAAGTTATTTTTAAAATACTGATTTTGCCTCATTAGCATAATGTATTGTTTGGAATCCAGGCATCCACCATTGTTCGACATTTTGGAATATGACGTAACAAGTTGAACTGCCTTATACTACATCTGAGATATACAATATCTTGTAAATATTTTTGAAATAAAATCATATTGTATTGATAGTTGAAATAGCACTTTATAAACGGGAGGTGTTGCACAGTGGGAATCAAGCGGCTTATTTTAATAAAAAATCCATCCATTCCATACATTTCAATGGATTCTGATAAATGTTTTTTACTTCTCAAAAAGGATTAAGCTAGAACGTAGCACAGCGGAAGTTTTTTTGTGAGAATTACAGTAACAAGACTATGAAAAGTTTTATTCTTAACCTAAACTGTTTTAAGCCGAATATTGAAGAGTTTTTTTTTAATCGGTAATTATAAATCTAGTAGCAGATTTTAAAAATTCAAAATGACGCATGAATGTTCATATAATTTTTAAATAATTACGAAACTTGTTATACATGGATTTTTGAGATATCTGATTACGAATGTAAAAAATTGAATATGCATAAGCCACAACAGTCGATTTTATTTTGGATCGTTCTTGGTATGAAAAAACAAAATAAAATTCATTAAAAAACCTATAAAAAATCTGCATCAAAGATACAGAGAGTACTCTCTTTTAAAATGACGGAAAAATCTAAAAAATACATATTCATAAAATGATCTGTTAGTAAAATTTTTAAAATATTAAAGAAACAATTTACGACCAAATATTTTAAAAATATTTATTGAAAGATTTGAGTACTTTATATATAAGGTGGAAAATAAAAATTCTGCCGGGTGAATTTCTCTTGAGTGAAGCATTGTTGAAAGAGCAAGTGATACTTCTTAGCAGCTGGAATAAGGATCATTTTACTTATTTGTGAGATTGAATGACACGCTATTCTTACATTAAGCTGTGGAAAAGAGTTTTGTAGCTACATCAACGTTTCTAGTTTACTGTAAAGATAATGTAGGAGAATATAGTCATTTTGTTGAGGCAATTCTTTGTGTATATGGGAGTCGTTTCATGACGTGCCACTCTTTCAGATAAGGGTTTAATGCGGTATTTTCGTGTAAAACGAGATTCATGTCGAACAGCTTAAAGATGATGGCGAGAAAGACCAAGAAAAACACCGCTTTAATTCAAGTATAGGTTTTTCATCAATATATTCTCAAACTGTAACCTTCTATTTTTTAAAGCAATGTCAAAGCATTTAAAACCCAAATGAACTATGTTTTTTAAGTTATTTTAGTATTTATGATTTATGTGCTTGAGATTAAAAACATTTTACAGCTTCATATTTAATATTTATTTCCGACAATTTTTTGGAAAAAGTACGATTCTTGTCAATGAATTGTTTTACTTTATTATTTTTATAATTTATCAATATTTAAAATATCCTCAATATTTAATACTTCCATAATGGTGAAAAATTTTAGTATGTAAAACATATTTATTGTAGATTGTCCAGTAAACATGTTATTAATCAGCTAAAAAAAAACTAAATGTAAATTAAAATAAATTTGAAAATTTAAGAATGTAAACTCAAAATAATAAAGGTACACGTCGCCAAGTTTACATTCGGCATAACAAGAGCCTGAAAATTGATTCAAGGCTGGCGTGTACTCATAATTATAATTAAATAATTAATATATTATTATTATATCAATTATTGCACTTTATAATTTTATTATAATTATAGGGGAGAGGGCTCCAAGATGCAAAGGGCCCCAAGATGGACATTTCGTATAAAATTTTTGTTAAAGGTGACAGCGCCTTATGTTTTCTGTCATTTTTGTTGATTATATAGACGAAGATTTTGATGCACATCTGAAGAAAAAAAAACAGTTTGTTTTTCTTCTACACATAGCTCGTGATTTTGTGTCCAAAAAAGTTTTGTTACAGTTTTTTTCTTAAGTTGGTAAAGTTATTTAAATTTGTAATTTAGAATAAGTGCTTAGCGTTATAATATTATTTATTTATCGTACAATAATATTCTAAAATGATTTTACTAATATTTTGTTTGTATACAAACTTTTACTGGGGATTAAAAAATAGTGTCATGTACCCTAAGATGGACAGGCGCCAAATCTTAATGTATTTATTTTCATATTTTCGATTTTACACTTTCTTCAATAATTTTTTGTGCCACCTAATTAAAATTGTTTATTTTCCGCCATGAAATGCGATGTTATCGTTAGAGAATTTGATGTATCGATACTTTTCGATATCTTACTACTTTTAATTGTTGAGCTAATAAATTGACGTTTTTAAACATATTATTTCTTGATAAATTCAGTAAAATGATTAGAAATTAGTTTAAAAATTGTTAATATGTGTATGTTATGTGATGTGATGTTATTGGATGATGTGATGTTTATTTTTTTATTTATTTTATAGTTTCCTAATAAATTGTATTTTCATCCGGTATAAAACTAAGTATCTTATTTAGTTTGGGTACTAGAACGTTAAATCGAAGATATGTCCATCTTGGGGCCCCTCCCCTATTTTTAAATTAATTTAAAAAATATTGTGCGAGGTAAATTTTTAACTGGTCACAGTATAAAGTACTTCCACTACTTTTACATTAAATGCTAAAATGAAATTTTTTCGCTTCATTACGCGACGTCAATCTTGGCTCTTTGATCTTCACTTTCTTAACAAGCGATGAGGAAACAAAAGTGATGTTCGAAACAACGAGTAACCCAATTTTGAAAAGTACTCTTGCAAGTCTCTGAGCCTTTTAGACGAAACGCGAAAACTTTAGAAGAAAGGTACCGATTCGTTACAGAAATGCTTGTTCTGAAACTAGAGAAACTTCGTCGCAGCTAATATCGCGTGGCAGAAAGCACTGGACCTTGGCATGAGTGTTAGTAGCTGGTATCACTGACTGTGTGAATCGAAGCACGGATTTCGTGGATATTGTACTCTCTTTCTCTTTCGTATAAATCAACTCTGCCACCAACCAAACTTTATTTGAAAGTACAGACCCAAGATTTAAAGCCGTAGACAAAAATAATTTTGAGAGGATTCTACCAGCTAGGAAGAAAGAAGAATAGGACATTGATTACATCCCGACTGCAATATCTGGGAAATCGATATTGTCAATTCTCGGAACTGTCGAATTTTTCAAATTTCCTTTTTGCAATGCATCCAGATTGTATTCTAGATATACAAGAGAATTGCAAAACAGTTTTTAAATGATTTTGATATTTGCAGCAAATAAAATGAATAGTCATGTAAGTAATATATAATAATGTAGGAAAGACTAGACCACCTGCAGTCAATGTTGTACAAGAAAAGTGGTATAGACTCTTTTTCTGTTTAATCTTATTTGTCACGCATATTCACCGCGTGTGCTTGCTTATGGATGCGCCTACGTCCATGCACGAGTGAACGGTTTTATTGCGCGTATAGGACGCTTAACTAAATTACTTTCCACAGAGCCGCAAGATTGGTATGACATAGCTACATAGTTTATGGATCAAAGGTTTCAAGCAACATTCTCTGCGCCTCTCATACAATAATATATCTCTTCGTCAGGCGAGCCTTTCCCAAAAACTCTCAACCATTTTTCACATACTTTGGGGATGCGCCCCTTAATATTTCCCCCGATTGACATAAAAATAAAGAATTTAACTAGATGGCTAATAACATGAAATAAATGTCATGGAAAAGTGATCTTTACAAACATAATAGATTATTAACTGTTATAGAAGTAAGATACGAAGAATATGGATTATTAAATATAAAGATAGGGGAGACCGGGGCTGGTTGGGCCATTTTTAACTCTTGGTTGTTTAACTTAGCTAATATCCAATTTATGAAAACCTTATCGTACAGGAAACCTGCTCTGATACTTCAGCTTTCATTTAAAAAAGAAAAAGTCCCGTTATTACTTTTAGTTTTTTTTAGGGAACATTGTTTTTGGAGGAATCCAAAGTGTCCCAACCCGCCTTGAACCGGGGCAGATTGGGTCATGATTAAAATGTTACTGTTTAAATGTTAAAACACTACTTTATATAATAAACTTAGTTTTTAAGATTAGTTTTTAATAAAAGAAAATGAAAAATAACTATATTTAACGTAAAACAGCAAAAGTATAAGACCATAAAATTGAAAAATTGCTCATATTGAAAAAACGTATTTTTTAATTCCTAATTTTTTAATTCCCTAGGAACTTTATTATACTTAAATAAATAAATAAATAAATAAATAATTGTTAAAAAAGTATTAAAATTAGTGTTAATTGACTGAAATAAATTACTCCTAGTGAAATTTAATTAAATTAATGTAGTTTATTAATGTAGTATAAGTATATATATAGTAGATTCCTCATGCATTTGGGCGACCTAACTAACCCCGGTCAAAACGACCCCACTGACCCCGCTTGTGTTTTTTAAATGTTTGATTTTTTTCTACCGATACTGCAAATATAAATTAAAAGCTCTTCATTGTCCTTTAAAAGCAACTATTCAAAGAACGAAATTTGATATTTAAACTTTTTCTAAAATTTTTACTCTGGAAGATATAACAAAAAAACCAAGTGTGTAAAAAAAATAAAAATAAAATAAATATAAAAATTAGTTTTTCTTATATTTACTCCACATAAATGATGATATAATAATGGAACTTGGCACAAACTTGCATCTTACTATGTAACATAATTTTTGTGTAGAGAGGAATTTATTCGACTAATAGCCTTTGAGTAAACTGCAATGACCCACTCTACCCCTGACCCAACTATCCCCGGTCTCCCCTATATCATGACTAATTTTGATCTCAATATTTTTATTTTCTTTACTGTTTTCTTTGCGTTATTCGTTACTAAATTTGTAACTTCTTGTTTATTTTATTTTTAATATAATTGATCAAGAACAAAAATTTAAAATTTAACAAAATATTTAAATTTGTTATGATCGAAATTCGTAGCATTTAATTTTTGTTTAATTGCATCTTTATTCTTTGTTGAAAACGTTATTTCTTTAAATCACACTTGAATAAAAATTTATGCAAGCGTGTCACAAAGATTTTATTTTATAATAAAAAAATGTCAACTTTACTTTCTGACTGTTCAACTTATCTGCAAGTAAATAAAAACCCGCTTAAAAAATTACAAGATGATACATATGAAGTTTTGAAAGATCTGAATGAAAATGAATTTTTAGACAAGAAATATTTTAACATTCAACTAACTTGTACTGAAACTGTATTGGCAAAAGCTTATGGCTTACCCAAAATTCATAAAATAAATGTACCACTTCGACCTATCATATCCCTTGTAAATAGTCCAACTTATTTTTTATCAAAATCATTGTACAATGTTATCAAAAACGGTATAGCGACTCCTAAATCTCATGTCAACAACAGTTTCGAAGTAAAACGTAAATTAAATAATATTTCGATCAATGAAAATCTTGTTTTTTTGTCGTTGTATGTCAGCTCATTGTTTACAAACATACCTTGTGACCTAGTGACTCAGAGTTTAGACCGACGTATGAATGAAATTAACCAAAAATGCAAAATACCTCATCATAAGATTGTTGAATACACGCAATTTTTATTTGACAACACCTATTTTTCGTTTAATGGGAAATTTTATAAACAAATACAGGGAACTCCGATGGGTTCTCCGATTTCGCCATTATTTGCAGACATTGTAATGGATGATTTGGAAAGTGATTGTCTCAATATTTTAAAAAATAAATTTAA
Organism: Ganaspis brasiliensis; assembly: GCA_037103525.1. NCBI lineage: Eukaryota > Metazoa > Arthropoda > Insecta > Hymenoptera > Figitidae > Ganaspis > Ganaspis brasiliensis. The sequence continues at coordinate 5,487,049 of JAZKLR010000145.1, read as the reverse complement.
CTGTGTTCCTGTTTTTTATTGTAGATATGTAGATGACATTTTTTTAATAGTAAAGAGGGAACATATCGAAATTATTTTAAATGTTTTCAATTCTTATAATAGACATCTGCAATTTACATATGAAGTGGAAGAAAATAATCGTTTAAATTTTTTAGATTTGACTTTGATAAAGGAAAATAATTTTATTATATCTGACTGGTATAGGAAACCTACTTCATCAGACAGAGTCATCAATTACTTTTCAAATCACCCAATTCAACAAAAAAAGAATATTGTGTTTAACTTAGTGGACAGAGCGATTACTCTATCACACAAAAAATTCCATGCAAAAAATGTATCCACTATTAACAAAATTTTGTTAAAGAATGACTATCCTCTTGATTTTATTGAAAAACATATAAATATTCAAATGAATAAAATTAAATTTTCAACTTCTGACAACCTTGACAAAAATTAAATACCAAAAGTTTGTTTACCTTTTAATGACGGCTATTTCTTTGAATTGTCGAACATTTTGAAACGATACAATATTTCTGCGATTCCACTTGTTAGAAAGAATTTGGGTGTTGTCAAACTAGGCAAAGATGTTACAAAAAAATATGACCGTACGAATGTTGTTTATAAAATTGACTGTAAAGATTGTCTAGCGACATATGTTGGTGAAACAAAAAGAGCTCTCAAAACCCGCATTAATGAACATAGAACTAAAAAAAATAAAAACTCTGTCACTAGCTTACATCTAAATTTGGGTCATGTTTTTAATTGGGACAAAGTTAAAATATTGGATTATAAACCGAATTTGAAAAAAAGAGCAATTTCTGAGACGATTCATATTAATTCAAATATTAAATTTACTTTAAATAAGAAAGAGGAAAGTTTCTCTCTCAACAAGGCTTACTATCCTCTACTTAGACAACTTAAACTTTGAACCTTTTAACCTTCATGACTTAAATGATCCGTTTTCAAAATTTTATTTTGAAAATTCATTTAGTTGTCTTGTCCGACTCGTGGCAGAATGTCTCCACTTTGACGTGTCTTATAATTCTAAAATGTTTTGACGAATTTGGTAATTGTTTTTATTTGTTATTATTTTTGTGTATATTTATATAATCAGTGTATCTTTGTGTTTTCGATTTTATTTCATATTCAATAAATGTTTTTTAGCCTGATGATGTTGACGAAACTTTGTCAACGAAACGTTGCTAATTGTGACTACACGAAAAAAATGTAAATTATTATTTTCACCTCACCTTCTTGAGATCATTTAAAGCTTCTCTCTTTTATATACAGATTTTGGTCAACAATGACCGAGATTCAATAATTTGTAAATAAATCCCTACTAGTCTCTGGTCAATGGAAACGGTCAATAGGGTTCGTTCTGCCCCATTTACACAAAGTTCTTCTGGTATATACATTTGTGCGGTCAATCAATAATTTTTTTTTTGTGCATAAAGCAACATTTTATTGGCTAGGGTTTGCCAACCTCGTCAGGCTAAATTTGTTAAAACATAAATATTTTAATACGTCAAACAATAAAATAAATAATTTAATAAGTTAAAAAGAATTAAAATTGTGTCACGAGAACGTAACATTCTGTCGATGGCTATGTCAGAACATAGTTAATATATCTGGACATCCTAATATATAGGTTAGAATTAGTTTTTGAATATTTCTGATCGAATTAAAGAAGAATTTAAGAGAGAAATTTGCTGTCGCTTGCAAATTAGTAAGTATTCATATATCAAACATATTTTAAACTTCTGTTATTAAGAGTAATGAAAGTAAATTCTGTATTATTGATTAAATATATTGCTGTTAATTTTTGGTGCCTACAGTCGAAAAATCTCCTCAAGATACAATGAACTTTGATTTATTGAAATAATATCTTAGGGAATACCTCATTACCTTTTATATCTAAAATAAATTAAATAAACTGACTTATTATGATAGCCAGTTTTCGCGTGCAATATGTAATTCACTCGGCACAAGTAATTTATTATCATATTTCAATATATTTTGCTGTTAATCGATTAAATAAAAAAATTGAATAGCTGACGGCTTCGATGCTTAGCAATAACTTTAGATTTTCAGTCCCTCTAATGGTCGCCTCATAGGGGTTGCAATAACTCCCAGTTTCATGAATGCTATTGAACCGCAATACTTTCCAACTAGATGGCGAATTTCCACTCATTGAGTAATTCATTTTAAATAATTGATATGTCTCATTTCAACAGATGGTGTCGGAGGCTATAAACTCATAAAGGAAAAAGTTTTTATTCATTTGTAATATTCACGCAGGGATATTAAGCAACAACAGTCCTGAATTTTTATGCGCATTACTTCCATTAATTTCCTATGGAATTTTAGCATCATGTAATTGTAAAACATCGGAGATAATAATTTCACTTTACCCGAAATTGCATTTATTATCATTAATAATAATTAAATGTGTTAATCTCAAAACTGGTGCATTCATTTTTTAAATTATTATTCGAGATCCAGATTGATAGAAGCTAATCTGAGAATGAAAAGTTAATGAAGAAAATGTAAGGTGATTTTTAATTAATTAGCACAGATGTAGGATTCGGAAGCTAGGACATGAAAATTGTTCAGAATTTTTTATCCCCTCGCAACTAGAAGTAAGGGTTCACATTTCTCATCCATCAAAAAGATTCTTTTTCTCTAAGTACTGAAATAAATTTTTGAGTCTTAAGGGATACAGAATAATGATAATTGAATATAATTAATTATTTAGTAATAAAGAAATGATAGTAAATATAATCAAAAACAGCTGCCAAGTTGTACCTTAAGTATTTATTTGGTGTAAGTAATTTTTTGTATTCATTTTTTGAAAACATTGCATTCTCATAGAGATTACTACAAACATCACTAAGTTTTAATTAATAGCTCGCAAAAAAATATTAAATAGGCCAATTGATGAATTTTTAAATTGTCTACAAAACGAGCAAAAATTATTCTTCATAAAATTTATATAAAACGCAAAAAAAACATAAAAAAATAATTTTATAAAAATTTTCAATTTTTGAAACCTTGATAACTTTTGACAGGATTATAGGAGAAGGTTCACAAATAGCTCATTCCATGAGTTTTTTAATTACCTACATAATAATGAAAAAATATTGAAGATTGTAATAAAGCATAGAAATAAAATTATTAAAAAACAAGATTTTCAAAATTTTTGATTGTTAAAATGCTAATAACTTTGGACTAAATGGGACTAGATGGTTCGCTATTAGCTCAATCGTTGCGTTTTTAAAAAATAAAACGAAAAAAATACTTACATTTAAATTTTTTTTAAATACAATTTTTCAGAAAAACGAATTTTCCAAAAATTTGAAAAAAATGTCAAAAAATTGCAATTGATAATTTAAGGGTTAAACACTACTTCCTCTATGTGGAAGCAATAAGTGTAATTCCTTTAGTTTATAGTTTATAGTGTCTTTATTAATAATATAGCACTTGTTTTCACTGTGAACCACGTGACAAACGACATTAGACTTGGTAACAGGTGAGTAATAATATTAATAATTTCGTACAATTTATTTTTATTAAGGAGGTTTATCCAAAAATCGATTTTCTACAGATTCTTATAAAATTTTAATGGCATTTTAAATTCATTATTTTACATGTATGGTTACAATTTTACTGAAATTTACTGTTCTGTTTTGAAGATATAAATTTATAAAGTTGGGACTTTTGCATGGAAAAAGTGACAAAACGCGCAAAATGACTATATTTCAATTAATTAAAAAAAAAACGGCTCTACAGATTTAAAAAAAATATATATATTTTGCACTATAATATAATACAACTTTTACAACAATATTCAATTAATTTACCGTACGGTTGTAAAGATAATGTTATTCAAGGCTAGTAATTCTTCTCTTTTTCTAAAGAATCAAGAAGGAGAAATTTTAATAGCTTGAAGTTCTTAACGGAAAAAAATTTTTGCAACAAAATTCGTTTGTGTAATATGATTTTAACTATAAAATACTATTTAGAAACCAATTTATAAGAAGAAATGAAATTAAAAAGATTTTGAATATCATGGTCCGATAGAATGAGAACCGCTTGAGGGTATAAGCGTCCTTAATAAATATCTAATTTATTATTTTAGTTTATATTTTGGTAATATTGTAAAAGAAGGACATATCCGAATTATTGATATTTTCTCTGGGTCCAAAGTTTTTCTGACTTATCTTAGTAGCCCACCTGATTTTTTACTTTGGTACTAAAATATGACAGAAAAACTTTAACCTGAGAGAAAATATCGAAAATTTGGATAGGTTCTTCTTTTGCAATATTATCATTTTATTTTCGAATTATCATTATTTAAATGTTATTACTCCACACTTGTTAATTCTCAATTGTCACATCGTCACTGATATTTGAGTGTAAAAAGATTATTATTTACTTTTACAAATTTTTTATTTCGAGTATTTATATATCTTTTTTATTTGAGTTTTAATAAATATTTTTGATATTATAAAGTTAATTGTATGTTAGAATATTCCTGTTGTTGACGTCTTTCAATTTAATATATTTTATTGCTTTCTCGAGTATTAATTCTGATCAGGCAATTTCTTCTCAAATTTATAAGAAGGAAGACGTTCCTTACCATTTTTAATAAAGTTATATATTTTTTAAACTCCCTTCTACTTCAGTGAATGATAGTCACGCCAAAGAAACTCGTACAGTGGAAATGTCACTTAGATAAATTATTCTATTAACTTCTCTGCGCTGAGTTTCTTTTTTCTTTTTTTTCTGTACTAGGATAGAGACGAATAATACATGAAGGATGGCAATGCTATTTTGAATTAGCAAAGTAGCTCTTTAATGCATTTAGAAATATTATGTTATAATTTAGCTATGCTATTTCTGAATTTTTTAAATACATGCGTGATCTTCTTGGCATTAAATAGAGAACATGAAAATATTACAAACAACATTTATAAATTAATGAAATTTCCTATTCAGTTAAAGTTAATGTATTTAACTTTTTTTTTTGTCAAGTAAAACCGCTACTAAGTATTTATTTCTGATTGCCGTGTGTGCACATTATGAAAAATTAGATGTTGAAGTATGTTAAATAATGACATTATTATGTGTCCATTTATCATACAAGTATACAACATTTATATTATAATACAGTATCTTATATTATACATACTTTACTGTTCAATTAACTATTTTTATTATTTCAAGATATCCTATATTTTATACATGTTTTAACTACATTTATGCAAGAAATGAATGACATTTATTGAACAAATGTCATAATATTAAAATTTTATTATATTAAAAAAGTTTTTCTCGTTTGAGATGAGTGCTTTTTTATGCGCAAGAGTGTCAGCGATATAGTTAGGGGAAAAGTTAACAATGAAGAATGATAGAAAAGAAGGTTTAAGGTTTTATTAACAAGGAAAAGAAGGTGAAAGGCAACTTTTATGACATATCGCGCCGGGAAGCAAAGAATGCGGGGTAATAGGGCTTTCGCAGAGAGCACGTGAGTAAACTCGTACGTGGTCAGGAGGACGAGATGAGGGTGAAAAGCATGCAGAAAGAGGAAACTGTGAAGGGTTGAGAGAGATCTTGCAAAAGGGAAGCATGGAACAAAACGCATCACTAAAGTTCCACATGTGTGACGTATATTTACCCCAGATAAAACTGAAAATTACGAGGCAAGTCAAATTATTTTAAAACAAGGGAGTCTTTTTCCTATTTGCATAAAACATTACAAATTTTTAAAGAATGTATCATGCAAAGCTGATTTTACTCTTTTATTCGTATCTTTATTTCATTACTAAATTATTTGTGATTATATTGTTTAGTTTGAAAAAGTGGATATGTTATTAAATTGTTTATTTTCAAAGACTTGAGAATTTTATTCCTTAGAAAGAAAATGAGAATAATAATTCAATGGGATTTAGTTTTGTTTTAAAGAAGAGATTATTCAGGTAAATTTCGCATCTTTGTAGAATATTTTTCTAGTTATTTTAGAAGCATAAAAGCGCATTCGTTCTTTCTAGAGTGACATTAGGTTACGTGTTCCTTTGTTGGGAGAATACGTAAACATTCATAAAAATTGGCAATAACGTCAGCATTTCAAAGGCAGCGAATAAAACCGCAATAGCTAGTATAATGTCGAAGATCACGACGCAACATTTCCCATTTGTGACGCTAGAGAATCCATTAAGCCCGACACGAATGACTTTTTCAAACTCAGCGCTTCTCTTTTGTCTGGTATCTTGCCTTTCTCAAAGAAAAATATTGTCTATCGGAAACAATTTCCCAGCCACAAGATTGAGCAAAAAAATCGGAGCTCATTTCTTTCGACTGAGGAGATCGACTCTTTTTTCACTAAGTCGAAAATTAATGATTGTGGAGACATTTTCTTGTATCGGTGAAGACTGAAATCGTAGGGATGAGAAACAACAGGCGAGCTGTAAGAAATAAGAGAATCCGATATATTGCGACAGTCGTGATACTCTATTGGAAGCAACATAATCCCGGATCTGAAACACATTAACCAAAGTCCTCTTTCACTGTCATACTAATTCTCTTTCACAAATCAATCTTTTCTCTTTATATGGAATTTTCTACTTTTATCAAATTTAGGTTTTTTGTGACATTAGAATTTCTTGCTAGAAACTCTTTGCATATGAATACGATAATTGAATCACTTATGGATGGGTTAATCTTGAATTTTTAAATATAGCTATTAATTAATTCTAGACATAATACCTAATCTTCGTCCAAGCATCCTTAGAGTAAGGATTGGGATTACATGCTCGTTTAATTCGCCCCTGAGATTTTAAATTGATCCGAGCGCCAATAGTTCCCTAAATGGGCGCATTCCAGAATTCTTCTGGGTTTATCACTCTTTGTATGTCTTTTGAATGGTCAACACGTATGAAGAAAGTTATTTTAATTGTGGATTATAAAGTGTTATATTTTATTTTGTCTACAAATTTGGAGTGATAATTTGACAGATATACATTGATTGGATAATTGTCCGAAATAATTTTTCAGGCTATTGTTCAGCCGAATGTTAACTCGGCGACTTGTGCCTTTATTATTTTGAGTTTACATTCTTAAATTCTAAAGAATATTAAATTCTAAAATTTATTTTAATTTATATTTATTTTTATTTGAGTTGACTTTAAGATTATATCGAATCTTTTTTTAGGACTTTTAATAGGGAGATAACACTTTAATTGACACATTACGTAATAGGATTAATTTAGTAGGCGAAATAAAGGAGTTTAGTAATAACAAAACAAAAGGAAAAAAACCAATAATTAACTCACCACAGTTGGATGACATATGGCTGCTCTACCTTACCGACAATGCATGTTAATTTAGCGCGTTTTTATTAAAAAATTTGAAATATCTAAAAATAGCAGTTTAAAAATTATAGATTTTCATTAATATTAAAAAAATGTTAAATATAATTTGAGATTTTAATTTATATTAATATTACTAGAACTTCCAAATCGCGTTACTTGCTTCAAATCGCTTTCTGCATTTCTAAGGATGACACGTTCAAAAAATATTTTAATAATATTTTTCTTCTTTCTCCCTGTTACTGAAAGTTCTATTTATATCTAATAATCAGTTTTTAATTTACTCATTTAGCAGTAGACTGTTACACAATTTTACAAAAAGAAAAAAATTGCGAATAACACATTTTCTCATTTCCCAATTGTTTAATTAAACAATTATTAAATTGCAAATCATATCAATTTTATAAAAATCAATTTAGTAATATAAAATAATCAGTAACGCTATAATTTTACAGATTACCAACTTAACGAATATTCTAATTTTCCAATTTTTCTAGATACCCAATTTTACAATAACTTACTAATTTTCTAATTTCGTTTGTTTAAATTTTCTTTTTGGTATAATTATTACTTGATGTGTAGACTACAGAAAGTACTAAATAAAATAATCTTATTATTTATCAAAAATCAGAAAAGAGTTTGTAAAATTGTGAAAATCGAACTGAAGTTGTTGAAAGTTCTCAAAGTTCCGTTTAGATCTTTTGAAGTTGGAAAATAACTAACAAACAAATTTTCCAATAACAAATTTATACATTTTCAAATAGCTATTTTTTAAATAACCACTTTAACTAATTTGCCGCTTTCCCACTTTATAACCAATTTTGCTTCCTCATAGAGGAAGCTTTGAGATCGTTAAGATTTTCGATTTTCGAAAAATAGTCTAAATCGATTCATTATCTTCTAAAAAACGTAAATTTTTATTCTTAATCAAATGTCCAGATGTGTTTGTGTGTGTGTTTAACGTTTTTTTGTCATCAGGACATCTCGAGAACGCTTCAACGAATTTTAATAAAAGTTGGATGACTTATTAGGCTCTTGAATATCTAAATTTGGACACAGCGATTTTTGAAAATACCCTATAAAATTTTTTGAGCACCTTTTTTCATCGAAAAAAATCGTTTTTTGCCATTTTTGTTTTTCAATGCTACAAATACAACTTAATGAATACAAAAATCATTTGGCTTATCTCAAAACGAATCGATTGAAATATATAACTTTTATAATTGATCAAAAATTCGTAATATAATTTATGTTTTTTTCTCCAATTAACTTTTATATTATTAATTTATTGCTTCCTCTATGAAGAAGCAAATTACTTTGCTTACTCGAAAGCGAAATGTCCATAAAATGAACATAATTTTCACCTAGTTCCAAATGTACCAATAACCAATTTACTACTTTTTAAATAATTGTAAATTTTCCAAATATTCCAATCATCAATTTACCAATAATTACCAATTTTCCTAATATTCAAATAACCAATTTTCCAATATTGCCAATTTTCAAAATATTCCAATAAACAATTTTGTTGTTTTTTTTTTTTAACGAGGTTTGTCAAATGCATTTACGCACTATAAAGAACACCTTACAATGAATGATGCAAGCATCATTTAAAGAGGATGCTCCGCGTGTGTGGGACTCAAGTCCAGAGAATAGTTTACTTTGGAATATAAATATTTCTTCGTAAGATTGTCTCTGGGTGATACCCACTAAACCTTCCTCGCTTTATAGGAGTATTTAACACTCAGCGGAACGATTGAGCTAAGCAACCAACATCGCCGAGTGTTAACTCCACTCATACCTATAGATCCCTCAGCCAGCATCAGATCGCCATCAGCCGAAAAATCAATGGGGGTAAGAACCCCCAGCGATCAACGGTGGACTTCGAAGTGGTGTCAGGTGGAAGATACTACTTTGGCCTGTTCCAGGACTTTTCTGAAACAGGCGCAGGAGCCCGATATGTGAGATGTATTGCCTGCTGCGCTATTCTGGATCCCGCACAGGAAACAAAACGCCTCGTTCGTGCATTGTGCAAGAAAGTGGCCAGACTCTCCGTGCCTATAGCATGCGGTGGATCTGTTCACTTCCCCGCACTCGTTTTTTTATGGCATAGTCCAGGCACTTATGACACCTGGTGACCATTATACGCCTTCTTATTGGGCAGCTAAAGAACCCAACTTTTACTCGGCCTACGTTTACTAGTCTTACTGCCTCCTCGTGGTTCGCTACCACGATGGCCAGTTTTACCCCTATCCTGTTTGGCCCTAGGACCTTCACCTCTCTTTTATCCGGGGTCGTATCCAAGATATCTCCTAGGGCCACTTCTATCTTCCGAGAAAGCCTTCCCGTCTGAACCACCTCCTAGTTCAAGGAGGATGTTCCCTTTCTTTGTCGGCCTTGCACCGACCACCATCGTCTGGCAACAGCCAGGATCTACTTTTTTTCTGAGCTTGCCCAAGACAGAAGCATATGTCTGTCGGCCAATGTCCCTACCGGCTTACTCCTTTCCTGTTCCTAACTCTTCTTGCATTCTAAGGAAGATATAACCTTCCTCCTGGCGCAACTTTATGCACTCGGCCCTTTTTTCCTCGCAATAATCAAGGTCAGCAGCGGTGGCATAGCTAAAAGCGCTGCCACAGCTACTGACATTTGCCTCATTACCACGACGCGGCCTACCTTGACCATCCACAGTCAAAAGCGACGGGTTGGTCCCTACTGAACCCGGTCCTGCGGCACTTGTTGCCGGCGGTGCCATCCCACAAACCCATGGGTGCACATCATCATTTAAATTCAAGTCGTCAGTTTCCATACAAATCCCACGAGCATGGGAGAAAAAACAGTACACTAGGAGGGCGCCCGGTATCCTAGCACCGCTCGCGACACCTCCGAAATTATCACTGACGATGACACTGCGTCCGCCGCCAAGGACCCCGGCATCAGCAACCGACGCCTGCGCTTTACAGACCCTGGTGACATCCATCTCTCGACACAGTGTGGAACCTTAGATTGGGTTAGGTGTTGTTGGTCAGATCGAACAGATAACCGGTCCATCGGGCGCCAACCCTAGATTGAGACTACTCCACACCAACTTCGAAAAACCAAGAAGGCAGGAGTGTCCTATTCCTCTCAGAACCCATATCGTCCACAGCTGACGAGAATGGTTAGCCCCCCTTGGAATCCGAATTAACATCATCTGCACAGGTTAGGTAGTGCACAGGTTTCAAAAACGGTGGCTACCTGAATTAACGGGGTTCCGTTTTTTCCGTTCCGAGAAGAGCCGAACAGCTCGTCTAGTCATGGCGACCGAGGGACAAGCGCCTGGCCGGCCCTAAGCCCACTTACCACGACAAGGTGACACCAATTTATTTACCAATTTATCAAAAATCAATTTCATGTTCCAAATTTTTCAATTTTTTTCCTTGCAATTTTCCAAATCCTCCAAATGTTCCAATAATTAGCATTGAACACGATGTTGGATTCCAGAATTGCCCATCACGTCATGAATTTTAAGAAAAATGGGGTTAAAGACTCCAAAAAACGTGTTTTTGGGATTTTTCAACATTTTTTCCTTTTTAACCGGACGTGCTAGAAACTTCAATAAGGTTTTTAATTAAAGCTTGAAATGTACACTTTAAGACCCATATTCGAATGACCAACAAAAAATAAAGGATTTTGAGAAAAGAGGGGCTAAATATCCCAAAAAACGTTTATTTGGAGTTTAATAATATTTTCCCCCCGAACCTTAAGTGTTAGAGTTCTAAAGTGCACGTTCAAAGCTTTAAATTAAGACCTTATTAAAGACTCAAACACGCAAGATTAAAGAGCAAATAAATATTTTTAAATTCCAAACAGACGTAATTGTGGTATTTACCCCCACTTTTCTTAAAATCATGGCGTGATGCGCAATTTTGAAACCTGGCATAGTGTTCAGCGCAGCAAAATACATCGGAAACGACTTTAATATCCTATATAAGAAACGAGTACTGAGGGTAAGCGTTAATCCTATATAAGAAACGAGTACTGAAGGTAAGCGTTAAAAGTTAACGGAAAAGCGTTAACAGTTAACGAAAAAGGATATTTTTGTACCTGGTTCCTTTGTTAGAGAGAGAAGGTATTTGTTAAAAGTTTTCGGAAAAGGAAACTCTCAGCTCATTATACAAATTACCTTGAAATTTAAATTTTATTTCTTAATACAAACAATAGATTACCTGGCAGGGTGTCATTATCCTTCGATCAAACCCTTTTATAATGAGGGTCAGTGGCTTTAAGAAAAGAGAAAAAATTTTCGAGTTTTAATGAAAAGAGAGAAATTAAATTAAATTCTGAAATTTTACCTCATTATTCAAATATTTTACAAATTTAAATATTTCTTTCTAAATACAAACAATAGACTAAATAAGCCAATCGTTTTTCGAGCCAACCCTTGCATAATAAGTGTTATAATTGGTTTTGGAAAAGAGAACAAATTTTTTAGCATCAACGAAAAGAGAGATAAATACATTAGTGCGCGGTATAGAAGTACATGGTAGTGAAAGTTATTAATGAATAAAACTTGAGTGTGTATAATGTGGAAGTGAATAATGCTAATTATTGTGTATTTTTTATTGAGTGTTTATAATAGAAATGTGTTTAATGTGAATGTGTATAGTATTAATATGCTTATTGTTTATTAAGGGTTTGTGTTGAATAGTTCTTAATACGGTAAACAAACAGTGTTTATTAAAGAAATGAACTGTAAGTGATAAATAATAAATAATAAAGTGACTCTAATAGTAAATATACAGTAAAAATTAAAGGTAAAAAGTCACAGTGATTAAAATGAAAGTGCGCAAAATGTGTTGACTAAAGTAACAATATTAGAAAGTGTTTAAATTTTTTATTTACTTCTTATTTTCAATAAAGTTAGTGTTATGAAATGCTAAAACTGCCATAAAATACGATTGTGAATTCATTAAATAAGTGATTGATAACTGTTTAATAAATAATAAAGTGATTATAATGTTTCTAAAGAGTCGTTACAGTGTAAAAGAAATGTTAAGAATATAATTACACAGCCCCACAAAAAAAAAAAAGTGTCATGTACTTTTGACCGGAATACCTTAGCCCTATGTATTTTGACGCGCTGAACACGAATCCGAAGTCCATTTTGCTCCATCACGTCAGGATTTTTTTCTAACCTCAAAAAACATGTCGGATTTTGAGAGGTAGGCGATTTTTTAAAAAAATTTATGGATTTACTTCAAACTTGGTATCTGGGGGTTTTTTGGGTCGCTGATTATGAATCTGAAGTTAGATTTTCAAAATTCAAAATGGCGGATCCAATATGGCGGACGAATTTTGAAAAAATTTGAAGATTTACTTCAAACTTGGTATCTGGGGGTTTTTTGGGTTGCTGATTACGAATCTGAAGTTAGATTTTCAAAATTCAAAATGGCGGATCCAATATGGCGGACGAATTTTTAAAAAATTTGAAGATTTACTTCAAACTTGGTATCTGGGGGTTTTTTGGGTCGCTGATTACGAATCTGAAGTTAGATTTTCAAAATTCAAAATGGCGGATCCAATATGGCGGACGAATTTTTAAAAAATTTGAAGATTTACTTCAAACTTGGTATCTGGGGGTTTTTTGGGTCGCTGATTACGAATCTGAAGTTAGATTTTCAAAATTCAAAATGGCGGATCCAATATGGCGGACGAATTTTGAAAAAAATCGAAGATTTACTTCAAACTTGGTATCTGGGGTTTTTTTGTGTCGCTGATTACGAATCCGAAGTTAAATTTTCTAAATTTAAAATGGCGGATCCAATATGGCGGCCGAATTAAAAAACATATTAAAATTTACATAAAATTTGGTATCTAGTGGTTTGTGGGGTGACTGATTGCAAATCTGAAAACAGATTGTCAAATTTCAATATGTCAGTTCTGAAGTATATAATTTTCCTTTATTCCTTTTTATGGTAGCGCACTCTTTTGTTTTCGAAAGATCTGTGTAGCGGTTTTCTCTTTAAGTTCACACTACCTGGTACAACATCCCTTTTCAGCATCCAGCAAAAGTCGGCCATCATATTTACGCCCCACCTTCCTTGATAACGACGTTCCATTTCTTTAAGGTCTTGATGAAATCGCTCTCCCTGTTCCTCACTGTAGTCTTCTAAATTTTCGGGGAAGTACTTTAGATGTGATTCTAAGAAATGTAGCTTCAAGCTCATCAAGCATCCTGGCTTTCCGAAGTTTGTTATCATATTATTTGCCATTTCTTCCCGATTCTCGCTTTTGTTATTCTCCAGAAAATTTTCAACAATTAGTTTAAAACTAATCCATGCATTTTTCTCAGTTTTACTCATGTTTCTGACAAATTTCGCATCTTTTAATAATTTTCGAATTTGTGGGCCATCAAAAACTCCCTCATTTAGTTTGGCATCAGAGACCTCAGGGAATTTTTGTTCTAGGTATTTAAAACATTTTCCATTTTTATCTAAACTCTTAACAAACTGTTTTGCTGCTCCTAGTTTAATGTGCAATGGTGGAAGCAATACCTTTGAGGGATGAATCAATGGCTTCTTAATGATATTTTTCGATCCTGGTTTAAAAGATTTTCTTTTTGGCCATTCCTTTTTTTTGTAATGATTCTTTCTATCTCTACTATCCCACAGACACAAAAAACAGGGCGTTTTTATTTTTTTATTTTATCTAAAACTAGTTTTACAGATTCATAGCTTTCTTTAAGTTCTGTAGAATGAGCCATAGGAATCAAACCATAAATATTAGTATTATGAAGTAATACTGCTGTTAAATTTCTTTTAGAAGAGTCTATGAATAACCTCTAATCTTCATCTTTGTATACTCCAGGTATTAATTGATCCATTAACCCATTAATGTCAGAACAATATACCAATGACTGCTTTTTGTCTTCTGTAAAATATTTTCTGAATTCCTTTTCCCTATCGCGATAAAAGGAAGATGTAGTTCCTTTCGATAGCATTTTTTTCTTCTTAAGAACTGATGCAAGATATTCTGCAACATCTTTTGGTAGTTTTAAATCTCTGATGAGATTGCTGATTTCTTCTTGTGTGAACTTTTCAGGTATTTCTTCTTCCTATTCACCAGTTGGAATGTAATAGTCATCTTTGTCTTCAATACTCATGTCGTCATCTATATATAGTGAATCTTTTTAAATCTATAGACATTTTTGTATTTACGTGTAGTAAATTCTCAATGAAGTTTATATCATCCACCGATACAAAATTGATGTCGCCATTGACTCAACTCACGATTCTTCGTTTCTTATTATTTTTGAACCTAATACACGGAAAGAAATATTTTGCATTTTTAGCATGAGAACACTTCATGCTCTTTCTGTAAAGGCGTTTGCTTACCTATAAAAGTAAAAATTTATGCATTTTAAGTATTAAGTGCTACCATAGAAAAAATGTATGGTAGACTTACTCTTAGTCTAACATCATTTTACATAAAACGCAAAGGTATTTTACTCAAAAATTAAGACACATCGTTTTACGAAAATAGCAAAGAGACTTATAGACTTAGTCGGTGAGTCCGCTGGAACCAGTGATTTGTCTCCGCCTATTTACCCTCTCCAACCGTTTGACATATGTGTGAGTTGAGCCCGTGTCCGTGTTTTGTTGTTGTAATCTTGTGCGCGCATTAATATTTCTGATTCGATTTTGTTGGATTTTAATGATTTTCTTTGGTAAGTATTAAAAAAATGCAAAAATACACTTAAGGCATTTTATTAATGTTATTTGAAACATGTTATATGCAATTTCAACTTATTTAAAAGGAATTACTTTTTGGTCAGGCTTTTTTACTATAAGTTAACCTTTTTACATTTTTAAACACAAATTATTACACTGTAAACAATCATTGCTAATTGTGAGCTGAATTTATTTTTTAAAAGAATGTTTAGTGCCGTAATAAAGTACAGTAAAGCAATTTGTATCATTAATGTAATTAATGTCTAAAAATGTGACAGCTGATGCAGACATAACCTCAAAAATGTGCGATTCACTGACGTCTTTGTTGAATTCTCGTGCTCTAAGTGGTTTGTTAAGTTTTTATTACTTACTTAAACAATGAAGTGAATATATAAATATTTCAATAAATCTAAGTTTTTAATCAAAAACAAATAACAACATTATAGTTTTATATTTTAACTGATATTACAAGTATATACTTCGTACATGAATCCGGAGAATAAGTTGAAATTGCTTATAACATGTTTCAAATAACATTAATAAAATGCCTTAAGTGTATTTTTAAATTTTTTTAATACTTACCAAAGAAAATCATTAAAATCCAACAAAATCGAATCAGAAATATTGATGCGCGCACAAGATTACAACAACAAAACACGGACACGGTCTCAACTCACACATATGTCAAAGGGTTGGAGAGGGTAAATAGGCGGAGACAAATCGCTGGTTCCAGCGGACTCACCGACTAAGTCTATAAGTCTCTTTGCTATTTTCGTAAAACGATGTGTCTTACTTTTTGAGTAAAATACCTTTGCGTTTTATGTAAAATGATGTTAGACTAAGAGTAAGTCTACCATACATTTTTTCTATGGTAGCACTTAATACTTAAAATGCATAAATTTTTACTTTTATAGGTAAGCAAACGCCTTTACAGAAAGAGCATGAAGTGTCCTCATGCTAAAAATGCAAAATATTTCTTTCCGTGTATCTGTATCTTAAGATCTTCATTGTGAACATTATTATTATATTTTTGAAAACTTTTGTAACCCATTTATGGTCCTTTTGGACCGCGGGATATTGTGTTTAAATAAATAAATAAATAAATAAATATGAGATAATAGCATGAGACAATGAGATGAGATGAACATGTGAAACAATGATTACTATGATGGAAATGAACTTTTTGTTTATGATAGTCTTAATGAAGGTTGTTTAAATGAACATTAAAGAAAATATTTATGCAGGTCATATCCATTTAAACCTAATGTAGTTTTTTTAAGAGAACAACAACAACCAAATTTTGTTGATTGTGGTGTATACGCCATTGCGTTTGCTGTTTCTTTATATTTTAATATTCCTGACTAAGAAACTAAAAAAAGCAGTATCAAATATGAAAAAATGTATTGTAAAAGACCTAAGGTAAAAGGAGAGATGGGAAAGAGAGACAAATAACAAATATGGAAAGTGTAAATAGTGACAGAATATAAATATTTGTAAGAAAAAACGTGTGGAAAATGCGTCAAATTCTATGGAAGTAGTAAAAGAAGGTAATAATTATAAAATATTAGAAACAATAGTAGTAAGAAGATATTTTTTTAGCAATGCTAATGAGAAAAGTAAAAAAACTAGAGCAGAATGTCAGAAAGGAAATATAGTGAAATGATGAAATTAAAACGAAAAAAATGGATAACAAAGAAACAGAAATATCAGTTATGGAAGATGTATGTTTAAGTAGTGAATCAGATTTAAAATTTAAAAAAAAAACACATAGATAGTGCTGTTAAAGAAGAAAAGAGAGATCATAATTCTGACAAATTAATAATTTTTAGCGATTGTAATGAGACAAGTAAAAAAGTCGTGCAGAATATCAAAAAATGTTGAAAGTCAGTTAAAGTATCTTAAAGAAGTAGAAGGGGATGATAAGAATGAGAAATTACAAAAATAATGAGCCAGACAAAAATTGTTAATACCTCTAATCAGAAAATTAAAAAAAAGTAGAGCAAAATATAAAAAAAAGCTATCGTCAAAGATTGAAATTGAAACAGAAGATGTGCCATGATAAGGATGAAAATAATGAAATACTATATTTAAAAGCTATGCAGGAGAAAGATGTAAGATTTTGTGATGAGAAAATGAAAAAAAATTACGCAAAATAACAAAAACAATAACGTAAAAGATTAAAATTAAAAAGAAACGTAATCGATGAGAAAAAAATAGTTGTTTCGGAACATACAGGTAAGAAAATGGAGTCATTTATTCAAATGATAACATTGATATTCGTGATTTTGCTTAGGCAGAAAAAAATATTAATAGCATACATGTTCCAACTTATAACGAACATTATCTTGGTAAAATGTCGTTTTTTGCAAAAGATGCAAGGCTAAACATTTTGAGAAAGAAAAATTCAAAAGAAATTAACTTATAATTATTGTTGCAGTCAAGGTGGTGTATCGTTGCCTTCAGAAAAAAACCCTCATGAATTAAAAAAATTGCTAGATAGATCTCATAAGATATCTGTCCATTTTAGGAATAATATAAGACTTTACAATAATTCATTTGCTTTTGCATCTTTAAATGCTAATGTAGTTAATTTCAATAATAGAAGGCGGGGACCATTTTGATAAATAATTTAAGGTCGAATTTATTATCAAATCAACAATTTCCTATTTCCTGAAACTGATAATGATCTATCTTTTGGTCAATTATTCCTCTTAGATCCAGAAGAAGCAATTTGCTATATATTAAACAAACATGACAACTTACAATTAGATGTGGATATATTATTTATTATTGACAAATTATTGAGAGATTGTGACGCATATAAAGTCTTTTTTGATGATGTCTGAGATCATTGAAATGGAAACTGCGTGAACAAATAAAAATAATGAAGAAATTCCAGAAATACAACTAATGTTTACTTTAAAAACAGGATTGGATAAAGGCAGGTACAATTTTTAAAGGTGTAATAAAGGTGCTGCTATTTTTAATATGAATGCTGAAGGTTAAATACAAGAGTCTTCTGTAACGATTTATAATAAATCGATTAAACAATTGCAATTAGTTAGTCATTTAGATCCAAATGTTGAACCTTGGATATATCCTATACTTCATCATCTAGGAAGCAAGGGTTATAGTCTCCATATGATTCGTACTGATAGTGACAAACCAACCAGAAATATAACTGTGTCCAGATCTGCTTATATAAAATATAAAATGGGAGTAAGAGATCATACCTTCAATCAATTTTTATATTGTGGAAGAATGTTTCGGCAATGGTTAGTTGATAATTATGTCAAAGTTGAAAAAGTTAAGGTACATGTTTGTAAAAATAATCCAAGAAAATTAAAAAGTGAAACTTACAAAGGATTAATTGATCATTTAGATAATCAAGAAATTAGAAATAATGTACATGTTGGCAAGATGTTGATACTGCCTTTAACATTTATAGGATCACCTCGTAACATGTTAAAACAATATTAATATTCAATGACCATTATGTAGTTTTTTATGGTAGACCAGATTTATTTATTACAATGACGGAAGAAATTTAAGAAAATTTATTACTTAATCAGTCAGCTTCTAATAAACCTGACATGGTTGCAAGAGTCTTTCATTTAAAAGTAAAAAAATTAATCGAAACTATAGTAGATGATAAACTATTTGGACAAGTAAAGTCTTATGTTTATGTTATTGAATTTCAAAAGCGCGGTTTACCACACATTCATTTATTGGTTATATTGAAAGAAGGTTTTAAAATATTAAAAACAGAGAGTGTTGATAGGTAAACTTTTTAAAGTAAAGTTTTTAAATGGTATTAGGTATATCATAATTTTTATAATTATTCCTCATATTCTTCATTTTATTCTTTATCTTTATTTTATTTAATTAATTTTTAGTTAATCAAAATTTGCAAATTGATATACACGATAAATCAAAGATCACATCAATTTAAATTTATTCCAATGTCTTCTTATCATTAATTTTCTTTTTTTTTTTTATATAATGTATTTCTTTTATTTCACATAAGTATACATGTACATGAAACATTACTTTAAGAAATAATAAAAATTAGCGTTCGCTTTAGCGCGCGTTTTTTTCTAGTCTAATAAAAAAAAACCTTGTAGACCTGTGTGAACAATTACATTTATTAGATTTTTTTAACAACTAATTGTGCTGAAGTAAGCAATAGCCACGTTAATGTTAGCTGACAACACAAGAAATACTATCTGTCTTTCTTAAATTGACTCGGTCCTCTCGTACGAACCAGAAATTAAATCTATATAGTTGTGTCTTTGTCAATCTTAAGGTACTTGCTATCTCTCTCTCTCTCTCTCTCTCTCTCTCTCTCTCTCTCTCTCTCTCTCTCTCTCTCTCCTCTGTCTCTCTGTCTCTGTCTCTCACTGTCTCTGTCTCTGTCTCTCTCTCTCTGTCTCTCTCTCTCTGTCTCTCTCTCTTTAAAGTTATATTTAAAGTTTCATTTTATCTTAAGCTACATGCCATTACATTACACGTACCTTATGTTAATTAGGTGAAAGTTATTATTATTTTTGTTTTTATTATTCTTTTTTTTTATTTTTGACCTTTATTGATATCCCATTGTACCTGCCTCTCTTATCTCTCTCTATCTTAAGCTACCTACAATATTTTTCTCTCTCTATATACCGTAACAGACAAACAGTCTCAGACTGCGTAACAGCTAAAAGCGTAACAGATCTATCACTGGTTGATTTCTTATATTTTTCTTCATATGGGTGATTCTCCACGAAACCGACAATTCCATGTCCCTTGTGTTTTTTAAGAAACAAATTGCACATATGGTAATGAATCCAACGTAAAAAAGTAACTCTAGTGATCATAAACAAAAGCCTGTAGCTACTTTTTATTTATAAGATTAAATATTTTTTTTTAAATGCAAATTTATAGGCCAAATCGTCATGGTGAAGCCTGTCCCCAGGGTCAGTTTTGAAACAAAAATAAATATTTTTAGTAAACTTTAATAATAAAACTAATTAACTGTAACATTTTTTTATTGTCTAAGTGTGTAGAATTCAGAAAAAAATTGGTTGTTAAAAAAATAATTATTTTTTTCTAGATGTTATTTCTTGTCCCCAGTTTTGTGCGTCATGGTGAAGCCTTTTTAAAAAATTGAAATATTTCATAAAAATCAAATCAGAATTTAGTTATACTTTAGTATAAGCAACAATTGACTTCCCTCAAGAGATTAACTACAATAGAAACAAATTTTATAATAGATTTTTTGCTATTTTTTCGTTTAAAGCGCCAAATTTGTGTAGGGAATCACAGAATCGTCATGGTGAAGCCTTTACATATTTCGCAATAAATAAAAAAAAAAAAATTTTTCAATTAATGATGTATAGTAGTATTATTTCCATGAATATAGATGACAGGAATGCGAAACCGATTGAAAATTGCTTAAAATTTGTTTAAAAAAACAGTATTTATTAAGCGTCATGGTGAAGCCTCAGCGTCATGGTGAAGCCTTTTGCATCATGGTGAAGCCTTTTGACTGTCTTTCATTGAATTTGTGGTTTAAACAAGTGTACAATTTAAAAAATTTTAGAGATTGTGTTCAAATGAAATTAAACAAATAAAAGTTACTTAAAGTGTCATAATTTTAAATTAAAGTTTAACATTAATTACTTTATAAATTTTCATAAATTACCGTATAAATTTCTATAAATTGCTAGCAACTGATTTGCAAATTTTAAATTATTTGTTAATAAATTACAATAAACGTTTTTAAAATAATTCATAAAATTACAACATATATTTCTATAAATTTCCATAAATTTCAAAAATTATTTTTTTTAATTTTCTTTTATTTACTATAAATTACATCAAAATTTTCATAAATTACCGCATAAATTACCATAAATTTCCATAAATTACGAAATAAATTTCCTGCATTAGTTTTTTGAATCTTGAATTTTATTTTGTATTAATATTATAAATTACCTCAAATTTTTATAAATTACCATAAATTTCCATAAACTACTGCATAAATTTCCTGCATCAGTTTTTTAAATCCTGAATTTCGTTTTCATTATTATTATAAATTACCACCATAGATTTATTTATTTGTTTAAAGCGATTTTATCAACAAATTAAGATTTAAAATAAAATATGATCATAACAAAATCTTTCTAATTTTTCTTGTAGAATCGATTGTGATCCATAATTTTAATTAAATGTGACTTTTTTTATTATTTGTTTAAACAAATATTGTTTAACAAATAGAAAATTTAAAAGTTAGAATGCGAATGATTTTTATTTAACATTCCTATAAATTCAACTATCAATTCTGTTATACTGCAACCGATTATGGTACATGGATGCCGTAACAGCTAATTCGTTTAAAAAATACAAAAATTATTAACAATTTGTCCGGCCCATCACAGATATTTCATTTTTGATTATCATACTTGAAAGTTATGTTACGATTTTTATTTTAATTAAAAATTTTTTTTTCCAAAATCACAGTAACCAAATTGTCGGTTTTGTGGAGAATCACCCATATAAAACGTAAATTTATTTGATCCTTATTATGTCGAGTGAATGTAAACGAAAAATCATTAAATTTAGTATGCTTTATTTAAGAGACTATTTAATATATGGAGCTATGAACGTAGGAAATCGGTAATTTTAGTTTGTTTTTCTTTACATTTTGTCTCATAGTAAGAATTGCGTATCACATTGTGAAGGCAAGCCAATACTTTTAATATTCTCATTAACATAATTAATAAAGCTTTATCAACTTCTTCTCGAGAACACGTTCTCATGCGTTTTTATTTGAAAAATTATATAAACATTGGGGTGTCCGTTAAAAATTACATTTTAGAATTTTTGCTATTTCCGGGTCTCATTTTATCACAAATTGAAAAAAGTCAGATACGTATTTTTTTATTTTTTTTAAATTAATATTTAGTGGTGCCTGTAGGCTATTGAAATTTTGCATGTATTTTGCATGGGAAAAAAATTTTTTCTGTAGATTTCCTGTAAAATCGTTGAAAATTAATATTTTTTGACCGGATTACTCTGTTTCTCTTCATAAATGTTTAAAGATTAATATACAATTTTTAACATATGAAATTTGTTAAGTTAACTATTTTTTACAGGACCCAAAAGTTGACCAAAAAAAAACCCAAATAGGTTATTATTGGCAAAAAATATTAATTCTGAAAAAAACGAGAAATTTAAACTGTTAATCATGGTTTCTAATGTTTTTGAGGTCGCTGATTACAAATTTAAAGTCAGATTTCAAAAACTCAAAATAGCGGATCTAATATGGCGGCCATGAAAATTTTAAACTTATCAATTTTTATGAAACATGGTATCAAGGGGTTTTTGGGGTCTCTAGTTACAAATCTGGAGTCAGATTTCAAAAATTCAAAATAAAAAACAATTGGTATTAAGAGGTTTTAAGGTCCTTAGTTACAAATCTGAAATTAAAAATTCAAACGGAACCTCGCTGCTAATTAGAAACGGGAAGGTGATTATTTATTAGCTAGATAAGTTTCGTTTACAAATTAGATGACACAATGTGTCTCTGAAGCAAAAATTTTGTTAGCTACTGAAATAAGATATTACATAATTAAGTTTCATAAAAATTATTAAATTTGTAAACATTAAGCGCGCTATATTGGATCCTGTACTTTAAATTTTTGAAATCTGACTTCAGATTTGTAACTAGGGTTTGTAAAAAATAGTTAACTTAGCAAATTTCATATGTTAAAAATTGTATATTAATCTTTGAACATTTATGAAGATTTTTTCCCATGCAAGATACATGCAAAATTTCAATAGCCTACAAGCACCACTAAATATTAATTAAAAAAAAAAAAAAAAAAAAAAAATACGTATCTTTTTTTCAATTTGTGACAAAATGAGACCCGGATATGGACAAAATTCCAAAATGTCATTTTTAATGTCCATCCTAATAAACATTTAATTTCGTGTTTATTCTTAATTATCGTTGATATTGTAGAAATGTAGAGTGAGACACACCAAACTCTTTCGCAAGAGATGCATTTGAATCTCCTGCTTTTAAACGATGAATTATTGCACTTTTTTCTTCAATTGAAAAACATTTTTTACGCTTAGGCGATGTCATGTTTGCGCGTATTAATGACAAAGATTCTTAATAAACTATCAACGTAATACTGTTTTCTTAAATGAAATGAATATAATATTTTGAAAGACAAGACAAAAGAGTTTATGTGGCTTGAACGTAGCTATTTTTTGTATACAAAAGTAGGATTTCTCGTTATAACCGGACCTAAGACCAAATAAATTTGAAAAATACGTCGCTATTTACGGATAGTCGTTATAAACGATGTCGTTATAAGCAAACGAGTCTTGATAGTAATTTCAATGTAAACCAAACTAAGAGGTTCGAGTAGGTCGTTATAAGCGGTCGGTCGTTATAAGCGGAGTCGTTACAAACGGATTCTACTGTATATAAAATCAACGAATATTATTAATATATGGACTATAAGGTTGAATTTATCGCATTAAAAAAATTGAAAATTAAATTTGGCACCTTAAGTAGTATTATACATTAGTATTTAAAAACTTCAATTTAAAGATGTAAAAATAACTGCACGGGGCTCCATTCGCGGCCGTTGTGCCTGCCAGGGAAGCTCCTTTATTAATTTTGACTTTTTATTTTGTGATGGAATCATATCTCCGACAGAAATGAATTGTAATATCGAATTAGTATCCAGTACTCGTATTTCATTGTAAACTAACCATACCGTGTGAACCGTTGTCACTTAACTTTTTTAATTCTTTTGAATTCATTTAAACAAATACGTTAACTTCTGATTAAAATTAAATCGTGGTTTGTTGCTGCTCCTTATTCCCCCACTCTCCGGACTTTATTTGTATTAGTCGTGGCATAGTTTGTTTAGATTAATTAACTTAATTAGTCTATTATTTTTCTATTTTTGTTTAGTTATTTAACAATAAAGTAACTTGGCGCATAGGGTTTTATTTGCTTATTTATTTATTTGCTTAGTTTATTTAGTTTCAAAATAGTTGAATTAAAGTTTGAGCATAAAATAATAAAAATGAGTCATAGTCGCTATTAGGTCGAATATTCGTTAAAACTGAAGTAAATCATTAATGTACCACGTTTTTTTTCTCGCCGTGCAAAAGTAAAATTCTGTAACTTATGTGACTAAAGTGAATATTTTACTCAACAATTTTCTTAACTAAAATATTCTTTTCGTCTTAAATTAATTAATGTAATTTAATATAAAATAACGAAATCAAAATTTTATATCACCTATAAGTTATAAATGATGTAATTTTCAAGTTAATATAAATCTGTATAGTTTGAATGCTTTATTCTTTTAAATTTATTACATCTACTGCACTGTCAATCCTTCGACTTTGTGTTGTTTGCTAGATACGAACTTACCACTTAAGTTGCTTCATTTAGTTGCCAAGGTAGTATATTGGTTCCACAAGTTATTTCCCAAAGTTTTGGTTTTAGTACCTACACAAGGCAACGGAAAGGACTTTGCGTTTACTTGCAACCAGTGAGTATTTCACCTCATGGCCTGAATGCTTAAAGAGAATCTAAGCTTACTCTATAGAATGTGGACGATCTTAAGATGTTCGATCAGTTCGAATAGCTACAAAATTTTCGAAGGTTTTCAACTTTAAATCAGTTCTCTAAGTTTTATTTCCTTTTTGTAGGAACTTATTTAATTTTTCTTTTCAATTTTCTTATTCTAATTTATTTTGGATTGATTTATTCCCAGTTGATAATTTAGATAATTTTTTTCATTTTGCTTACATTCATCTGTTTTACTGCTTTTAATATTTTTTCGTCCGTAACCTATAAGAAACTATTATAGAATATTATTTGATTATGCATTATACATTTTATTAGATCATACAAAACAGTGAAAGATGAGTCTAAAAAGATGAGTTTCTGTGATGAATAGCGAATTCTCTTTCAAATTCTTCAGAGTTTCAAGTTCTAAATAAAATTTTTTAAGTTAAATTACAGACTTATTACATTTAATGTATCTTTCTATTTTCAACCTTATCTGCAAGTTTGTTCTATTAAAGTTTTAAGTTGAATCAACATTTTAAGCCTGTTAGAAATAAATTAATGAATTGATTATCAAACTTGACAAGGAACTTTGCTGCCATTAGAATTGATGAATTATTCAAGACCATTAATATTATGACGAAACTAATTATCAATTTGTTTTAGTTACTTTTTTACGTATGTTAAAAATTGTCTGCAACTTTTGTTCTAGTAGTGCTTCGCAAATAAATTTATTTTGGAGGTAGGTCAGAAAGTTTTGTAGTATATGAACAGGATTCTGATGATGGTTTGTTCTTATTGAGAAAACTCTGCCGTATGACCATTCCTTGCAACCATCTGGTGCACTGGACTTCTACTTATTATGAAATACGAGTGGTTTTTTAGAAACAGTTTTTCATTGCTCAAAAGTTTTATTTCTAGCGGTCTTTCACAAGTATATACATCGAAGGAAAAGAAATTCAAGTCCTATATTCCCTGTAGAAGGTTGTTTTTAAAATGTTATTTAACTATAACAATATTTGACAATCTGTATCTCACTCCAATTCATTACTAATATTTAAAATAAACTAAAATTTAAATAAATATCTTCCTTGAGAAATTTATTTGGTTTTAATTTTTTCCAAGTAAAAGAAACGAATCTAATAGAAAATGCTTTTATGAATCTTTGTGCATGTACATTCAATATCAAAACATGAAAAACATTAAAAACTAAACAAACCTAGATTTAAATCTTGAAATTTGAGTACACAGCAAGGCGCCTTTTTGATCATAATCCACATTCGCGTAGAAATCATTCCGTAATGAAAAGGTCTCACTTGACTAAGCTCCTAACTTAGTTCTACTCATGCTTGAAACTTCCATATTCAAAACATTGAATACAATATATAAACTATGTTTTGAATTAACATGCACACCTGTACTTAATTTTAATATTTACAGAAAATTAGACATGCAAACATGTATATCAGAACTGCAATAATTTTTAAATGTGTACCTCTTATTTGCAAATTTCCTAAAAATCATCTGTTTTAAGAGCAGAAATGTAAAACTATGCAACATTTCCTATGCAGTAACTTTCATAGACATGAGCATATAGTAGTGACAACACACGTTTTTGTGTACTTAAATGAAATGTGCATAGCACTTGGTGGCTTGGAGGAAAGGGATGCCACAAACGCCTCGGAAACTTAGTGGCTCGCGATTCTTGAAAGCGATTCTATAGGTCTATGTTGTTTCTACAAGTATGCGGCCATAAATGCCACAAGTTTCGTTATTTATAGAAGGGCACTATGCTTAGCTACAGTTACTTTTCGCGGATGCATTTATTTGTTATTCCACGTGGGTAACTGGAGCATCCCTGGGTAGCTCAAAACCATTATTTACTGGTTCTTGTCTTTCCACATACTAGAAATTTCACCAGTCTATAATAAATACGAATAATGATATGTTATATCAAGAATCGAAAACTCTTTAAATATTTCCTCATTTCCTCGTTTTAAATTAGATTCAAATAAATTTCACCCAATTTGGAATGAGTAAGATCTTACGTTAGTTCTTATGTAATTTCTTAGGTGAGTTCTTATGTTTTGCAAAGAATAAACAAATCTAATTTTCATATTTTTAATTTAAAAAAATGTTATTTTCGTAAATTAAATTAATTTTATTGGTTCTTTTTTTAAATTTAATTTTTAGACATTTTTCAAAATTCCTAAAAAAGTATATTCTCAAAATGTCTAAAAAAAATATTTTCAAAAACTTATTAATAATAAAGTCATTCACAAACATTGATAATAGTTTGACGCCCTTTTATTTTTTGTTAAGATGTCTTGTAATCTTGTCCTTTTAAAATATTGATTTCTCGATCCTCTTTATAACTAAAGAGTTCAATGTCATTTCTGAGGAAAAAAGATGGCAGCCCCCCTACGGCGAGCCGACGAAACAACGTGGTGGAATTATTCTGTTACAAACCAATCCACCTGTTAAGTGTATACGTCACGATAGTTTGTTTACATTGTGCAAAGTTTCAATTAGAAGGTTATAAATTGCTTAAATCAAACATTTTTAAATAAAGTGAGGCGCCTTATATATAATTTTAACATGTGAGAAGGACGAAAACTTCGTGAATATGCACATGTACATGTTAGTTATAATATTAGTAAGTTTTTATAAATTAATTGTGTTAAAGCATTTTTAAAAGTTAGGTTATTGTTTTAGAATATATTATATTCCATTTAAATAATAATATAAATTTGTTCAAACTATGTATAATTAAAAATTAAAAGGAACTTTTTTATTAAATTACAATTTTGAATATGTAAGTATTGAATATTTTTTGTCAGACACTTTTTAATAATACATTTTAATAAAAAAATACATTTATTATTTTTAAAAATGATTTGTATACCCAAGTAGAAATGAAAACCTGAATCCATCTATGACCCATGTGTGGAAGCCATGTTCCGTACATGGGCCATGCATGGCAGCCATCGATGGCCCATACAAGTTCTGTAACATTGCGCCACACTTTTGCCCGACTTCTAAAATTTAATGATATCATGCTTATCTTGGTAAATTTTGACATTATTTTGACTATATTTCATCATGCGTTGTCCGGGTACTAAGGAAAACGTCTTTAAAGTAAATATGGAAATCTCCTGAGTAAGAACTCTGCACTAGGTACTAAAATAACCTCTTCTTCTGGTACTTTCTGCTAAAAATTAAAGAAAGTACAACATCTTTTTATTACAAAAGGTTGCCGCCATCCTGGTCCCTTATGACGTAATTTTGAAAACGAAACCGAAAACGAAAACGCAAGTTCGATTTTCAAATTTTTTGTGAAATGTCAGTTTGCCTTTGTGATCATTATGATCATTGTTTATAATTTGAAATCGTCACTATTTTGGGGTTAAATGAATTTTACAAGATTATAAAATTAACCACTTCGGCGGTATGACGCCAAAATTGGCGTAATGCGTGAAGTGTCCCAGAGCTGTAAAAAACATATTTTTGGCAACAAATATGTTGTCTCAGGATGACCCAGCGTGGGTCATTTGTACGGGGGAGAGGGCTACTTGCACCCACTTGAAAATTAAAATCAGAAAATTAAAAACTTATTTTTGTCAACAAATGTCCCGTTTTAGGATTATCCGATGGGGGTCATTTTTATGCGGTAGGTGACTTGCATCCACGTGAAAATTAAAATCAAAAAATTGAAAACTTATTTTTGACAATCGGGGAAAAGGCCAGCGGGAGCATTTCTATGTGGGGACAGGTAATGCTGGACGCTATATTTGCTGACAAAATAGGTTTTTAATTTTTTGATTTTAATTTTCACGTGGGTGCAAGTCATTGAAATGACCTCCAGCAGATCATCATGGGAAGACATATTTGTTGTCAAAAATAAGTTTTTTATTTTTTTATTTTAATTTTCACGTGGGTGCAAGTCACCCCCCGCATAAAAATGACCCCCAGCGGATCATCCTGAAACGGGACATTTGTTGACAAAAATAAGTTTTCAATTTTTTTATTTTAATTTTCACGTGGGTGCAAGTCACCCCCTGGGGCCCTATCACGTAATTTTGAAAACGAAACCGAAAACGAAAACGCAAGTTCAATTTTCAAATTTTTTTGGGCCCGTATCATTTTGACACAAATTTTTTCGGACAACTTGTTATATTGTACTCCCGAAGATGAATGTTATATTTTACTCCTTCTGAATTCAAAGATTTTTAAGTCTTATTTATTAAATAATTGATTTTAATACATTAAAATAACATTAAAAGACTTAATTAATCTAGAAAATTCAATTATTAAATAAATAAGACTTAAAAATCTTTGAATTCAGAAGGAGTAAAATATAACATTCATCTTCGGGAGTACAATATAACAAGTTGTCCGAAAAAATTTGTGTCAAAATGATACGGGCCCATTTTTTTGTAAAATGTCAGTTTGCCTTTGTGATTATTATGATCATTGTTTGGGGCCCGTATCATTTTGACACAAATTTTTTCGGGCAACTTGTTATATTATACTCCCGAAGATGAATGTTATATTTTACTCCTTCTGAAATCAAAGATTTTTAAGTTTTAATTATTCAATAATTGAGCTTACTGGATTAATTAAGTCTTTTAACATTAATTTAATGTATTAAAATCAATTATTAAATAAAAAGGACTTAAAAGTCTTTGATTTCAGAAAAAGTAAAATATAACATTCATCTTCGGGAGTACAATATAACAAGTTGCACGAAAAAATTTGTATCAAAATGATACAGGCCCATTGTTTGTATTATGAAATCGTCACTATTTTGGGGTTAATAGAATTTCAAAACATTAAAAAATTAACGACTTCGGCGGTATGACGCCAAAATAGAAAAATAAAAAAAATGATTCAAAATGGCGTCAAACTATTTCTCGATTAATAATATCTGTTGTGATTTTTTATGTGTGTAAACATAGTATTTTTATATTTTAGGCTTCCGTGATCACGAATATAATACTAAAATTTAATTTTTTGAAGTTTTCATTGTTTTTTAAGAAGTTAAATATTGACGATTTTCAATCATTTTCGCGAATGACGTCATACGTTTATTTAGTTATTATCTTTCATTTTTGGTTTATTTTCTTTAAAAATGTTTGTAACAAATATATCGTCTCAGGAGGACCCAGCGGGGGTCATTTGTGTGTGTGTGTGGGGGGGGGGGGCTACTTGCACCCACGTGAAAATTAAAATCAAAAAATTGAAAACTTATTTTTGTCAACAAATGTCCCGTTTCAGGATGATCCGCTGGGGGTCATCTTTATGCGGGGGGTGACTTGCACCCACGTGAAAATTAAAATAAAAAACTTATTTTTGACAACAAATATGTCTTCCCAGGATTATCTGCTGGAGGTCATTTTTATGTGGATAGGGGGACTTGCACCCACGTGAAAATTAAAATAAAAAAATTAAAAAATTATTTTTGTCAACAATTATCCCGTTTTAGGAAGATCCGTTGGGGGTCATTTCAATGTAGGGGGTGACTTGCACCCACGTGAAAATTAAAATCAAAAAATTAAAAACCTATGTTGTCAGCGAATATAGCGTCCAGCATTACCTGTCCCCACATAGAAATGCTCCCGCTGGCCTTTCCCCCGATTGACAAAAATAAGTTTTCAATTTTTTGATTTTAATTTTCACGTGGATGCAAGTCACCCTCCGCATAAAAATGACCCCCATCGGATCATTCTAAAACGGGATATTTGTTGACAAAAATAAGTTTTTAATTTTTTGATTTTAATTTTCACGTGGGTACAAGTAGCCCTCCCCCACATACAAATGACCCCCGGTGGGTCATCCTGAGACAGCATATTTGTTGCCAAAAATATGTTTTAAAAAAAAATAAACTGAAAATTAGGAACAATAACTGAATAAACATATGACGCCATTTTGCTTATTTTTTACAGCTCTGGAACACTTCACGCATTACGCCAATTTTGGCGTCATACCGTCGAAGTGGTTAATTTTATAATTTTGTAAAATTCATTTAACTCCAAAATAGTGACGATTTCAAATTATAAACAATGATCATAATGATCACAAAGGCAAACTGACATTTCACAAAAAAATTGAAAATCGAACTTGCGTTTTCGTTTTCGTTTTCGGTTTTGTTTTCAAAATTACGTGATAAGGGCCCTGGATGAAAATGACCCCTAGCGAATCATCCTATGACGGGATATTCGTTGACAAAAATAAGGTTTCAATTTTTTGATTTTAATTTTCACGTGGGTGCAAGTAGCCTTCCCACACACAAATGACCCCCGCTGGGTCCTCCTGAGACGATATATTTGTTACAAACATTTTTAAAGAAAATAAACAAAAAATGAAAGATAATAACTAAATAAACGTATGACGCCATTCGCGAAAATGATTGAAAATCGTCAATATTTAACTTCCTAAAAAACAATGAAAACTTCAAAAATAGTTATTTATGACACAAGGACCTGAAATGGCACTTTATAGTACGAGTAAGTATCGTAATACGAGCCTAAGTCCAATCGCAGCCGAGGCGAAGTAGAGGTGGTGACGAGGCTTCAATGAACGTAGCCGAGGCGAAGCCGAGGTGAAGTGAAGATATGAAGCCGAGGCTCCACCGAAAAGTAGCTGAGGCTCTGATGTGGCTGTGGCGAGTTGTACGATACACGAGAACTTAAGTGCCGAAAGGGTCCAAGTGTCATATAACATTTTTTATCACACAAAAAACTGAGAATTCGAACCTAGGGAGAGGTGATTATCGTAAAAAACGGCCTCAGGGGGCATTTCTAGGTGGGAGTAGGTCGACAGACTTAGAAATGCCCCCGGAGGGCGGCGAAACCCATGAACAGCCGTGACGTTTGGGCCAGTTTGGGCAGCTGTACCATAAAGTAAAGGTCAGCTGACCAGCATCAGCCAATCAGATTGCGAGTTCATTTACTTTACGGCCTAGGCCGTGAAATGAGCTCTTATAGGTTTCCAAACAAGCCGTAAAATCTAACTTTTGATGTAAGTGTGATAAAAAATAAATTTTAGTATTATATTCGTGATCACGGAAGCCTAAAATATAAGAATACTATGTTTACACACATAAAAAATCACAACTGATATTATTAATCGAGAAATAGTTATGACGCCATTTTGAATCATTCTTTTTATTTTTCTATTTTGGCGTCATACCGCCGAAGTCGTTAATTTTTTAATGTTTTGAAATTCTATTAACCCCAAAATAGTGACGATTTCATAATACAAACAATGATCATAATAATCACAAAGGCAAACTGACATTTCACAAAAAAATTTGAAAATCGAACTTGCGTTTTCGTTTTCGTTTTCGGTTTCGTTTTCAAAATTACGTGATAGGGCCCCATAACCAATTTAAGAGATCTAGGTAGGAAATACACGTCTTCTACAAGAATTTTTCACGGAAATCTGAATTTTATATCTCTTTAAGTGTATTTAAGTGGATGCCGACATCCTGACATATTACTTTGGTGCTCTAGGTAAGAAATTATAACATCTCCTAGAATTTTTAAAGAAACGTGGAAATGTACATACCTTTTGTGCTATTTGGAATGTTGCCGTCATCCTGACTTATTAATTTGGTGCTCTGGGTAAGAAATCAACATTTTCTAGAATTTTTAAAAGAAAGTGAAAATATAAATACATTTTGTTATATTTGAAATGTTGTCATTTTCCTGACAAACTATTCAGGTGATCCAGACATATTATGTCGTCATCTTCTTAGTAGGGTAAGTTTTAAAAATTTTAAAACATTGTATCCATGATAACACATTTAAACGTAATGGTTATTCTGACAATTTTTCGATTAACCTATACGTCAAATAAATTCATTTTTTACGTGAAAGCAAAATTAAGTCACTACAGAGATACCAGAATATAAACTTTTATTAAGACCTTACTATTTTGAATATTTTACAATAAGCAAATAAATAAAACCCCCAAAGACAGCGATTTGAAATTATGTTTACAAAAAATTATCTTGTGGGTTATGCTAATTTTTATGTTCCATTGGAGCGAGGATGCAATATCAAATTTAATGTCTATAAAATAATAATATTAATCATATGATTCGTAAAAAATTCTAATACAACATAAAACCTTACAATTAGATAATAAAAATTGACATAACCCTCCAAGATAGTTATTTTTGACAATTGTTTACAAACCTCTATCTTTAAAAGTTTTTTATAATTTAAATCTGTAAGTATTATGTTGTGTTCATTTTTTGATGAAACTACCAAAAAAGTATTACTTACTTTATTTACATATCATGGAATAAATTACAAATATTTAAAATCTATGAATAAACCTGGATCACATAAATAGATTGTCAGGATGACGGCAACATTCCAAATAGCACAAAAGGTATGTAAATTTCCACGTTTCTTTAAAAATTCTAGGAGATGTTATAATTTCTTACCTAGAACACCAAAGTAATATGTCAGGATGTCGGCGTCCACTTAAATACACTTAAAAAGATATGAAATTCAGATTTCCGTGAAAACTTCTTGTAGAAGACGTGTATTTCCTACCTAGATCTCTTAAATTGGTTATCAGGATGGCGGCAACCTTTTGTAATAAAAAGATGTTGTACTTTCTTTAATTTTTAGCAGAAAGTACCAGAAGAAGAGGTTATTTTAGTACCTAGTGCAGAGTTCTTACTCAGGATATTTCCATATTTACTTTAAAGACGTTTTCCTTAGTACCCGGATAACGCAGGATGAAATATAGTCAAAATAATGTCAATATTTACCAAGATAAGCATGATCTCATTAAATTTCAGAAGTCGGGCAAAAGTGTATCGCAATGTTAGAAAACTCGTATGGGCCATCGATGGCTGCCATGTATGGCCCCCGTTTGATCGTAGGGCAAAACTGTGTAACTTCTACTTAGGTAATTTAAATTTTTCTTTATTTAAACTATATACAAAAGGTAAAAGCACCAGTACCTGGACAAAGCAAAAATTGGGACCAGTAGTTGGACAATAGCAAAAAAGAGTTAAAATTTCCTCCAAACTAAATGAAAAAATTTATAGATACCCTTCAGATAGTCAGTTTTTAGGTATAATTTAATTTGTTAATCGTAGATGCAAAATGTTTAGCAAAAAAATTATTTAAGACGTTTCTTTTAAAACTACTCTGAGTTGTCTGTCCAAGTTTACCTGACGTTTTCTATACGTACCCCAGTAGATGGACAGACACTTTGCAGACACTAATTAATCAATAAAATAATCAATTAATTAAAAACCTAATTAACTAATTAATTTAGGAGTTGACAATAAAAGTATTAATAATAAATAATAACAAATAATCTATAATAGAATATGTATTTTCCTAAATGTCCAACTATAGGTTCTTATGTCCAACTACTAGGCCCGTCCAAATAGCGTACTGTCCAACTTCTGCTGCAAAGAAGCTATATTTTCATTTCAAGTTTTTAATTTAAGGAAAACATTTATTATAATTAATTTATTATTAATTCGAATCCTTTATATGTAAGTTAAACGAAAATCCAAACATTTCGTAAAATATAATTAATTATCGTAGTACAAAATATCGCTAAACTTGACACCCCTTCAAAAGTGTCCAGGTACTGGTGCTTTTACCTTACTTTTCAAATAAAATTGCTAATAATAAACATGATTGAAATTTATCCTACCCTAATGTATAATAAATAAATATAAATTAATAGTTAATTGAAAAAACAATTTTATTGGTATTTAATTAATAACGGTAATATAATTCAATAAGTACAAATATTCAGGATCTTACATTTAGTTTTATAATAGCATAAATTACATTTTGTATTTAACTTTAAACTAAACGATTTAACTGTAAATAATAAAGTAAACTACAACTAGTTTTAATTTAACTATAAACTAAATAATGTTTCATTATTGTTATTCCTAAAACTATTCTTATTAAATCCATGAATGCTAAAATAAATTTGAATTGGGAAGAATTGTAATAAATAATAATTCTTATTTTTTACACAAAATCTTGCAAACAAATTTCTATTCTAAAGAAATTTCTCATCAGGTGCTGTAGACTTGTCAATATTTTGAAGATAAAGCTTCAAATCATGATGATATTACCTTCGGATTCTTATGTGCACCTTTGTCAAAAGTTGTAATACTTTGAAGTAATATTTGAAAAGTATGAAACATATTTTTAAAAATAAACAAGTAGCATCAGAGATTAATGTAAATAATGATAATAATAATAATTTTAGGCAATTAATATTGTTTAATTATTCTGGAGGAAATCAACAAAGAAATAAAGGTCACAAGATGTACGATTAATCAGCTGCTTTGATTTACAATCGATACATTATCAAGAGGCTAAACCACCAGAGCAGCATATCAAAAACTATGTAAAACTATTAAATATTCTAATTTTTAATTTTTAATGTCATTTTTTATTAAAATATATTATTAAACAACTGTCGGGAGGTACCTATCCTACTAACCACTATAGTCAAATTTTTTCACTACTAAAATCATATTTATTTTTCGTTCATTATGATTTTACATATATATACTGTAAGAATATACGTATTTACTTAAATTATTATTTTAATAATATTTGTTAACTATCACTCGGTGTTATTAATTCACATGTATAACTGAATTTATCGATTTCTCCGAGTCAGTCAAAAATTGAAAAGTAAAAGGTTAAAAAAACACTTTTTTTGACGTTTCGACAGGCAATGCTGTCCTCATCAGAACTGTAAAAATTTATTTAACAATGGATAAGATACTTTACAAAAAAAATACATTAATAAAATTTACAACATGGAAAAAATAGTTGTAAGTTACCTTAATTTTTTTTGTCTTGACATATCACTAGTTAATGATAACAATAAATTAATCACAAATTGGTACACTAAACCTACTTTTTCCGGAAGAGTTTTAAACTTTTAGTCCAAACATTCTCTCGCTCAAAAAATCGCTATGACGTATAATCTGGTGGATAATGCTATTAAGTTGTCACATGAGAAATTCCACAAGAACAACATTTCAACAGTTAAAAACATTTTATTTAATAATGACTATCCTACACATTTTATCAACAAGTTCGTTTAAAAAAGAATAGCAACAATAAAATCACAACTACCTAATAATAAAAACTATAACAATTATTACAGAATGGTTCCCAAACTAGTCGTACCATATATAGAACAATTTTATGAACTGTTTTCCTTTTTTTTAAAAAAATATAATATTTGTTCTATTGGAACAGTTAACAGTAATTTAAATAACATTATAAAAAAAGGTAAAGATAAAACAGAGAAAAAACATCTAACGAATACTGTTTATAAAATTAATTGTCAAAATTGTCCAGCAAGTTACATTGGAGAGACAAAAAGACCCCTATTTCCCTCATTAACTTTTAATATTTAACCTTGTAATCTTCATACACTTAAATTTTTGTTCTTAATATTATTAAATATAGTTATTTGTCAGACACTGTATTGTTGACGTCTTGACTCTTTCAAGTATAAAATAACTTTAACAATTTTATATTTATGACTTTTTCTATTAAAATTAAAAAAAAGAAAAAAATTAAGGTAACTTACAACTATTTTTTTCATATTGTAAATTTTATTAATGTATTTTTTTGTAAAGTATCTTATCCATTGTTAAATAAATTTTTACAGTTCTGATGAGGACAGCATTCACTGTCGAAACGTCAAAAAAAGTGTTTTTTTTACCTTTTCCTTTTAAATTTTTGACTGACTCGGAGAAATCGATAAATTCAGTTATACATGTAAATTATTATTTGTTAAATATTGAAAGTCATGTAAAGTTAGTCAATGCCTTTGTGTATTTGTGTGGGTAGTTAATGTTAGAGTAGAAGAATTGAAGAATTAGTAATTGAGTTGGAAGGGAGAAATTAAGAATTGGGGGTAGAGACGCTTCACGTCAAAAAGAAAAAATTAAATTATTCAGTTAATTGCGAGCTTTGATAATAATAGATAGTATAATTTACACCGCACACTCTAAAAACGTGTAGAGTATTTTAAAGGTATGTAAAGTGTAGAATTTATAATTATTATTAAAATTAAAATAGTGTTAACAGTAGATTCTTTAATTTTGTTTTTTAGTGTGGTTTAATTTTGGTTTTAATATATCCAAGAATTAATGATGACTCAATTGCCAATTCTGAATTATTTTATATTGAGGTTGACCAAACTTGAAACTATGTATAATGAGGTGCAGGATTCTGCTTATGAAGGGTGATGAAATTCATCTCATTTTGGAATTAAAAAATGGGATATTTGATACCTAATTGATCCCTGAGTTTCTTGCCACCTACGTGAAAAGTTTGGATAAAAGTTACTAACAGAAAATTGGATGAGTTAAATTATTTATTTATTTACAAAAATCTATCTTTATTATACAGCGCTCATAGTTAATTCTATTTATTGTTTTTTTTATTTTATGTAAAATTGTTGTGACTGTATTTATGGTTTTATGATCTTTGATGTTGCGACTTTAACTTTAATAGAGATTTTATCCAATAATGCTGGATAGTGAAATAAACGTACCGAGTTAGTTATATAGTAAACAAATATTGATATTTTATTTTCTGCTCATTTTACAGACGGTTAAGAAGGGACTGTCTGTAATTTACCTGAATACCGATGACAGACCCTTTGCTCGAAGAAGTCCATTAGGGGGGGGGGGGGGGGGCGGGTCATAAATGATCCTTCCAGCTTCTCCTTAATTTCTCAAAATCTACTTTAAAACACAATATCACAAATATAGTTGCAAATCCAACACTTGATTGTTCTTTTGACGAAAATCGTTGAGTTTGTCTTCTTCAGTAGTAAATTGATTAGGATGACACACTTTCAAGAATCTTTTACTATTGTCAATACCCAACTTTAAATTAACTTCAGAAAGTTGGCTCCTTTTGTTTGATGTTATTTATGAGTCCTTCAAAGTTAACGCAATGTTTTAATACTATTTAATTAATACTCATTCTGTTGAAAACAATAATGATTTAATATCTTCGAAACTGACGAAATCAAAATTATTTATTCTCAAAATGTACCTGAATACTGATTTCTTGCTAAAAATTGTACTTTCAAATAAGAATCTGCAAATTTTAATTAATTTCTAGACTTTGGACACCTCGTAATGAATTCGAGGATAAAGAGATTCACTTCATTTTCTTCTACAACGCTTTTTAGCAGTAAAAAATTAGTTGTTCAATTACTTTGGATCCAAATTCTTGCTTTTTGACACGTCTTTATTACTCTGTAATGATAAGTTTAAACAGAGACCATTACTATAGAAGCCGCCTTGGTTCGTGGAAAGTGGGGGTTACCACTCGACCTCTTCCACATTTCGGCAACTAGACCGGAACTATAACTTGGTACTCGCACGTAAATTGCTCAGTATCCTGGTTGACAAGACTGGAGGTTCACCTCGATCCTACGCTAGGCTGCTTAACCGAAGGCAACAGCATCTCAGGTTCACCTGTATGGGGATGCTGGTCATTAGGAGTGTATGTAGGTTCTTCCCACATACACTTTTTTATATGACACTGATCAGCCTAGTGATAACAGACTATGCAAAACTACGAGAGCACCTGGAGGCTGTCATAGGCGTTCTCCCTCCAATAAAGGTTCTTCTTTTTGGAGTGAGAAACGGAGGTCATGCTTACGTTGACTACGGGTTCTACCATGACAACTTCTAAGTTTCTCAAAAACTGTTGGTGGGAGACAACATAGGTTCCTCTATTGGGAAACCACCACGGTAAAGACACAATTCTTCCCTTGAAGGGGATTATTGTACGGGGGGTTGAGAGTTACGTCAGAATAGTTAATATATTACTAAGTCTTTGTAGGACCAAAAGATGGTCAACTATATTTTCTAGCAACGTAGATTAAGCAAGAAACTAGAAATATGAATTCTTGGAAAAATATGTAAATTATACTCGGATTATTTTATTATTTTATGTAACCCAGACCAGGTTAGAAATTGGAAAAGTTCTAGTTCAGAATTGAAGTTTATAAAATTACATTCAATCCATTTCATGAATATCATCGAATTTTTTCATTAATTTCTTGTAAATTATTTTATTTCTTTATTTTAGAATACATTCTTATTGGTTATCAAATGACTTTACGTTTTTCACTCTACAATAATTTATTATACAATTTCAATATCAGCCAGCAGGCTAAGACTCATATTGTCAGCCAGACGGCAAAGATGTATTTAATTTTCAGAAACTAGATTTAAGTCAACGATTTCCAGAACTTTGTAAATCCGCCGAGCGAATTCCGGAGCAAACAAAATTCCTATCATTACAACTCTACAACAGTGAAAACGCTGTACACAAAAAGACATAAGCAACGTTTACTCATTCATTTTCTTTAATTGGAAACTTCATTCGTCGTAGTAAAATTATATTTTAAAATTTATTTTTAAATTAGAGTTGCGATTTTGTTTTATTTGTGGATACTGTAAAGTGAGGACGACGTGCATACGAAAATTTTAATCATAATCCTTTGAGATGTTAAGTTATTTAGTCCCTATTTCTCTGATATTTTGGGCCTTTGATGAAGGAGATAAGAGGAACTCAAGTCATAACTGGGCTTTGCTACTTATTTAAAATTATTAGACAAAAATCTTGCCAGCACCTTTAATGCTTATCAATAAAAAAAAAGAACCGCTATTATTCCTTTCCTTGTCTCTACTCATGGGACCGATAAGTTTTTGAATTCAGACATTTTTTCTAAATCCAATTAATTAACCGCTGATGTGGCTCAGGTGGCGAGGCACCTGGCTTTGCGGTCATGGAAGTTATGCAACCTAGGGTATGGTTGGTACTTAGATGCGTGACCGGCTTCTATGATCCGCTAGCCTGGTGTTTTTCTCTACGATTCAGACATATCAAGTGGTAGATTAGACGTTAAGGACTGGTTATTTCGAGATTTGGATCTTTCGAGACTTTGAAGGTATACATCCAGACTTGACTGTCAATTCATCGACTGTATTCAGTAGAGTGTTTTCCGTAGTTTTTCTCTACTCTGGTCAGAGAAAGACAGGTCAATACGAATACTTCTAATAAAGCCGGCTACGGACGCAAAGGGGTGTGTAAAACGTTGTAAGGAAGAAAAGGTACAAAAGAGATAGAGAGAAGACTATAAAGACCACATAAGGGGTATACAGTGTAAATGTCTTTATCATATCCAATTATTATTTCTCCTTTGATCAATTTGGAGTTTTATTGAACTGCCTATTTTCTCCGAAAATTATAAAAATAAATTATAAATAATCAATGGAATAAATTTATTAGAAAATATGTGATATTGAAATATAATACAAAAGACGAAAAATATAGAAATAAACAATGCAAAAATATAAAGTTACATCCTGAACTATTTTAAATTCCTTGTAACTAAAGTTTATTATTTAAATAATATGAAAATAGGACATACAATTTGT
Organism: Ganaspis brasiliensis; assembly: GCA_037103525.1. NCBI lineage: Eukaryota > Metazoa > Arthropoda > Insecta > Hymenoptera > Figitidae > Ganaspis > Ganaspis brasiliensis. The sequence goes on along the minus strand of JAZKLR010000145.1, from coordinate 5,446,891 downwards.
CTTTGGTGATTTTTTTTGCGTAGGATGTGAAAACCTGCTTTCAGGTACCCTGCAGCACGTACTACAGGGTTATGCGGGGGTGGCGATGTTTTGCTGACCCGCTAAAAACACACCTTCATTTGGGACCTTAAGATCACCCCCAGGGAAAACCTGCATTCACTGGCGTATCGCTATCAGGGGCATCTTCAATCCCATCTCCAACGCTTACGCGATTTCCTTCACTAAATTACGGGACCTGCTTTCATTGATGACCATCGAGATCTTTCACGCTCATGACATAGTGTATGAAGATCTCGATGGTCCACCAATCTTTAACAGAACGAGTCATAAGCAGGATCATGTTCTCCGGTGTAACTCTGCGGTTTACACCGCAGCCCTGTAAGGGCTTGCGTTAAATAATAGAAAACTACTCCGTGCTTCCGATTTATCCAGGTGGCGAATGTTGGTATCAGCCGATACGTCCATCGGCCTTTCTTCTCCCTGCCCCATCTTGCTTTCCATCTTTCGACGAGTCTGCTTCTGGCATCTCGGCGGAGTTGGTTCTGCTAAGTTTATTTTCATCCAGATAATGGTTAGACATTCTATCTTTGAAAAGGAGGAAAATTTCCTCCCTTTCTTGAGCCAAAAGGTCTGCCGGCTGGACGCTAGCAAGGACCTGAGCAGCATACGCAGATACTGTCGTGTAGACAGAGATTATACGCTTGGTAATAACCCTTTGCACGTACAGTATCTTGTTTAAGATGGTCTTGCCTCTGTCTGTTCGCTAAGAGGAATCCCACACTGGTGCTGCGTAAAGCAGCTTTGAGTGGAAAAAACTCAACACCAATCTTCTTTTCTTTTCTGAAGGCCCGACAACGTTCGGCATTATCCGGGCAAAGCTTAGAGCACATTTTGCAGCCTTGTCGGATGCCAGAGCGGTGTGGTGCTTACAATTTAGGATCTTGTCAAGTTCCACTTCTGGGTACTTTATATGTTTACTCCACTTGACCTCGAATCCGTCTACTTCGATCCGGGAAAGTTCGTACTTACGTCTGTCTGTGACTATGAGCGCTTCGGTTTTGTCCAGGGCCATTTGAAGACCTCTGGCATTTGGCCAGCTCTTTGCTAATCGCAGACATTCGTTTACAAAGATTCCAAGAGCTTCTGCAGTTTTGGCAGTGCATACGATCAACGCGTCGTCCACAAAGCCGCTGATCTTCGCGCCTTTCGGTAGACCCATTTGCAAGAAGTTATCATCGGATGTCGCTAAGATAATTATCCATTAACCGCAACAGAAAGGGCTGTATTCCTTTGTTTCTCATTGACTTGACGAGATCTTCTCATCTCGCGGTATTAAACGCGTTGCGTATGTCTATAGCTATCAACGCGCATTAGCTCTTTTTCTTCTGCGGACCCAATTTGTCCTTTTCTTTCCTGGCTAGGTCCACTGCCTCCTAAATGGCATCTACAGTGGACAGGCCTTTACGGAAACTAAATTGGTGCTCGGATAGATTCTTCTCTCTGGTCAAGTGGAGCTGCATCCTCTGCAGAACCATGTCCTCTAGAAGTTTGTCTATCGTTTCTAACCGGCATATTGGCCTGTAGGATGAGACGTTATCTACCATCGATTCCAGGAGCCTTGCCTGGCTTCAATCTTCTGTTAGCTTCGTGAAGCTCTGCAAGGGTGAAGAGTTCCTCCTCACCCACTTGACAGTCCCTCCAGTCCATTTTAGGCCATGGTTCTGCTGGTAGAAACAAGGTCTTGATTATTTGACGCACCCAATCTGGATTGTCCAGGCCGAAAGTCTTTTGCCTCGTCACCAATTTCTTGTTTGCGATTTTATAGCCCAGACCTCATGGGTCCTTCTCGACGTCCTCGATTAGTTTTCGGATCTCTTTTCTGAGGATCCTTTTGGCCTCTTTATATGCGTCTTTTTAGCAGAGGATCTCCCTTAGAGCGGGTATATGTCCTTCTTACCCTGACGCATGTTTTTTGCAAAGAGGACAACTCCTCTGACCACCAGCATACGTTGTGTCTTCTGGGAGTGGTGCTTCTACGACGCGACATTGACGCGTCGCATGTGGTAATGATCATATTCTTCACCGTCCGCACCTCTCCATCCAGATTGTTTGACGCCTTCACCCATCCCAGTTCCTCAATGAGGCAGGATTCTTCAAGGGACCGGACAAACTTTTTCACGTCAAGTTTCTTAATGTTCCACCAAGGACCGTTCTTACAGGAAGTTGCCTGTGTTTTTGCTCTAGGTGTATCTCCCCTTGAGACTGAAAACTTGATGTACTGGTGAAGACTATTTGTATGATCCTCAGATACCCTCCAATCATTTGTGGGCTTGTTTAAGAGAGACGTGGTTATCGCAAGATCAATAATTGATCCGATATAATTAAAGATTAAACGAACTTCCCGTGAAGTTCAATCTTAATTATATGAATTACTTGTTCGAAGATATTTTTACTTACTTGTAGATGTTTAGAGAAAAAGACTGTTATTTAAAACGTTTTTAAAAACTTTATTTTGAAAATCTTATTATTAATAGTTTGAATACGAGACCTTACAAATTGTAGTCATAAACATTTAATATTTTTAGTCTGAACATGAGACTTTAAAAATAGTAAACAAAATAAAATAACTTTTTAATTTTTAATTTTTTTTTTTTTTTTTAAACGTGAGACCTTAGAACTAACGATCACAACTTTTCTTAAGTCTAATCCTGAGATCTTGGAATTGGTAATCACAACCTTCTTTTTATAAAACTTAGAATTATTTATTTGAACATTTAAGCATTTGTGATCTTAAAAATAGTTATCACATTTTACTAATTTTAATCATTATTAATTTAATAAAAGATAAGAAATCTTACGAAAAAACTGCCTCAGCAAAATTATTTTATAAAGGCTTTATCGGCCTATTATAAAAGGGTCGCCTGCATTTCCTCCAAAACCCAAATGACCAAACTCGCAACTAGCCGAAATTCAAGTGTTCGAAATCTCAACTACCAGAACTCGCAATTATCCGAACTTCCAATTGCCCGAATTCGAATTTGTCCAAACTTCCAAGTCACTGAACTAGCATTTGTCTGAACTTTCAATTCCTCTAACTCGTACTTGTCCAAACTTCCAAGTAACTGAACTAGCATTTGTCCGAACTTCTAACTCTTCGATCTCACATTTGTCAAAAGTTTCAACTACCCGAACTCACAATTGTCGAAACGTTCAACTTCTTGACATCGCATTTGTCTAAACTTTAAATCTCCCAAATTTGCATTTGCCAAAAACTCCAGCTACCCAAATTTGCATTTGTCCAAACTTTCAACTCTTCGAAATAAGAAGAGCAAATGCAAATTCAGGGAGATGCATGTTTTAAAAAATGCGAGTTTGGAGTATTGAAATTTTGGACAATTTCGAGCTTTAAAAACTTCTTCGATTCCAGCCTCCTTCATTACTTCTCTTAACCACCTGCTAATCGTTTGAGAACCTACTTTTTTGAAAAGATGTCTAAAAGATCTCCTTGGTAGCTTTCAAGTACGACAGTAACGTGCTGGCTATGCAGAGGTTCTTATTTTGAAAAAATGAGAAGTGAGCATATGGCTGTTTTGCCCCAGGTCTGGAAGTTTTAATCAAATCATTTATTTTTATCTCTACCCCACCTTTTGAAGAGGTAATGTTATTTATTTTTATAAGAGATAAAGATTGCAAATCTTTACCTAAAGCTAAAAGCATTGTAATTTTCAGAGTCAATTTTCTTAAATCTAAGTCCTTTGTGGGACCCCAACTTTTTAATAATTTTAAATCTATTTCCGCATCCCAGATTGAATCGTATCTGGGAGTGGGAGGTTTTAATTTAAAAATTCCTTTAAAAAATCTCTTCAAAAGAAGACTGTCCGAAAAATCTTCAAAACTAATAAAAGCAATAGCTGATCTCATGGTGTTTAATGTACCATAGGCAGCTCCCTCTGAGAATCTCCTAGTGAGACAGCTTAAAACCTGTTTTTCCTGCGCTTTGAATGGGTCGATATTTTTTGTTAGGCAGAAGTCCCACCAGTATTTTAATACACTGTTGTACTGTTTGGCTGTGCTCTCGGTAATCGAAGCTAACATTATTTGGATTGTGTGCTGCTCCAACTCCTTTTTCTCGAAGGTCTTCCTGAAACAATCCCACACGCCAGGGTAAGATGTTCGGACAGAGGATACAAGATTGACCTGCAAGGTGATAAAAGTAATTCAGATGAAGGTCGAAACGTTATTAATTCTGAAGTTAATAATTCTTTAAAAACTGGGTACCAAGGCTGAACTGTCCATAAAGAAACTACCAAAATGCCCGTCGAGCCCTCTTCTTTAATTTTCTTTAAAATTTTTGTGATTAAGGAAAAAGGCGGAAAAGCGTACCAAAAATCCTGTTTCCAGGATATGGTAAAGGCATTTATTGCTATAGCCTCTGGGTCACTTTCCCAAGAACAAAATCTCTTGCACTTAGCATTAATTCTAGAAGCGAATAAATCTAGCGAAGGGGAACCCAGTTTCTTCGTTATTTCGCAAAAGGTAAAATGTGCTAATTCCCACTCAGTATCGAGGTTATTTATTCTTGAACTCTCATCTGCTGGGTTTTCCTTAGATGCTACGTATTCCGCGAAAACCCATTATTTTCTAGGAACGCACCATTCCCAAATTTGTTTTGCTATTTTATTTAAGGAATTGAATTTTGTTCCCCTCATTTTATTAACGTAAGCTAAAGCTGTTACGTTATCTATTCTGAGGAGAATCTGTTTATTTTTATAAGGGAAAGCAAAGCATTTAAGCGCTAAAAAAGCTGCCTTCAGTTCTAAGAAATTTATTGGATTTTTTCTTTCTGACGCGCTTCAAAGACCGTTCGCTTTCTTGTCCCCGCAGGTGGCTCCCCAGCCCGTCTTAAAAGCGTCTGAAAAAATTTCAAGGTCGAAGATATTTGTCCTAATTTTATTTTTCGCAGTCAAGATCTGTAAACGTCACCATTTTAATTCCTCAATTGCCTCTGAAGTCAAAATTATAAACGAGTTTGGATTGTTTTTATTTAGGATCAACGCTTCCTGTTTCTGTTTTTCTAAATTTTTAAAATAGAGCCATCCGTAGGCTATTCCTGGACAGGCAGCTACTAAAGTGCCGATACATTTTTCTAAAGTTTGAATTTTAATTTCTTCCTTTTTTAATATTTTGTCTTACATGTCTCTAATCTTTAATCTTTTTTCTCTAGGTAGTTCGACTGTCATTTCTGCGGAATTTATCTCCATTCCCAAAAACCTACAAGATCTTCTTGTAACTATATCACTTTTATCCCAATTAATAATAAAACCTAGTGATATTAATAAGAATACTGCTAGATTTAACCCTCTGGAACATTCTTCAACTGATTTGCCGAAAAAAGAAAATCATCTAGGTAAATTGTAACCTTAATCCCCTTACTTTTTAGCCAATTGACAATAGGTTTACCTATCTTTGTAAAAACAAAGGGCGCAGACGAGAGACCGAAAGGTAGGGAATTAAACTGATAGATCTGTCCCCTGTATTTAAATCTTAAAAATTTTTTATCTCCAGAATCAATAGGTACCATAAGATATGCATCCTTTAAATCCAACCTACAAAGAAAATCGTTCTTGTCTAATAAATTTAGGGCCGTTCTCAGATCCTCTAATTTAAAATGTTCCCTTTTTATAAAAAAATTTTAATTTTTTAAATTTAAAATAAACCTGTAAGAGCCATCTGGTTTTAAAACTAGAAAAAGGGAGATAGAAATTGACCCTTAACCTCACGACATGATTCAACTGCTTTTGTTTTTAAAAGCTTTTCTATTGCCACATCAAAATCACTATTCGGAATGACCTCTAAAGGTTTCTTGACCTGTATAGGGTTTTCTTGGAAGCCGAGTTTATACCCTTTTACCGCTTGTAAAACAAAGCTATCCTGGGTAATTCTTTCCCAATTAGAAAAACAACTTTTAAGTCTAAGATCGTAACTTACCGAATCAAGCTCTAACGCCGGTTCCTCTGTGGTTGAGATTGGCTGTAAACTCTCTTCGCTGGATGCGCTGGATAGGGTCTCGACCTGTTCTGATATGTTCTGGAGGTGGGTTGATTAAATGTCGTGTTTCTGAAGCTCCCTCATCCCACCCCTCTTCTCACGGTGGAGCTTTTCCAGTTTAAACCTTGATTTTGTCGCAAAGGAAATTTTGGTGTGGGTTTTAAATCCTTCGAAACCCTTTCCATCACTTTCGAGCTATCGATGACTGCCTTAAGGTTGTCTCCTGATAAAAATGTGGTTGGTTCTATTTTTTAAAGAATTTTCTGAACCTTTTCTTCGTAGCCGCCCAACAGAAAAGATTTTCTTGCGGTCGTTAAAGAGAAAAATAAATGACTTTGCAGCTTTACTGCATTTGACAACTTCGTGAGCAACTCTTCTCTATCTAAGGAAACTTCGGAATCGTTTAAAATATCGCTCAAAGTTGAAGCCGTAAGGGAAAGCGCTGAACCTGTTAGGTTCTGATATTCTCGAAAATGTTCATCTCTGGTGAGAGATCTAGCGAGAAGACCTACGGAAACCTCGTCGTTTAGTTTCGGTGCTTCTAGGTTAAGTTGTCCTGTTCTCTGTGTTGTATTTAAAAGTTTCTCCTTTTCTTTGGGCTCTGTAAGACCCTTTAAAGTCCAGGCTTTTATTCGATCAACCACTTCATCGATAAAAGTTACTTGGTTTGTTAGCGGTGCTGAAAGATTCTTTCCCAAAAATTTATTTGATTCTTCAATCCGCTCCGAGTTTAAACATTTTTCAATCTGCACAGGCTCTTGTTTCGCAGTCTCCTGTTGCGCATTCTCTCCATCTGAATTTCCTCCCTCTTCACCGCTGTAATGCGCCATCGTTCCCTCAACCGTCAAAATGGCGTCTTCTGAAAAGAGTAATTTTTATTTAAACTTTTTTTTTTTTTACGGTTATCAACTCTAAGATTGAGAATCCGTCTTAAATTTTTGGCTCGTGGTTTCAACTCTGAATTGAAACTCGGCCTGAGAGGGTATTTTGTAAGATTGCGGTGTGTCGATGGCACCTGCGTTCTGTAACAAAGGGAAAATACTAGAAACCAAAAAAGTTACCTGACTCTTCGGATTCTTCTAGATCTTCCATTTTTTGAAACACCCTGTTCATTTCCTCTTCCAAAAACTTTATTTTTTCGAGCTTCTCTTGTTTTAATGCATCCATTTTTAATTAATTTCAATTTTCAACCTGTTGCGTCAGCCAGCGCCAAGAAACGAATGAAATGCATAGAAGATAGATGAAAGAGATGAAACACACCTAGTGTTTTTTCATCTATCTCTAAACTGTGGCGTCACCTGGCGACGAGTCGCGGTACTACAAGTAAGTAAAAATATCTTCGAACAAGTAACATGAATTATAATGTCTATCCTGAACGTCCACTTTTGTCCCTGGTTTACAACCATCAGATTGTTCCTAGAGACCATTTCTGCGATTAAGATTCCTCTATTGTCAAGCCTTGGATCGCCCCAGTCTGGCGACTTGCATTAAAGTCACCGGTGACGAGAATATCCAGCATGGATACTTGCAGGCTCGTCTTGAGTTCATTTATGTCGGCTTAGAAGGCTGTCAGTGGGTCGTTGGGTGGGAAATAGCAACTATATATCCGTATACCTGGAATTTTTATCCAAACGAACCGACTGCTCGTCTCCAGGAACTTGTCCACTCTCAACTCCGGATTGTAGACCTAAATGTCTGCCCATCTTGATGAATCCTGGTACACCGGGCAGGCGTTACTACCAGCCCAGTGTCCGAGGTTGGATTTGCAGGTCGGAGCAAGTTAAACATTTAGGCTCACTTACCTCACAGGCCTTGGCTAGTTGACCCGCCGCATCTGCGACAGTTTTTAACCCTGTCGGGGCCTTTGGATCCGCGATTCACGTGTCTGTACCCTAAACACTTTTGGCACCTCGGGACTTCGACATGTTGTCTAATTGCTGCATTTATCCAGCCAACCCGGACTTTGCCTATCTTTTGGAGATAGGCGGACCAATGCGATCTTCATTCCGCCAAAACGAGGAATAAGACGGCACGTCAGGTTCGGATTGACATTCTCAAGCTTTTTTTTCTTGGGAGCAGCAATAACGTCTGCTTTCGTGGTGGCCTCGTCGAGATTGCGAATCTCAACGGTCTTTGTGTTGATTAGGGTAGATACTTCAGCCTTATTCTGTGGAACCGCGGTGCAAGCTCCAGCGAGTTCGGAGGTCTTTTCTCCCTTCTTGACGATGATGAGAACCTCCTGTTTAATGGTTCTCCTCGCATCGTAGGCCTCCGGAGATTTTGCTGATATCTTGACGGCCTCTGTCATCCTGATCTTAGAAATAATTTTCCTCTCTGACATTTTCTTCTGTTTCTCTGCAGCCTTCAGTTTCTGGGCCTCTTTCTTCTTATCGATGACGGTTTTAAAGCTGTCGCTATCTACCGGAGCACTTCCTGAAACCACATCTGCGAGGCTCTTGAGAGAGGATTTTACCGGAGCATCCTTCTGCATTCTCGGTTTTCCTGGTGTCCCAAGGGTCCTTGTAGGTGGGTTCGTGCGCTTAAGTTTTCTTTTCGGTACCGTGGATGGGCTAGCCCCTGGGCTTTCCTCCCCGGTACGAAAGCGCTTTTTGATAACACCTAGTGTTCCTAAGTCAGACTTTTTCGGGGCCGCTTTTGGTAACGTCTGGGTCGGCGCTTCAATAAACCGTAAATTTTTACGGGATTTTTCAAAAACATCTACGAGCTCTTTAATGCCATTTTGCACTTATTTCTTTATGGTTTTTTGAGTTCCTATGCTCTTTCTTAACTCCTTAAAGGTCCTTGGAACTCCGGCCAACTCGTTGGCGATAGCTTCCAAAAAACTTGAATTTGGCGTCGTCTGGGGGTTCATTGAGGAACTAGCTGCGAAAGCGTTAAACATCTCGTGAGTTTGGCTCTCTCCAGAATCCAAGGAGCCAGCGTTGACCACCGGAACTTGCACACGATCAGAATCAACGGTAAGACCACCCTCCGAAAAGAGGCCTACCTGGGGTATATTCTGTTTACCTACACGTTCAGTCATTTTTACTATTTTGTTTTCTGGTTTCGGTTCGCGCCGGGTATTTGATTTTCCCGGTACCACCTATATCTAGGAGGCGTTCCCCTATCCACAACCCGGAGATGCGCCCGATGGAGCAGTCTTTAGTGATTTAAATAGTTTAACTATGAAAGACACAATAATTGCACATATCTCAATATGACAATACACATGAATTATACACTGACAAAAAATATTTTCGTGTAACTGCGACAATTATGGGCAGATTGGTCATATTTTATTGCTGTTTTGGGAACTGCCAAACAGTTTTGTGTTTTTGCCATACGACTGTGTAATGGAGCACTTGATATTTGTGAAACCGCGAGTGACATTTTAATGTTAGGTAAAATAGACAGTGGCGCACCGATGCCCTAGGAGAGATTCATACGTATAGTTGTCAAACTTCCCTGTAATGGGGGTCGATTATGTAATTTGATTTGATTCCGAAATGATTTGATTTCGCATGACTTCACTTGTTTTCACTTTTAACTGTCAAAACTTTCGAAAACAAAAGTCAATAAAAGTGAAAAAAAGTGAAGTCAGGCGAAATCAAATCATTTCGGAATCAAATCAAATTACATAATCGACCCCCTGTCAACCATAGTAAAATGTCTAATCTGATCACAGTATTTTTTCAAAGTATGAGTATATGTGTGTATATACGTATAAGTACGTATGTGTCAAAAGTAAAAATTATGTTGCAGCTCATATGTATAAACAAAGGAAATTGCATGGATCTTAAGTAAGTCACAGCTTATGACCTAAATTCTTTGTAATAAGGTTCTAAAATTGTTTAATAGATTACGCGATCCATTGCATATTTGATGGATATGCAATTAGGACATATGGCACTCCTATAATTTTGCGCAAGTAACAATCCCCACACGTATGAATTGTTCTCAATTAATTACTATATAAACCTTTGTTCTATATTAGAAAATTGTAATTTTACTCCGGTGAGTTTCTGTCTAAACGTTATCGTGGAGTCGACCCTTCAGTTCGCGAACATTTAAAATCTCGAATTCGTATAATGTGTAAAATCTTTGTAAACGATAATAAAATTGTGAATATTAAGAATTCTTCTAATTAGGTTATCAGCATAAATATTTCTTTGGGCAATATTTTCCAATTTCCTTTGGTTCTTTTCTTTTGAATAATAGGAAAAATAGATTTTCGGCAGATTTTTTATTCAGAAAATTGATTATTCGGAAAAAAGGTTTTCGGAAATTGGCTTCGGGAAAATGGTATTCGATAATTTGGAATTCGGGGGGGCATTTTTTAATATCAAGCGGTTGTTTCGGTTGGTGTCGGATCACCTTCGGTTGTTTACGTGAAACACTGTCCGAGAAAATAGTGCGACAAAACAACTCTGTATCTTTTTAAATTATATTCACATGTTATATTTCTATTTGATTAGTTGTGTAAATAAATGACGATACACCTTTAAAAATTTAATAATATTTTTTAATTACTTGCCTGATAATATAGTTGACACTTTTTGTTTAGAACAATACTCTTCGTGCACTGCATTCAGTTTTAAAACATAATGACTTTAAAACCAGCAGCATTGGGAGTTATTATGCTCAGTTCCTCCTGAATAATGCGTACTTTGCAGTGTAAACGTTACGTGACAAGACTGAACTTATACGCACACGCACCGGAATTCATAAGCGACAAAAATACCGAGAATGAAGAGGGTAACACAATTTCAACTCATATAAAGTGAAAACTCGAGTGTTGGTCTGTTGGCGACATAAAATATGCGCTTTTATCTCATGAAACGAAACAATTGTGTGTTTTGAAACTTGAATGGAAAAGGAATAAAACTCTGGTGGAATAGATAATTGGAATTCATTGAAAATGACTTTCACAAGCTTGAACAATCTTCTTAGAAGCTGCTGGGATATTAAAATATTTCTCAATTAAGACATGAGACGAGTTTCCCTCACAACTAAGATTTTAAGATTTATTGCGAATAAGTAGAGAGAAACTGAGTTTTACAGTTTTCCGTGTAATATTTCTTTGCTAGAATTGAGATTAGGACCATTAGTTTGTAATCATGCGTCACGGCAATAATCCTGCTAAATGGCTGTGCGCAAGGGATATTCAAGTGTTCGTGGTAATTAATTTAGCGCCGTTGTCGAAAAGTCGAGTCGTAAAATAAATCTCGCTTACTCGGGAGCGGCGCTATTTCATTTATACGTTTATTACGTGCTTTCATTAAAATGCGCACGAAATGTTGTATAAATGAATCCTTGCAATAAGACGCAGACATTTCATTGAAATCAGGCTAAATTAAAGGATAAAAATTTAATTAGTAATATAGCCTGCTTTCACATTAATGCATTTAGTGGGTTCACTTTCGCTTATTGCAAAGGTAATATTTTTTCAGGTAACATTTCGTCATAAATTTTATTTAACTTACTTCTTCTTTTGTTTAGTAATTTAGTCAACTTGAATAGAACGTTAAATTCATTTTCATTTAATCCCCAAATTCAGTTAATAATTTGCATAATTGTTTCTAATTCGACCGTGGTTCCCCTCAATTCAATCATTCCATTACATAAGCAGTCGAAAGCTCGTTCATGCATTGATTCATTGGATGCTGGGGAAGACTAAATCTCGGGGAAGAAGTTTCAAAGTGAGTCTAACTCGTTCATTGTATTTTGGGTTTTACCAGCAACTTCTTACTTTGAAACGTACAAAAGAATCGTAAAAACTCGCTCTGAAAGGTTCTGTAATTGTACGAGAGAGAATTCCGTTTGTTACCTGCCGAAAATTTATTCGAGTACTTTCACCGCGCCCGCCACTATTTTCCTAATGAGATTTTTCCTAAGGATATTCATTTCCATTCATTGCAGGTAAAGTGTCACGTGAAGATTCAATGCTGGATTCTTTTTTTCACGAATCGACCACCCCAGGGAAATGACGTCAATACGTTTCCCAAATGTAATTTTGAATCTCGCGAAGTGTAATGCATTTTCTAATTAATTTTGACTCTCTAATTACTGTTCCTGCAAGTTTTGAGTGAACATATACTTTCTTTTTTTGCTAATTACGTAAAATGAATGAACTGCTAAAATTAATGCAAACTTGAGCTTTTGCTAACTTTGAATGAACTATTTAATTGTTAAAGTCTTATTATATTCAATTAATTAAAATCTGTATTAAAAAGAAAGTTTAAATTAAATGGAAAGTATGTTGATGAATACACGTTATAATTACAGTTCCATTGCAGATGTCGTATAATTTAAAAAGATATTTGCAAAGATGTTGGCTGACAGTACCTTAATGTTAATGATATTCGAAACTAACTTTACAGTGTAATCAAAGTTAGAGTAACCAAGACGGCAGCTGTGACATTTCATGTAACTCCATAAGATACAGAACAACGTCTGGAGGTCTCGACCAGACACTGATGCTCGTAAATTACTATTCCATCCATCCCTTCTATTATATTAACACTAAGCCCCGCAACTTTGTGGAAAGATGTGCACTGAAACTTCCTTCTCTTGGCACCATAAAAAAATCATAATCGTCATCGCTCTCTTTAATATCATGAAAATCCCATCAATACATATGTTGAAATTCTCTAGAGAATAGCCTGCAAACACGCAAGAAGATTACTCCATTTTTTATTTAAATACACCGAAAATAATTTTCGGGACAATCAATTTAATTTATTAAAGGTAACATTTATTATCTCCTTGTTCATAAACAATTTAGTAACTTAATGTTTGTAGTCTATCTATTAAAATAAGCTAAATAACGCAGTGGATTCCTCAATCTGAATATAAATTGAATCTAATTATTAAATTTACCGAAGAGTGATTTCCAAAGGACTTTTTTTGAAAAATATATTTTTTCCCAAATAACATATTGACGCAAGTATTTTTCTGTAGAGTAAATTTCATTTCAAAATAAAGAAATAAATTAGTTTAATGAACAGTGACAGAGAATGACCCATTTTTAAATTGGACATAATAGAAAAGAGCTTACATTATTCTCATGAATAATTTTATTTTGGGAAAATTTGACTTTGGGAAAAAAATATTGAAAAAAATGTACTTTGGAAGAGACTCTTCTTTGGGAACAATGTTTGTTTCATGTAGTGATTTTCGGATTTTCCTAATCACCCCATTCTCCAATTTTTTTTTAGATAGTCGAAAAAAGAGTAAAGGATTTTTAAAGTATGGCAACATGTCCGGATTTGTTTATTAAATGTTAAAAAGTAGTTAAAAGGTTATTAATTGTTAAGATTCAGAGTCACTTTTTAGGCTTAATTTAATTAAATTAGTTAAGTCAGCAATTACATTAAAATTAAGTTAAAATAAATATTAATTTAAATTAGTTTTATATTAAACTCTGTGTAAGATCCCATGTAGGGTCCTAATTAAGATCTTATACATAACCTTTTATGGAATTTTGTGTAAGATACTATTTGAGTTCCTAAATAGGAATAAACGCGCGATTCGTGCTAAAAAGTATAATTCTTTTATGAATATTATACTTTCCTTTCTTTAATAGGAGTCTTTCTTTTTAACTTCTATTTAAACTCTGCTTTTTAGAATTTAATTAACAAGAACTCCTTTTCCTGATTTAATGATTTACATATATTAAATATTAGTTTGAAAATAAATCTTTAGTATTAATTATTAACATAAATTTAATTCTTATTCACATTCTAATATTCACAAGTGTATTTTAGTTTTAATTCTAAACCATAAAACAATATTTCTTGTTTCAAAGAACTACATTAATAAATTTAGTTTCTTTTCAAAAAATGTAATTCTTTATGTAAATTGTGTGCTTCATTTTTAAATTGATCTTTTACATAATTTCCTTCACTTTATGTTTTTATCATAAATTCATTTTTATCTTATTTTAACGCCTTTTGCAATTGTTCCTTTTAAATTTACTTTTCTCACAGCCCTTTGTACCAATTTAACATTTTTAACACTAGCTTCTTTTTTCTTAAACTTAATTTATTATGTATACATGCACTGTGTTGAGTAAAAAATTATTTCAGTAACTATGTGGTTTTTTAACTTCTTTGTATTAAATTTTGTAACTGTTCTACCTTTACTTAAATGTTTTTAAATTTTAAACTGTTAATTTAAATTGTTTAGTTAATAATTGGCATGAACCTTTTTAAAAATTTGTTCTATTGAAAACTTCTCATTTTAAGAATCCATTTGTTGAATTGAGTTCTGTTAAATCCGATCAGTTTTTTAAAATAGCTAGCTATTATAACAAAAAAATTCAAAGAAATTTATATCCTAGCATTGTCTTAAACCATTATTGTATAAGTCAACTTTGAAAAACATTACGAAGATTGAAAGTGTATTTAAAGTCAGAATTAAAATTATTATAAGCCAAGCAGTTTCCGTGACAAAGAAACTTTTATCACGAGCAGTCCAGACGCTTCACGAGCTTTGAAAGGACCTTGTACGAAATATACAAGCTTCGATAAGAGGGTTGTTTGAAAAATTGAAGTTTCAGAGGGAAAAATGATTTAAATTTTGCTGGTTTCGTGCGGGAAAAAATTACTTCATCAGAAATAGAAATTACTTACAGAAGCGTGTAAATCAATGGGTTAAACATGCATCCTATTTTGGTAATGTCATTTTCAAATGAAGTACCTTCGAACATCAAAGAGTAAAATATTTCTGATGCTACCGGTCGGTCGCAAGGGGTCATGCGTGCAGTGCACGAAAGGAGCCCTTCTAATAAATATGAACCTGAATATTCATGTTTTCAGAACCTTGCCGACGAACCAAATATTAAAAGCATACATTTCGTACCAAGTAAAATAGAGCTTTGCGGGTTCCGCCTAAAGTTTTCTGCATTTTCAACAGGACCGCACGCTAGGAATATTTGTATATATAACCACATCAAACGGCCACAATTCGTCTCAAAATTTAAATTTCTGGACCTGGACTCCGGGCGACGTTAATAGTGGCCTTTCTGTAAAAAAAGTTTACCAGAAATTTAAAGCTATATTTGAAACTATTTTTTGGTGCCTTTGTTTAATGAATAGGTGACTTTTGATAAAATGTTAATTCCTAGTGAGACTGAACCCTTAGATCTATGTAGGTTATAAGAGTGAGAAGACATTTATGTGAGCTCATAATTCAAGTACTTACTCCTCTAATTGTGAAATTCTAATTTAATTATTGATCCTTTCAATGTAGTCTTAACTTAATGCTTATGGTTTGTCGTTTATTTAAAATTAAATCTCAAATAAAATAAAATAAGCGAGATTAAACTAATAAAAACAAAAGTTAGGTCATAAAATATAACTACTTCCCTTCTGAGAAAGGGAATTAATTATTTTTGGTATACGCTCGCATTGCGACAAAGTTGATCAGTTACCTAATTTTCTTCAATATTTTTTAACTATTTCTAGAAAAGTTTAATAAATATAAAATGTTAAGAATTAATGGAGATGAAAATTAATAGCGAATTCCATTAACGGAAATATTTGAACTTTACGTGTTTGTGTAGAAGATTCAAAGGAGTGGCATCTCAAATCCAACATAAAGGGTTTACCAAGGGAAGTAAATTTAGTGGAGTCATGAAACTATCTTGAGTTATACGCAGCTTTTCCGCAAGCTCGCTGCCCAATAGTCTGTGGCCACTATTTGTCTGCTTGGTGACTACACGTTTAAGACACTTATTAGATTAAATCCTATAGTGTCTAGTGTACCTTGCAGGGACAGTTGTATCGTTTAGAGAAAGGGGATTTCGAAATGAAAATTCATTGCTCCAGAATTACTAGATTATTTGGCTGTATTAAGCTTCTCTCTCTTCTGTGCAAAAGCTCTCCATTAAAATTATGTATAATAATTGCATTTTAAATAATATTTAATTATAAATTTTTCTTAATTATTTTAATAACAATAATGAATTTTTTAAGGGGTTATCCTGGTCAGGCGGCCAAAAAATGCTTTTTTTCAAAACAAAAAAATTTCGAAAGGGATATAGTTATTAAAATGAAAGTTTTTTATATGTCATTGTACATCTTTTAATGTGTATACAAAATATTTTATTCTATTAAAATATTAATTTTTGTGTCCTGTGCAAGCGATATCGTAAAGGTCCTCCAAGAAAAAGTATCTTGCGGTGACAAAAGTATCTTTGAAATGGATCATCTGAAATAAAAAAATAAAAAAATAAAAAAGCTTCTGCTAGTTTATGAGAAACTGTTGCCCTTGATCGAAGGAATGAAAAAAATATCGCTTTTCACAAAATGAAAAAACCTTTCCTATAGTGTTAATTAAATTAACAATTTGTATTGTATTAAAAAACCCTTATTATCTTAACCTTATTAACCTGTTATTATCAATAATAACAGCATGAAGTTGTTGAGCCTGTGTCAAAATTTGAGTCAAATCGGTACAGCGGTTCTTGAGATATTTTGGTCACCGGCTTGAAAAATGTAGTTTTGAAAAAAATGCGTTTGAAGTTTGACAAACAGTTTACATCGAGTAAAAAATTCTTTTTTATACTTACATTCAGGATTAAAAATGGTTTTCCTCTTGTGTAGTCTTGATTTTCGGAAACTAGTAGATGATATTCTTTATCTAGTACACTTATTTCGATTCATTTTTGTTGGGACTTTAACTTTAATAGCTGAGATTTTACGCAATAAGACTGGATAGTGAAATAAATGTGCACAGCTTTATTTCTAGTTCACAAAATTTTATCTTTAAATTCTCAAATTCTACTTCAAAACACAATATCGAAAATATAGTTGTAACTCCAACAATTTTCATAGATAAATCACTAGAAAAAATGTAAACCGAATAATTATCCACCAGACTAATTATGTCTAACTTTGCAAACATTTGTTGAATCTTAATAATCAATTTTTTCACAACAGTTAAATGTATATATTTTAAAAAACTCGGTGTATTTTAAAATCGTGACTAGGAATAACCCTTTAATAAATAAATTATTACTTTAACAACAATAGAATTTGAGTATTTTTTTTCTAAGATGTATACAAATTCCAAACGGAAATGTCGTCCAAGAGGTGAATAAAAATAAAAATGTGCCGCACTATATTTGCAATTCGTGGTTGATGAAAATTCAATTGAATTCTTATCCTTTTATATTAGACGTTTGCCCTAAGGGGAATGTTGATGCTTGCTTACTAGCGTTAATAATGCTCCATCCACATCAGTCTCGTTTGCACTCTTAGGACCAGTAAAGTTATTCAATGAAGGTTTTCTCCTCCTCTTTGAGGAGCAAAGCATTTTATCGCTCGTATTGGTCTTCCAATATCGCTGGCTTATGCGAACACAACACTTTGTGGGTTCGGCTCCACCGGATGCTGTACATGAAGATCACAGAAGTCACCCTCTAGCTGGGCAATGCCACCTCGCACCATATAAACTGCTGATAAGGCGATTCTACTCTCATCTTGCTCATATATATATAGATGTACTCACACGTTTAAATGCACAGGAAAAATATGAGTTTTCATCAGCCTGCATGTGTTCAATACAATATATTCTTCTTCTTGGGAGGATATCTTTCACAGATCATAGCATACAATGTTCAATAAATATAGTTTTTATATTCTATAAGACAAAAAAAAATCCATTTGCTTAAACAAATTCTTTTAGAAGGATAAAAATATTTGCAAATTAAATTCCCTTATCTTCTTATTTATTTATTTTCACTTTTCAAACTACTTCTCACTTTTTACATTCCTTTTTAATGTCTTTTCGTCCAGTGTAAAAACTTATGAAAAGAGAGCCATTTCATAGTCTGTAATGACAAAAGTTTATTAAAAATTTTTAAAAACAGTTATTAGCATATATATTTAAGTTATGAATAAGAAGATATAAATGTCATACGTATAAAGGGTTACGGTCTTCAAGAATCTTAATTGCCACTTTTCCAACATTTATGCTTCAGGGAGACTATTATTCACTCCCTTTATGCCGCTGGTGAAAGTATCATTTCTCAATTGTTAGCTATTAATTTATAGACGATAATATAACTTTATAATACGTTGTTTAGAAATTAACTACATTCACTCATTAAAAGCAGTTTCTCTTTAAAATCAAATTTATTTATCTAAGTATATTTAGCTATAAAATTTTGTGCTCTCAAATAATATTTTGCGTTTGACTGATAATAATGATAGTTTTTGATTCAAGTATTTCAAAGTACTAAATTACTTATCTATTCGCATAAAGAATTGAAACTTGAAATTAGAAATCTTTGAGAATACCCCAGCAAGAACTCATTAAAGTTCGAAAACTTTGAAACTAGAATACATTTCAAAACGATTTGTCTCTCTACATAAGTGATTTTAATAAGTAATAATGGAACTTCCTTATATTATAAGCTGGGAAACGGTAATGAATTGCCTTGCACAATAAACAAACAAAATCTTTTTTTAAAGTACCGAAACTTTCTTGGGAGACTTCGAATAAAAAGGTGTTTATTAATCGTATATACAAAATTTATTTTTTAATTTTGTTACATATCGATCTTTTCTAAACCCTTAACATTTCATGAATGTTGCGACGTATACTATGGTACTGCGATAATTTTATTAATCATTTAAATTGTTTAAATGATATTCGATTAACAAAAAAAAATTCCTATAGTATTTTACTGGGTTTATTCTTTTTGAACATGATCCTAAGTGAATGCATTATCTTTTTTGAGTGAATTTTGTAAATTGTGAAGTATTAAGTTGAATTTTCCAAGTTGATTTTATTGATTATTATTTTGCAAAAAGTATGTCGCATAAGTCGCTTATGTACTAACCAAATCCCCCCTAACGCAAAGAAGCTGGCGCTAACTCGCAGTAAATGTTTTCTATTCGAATGCACTCCAGTGGAAAATAACAGGAATCTTGGTGGAGGGTATTTTCTGAATATAAATTGAAGACACGCCTGTCCTGCAGTAACGTGGTCGATCTAACCCATCTTTTGCTAGCAGAGGTCATCCCGAATAAAAGGAGCCGCTCGTCCGTAACAGGAAGTAAGTGACGTCTAAAAGCTCTGATTGTGCTCAGTTAGAGTTTCGGATTTATTCGACCCCTTTGACCAAAGTCGTTGACATTGCCAAAAAATCCTAAACTATAAAAGCTGCCACCCACATTTGGATTAAACGTGAAGCTTCCTGTAAAAAGATTTTCAGTATTTGAAGAAACTAAAGCAATTCGTAAAGAAAATATTTTACTATAAGTTAGGTTGTCGAAGACGTTTCTATTACTTATGCTTTGACTAATATTGAAATTTTTGTGATTAATTTCAAAATATGAACACTTTTCTCTTTAATCGATTTTTATTATTTTTTGATTATTTAATATAAATTTAATTCAATACTTTTTAATTATTTAAATCAGAGAATATTAAAAAATTTCATAATTGAATAATTAAATGAAAGGAAAATATAAATAATACAAATCTAATTTAATAGGAATGAAAAGAATTTTTCTTCTTTTATGACTTTACTTACTCATGGTTTATTTAAGGGGGATGGGAATTATGTGTACCTTAGTGAGGGGTGTGGATAAGATCGAGTGAATTACGGATCAGAGGTAGTATTATCATAATTTAAATCCTATAAAGCAGTGCTCGGCGCCAAGGTTCTTGTTTCCCTCCGATACTCGGAAGCTTCAGCGTTATTGCTGTTAATAAGGGGCACTGGAATATCATTATAAGACTTTACGAGACATAGTTATGCATCAAGTGCGAGCGCTAGATGTAATCACTGTTAATACCTCTCTCTATAGTAATAGTAAAATCATTATCTGTTTCCAATAAAAATAAAGTAGTGCTTAAAATATTAATTTTGCAATTGCATCTAGAAATTGTCTCAGATCTCGACATATTTTTTCAAATAATTGGATATTTACACCGAAAAAAATGAATAGGCTATTTGACTATGCTCCTAGTTACGAGAGGAGCCCACTAGGAATTCAGAGTCACATTAACTAGGATCCTGGATATCTTAACCAGGATTCCTAGTTAAAGTAACTCTGAATTCCTAGTGGGCTCCTCTCGTAACTAGGAGCATAGTCAAATCGCCTATTCATTTTTTTCGGTGTATTGTAAGCATTCTTCTTTATGTAATTTTCGCGCCTTAGAATTTAATTGTATTATTTGAATTTGCTTACAGACCAGAAGAGCCAAAAATTAAAGGTATTGAGAAGGAAAATTAAATGCATTAATTTATCGCAGATTATAAAGTACATGAATTGTAGCGCTTTTGTTAATTTTTTATATTATTTACCGTTAATTACTTTTGTTTGCGTTTAAATTCTAAATGAGTTTTCAATGAAAATCATGAAGTTATTTTTAAGAACGAGTAAAAAGGATCAATAATTAAATTTAAAATTGAAATTAAACATTTTTAGAGTATATGGATGTTTATGGCAAAGATATATTATGCACATGTTTCGTTATTGATTTAAAATTTTTGACATCCGTCCTGATGCTACAATATTAAGAAATATTCTCATAGAATTAAATAATAATAATCTCCGTAAACTCCTGAAGTTAGTTACTATTTATATTTATTCATCTTTTTCTGTCCACGTATTAAACCTTGAAGTGGAGTTGAATAGTATTTATATTTATTAATCTTTTTCTGTCCACGCTTTAAAATCCAGAATGAAGTTAGTCCCTGTTTTTTTTTTTTATTAATTTTGATTCTATTTATCAGAAAATTTTAAAATTGTTTTAGTTTACAGACAAAATATGCAGATGAGGTAGCCTTAATGGCGAGATATTGATTATAAATAATACTAATTTATATATTACACAATTGTATGAATTTGAATAATAATTTAGACTAATTTAAAGTGTCGGATTTATTAAAAATCCGAATTACGTTATTTTACTTTATTGGAAAAGATTAAAAAATGAAATACATTTTAAATTAAATTGTAATTTTTTTAAAAAATTTTCAAATTTCAATTATTCTCTTCAGTCTTTAAATTATTGTCATGAATATTTAAATTTATTACACAAGTTTTCATTTACTTCTGTCATTTTTCAATTATTTTCTTAACATTTTAATTATTTTTTTCTATCTTTAAATTATTGCCACGAATATTTAAATTTTCAACACAAGTTTCTATTCTACTTTTGTTAATTTTCAATAATTTTCTTCAAATTTTCGTTACTTTTATCATTATTCAAGTATTTTTGTCATTTTACGATTATTTTCTTCACATATCTATTATTTTTGCCATTTTAGAATCATTTTCTACAAATTTCAATTATTATTTTATTCAAATTATTGCATGCGATCTATTATTTATTAATATGTTAATTATTCTTTTTATATTAAATTTTAATTTTATTGTTAATTGAAATAAATTTTTAAACTTTGTACTGTAATAGGCTTTCACCCGTTAATAAATAAATACATAAATAAATTCAATTTTTTTTTATTACCATGGATTTTTAAATTTATTGTATTAGTTGCCATTTATTTTCTACAAATTTCAATAATTTTTTTCATTATTTTTATTATTATCATGAGTTCATTAATTTTGTACATCTTTTTCAATTATTTTCAACAAATTTTAATTATTTTCTTCAAACTTTAATTATTATTCTCTATAAATTTTTTATTTATACACCAACTTTCAATTATTTATGTCATTATTTAATTAGTTTCTTAAAATTTTAATCGTTTGATCAATTTTTTAAGTATTGTCTTCAAATTTTTAATTTTATGCACCCGTTTTATCAATTATTTTTTTTAAATTACAATTATTTTTGAAATTTTTCAATTATTTTTTTTAAATTTCAATTGTGTTCTTCAATCTTCAAATTATTGTCAGGAATATCCAAATTTGCAACACAAGTTTCAATTGACTTTTGTTATTTTTCAATTATTTTCTTCAACTTTCAATTACTTTTGTCATTATTCTATTATTTTTTCATTTTCCAATTATTTTCTTCATATTTTTGTTATTTTTGCAATTTTAAAATTATTTTTTAGAAATTTTAATTATTTTATTAATTTTTTTTTATTATCATGAATTTTTTTAAAATTCTTACACCTGTTGTTAACTATTTTTATTATTGTCACGAATGTATTAATTTTTTACGCCTTTTTCAATTATTTTCTTCAAACTTTAATTACTTTTTTCATATTCAAAATTTGTTTGACATTTTTAAATTATTCTTTTCAAATTTCAATTATTTTCCTTAAACTTCTAATATTTTTATCAACTTTTCAATTATTGTCTATAAATTTTTAATTTTTACACCAGTTTTGAATTATTTATTTCAATATTTCAATTGTTTTTTTAAGTTTTCAAGTATTTTCTTCAAATTTTTAATTTTTTTAAAGTTATCAATTATTTTTGTCATTTCTCAATTATTTTTTCAAATTACAACTACAGTAAAACTCACGTATATCGGATTTCAAGGGACCGAGAAAATTTTCTGATATAAACAGGAATCCGATTTATCCGGGTAAAAATACACAATATATAAATTCAAGTGACCGGCAAAAATATCTAATGTAGGCGGGAATCCGATATATGCGGGTCCGATATACGTGAGTTCTACTGTATTTTTGTCACTATTCAAATATATTTGACATTTTGGAGTTATTTTCTTTAATTGTCATTTTCTTGAATCTTTTTATTACTGTAATGAATTTATTAACTTTTGAAGATCAGTTTTCAATTATTTATGTTATTATTCAATTAGTTTCTTTATATTTTAATTATATCGTTAATTTTTTAATTATTTCATACAATTTTTTAATATTAATGTAATAAAAAAATTTTTAGTTTTTAATCTATTTTTTAATACATTTCTCACTTTCTATTAATTTGTTTCTAAATTTTAGTTATTTTAGTCATTTTTCAACTATTTTCTACACATAAACAGTTTTTTGATATTTTTTAATTATTTTTTTCAAGTTTCAATTATTTTCTTGAAAATTCTATTATTTTTTTCAATTTTTCAACTATTGTCTAAAAAGTGTAATTTTGACGCCAGCTTTTAATTATTTATGTCATTATTCAATTATTCAATTTTAATTATTTCGTTAATATCTCAACTATTGTGCTCAAAATTAAAATTTTTGTAGACTAGTCTCAAACTTTTGTTTCAAATTTTAATTATTTTTGTTATTCTTCAATTATTTTCTTGTAACTTTAATTATTTTTAAAACTTTTCAATTATTTACTTCAAATTCCAATTATTTCGTTTCAATCTTTGTCTTCATTTTTTATTTTTAATCAATTTTTCAATTAGGTTTGTCATTTACAACTTTTTTTTCAAATTTATTTATTTTTTTCACTATTCAATTATTTTCTTCATATTTCAATTAATTTTGAGATTTTTTAATTATTGTTTTCAAATTTAAATGGCTTTTCCTGCTGGCTCCTCCAAATTTATTATCAGTAATACCAAACTTATTATTTCTTACTCACTCACTTTTTTCACTTAAAAACTAATTATTTAATCAGTTTTCCAAATTAAAAAATAATTTTTTTCATTATTTTCTATTTGCAAGGAGCCTTGCTTATTGGATAAATATTATTCATCGATTTGTTTTATTTATTATTATAGTTTAATTTCTAAAATGTATGGAAAACTATATAAACTTTGCTAGTATGTAAAATAAAATTAAATGATGATAATATTTTTTACTTATTGAAGTAAGGTACATTTGAGGCTCCAGAATTTAAGGAAACATAAAAAATGATTAGTTTGAATTTATGGAAAGCCAATGTTCGTAATTTTCTTTGGGTGATTTAAAGTATCTAATACTTCGACATTCGGTAAGTTCCAAAGTAGTATTGTATGGAGAAAGAATAGCCGGGGAAGTTTGCTGGAGCGATATCGGGGTGTTCTTTGGTAGCGAGAAACTCGAAAAAATTTGTACGAGAGGTCGATTCGTGGTTGCTTTCTGCGATAAAAGTTTTTCATTGGATATAGAAACTGTTTGTACTCTGCGGAGGCGGTGGCACGTCGCGGTGGTCCATTCGCTCGAGAGCACAAGAATGCTCTCCCATAAACCCAGCAATGACCCGATAACTCAGCAGCCTCACTGGTGTGGGCAATTTTGGCCAGAGGAATCCTGCTAAAGGCTTCTTGCTGATCTTGCTGGAACGATTTTTATTCTCTTTATAATCGAACACCATCAAGGAATACGAGCAATCATATCCAACTAAATTCCCTCCGCTTTCAATTTACAGGGATTTTGAAAACTATCGAGTGTGAGAATCACAAGTGGCTTTCAGAATTATGTATTCATTCTTTCATGAATTGGTTAATCTAGTTCAGTTTGCAGATATTTGTGAACTATGCGTACAGAAAACTATTATTAGAATTTAAAAAATGTTTTATAAAATTGTAGAAGTTTTCTCACTTGTATGAAATAAATTCTTAACATTTTTCCCAATTATGTTTTCGGTTTACGTCCATGCTGAAGTTGATTCTACGTTGTTGGTTAGATGCAAACCATTCGTGTTAAAGAATAATAACTTTAATATAATTTAATAAACTGAAATATACAAAAATTCTAAAATTATGTTCATGTGTACTTCACTAGATAATCCTATGTAGTTTATAAAAAAAAATCTTATGCTTCCAAATAACGATCCAGGGGACTTCTACTGCTCGACGCGGAGGACTACAAAGAAACATTGTACGCTTTATGCAAACCTACAGCCGCCATTTTGTAGAAAAAAATTTATAATAAAATTTTTTCTTACTCTTTATCAGTTGCCTAATTAAATAGTATATTACTTGCCAACGATTATTTAAAACTACACTTACAATAAAATCTTGAAAAAACACCCTTTTTTAAGCGTCCAAACAGGTATAACCCCTTAAATATTGCAGAAATTCTATTTTTCAAATTAGATACAGATTATAAGAATATGAGACGGCTGTGTGTTTCTGTTTATTAATCCGGAAGCAAAACTCACTTGATTATTACATTTCGGGTAAAAAAGAGAATGAAGCGAATTTTCCTCTTGAGCGCTGACGAAATTCGACACTGTTTCAGGGAACCCCTAATTTGCATTCATTTCATGAAAGCAGCGGAGCGAAACTTTGTCAGAACAAAAATGCACGCGAGAAAGAAATAGGCCCTCAGTTTTCACCCCCATTATCATCCTTCATCTCACGCTTGGCTGGATACAGGTGTCAACGTGGTCGACATTGAAAACGAAATACAACCCCCTCCCCCTATTTTGAAGAAAAGTTATTATGGTGTAATGTTGAGACTGGAAGCGTGTAGTTGGCGACATTCACTCTGTCCACAAATGTTGCAAGAAAAGGGGCACGATAAGCGTATAACGAAACATCGAAGACGGCCTCCCCAGTGAATAGCGAGTACTTTTATAACGTGTTTGTCGATAAACAAAACGCCAGTAATCCCAGCAGAGCACTCACGCGTGTATTTTCTCCTTTGTCGCGAAGAACGCTTGGTTGCCGTTTCAATATCAGCTGCAAACGAGATCCCAGAGGGATCCGGACTTTCCACGGGTTTTTCCTAGCCTAAGGAAAGGACTTTAGGTTGTTGCTGTAGTTAGGCACTCCAAGGGGCGTTTACGGCAGCGTATATTATGGTGTCTCTGATTTTAATCTCGTTTGTCCATAGACTGAAATGCGAGGCAATAAAGGGATGGTAAATGCCTAGGGTGGATCTTCATCTTCCTCAAGGGACTCGAAAATTAAATGCTTTTAATGTAAAATGTGAAAATGGAGGTTTTTCAAGTTTCTTATCTTGTGGCTGGCAAAACACCTAACTTCAGACTGCGCGTTTTTACCTTCACTTTGAAAATTAAGCCAGTAAATGGAACTCAGTAGAAAGAATAATTTTATTATGATTTACTTTGACTTAAAAAAGACAACACAAATATATTTAATGACATGTAATTGAAAAAATGTTAAATAAAAATATTAAAATAAATAAATATTTATTTTAATTTCTCAAAGACTAGGAGTAATATATTCACTGGTAGACAGAGGAATTAAATTATCACACCCACGTTTCCATCTGGAAAATTTAGCTTTAATTAAAGATACACTGTATAAAAACGGTTTTCCGCATTAACACTTTTGCATTAAAAAATCAGTGCTAGATATCACAAAATTACTAACCCATTAGATTTTTTCTCTAACCCAAATCTCGATCAAGAAAATAAACCAATATTTGTCTTTCCATATACCTATTCAAAATTATCATTCAATTTTATATAATATAGCATTCAAGCTCGCCTTCGGCGGGCACGAAATCTAGTGGCGTGCCATCAACAGTATTTTTTTACAAAAAGTATTTTTTGACAGAAAGAATTTTTTGTTAAAAGGTATTTCCTTATAGATAGTATTTTTTGACAAAAATGATTTTCTGACAGAAAGTATTTTTGCCAATAAGTATTTTCTGACAGAAATTATTCAAAAAAGAATGTTCTAAAAGCAACATAATTCTCTTCCAAAAATTATTAAATTGTAATATATTTTATTAGATATACTTCCCATTATATTAGCACATACCCAAACAGCACCGGATGTTCCAGCAATATTGGCAAGGTTGAGGCAAGGCATTTTTACTTTGCCTCAACCTTGCCAAGTTGTTGATCTGATAAAAATACGCATGTCATGTTGTAAAATTTTTTTTCATCAAAATAAGTATTTTTCGAGAAAAACCTAGAACCAAATTAGCCTGAATCCCATTTAGCCTAAAACCATTTTGCCGAAAATGCATTCAGCCAAATCCCATTTACCCTAAATTGTATTAAGCCTAAATCCCCTTTAATCTAAAATACATTTAGCAAGAAACCCATTTAACCTAAAATCCATTCAGCCTAAATCCCATTTAACCTAAAATGCATTCACAGATTAAAACCCATTTATCCTAAAATGCATTTAACCTAAATCCCATTTATCCCCAGAAGCATTTATCCTACATCTCATTTAACCTAAATGAATTCAGTATAAATCCCATTTAACCTAAATCATATTTAACCTGAATACCATTTAACCTAACTCTTATTTAAACTAATTCCTATTTAACTTCAATTGTATTTAACCTAAATCCCTTTTAACCTCATATGCATTCATCCTCAATCTCATTTAACCTAACATGGAACCATTATAAACCCCATTTAACCTAAAATGCATCAGCCTAAATCCCATCTAAACAAAACTGCTTTTATTCTAAAACCCTTTTAACCTAAAATGCATTTAGCCCAAATTCTATTTAATCTCAAATGCATTCATCCTAAATCCCATTTAACCTTAATCCCATTAAACTTAAATCCCATTTAACCTTAAATGCATTCAACCTACATCCCATTTAATCTAAAATGCATTCAGCCTAAATCCCATTTCACCAAAAATGTATTCCGCCTAAATCCAATTTAACCCAAAATGCAATCAGCCTAAATTCTTTTTTACCTAAAATGCATTAGGCTTAAAAAAATTTGGCCTAAATCCCATTGAACGAAATTTATAATGTAAAATTTAGGCTAAACGGGATTTAGGACAAATAGTTTTAGGCTGAATGCCTTTTTGGATTTAATGGGTTATAGTTTGAATGCATTTTAGGTTGAATGAGATTTAGGTTAAATGGGATTTAGGCTTAATGCATTTTAGATTTAATGGGATTTAGGCTAAATGAAAATTAGGTTAAATAAGATTTATTATGTTTAATGGGTTTTAGGCAGAATGCTTTTTAGGTTAAATAGGATTTAAATTTAATCTATTAGATTTTCTGGTTTTAATTTTTTTACCCCAAAACATTCAGATTCAACATTTTTTTTGCATTGTGTCATCTAAAATTATTTTTATTAATCTATTTCTTTAAATTTATTGCAAAATGTGTTGTAGGGAACATAACAAAATTAATTCAAAAAGATTAAAAGCCATCTAACACAAAGTCAGTAATATAAAAAAAATGTAGGTTTTTCAATTTTTTTAATCCAGAAACCAATTTTATACTTATATATCTCAGTTATACGATATTTTTTGTCAAATTATTCTAAAATATGACGAAATAACAGGTAATACTCAATTATAGAAAGTTTATCAGCAGTTAATAAAAAAAAACATAATTTAAAAATTTTCGATTTTTTGAATATTTTGAAAAAAAATGTATATCTTCTTTTCTTATTAATATTTTTTAAGTATGTAAGTTTATAAACCTAACTTGGGTCAAGACCTAACGCTCTGACAAATTTGGTTTCAAACGGTTCAGCTGTTTCTAAGTGATGCGCGAACAAAGGTTCTGTGACATACATACATACATACATACATACATACATACATACAAACATACATACATACATACATACATGAAATTTTGTATGGGTATATTTGAATTTCTTGATGCTTAAAACGAAAAATTATGCATGAATTTTAAAGTTCTAAGCAATGTACAGACAAAAGTCTGATTTTATTAATATTGATATCACTGAATTAAGATTATAATTTTTTTTTTTTTTTTTTTTTTAATATAAAACAATTTTATACATACTTATATATCTCGGTAATAAGACAATATTTTCCTCAAACTTATGCTGAAATGTAATGAAATAACATGTAATGCTTAATTATAGAAAGTTTAAAAGTAGTCCATCAAAAAATGTAAAATTTGAAAATATTAAATTTGCTAATTTTTCGAAAAACTCGTAAATCTCCCGTTCTTATTAATATTTTTAAAATCTGTAAATTTATAAACCTAACTTGGGTCAAGATCTAATACTCTGCCAAATTTGGTCCCAAAATAATTAAATGTTTGAAAGCAGTCCATCAAAAAATATGTAAAATTTGAAAATTTTAGATAATTTCAGTTTTTAAAAAATGGTATATCTCCCGTTCTTATCAATATTTTTCAAATCTGTAAATTTATAAACCTTACTTAGGTTAAGACCTAAGACTCTGACAAATTTAGTTTCAAGCGGTTAAGCTGTTTTTATGTGATGCGCGAACAAAGGTTTTGTGACATACAGACAAACATACATACATACATACATACATACATACATACATACATACAGACAGACACGAAATTTTTTTTTGGTATATTTGAAATCCTTGATGCTCAAAACGAAAAATTATGCATGAAATTTAAAGTTCTAAGCAATGTACAGACAAAAGTCTGATTTTATTTGATATAGATGTTTAGTATAAAACAAATTGTACTTTAGTTTTTTCAATTAACGAAAGTTTACAAAAAAATATTTTTTAAACAAATCATAAAGATATAGTTTTATTTTTACAGAATACACACATTACTTATCAAATACCATGTATAATAAATGTACTGATAAGATATATACCTATTGGTGAAACAGAGACATTTACTAAACAGACTCTCTGAACATGAACGAGATATTAATAACGTAAATGAAAATACAGGCATTGCATCCCATGCAACCGAATATAAACATAATTTTGACTTCTCCAAAGGAAAAATCTTAAATCATGAAAGCAATGAATTTAAAAGAATATATGTTGAAACGATTTATATCCAAAAACATATTTCGTCAACAGTAAACTTTAACAATGATATCAAAAGGTTATAAGTCTGGCATACTCATATTTAATACACATAAATAAATTTTAATATTGTTCCGATTTTTCGATTGTCTGATAAATATCGATTATCTGTTTAATGTCGATTGTTAGATCATGATTGATTAATTTTTAATGTAAAAATTGATTTATAATGTAAAAATAATGTAAAAAATAATTAGAAAGAACCTCCTTAAAAAGGTAAGTTTACGTAACAATTTTAGATGTAACATTTTCAGATATATTGATGTATTTATTTATTTATTTAATTAATTTTTCAGGTCTCCTTAACCAATGTTATTCTTAACCATTATTATTTAAAATCTGTTAATTTCAAATCTGTTATTTATAAGTGACCTGATGGGGACACAATGTGTGTTTCGAAACATGTAGTCGCCTCCAAATAATTAGAAGATTTCAAAAATTACATCTCATTATTACTTCGAAAAATAAAAAGCCTCGTAAAATATTCTTTAACAAGATTTGAAGTGCGAAGTGTAAAAAAACGTTTAAACAAAAAATATTTAGTTCCTGAATACATTATTTTAGATTAAGGAGGAATCGGACAAACAATCGGAACAAAAGTTAGTCCAAATGAATAATTTTGATTTTTTACATAGAAGACCCATTTAATGCAATTTTTCAGGGGAAGTGTGTAGTTTTTACAAAATGAGTCGTTAAAAATTGTAATTTGATGAAAATTAAAAAAAATTGCAATTTTCATCGGCGCATTTTGTAAAAACTACAAGTGTCCACACTTCCCCTGAAAAAAGTTGCATTAACTTATGTGTCTTCTATATAAAAAATCAAAATTATTCATTTGGACTAACTTTTGTTCCGATTGTTTGTCCGATTCATCCTTAATAATAAATTATGAAATAATTAGAAAATATTTTAAAAAATATCCTCTTAATGTCAAATTAGTGTATTTTATTGTCTTTATGAACAACATTTCTGAACTTGTCGTATTTTTCGACCTTCTGACGTATAGGTCTTAAGAACCCTTAAAAATCCTTAAGAACGTCAAATGACCAGACATGAAAAATTTCTAGGACGTTTCAAGAAGGTACAGTAGAGACCCCATTATCCGGACTAATGAATGCAGGCACTCATCCGGATAATCGAAAATCCGGATAATCGAAAAAAGTACGAAATAAATGAATTTTCAATTTATAATTTTAGGTATTTATTTCCAATGAATTTAAATAAGACTGAAACAATCTAAAACTCTTAAAATTAACATTAATAAATGTTTAGTTAGAAATATTTCGAAATATTTACATAAACATTTTCTTAAAAATATAAAAATAGATAAAAACACAACGTGTGAAAATTCAAAATTCACAGATATATTAGAATTGAGTTATATGTTGCAATTAAAAAAAAAAAAAAAAAAAAAAAAATTATCCGGATAATCGAAAATCCGGATAATAGGGGTCCAGATAATGGGGTCTCCACTGTATTATTTTCGTTCCTAAAACGTAGCAAATTGGGAAATGATAGGAACATTTTTAATATATCCTTAGAAAGTCTCCAATGTTAAAAAAATATTTTCAAAAATACGTTTTTAGAAAGTTTTTTTTTAGATAAGTGCCCCCACTGAGTTAGCTCTTGGCTTTAGATTAAATTGTAAGACAACGGTAATAGAATATTTTATCAAAGCTATAGAATATAAATGTCTAAATTTAATACAATATAAATGCACGAGAGCGATAAAATACAGATGCACAGACCATAATATAGTATAAATGCACAAGGGTAGTAAAATATAAATGTGTAATTACAGAAAAGATGGAAAAAGAAGTTACGAAAAAATAATGAAATTTGTGTACAGTTATATTAAAAATAAAATAAAATGTAAAGATACACTTAACATTTATAGTCTCAGTTAATGAAGAAGTTAAATATACGGAGCTCTATGAGGATATAATTATAAGATAGAATTGCATGCACAGATCGCTTTGAAATTATACCCCTAAATTCGTGTATTGTGTATGCATGTATGGATCATTTCAAGGATGAGTTTAAGTGTGAGTATTGGTATCATTGGCGTTGACGATGAGGACAGAGAAGTGGCCGTTGTCCAGTCCGGTCATCCTTGATAAACCAACCTCTGGACGTGACATAATATGTGTCCTTGATCACTATAAAGCTTGCCATTGTTTGGTCCCTATGATAAAGTTCTACAATTCCCAGAGGCGATATAACCATGATTACTTTATTATTCTTTCATTTTCGACGGAAACCCGAATTCGCTGCAGATACAAAAAACCTGAATAAGTTACGAGTACAAAAGAAAAATTATTTTTCTGTGCTTTTCAAGTTAAAAATAATGATTTCTGTAAGTTATAAGCGTGAGCGATGAAACCATTATTTAACTGCAATGGAAAATGTAATGTATTTTCAAAAGATTCCTTTTTCATTATCCATTAAGAAAACTATTATAATTTTCGAAAATTAATTAATTAACTCAGATATTTTACTGATTGAAAATAAATGTAGGTACAAAATTAGTCTTCTCACTAAATTTTCTCTTATATTTTGGAGGAATGAGCTGTTTTAAAACGACGCAATCGAGTGACATTCAAGAAATAGCTTAATGAAATTTCGTCTAATTAACTCTCTTGAATTGGATAAATTTTTCTGAATTGACGTGAACGAAGAGCAGTGTCAACTTTAAAAAATTTTTTTTATTGAGAAGCGACAAGTTGTGTACGCAATTAAAGTAGTAATTTAAATTAGAGGCTACAGTGATGATCATCTCTCTAATTAATACACTGAATTAAAAATGTAAAAATGAAATTTTACTCGCTTTTAAAACTACTTGTTAAATAATTTAATAAATCCACTGCGACGTAAAATATTTTCATAATTCACAAAAATTCACGGCTGTACTACCGAGTTAAATGATTAATTAATAGATAAATAATTTAAAAGAAAATATAATCATTACTATCAACGATCAATCTTTGTTTATATCTCAAGTGTTTATGTTCTCAAAAAATTTATCGATAATTAATAAAGAAAATCCTATTCACAAGTGCACTAATTCGTTTAGACTTTTAATTTATTTAAAAAAAAATTAATACCATTTATATAAAAAAATGTAATTTTTGTCTAGGTATATTAAGTGAAACCATAAATCATTAAATTACACACTTTAAAAAAAATTCGAAAGATCATAATTGATAAAAATGAGAAAAAAATTGATTATTTAATTAAAAAAACTAATTATTTAATTTGACTGTCATAAATCAAATTCATGGATATGGAATTTATTAATAAATGTTATTTTTAGTAAATTTTTACATTTTAACGAAAAAATAAGTTTTAGGCCATTAATCCCACATTTATATATACTTTTTCATGATTATAAAGAGGTTTCAGCAGCTGCCGCTATCCTAATCAAGTTTTAAAAAATGCGAAAATTAAACATTTTTAATACTAAATTTGTACATGCATAATGTATATGTATGTAGTTTTGTTATTTTTAATCAAAATCTATGAAAAACCGTACTCACATTTTGAAAATTATAAAAACTGTCATATTAAAAAGATTCTTATTTTCCATTTTAAAAATTATTTGATTTCATATGGTTTTTTTTTATATTAAAACTAAATTATAAATTACCCGCTTAGTATGCGTACCATGGGCGAAATTTTGCCATCCATGGGCCAAATCTTGACAAAGTCTAATCCCATATTTCATAAGACTCTGCCCATAATTAAAAACTTGCCAACCTTGGGTTCATAGCGAATCCCATTGTTAAACCATGGGACTCCAAAGCAAGTCAAGTCTCATTCTACCGCCTTCAACACTGTTTTTTTTTCACATTTTGAATAAAACATAAAAATAAAAAATTTTTTAACTGCAAAATTAAGTTTTCTTCATTTTTTCGAAATTTTATTTTTTTATGAATTATATATTTTCTTCAACAAAAGTCAAGAATTTTCAAAAATTTGAAAACACTTGCTAATTAAAAAAAATTTTCCATTTTTTTTTTAACATTAGAGTTTTATAGTACAACTAAATATGCGCACTACATTTCTCTAAATGTTATACACGCGCATTAAAGTTTTGTGATAGTTATGCATGCGCATTACAATTTTATCGTTAAGAGACATGCGCATTAGAGTTCTCCAAATATTACACATGCGCAGTAGTGTTTTGTGATATCTCTGTTTTTAAAACATTTTTTCTTTAAAAAAGGAAATTTTTTTCGAAAAATGTTTTTAACGATTATTTCGTTTCCGTTGTTTGGAGATTCAAATATTATTTTTTTTAAGTTTCAAGTTTTCTCCCAAAGTTTGAAAGATTTTGCATTTTTTTAAATTATATCTGTTTGCAATCATGTTTTTTTAAAAGAATGGGCAATTTAATTAAAAAATATTTTTAATGATTTTTTTAGGTGCTGCAATGTTTGGAGATTCAAATATTATTTTTTTTAAGTTTTAAGTTTTCTCCCAAAGTTTGCAAGATTTTGCATTTTTTCAAATTCTATCTGTTTTCAAACATTTTTTCTTTAAGAAAGGGAATTTTTTTTCGTAAAATGTTTTTAACGATTATTTTGGTTCCGAAATGTTTAGAGAGTCAATTATTTTTTTTTTTTAAGTTTCAAGTTTTCTCTTAAAGTTTGCAAGATTTTACATTTTTTCAAATTATATCTGTATGCAATAATGTTTTTTTTTTTAAAAATGGGCAATTTAATTATAAAAATGTTTTTAATGATTTTATTAGGTGCCGCAATGTTTGGAGATTCAAATTTTTTTTTTTTGAAGTTTTAAGTTTTCTCCCAAAGTTCGAAAGATTTTGCATTTTTTAAAATTATATCTGTATGCAATCATGTTTTTTAAAAAGAATGGGCAATTTAATTAAAAAAATATTTTTATTGATTTTTTTAGGTGCCGCAATGTTTGTAGATTCAAATATTATTTTTTTTTAGTTTCAAGTTTTCTCCCAAAGTTCGCAAGATTTTGCATTTTTTTATATTATTTCTGTTTTCAAACCTTTTTTTTTTTTAAAGACGGGAAATTTAGATCGTAAAATGTTTTTAACGTTTATTTCGGTTCCGAAATGTTTGGAGATTCAAATATTATTTTTTTTAAGTTTTAAGTTTTCTCCCAACGTTTGCAAGATTTTGCATTTTTTCAAATTATATCTGTATGCAATCATGTTTTTTTAAAAAAATGGTCAATTTAATTAAAAAAATATTTTTAATGATTTTTTTAGGTGCCGCAATCTTTGGAGATTCAAATTTTATTCTTTTTAAGTTTTAAGTTTTCTCCCAAAGTTCACAAGATTTTGTATTTTTTTAAATTATATCTGTTTTCAAACGTTTTTTTTTTTAAAAAAGCGAACTTTAATTTATAAAATGTTTTAACTTCTTTTTAGGTGCCTAAATGTTTAGAGATTAAAATATTATTTTTTTTAAGTTCAAGATTTCTCCCAAAGTTTGCAAGATTTTGCATTTTTTCAAATTCTATCTGTTTTCAAACATTTTTTCTTTAAGAAAGGGAATTTTTTTTCGTAAAATGTTTTTAACGATTATTTTGGTTCCGAAATGTTTAGAGAGTCAATTATTTTTTTTTTTTAAGTTTCAAGTTTTCTCTTAAAGTTTGCAAGATTTTACATTTTTTCAAATTATATCTGTATGCAATAATGTTTTTTTTTTTAAAAATGGGCAATTTAATTATAAAAATGTTTTTAATGATTTTATTAGGTGCCGCAATGTTTGGAGATTCAAATTTTTTTTTTTTGAAGTTTTAAGTTTTCTCCCAAAGTTCGAAAGATTTTGCATTTTTTAAAATTATATCTGTATGCAATCATGTTTTTTAAAAAGAATGGGCAATTTAATTAAAAAAATATTTTTATTGATTTTTTTAGGTGCCGCAATGTTTGTAGATTCAAATATTATTTTTTTTTAGTTTCAAGTTTTCTCCCAAAGTTCGCAAGATTTTGCATTTTTTTATATTATTTCTGTTTTCAAACCTTTTTTTTTTTTAAAGACGGGAAATTTAGATCGTAAAATGTTTTTAACGTTTATTTCGGTTCCGAAATGTTTGGAGATTCAAATATTATTTTTTTTAAGTTTTAAGTTTTCTCCCAACGTTTGCAAGATTTTGCATTTTTTCAAATTATATCTGTATGCAATCATGTTTTTTTAAAAAAATGGTCAATTTAATTAAAAAAATATTTTTAATGATTTTTTTAGGTGCCGCAATCTTTGGAGATTCAAATTTTATTCTTTTTAAGTTTTAAGTTTTCTCCCAAAGTTCACAAGATTTTGTATTTTTTTAAATTATATCTGTTTTCAAACGTTTTTTTTTTTAAAAAAGCGAACTTTAATTTATAAAATGTTTTAACTTCTTTTTAGGTGCCTAAATGTTTAGAGATTAAAATATTATTTTTTTTAAGTTCAAGATTTCTCCCAGAGTTTGCAAGATTTTGTATTTTTTCTTATATAATATCACGTATTAACCATTTTTTTTTAAATAAAAGGGAAAATTAAATTGATAAAAAATTTTTAACCTTTTTTCTTGGTGCCGAAAAGTTTGGAAATTAAAATTTTATTTTTACTATGGTTGCAAGTTTTCTCCCAAAGTTTGCAAGATTTATCATTTTAACACATAATTGCTGATTCTAAACTTAATCTTTTATTAAATATTAAATTTTAAAATTATTTAATTGTTATAAATTTCTTAAATATTATTTAATATTAAAAAATTATTTTATTAAATACTTTATTAGGATCTTCATCAGATCTTGCGAACTTTGGGAGAAAACTTAAAACTTAAAAAAAATAATATTTGAATCTCCAAACATAAATAGCACCTACAAAAAGTTAAAAACATTTTATAGATTAAATTTCGCTTTTTAAAAAAAAAAAACGTTTGAAAACAGATGTGGGATCGTTTTTTAAAGATGCAAGAGATTATTAGAATAATAATATATTTATTGTGAAATAAGTAGAAAAAGGCAAAATACACTTCAACAAAATATACGTTTCACATTACGTCTTACACGTCTCAGATTCACGAGGGAACTGGGCCCTGCCATTTTCCCCAATACTTACGTTGCTTTAGCGCGACATCTACAACTATTCAAATAGGATATAATTATAAAAAGAATATACATACTAATAAAAATAAATGTCAAATAACATAATTCAAACTGCGTTCCCACACTCGGACATCTTGCACTTGCAACGTCCTCGTTGATATTGATTGATGTCACTATCTTCGTTATCAGATCCAAAATTGAAGTCAGATCTTTCAGCTGAAAGCCACTGCTTCATGTGATCTGCAGCGGTACTGGTCCTGAAAGGCCCCTCATGATCACCAATCCTCTCGACCAAATAACGATCATTTCTGAGCACAGTGATGACTTTATAAGGTCCTAAAAACTTTGGCCGCAGTTTGAGACCTGGCCCACCTTGCGTGCGTTGAATCGCCACCAAATCTCCAAGTTTGTATAAAGTTGCAGTCTTCCTTCTTCGAGCTGATGACATTCTATTTTAATCCTGGATTTTAGCTATATTTTTTATAGCTTCATCTCGAAGTTCAGAGCGGTCTTGCTGAAAAGCTCGAACTATTTCTTCTTCGATCATGTTGCAGATTTCCAGATCAGTCTTGAGTCTTATCTTAGTTCCTGTCAGTAATTCCATTGGACTCATTTTGATGCTTCTACAATATGATGCATTTAGATGTTGCTGTAAACTATCAACATATTTATGCCATTCTGTGGGATTTTCTGCTGATAACTTTGATAGAATCGGGATTATAATCCGATTGGTCCTTTCCACTTGACCATTTCCACGCGGGATTCCTGTTGTTATGAGAACTTGTTCTATGTTCTCTTCTTTGCAGTAGTCTTGAAAAGCGTTTGATGTAAAGGCAGTTCCACGATCTGATATAATACGTTTGGGATTGCCAAACGTCGTTGCCTGCTTCTTTAATCGTTCAATTACCTCTTCCATCGTAGTCGATCTAGTCGGATAAATCCATGAAATCTTCGTAAAAGAGTCTGTCACCACAAATAAATGATTATATCTTTTTTTTGTTGATGGTATGGGACCTAAGTGGTCCACATGATACGTATATAACGGTCTGGTTCCTTTGTCGATTGGATGTAAAATCACTTCAGCTTTTCCGGATTTCTTCTCTATTAGAATACACTTGACACAGTTGTCTATGACCTTCTGAATCTTGGTTCTCATCCCAGGAAACCAAAATTCAGGTTGGATTTGGTATTCAGTCTTCTTTACTGCAAAATGTCCATTTTCGTGTGCCTGTTTGATCACTTCATGTTGCATAGTCTTAGGAATGACTAACAAGATGTCCCCTTCCTTTTCTTTATACAGGATTCCATGCTTCAAAGAAAAGGTATCTTCTTTCCCAGCTTTAACTGTCAAGATAATTTTTTGGATTTCTTGATCATCTTCTTGAGCTGATTTGATTTGAGCGATCAACCCATCCTTTTCTTCTTGAATCAGACAAATTGTAGGAGGGTTTCTGCTCAATGCGTCGACATGACGCATCGAAGTTCCTGGTCGATGCTCAATCATATATTGAAATTCTTCGATGAGTAGCGCCCATCTTGCAACCCGCAAACAGGTTTCCTTCTTACTCATTGTTTAAGCAAATGCTCGACAATCCGTGACAATTTTTACAAAGACACCCAATAAATAAACACGAAATTTCTTAAGTGCTTTAATCACGGCTAAAATTTCGAGCTCATAGCTGGTGTATTTTTCTTCTTGAGGTGTAGTCTTCCAGCTGGCAAAGTTCACTGGATGCATCAGTCCATCCTCTTGATCCTTCTGAAGTAAAATGGCTCCCAAGCCAATTTGAGATGCATCAGTATGCAACTCCGTATTTGCTCCCACTCTGTACAATTTCAGTACTGGTTCACGAGATAAAGCCATCTTCAGTTCATTAAAAGCACGTTCCTGCTCTATACCGAACTCAAATTTCACTCCGTCTTTTAAAAGTTGCGTTAAAGGTCTGGCAATGGTGGCGTAGTGCGGTATAAATTTCCTAAAGTAGCTTGTCAATCCAACGAAGCTGTGCACTGCCTTGGTTGTCTTGGGTGTTAGGAAGAATTTTACTGCTGCCGTTTTGAATTCCGAAGGTCTCACGGTTCCTCTTTCAACAATGTAGCCTAAATATTCCACTTTTCTCACCAACAAATTACACTGGTCCCAATTGATTTTTAGTCCAAATCTACTTGCGACTTCCAACACTTCTTTTAATCTTTTTAAATTCTCCTCTTCAGAGTTAGCAGGGATAATAATGTCGTCCAAATAGGTGTGCACGATTCCTTTAGCTAATAGTTCCTTAAAGACTGCCCTGATATGTCGTTGGAATACAGCTGGCGAGTTGCACAACCCAAATGGAACCCTTAAAAATTCCACCTGCGCATCTGGTAAGATAATTGATGTATACTTGGTACTTCCTTCCTCAATTGGTACCTGTAGGAATCCATCTTCTAGATCAAGTGTCGAAAATACTACCGCTCCTTGCAGTTCATCCAGTAGGTCTTCAATTAATGGCAATGGAAACCGGTCCCTGATTATTTTTTTATTTATCATTCGATAATCAGCACATAGTCGAGGTTTTCCATTCTTCTTTGTTGTCATTACCACTGGGCTAGCGAAATCTGATACACTGTCTTTCACAATATTTTTCTTCTTCCAATCCTCGATTATTCCATTTGCTATTGATCGTTGTTCAGCAGCCAATCTTCTAGGATTTTGAAAGACTGGAGATTCATCAGTAAGCACAATTTTCATTTTAACTCCACTATCTTCTGTTCCTGTTGGTATGTAGTTTTCCACTAATTTGTCTACTTCCTTCTTATGCAACAAATTGCTTATATGTTCAGTCAAATGATTAAATTTCGGTCCCTCATGATGAATGTTTATGTTCATGATTTCTCCAACAGAGACTTCGGTGCTACTTTCATGTTGCGACAAACTGAACTTTTCATCATTTAACTCATGATCAGAACCTTCATATCTATGGCATTCCGCTTGTCGTTTTTTAAGCCTGACTTCGACCGAATCAGATAATTCACCTCCGATTAAAACATTGTGTGAGATAAAATCTTCTGGCACAATATGTATCATAAGCTTAAGCGTAATTTCATCCACTCGAACGTCAGCTTCGAAACTCCCAAGCGTGGATCCTCGGTTCACCTACACTATCAAACGGGACACCTTCAGTTTTCAGGGGTGGTGCTCCCAATTTGAAATAAAAACTGGAACGAACAAGATGGAAATCACTCGCTGAGTCAATTAAAGCTTCCACTTTTCTTCCAATCACTGACACTATTTTATATGATTTTTTGTCACCTGTAGACAAAGCATCACAACGTGCTTTCGAATTCGGTAACTGTGCGTCTTTATTGTCCTTTCTCAAACACTTCGGAGCTATGTGTCCGAATTCACCACAAGAAACACACTTTGTCCCCTTGCTCTTACTTGGACAATCTTTACTTACGTGTCGCTTATCGCCACAATTATAACATTTTTTATTTTGTACGTCACTACCATTTGGCGACCCCGCACTGAATTTATCATTAACTTTAGATTTCTGCCGACCGCTGTCCGATTTTGATTTATTCCTATTCACCATTGCTTCGTAATAAACAAACTTTTCACGTAATTCTTTTATAGTCTTCGCACCATATAAAACCGTTTTATTAGATTCGTAATCTTGGATACCATCGATAATGTACTGGATCTTCGCCTCCAGTTCCATTTTCGCATGGCTGGCAATGTCCAAAACGCGATAAATATACTCTTGGTACGTTTCGTCTGTTTTCTTTTTCACTTGAGTAAGCTGTTGATGCACCATCTTACTATTAGTCGTGGTAGCAAATTCTTCTTTCAGTGATTTCAGAAAATTTGTCCATGATTTTGCACTACACTCGTAATTTGCAAACAATTTCGCTGAACCACGTAGCAGCCTCTTGGCATAGACGACTTTTTGGACATCAGTCCAGGAACACAATTGCGCCGTCTCTTCAAACTGTTTAATCCATCTCTCAAATTTTTTAGAACCGTCACCTGAAAATGTTTCCAACGCATCCTCTACATCTCGATATGTCAACGTTGGTGTTGCAAGATTTCTTGGATTCATCCGTTGATCTCTGTTCACTTGATTTTCGTCACCACCTTCTTCTTCACTTGTTGAAGACAAATCATCATCGTCATCTTCATCTTCTTCTTGATTCAGTTCTAATGCGGCTTTCAATCGATTCTATAAATTCTTTTTATAACCTGTCGTTTTTAAACTTAAAGTTTCTAATCGTTGTTGGAGTTCTCTTTTCTTCATGGCATCAATTGTTTCACTGGTTAAACCATCTGGATTAGGATCATTTTCTGACTCCAAGGCTCCACGTAATCGTTCCTTCAGAACTGCTTTTGTTCCTGAGAGAGGTAGACCCAAAGCTTCCAGCTTTGTTCTTAATTCCTCTATCGTCAGAGTATCCACGTTAATATTGTCGTCCTACATTGTAAATTCACTCAGAATTTTACTTGTACCGTCACAACTAATCACCAATTGTTAGTCACTAATGATTATAAATTAATTATCACTATCAGTTTTCTTTTTAAAACCTCCACAACACTCAGTTCTCGACAACACAAACAGGTGTAAACACCTTTATTTACACAACAAGCACTCAGCTGACTAGGTAAAGTAGGATTCTTCTATATTGAGCACTCAGCACAACCTGATGGTAACTACTTATCATCCAATTGATCGTCGGTAAAAAAGGTGACTGTTTTTTTTCCACATCGAATACTCAATTCGACGATTCTTTTAGCACTCAGCTGTCGATGAGATTTAACCAATTTATCAATCGAATAATCTTTACCACACTTCAATGATAAGAAATTAATCCGTACTTCACTTTTCACCGTCCTTCATATAGCACATTCACTCAGAATAACGCCACCTCGTCCGCCATTTTCCATTGTTCACAACGCACTATTATTTCCACTTGCATTTTGTCAAATCCGCGATCCCGGACGAGCCCCCAATTGTGGGATCGTTTTTTAAAGATGCAAGAGATTATTAGAATAATAATATATTTATTGTGAAATAAGTAGAAAAAGGCAAAATACACTTCAACAAAATATACGTTTCACATTACGTCTTACACGTCTCAGATTCACGAGGGAACTGGGCCTTGCCCTTTTCCCCACTGCTTACGTTGCTTTAGCGCGACATCTACAACTATTCAAATAGGATATAATTATAAAAAGAATATACATACTAATAAAAATAAATGTCAAATAACATAATTCAAACTGTGTTCCCACACAGATATTATTTATAAAAATGTAAAATCTTGCAAACATTGGGAGAAAACTCAAAACTTAAAAAAAATAATGTTTGAATCTCTAAACATTTCCGAACCTTATAAACGTTAAAAACATTTTATAACATTAATTTTCCCTTTTTTAAAGAAAAAATGTTTGAAAACAGATACAATTTAAAAACATGCAAAACTTGCGAACCCTGTCAGAAAACTTGAAACTTAAAAAAAATAATATTTGAATCGCCAAAGATTTTGGCATCGAAAAAAAGTGAAACACATTTTATAAATTAAATTTTCCCCTTTTTGAAAAAAACATGTTTGAAAACAGATATAATTTAAAAAAAATGCAAAATCTTGCAAACGTTGGGAGAAAACTTGAAACTTAAAAAAAATAATACTTGAATCTCCAAACATTTCGGAACCGAAATAAACGTTAAAAACATTTTACGATCTAAATTTCCCGTCTTTAAAAAAAAAAAGGTTTGAAAACAGAAATAATATAAAAAAATGCAAAATCATGCGAACTTTGGGAGAAACCTTGAAACTAAAAAAAAATAATATTTGAATCTACAAACATTACGGCACCTAAAAAAATCATTAAAAATATTTTTTTAATTAAATTGACCATTTTTAAAATAAAACATGTTTGCATACAGTTATAATTTAAAAAAATGCAAAATCTGGCGAACTGTGGGAGAAAACTAGAAACTTAAAAAAAAAATATTTGAATAACCAAAGGTTTCGGCATCGAAATGAACGTTAAAAACATTTTACTAACTAAATTTCCCTTTAAAAAAAAAACGTTTGAAAACAGATATAAATTAAAAAATGCAAAATCTTGGGAACTTTGGGAGAAAACTTGAAACTTAACAAAAATAATATTTGAATAACCAAAGATTTCGGAACCGTAATAAACGTTAAAAATATTTTATAAATTAAATTTTCCCTTTTTTAAAGAAAAATTGTTTGAAAACAGATATAATTTAAAAAAAACACAAAATCTTGAGAACTCTGCGAGAAAACTTGAAACTTAAAAAAAATAATATTTGAATCTCCAAACATTTCGGAACCGAAATAAACGTTAAAAA
This sequence comes from Ganaspis brasiliensis, assembly GCA_037103525.1. Taxonomy (NCBI): domain Eukaryota; kingdom Metazoa; phylum Arthropoda; class Insecta; order Hymenoptera; family Figitidae; genus Ganaspis; species Ganaspis brasiliensis. The sequence continues at coordinate 5,403,835 of JAZKLR010000145.1, read as the reverse complement.
CATTTTACGATCTAAATTTCCCGTCTTTTAAAAAAAAAAAGGTTTGAAAACAGAAATAATATAAAAAAATGCAAAATCTTGCAAACTTTGGGAGAAAACTTTGAACTTAAAAAAAATAATATTTGAATCTCCAAACATTTCGGAACTGAAATAAACGTTAAAATCATGTTACGAACTAAACTTCCCTTTTTTTAAAAAAAAAGGTTTGAAAACAGATATAATTTAAAAAAATGCAAAATCTTGCGAACTTTGGGAGAAAACTTGAAACTAAAAAAAATTAATATTTGAATATACAAACATTTTTGAACCGAAAAAAACGATAAATACTGTTATGAATTAAATTTCCCTATTTTATTTAAAGAAAAATCTTTGAAATCAGATATGTGACGCCTTCCGAAGAAAGGGACCTCAAAAGCAAAACGGTAATTTTACAGGAGTGCGAAGAGAAAAGACGAGTGCGCATGGTTTTCTGTACAAAAAAAATCTTTAGACTTTCTGTCTCCAAAACATTTTTGGTTAAATTACCTAAGACATTTTTTACAGTGCAACTTTGTACAAAAGAGTTAGTAGAGGCATCCAATTTGTTGTTCCATCGATCCAAGCAAATTAGTTGCTATATCCAAATTTTACTTATCTAATAAAAATAGCTCCTTCAACCTATCAATTGGATGGCGCTCCAAAACACAACTGCGCATGTGTGACTGATAGAACAATTGTGCGCATATATATTGACCATAAACGTCTAGTGCGCATGTCTGTTGTCGTTAAAAAGGTAATGCGCATCCGCATTCATCACAGAACACTACTGCGCACGTGTAACATTTAGAGAACTCTAGTGCGCATGTCTGTTGTAGATATAAAGGTAAGGCGCAAGCGTTTCTATCACAGAAAACTACTGCGCATGTGTAACATTTAGAGAACTCTAGTGCGCATGTCTGTTGTTGATAAAAGGGTAATGCGCATGCGTATCTATCACAGAACACTACTGCGCATGTGGAACATTTAGAGAACTCTAGTGCGCATGTCTGTTGTTGATAAAAGGGTAATGCGCATGCGTATCTATCACAAAACTTTAATGCGCATGTGTAGCATTTAGAGAACTCTAGTGCGCATGTCTGTTGTAGATATAAAGGTAAGGCGCATGCGTATCTATCACAGAACACTACTGCGCATGTGTAACATTTAGAGAACTCTAGTGCGCATGTCTGTTGTAGATATAAAGGTAAGGCGCAAGCGTATCTATCACAGAAAACTACTGCGCATGTGTAACATTTAGAGAACTCTAGTGCGCATGTCTGTTGTTGATAAAAGGGTAATGCGCATGCGTATCTATCACAAAACTTTAATGCGCATGTATAACAAATTATAGGAATCTAGTGCGCATGTCTAGTTGTAATGTTAAAAAAAAAAAAAAAGTAAATTGAAAATTTTTTTTAATTAACAAGTATTTTTAAATTTATGAAAATTCTTGAATATTGATGAAGAAAATATGCAATTCATAAAAAAATAAAATTTCGAAAAAATTAAGAAAATTAATTTTGCAATTAAAAAAATTTTAAATTTTATGTTTTTTTCAAAATGTGAAAAAAAAACAGTGTTGAAGGCGGTAGAATGAGACTTGACCTGCTTTGGAGTTCCATGGTTTAACAATGGAATTCGCTATGAACCCAAGGTTGGCAAGTTTTTAATTATGGGCAGAGTCTTATGAAATATGGGATTAGACTTTTTCAAGATTTGGCCCATAGATGGCAAAATTTCGCCCATGGTACGCATACTAAGCGGGATACACATTAAAATAATTAGAAAATTACACATGATGTTGAGTTGATTCATCATAATTGATTAATTACTTAAATTTTGATATTATTAATTTCTAGATTAATTTTTCCATTTGAAGAAAATATTGCTCCATTCCATCAAAATATGTTTTTTAGCATAAATTAAAAATTTTATACTACAAAAAATTATTATTTTAATAATTATTATTTTAAAATTATTGTTTTAATAATTATATAACAAACATTTTAAAATTATAGTAACAGATGTTTTTACCTAAACAAACGGAGAATTTTAATTTAAAACTATTTAATTTTTATATTTGTCCAACATGACACTTTATTAAATTTTGTAAACATTGAGAATTAAATCCAAGTTTAACTACTTACTTCTTAATATAGTTTTCTTCTTTTCTATAGATTCATAATATAGTATTTTCACATCATTTACGCTTATTAATCGTCCAAGATAGCATAATTTCCGAATCATCCCGATTATATATATAGTTCTTCAATATCTAATTACTTATTACCAATTGACTCCCTACATCAATTATCTTCACTACCATCTTTTTAAACACTCTTCTCACTTCACGAAATTTTTATAAATAGCGAAGAGAAAAACATATTTATTGATTTAATTTAATTGATTTAATTCAATTGATTATTTAAACAATTAAAATTGTTTAAAATCAATTTTTTTTTTAATTTGAGCTAGAATCTTGCGGCTTTTTAAAATTTTCATTGAAGAACTATAAAAATTTTTTTTCTTTATAATTTGCGATATACATTCAATTGTTTAAACAATTTATTTTTCTTAGGGGAGAGGGCCTTAAAATGGACTTAGTTTCGATTTAATGTTCTATGATGTTCTAGAATCGAAACCAAATAAGATATATTAAAATTTTTTATACTGGACGAAAGTACAGTTTATTAGGTAACTTATGGTTACAGACTTTAAATTTTTTTTTAACCTGAACATTTTTTAAAGCATTTTTTCTAATTGTTAAAATTTTCGATCTAAAAAATGTGGCCCCAAGATGGACACCTTTCTAAAATCATTTTACTATATTTATCAAGAAATAACAATTTTAAAAACTTCAATTTTAATTTGTTTAAAAAATAAACATTTTTAAACATCTTTTCATTATACAAATTAATTTTCTTTCCATGCATTAAAGAATTATCCGTTTGCAATTTTCAAGACTTTCTAATTGTTTAAATAATTTATATTTGTGTAAACAATTTACTTTTTGCATATTTTAGTGATTTACTAATTTTTCTTTAATAACTCATAGAGGACGCTTTTTAAATATTTTTTACCTTATACTTACCCAGAAAGTTATTTCCCTTAACAAACAGCAAATAAATTTAGAAAATGCTTTGTCTCATACAATATTATTATTTAGACCATATAATAATATTTAATTGTTAAACAAATAAATATATTATTTGCAAAATACCATAGTATATGGTCAGGGGCGTACAAACGCCCGGGTAAGCCGGGCGACTGCCCGGGGCGCCAAGATTGTCCTAATGCAAAATTGGGCGCCGAAAATAGGCCGAGGGCGCTGAAAAGCGCCCGCCCCCTATGGCTTCCCCGGGTAAAAAATTCAGCTTGGACCGCCCCTGTATATGGTAAAGATTCATTAATGAAAACAGAACGAATCTGTTTGATTTTGGGTAAGCATAAGTTTAAAGAGATTTTACAAGCTACCTCTGTGAGTTATTAAAGAAAAATCAGTAAATCCTTACAATATGCGAAAATAAATTGTTTATACAATTAAAAATCTTGATAATAATTGCTGAGGGATAATTCTTTAATGAAGAAAGCACAAACGAAATGCTTCTAGGAGAATTCAATGAAAAAATGTTGAAAACAATTTAAATTGTTTAAACAAATCAGCAAAATATTTAATGAACAAGTTTTCTGTCAATTGTTACGAAAGAATCGATAGCTATTAACAAAATTATTTAAATTCGAAAATATAAGAAAAATAAATAGTTTAAACAAATTAAAATTGTTTAAACAATTGAATGCATATTGCGAATTATGAACTTTTTTTCTTCTTTATAATTCTTCAATGAAAAAAAAAACACATGGTTCTAGATGAATTTAATGAAAAGTTGATTTGAAACCATTTTAATTGTTTAAACAATCAATTATATTTAATCAATTAAATTGTTTTTCCCTTCACTATTTACAAAGCTGTAAGCTTTTAAGATATTTAATTAAAACAGAAAATATGGAAAAAAATTGTTTAAACAATTAAAAATTAATTTTAAAATGGTGCGAACCTTGCATTTTGTCAAACAAAAAAATTTATATACCATGCTAATGTAAACGGATTGACTCGTTCGTAGACAAATTAATGAAGAAACAGAAATTTTCGATTATTATATTAAATGGTTATAATTACAAATTAGTATATTATGAATTTTTTTTTTCTTTTTGTCCAGAATGAATTTATGACAATGGGTATGCACCTAATTAGTGGATATACGTGCGAATAAAACTTAGATCATAAATTCTGGAGAATGGAAATGATGGCACGTTCCGCTCGCGAAGGAAGATATAGGTCTATCGAGGCTGATCACGTACAGAGTCGGCAATCTGCTGCTCTCCAGGCCGTCGCGTTTGACGGTTTATGTCTCTCGCTTCGCACTTTAGGCTTGTATGTGAGCTCGTATGTGAACGTCGAAATGTCAATCATACCACATCCCAAAGGACACCAACACTTTCGAAATATCCCGAATGTCCTGCATCATTCTATTGAAATTATTGTGTTCAAATTCGCATCACGAAAAAGTAACATAACCACTGGCACGATATAAAATTATGACTTTATTTTCATACTGCGCTATTAATATTTTTCGCATGAACTCATCGTTAAATGTAAAAAAAATTTAAAACTGAACAATAATTAATTCAAATGTTTTTATCATTGAAATTGTTGCGTTGCGGATGACAAATAAATAAAAAGCGTCATCACTCCTTCAATAAATTAATATTAAGGATCTCAAATAAAAATAGAAAACTGATTAAGTCACGATACATTTATTTCGCATAAAACGATACATGATTTGCGAGTGATCGTCTTGAGAATTTGATTTACGTTGTTTCCATGGAAACTCTCGTTTTGAACTAACTGTAGAAATTGACAATCGGTTGTTCAACGGGCATTTCGAATACAAAAATTAAGAGAGGGGGTGTCACTAATAAACAATATTTTGCTCAGGTAGGAGTACCAGAGATTGACCAGGATTAGAAATGGAGGCGCTGAAGGGCGTCGCGTTTAGGTAAAGTGATAATAAACCTAATAGCTGGAAAATCCGGTAGTAACTAACAGATGAGTTTTTCGAAGTAATAAAATAAGCAGTTGTTAAGATTTTTTATAATATACAAAATACTCAGACTTTATCAAAAATCACGTACAAATTGTAAATATTATAAATGGTTTGGTTTCTTTTGCAAAAAATACTCTAATTTCAAGCAAACCATACTCTTTTATCTAGACATTGTTCAAAAGATCTAAAATAAAAAGATAAAATTGTTTTACACTTCAACAGAAATCATAAATACCGGAGGATTTAGAGATTCTTCGCCAGAATAAGTAATCAATTCAATGCAAGTATAAATAATCAAGAATTAGAAATTCATAACGTCTGTGCTTTGACTTGGTTCTCGTGTGAAATTATTAATTCCAGTTCGCCATCAAGGTATTAATAAAATAGTTATATTTACTTAGCTAAGTATTTTACAGCAGAGAATGCTAAAATATACATAAATGTTAAACCGTGCAGACTTAATTGACCAACCACCGATAATTTTATGCGAGTGTGATATTGGCACTCTAAACTCTCTAATGGTTAAATCACTGTTTGCATTTCTGGTCCGATCGATAAAGCATAATTAGAATGTGGACAAAATTTCTGTCAAGCGGACATGAATAATAATTTATGTAAAGTTTTAATTTTGTCAAAATTTCGCAAAAAGTATTTCATTCTACGCGAAAAATTGTTGCTCTATATATTATCTTTTCACAATGTTTGGTAAAATGATTGTAATAAGCGATATTATATATATATATATATGAAAAAAATGAAAAATTGATATTCCTTCTTAAGATACACTTTCAGATTATTAAAATTATCAATTTAGGCTGTCATGATCAATTGAATGATCATTTCGTAAATCTAGGAAATCAACAGCCAATTCCATCAAATTTCTCCCTAACAAAAGGGTTAAAGCCGAGTGCCACGATAGGCGTCATTATAGGCGTCAATTCACATCATTATTGAAATTCGTGCTTATGGTAAAATCACTAGTCGGAAATCGCACCAAGTACCGAAGCGAACTCCCAAATAATCAAATTAAAATATATCAGCAACCAGATCTACATATAAATAATGAAGAAACCTCAAGCAGGTAACCGCTTCATTTACAAAGGCAATTTTTAGAAATAAGTTATTTAACCTTGTCTTCGAATATTTAGAAATTGTATGATTGTTTGTTGATATCAATAGAGATTTTGTTACGATTAAAGCTATGTGCGATTACTAATGAGATATTGTTTTCTGATTCATCGACCCCAACAAGCATTTAATCTTTTAAGTTAATTTTGTTAATTACTATAAGCTTTATAATACTTTCTTTTTCAGAATAGATTCAAATAAAAGGATCAGATATAAAAAATTCTGTGCCTTCTCATCGCGTGCTGTCCAAGATAATCAAATATTTAATTTATTTCACAAATTTGAAGAATGATAATCATATTCTATTATTTAACAATTGTTCAACATCCACAAACTTTATGAAATCCATTTTTGGAATCTCAATATTTAACGTTTAACGATCGTTCTCTTTTTAAGGTACATTATCGTTTGGCAATTATTAATCAACATGAGATTATGAGAGGTCAATCGTAATTTTCAATATTTATCTCAACAGTCAGTTGGAACCCTTGCGTTTAACGGATTATAGCTAATTTTCTCGGTATTTGCGCATCTTCTCGAGTTGATAGAGCGCGCAACATATTTCCATTGTTTTACTGGTGCCTCCGTCAATATTGGAGAACCCGAACAAACTGGATTGCTATTTGCAAATGCCACTATGTTGAAACGCGTTCGACGTATGTATATGAGGATGATCAAAAACCTTGATCGAGAGGTAATAAAAATGCGGCTCGTAATGTCCCAGTGGACTTGGGTTCTCGTTTAAAAGAAGCATCAGAAGGAAGACGAAAGATCCCTTAAAATTGTGACCCAAAGGAAATCAAGTGGATCCTTAGACAATTGCAGACGAAGGTAAAAGGTTTCTTACCAAGTTACTCTAAAAAAAAACCTGCCTTTGGCGCATATTGCTATTCAACACAATGTTAAATTCATATATTTCAGAAACGGTATTGCACAAAGAACCTCTTCCGGCTATTGGTTGTTTTGGTTTTCAATTTTCTTTACAACTTTAAATTCATTTAATCCTGCCCATTAACACCCAATTGAAGTGCTTTTGGATCTTTTGGACAACTCGATAAAAAATTTTTAAAAACAAACGTTTTCATATGTCCTTAAAGAAAATATATCCTCAAAATAACATAACAAAATAAAACCCTACGCACCAAGTTATTTTATGGTTAAATAACTGAACAAATGAGAAAAATAATAGACTAATCAAATTAATTAATCTAAGCAAACTATGCCACTGACAATGCAAATAAAGTCCGGAGAGTGGGGAATAAGGAGCAGCAAAAAACCACGATTTAATTTTAATCACAAGTAAATATAAACATTATGCGAAGTAAATTTTTACGTCGTCACAGTAAATTATAAAAAAAGAGAGAATTTGAAATGAGCATAACTGGTGTTTAAATTTTGTATACGGATGCAATATAAATAAATTTAACCTCTATCTACTATTTTTAATTTCGTCGATTAACTTATGAGAGATATAAAAGTTAAATTAGAAAAAAAATATGTAAACTTTTATTTTAAATTTTATTTTTATTTTAATACATTAACAAAGACAATAAAATACATTACACAACCAGATTTTTTTTTAAAGTTGTACATTGATTAAATTTAATATTCACTTAATTCATTTTTGTTTAAAATTAGACCATGCAAGTTAAACATATTTTCAGCCTAAAGCTATTTATTCAAAAAAATAATATTTCGAATATTTTATAATTTTGTTTTAATTGAGTTCCTTTAAATTCCAATGTTAGTATATCCTTTTGTAATTGATTATTTTCTGATCCACAACATATTATGAAATTAATATTCTATAATATAAAATGAATCAACGTAACATAAATAGATTTAATAATATACTTCAATGAATTCATTTGAGCAAATATATTTTACAATTCAATGTAGAAAAATATTTTTTAATTTATTTTTTCATTATTAAAAATTGTATACAGCTAATGTTTATTTATATTTAAGGGCATGTGATAGAGTATGACGTCACTTGTACAGGCAAAATTTGTCCGTAACTTTTCTCTTAAAATATTGAACATTTTGTCATGAAACTTGGTAGAATTACTTACAATGTGATTAGGAAGGTCTCTCAGACCCGAGTTTGTTTGAATTTTGGCTCAAAATTGATTTTTTAAAAATATTGCAATTTTTCGAAAATTTCCCAAAATTAGTTTTGGGCAAAAATTCAAACAAACTCGAGTCTCAGAGACCTTCCTAATGACATTTTAAGTGATTCTACCAAGTTTCATGACAAAATATTCAATATTTTAAGAGAAAAGTTGAGGACAAATTTTGCCTATACAAGTGACGTCATACTCCATCACATGCCCTTAATCATCTTAGGACAAAAGCACCAATAGTTAATGTCAGTTATCTATAATTAATAGTATATTTTTGGAAAAGAAAGACATAGGAAGTAAAATTTGTATACATAATTAAATTCTAATCGAAATGATTTTAATTTAAGTATTTAATTTAAAAGTTGCTCCTAACAAACTGTGATGGGGAATAACGTCACTGGTAGGATAGGCAAAATTTGTCCATTAACTTTCTCTTAAAATAATGATTATTTTGACACTAAAATTTGTAAAATTACTTAAAATATCATTACGAAGTCCTCTCTGACCTAAGTTTGATTAAATTTTGCTTTAAAATTAATTTTTTAGCATTTTCAAATAACAGCAAATTTATTGTAAAATTAATTCTAAGACAAAATTCAAACAAACTTGGGTTAGAGAGTCCTAATGTTATTTTAAGTAATTCCACAAAGTTTGGAGTCAAAATATTTATTATTTTAGGGTAAAGTTTAAGGCCAAATTTTGCTGAAATCAGTGACGTCATCCTCCATCACATGCCCTTAAATTTATTATGTAGACAATTCAAAACCTTATTAATTGATCTATTAAACTTCCATATGATCTATTTGATAAAAAAAGTAACTATTAGAAAATTTAAAATATTTTAAAAACTAAATTAACAGATTTTTTCCTACTGATAGATGGTTCACCTGATTTCTTTATTTCAATCATATAAATAAACAGCTTAGGTAACTTTTGCAAGAAAACAGTGTACATTCAATAATTATGAAATGATTGCAAAAAATGTCTCACTCGAATTGAACACTAAGGCACAAGTTGGCAATGATTTTATACTATAAAATAGTTAAATTTATAATTATTTATCTTTATATTTACACTATTTTACAGAATAAATTTGTATTTCTAATTTTACTAATTAGTAAACTGAGAAACGAGAAATCAAAAATAGAATGCAAAACAGCAATAAGAATTTTGCAACAACTGAGTACAAAAAGTAGTTGTTGATCGTGAAGAGTCCATAAGGTGAGCAGGAAAGACCTCCATGTTCCATATATTCAAAAGCGTAAGAAATCTCAGAGCTCAGGTATAAAAACGATTTATCCGTTGTCAAGTCATGCATTATAATCCCTGTTTTGTTTCCCTGGATAAAAGAAAAAAGAAAAATATACTATACAAGTGATACTTTTCAGTGTCTTCACTTTGCCGCCTGACTAAAATTGACTATGACTACTGAAAAATTCATAGTCGTGAGCTTTTAACATATTCTAGTAGCTATATGTATGTTGAACATAGATTCTAATATTTTTTTGTAAATATTTTAAAAATGTAAAATGTGTAGAAAATTTTATTAAAAAAATTTATTTCTTCAAACTTCAAACTATTTTTATCAGTTTTGATAACTTCTTATTATTTAAACTTTGAATTATATAGTAGAAAAAATTTCATTTCTTTGCAATTTTATAAAATAATCTCAATTTTTACTTATGTTTAATTTACAAATTTGTTAATTTTTATCCGAAACTCTCAACCTATCCTTAATTTGATGACTGGAATTTTTGGTGAATTTAATTTACTATTCGCGGCTATTGTCTAAATTCATTTTTTTTTAATTTTTAAAACAGACACACAATTAGTACCAAAACGTTAGTTTATTTCGATAAACAAAATGTCATGTTTGATGGTTGTAGAGCCGTATAAAGATTTAATTTTCTACAAATTCTACTTTCATTCAAATTTGTATCCATGGGTTTTTGGGATCGCAAAATACAAATTTTAGATTATATTTCCAAAAATCAAAATGGCGCATCGAGTTTTTGAAAAATTGTTGATTTTTCATTAGGGTTGTCCAAAAATGCATTGTAGGAACAAAATCTTGATATTTTATGCACTCACTCCTTAGGATTATTCTTTATCAAAAAATACCCCCATTTTTACGGAAACTTAAAATAACCCCATAAATTGCAAACTTCTAAAAAAATTGTTGAAAATATATATATATATATATATATATTTTTTTTTTTAAAGTTTTTAGCAATATTTTGGAAAACAAATTTAATTATGAACTCTTAATAATTAGTTCCTGTAATTGTTGATTTGTTCAAACAAATTATTGTTGTTATTTATCAACTTTTCATTGATTGAAGCTAGAGACATGCAATTGTTTCTAAAATTTGTAACTTTCTATGCTGAAAGTAACCAAAAAAAAAAGAAATATCTTCAAAATTTGTTTACAACAATTGTTTAAGCAAATTATTGTTGTTATAGTGAACTTTTGAAAAAATAAAACTAGAGAGTTGCAACTTTTGTAATAATGTAATTTTTTATGTTTCAAATAGCCGAAAAAAACCATAGAAGATTAAGATTTTCTTTTTTTGGCTTATTCAAAATTTAATGTACTTTTGGGTGAATTTAGTCCAAGCTCACCGTGTAAAGGGTGAGTGCATAAAATACCAAAATTTTATTGCTACAATGCATTTTTGGACAACTCTAATAAAAAATCAACAATTTTTCAAAAATTCGGTATGCCATATTGGATCCGCCATTTTGATTTTTGGAAATCTAATCGGAAATTTTTATTCTGCGACACCAAAGACTCCTGAATACCAATTGGAATCACTTATTTTTTAGAGTTCTAAAAATCTGCCAAGTTTAAGCCGATTCTGTGAGTGCTACTTAGGTAGGTTTACTTGTAAGTTTGGCCTTATCCAATTTATGTAAATGTTATCTAAAAGCTAATTTTTACTACTTATGAACTCATGATTTGATGCAAGATCATGAAAATGATACCTTTGAGCTTTATGTACATTTAACATTTTATTTAATTCATTATACAAATATCAAAGTAGAATATACTTTTTTATTTCCAATAAAGAAATTTAAAACTCTCATTAAATATAATTTGATTCCATTATACCAAGAAATATTTAATGATAATAAAAAACACTCACCTCAATGGCAACTTTATTGCAGAGTATGCAAATCGATAGAATCTCGTAAAAGGACCACAGCACTGCAATGAGAACGTGCCATACTTGCAAATTTGCTGCAGCTTCGCGCTGTTCAGTGTACGAGTAAACTTTCCTGGTAACGTATATCATGTCAAAGCAGACATTGAATACAAGAAAAAATAAAAACGACTCGTAGAACTGCATTAATTTACCCCAGACTTTGACAATCGATCGATGCTGCACAGTAAGAATTCTGATCGCATGAGTCGTGCGAATCTGAGACAAGTAGCATTCCCTCAACATCCGACACTGCTCATTCACATTCCTGAAGAGGGAAAACGTCACAAAGACGTATTTACAGAACGATGAGTGCATCAAAATGCAGATGCATTTCATAAAGAATAAGATGTCTACAAAAGCCGAAACATCTTTCCTGAAAAATTTGATCACTTGGTACGTACACAGAAAAGTGAGACCAATAGCGTCTAAGAAGCAGAGCTTAAAACTGTAAAGCCAGGATTTTCTGCTCTTTCTCGTGGAAAATTCTAAAATCGCTTTGTCAATTTTTACCAATTCATTTAGCACGGAAGGTATGATGCCTTTCTTTTGGAACCCATTGATGAACATTGCAAACATCTTCATCACGTGAAACAACATGACCCCAAGCCAAATCCAAGTAAGCAGTTGATCTTGCCAGTATTTTGGGGAACTCATAACTTTCACGACGTATTTTTGAACACGTTGCATTATCATTGTTACTTGGATGAGCCGCAAAAGAAAAGTTATCTTCACGAATTGTGACTTAGACCAGCATATTATACCAGTTCCAAAAATTGCATAAACTAAGGCTGAATATTGTAAATGTTTTTTTAGAGCGTTGTTTGATCGTCTAAGGCTCATGTTTCTGATAACATTAGACATTTTTAGTCAAATGATCCATTAAATATAAATTAATTCCATTGAATAAATTTTAATTATTTGATCTTTTTCTAACTCATATCTGTTAATTGAATTTTTGATTAAGATAATTTACTTCTTTTTCTATCTCCTTTTTATTAACAGGACTAAAGCTTCTGTCGATTAGAAAGTTTAAAAATTGTGACACGTGTAACTTGACCGAATGGTTTAACCCGTTTGACATATTTTTGCCATAATGGAGGACGATCGAAGAAAAACTATTGAGGGTGGTAATCAACCGATCTTATCGGAAAACACAGGTGATCATAAAATGTTGAAAGTGCACAAAGCAATCACAATTTTCCTAGTAATTTTGTCCGACTTTTTTGCATTTTTACGAATACCGTTCATCCACGTCAGTCGTGTCTTTCAAAGAGTATAAATTTTACATCAAATAGTTTCTATGTTCGTACATTTTAGATACATATTTTTTTTCAGTTTATAGGTATATTTTTAGTTCAATAAGAAATATATAGTAAAATAAAATACTCCGAAAAGAAAAGAAATGCTGATTTAAAAAATTAATTCACTAAACCGCTTCCAAATTGTATGTTACCTTCATTTAGATTGAGTAATTATTTGTATTCCTGAAACGAACATGCTGTATAAAAGATAAAATGAAAATTCACACCTAAGTTTAGAAATTATTTAGAATGCGAGACTTACATAAAAATTCAAAAGAATAAAGACTTTAAAATTGTTTTTCAAAAGTTTCAATTTTTCATAAAATCTGGATAAACTGATACTGATTGATTCCCTAATAGCCATGGCTATTAGGGAATAATCGATGTACATTTGAAATGTTTAAATTGGATGTAAAATATTTTAAATTTGTAAATAAAACACCCTGTACCTAACATTTGAACTCAATTTTATAAACATTTTTATTTGCAGGTCATTTTTACAGCCCTAAACTGCACCGCGGTTCCAGCGGTCGAATAAATTCGGGAACTAAACTGCACCGGGTCCAAAAAGGGTCGCGGTCATACAGCAACTGAACTGCACCGGCACCAAAAATGTCGCGGTCATACAGCAACTGAACTGCACCGGCACCAAAAATTTCGCGGTCAGAAGGCAGCTGAATTGCACCGAGTCCAAAAATAAAAAGTTTACTTATGAAATAACAATTTCCAATATTTTATATATGGGCGATTCTTACGTAACTGCCCTACTTGGCGGCGTTGAAAAAATACACCTAAATTAAAAATATATTCTGAAGTGTATTAGTGAATTTTAAAGGTATATATGAGAGTAACTGAAAACCAAATATAAATAAATATATATATTATAACTTCTATTATATTGCACTATAACTGCTGAAATTTCAGCTCCGTGGCCTGTCCCTTTTGCAAAATCTTAAATTTAATTTAAAAATTTTCGGTGAAAATATCATTATTATAACTCAGCCTTTTTCAAGCATAAAGTGTCTATATTTATGAACAATTTAGGTTTATATTGCACTTCATAATACCTTTTTCATACTTAAAAATCTGTATAAATATTTTGTCCCTCAATTTTTCCAATTTTTGAACGCAATCTGTAGACTTATAATTAAGGTGTCATGTGTTTAGTTATTACGCCTTCTAATAAGTTAAATCTCAATTTTGATCCATTAGCACTAAATCACATGTGAAAAAAGTTTTAAAAAAGAAAAATTTTTACTTAAAAAAAAATTATTTTTGTGAAAATCGCATGCGTACAAAAAAAGCGTTCAGTTCCATGTCATTACTATTATATTACTGTAACAACTATTTGATAGTATTGTTACCATTTACTTTAAGTTTTCATGTGAAACAAGCGATCTGCAGAAGGAATAGATTTATTTTGCAATATTGTAGAAGTGAGGTTAGAATAAACGTCAAATTTCAGCTCCATGGCCTATATGAAGTGTTGAGTGTGCTTCACGCAGAGAAACTTTTTTATCTGTAGTGGTTATTTTAAAATATTATTCTATAAAGTAGTTTAGCAATGCCAGATTACACTTCTCGATCTCAATTTCAAATTAACCAAAAAATAAAATGAATTATTCATTATTAAATATTGTATTTGCTGTTCTTTTATAAAATTTTATATATGTTAACTAATATCTAAAATACTGTTAGAATATTAAATAATTTATGAATTTATTATTTATTTTCGTTTTAGCAAAATATCAAAAAGAAATTTTTATTTTGTACAATATATTTGCAATAAAAGAATGCGGTTCAGCTCCACATGGCAGCCAATTTTCAAAAATTTGCTATTATTTTCGTATAAATATAGTTGTAGTAAAATCGTTTCAAATATACTTATATTACCCCCTAATAAGAAAAATAAGTGCAGAGAAACATTGAATAACAAAAATTTTTTTTTACCAATACTTATCTTGAAATCGGGCAGTTACGCAAGAATCGACCATATATATATATATATATGTTACGGGCAATGTCAACAATGCCCTAAAAAATCCACCAGTGTTCAAAAATCTTTAAAAATGACCGGGCAATGTCGACATTGCCCACTCATGCTTGGTCAATATTATTTACCATGTTATTCACTACCAGAAAATAATATGTATTTTTTTATTTTTACGCGACAGACTATTGTGACATAGTCACAATAGTGTTCAATGACGAGAAGATGGTTGTTGGAATTAAATATTTTAAAAATAATTTTTTACTTCAAATGGGGTTTTAAACTATTTATTTAATAATTAGGTTTTAAACAGCAAAAATAAAAATCTGTAATGTAAAATGTTCTGATATAACGTTAAAAAAAATAAATTGAAAATCTTTCAGCGAAATATGACAAAACCAATTCAAATTATTTTTATAAATTTGTTTGAAATAAGTAAATATATTTCGTAAATATTAAACTACAGAGTGTTGATCTATACAAAATATTGCAATTTTGATCTCGGTACAATTCAGTTGCTTCATGACCGCGACCTTTCTTGGACCCGGTGCAGTTTAGGTTACCGACGGTGCACTTTAGAAGTTTAAGAATATAAAATGTAATAATGTAATGAATTATTATTAATAAATTAATAGGTAAATACATAAATATAAATTTTAATGAAGGAATAGAATTATAATTAATGCAAATAAAAATTATAAACAAAAACAGAAAGACAAATATAAATAGAAGTACAAATGTAAATAAAAATATAAATAAAAAACTTCAATTAAGAAGTAGAATTATAGGTACCAAATTAATGAAAATAATAATTATATAAACTGAAACAGAAAGACAAATATAAATAGAAGTACAAATGTAAATAAAAATATAAATTGATATCTCAATTGTATGTTAATCCAACTTTTGAAAATAGGATAGATTTGTAAACGTCTGTTATTCATCTAGTTTAATTTTGTCAGTCACACTGTTCATACCGTCTAAAATTTACTAAAGTAAAAATGACTGAAAATCTTGAAATAAAAGAAAAATTTAATGAATATGCAGTCAATATTATTTGGAATAAAAATAAAAATTGTGTTCATTTGTAGAATAAAGAATATTCGAAAATACTAGAGGAAGTGTGTGTTGCTAAATTAAAACCTAAGAAATAATCATTCAAATCCACTGATGGACCAGGACCAAAGAAATGATCATTCATTTTACTTTGACCGAAATGATTTGGTGAATGTGTACATTCACCGGTTAAAGTGCGTAGAAACACAAAGTTCGTATGCTATTCTCACATTCACCATCCGACTAACGTCCAATTCAGGCAATGTGCACATTCACCGGTCAATGTGCACATTGACCAACTTTGCACTTTAACCGTAACATATACACTTCTTTTCTTAAAAAATGAATAGTAAATGAAAGATAAATTTCAATGGGATCTAAAAATTTTACCTAAAATATTTGTTTACTTTAGCAGATTTTATAAGTTAAACGCAAAAACAGTAAATTAGAGTGTTTTTAATGGTTTTTACAATTATAAATTTTCAACCAATTTCCACTATGATGTTTATAATCTGCGCATCAAAATATGTAAGTAAATAGTTTAAAAATAACCAGGGATGGGTGCTATTGAATTAAGGTAAAAAAAAAGAATTAAGAAAATAATTGAAATGCCAATATTGACATCCGTTAACCATTAATTTATTAGAAATACAATAAAGCTTCATTTTATTCGGAGAAATGCCTTCTAAAATGTGCAAAGAGAGTTTAAGGAAGATCCAACCTCAACTTTGAGTATATTTTAGATGCAGCGAGGATTGAAAAATAGATGACCTTGAGTGAGGAAGATGAGGAGATAGGTTGCGTTGATTTACTTTTGAAAAGTACATTTGCACGGAGTCTGTGGATGAAATGATTGCTGACGAGCGATCGGTTTATCGTGAGTGGATGAATGGAAGGAAAGTCCCAAGAAGCTCATTTCGCCCTTCCCCGGACATAATAGGGATCTTCTCCAGCTAGCGTGTCCCAAGGGTCCGCTACCAATCCCGTTCAACAAAGCCCCGGGAATGGACTCTGCCAGTTCGGTGACACCTCTGCAGCTTGGCATACTCTGGTTCTATTCCCATTCTTACGTTTCTTCGTGACTGAATCCAGCCACCTATCACACAAACTCCCACGAGGGTGAATCTCGCTCAAGAATACTTGCTCAGCGAACTTCCCGGAGCTTAAGCAACTCTGGAACTTTCAACAAGGGAAATTAATTTCTTTTTTTTAATGACATCTATTTCTTCAAATTAACCACATTTCTTGAATTTTTTTATTTTTCGAAAAAGTGCTCTCAGTCACAAAGCATGAAAAAGATAATTGGTAATTTAACATACTGTTGGCTATAGAAAACAAACAGCTTTAAGCGTTTTCTTAAATCATAAAACTTTAATAAAATGGTTCGATTTCTTGAAAAGGTTAGTGGCTGTTTTGAAGTAACATACAGTTCTATTAAATTTTTATATACTAATAATAACAGATTAATTTATTAAACTTAGTAAATAGGGAGGCAAACAAATACATTGAGATATCCTCTAAACGATAATGGCGCTAAATCGCTTCTGAAATACTGTCACGGTAAGCTTCGTTTAAGTTCAACCCAAACTGCATGACCCTTCTCAGGTTTCTTTTATATCAGTTTGGCGATGCCTCACGATCATTTTAAGATGAAAATTAAAATAATTTTTGCAGGAAAACTGAAATTAGATTGATTTTAAATTTTTTTTCTATGTTATTGAAGATATTTTCTTTAAAAAATCTCATTAGGACTAGCAGATAGAAGATAGATTCACGCATTTTGAAAATATCATAATTGTTATCTCATATTAATACTTTACCATTTTCATTTCAAAAATTTCAATATTGTTAATGTAATTATGTTGCATATTGAAAAAAATAGACTTTTAAAAACCATTGAAATATGTCTGATTGAAATAGATATTCTTTAAACCATTGTAACTTTCGATGTATGTACGTAAGATAAATCAGTTTTTTTAATTTGAAATTATTCAAAGTTGAACCGTCTTAAATGTATTGTATTATGGTATTGAGATTAGGTTCTGCGAAAACATGTTACCAAATAATCTAGACCTAATGTCAAATTTGAAATATTTTTTCATTAAATTGATAACTCAAATTACCATATTTTTGTAACGGTAATAGATAGAAGAGTTTTTTTTTAAATTTACAGGAAATTTTTTGTACTTTAATTCACTTCTGCATCACTTTAATGTAATAACGTTAAATAGAGGAAAAATTTTTAAACGAGTGAAATCATAAGGGTTCCGTTTGGACACTTTGTGTACGGAACCCTAAAAATGATAAAAATCTCAGTTTTTCGGTTATTCTTTAACATTTTCTTACTTCTATCTAACAAAATGGTTTAATTATTATACATAATATATTTTTATGTTAAAATATAACTTTCAAAGCAATAAGTATTTTACTAAACGGTATTTTAACAAAAATATATTTAATAACCTAAAAAAAAAATTTTAAATCAATCTAATTTGAGTTTGCCTCCAACGATTATTTTAATTTTCACCTAAAAATGATCGTAAGACATTTACGAACTGATATAAAAAAACTTGAGAAGGGTTATGCTGTTTGGGTTGAAATTAAATAAAGCTCATCTGACTATAGGTAAGGCGTTGCAGTGGAGATTTACAAAATTTGGCAACGCTGGTAAAGTATTAGATATTAAGAAACCTAAGAAAATTTTAAAGAAATTGAAAGTACGATGAAAATCTTGAAAATGACAAATCAGCTCTAACGATACTTTTGAATATTTCATATTTATAATACTGTAAAAGGATAAAGTTCCAAAAAGCCCAAACCTTCAATTTGGTCAAAACTAGAATGATAATTACGTATTTCAATGCGTTAATTAGGAAAATCATAGTAAAAATACCCGCTAATTTGAATTTCATGGTAAAAAAAATATTGTTTCCTTAACCCCTTAAATTATAATTTAAGGGGTTTTTGCTATTATCTCGTAAAATATTTAAAATTTAAAAAAAAAAATTAAAACAAAAGTTGTAGATATGATAAAAATACACATTTCATGTGCTATGAATTTTTTTATGAAAACAAATAGTTTTAAAGAAAAATTCAAAAAAATTCTAAGTAACATATGTAGGCCCTGGTGAAAAACCTTATGTAATTTGCTATGAAACAAACGAAAAAACAAAACAATAAATTTCCGAAAGAAATTATTATGATAAAACACATGTCATTTTAAAGAAATCAAATAAAAAATAAAGAAATAAATAATTAATTTTTAGAGAAAAACACAAAAAACTCAATTCTAGTCGCTGCAGTCCAGATCACACTACTGAAGTTGCATGAGAGTGCCACAGTGGGCCAGAAGACCAAAAAATTTGTCTAAAAGTCATTGAAAGATTTTTCAAAATGCAATATAGTATCATCATATAGATAAGTGAAAGTAAACGATCACCATATAATATAGCTATAGTCCAGTCATCTGGTCAGAAAAAAGGGTGTTTGACGGAAAAGTCCCTTACTTCTCGGTTTTTTTGCTTAAACCCTTTATTTTTGCACCCAAAAAAAGACTTTAAATTTGCTACATCAATTTCGCTCGGGAACCCCAAAAATTTTTTTGAAAAAGGTGTAAAATTTCAAAAAATTGGGTATACAAGTTTTCCAGTGCGTTCCAGTGATGAAAAAAATTGTTCAGAGTGAAAATAAAGTGTATAAAATTTCCATTAATTTAAAAAAAAATTAAACGTCCTACGTTAGTTAGGTAAAAAGTTATAGCTGTTTAAAAAAACCCAATTTTTTTCGATTTTTCACTAAAAAAACGTACTTTTGAGTTTTTTACCAATTGTGCGGTTCCCAGTTATTTTAAGCAAAAGTGATTAACAGATGAGTTAAAGTAGACTAAAATACCTTTCATTTACGATAAAGAAGAACGTTATAACTTAATTAGGTCCAAAGTTATGATCTTCCAAACATACCCTGTTTTTGACTATTTTTGCCATTTTGACAGTTTTTTAAAAACAACTTATTTTTTTGGTATTTTTTATCACACTAACATCAAATGTTAGACTTTACAGGTTGTTTGGAAGCCTTTAAGAACTGATTTTTTTGCCTAGACCGTAATGTAAATCTGATTTACTGATGTCGCAATCTGATTGGCTGACGCCGGTCTGCAGACCTCTACATTATGGTGCAGCAGTCAGAGCATCACAAAGTTACCTATTTAAATGTTTCGCACATATTTCTTTTTAAATATGGGTTTCTTTGGCTGAAATGTTTAACAAAAATCCAGTTGTGGTTTATGGGGGTACGGGAGACATGCCCCAGGTGGGGGGGGGGGAGAGGAGGATAAAATTTAAACCAAAAAATTAAAAAAATTATTTTTGTAGAAAAATACAGCAACTAAAAATGATATACGAGAGCAAGACAAGCACTTTAAGATTTTATGCCCCTGGGGGTAAAATGCCTCTGGAGATAAAATACCCCTGGGGGCAACTTGCTCCGAGGGGAAATAAAAATAAAAAAAATTAATTATTTTCAACAACAATCCTGCCTAAGGGTAATGTTTAAATACCCCCATCAAATGGGGTGACTTTCCCCTGGGAGGGGGGACAAAATTCATAAAATCTTTTTGGTTGAAAAATAATGCCCCCTAAGGATGACGCCCCCAGGAGGTTCTCACCATCCCTCCATCTGGAGCATAACCTTCCCCACGTGGGGGGGGGGGATTAAATTGAATATGGGATCAGTTATAATGTTCATAAATCCTATGAGTAGACATTAGATGGAACAGAATTAGACGACAGTATTCTTCATTTCTTATGAAGTCAAAATGAGTAAGAAATTAAAACTTTTTATATAATTTCAGTTTTAGTCCCCCCACGTGGGAAAGGGTATGCCCCAGGTGGAGGGATAGTGAGAACCTCCTGGGGGCGTCATCCTTAGGGGGCATTATTTTTCAACCAAAAAGATTTTATGAATTTTGTCCCCCCCCCCCAGGGGAAAGTCACCCCATTTGATGGGGGTATTTAAACATTACCCTTAGGCAGGATTATTGTTGAAAATAATTAATTTTTTTTATTTTTATTTCCCCTCGGAGCAAGTTGCCCCCAGGGGTATTTTATCTCCAGAGGCATTTTACCCCCAGGGGCATAAAATCTTAAAGTGCTTGTCATGCTCTCGTATATCATTTTTAGTTGCTGTATTTTTCTACAAAAATAATTTTTTTAATTTTTTGGTTTAAATTTTATCCTCCTCTCCCCCCCCCCCCACCTGGGGGCATGTCTCCCGTACCCCCATAAACCACAACTGGATTTTTGTTAAACCTTTCAGCCAAAGAAACCCATATTTAAAAAGAAATATGTGCGAAACATTTAAATAGGTAACTCTGTGATGCTCTGACTGCTGCACCATAATGTAGAGGTCTGCAGACCGGCGTCAGCCAATCAGATTGCGACATCAGTAAATCAGATTTACATTACGGTCTAGGCAAAAAAATCAGTTCTTAAAGGCTTCCAAACAACCTGTAAAGTCTAACATTTGATGTTAGTGTGATAGAAAATACCAAAAAAATAAGTTATTTTTAAAAAACTGTCAAAATGGCAAAAATAGTCAAAAACAGGGTATATTTGGAAGATCATAACTTTGGACCTAATTAAGTTATAACGTTCTCCTTCATCGTAAAAGAAAGGTATTTTAGTTTACTTTAACTCATCTGTTGATCACTTTGCTTAAAATAACTGGGAACCGCACAATTGGTAAAAAACTCAAAAGTACGTTTTTTTAGTGAAAAATCGAAAAAAATCGGGATTTTTTGAACGGCTATAACTTTTTACCTAACTAACGTAGGGCGTTTAATTTTTTTTTAAATTAATGGAAATTTTATACACTTTATTTTCACTCTGAACAATTTTTTTCATCAAACGCACTGGAAAACTTGTATACCCAATTTTTTGAAATTTTACACCTTTTTCAAAAAAATTTTTGGGGTTCCCGAGCGAAATTGATGTAGCAAATTTAAAGTCTTTTTTTGGGTGCAAAAATAAAGGGTTTAAGCAAAAAAACCGAGAAGTAAGGAACTTTTCCGTCTAAAAGTACCAGATGACTGGACTACTATTGTTTTAAACTGTCACTGTTTTACTGAAATGTAGTATATGTCATTAATTATATTGCATTTTCTCATTAGTTGCAATCATGTTGTATGTGAAAATAGTCAATAGCTGAAAAAATAAATCTGATGTTAGAGATATTGAGAATAATTGTGAAAAATTTCTTTTTTTTTTGCTACTTGTTAATACGCCGATTGAGCCTTGCGCAAAACTCCACAAGCTATTAACAATTTCTTTACATTAACGTCTTCAGTAGTTCATGTGTAAGAAGCTAAAGGTGCGGTTTGCTGCGGTTTTTCATTTTCTTTTCTAAAAAAATGAAGTTTTACTGATCTATAAAATTTTTAAATTATAATTAATTTAATTATTTAAAAAAAACTAAATTTAATCGTAATAAATTAACCCCCTTTGAATGTAGATTCGTCCCATTATCCTCAATACGTTTACTTTTTTCAATTCAATTTTTTTTTATTATAATTATTTTTTTAATTTTTAATATTAAAATCTCCTTAATTTTTCCAATTATTTTTTATATTAAATTAAATTTTATAAAAAATATATACATATTTATTTTAATTTTATTAATCCTAATTTTTGGTCTATACTATGAATGAATAGAAGGTTCATTAAATTAACTAAAATAAACTTATTGCATAATAGTTAAAATTTTATAACATTTAAATTGCATTTAAAAATTATTTAATTAAATTTATTTTTGAATAAATCTAATATATTAGAATTTAATGTCGACTTAAATTTAAGATTGAACTTTAATCTATTCAATTTTATATTAAGAAATAACCACATAATTAAACTTCTAATTTAATTTTAAATAAATAAAATTATTTTTATTTCTCAATATAAAATAGTTTATCAAAAAACATAATATTGAAGATATTAAAATAAAAATCCTTCTTTTATAATTTAAAAATTAGTTAAATTTTATAACATTAATATGTCATATTAAAATAATTAATTTAATCTTAATATTTTTAATTTTTAACTATCAACATATAATAATTTAAATTAATATTAATTGAAACCAAAAAAGAGGTAAATTATTGTTAATAATTATAATGATTTTTAAATAAAATTATATTGCATTTTAAAAAAAGGTCCGTATAAGTATATCCGTATAAATAAGGTCCGTATATATTTTTCTACAAAAAAATAATTTTCAACTCCTACAACCATGAAAATAACGTAAGATGATGTCCACTAGTTTTTAGACCAATAACAGGGCACGCCTGTCCTGAATGATAAAAAAGTTCTTCCCCGATGCCGAAAGAAAACTCTTACATATTTTGAATCTTTTCGATTCAAAGAAACGAAATTTTAAAGGCACAAAATCATATCCGATCCTCCTGACTGTTTTTCATTACTTTTGATGTTCGTTTAGTGCATTATAATTAATAAAATTTGTTTAAATCAGTCCCAAAGGACATATTAACAACTGTTAATATGAACAAAGAGATAATAATTTAAAAATTAATCGTTTATAAATACGAATTAATTGTTCAAAAACGATGCTCAAAATACAATATGGTCCTATTAACAAATGAAATATGCCTCTATGAAGTGAAGTGAATTTTTATAAAACAAGAAACATGTGAACATACATCATATTAAACATAACATAACCTAAAATTTTTTTTATTATACTGCACTAAATGTACATTAAAATTATAAAAATCGGTCAGGAGGATCAGATACGATTTTGTACCTTTAAAATTTTGTTTCTTTGAATCGAAAGGATTCAAAATATGCAAGAGTTTTCTTTCGGCATCGAGGAAGAACTTTTTTTTCATTCAGGACAGGTGTGAGGGATAAACAACCGTAAAAAGTCACTTGAAAGAAAATAATTCAAAAATTTTTTTTAAAAAATTTATCATTTTCTACAAAAAATTATTTTTAACTTCCAGAAGGATGAAAGTGACGTGCGATGAAATCCCCTAGTTTTCGAAACCGATTACAGGGGTAAACAACCCTTAAAAGTCATCCTTAAGAAAATTAACAAAAAATTTGTTTGATTAAAATTGTCATTTTTTACAAAAAAATTATTTTTAACTTTTACAACCATAAAAGTGACGTGGATGGAGGTCCCTACTTTTTCCCACCGATAACAGGGGTAAACAACCCTTAAAAGTCACCCTTCAGAATATTAATCCAAAAATTTTTTTGATCAAAATTATCATTTTTTACAAAAAACTTATTTTGAACTCTCACAACCATGAAAGTGACGTAAGATGAGGTTTACAAATTTTTCAAACTGTTAGCAGAGGTAAACAACCCTTAAAAGTCATCCTTAAGAAAATTAATCAAAATTTTTTTTAACAAAATTATCATTTTCTACAAAAAAGCTTTCTTTCAACTCCTACAACCATGAAAGTGTCGTGGGATAAGATCCCCTAGTTTTTTAAACCGATAACAAGGGTAAACGACCCTTCAAAGTCACCCTTAAGAATATTAATCAAAAATTTAATTGACCAAAATTATCATTTTCTACAAAAAAACTTATTTTCAATTCCTACAACCATGGAAGTGACGTAAGATGAGGTCCTCTAGTTTTTTAAACCGATAACAGGGGTAAAAAACCCTTAAAAGTCACTTTAAAGAAAATAATTCAAACATTTTTTTAATCAAATTTATCATTTTCTACAAAAAAATTATTTTTAACTTTCACAACCATAAAAGTGACGTGAGATGGAATCCTTTAGTTTTTCAAACCGATAAAAATGGATAAACAGATTTATACGTAAATTTTTGGAACTCGCTAAATGTATGAAGGCTTAAAATCTTTGCAGCATATTTTGTGAACTGTAAATCTAATTCCGATTCTCAAAATAGCATCTAGTAATTCAATTAACATTTTATTTCTTTATTTTGTTTTGATTGAATTGATAACTGAAAACGTCCTCTCCACTATTGCATTAATTGATGGTTAACTTAGCACGCTTAAAACATAGACAGCAAGATTAGCAAATACGTAGGTACCTCCTGCATCTTGAACCAATAAAACTTCAGGCCAAAAATCTTCACTTTTTGTTGGAATATTTCCTTTAAAATTTTTTTTTTAATCAACAATTGTCAATTTGTTCCATTTAACTTTAACATCACTCAGTTTATCGTTGTTTAAAAAAAGATTTACAAATGATAATTCTTTAAATTTGGGCTGAAATGGATTAAAGCACAAATAATAATAATTGATTTAGGCCCTGAAATTGTTTAAGACTTTGAGGTGCACGCTTTGAAATTTCTTGGCATAAAGGTCTTAAATACACTGACAAAAAATTTTCGTAAAAATTCCTGTGCTGTTCACTATAAAAGAGTCATAATTCACAGTCTCCGAAATTTTACCGTGCTGTCTTACAATTTTTACCAGATTTCCCACAATTTTTACTAGAAAATCCGGTAAAAATTGTAAGACAGTACGGTAAAATTTCGGAGACTGTCAATTATGACGTTTTTATAGTGAACAGCAAAGGAATTATTACCAAAATTTTTTATCAGTGTAGTTAAATCCTCTTTCGGCGATTTTGTTTCTCTTTACATCATCTACAGGGTCCAGTTTTAAAGCTTTATTAAATTTAATTCCGAAATCAAATTCATTAATTGATTTATACGCTAATTCGTTTTCAGATTCTTTTAATATGACGAATATTCCACCATCGTAGAAAGAGGGCTTTAAAACTTTTTTGGCAAATGACATAATTAAACCGCTTAAATCGTTAAACAATCGACAGAGATCCACATCATCACGTTAGAATAACAAATTGATTCGTTGTACCTCAGATACAAGCACTAAATGTAGGTTTAACAAGCATTAAATACAAGTAATTAGCATTATCTTGTAACATATCACTAAATTCCCAGAATAACATTTTTCTTTTTCAACAACGCAATAAAAGTGAGTTTTTAGTTCAACTCAATGTTCCAATAAAGTCAAAATGTAATTATACCTCGAAATCCATCTAGTATTCGAGAGTTAAACAAATTGATGAAAACGTTTACTTTTTCCCGTATTTGACGAATATTCAGAATCATTTGCATAAAAAATTTCAAATAAACATCTATATTTTACGTTCATGATGATCAGTAATTTTTTCCTTTGAAAATGGTTTTTGAAATCAGTAATGTGAGTTCGTAGTGAATTTTTACAAACTTTGCAGAATGCCTCATTATTACTGTTATCCCCTGTAGCTTTAGTTAACCATCCTGACAATTAATTTATGTAAATAAATTAAATTATTGAGCGCATCTGGCCTAACAATATTTTCACACTAATCTCTTTTATATATATGTTGGAAAATAGTTATAATTAGGGGAGAGTCGAGTAGACCCGGACAGCGGGCAGCCCCGGACACACGTGAAATAGAATAAACCAATTACTTTCTAAGTCTAAAATCACATTTGTATCGTTTAAAATGTTCATCAAATGTAATTTTAAAAATATGGTCTATTATCATTAATGGGATTAATAGAAAATCGTATTTTCATGTTCACTCCTTTCAAATCAATGACTTTTTAAGAATTTAAGACCATATTTAATGTACAATTTTTACTTCAAAATGTCAAATATAATCTTCTTTCTTTTCAGCAATGCCTAAATGTACTTTCAGACAATGAAATCTGTTAATATTGTTTGTTCATTTAAAGTTTCTTTCTTTTTATAGCAAATTTACTGAAATATATCATCGTCGGGTAGCCACGGACATATTTTGTCGTATACTACCAGACATAATTTACATAGTAGAAGTCACTTGTTTCTGTCAGAATAAAATTTTAATGTTTATATTTGGTTAAATGCGAAATATATAAGATTAAGAAGAAGTGTTTAATCCATAATAAAAGTATAGGAAATGTATAAATAATAGTTACAAATCAGGTATTCTACTTCAAAAGTACTTTTTAAAATTTTTAATTAACAATTTTCTGAGTGTCCGGAGCAACCCGACACTTTTTTTTATAACCATTTTTAGCGTAATATATTTCCTTAATTTTATTAATTCCTATATGTTTATTTTTTAAATTTGCTTTTTAAAAGTGTTACTAATGATGTTAAACTTATAAAAAACCTTAAACATTAGTTTTATGAACATTATTTTACAATTTATAACTAAAAAAGCTTAAGTGTCCGGGGCTATCCGACTCTCCCCTATATATTGATTAATTTCTTATTTTAATGAGGACATAACTCCAAATCAAAAAATAAAAAAAAACTTGAAATCAGAGAATAATCAGAGATTAATAACACCTCTTTACAAGTCTGGAAATTTATATTAAAAAGCTTTATAAAGCAAATATCAAAAATTTAATTTAAAAAATTTTAATTTATAGGGGAGACCAGGGCTAGTTGAGTCAGGGGTAGAGTGGGTCATTGCAGTTTACTCAAATGTTATTAAACGAATAAATTCCTCTCTACACAAAAACTATTTTACATAGTGAGATGCAAGTTTGTGTCAAATTTCATTATTACATTATCATTTATGTGGAGTAAATGTAAGAAAAACTAATTTTGATTCTCCAAAGTAAATTTTTACCCACTTGGTTTTTTTGTTGTATTTTCCTGAGTAATAGTTTTAGAAAAAGTTTAGTTTTCAAATTTTGATCTTTCAATAGTTCCTTTTAAATGACAATGAAAAGATTTTATTGTATATTTGCAGAACCGATAGAAAAAAATCAAATATTTGAAAAACACAGGCGGGGTCAGTGGGGTCGTTTTGACAGGGGTTAGTTGGGTCGTCCAAATGCATGAAGAATCTACTGTTTACTTATACTACGTTAATAAACTACATTAATTTATATAAATTTCTCTATTAGTAATTTATTTCAGTCAATTAGCACCAATAATAATACTTTTTAACAACTAGGAATTAAATAATACGTTTTTTCAATATGAGCAATTTTTTTATTTTATAATCTTATACTTTCAGTGCTCTAATTTAAACATATTTATTTTTCAATTCCTTTCATTATAAAATATCCGTAAAAACTAAGTTTATTATATGAAGTAATGTTTTAACATTTAAACAGTAACATTTTAATCATGACCCAATCTGCCCTGGGTCGGGGCGGGTTGGGTTACTTTGAATTTTTCCAAAAAACAATGTTCCCCAAAAAAAACTAAAAGTAATAACGAGACTTTTTTTTAAATAGAAGCTGAAATATTAAAACAAGGTTTTTGTACGATAAGGTTTTCATAAATTGGATATTAACCAAGTTAAACAACAAAGAGTGCAAAATGACCCAACCAGCCACGGTCTCCCCTACTCATTTAAATCGAGCTAATGCGTATTCATTCAAAACTTAAATAATACGAAATTTTTAATTTCTTAAATTAAATCAATGTAAGTTACAGTCTAGAAACCCAAATTTTAATTGATTTATTTTTAATTAATCGAAATGTTACACGATTAGAATCTTAGACCAATTAAATTACAATTTTATTAAAATTTCAAACTATTCAACTTTTAATGAAACCTAATTCTTATATATCAAAACTTTTGTTAATTAAATTTATTATCATTTATAAACTTAATTCATCCAGCTTTTAAATTATACAAAATTTAAATTATGAGGTTTCAATGAAACTCAATATCAAATTATCAAAATTTTATTTTGTTGCAATTTTAATTAATATTTACCTATTCTTTAATTAATCTAGATTAAAGAAATTTAAACCTTTTAAATTTCGCGAATCTTGATACTTCTAATTGTATTATCAAGGCCATACTTAATATTGATGCAAAATTAATGTCTTTATAAAGAATATTGTAATAATATTTTAATATAATTGTGTATAAAGTTATTATTAACTTGGAAACTTTCAATATGATTCGAAACTTTAATGTAGAATTATGTTTACTTAAAAATATATTATTAATATAGGTTAAGTTGATTTTAAATAAAATTTATTTATCCTGTATATTTATTCAGAACTAGTTATTATTCTAAAAATTTGATGACACCAAAATTATTACATTAAAACCTTGTGATGAGTGGAATTTCTCAGTCCGAGAGTTTAACACAATAAAAATTATGAATAAATAATTAGCAACAAAATTAACTTAATTAGAAACTGAGGTTGAAATATCACTCTATAGGTTACCTCAGCTACTTGAGGTCTTAACAATTTTAGGTTAATAAATCAAAAGAAAATAAATATTATGTTCGAGGATAGACAAGGGCTTATTTATTTAAATTTACTGAACTAAATGTGTTGGGTTAACCAACTTAACGACGTAACGAAATGTACTAAACGAACCAACCAATTGACCCAATTACTAAATTAACTAATTGCTTATTTGAAAATCGACTTAACAACTTAACCAACTTAACGTAAAGAACTTAACGACGTAACGAGCTTAACAACGTAATCAATGTAACGACTTAACCAAATTAATTATCCGACTTAATTAATAACTTAACCGACTTAACAATCCGACTAATAAATAAGCTTTAGAACCCCTCGAACATCTTACAAACTTTAATCAACAATTATTCGACCAGCGTAATTCTCAGGAGTGGGTTTTTGGAGAGAATGAATTTTAAATAAACCAGTAATCTATTTTTAAACATTACTCAAACGAATCTGTTTTTAACAATTTTCAACTAATTTTCCTAAATTAACACGAATCAGGTTTCACATCTTTAAACAATTTTTAAAATACCAAAAGTCAAATTTACCAACAAATTTAGCCAACTCAATAAGGCTTTTCAATGAATTCAATTTGCTGACATAAACTTTACGCGACAATGCAATCAATCAAAACAAACTCAAAACAAAATACTTATTACAAAAAAATTTTTAATTTAATGATTCAAAACTTTAGTCACAAAATCTCGATAGTTTTATATATTTCTCAGCTAATTAATAATTCCTTAAAATGACCACGAAGTGCTTACGAGTAAAGAAAATTTTGACAAGTACTTCGGACAAAATCTCAAAAGAAATTTACTACTGTAACCAATCTTAAGGTATTTCAGTAAAGTTAACCATTATTAAACAACATTTTTAGAAATAAAATTAAATAAATTTCGGATACTCGTCAAAAATATGTATGGAAATTGCTAAAACTTACCAATCCTAATCCGCGACAGACACGCACACACATTCTCAATCAATAAAAGAAAATTAAATAAAACAAAATTTCGACACAATTTTCGGCGACAGGATAAACGTAGGATCCCTTTTACATTCGGCTAAGCCGACCAAGGAATGATCTCACAACATTGCTCGTGCCGGCGTCCCGGTGATCCATGCGGTCGATGATGTTCTCATTGGGCCTCGCAGGACTCAAGGGAATTCCCTTATTAGTTGTGTTCTCGTCCTCCCAATTCAGCGCGCTAACTTTCCAAATTTAAACTAAAGAAACAAACCGACCGGGAATTTGCTTCTAAAAATAAAAGATAGCCTTTGACGTCAGTATGGGCTTGTTCTGGAAGAATGAGAAAGTGGAGAGTCATGTCGTGTTGGCAAGGTGCACTAATAGGGTATAAGTCCCCGGATAGGCATCCATTGGCAGGGGTTCGAGTCCTCTCGGTTGCACGGTGTGCTCTTCCACGGCTTATTTTTTCAGAACAAACTTTTAAAGTATAATTTGAATTCGAAAAACCAATCGAATTTAAATTTAAATTTACCACCAAAAGCTCGAACCAAGAGCGTAATAGGCATCGAGTAATAGATGTCGCTTTACTGGTAAGGTCGAAATCTTCTTTTCAAATTACAAACCGACCGAGAATTTCCTTCTAAAAAAAAAAAAAGAAAAAAAAAAGTAACAATTTACTGGTCAAGCCGTGGAGTGATTTTCTTACTCAAATCAAGAATAATTAAGCGAATCTGAAGTAATCTCTACTAGCACTGACAATGGCGCTGTGCGCGCTCTTTTCTTTTACATATGGCCTGGTAAAGACCCTCGGTTAAAAAGAAACTGAGTTTCGCCGTTTCTCTCTCTCTCTCTCACACACACACACATTTAAATTTGAAATTTTACCTAAAATTTTACCTCATGATACTAATATTTTTCAAATTTAAGTCTTATTTGTAAATACAAACAATAGACCTGCTGCTAGGCCAATTATCGACGGAACGAACCCTAGCATAATGAGGATTAATAGCTTTAGGAAAAGAGGCGAAAATTTCGAACTTTAATGGAAAAGAGAGAAAATTTGCCTTTCTTTTTCTCATTACCTGCAAAAATATTTGCTTCTCACTCTCTCCAAAGAGAAGCGTTACTTTTTAACGGCCCTTCCTAACTCATCTAACGGTCCTTGGTAACTCATTTGCATATAACTTCTTTCTTAGTAAAGAACCTAAAAGTTACTTTGTGAGTTGCGAAATTGTTATAAAATTTTGCAACGTCACAACCTCTGTGTTAAATTCTTTTTAATTTTATTGCAAATTTACGTAGAAACTTTACGAACACTAATTTCTAACCTATACAGAGATTTACAAGATAACTATTTACATTTTAAATATAATATTTTTTTAAAGATATCTTTAAAAGTTAGTTAGTTGAGCCTATGGTCCTAACTCCCATTCCATTTTATATTTTCTTATTCTTTCTTGTATTTGCCATTTGTATTTTGTGCTAAAGACACTCTTTGGACAAATAAGTCAGATATAGAGAAGTAGCCATTAACCAATTCTTCTTGCTTGCGACTTCTTGCTAGCCAAGAAGACTAGAAACAGGAGTACAAACTCGGCTGCTTAAAATCGGGAGCAATGGTCCAAACCGTGTCAGTATGCTTAGGCGTGCTACCCCGAGGCGCGGTAGTCTTCTGCGCATTCCCACCACCGATTTCAATGATGCATATTTTCATGCGACCAGAATTCATGTACACTAGAACCTCCGAAGTTTGGACTGCTCGGTCCTGGTGTCCAAAGTTCGGAGTGGACACCTTGACGCCGAAAAGTGTAAACACTCAGAGCTGTATGAAGCATAAAATCGAGGGGGTACCTAATATATTTATTGTCACATGGAATAATTATAATTATAAATAATTATGAAACTATAAATTTTTACCACTTTCAATTAAAAACTTTAATGAATTCTTTAAAAATGAATATTCATGATTCATATATATTAAAATGTAGTATCTAGATATTAAAACATAATTTGTCGTCTCTAGAAATTAAAACTGAATATCTATAGATATTGAAATTTAATATCTTAGATTTATTTTCGATGTCTAAAGTAACATATTTTCTTTTTCGATTCATATTTACAAAAATAATAGGGCTGCAAGAAGGAACACTTAATACTGACGCTCCTGCACTTACTCAACTGTCCGCCATTATTTTCCCCTGACCCCACTACCCTGCCTCGTCTATCCCCACTTAGGTGCAGTCCAGACTTCGGAAGTCCAAACCTCGGGGGTTTGAGTGTAGTTAAGCCATGAAGACTAGAATAAGGAGGTGAAATTAGATAGTTTTACCACAGGGAACGGTGGCGCGGCAAACAGGCTAGCCAGTAGGCGCCTCTTTTTGGTTCGGGCTTTGCTCAGTAACGAATTTTAGTTTTCTGCGCACGTAAGAGGGAGAAACAAGAGAAGGGAAAAGCGAGCTGATCAACAGCTGCTTCTCCCTTCTCCCTCTTCGTGCGCAGAAAACTCAAATTCGTTACTGAGCAAAGCCCGAACCGAAAAGAGGCGCCTACTGTTTGGCCTGCTTCTGTGGACACCCCCACTCCACTCATTTCACCTCCTTATTCTAGTCTTCATGAGTTAAGCATATGGTGGGAAGCGTCCTGCCACAATTTGGACCATATCAGTCCCACTCCATGTTGGGTCTCCTGTTTCTAGTCTTCTTGTTGCTAGCATTTACAAGTATAGTAAACATCCAATCACATGCGAATAACCAATGTCTCATTAAGCAATCACCAACCAACGTTGTTTCTAGACTTCCAGTTTTTAGAAATAATTGTCGTCTAGACGAATGATTATATAATATAATACCTAATAATAAATGTAATAGATGTAATATTAAAATAAAGATAACATTTAATTAACGGAGCCTTAAATTTAACCAAATAAACACAAATGTAAATCAAAATAAGTTTTGAATTTAAATGATCATTTTAAATTAACAAAAGGCACAAGTTGCCAAGTTTACACTAGGTTGAACAATATCCTGGAAATGATTCCAAACTGGTGTGTAATCATAATTGTAGATGAACAATTAATATATATATTATTATTATATCAATTATTATATAATATAATAATATTAATATTATATTTTTGAATCCATTTAAAAATATTGTGCGAAGTAAATTTTTACCTTGTCACACTATTTTATATTTAAATAATTTTCCTCAGAATTCTCGAAAAGTAGTTTTTAATTAATTTTATTAACTTGTTTATTAGTTCGTACCAATTATTATTTAAAGAAGATTGATTTTATTATGAAAATTGCGTCAGAAGAACATAAGTTTGATTATAAAAAAAAGGTTGACTCCAAACAAATTTTGAACATTTTCAAAACCAAAATTAAGACAAAATTTGAAAGATTTTAATTGAAATCAAATTAAAATATTTATTAACTTTACACAATATTTGGGAAGATCCATACGTTGTATAATCATACCCTTTCTTGAATCAATTTTTAGAAATGATCTAAGAAATAGGTACTTTTTAAAAATTATAAATTCAAATTCTTTTGAATAGCCTGCTAATTTTTAGTTATTTCAATTTCTATCAAAGGAGTTCAGAACGGCTAAAATTTGAATAATTGCAAAATTGTGATTTCACGTATTTATGCAAAACGCTGAAAAAAATTTGGCAGTTAGAAAGCAACCTGCGAGGAGAGAACAAGAATCTTAAGTCTAAGTGTTAAATTTCAATTTCAACAGATTACATAATCATGAAGACTATAATAGTATTATCAATTTTAATATTGTGCGTCAATTTTTCTGTCCAGAAATCAAAATATGGTGAGTGTTTATCTTTCACAAATAGTTAACATTTTAAAAAGTTATTATTGATTATCACATTTAATAAATTAATAGTTAATTTAATTAATTAATTAAAATTAAGTTATTATTTATGTCTTTATGTTATATAACCAAAATTTTTATAGAATTTAAAAATAGATTGTTATTTATTGAAAGCTTGTTCTAATTAATTATTAAGGGGAGGCACCGGTGACATTTCAATATTTCATAAATTCGGAAGTGTCAAATTTTTTCTAGCAAAATTTTCTTATTTAAAATTACCATATAGTATAGTGGTAAAATTAAAAAAAAAATTTTGAGCGGGTTTTAGAAAATTATATAAAATTCAACTTTTTTTAAATCAAAATTTTTTTCAATCCTTGCGTAATTTTGTTCCAAATTGTAAAAAAGACCATAAAAAATTGACGTTAAAAAATTAAAAATTGTAGAAGAAGATAGATATTTCAGATGAGAGAGGAAAAAATTTCAACTTGTTGCTAAATGGTGTCAGTTTTTTTTCTGTTATAGCTGTGGATCTAGAATTACAGTGTATTGTTGAAAATTGAAAAATAAAGTTTTTTAATAAATAAAGTGTTTAAAAATAAAATTGTTTTTTTTTTAAATCGGAATTTTTTAATATTTAATTATTTATGCGTAAGTTTGTTCAGAATTGTAAAAAAAGCCTGTAAAAAAATTGGCGATAGATTCTCCGGTATCTCCCCATGGATTTTTTAAATAACTAAATGTTGACAATGACGCTATTAATTTTAAGAAATATGAAAATACTAACAAAATATATGATTTAATTTTTAGTTAATTGTCCAGAAGGACACAAGTATTTTTCGGATCCAAAAATAAGAGATGGCTGTTATAAAGTAATTTGTGCCAGCGATGCTCATGGTGGTTCCTATGTGATTCCGTAAATATTTTCTTTACAATTTATGTTTTCATTTACAAACAAATTTCTATTTTAAGCACGTTAACATACTTTAGATACATATTCGATTTAAATATACTATTTCAGTTGTGAAAAATTAGCCTGTGAAAGTGGAAAACCAGTTACTTATAAAAATCCCAGCGGAGAGTATCCTGATTGTTGTGATGCTAAATGTTGAGACTTCAAATGAAAACATTTTTTACGTACCTTTTTTATGTTAAAAAAAAAATATATAAAATAAAATAGAAAACAAATATAAAAATAAATAAATTAAATAACAATGTCAACTAAATTATATTATATAGAAAAATTACTAATAAAGTACCAAAATTATTAATCTATTGTAATATCAATCAAATTAAATTTGTTACATAGAACTTGAAATATCGGTTTTTATACAAAAACCTGGTAAAACTTTTAAGGTAACGTAGACCTTGAATTTCAATGGAATGCATAAAAAGCAATTTGAAATACGTTCGAATGTGTCGTTTATATGCAAATGGAAATAAATATAAATAAATATATGGTTGATTGCGTAAACACCACTAAGAACAGTGCAAAGTCTAAAAGCCACCAAAAGATTCTGTTTAGTTTGTATTCAGCTATCATTCAAAAATGAAGCTATTATTAATATTATCAACAGTTATAATCTGTATCTCTTTTTCTACGCAAAAAGTAAATTATGGTGAGTTGGATAAATTAAATATTGAAAATTGAACACTGCTTTTTAAATTCCTGTATCTACATTTTTGGGAATTTAACTTACATTAATTTAACTGTATCCTAATTTTAAATTAATTAAAAATTGTAATTAATTATATTTAATTTAACATTTAGTTTTGGGCTTAGTTATTACTTACATTGTGGTTTCTCAAAGTTTTATACTTTTTCAAGTTTTAAATTTTTGTTTATAGTTAATTGTCCAGATAGTCACGATATCAATTTAGAAGTTATTAACAACAATTGTTACGAAATTCGTTGTTCCTCGAATAAATATGGCAGTCTACGTTTAAAAGTCGAGTAAGGAGATATTTAATTAATTGAAACAATGAAAAGTAATTCCATTGTCTACTTTTTCATTTATCCATATGTAGAAAACAACGTTATTTTTTTATCAAAAATATTTTTTTATTGACAATTCTTACACTCAATTAAAAGCCATTCAATGTACAATTTAGAGTTTATAAATTTTTCACTTCACGTACAATTTTCAGTTGCCCAGAATCAAGTTGTTTGTCAGGAACACAAATTGGTTACAAGAAGGCTGATAATTCTTTGACATTTCCAAATTGTTGCGGAGAACCATTATGTAAAATTGAAATAAACAGTACTTTTACAATTATTATATAAGAATTAAATAAATATTCACAATAAAGATGTTAAATATAACGTTTACAATATTTTGGTATATATTTTTTAATTCTATATTGTGTTTGAAAACATAAAATACTGTAATATTTTAACGAAAATGTGCGTCTATTTCTCAATACAAACTCAATTACATAAAAAAAATTAATATGCAATACTTATAACATGCTTGCTAAAAATAAATCGATGATAATCTCAAATCCTTGAACTAGAAGTTCATTAAGTTGCATAGAAATAAAATGTCTTTCTTAACTGTGAACTTCATACTTGTAAATATACTTAAAAACTATATAGTGTAATAATGTTTTGTCGAATTATTAAATAGTCTATTATTTCTTCAAGTCTCAACATGAAGTTCGTAATTATATTATCCTTCCTCTTATTACATTGTTGTAATTTATCTGAACAATATGCTGATATATGTAAGTACTTTTTTATAGTCTCCCACGACTTTATTTCATTATTTGCTTTGAATAAAAATTAATCATTTTTTTCAATTGTCTAAATCTGCTAATGTTATCTTACATTTTTTTCAATTTCAAATCAAGATGATTTTTAGATTTAATTTAAGGCTGATCAAACCTGTAGGGGAGAGTGGGGCAAAACCGCTAGGTTTAAATTTATTGACGCATAAATTTTTAACTATATATTCAATTGGAGTAATTTTTGTTTGATATACTGCTAAAACTAACCAGTAACAGATTTTATTAGTCTTTATTACATTTATCATAATCATAATTAAATTATTTAGTTGTTTTTAAAAAGATTTAAATTAGCGGCTTTGCATACCCTAACTGTTGGGGCAAAGACGTTATTGCTAATATTATTATTCCAAATATAATAAATGAACTAAAATATATACTAAGTAACAATTATTGGTGCAGTGCTTATAAAACATAAATATTTTACAGATTTTTAAAGTGATTTAATCCATTTTATATTGAAAATAATGACGACTTGTATTTTTAACCTCATATTTTCAATTGAATTGTTTTTTATTTTGTTTCAAAATCTACTTTATCGACTGTACAAAAATATGTTGTTATTTAAATAACCACGCGAAAATATGATAAAATAATAATACTTATTTAAGATTCAAAATTTATAATTTTTTATCAAATTAGTAGTAAATTTTATGAAATAATAATGATAATAATAATAACAATAAATTTGATAAACAAAAATACTTATTTGCTTTGATGAAAAATTGCAGGTTGACAGTTGAATAACATGAAGTTTGTAACATTAAAAATTACATGATAATGCAATATTTAATATTCAATTGTTTTTTAGGAAATATTTTTTAAGCGTCTTTGCCCCAAACGAAAAACCTTTTTTTAATTTATAATTTTATATATTTAGATTGAAAAATAAACCTGGATTACACAGAGATTATGTAGATAAACGTATACTCTATTAGAACGTGAAAATTTAAAATTTAAAAAACTCACATTTAGATTAAAAATTTACTATTTTTGATCAGCAAATTTTCATCTCATACTTGTAAAAACGATTTTTTTGGTATATTTCTTAATACATTTTAAATTTTCAAGATTTTTTTTTAAAACAATAGCTCCAGTTATGATTATGATCAATTTTAAACACAAGTTAAAACGGTTAAGAAATAAGGGAGATATTTTGAAAAACGTCTTTGCCCCGCTTAGGGGTTTTGCCCCACTCTCCCCTAAACAAAAATGTTCTTACCTGATTTCAATGTAGACGTTTTTCGCTTTTAAAAGACAAAATAAGTTGCGAAAATACTTTCAAAAAACTATTATTTCTAATAAATTTTTAAGATCGAGAAACGTCAACATTGAAATTAGGTAAGAGCATTTTTCTTTATAGGTTTGATCAGTCTTAATATAATTAAAGAACACAAAAATTATACTATTTCGCTCATATCTTATATTATGTAAAAGTAATATATTATATAATTATATTATATTATTGAATTGAAAGCACTTAATATTTCAATAAAAATTTATAAAATAATCAAATTATGGTTTCTGTAAGTTATTTTGCTTAAAACTTTATAGTAAATTGTACTCATGGCGAGAGACCTTTGGAAGAACCGGAAACAACTTGTGTAAGATTGATCTGCACTTCGAGAAATAGCTACTCAGTTTTAGGGTAGAGTATTTTGAAAATTATATTATTTAATTATTATTATTATAATATTTTATAAAATCCGCTCGTGCCGCTAAATGTCGGGCAGGCATCAAACTTTCACGAGTATCCGACAGAGGCGCGCAACAATTAAAGATGACCGCGCATTCAGGCTGTCAATGTGTTAATTTTGTCAGCTGGAACGTTGTTAAATTGTTTTTAAAAAGTTTAAGTGAATTTTGAAACGTGCTTTCAACCGGATGTTAAGAAAAATCGTATACGCTACACGGGCGAAAAGTTCTAAAGCCCTGAAATTATTAAGTCGCATAAAACAGGAATTTGGAACTTTCTTCCCTTGTAACGTAATATACTATTAATCTGTAAATTTGAAAATTGTTTGAACGAAATTCTAATTGTATAAGTGCATTTTATACTCTGCACTATTACTAGAAATTTGAATCACGTTTATTAATATTTTCAGATGTGGAAGCAAAACATGTGGGCATGGAAAACTAATAAGTTATAAAGCTGTCAATCATAATAAAATTTATCCCGAGTGTTGTGGAATACAAATATGCAGAGAATAAAAATTATATTTATTATAACTATTTATTTTTATTTGCATCCATAAAATAGTGAACTCTAACATTGTATTAAAAAAATGGCATTTAAGAATTTCGTCTTGAAAAACATTAAATAAGTAAAAATAATAATAATTTAACAAGTAACTAAAGTTTAAGAAATGAATAAAGTTTTATAAGGTAATAAAACAATAAATATTGACAATGATATACATTACCATCATCATGTGATTATACATATATGCATATTGGAAAGTTAATTTATTAAATCGCTTAATTAAATAATTTACTGTCAATTATAATGCAATTTACAATTAATCCAACTGTATATCAAATTTAATATAGAAAACATTTCCAATATTATTTTGTAATTAAATTATAAAATATAATGTTATACACATACATGCTTATTCTCTGACTTCGCTTTTATTTATTTATAAACATTATTGGAAATAGGTCTTATAAGTAATAAGCACTCGATTAATTGTGGAATCTCTGGAGATAAGATATCACATGAACGATGCACTTTTGAACTACATACTTCTTGTGTTAACATTTAAAAATTGACTTCATTAAAATCTGTAAACTTGAATCTTTTATATTGACAGTATAGCTTATTCGCTTCGAAACTCTCGTTATATTGTGAAAGTTTTAATTTAATAAAAGACATATTCCCTTTTGAAATAATTCGCTTCGCTTATTCTTCCTGTTTACCTAGTACTGCTAGCATAATGAAGAAACTTTTGACAGTGTTTATATTGCTGATGCTGTATATCAATCTTTCCCAACAAATTGCCAAATTGGGTACGTAAACACTTTTATTTCTTATCTCAAGTTGAAAAAGCAAATCCTCCATTTTTATCAGAGCTGACAATTGATCCTACAAATTGCAAGAATTTTTTTCTATAACTAAACACTTTTTTGAGATTAATAAATGAGGCGGAATAAATTAAGCTCCTTGGAGAATTTATTATTTTAAGCTTTTATTTAGAATTGGTAATAAAAAATAAGATATATATAACATCATTGTATATAATATTGTTTTACTTAAACCAAAAATTGTTTTATTAGTATTATTGTTTTTATTAGTACACTAATTGTAAAAATATTTTGAAATTCACGAAACTTTTGACACAATTGTTAAAGAATTTTTTAAATCATGATACAGAAATTTCTGTCATAATGAACCTTGCACATGCGCGGCATCAACTACGCGCATGCGCGCTATGTAAACGGTGACAGAATTTTCTATTACCTGTGATCAGAAAATGCTGCTATCACAGGTGACAGAATATTTTAGAAAAAAAATTTTTAATAGTGAAGCTATAGAGCTATTTTTTTATTTTATTATTATTAATTATGCTATTATTCTTTATAATCACAACATAGTATAATATAGTACATTTACATTTTTTTACTTTACAGTGCATTGTGGTAAAAATGTAAAACCCCTCGAGGATCCTGAAAACACTTGTGTTAAAGTAACATGTATATCTTCTCAAAATTTTGCGGCTTTAGGGTAATTAGCCATTTAATATTATAGAAATAAATAAATAACATCGTCCATTTAATAAAAACAAGACGAGTAAATTGATATCTAATATGTCCTCAGGACGCTTAGAACATATAAAACTAAAAGTATAAACATGGTTTACGTAATTAATATTTATAACAAATTCAAATCAATGAAAACAAACATAGGTACAATACGTCAAAATAATTGTAAACTAATACCCTTTCAATTAATGAGTGTATGCTTTAAAAAATTCTGAATTCGGAAATAAACAAATCTATTTATTGATTTATTCATATCTTTCAAATAATGCAGAAATATTTTATCACTCTATATTCTTATGTTTCGGGGTCGTTGATTACGAATCTAAAGTTGGATTTTCGAAATTTAAAATAACGGATCCAATATGGCGGAAACTTTTTTCAAAAATTTATTGGGTTCACTTGAAACTCGTTACTCGGAGCTTTTTGGGGTCGCTGATTACGAATCTAAAGTCTAATTTTCAAAATTAAAAATCACTGATCTAATATAATATATTTTGTGACTTTTAAAAAAGCAGTTTTATATAATTTTTAAATTGTAAATATTTTTTAGTTTTGAAAAAGGCTGATTGGTATAATTTTTAAATTGTAATCATTTGGTGGCTTTAAGAAAGACCAATTGATATTAATTTGCAATCCCAATCAGTATCCCAACACCCAATCGTAATCAGAAACCCCAAAAACATTAAAATATGGTGTGATCCAACATTTCTGCATCATTTTTGGAAACATACGAATAAACGGATTTGCTTATTTCCGAATTCAGCGTCTTTTAAGGAATACGTAAATGACGCAATTTTGAAATTAAAATTTTGTCCTTCATTAATTGAAAGAATATTAGTTTACGAGTATTTTGACGTATTATATGTTTATTTTCATTGATTAGAATTTTGCGCAGAGTTCTGGGCCGTTTAACGTGAAATGTCCCGTATATAAAATACAACTTTAGAGGTTAGTGTTGCTAAAAACACTTTATGTTCCTAATTCAATTATTGAATATTTTTCAGCTGTCCAGAATATCGATGCCCACCTGGAAAACAAATTGGCGTAAATAAAGTAGACCATTCAAAAGTATATCCTTTTTGTTGTGGCGGACCGATATGTGCGTAAAAGTAATTAAACTTCGTTATGTAACATGCTTTGACTCTACACCATACATCTATGTATAATATAAAAAAGTGTAAATTATTGTACTTAAAGTGATAAGGACAAAAAAATCTATTTATAAATAGTTATGTGAAAATAAATTGTACGAAAGTTTAATATATGTGAGTTTTAATTACATGAAAATATTAATTATTTAAAACATTAATTTTGGGTTAAAAAATTTAATGTTACAATTTTAATTAAAACTTTAAAAAACAACATGTGTCTAAACGAAAGTTTAATTTAATTTAACTGAAGTTTAATTAAAACTAGATTTAAATTTCAAGTTATAAAAAGTAACACCTAGTATATTAAATATTAAATATATACTTATTACATAAATATAAATATACATACAAAATAATTAAATTGTTGAATGTTGAGTTGATTGTTCTAACTTTCAAGGCTACAGTCATGAATATGTTAATTGTTTTAATACCTCCTTCTTTGTAATAAATTTCGTTTCTATTTTTCTAACACTTACTTAATTATTCACTAACTGTCAGCAATTATTGTCTTATGTTTTATTTTTTAACAGATCTCGGCAGATATTAAACACAATAACGATTTTAATCACAAGAAGTTTCTGATCCGTCTTTTATAAAACAGGTTTCATATCGATTAGCATGTCTCTCTTTACTGCGAAATTGAAAAAATATTTAACCTCTGGAAGTTATCGTTTGTTTCATGATTAAAAGTATGCTGTAACCAAGATTGTATGCAATAATTAATTTGACATTTGGAGGGGCAGGGACTTTATATTAATAGCTAATCGTGACTTCTAGCTATTAGTTTTGTTCTATCAATTGGTAAACATGAAGCTTCTATTGACTCTTTCTATCGCTCTTATCTGTGTTGGATTATCATCACAAAATCCAGAATTCGGTATGTTACAAAAATAATCGTCTTTTACTATCGGAGATAAGCAAAAAGTGAAAAAATGTTACTACAAATGCATATAATGCATTTTTTTCTTTTTGAATATTGGACACAATTTGGTACAAAGTCAGCTTTCATAACAGCAAATTAACTTTATTAAATTAATGATTTCTTACAATTGCAGAGGGATGTACGGATGAACATCCTGTTTTTGCTGATAAAAATGAATTTTTTGCTGTACAAAATCAATGTGTGCACATAAAGTGCATGGAAGATAAAAGTCATGCAATAATACCGTAAGTATATTTAGATTTAATAACCGCCTTTGAAACATTCTTTTTTTGAAAACAGAGAAAACATTTTTGCTTGCCTAAATAATGACTTTATGATCCAAGGAAGTAAAAAGCATCAAAATTAGAAAATACCAAATTTTCGACTTTTACGAATTTTCAGCTCATAAATTAATAATCATATATTTTACTTCAGAAACATAGTATGGAAACGTAAATTTACTGCAACATATAAAAAATAATACATTACTGTGCTAAAATAAAGCATACTTAAATTAAAGACAAATATCCAAAATGTAGGTATAATCTGGATTACCATCAAGCTTCAAAGGGTTGAAATATTTCTTCCGCAACTTATAAATATGAATAATAAAAAAGGAGTAGGGGAAAGTCGGGTAGCACCGGCCATCGGGTAGCCGCGGCCACTGTTTATTTTATGTATAATGCCATATTTTTATCATTGAAACAAATTAGAAATGGTGTATCATTTAATTGAACTTATTTTTTTAGTATAGTGACTCCATTATTTCATTTCTTTTTTATAAAAAACTACTATTCTGTAAATATAACCTTAAGGTGTTCGGACAATTTAAGAAATGAGTGTCGCATTGAACGTCATATAAAAATGATATTATATTTGTAATTTCTGATACTATTGAATTTATTTTTCAATTGATATCCATAAATGACTCTCTGACGATTATTTAAGACATAATTTGTTGTTACTTTACTGA
Source organism: Ganaspis brasiliensis (assembly GCA_037103525.1). Lineage (NCBI taxonomy): Eukaryota > Metazoa > Arthropoda > Insecta > Hymenoptera > Figitidae > Ganaspis > Ganaspis brasiliensis. The sequence goes on along the minus strand of JAZKLR010000145.1, from coordinate 5,360,291 downwards.
GTTATATAATTAAAATAAAAAGTTTCTTTTACTGTGGCCGGACTTACCCGATGAACTTTTGAGGGTTAGTATTTTACTCCTCATATTTGTCCTTATGTATCTCTTAATTAATATGTTTATTTTATTATTGGAAGCATTTTAAGTGTTGACAAATAGTTTGTCTTCACCATGAAACAATTTAATTATTGTTCTTGAAATATTTACACAATTTATTGACCAAAAAGCTTAAGGGGCCGGGGCTGCCCGACTTTCCCCTAATAATATAAAAATAACAAAAATATTAATGGCTTTGTAATTATCAAAAGTTCAAATATGATAAATAGAAAATAGTGAGCAAATAAAAACGAACGCAGTTCAGTTGCAAGTTTTGAACTAGAAAAATTAAATTTACTTATCTTAACACTTTTCTCATTTTAACAAAAATAGTATCTGTTTTTATGATTTTTCTGTTATATACCAATTCAATTATTTAAATAAAAAGGTGTGTATTTTTTCAGATGTGCGGAAGAAATGTGCCAGCCTGGAAAAGAAATAGGAAGAATTGATACTTCGAAAATTCAATCAGAAGTATATCCAGCTTGTTGTGGAGGACCGATTTGTGCAGATTAAAATCGATTTTTGGAAAAATATATGTTTCAATAAAAGGAAAACTTAAAAATGAATTAAAACTTTTATCCTTGTAAAAATGAGATATTTCATGTTTATATAAACTTTTCCTAGGAATACATTATATGGTTTAGAATTTTGAATTTTTTACAAACAAGTTATTTGTACCAGCTTTGAAAAAAATGTATGTTTCTCCATAACATGTTTATCATTTAACATAGGGACATCTATCTAGATATTAAAGGTTAATATCTAGATGTTAACTGTTAACATCTAGCATCTGATTTTTATTATAAAGTAAAGAAAAAATACTATAAGATATGTATAAATGTATATATCTGCAGAAATGTATAGTCAACCTTTTATTGTATGCATCTGTGCGATTATTGTCTTCTGTTTCATTACTTTTTTGATTAAAAACCCGCGTAACTAAACGCCAATGGCTAAAATCTTGCAAATCATGGCGCAAATCTTGTAAATGTTTAGCAATACTATAAAGACTTCAGCCACACTTTTAAGTATGGCGAAAATCTGCGCAAGCATGGCTAATGTTCATATGCCATAGTCAAGATGCACAATGTTTTAAATAATTTGGGCATCTTTATAATCCTTATTTCTTGATATTTTTACACCACATAGATTGAGAAAAACTTAACAGCTTTAGAATTACATTTTTAATTAAAATTAAAGCTTTCTAATACAAACAATAGCGGATATCTCTCAAATAATGGCCAGTAATTCAGGTATGTTTTTTATTGCTTTTTCTCCAGTTTTTAACTTAATACTGTTTGTAAAAAATTAGGCCGATGTTACATATTTTTTTAACCAAGAGAAACATAATTTTCTAACACTTTGGTCATAAAAAACCTAATCATTACGCAAATCTGGCAAACAATGGCTAGTAATTTAAGCATTGTTTTTATCGATTTTTCTCAAATTCGTAACTTTATATATATTTATGTAATTATTAGCCAATATAATAAATTTTTTTAACCAAAATAAACATAATTTTCTTACACATTGGACATAAGAATATATATCATGGCGCAAATCTGGCAAACAATGTCCAGTAATTTTAGCATCTTTTTTATCGGTTTTTCTTAAGTTCTTCACTTAATCTATTATTGTAATTATTAGCCGATATAATTTTTTTTTAACTAAGAGAAACATAATTTTCTATCACTTTAATCATAAGAAAACTAATCATTACAAAAATCTGGCAAACAATGGCTGGTAATTTAAGCATTGTTTTTATCGATTTTTCTCAAATTCGTAACTTTATATATATTTATGTAATTATTAGCCAATATAATAAATTTTTTTAACCAAAATAAACATAATTTTCTTACACATTGGACATAAGAATATATATCATGGCGCAAATCTGGCAAACAATGTCCAGTAATTTTAGCATCTTTTTTATCTTTTTTTCTTAAGTTCTTCACTTAATCTATTATTGTAATTATAAGCCGATATAATTTTTTTTTAACCAAGAGAAACATAATTTTCTAACACTTTTGACATAAGAGAACAAATCATGGCGCAAATCTGCCTAACAATGGCCAGTAATTTGAACATCTTTTTTATCGTTTTTGCTCAAGTTCTTGACTTTATATATTTATGTAATTATTAGCCGATATATTATATTTTTTTAACCAAGAGAAACTTAATTGTCCAACACACTTTGGTCATGAGAATGTATATCATGGCGCAAATCAGGCAAACAATGGCCAATAATTGAGGCATATTTTTTATTGCTTTTTCTCAAGTTTTTCAGTTAATCCAGTTTTGTAATTATTTAACCGATATTTTCTATTTTTTTAACTAAGAGAAACATAATTTTCTGACACTTTGGACATAAAGGAACAAATCATGCCGCAAATCTGTCATACAATGGCCAGTAATTTAAGCACCTTTTTTACCGTTTTTTCTTAAGTTTTTTACTTGATATATTATTGTAATTATTAGCCGATTTAATAAATTTTTTAAACCAAGGAAAAACTAATTTTCCAACACTTTGGACATAAGAATACAAATCATGGCGGAATTCTGGCAAACAATGGCAAGTGATTGAGGAATGTTTTTTATTGCTTTTTTTCAAGTTTTCAACTTGATATAGTTTTCTAATTATTTGACGAGATTATGTTTGTTTTTAATCAAAAAAAACATAATTATTTAACACTTTGGTCATAAGAGAACAAATCGTGGCGCAAATCTGGCAAACAATGACCAAAGTGTGTTGGAAAATTAAGTTTCTCTTGGTTAAAAAAATATAATATATCGGCTAATAATTACATAAATATATAAAGTCAAGAACTTGAGCAAAAACGATAAAAAAGATGCTCAAATTACTGGCCATTGTTAGGCAGATTTGCGCCATGATTTGTTCTCTTATGTCAAAAGTGTTAGAAAATTATGTTTCTCTTGGTTAAAAAAAAATTATATCGGCTTATAATTGCAATAATAGATTAAGTGAAGAACTTAAGAAAAAACGATAAAAAAGATGCTAAAATTACTGGACATTGTTTGCCAGATTTGCACAATGATATATATTCTCATGTCCAATGTGTAAAAAAAATATGTTTATTTTGGTTAAAAAAATTTATTATATTGGCTAATAATTACATAAATATATATAAAGTTACGAATTTGAGAAAAATCGATAAAAACAATGCTTAAATTACTAGCCATAGTTTGCCAGATTTGCGTAATGATTAGTTTTCTTATGATTAATGTGATAGAAAATTATGTTTCTCTTAGTTAAAAAAAAATTATATCGGCTAATAATTACAATAATAGATTAAGTGAAGAACTTAAGAAAAACCGATAAAAAAGATGCTAAAATTACTGGACATTGTTTGCCAGATTTGCGCCATGATATATATTCTTATGTCCAATGTGTAAGAAAATTATGTTTATTTTGGTTAAAAAAATTTATTATATTGGCTAATAATTACATAAATATATATAAAGTTACGAATTTGAGAAAAATCGATAAAAACAATGCTTAAATTACCAGCCATTGTTTGCCAGATTTTTGTAATGATTAGTTTTCTTATGATTAAAGTGATAGAAAATTATGTTTCTCTTGGTTAAAAAAAAATTATATCGGCTAATAATTACAATAATAGATTAAATGAAGAACTTAAGAAATGACGATAAAAAAGGTGCTAAAATTACTGGACATTGTTTGCCAGATTTGCGCCATGATATATATTCTAGGTCGAATGTGTTTTAGAAAATTTTAATTAACTTGGTTAAAAAAATTTATTATATCGGCTAATAATTACATAAATATATATAAAGTCAAGAACTTGATAAAAAACGATAAAAAAGATGCTCAAATTACTGGCCATTGTTAGGCAGATTTGCGCCATGATTTGTTCTCTTATGTCCAAAGTGTTAGAAAATTATGTTTCTCTTGGTTAAAAAAAATATAATATATCGGCTAATAATTATAATAATATATCAAGTAAAGAATTTGAGAAAAATCGATAAAAACAATGCTTAAATTACTAGCCATTGTTTGCCAGATTTGCGCCATGATATATATTCTCATGTCCAATGTGTTTTAGAAAATTTTAATTATCTTGATTAAAAAAATTTATAGAATAGGTTAAATAATTACAAAACTATATCAAATGAAAAACTTGAGAAAAAACGATTAAAATGGTGCTTAAATTCTGGCCATTGTTTGCCAGATTTGCGTCATGATTTGTTCTCTTATGTCCAAAGTGTTAGAAAATTATGTTTATCTTGGTTAAAAAAAGTATAATATATCGGCTAATAATTATATTAATATATCAAGTAAAGAATTTGAGAAAAATCGATAAAAACAATGCTTAAATTACTAGCCATTGTTTGCCAGATTTGCGACATGATTTGTTCCTTTATGTCCAAAGTGTCAAAAAATTATGTTTCTCTTAGTTAAAAAAATATAAAATATCGGTTAAATAATTACAAAACTAGATTAAGTGAAAAACTTGAGAAAAAGCAATAAAAAACATGCCTCAATTATTGGCCATTGTTTGCCTGATTTGCGCCATGATATACATTCTCATGACCAAAGTGTGTTGAAAAATTAAGTTTCTCTTGGTTAAAAAAATATAATTTATCGGCTAATAATTACAATAATATATTAAGTGAAGAACTTGAGAAAAAACGATTAAAAAAACTCTCAAATTAGTAGCCATTGTTTGACAGATTTGCGCCATGATTAGTTCTCGTATATGATCAAAGTGTTAGAAAATTATGTTTCTTTTGTTTAAAAACAAATATAATGTCGGTTAAATAATAAGAAAACTATATCGAGTTAAAAACTTGAAAAAAAGAGATAAAAAACATGCCTCCATCACTTGCCATTGTTTGCCAGATTTGCGCCACGATTAGTTCTCTTATGACCAAAGTGTTAAATAATTATGTTTTTTTTGATTAAAAACAAACATAATCTCGTCAAATAATTAGAAAACTATATCAAGTTGAAAACTTGAGAAAAAGCAATAAAAAACATTCCTCAATCACTTGCCATTGTTTGCCAGAATTCCGCCATGATTTGTATTCTTATGTCCAAAGTGTTGGAAAATTAGTTTTTCCTTGGTTTAAAAAATTTATTAAATCGGCTAATAATTACAATAATATATCAAGTAAAAAACTTAAGAAAAAACGGTAAAAAAGGTGCTTAAATTACTGGCCATTGTTTGACAGATTTGCGGCATGATTTGTTCCTTTATGTCCAAAGTGTCAGAAAATTATGTTTCTCTTAGTTAAAAAAATAGAAAATATCGGTTAAATAATTACAAAACTGGATTAACTGAAAAACTTGAGAAAAAGCAATAAAAAATATGCCTCAATTATTGGCCATTGTTTGCCTGATTTGCGCCATGATATACATTCTCATGACCAAAGTGTGTTGGACAATTAAGTTTCTCTTGGTTAAAAAAATATAATATATCGGCTAATAATTACATAAATATATAAAGTCAAGAACTTGAGCAAAAACGATAAAAAAGATGCTCAAATTACTGGCCATTGTTAGGCAGATTTGCGCCATGATTTGTTCTCTTATGTCAAAAGTGTTAGAAAATTATGTTTCTCTTGGTTAAAAAAAAATTATATCGGCTTATAATTACAATAATAGATTAAGTGAAGAACTTAAGAAAAAAAGATAAAAAAGATGCTAAAATTACTGGACATTGTTTGCCAGATTTGCGCCATGATATATATTCTTATGTCCAATGTGTAAGAAAATGATGTTTATTTTGGTTAAAAAAATTTATTATATTGGCTAATAATTACATAAATATATATAAAGTTACGAATTTGAGAAAAATCGATAAAAACAATGCTTAAATTACCAGCCATTGTTTGCCAGATTTTTGTAATGATTAGTTTTCTTATGATTAAAGTGATAGAAAATTATGTTTCTCTTGGTTAAAAAAAAATTATATCGGCTAATAATTACAATAATAGATTAAGTGAAGAACTTAAGAAAAACCGATAAAAAAGATGCTAAAATTACTGGACATTGTTTGCCAGATTTGCGCCATGATATATATTCTTATGTCCAATGTGTAAGAAAATTATGTTTATTTTGGTTAAAAAAATTTATTATATTGGCTAATAATTACATAAATATATATAAAGTTACGAATTTGAGAAAAATCGATAAAAACAATGCTTAAATTACTAGCCATTGTTTGCCAGATTTGCGTAATGATTAGGTTTTTTATGACCAAAGTGTTAGAAAATTATGTTTCTCTTGGTTAAAAAAATATGTAACATCGGCCTAATTTTTTACAAACAGTATTAAGTTAAAAACTGGAGAAAAAGCAATAAAAAACATACCTGAATTACTGGCCATTATTTGAGAGATATCCGCCATTGTTTGTATTAGAAAGCTTTAATTTTAATTAAAAATGTAATTCTAAAGCTGTTAAGTTTTTCTCAATCTATGTGGTGTAAAAATATCAAGAAATAAGGATTATAAAGATGCCCAAATTATTTAAAACATTGTGCATCTTGACTATGGCATATGAACATTAGCCATGCTTGCGCAGATTTTCGCCATACTTAAAAGTGTGGCTGAAGTCTTTATAGTATTGCTAAACATTTACAAGATTTGCGCCATGATTTGCAAGATTTTAGCCATTGGCGTTTAGTTACGCGGGAAACTAAAAATATAGAAAAAATACAGAAATAAAAGAAGTTTTGCAAACATGAGGTCGAACCAGATGGGGAATTGAGATTTAGATACAGAGTATATATAACACATTTGCATCTCTCTGCAGAGAATCTGTGGCTAAATATGCAGCGCTCGTTACTCAACTAAACCCAACGAGCTACGTATGTAGAATTTCAACATAGAAATTCACACGCACCTGACTATTTAACGAGATTATGCGCCATACATTCATTCGAAACAGGCGTCAAACGGGAAGTATTTCTAAAAATGACGCATGTTCAGGAATTGAAATATTTTTCAAAATAGACAACTATTATCTACATTGCAAACATTTAATTTATTTATTTCGGTCCACACAAAATGAACGACTTAGACATAGCTTACTTTTAAGAAGAATAATAGAAGAGGGGATACTTGTACACCAAAAGAAGAAGTTTGCTGCTCTCTAAATCTAAATTAGATAAATTATTCATTAGTAAAATCGTGGCTGAGTTTCTGTTTCAGCAATTGGTGAAAAATAACTAATTATTATTAAATTATGACTAATTATTATTAGTAAAAAGAAAAACTTAAAAATAGTTAAAATTTGATTAATTGAATTAGTAAACAGAATTTTACTTAAATAATAGTTATTCTGACATAACCTAAAAATGAATTTGATTAAAAAATAGTTATATTCTACTAAATGATTAGTAGAAATTAAACTATTTGAATTAGTGACTGAGTTTTTGCTTTCAAGTTAGTTATTTTTTATTAATTTAGATTTAGAGAGTGTGCCTTAAATTTTTGCTGCCTCGTCAAACTACGTTTGCTAATATAGGGACAGCAAACACAGTTCGACGTGACAGCGAATAATTTACTGTAGCAGCCAATTCGTTTACTGTGTCAGTAAACTCGTTCGCTATTGTAGCAAATATATTTGCTGTGACAACAAATTTTTACTTGCAAACATGAGTTTGCTGTTACCAGTGGCGGCTTTACTTGGGGGCAATTGGGGCGACCGCCTCTCCTGAGAATCTTATATTTGTATAAGAGAGAGAGAGAGATAGCACTATGGTGCTAACTATTTCTATCCTATATATCCAGTGGCGTATTCAGACTTCGTTTCTGGAGGGGGTCATACATGAGAGAGAAACAACACTATAGTGTTGTCTCTCTCTCTCTCCCATGCAAATCCAAGTTAGCTCCAAGGGGGATCATGAACCCCTTGACCCCCCCCCCCTGGATACGCGCATGCATATATCGCCCCTTCCGAACACTTTACCTAAAGCCGCCCCTGGCTGTTACAGCAAATTCATTTCTTTCCGTGTAAGAAGCATTTCGTAAAATGAGGATCTGCAGTTTTTAAGCGCTTATGCTGCAGTATTTATTTAATATTTATTTATTTCTATATGTTCATCCTTTTTGGGTTTTTACATTTCTAAGTCCCATATAGCATTAATTTAAAATGTTATTAATTATTTTGCAATACCTGGAGGATTAAAAAAAATTGGAGAAAATTGTCTGCGTTTGCATCTGGGTTTGTCTCAAATGTCAAATTTATATTGAAAAATGCATAAAAGGTAGAAACTAATATGAGGATCAACTAATAAAGTCCTAAAAAATGTTTTTATGTTGTCACTTACGTAAAAAATAATAATAGTAATTTTCGTAGGAATAAATATTATTTTTTTTTACGCAAGTGACAGAATAAAAGCATTAATTATATGATTTGATAATAAATAACGCGTAATACGAAGAAAAATTCGTTAATTTAATAAAATGGTGAAAACAACCGTTTATATATTAAAATTAATCAAAAAATTATTTAAAGTTGTCATTTTGTCATGACGGCATTTTGTCAAACAGGCCCGGCGGATCATATTTAACCCGGGTGGGTAGTTGACTTAGTGGAGGGGGAAGGGTAGAAGGGGGGGGGGTTACAAAAATGTATATGAGTAAAGAAACTCTTATAGAATATAGAAAACAGGATATGTTAGTAAAAAGTGATGTCTGATTCAGGGTAGGTACTTTACCCACCCGGAAATTTCCAGGTGGGTAGTAGCACCCACCGTACTCACCTTATTTGCCGGGCCTGCTTATAAAAACAAATAAACTAAAAATAAAAAACATTTTTCCGGTTAATCACAAACAAATACACGGAAAAAATATATTCATGAATAAGTACGGAATTTATTCATAAGTTTGGGGCAATAGAGAAAATTTGACGATTCTTAATGAGCTTTTATTAAAGATTAACAAAAATTCAGAAGAAATCCCGAAACAGTAATGTAGAAACTAAAATATGGTTCAGCACTTTATATTTCAGTAAATACTACTGAACCGGTTCCTGACTTTTATACATTAGGAGGCGTGGCCTCACACCCACTGTCTTGTAGCGCACTGCAAGCCGTTGCTCATATATAACGTATATGTAAAGATTTGTAACTGCGTCAGTGGCCTAGTGGATACAGAGTGAGCCTAAAGTGAGGGGTCGCGAGTTCGAATCTTCCAACTTCGGATTTTTCTGTTTCAGATTTTAAAATATTTGATTTAAATCACCAAACTATAGGTAAATCGTATGTTTAAAATCAGACCAAAATAAGTCAAAATATAAATTTTATTTTATCCCACATGCACGAACTCGACGCTGTGCCTCAGCTCAGTCGCGCAGTTAACATGGCAAGCTTCCATAGTCCAGTCAACACGTCGGGAAAAAACGTATTATACGGTAATAACTCGGAAGGTCGATGTTTTTGACTTAAACCCTTTATTTTGGCATACAATTAAAGACCCTAAGTCTTGGCGACCGGGAACCCAGGTCGCATTTTAGGTAAAAAATATGTTACATAAAAGAAAAAGTATATAAAATTTTGAGTTTTTTTTTAAAAAAGATGAACTTAATTGCCCAAATAGTTCCCGAGTTATGTCTTTTCAAAGTTTACTAATTTTTTATCATTTTTGCCCGAAAAAACCTTGTTTTCAAAAAATAATGCCGAACTTTTTTTTACTTAATCGGATGAAAAAAATATGTACATAAAAGTTGTAGTAGACTATATTAGCTTTAAATTCCCGTTTAGAAAATTAAATTCGGCCCACTAGTTACCGAGCTATGACCTCCTAAAGTATACCAGTTTTCACGTTTTTTCACATAGTTGCAAATTTTTTTAGTTCGGATCGATTGCTTTTGTATTTAATTATTGTTAAGTACATAATACAAGTTTGTTTCTATAAATTTTTGCATTATTTGAAAAATTCAAAATGGTGGATCCAATATGGCGGATGATGTTTCTTAAAAATTGTCTTATTTTTGTGAAACTTGGTATCTAGGAGTTTTTGGGGTCGTTGATTACGAATTTGCAATTAGATTTTAAAAATTTAATATGGCAGACGATATTTTTTTTAAAACTGACTTTTGCGGAGCCTTGGTTTCTTAAGTTTTGGAAATATCGATCATAAAAAATATTATCAGCCAAGTCTATTTTACTCTTAACATTACTCGGCACTCACGACGTAGACATGGTAAACATTTAGTTCTTCTTTTTTTTACCTTTTATTTTTAATTTTTTGGGATGGAAAGGAGGCACTGATTAGCAGTAATTGAGAATCCGCCATTTTGAATTAATAAAATCTTTCTGCATATTCATAATCAGCGACACCTAAAACGCCTAGATAATAAGTCTCATGAAACTTAACCAATTTTATATAAGTGTAGTCCGCCATACTAGATCCATTATTTAAAATTTTTGAAAATTTGACTGCAATTCGTAACCAGTGACAACAAAAACCGATACAGAGTCTCACAAAAAAAATAGCGTCTACAATATTGGATCAGCAATTTAGAATTTGTAAAATCTGACTGCGAATTCGTAATCAGCGACATCAAAAACTACTAGATACCAAGTCTCACCAAAGTAATGAAGCTTTAAAAAATATCTCCCGCCATATTGGATCCGCCATATTGAATTTTTAAAATCTAATTGCAAATTCGTAATCAACGACTCCAAAATCTCCTAGATACCAAGTTTCACGAAAATAAACCCATTTTTAAGAAATATGGTCAGCTATATTGAATCCACCATTTTGGATTTTTAAAATGTAACTATGGACTCGTAATCAGCGACCTTAGAAGCCCATAGATTCAATGTCTTATGAAAATCAACAAATTTTTTAAAATTATTGTCTGCCATATTGGATGCACCTTGAAAATTAACAAAATTTTAAATATCGTCCGCCATATTATATCCGACATTTTGAATTTTTGAAATCGAATTGAAAATTCGTAATCAGCGACCCCAAAAACTCTCAAGATACCAAGTGTCACGAAAATTAGCCAATTTTTAAAAAATATCGTCTGCCATATTGGATCCACCATTTTGAATTTTTCAAATAATGCAAAAATTTATAGAAACAAACTTGTATTATGTACTTAACAATAATTAAATACAAAAGCAATCGATCCCAACTAAAAAATTTGCAACCATGTGAAAAAACGTGAAAACTGGTATACTTTAGGAGGTCATAGCTCGGTAACTAGTGACCGAATTTAATTTTCTAAAGTTCGGCATTATTTTTTGAAAACAAGGTTTTTTCGGGCAAAAATGATAAAAAATTAGTAAACTTTGAAAAGACATAACTCGGGAACTATTTGGCCAATTAAGTTCATCTTTTTTTAAAAAACTCAAAATTTTATATACTTTTTCTTTTATGGAACATATTTTTCACGTAAAATGCACAGAAACCCGACAATTGATGAAAACGCGATTTTTTGCACCTTTTTTGAAAAATTTACCCGGGTTCCCGGTCGCCACGCCTGCCGAAAACTTAGGGTCTTCAATTGTATGCCAAAATAAAGGGTTTAAGCCAAAAACATCGACCTTCCGAGTTATTACCGTCTAGAAGTACCTGTTGACTGGACTATCAACCCTTGTAGCTTAATATACTATTTCCATCTAATTTTTAAGAACTTTTTAGGAACTAGTTCATTATTTACCTAAAATAATCCTCCCTTGTCCCAAACTCAAGTACAAAGTTCAGTAATATTTAAGAAATTATTTTTTTCCGTGTAGAAAAGAAGTAATATAAATAATTTACAATTGTAGTCATAATATTAAATAATAATATATGAGCGAATAACTCTCTTTTTTTACACGTACTTAAGCCTAAATTAAAGAAGATATCGATTTGAAATTTTGAGAATCGTTTTCGAAAGTCATAAAGTGTGTCATGAATCTTAGACTTATTAATAATTTTGAAAAACAATTATTATATTATTAACATATTAAATATGGGAGATACGGTAGAATTCTATATTTTAGTCCCAAGATCTGGGACATGTTTTCGGGGTCACTGATTATAAATACAATGTCAAATTGACATTTCGACAGTTATCAAATGAACAGTTAAATTTGCAAAAAAGCAATTTATTTTTATTAAAATGATAGTTAAAGTGTTTTCGGGGACGCTGATTAAGAATATATTGTCAAATTGTCATTTTGACAGTTGACAGTTGACAACTGTCAAATAAAGTATCAATTTGGCCAAAAAGCATTTTTATTTTTATGAAAATGACAGTTAAAGGCTTTACAGGGATCCTAATTGCAAATATATTGTCAAATTGACAATTTGAAAGCTGTCAAATAAAGTGTCAAATTTTGCCAAAAAGCATTTTATTGTAATGAAAATGACAGTAGAAGGGTTTTTTTTGGATCAATGATTACGAATATGATGTCAAATTGACATTTTGACAGTTGACAGCTGTCAAATCAATTGTTAACTCCGACAAAAAGCAATTTTATTTTTATAAAAATGTCAGTTAAAAGATTTTCGGGTTTGCTGATTAGGAATATAATGTCAAATTAAATAGAACTTGATATCAAGTTTCAACTTTGCTAAAAAATGATTCTCTTTTATAAACTATTGTAAAAGTGTTTGCAGGGTCTCTGATAATGAATTTAGAGTCATATCAACATTAAGATGGTTAACAGCTGTCATTGTAACGAAGAGACTTTATCAACTGTTTATATAATTGACAGCTAATTTGACAGCTAGAACCGTCACACAGTGGTTCGAACTGAGAAATTACTGTTCAAAATCATCCACAGCCGTCAATTTTCGACGGATTTAAACTTCTTTTTTTTAAAACACTCAGAATAAAATTTTCTAGAAGATAGCTAAGCCTGATTTTTAATTTTTGTTTTTGTTTTAATATTATTTAAATAAATAAATAAAAAATTTATATGAATGTTTAAATTTTTAATCTCAATTGAACAAAAAAAATTCTTTTAACCATTTTTTAATGGCCATAAGTAAAGAATAATTATTAATAAGGTGTTGAAAATTATTAACAAACAAAAATTATTATTGATAATTTGAATTTATCACTTGGTGAAAATTTTTTCATAAGTAGGATGAATTAATCAATCACTCCAAGTCAATAAAAAACCACTTTTTTTAACGTTTCGACAGTTTATACTGTCCTCTTCAGAGACGAAAAAAACATGTAAATATTAAAATTTATTTAGATGACATTTTCATGTGAAAACGAAAAGTCAATGAGTAAAATTGTTAGACACGTCGAATAACACAGGTCAATTCAAACTGAAATAACGCAGGTCAATTCAAACTGAACAAGGTTTAATTGACCTGTGTTATTCGACGTGTCTAACAATTTTACTCATTGACTTTTCGTTTTCACATGAAAATGTCATCTAAATAAATTTTAATATTGACATGTTTTTTTCGTTTCTGAAGAGGACAGTATAAACTGTCGAAACGTTAAAAAAAGTGGTTTTTTATTGACTTGGAGTGATTGATTAATTCATCCTACTTATGAAAAAATTATTATTATTATAAACAAAAATTTTAAATAATAATTTAGAATAATCAAGTATTGTTAAAAAATGATGAATTTTTTTCCAAAATCAACTGCAAACTCTTTAATATATACTAATAAATTAAAAGTCAATCTTAAGCATACTTAATAAATAATGTTATAAACAATTTAAAGAACTAATAATTTTTCTTCGCTTATATTTTAATAATTATTTAAATATTGTTTTATTAATTTCTTCTGTGATACATAAATTTTTCATTTATTTATTTAAATAATATTAAAATGAAAACAAAATTTTAAAATCGGGCTTAGCTATCTTCTAGAAAATTTTATTCTGAGTGTTTTAAAAAAAAAAATTTTAAGTCCGTCAAAAATTGACGGCTGTGGACGATTTTGAACAGCAATTTCTCAATTCGAACCACTGTGCATCACATTGACAGTGTGACATCACCTTCCATGACAACCTCGTTGCAGACATTTTCATAAACATTTCACTTTTTAGCAAAGTTGACAGTAAATTTGACAGTTGTCAATTAGCACAGTGTCGATTTGACATTATATTTAAAATCAATGACCCCAAAAACCATTTTCTTGTCCTTTTTAGGAAAATTAATTTGTTTTTGGCAAACTTGACAGTTGATTTGACATGTGTCAACTGTCAAAATGTCAATTTAACATTACATTTGTAATTAGCGACCTTGAAAACCCTATAACTGTCTTTTTTTATAAAAATAAATTGTTTTTTTGGCAAAGTGAACAGTTGATTTGACAGCTGCCATCTGTCAAATGTTAATTTGACATCATACTCATAATTAGCGACTCCAAGAACTTTTTTTACTGTCACTCTAATAAAAATAAATTGCTTTTTGGCAAAGTTGACACTTTATTTAACAGCCGTCAACTGTCAAAATGCCAATTTGCCATCAAGTTCGTAATATTACGCGAATATCACATTGATGTAGAGGTAATATAACGATGATATTGAGGTAATATTACAAAATTATTTTACATTAAATATAAGATTTAAAAAAATTTAGGCTCACACGAGTTTCGAACCTATATCTATAAGTAAACGAAGGTGTATGCCTTGTATCTCTCGGGCATCCAGCTCTTGGAATATATTTCAGAAAGTGTTCTTCATGTGTGTTTTTTCACCTTAAAGTCTCTTTGGTAAAATATGAAGAACATTTTCTGAATAAGGCTGAGAGGCAGTGGCGCCCAATCGGCTGGAGCAGGGGGGGCGGCCGCCCCCCCTGGTCGAGGGGTGGGTTTTGTCAGGAGGATGGTAAAAAATATAAATAAAAAATTTTATTTTACGTAACAAAATAATCAGAAAAGTACGGAATTCAAACACCCCATGAACTTACGTACATATGAACTATGGTTAATTTGATTTTAATATAATTGTAAACCTAATATTTCATCCCGTAGCTGTTTTTTAGTTAGAATGTCTTTGAAACATTGGTTTTTAAATTCAAGTATAACCATAAATTATTAAACAATTATATTTTTAATCATTAATAATATGTTCCTATAAAAATTCAAGAGTACCCTATTGAAAATAACAAAATGAACGCACCGCCCAAGAGCCAGAATCTTTTCACTGTTGTTGGTTATTTAAAACTATATAAATATTAAACTAAAATAATTTCAAATTAAAAAATTAAGGAAATTGTAGGGATAATTGTGGGAAATAATTGTAAATTGAATAATTGGATTGAAAATCAAAGAAAATAATTTAAAAGTCAAGAAAATCACTGAAATTTGAAAAATGTAATTGAAATTTAAAGATTATAATTAAAAATTTTAAAAAGTTATTGAAAAAAGGCGAGAATTATTGAATATAAGAGGATATATACTTGAAAACCAAAGAACCGAATTAAAAATTATTAAAATTATTGAACAATTGTATTTAATATTAAAGAAACTTATTGATACCCGAAAAAATGATTGAAAAATGGCGAGAATTTTTGAATAGTAAAGAAAATATATATACTTGGAATTTAAAGAAAATAAATAAGGATTGAAGAAAATATTTGTAGAATTAAACAATTGGATTACAATTTAAAAACTATTTTTTATGATTATGAATAAAATAACTGGAAAAAGCCGAGAATTGTTTGAAAGTGAAAAATTAAATAAAAATCGAAAATGTAATTAAAAATTTAAGAAAATAATTGAAAAATTAAGAATGGAATTGAAATTTTATAAAAAATAATTGAAGAAGACGAAAATTATTAAATATGGTAGGAAATGATGTGAAATTGCAGAACATAATTGAAAATAGAGTAAAATATCGGATTTTTGAAAAAAATAATTGTAAAAAGCATAGAATTATTGAATATGGAAGAAATAATTGACAAATGATAATATTTATTGAATATTGTAAAAAATTAAAAAAGGCCAGGATAATGGACACAATTTAAAAGTAATTAAAAAATTAATGAATAATTAAACAATTTTAATATAAAAATAATTAAAAATAACCGAGAATTATTAAATACTCAAGAAAATAATTAAAAATTGATGCATGGAATTAAGCAATTTAATTCAAATTTAAATGAAATTGAATAGGGGAGACCTACTTGGCGCACTTTTCACTCTTTGTTGATTGGTTCTGCCAATTTTGTGTACATGATAACTATATTGTACAGAAACTTTGCTTAACATCTCAGCTTTGATTTCAAAAAATAAAAGTTCCAAAAAAAGTTGTACTTTTTTTTTTTAGAACAGACTTTTTGGAGAAAACCAAAGTGCGCCAAACAGCCCCGGCCCGGGGCTGCCTAGCGCACTACCCGGGGTTACTTGGCGCATGAATTAAAATGTGTGATTAATAATCAAGCAATATGTTTCATTGTTAAAATAAGTCTGCTAAGGAAATATTATCTTGAAAAAATGTGAATTAATTCAAAATGGAAGGTTCATCTTGTTCAAAAAGTGAAGTTCACGAACCTAAAAACTACAAATATCTGGAAACGTAAAATTATGAGATTATAATAATAATAATAATATATATTAAACACTTCTTTATCTCAAAGGGTTATTCTTGGTACTGATAATAAAATAAAAGTGTTACCACATTGAATTTAATGAATTTTTATTAGTCACTAGATGTAGCTTATAAACTTCTAGCGTTCCGAGCGCGCCAACCAGCCCCGACCCTACTTCGCCAAGTAGCCCCGGAGTGACTATTTATACATTTTCTTCGTTTTTATGAAAACTGCAAATATAAATCAAAAATTTTTAATTGTTTCTTAAAAGCAACTGTTCAGAACACAAAACCTTAATTTTGATTTTTTTCTGATTGCATTTGTAAAAAGATATAACAGAAAAATGAAGGCGTTAAAATTTACTTTTGAGTACCAAAAATTGGTTTTTTGAATTTATAGTCCAGAATAATCAATCAATAATAATGAAATGATGTGTGAAGTTACAGTTTATCAAGTACATTAATTTGACCGAAGAGAAAAATTAATTCGACTTTTCACTTTTGAATAAACTCAAGTGCGTCAACCAGCCCCTGCGCCAAACAGCCCCGGTCTCCCCTAAAGCCAAGAATTATTGAATATTGAAGCAAATAATTTGAAATTGAAGGAAATCACTGAAAATTGAAGAATGGAATTGAAAATTAAAGATTATAATTTCAAGTTCAAAAAATTTATTGAAAAAAGGCGAGAATTATTGAATATAGAAGAAACTGATTGAAAACTGTAAAATCGAATTGAAATTTGAAGCATATAATTAAAAATTGAAAAAAGCAATTGAAAAAAGTTGATAATTATTGATTATTGAAAATTTTATTAAAAATTAAGGTATTTCTCCGATGGGCAGTCCCTCTCAAAAGTTAGTATTTCAGTTAATAGCAATAAGTAATTACAATAATTTATTTCTTGACTTATTATTTACTGTTAATAGTTAATCGGCCGTCGGCCAATAGGTTTTTAATGAAAATATTTCAAAAATGAACAAATGTTGTTAAATTTTTAACATTTTTCAAAGATACCTTTTTTACAAGTCTATCTTTTCTTACCATTTTTTTAAAAATAGTTTAATTTAAATAAATAATAGCTTATTTTCTTCAGAAAAACAAACTCTACAACTTCACCTCATCAGATTTTTGAAAAAGTAGATCGTTTTTTAAATAAAGCAGTTTGTTTATAAATATTTATAAATATGTTTTTAAATAAATTACTATATTTAAAAAATGGTTTAGTTTTTCAAAAATCTGATGAGGTGAAGTTGTAGAGTTTGTTTTTCTGTATAAAATAAGCTATTATTTACTTAAATTAAACCATTTTTAAAAAAATGGTAAGAAAAGATAGACTTGTAAAAAAGGTATCTTTGAAAAATGTTAAAAATTTAACAACATATGTTTAATTTTGAAACATTTTCATTAAAAAACTTTTGGCTGATGGCCGATTAACTATTAACAGTAAATAATAAGTTAAGAAATAAATTATTTTAATTAATAAATGCTATTAACTGAAATACTAACTTTTGACAGTGACTACCCATCAGAGAAATACCTTAAAGAAAAGAATTGAAACTTAAAAACAATTGAAAATTGAAGAAAATAATTTAAAATTTCATTAAAATAATTGTAAATGAAATTTTCAATGAAATTTTCAATGAAATTTGAAGGAAATAATTGATAATTCAAAGAAAAATTAGAAATATAATTAAATATTGAAATAAGTAATTGAAAAATTGAGTTCTGAATTCTTGAATTTAGAAGAAAATAATTGAAAACTGAAGAATGGATTTGAAAATTGAAGAAAATAGTCGTAGAATTAAACAATTGAATTGAAATATTTGAACAATATTTATGGATTGAAAAAAGACAGAAATTACTAAATTTTGAAGAATTAATTGAAAATTAGAAAGAATAATTATAAAATAACGACAATAATTTGATATTAAAGAAAGCAATTGAGATAAATGGAAAATATTTGACAATATTGAAAAAAATTCGATAATTGTTGAGAATATTTGACAATTGAAGAAAAATCGAAAATTGTTGAGTATATTTGACAATTGAAAACAAATTCTAAAACTGTTGAGAATATTAGACACCGGAGCAAGATAATTTAGAAAATTTAAGAATAATTGTATAATTTAAGGAGAATAATTGTAAATTGAAAACTGTTTAAAATTTTATAAAAAATTATAGATTTATTGAATAATGAAATTAAAATTAGAACTGTTACTTATAAATTTAAATTTTGATCAATTCAAAGGCATTTTTAAAAAAGTAGTTGACTCATTATTACTCTCTAAATTTTGAATCAATGAGAATTGAGGCTACAAATCAGTGAAATTTCACTGTCTTAAATGTAGAGAGTATAGATAATTTTATTATGTGAACTTTTTTTTTTTTTTTTTTGCTTGCCAAAATTAGGGTTCATGAAAGGGGGGTGGTATCCTGGAAACGAGTCTGGCCCCCCTGCTAGAAATCCAATGGGCGCCACTGCGTGAGAGGTTCAAGGTGTACACCTTCGTTCACTTATGTTAGATACGTTCGAAACTCGTGTGATTTTAAATTTTTTTAAATATTATATTTAATGTAAAATAGTTTTGAAATGTATCCTCAATATCATCATAATATTACCTCAATATCATCTTGAGGCAGACATTTCAATATCACGTAAATATCACTGTAACATTACCCCGTAATATTACAATATGATATCACTGTGATATTCACATAATATTGCATGCTGCTTGGGGTAATGAGATGTACGTAAAATTAGTAAGTAGTTTTGAACATATTGGTAGAAATAATAAAACGTAAATTTAAATGTAAATTTCACGCCTAGTAACTGCATTTTATTGGAAGATCTAGGTACAACGAAAAAAAGAATATTACAGCAGCACATGTCTCCCATTCGAGCGTGGCTTCCTTGCTTTTTTAGCGGCTGTGCGATTTGCATTGTAAATTTAACTGCAGAAAGCTTTTCTGTTCCTCTTTAGGGATTTTTGCCAGGTAGTGCAAGGCCGTATATGTATGAGTCAACTAAGTAAAACAATGCGGACTTTATGGCCGAATTCTTCGTCGACAGTGTTTCGTGCCGTCGTCGTATTATTAAAGCCTGTCCTATAAGTCTGAGCATGTGAACAATTCGGATACTGCTTTTAAGTTTGGAATTTCCATTCAATGTACTTTTTCTCATCTATCTTCCCCCCCCCCCCTTTAAGATATAATTTTTTAGTAACTTTTCAAAAATAAATTTCAACTTGTGAGTTAAAATTATAGTTTCGTCATTTGAAAAGTAAATTGACCCACTCAGCATTTCATCGCGACAAAGTAACACTGACAAAGTTTTACTTTGGGAATAAGTAATTAATTCGGATAATTCGCAGTTTAAATGAATAGAATTTAAACCAGGAAAGTTCGTTTTAACAATGAGAATTGACTTGGTAATTTGGAATCGTAATTTTTGGCAATTTGGAATTGTAATCAACGCGTTACCTCTGCTAAACTCGGCATGGATCCTGAGCGAGATAATCCTTTTCGTTGAAATTTCCTGCGAAAATGTTGCTCTAATTTAATTCGCGCACATGATTCTGTATTCGTAAACTCGCTAGAGCTTATTTCATTCGTAACAAATGTATCGCAGTACATGTTATAATATTGGCATAATAGGCAGAGTCATTGTGATTTATGAAGCTTCATTTAACCTCGTCATATTTAATAATGACCCAAGTATACTGAAACATCATAATAATCCTTCAAAATTAAATTACACTTCATTTTACTTAATAGCCTCAGTAGATATCAATACTTGGAACATGGTATAAAATAATTTTCATTTTCAGGATTTTAATCATGAAGTATTATGTTTTTAAGTAGTTAGATTTTATGTATAGGTATAAGGTTGCAAGTTCTGCTTTATTAAAATTGGAAATAAAAATCATTAAATCGTTTCTTTACGAGAACCGCTTTTCGCACAACATTTTTCCTTTCGTTCATCCATATCGCTTTTATCACTAGTACAAGTGCGACTTGTGCAATTTTTTTCAATTTCTGGTTTTTTGTAGAAACAAGACCCATTGCAATTACATTGAGAGCGAGCTATTCGAATTAAATGCAAATCTCCAACGTCCGTAAATGTGTACCCTGTTCCGTCTCCAATTTCAAGAAGTTCCTCGCAATCATTGATATTACGAAAAAAGAAATTTGTATTATTCCTTCGTAAGATTCTATCTGGTAAAATATTCTCCATTCTAGATTTTTCAAATTCTAAATTTTCAACCAGTTTTGTGAGTTCCTGTTACAGCAAAATAATAATTATGAAAAATAAAAGTTAATATTTCTATGAAATGTTGTATGCAGATTAACATCACTGTCCCAATTTCCGTTCACTCTTGTATATTTTTGGCTGTATTTCAATATAAATTGAGTTTTATTTTTACTTTCAATAAGAGAAAAAGCATAACAATGTGTGAGTTCAGGAAATTTTGGGACTTTTTCGGAGCACGTTTACACATTGAAATGAAAGTTTGTGGCTTTGTTTTTAAGGATGAGTGTCTACTGGTAGAAGAAGTTAGTAACATTAGCAGATTTAATAAAATCAAAAATATGCACATGTTTGAAGCTTCATAACCAAAAACTAATTGCAGGAATCAAATTTCGAGTAAAAAGCCAATTTTACGGGACGGTCGTTAAAGAAAATCCAAAAAATGCGATACATTTTGCACGTCTAGGTTTGAATCATTATATGTATAACAAAAAAAGTAATTAAAAAAAAATTTTGTTTGAAACATTGAAATGAAAGAACTCAAAAATTATCTTTTAGCATAAAGAAAAAAAATTGATTTTTTCCGCATTAGGTCCCTTCTCTCGTGGAGCGTCACATATACATTTATATAATCACAACTTAATGCTTTAAAATCAAGAGTTTAATGTGGTCAAAAATTGGGACATTCACGCCCTGGCGGTTTGAAAAAAGAGAAAATCAGATAAAGTTAACCGTGTTAGTCAGCGTTCGTTCGAATTTATCTCAAATGTCAAATTTATGTTGAAAAATATAAAAAATGAAAAAACTGATCTCAGGAGCAACTGATAAAGTTCTAATAAATGTTTTTATGTTGTCATTTACCTAATAAATAATAATAGCAATTTCCATGAAAATCTAATCTCATTGTTCCTAGCATGTCATGTTAGATTTTCGTAGAAATTATTTTATTGTTTAAATGTAAGTGACAACAAGAAAACCTTCAATAGGACGTTGTAAGTTAATCGTAAAATCGCAGTTTTCTGCATTCTTTATTTATATTTATATATATCTATATCTATATATATATATATATATATATATATATATATATATATATATATATATATATAGGGGAAAAGCGGCGAATTCGGCACAATATCATTTATAGAAAGAAGCAAATTTTAGAAAACAGGTTAAAGTAGAAATAAAAGCAGCATATAAATAAAGTATTTTAAATAATAATTCATAAATCTTTAATTAATTACTTACTTAAAAGTGTTAATACTTAAATGTACGATTCATTATAAAAACTTAATAAATTTCAAGTAAAAAAGGATTCTTTGTATAGGATGTCCAATTATTTTTAAAAAAAATAAGATATAAATATGAAAAATATGTTGCAGAAATGAAGATGTTTTGTTAAAAAAATATTAAATTAATTATAGTTTATGTATTTTTATGTTTGATAACAACAGCTTTAAGAGTACCTAAATTAGATGATAAATGCATCATAACCTTATTTCGATCATTTACAAACGTCATGTGTGAATGTTTTTCTACTACAAAACTCATGTAAAAATATAAAACACTCTTTTTTTAAATGTAAATCTGAAGTTGCTTTCGTAAAAAATATCTATAATAATAATCCGCAAGATTCATTTATTCTTTCATTCATTCTTGTCTGTCCGCACCTGAAGTTTGTCACTTAGATATTTTTTTGTTTTAAATCAGTTACGTTTCTTTAAATTAAGAATAAAGTCTACTTTCATAAGAATTAATTTAACTGCATTGACGGAAACTAAATTAATTAAAATATAGGTAGTTTACCCGAAAATATTGAACTGAAATTACCATACACTAAAATCTTTAGTAAATTAAAATTTAATTCTATCAATATATATTAACTTGAAATGTTCTTGTGATTAAATTAATTAATATTTAGATCACTGGAAATTGAAATCATTAAAATTTTGGAATAATTATTTTTAATAAAAATCTAAATTAGTAATTAAGAATCAATATAATATTTAAGTTTAAATTTTTTGAAGTTTGAATTCATCTATATTTTTATTGGTTATTAGGCTTTAAATTATCTAAATCTTAATCAATCCTTGCGTTTTAGTATTCTGATTATTAATAACTACACATTAAAACGTTTCACTTTTTTTTTTTTTGTAAATATAAATTTCACTTAATTTCAAATTCCATTAGGCCGAATTTTCATTTATTCAAATTATAGTCTTAATTATTATTTTCAAAATTTGGACTGATTAAAGCTTTAATGTACAATGAAATTTATTTGTATATTTAGAAGTTTTTATATACCTAATGGTTAATGTTTAAAATAATTTCAAAATGCATTATTAGATTTTGAAAATATGTAAAGTTTATAATAGTTCAGATTTGTATTAATTAAAATGTTTATAATTAAAATTTAAAGAATTAAAAGTTTCAAATACCTAACTGAAGTTTATTAATATTAAAATATGAGTAACTTTAATTCCTATACGAATTAAAGTTTAAATCAATTTAAAATCGTATAAATAAAATAAGTACACTCGAATCTCTCCATAACGACCTTCCGTATAACGAACGTTCTCTTTAACGAGCTCTGATTGATTCGAGTGTATAATACATATAATAAATAAGTTTATATATGTTAGTTTGTATAATGTAGGAGATTAAAATAATTAGGAATTTGAGTCAACATTTCGTTGAAACTGTTTTAAGTTTGGAACTAATTTTAATTTGAAAAAATTAAAACTTGACTTGTTAAAACTTTTGAAGAATAGAAATAATCCTCAATAGAAGTTTGGAACGATTGAAGTTCGTATAAATTATAGAAGTTTAAATACATTTTGTTCAAAAAACTATTCTTTCAACAAAAATATTTCAACTTTTTGTAATGTATCTACGCTATTTTCTCCTTTTATTTATTTATTTTTATTATTTTTTCTTTTTTAAATATAAAATTAAAAAATTCGTGCTCTTTTAAAATATTTTTTAATATACTTTTACTTATTTGTCTATTTCTTGTAGTCAGCAGCGATTTTAATTTTCATAGAATGAAAGTTACATTTATCTGAAATATTAAGTTTATTTGAATAACAAATTTCATTAAATTATTATTAATCTTATTAATTTGTACTTGGAAAAATTTATAGTTATAAATGACCAGAAACAATTCAATGCTTTTCGCGCGTCTATACGCGTATATATGTTGCTATAATTTTTAATAGTTTTCAATATACAATTATTCTCTGTAAAATTTTTAATCATTCTTTAATTCTTTAATTTTTTTAGATATTTTATTCTGTTGTCGATTATTCTCGACATATTAAAAAATTTTCTTTTGATTGTCAATTATTTTACTCATTTCTAAATTATTTTCTTTAATATTTAATTCATTTTGTAAATTTCCTTTCAATAATCAATTATTTTTTTGAAATTTCAATACAATTCTTCAATTTCAATTTATTTTCTACAATTTTATCAATAATTTTCATCAGTTTTTAATTGACAATTTATTATTCTCCTTCAATTTTACGATTATTTATTAATTTAAAAAAAAATTTCTAATGCAGATTATTTTCACCATTCTTTGATTTTTTTTCAATTATTGTTAATTTTTTGTTTAATAGTTAATTATTTTCGTCATTTTGTAATTTTATTTTATTATTTACGTATCAATTAGTTTCTTAATATTTCCATTTTATTCTTTAATTTTCAATTTATCCCTTTAGTTTTTAATTATTTTCTTCAATTCTCAAATATTTTCTTTTATTTTCAATTATTTTGATCGATTTTCCATTAATTCCTCAATATTCAATAATTCTCGGATTTTTTCAATTACTTTTTTCACTCATCAAAATAGTTTTAAAATTTAAAATCTGTTGTTATTATTATTTATTATTATTATGGCCTTTTTCTATTATTATTTTATGATTAAATTTCTTTCATTTTAAATTTAATAGTTCAATTATCTTCTTTAATTTTTAATTTTTAATTCCATTCTTTAATTTTTAAGTATATTCCAAATATTTAAATCAATTCTTCAATTTTTAATAATTTTTTCCAGATTTAATTATTTTTTTCTATTTTTATTCCAGTTGTTAAATGTGCAATTATTTCCAACAATTCTTCCTTCAATTTTCTTAATTTTTCAATTTGCAGTTATTTTTTTTTTTTTTTAATATTTTTTGTTTAATTTTTTCAATTTTTTTTCATTTGTCTATTAATCTAGTCATTTTTCGAACTTTGTTTTCAATTGACAGTTATTTTTATCAATTTTTAAATTATTTTCGTCATTTTTCAACTATTTCTTTGAATTAATAATTATTTTCCGCAATTTTCAATTATTTTCTACAATTTTTTCAATGTTCAATTATTATCTTAAAATTTTATAATTATTCTTTGATGTTTTAAATTATTTTGTTTGTTTGTATATTAATATAGACATTTTTTTAATTTTGTTTTAATTGTTGAATATTTTCGTCATTTTGTAATTTTAGTTCCAGTTTTTTTAAATTTTAATTTAATTTTTCAATTTTCAATTTATTTTCTCAACTTTTTAGTATTTTTTTCAATTTCAATTAGTTTTTTCGATTTCCAATCCAGTCGTTTAATTTGCAATTATTTCGAACAGTTATTCCTATAATTTTTCAAGTGATAAATTCATACTACTATTAAATATCCAATTTCAGTTGTGCGCCACATTAGCCAACATGGTCGGGTAACTTGACTCAGGTGTACTTTTTTTAACGTATAAGTAACACTCTTAATTATTATTTAATAAAATTTTTGCTATACAAAAAGTTAGTCGAAATATTGAATTAATGATTTTTACTTATTTCAACTAGAATGATATAAATATTCTCATATTAATGAAGCATTTTTAT
Organism: Ganaspis brasiliensis; assembly: GCA_037103525.1. Lineage (NCBI taxonomy): Eukaryota > Metazoa > Arthropoda > Insecta > Hymenoptera > Figitidae > Ganaspis > Ganaspis brasiliensis. The sequence continues at coordinate 5,334,575 of JAZKLR010000145.1, read as the reverse complement.
TATGTGCATTATATTATCCGCTTCTCCCCTAATTTTTGCATTTGAGCCAAATGCACCTAAGTGCGGTCAATGTTGGCCGAGTTTTTTTTTTCTAATCCGACAGAACGCTCGACATTATTGAAGAATTATGCTAAAAAAATTATCTCTTAAAATCTTTAATTATAGAAAATAATTATAAGAAATAAAAGAATATATAGAAGAAATAAGAATAGGAAAGAAAATAGAAGAATATTTTTGAAAAAGTTTTAAAAACCTCAGTCTCTTTGCTTGCCGGATCATGTTCTTTCGATTTTTTCGTCAATTTAGCTTCCACATATCTATTATTCAATTCTAGATATTTGTTATAAACTCCAGTTGTAAGATCTGGATAACCATACGCCCCAGCTACTTGAGTGTTTCCATCTTTTCCCGAAGAAGCTCCTCCAAGAAACCAAACAACGTATTCATTTAAAATTGGATACTGCATACATCTTAGATACCAGTACATTGAAAAGTATAAAGCAAATTCTTGATTTGGACCACCTCGTCCTTGAGGATCAGCAACATTCACTAAAGCTCGTCCTCCCAGCAAAAGATACAAACCCAAACCCCATTTTTCCTTTGAAGGAAAAATGTCCTTTACTTTTTCTTCAGAAAGAGGAAGTATTGTACTGCTGATCATAGATTTATAGAATTCCAATTTTGAGATCTTTCCTTCAACAGCTAGAATCATCAAAGATGCAAATTTGACATACTCTCGACTCATCTTTTGGACTGAACCCATACGAGAAGAACCCACTTTGACTGGAACGTATCCCAATTTGAAAGCAGCCTTTGCCATACCATTCACAGCATCTGTGATCCCTGCTATGATGTGATAATCGACAAATGCAAATTTCCCGTTGGCATTCACCATCTTCTTTGTCACAGGTGGAGAAACTTCTTCGAATACTTTTCTCATTGAGGATGATAAATTCGAGTGGAGCTGATACTTATGCAAAATTGCATTTACTTCATCGTTCCATGATTCATTTACAGTTGGAGCTCCAGCTATTTCGTTGATATTGTCTCCAGGAACGTCCGACATAATTATGGTAATTACCTTCGCTGGAAATGCTACTTTTGCAAGCCCGCCTCCTAAAGTGATACTTTTATTTAATTTATTTCTTTAGAAAAGATAAAATTCATTTTGGATATTTCATTTGACAATTTATAGTAGAAATTTATCAACAAAATTTAAGAAAAAATGTATATTAGGGGGGTTGTTAAAAATTACATTTTGGAATTTAATCCATTTCCGTCCCTCATTTTGTCATAAATCGAAAAAAATAGTAACGTTTTTTTTCAATTAATATTTAGTGCTGCCTGAAGGCTATTGAAATTGTTCATGTATTTTGCATAGAAAAAACACGTTTTTTCCTCAATTTCCTGTAAAATTGCTGAAAATCAATATTTTTTTACCGGACTATTCTGTTTCTCTTTATAAATGCTCAAAGAATAACATACAATTATGTACAAACGAATCTTGCTAAGGACCCAAAAATTGACCAAAAGAAAACCAAAATAGGTTAGGTTTTATTGGCAAAAAATATTAATTCTAAAAAAAAACGAAAAATTTACCATTCCTGATTATGATTTCTATTGTTTTTAAGGTCGCTGATTACAAATCTGTAGTCAGATTTTAAAAATTCAAAATAACGGATCTAATATGGAAGACACGAAATTAAAAAAAAAAAACCTTCGAGCCCGTAAAAGGGAGAATAAACAATTTACTTTTATTAAAATTAAAGTTGAACCTCAAAGAAGTTTTTTTTTTTCTATAGACTTTTTAAGTTGATATGAATTGTACCATTTAAGAAATTTAATACCCTATTTTTATTGTCAAGATATTAAAGTAAATTTTTAGATATCAAAAAATCGAAACTGAACATTTTCATACACAATACTTCCTATATGAGAAAGCAAAATAAATAAATAAAAGATAAAGCAATAAACTCTCTTCTATAAAAAATTAAAGAAAATATCCAATTAGTTAACACTTGTTAATTGAAACAAAACCCTGGATAATTGATTTGTCAATTTTTAATACAGGACACTATCTATACGTATTGTAAAACAATGTCCTTTCTTTAAGATCATAAATATCAAAAACCTCTTATCTGAGAGAGTTTCTTTCTTATGATATTAATTTCCTCTTTAGTGGCTTTGGCGTTTTTCATCTTCTCCAAGAAAAGAATCTTCTCTTTAACACCAATATTGCCCCTTGGCAAACAGAGAAGATCATCTGTTCCAGCAGAAAGAATAACCACAAGAATATCCTTTTTCTTCAGTTTCTTACAATACTCCAATATCTTTTTATTGGCCTCTAATGTTTTTTCATTCGGTTGACCTTTAGCACCCACTTCAAAGTATGTTATCACTGTGTCAAGTTTAGGAAACCAAGATTGATAATTCCACATTTTCGAAATTGTTTTTTCAGGAACCACTAAAAATCCTTTTTTTATGTGGTTCCCGACAACTTTCTCAAAAGAAGCTCCAAGCATTACAGATTCCTTCCCCCAGCCCACCATGTGGATATTATTTTTCAATTTGTATTTTACACCATTAATCGTCAATCTATCCTTTCCGTCAAACTTTATTTTTTCCGAAATGATTTCTGTTGCTTTCACACTTTCAATTCCTGATTCTATGATTTCTTTCATTTCCGCGCGAATCTGCAGATTTTAATATTTAATATATTTTTTTTGTGTTTTGTAATATTACATAAACTAATAATAATAGTAAATAAGTAAATAAATAATAGTGCAATAATTGCTGTAAAATTAGTAAATTACATTAGTTACAAAATATAAAAACAAATTCTATTTCACATTCGTATGTGGATTTATAGGGATAATAAAAACTACGCATATGCAAAAAAAGTGGATAAATGAAATTACAGTACTTGAGTCATTTGCTTTTCACTGGAAGATTTCTTTTGATTTCTGAGTTCCTTTTCTTGTTCTTTCGCCTTCTTTTTCAAATCTGAATTCTTTACAATCAGTCTTCCTCGAAGTTTCTCCTCCAAGTCACGTTTCACCTCAAGCAGCCTTTCCTCTTTCTTTTTGCTGATTGCATTTAACCTCTCAGACTTCTTCGCTTCTTCGTCGGTATCGATTTTTTTTCTTTTAGAGGGCTTTGATTTATTGTGCTTTTCTTGTAATTTTTGTGCCATTTTACCAATTTTTATGCTGTATTGACGAAAATTTTGAATTTACATTTTGAAATTATACTGAATATCTTGACAGCTTTGTTGATATTTTGAAACTTGTATGATTTTAGTGACTTGTTACTAACTTCTATATATGTATCTTCCTTTTAATGAAAATTTTAACCTCATCATAAACAGCCAGTGAGAATTCTTCAATCAATTTAACGTCAAATTGTTTTTTTTCTTTTTACTAGAAATCATACCTTGAATTACACTAGACATCACAGATCATTATTATTAACAATTTTTGTCAACTATTTAAAATTTAATCTTCTTTTTTAAATTGACAAAAATTATAATTTATTCACACTTCAATTAATTAGAATTTTAACTGATTAAAAATTCAAGTTTTCAGAAAACTAAATTTGAATTGATCACAAACTTTCTTCCATTTCTAATTACTCTATTAAAAAAAATTAAAAATTAATTTTAAATCCAAATTATCCAAGCTTTAAGAAAACTAAATTTGAATTGGTTACAAAAATATTACTGTTTTAAATAATTCTTTTTTAGTTTTTAATTCTTTTTATAATTTTTAAACTATTTTCTTTAATTATCAATTATTTTAAATATTTTTCAATTAACTTCCAATTTTTAATTATTTTCAGAAAATGTTAATAATATTGTTTAATTTTTGCAATTATTTTCATAAATTTCACTTTTTTTCAAATTATGTTCAGAATCGTCAATTGTTCAAAAAACTTTTTCAATACTCAATTATTTTTATTATTTTTTATTTAGCTTCGTCAATTTTTCTTACTTTCATTGTTTTTCAGTTAGGTCATTTCTCCAATTATGTCAATTTTTTTCTGCAAATTTCAATTATCTTCTTCAATATTTTCAATTATTGTCTTTTACATTAATCTTTTTCACTTTTCATTATTAAAAATATACTGTTTTATTGCTTCAATTATTTTTAAAAAAATTTTAAAAATGATTATTGAAACAATATCAATCGTATTTTTTAATTATTTCAATTATTTTCTTTAATTTTCAATTATCTTCTTCAATTCCCTTAATGATTTATTTATTTTCCTCAGTTTTCAATTATTTTCTTTAATTTTCAATATTTTTACTAAATTCGCCAATTAATTTCTTAATCTATTACTAATTAATTTTGCCAATTAAATAATAATAATCTCCGTAAACTCCTGAAGTTAGTTACTTTTTATATTTATTCATTTTTTTCTGTCCACGTTTTAAAGTCTGAAGTGAAGTTAGTCTTAGTCCCTGTTATTTTATTGATTTTGACTCTCTTTATCAGGAAATATTTTGAAATTTGAATTAAAAGAATAAGGTAACCTTTTTCGTTAGTGTCGTGTTTTACTGGTTTTTAATTGTCATTTGTGTAAAAAAAAGTTTCGAAAAATGCTTTAAAAATTTATTATGGTTTTTAAAGAAGTTTAAAATATACATATACACATGCAATTAATTTCATAAATTTTCAATTATTATCTCAAAAGATTATTGTCAATTTTCCATTATATAACGATTTTTTAATTATTGTCTATTGATTAAAAATAAATTCTTCAATTTTTCTTAATTTTTATCAATTTATAATTATATTCATTATTTTGGCATTACTTTTAAAAATTGCAATTATTTATCCGATATTGCAATTATTTTCATCAATTTTCGTTATTTCTGCGATTTTTTTAATTATTCTCTTTAATTAAAATTTTTTAAGTAATTTTGTAATAATTATTTTTTTTAAACATATATTCTTTTTGTCAGTTATTTCGCTCAAATATTATTGAATGTTTTCAATTTTTCATATTATTTAAATTATTTTCATCATAATTCAATTTTCTTTCTCAATCTTAAATTATTTTCAGCATATTTCAATTATTTTTGTCAATTTTTAATTAATTTTATCATTTTCCAATTATTTTTCTCGATAGTTAATTATTATTCTCATTTTCTAAAATTATTTTCTAAGATTTTTAAGAATTTTTCTGAATTTTTAATTGTTTTCTTTAATTCTTAATTACTTTCATTTGTTCTCATAATTTCAAAATTTGTTTATTAATTATAGTAAATTCCAATTAATTTTAGCTTATTTCTTCAATTCTTTTCTCCAATTTTTAGTTATTTTTTTTTAAATTGAATTCTAAGATCTTCATGTATTTTTTTTTCAAATTTCAACTATTTTTTCTTTATTTATTTAAATAATTTAAATTTATCATATTTGGATTATTTTCGGCAAGTTATAAAATTTAAAAATATTTCTCAATTATTTTCCAAAATTTATTTCCTTCAATTTTCAATTCTTTACATTTGTTTCATAATTAAAAATATTTGTAACTATTTATCTGACTTTTCAATTATTTCATTATTTATATTATGTTTTATATTATTTTCTTCAAAGTTTTTACTTATTTCTCTTTAATTAAAATTTGTTCTGTTTAATTTTAAATTATGTTTATCTTTTTTCATTCATTTTCTCTAATTTTTAATTATTTTCTTTTATTTCAATGAATTTCTGAAAGTTCTAAGTATTTTTCTCAAATTTTGTTTAACTTTCCTTTATTTAAAATATTTTATGTAATTTGTTTAATTATTTTCATAAAATTTAATTTATGTATCTCAATTTTTAACCATGTTTTTTCAATTATTTTCCTTAATTTTTCATTATTCAATTTTGTTTTAATTTACCTTTAAAATTCTCAAGTATTTTTCTCAAATTTAAATTATTTTCTTTATGTTTAAAACTATTTTATGATTGTTTAAATTACTTTCCCCAATTTTTAATTGATTTCATTTTTTTTTCAATTAATTTGCAAAATTTGCAATTTTTTTGTTTATTTTCAATTACTTTTTGCAATTTTTTTTTAATTCTAAAATGTTATAAATTTTTTCCTAAATAAATATTTATTTTATTTATAATAATTGATTTTTAAATATTATATTTAAAATATTTATTCCTTCTTATTAGTTAATTATTATTTACCGATTTGTTATATTTATTATTGTATTTTATAATTTCTTAAATGTATGAAAAACTAATCGCGCGCTGGCGCGCGTTTTATTTTGCTAGTTTTCAATATAATTGTATTTTTTAAATTTAAATTAATTTTTCAAATTTGAGTTATATTTTCTAAATTTAAAAATTTTATGTCTCAATTTTGAATGATACTCCCTTCAAATTTGTCAACTTTTTTTTAATATTAAATTTTTATTTACCAATTTATTAATGCCTTTAATTTTCTATTTTGATGGTCATTTTTTTATTATTTTCTTCAAATTGCAATTTTAATCTTCAATTTTTTTAATTATTTAAAATACTTTAAATTTATTTTCTTGAAATGGCAATTTTATTTTTTAATTTTTAGATCATTTTCTCGATTTTTCAGTGAATCTCTTTAATTTTTTTTTATTAAATTTTTCATTTTTTTCATTATTTTTCAATCATTTTCTTTGATTTATTACATTTTTCAATATTTCAGTAAATTTCTTCAATGCATAATTATTTTTAACCTGTTTTCATTAAATTCGTGTTTTTAAACTTCCTTTTTCTTCCTTTAATTAATTTTTTTCAAATTATTTAATTGTTTTTTTGCAAATTTTAACTATTTATCTTTTCTTTTTTTAATATTTTTATTTTTGCAATCATAACAAGCCCAAGAAAAACCCCATTAATGGGCGCTACAAAAATTTATAAAAAATTGCTTTAAAATTTGTTATTTCCTTTCTTGAAATGTCAATTGTATTTTAAATACTTTTCGACGATTTTCTTTAATTGTTGTAATTGTTTCTCGCAAATACAGCTTTTTTAATCAATTTTTACATATAATATTCATAGCAAACAAACAATTATAAAATTATAATGAAAATAAAAATTATATAGTAAATAAAATAACAGATTATTTCAAATAAATAAAATCATTATAAACAGAAAGTTATAATTATATAAAAATATATATCGTCTGAGTTAAGTAAAAATGGTAAAAATAAAATTTTATAAATTTTTTGGACTTTATAATATATAGAAAATCGGTTTATTATAACTAAACAATGTATAATTATAATTTCGAGTAAATGACATGTATAAAAATCATAAATTGTTAAGAATTAAGAAAAATGTGTAAAAATTCCTATTTTAGTCATTGTGGCGCCATCTATCCAAAACGAGAGGAACTACAACAGGCTTCTTAGTTCATCAGTTTCCAGAAAGAGGCGGTAGGTCTCAAATTATGACGTCATTTGCAATGGAAGTGTTGAGTGTTGACCGTGTTTGGTAACATTTGATTGCTCCGATTGCTCTCTCAATTTTCTCTCAAAATAATCAGTATTACGAGCAAGATTGTGTTGTGTTAATTAATAGTCATTCAAAATGTCTCAAATATCTTTGACGGAGCAACCACATCTGCAGCAAATTGATCTTACTAAATTAACTCTGCAGCAACTCACCTTACTAAAACAGCAATTGGACCAAGAACTTACTGTGTTTCAGGATTCATTACAAACTCTAAAAATTGCTCAAAGTAAATTCCAAGAGTCTGGTATATGTCTGGATAAAATTACTCCCGAAACTAAAGGTACATATTTCTATATTTTCTTTTAAATTCTATCCTAATTGACTTGTCACTTTGAGGTTATGTTGTCAAGTTTATGATTTCAAGAATTATTCCTGTTTATTAGTGAAATTCATTAAAATTGATAACTTTTAACTTTTTAGGTATGATTCACTGGATGAGTGGAATACGATAATTATAAAAATAAACATGGTTTTTATACTTTTTATTAATCAATTTGTAATTCGTGTGGTCACATGGTAATGCATTCGATTTGTCAGGAGGATGTGAATTAAAATATAGTTTGGAATGATTTCCAAATAAGATTCAAATCATGATTGACACCCGATTTAATGACCATAAACAATTTGTTTAAATACTGTTCAAGCTACTCTTACGAATGAATTTCAACACGAATTAAACCGGCTTATAATTTTAGAGATTCAATTACTTTTTGTCTCGTTATGTGCAGAATTTTTAAAGGTTAAAAATCATAAAATTTACATTATAAAATCATTTAATTTAAATCATTGCAGCTGTAATATAATAAAAGTAAAATTTTCAAATGTTTCTTTCTAAATATTAAAAACTTAAAAACATCAGAAAATTTATTTAACAATTTTATAAATCTCAATGAAAAAGTGATGTATTAAAAAAGGCCCGAAACTCTTAAGGAATAAGAAATAATGCAAAATAGAGAAAACATTTAATCAAGACTAAACAAAATTCTAAATAAATGAAAAAAATAACAACAAAATTCATATTCTTATGAACTCAAAAATAAGAAAATTGAGGAAAAGCTACAAAAAAAACTGTAAAAATGTAGAGACAATTTTACCGAATGAGAAAAATTATCGATTATATTAAAAAAAAATATATATACAAAGATTTTAAAAACTACACAAGAATGAAAAAATGATAATTGTTGCTAAAGAGAACAAAAATTTAAATTAGAGAAATTGGGAAATTATTTTCAAAATTAAAACCAATAAGTATGTTTTTGGAGACCTTAAAATAATGAATATTAAAAAGAAAAAAATATAAACTTTTTAAAAATAGGAAGAAATTTCTATGCAATAGTAAATAATGGTAAAATGAAAAAAATTTGTATAACTAAGATTAATTAAAATTTAAAAAAATTATGAAAAAACAAAGAATGAATTAAAAGGAAGAAAGTGGATAACAGTTTTTGTAAAAATCTACCAAAATCATAAGAATTTAAAAATGTTATGAAAAATTAAGTAAGTTTGCAAAAAAATAGACAAAATGGGAAAATAAATTCAATAATTTTACAAAACAATAAGAGAATCTAAAAGAAATCAAAAAATTAAAGCCGTGTTCGAAAAATTGTTTATATCAAAATATAAAAAATAGAAAAGTTACAGGGTGGCCGTTGGTTAGGGAAAAACTGGAAATCAGGGAAAAGTCAGGGATTTGACAAAAAAATCTTTAAAAGGCAGGGAATTGTTTCTTAAAGGAACTACAATTAAAAATGTTTGATTTTATTACTTCAAATTCCAAATAAGCAAAGAAAGATTTTAAAAATCTGTAAAATTGGTGGTCAGAGAATTTTTTTTTTACTTTTTACATTTTTTTACAGTTTTTCAGATTTTAAGAAAAACACATTTTTTAACTTTCTTCCTATTTATTTCATTTTCTTGTTTTGCAATTTTCTTAGTCCGTTCTAGCATTTTAATTAATTCTTTAGTTTTTCTTATCATTTTTCTATTACTTAGAAATGTTTTTCCTTTTAATTTGTTTAGTTTTTATCTCATAATTACGAATTTTGGAATTATTTATTCGATGCTTTTATTTACAGTTTTTAAATTTCCTATTTTTTTACTTTTTTGAAGACTTAGTTTTTTATGTATATATTTATATATTTGTATATTTTTAAAATCTCTCTTCTATTTCATAGATTTTTTTAAACTTTCCAAATTTTATTCATTCTTATTTTCCTCAATTCTTTGTAAAATAATTCTCTAATTTTTCTAATTTACAATTTTTTAAATTATTTTATTAATTTTATGAATTTAAAAAAATGGCCGTAAATAGTTCAATTTTTTGAAAAGAGTTTCTACACTTTTATATTTTTATATGTCACTGTTTCATTCTTGCGTTGTCTTTTCAGGGTGGCCATGTGTCAGTAAAGTCAGAGAAATGACAGAGAAAACAATTTTTGTCAGTTAACTCAGGGATATGATAGCAGGGTGGCCACAGTGTCAGGAAAATGACAGGAAAAAAAAATGTTTGTCAGGGAAAATTTCTCTCTTAAATTTAAAACAGTCAAATTTCATCTAGACAAGAATTGAACGGTTCTATATTTATTTAAAGTCGTTTATTATAAAACTAATTCTACTTTTAAGCAGGGCTGTTATTGATTTAAGTAAAAAAAACTTTACAATTCTCTAGATGTCTAATACTGCATGTAAAACATCGCAAATTATAAATAAAACTCGCAAATTTTTGGGTAAATCTTGAAAATTTCAATATTCATTATTTTGTTCTTTATAAAATTACAAATTTTTGGAATAAAGATATCGAACTATAGTATTCAATTTTTATATCTTTAAATCACTATAATTTAAATAAATTCCAAACGTCAATTAACTCATATTCCAATTTGTTCCAAATTTTAACTAATTCAAAATTAAATGCATATTAGTTCATGCAAAATAATGAAATAATATTAATTATTTTCCATATTCTTAATAATCCTTTTTTTACTTCTTACAATATTTTTAAGAAATATTACTTTTTTGAAACTGTTTAATTTTTATCTAACAATTTCTTATTTTTACAAAATTTTAAGATTTTTTCACCTTTTACTTTTGATATTTTTCTTTGTAGTTGTCATTTTACTTTAGGAGTTTCTTTAATTTTCTCCTATTTATGCAAATTATTTAATATTATTTTACACAATTTTGTTATAATAACTATAAAAAGATTAACTAATTGTTATAATCACTAAACTTTTTATTTCGTTAATTTTCATAATTATTTACTTTTTTTTTAAAATAAATACGTTTAATTTTTTGTATATTTATTTAATTTATTTTCACATTTTGTCTATTTTTCCGAGATTTTTTGCAAACATACTTATTCTTTCAAAAAAAATTTTAGATTTTCTATATTTTTCTAAATTTATTGTTGAACTGGTATTAAGTGTAATATTATTAAAATATTTTTGGTTTAATTTCCTTAAACTTTTTTATTTTTAAAGGTGAAATTTTTGTGAACCTTTTGTTTATCTTAATACATACATTTTTAAATTTTATTTTTATTCTAATTTTTTAGTAGATTCTAACCAAATTTTCTTATTTTTTGTACTTTTTACATTTTTTTACAGTTTGTTAGATTAAGGAAAAAACATTTCTCCATTTTCTTCCTATTTATTTAATTTTCTTGATGTTTCACTATTTTTTATTGCTTCCTTGCGTTCTAATTAATTCTTTAATTTTTGTTATCATTTTTCCATTTCTTAGAAACATTTTTCCTTCAATAAAACTGTTTAGTTTTTATTGTATAATTACGAATTTTTGAAAACATTTATTTGATGCTTTTATCTACATTTTGTAAATTTCTCAATTTTCTACTTTATTGAAAGCTTTTATTCTTTTATTTTATATTATGTCAATTTAATCTTGTACTAAATATTCTCATCTTAACATCTTATATTTCGTAAAATATTTTTTCTTTTATTTTTTTTTAAATTTTTCAAAATTTTCTTTAATTTGTAAAATAATTCTCAAATTTTTCTAATTTCAAAATTTTGTTCTCTTTAGTACCTAATATATTTAAACGTTTTGTTAATTATCATCTTATTTATTATTTTAATTGAAAAAAATGTCCGTAAATAGTTTAATTTTTTGAAAAGTGTTTCTACTTTTTTATATATTTTTATGTCACTGTTTCATTCCTGTGTTATTTTTTTAATTATGACGTATATACACGTCATCCACATTCAAGGGGTTAATAAACTATTTACAAATAAACATTTGGAGAAATCAATTTTTAATTTAAATAAAAAAATCAGATTTTTTTGATTTTTTTAAAAACGTTATGATTTTTATGAGCCCTGCTTTTAAGAATAAAGCAAAATTTTATTGTATTTAAGCTGTTTGTTTATTACTTACAATAAAAATTTTATGTCAGGGAAAAATTAGGGAAATGTCAGGGAAAGTAAATTGAGTTTTGTGGCCACCCTAGACAGGGAAAAAAGTTTTTTGTCAGGGAAATCAAAGAAATTGAGACGAACCATTGTGCGGTCAAAGTTACTATTTTTTTTAGAAAAATCTTTAGAAAACTCAAAAATGAATCGATTCTTTTTTTTGGTTAAAAATACTCATAAATCTTTGTACAATAATGCTTAACTACTAAAAAATCAAGACTTTTATGAGTAACTAAAAAAACGTTAATAATTTTTAAAAATGTAAAAATTATACATATTTTGAGAAAGTAATTTTAAGATTTTGCGATATCAGATACTATTTACACCAAAGTAAATTATATATTTTATACTCAAAACTTATCTAAACTATTTTTAAATAGTTCTAGTTACTAACCATCAATTTTGATTTGTTTAAACAATCTTAGTTAAACAAATTCATAACTTCAAAATCTTTCCTTACTTAGTTTTCGTTTCCTTTTAATTAATTAATTACTATAATAATTAAGAAATCTTTTAAGGTTGTTTATTTGTTAAACGATTTAAAAATAGTTGGGATATGTATTCAAAACTACCATGAAACTCTATGCCAATAATAATCAAATAATTTTACAAAAGAAAATCTAAGTAATAAAATGTTTCGAAGTTATTTATTTGTTAATTAAGATTGTTTAGAAACATTCTAAATTGTATTTGGTCTCTAGGCCAATAGTGACGAATTAATTTTACAAATGAAACGAATTCTAAGTATGTAATGAAAACTTTTGAAGTGATTATATCAAAATACCTTGAAATCACTCTCTAAAAAATTATTTTTTATATTTTTAATAGTTATTTACATTTTTTTTTTAGTTAATATTAAAAGTCTTGATTTTATAGTACCAACTTAAGCGTTATAGTACAAAAATTTATGAGTATTATTAAAAAAATAACATTAAAATTGGTTCATTTTTGAGTCCACTGTAAAAAGTAGACATCTTAATTTAAGATACATTTGTAGTCACTTTTAAGATGTTTCCGAAAAGTTAGCAAAAGTATCTTAAAATGCATTAGTTTTCTAAGATGGAAGCTGAAATATAAGATACTTTAAACGTCTTAAAAGTGACTACAATGCATTTTAAGATGTTTTTTTTACAGTGTTGTTGTCAGTTTTTTGTCTTTGCTGTGAATAAAAAAATTTTTGTCAGGGAATTTCGTTGTAAAGTCAGTAAAATGTCAGGGAAATGACAAAGAAATTGATAAACTGAATCTTGTGGCCACCCTGTTTTTTTGATTTTCTTTTATTTCTTTAATAATGTCCATAACTTATATTATTTAAAAGAATTTTCTCATTTTTTTAATAGACTGTTTTCTTCTCTTTTTACATTTTTATGTTTTTTTTATAATTTATTATTTTTTCGTTGCTTTCACCTACTTTTCTTAATTTTGCAATTGGGACATTCTACGTGAAGCGGACATACCAAAATTTGTAACGTAAAAAATATAATTTTTAAAATCCTGCTATTTCCAGTGAATTGTATGTAAAGGCCTGTCACTCAGTGCAATTTTTGTGCTAGAATTTCAACTATATGGGAAAATCCACAGAACCGGTCGATTTTCACTTATAAAAATAAAAATTTTCAAATTACGAGCACACCTTTCATTTATGGTTTATTTTATTTGAAAAGTATTTAAGAACAATTACCTTCTTGCGTGATCCATTTTATTTTAATGCCGTTTGAGTTGAAAGCCAAAAACGAAAATACCTATGTAATCTTTGTTCAGAAAATTTTAATGAAAAATGTGTACTTCATTCTTTTGTTTTTTGCATATATATTTGTAATATTTGCAAAACATTTTGAATAATAAAATATGATAAAATACAATTATTTATATACAATTCATATTTACAATTAACATAATAATTAATAAATTATAATTTCATTTTAGCATTGATTTTTTTATTTTGCAAATTAAATTATCTGAACCAATAAACAGACATTATTGACATTGATTTTGATTCAAGTTTTAAAATAAAACAACTGAATGGATATTTCATTTTTCATATTTATAAATACCTTCATGCAGTTAAATTTCTTTTAATTTTAGTTTTATTTTTAACTTTTAGACATTATAAGTTGAAAATAGAATTTGGCGTTTGTATATAAAAATTATAATAATGTCTTTAAATAATCACACATGTTTTTAATTCATTATATTTTAATTTGTAGTTGTGCTCCTGAAAAAAGGCTAAGTTTTGAATCGTTCACGATCAAACATAGAGTGTTAATTTTTGTAATATTTTCTTTAATTCTAATCGCACACTGTTCTATTATACCTAGATTTGTTCATCTGCTAAAAAACAACAAGTACCAATTTGAAAAATTCAAATCGAATAATCGCCGTAAAAAATATTTATAAAAATGTATAGGTATTTCATTATTTTAAAACAATGAGTAACGCTACTTTCAGCGACTACCATTTCTTTTTAATTAAGGGCACATATTTTTTTCTGCCTTCAATAGATTCTACACTAAGTAAAGTATAATTCACCATCATTTGGAATTGTTTCAATCTATGCCGAACAAGTTATACCCATAAGAATTAAAATTGATACCTAGAATAACACGACAAATTTGAATTTTTAAGTAACTTAACTCTATTTTATTTTTTATATAAGACGAAAAGGTTTGCATTTACACAATTTTCTTAGTTTAATTGGTTATCAGGGATACTATAAATTGGTAGAAATTTTAAAAAGATTAATATGATACTTCTAAAATAGAAAAATCTGTGAGTAACATGAAATCGACCGGTTCTGTGGATTCGCCCATATTTCAGTTAATTTGACAATTTTTTTTTTCGTGCGATTTAATTGAAAATTGCTGAATTTTAGCGTATGGCTGACAAAGTTTTTAATAAATGAAATTAATTTTACTATTTTTCAATAAAAACATCGTGAACGGGTGATTTGTACTTTCTCAGAAAATGACCCATAATACAAAATCTCCAATCCTTAAACAATTTTTTAACCTATTCTAAGGAAATTTTTAAATGGTCGGAGGTCATGAAAAATTAACTTAAATTTTTCACTTTTCTCTATAAAAATTAATTTAAATTTAAAAGTCAAACCCACCACATTAAAGACCGTTTAATTTTTTACAAAAAACAGCCATAATTTTTTCTATTTCATACATTTCACTGATAATAGCAGCATTTTAAAAATTATGTTTTTTACGTTACAAATTTTTGTATGTCCTCTTCACGTAGAATGCCTCAATTATATGAATTAAAATTTTTTGTTGTTGAAATTTTCTCATTTATTCGACATAATTTGTTCTTTGATTATCTAAATGTTTTATTCTTCATTACTTATTAAATGTTCTCAGTTTAAAAATAAAATACTTACAAATAAACACTTCATAATTTTTTATACTATCTATTTAAAAAAAATCGTGATTGTTATCAGCCTTGAATTCTTTGCATTATTGATTCGTAGTAGCGTAAATATTACCAAAAAATTATAAATTGATTTTATAATAATGTATGAAAATATTTTTTTGTAAAAACTCGCATGTCGCATATTCCTTTGTAATAACCAAATTTGTTAAATTCTATTTAACATTACATTTTTATTGTGTGTCAGCTTTATGTTTTTTTCTCCAATAAAATGGAATACAATTATCATTTTTAAAAAATATTAGAAAACTTTTTTTTTTATTTAAATCATTATTTAAATCAAAGCCATTTAACTCTGTTGCAGCCCTGGTTTAAATTATTGAAAGTCTTTTAGACAAAAAGCAAAGAGGTTTATTTCATTTTACTTGGATTGTATACAATATAAAATGACTCACTTCTGACAATCAAAATTATATTGCGTGAATAATAGTAAACTTTGTTGAAAATGTTATAATAAAATTTTTCATGTTTCAGGTAAAGAAATCTTGGTTCCTCTTACGGGATCAATGTATGTAGCTGGACAAATGGGTGACACGGAAAGCGTCTTAGTGGACATTGGTACTGGTTATTTTGCAGAAAAGAGCATCGAGGATGCAAAGACCTATTTCCAAAATAGAGTCACCTATGTTTCTCAACAAATGCAGAAAATTCAGCTAATGGGACTTGAAAAGAGTAAAATCAGAGAAGCAACTGTAGACGTCATGGAGTTGAAAATTCGAGCCTTGAACCCAAAAGATCTTGAACAACGAACATGAGAAAAAATCAGGAAACATTGTAATACCGTCAACGCACCACAGCTTCTGGTATTAAAAATCAAGTTTGGTTGTGCCTTTCGAGAGCTTGGAATTTGACAAAAGCAGGAGTTCCAGCGTAACTTCATCAAGTCATGAAAAATCGCATGGACAGTTACTTTACTTAAATAGTACCGAAGGCATTTTTGAGTCATGTTTTTTTCTATAAAAAGAAAATGTCGATTCTATTACATTTGTAATGTCCTGTGATATAATTTTAAAATCATTTCTATCTCGTTTGCAAATCAAACTCGCCATTTTCATGCGTCCGAGTGAAATACTCAAAACTCGTTTTTTTCTTAGAAAATTAAATTTTTTAATTTAGAATAATATTTCTGTTGAAATTAGAAGTTGTCTGCATTGCAATCTTTAAATTATAGAAGTTATGTTGATAAAATAAAACTTGCGTTCACAAAAACTCTTGACTTTAAACAGTAATTCTAATATGTATTCTGTTATTAAAATAATGCACTTACCTTATTTTGTTAATTTTCGAGAATTACTTTTATTCCATTATTTCTCATTAATTCTTTTTCTCCGGCACGTATCGAAAGTGACGTTTTTCATTAAAGTAATTTTGTGATTACACTCTGGTCACGTTCCACGTTCTATTTTTTCTAATGATACAATTTGGAGGAAGATAGTGAGAACATCGTGACTGGAATTTTATCCTAAAATTGAACCGAAAGGTAGCACTATCAATCATTGTTTTTCAGAAACAGTTTCATTAACTTTTCCTTAAACAGATTAAACCTTTTAAAAAGTTTAAGATTTAAGTTATTAAACTGTTGTTAAAAAAAAAAAATTTATTAAATTAAATTAAAAATAGTTAATAAGCCTCTTGGCTTATTATAGCCAATATTTATACATTTATACGATTAATAACTTATAAACATAACCTCCAACTAAAAAATGCTCTTTAACACAAATAAAAATATAATTAAAATTGATTTCAAACAATTTCTTTGAAATATTCTCTACAACCATTGACATTTTAATATTGTTAAATGTTTGTTGTTAAAAAGTGTACACAATACAAATTTTATTGATATGAAATAATTTTTTATCAAAATATAATATTTAAATTGACAGTTACAGAGAATATTTCAAGTAAAATAAGCTATTGTTTATAAAAATCTAATAAAAATTACGATCGATTTCTGTTTAAATTGAAAGAAAAAAGAAAAAATGTTAAATTCAAATTTTTTTCTAATTACCTAAAAAAAAGTCTTTCTTCCTGTAATATTCTTTCAAGACAACTATAAATTCGTGTATTAAATATTTTTATGAAATTCGAAAATAATAAATAATTCCTACACAATATAAATAATGCAATAAACAATTTGTACAAACGTATTATTAAAGAATAATTAATAACTTTTTAGACTCAAAGCATGTTCGCACACACATATCTTTAAATATAATGTCTGTATGAAGCAAAAGGTAAATGTCTTCCGTTTAATTTATAACATAAATTAAAACGATAAAGCGCGAGTAAGTTAAATGATAAAAGCAAAAGAAGAATTAGTTAATGTAACTTACAATCTTACATCATTTGCGTCTATACTAATGCAGTACCATGCATTAATTTCTTCCCACATTTCTCTTCCCTTTTACTAGGACAATGCGCAATGTAATTTCGTGTAATTTGTCTTTTGTTTTCACTGGCATAATGCACAATGCATTGTCTTCTAAAAACAAAAGGACAACAAAAGTGAAGATGCATTCATACCCGTTTCATTATTAATACCACAAAATAAATGTGTGTTTTAGCCTCGAAACAAATTTATATTTACATTTAATTATCGCTTTTTAGCACACACATATTTCGCTCACGTTTGCCTCTAGTTTATTCAGAAATTTTTCCTTTATGATACAGAGAAAAGAATTTTTGTTATTCATTTTTTAGCAATATTTGAATGCGCTTTAAATAAATTCGACTGTGAAATATTTATATTCTCTTGCATAAGCTTCTGTTCTCTATACACAAGTCGAGATGGTACGTTCATTAAAATCTTAATTGTTTAAAAAAGGTGAACAATTCATTGTTTATGAAATAGAACCACGAAATAGTTATTTTTATATCAGGCATTATAGGTTGACACAAATTTAAAATTTGGTTAACATTTCAACCTTTTTTAAAGTTTTATCTATCTTCAAACTATATAAATATTTTTAATTCTGAAGAAAATAAGCATTATAACTAAAGTCATTCCATTAATTTGTTGATATAATATTTGAAAAATTGTCGAATTTACAAAGTTCACTTGTAATTAAAAAGTTTCCTAAACTAATGAATTTTTTAAACATTCTTGAGCCTAATTCTAATTTCAATTAATGTTAATTATACGAAACATATATTGGAAAATTGTTTAATCAACTAGAAATTAAATTTATCAGAATATGAATCTTTTTTAAATTTGAATCGATTCAAATTTCAAACGAAGCAATCTTTAATTTAAGTTTTATGTGACAAAACGTGTGTTACTTAAAATTTTAATGAATTTTAAATTTGATTGTTTCAAATTTTAAACAATCAAAATTCTTTTTTATCTTTCATCAAACTCAAATTCAATTGATCGAAATTTATATTCATCGAAATTTCCATGGACTTCAATTTCAAATTATCTGGATTTAATCTTCCCTAATTTCCGTCCATCCAAAATTCAATTAACTGAATTTTCAATGAACACAAATAAATTATTTTGCAATTTAATTTATTTTATCTAATCTTTTTTAATCCCAAATTGAAAATCCAATAATTGACAAAAAACTCTTACCAGATAAATATATCCTACATATGTTAGTATTTAAATTTTACAAATAAATTTTAAGTTAAAAAGATTGTTAAAAATTTAACAAATGAGTACAAGAGCAAGAAATATTGAATTTTATTTTCGCAAAGTGGCTAAAAAGTCTAAATACTATAACTGAAAAAAAGAAAATAAAATCGTTTCAATAAATAGACAAAGAAGGAAGATTCAGTTATTAAACAAAATTTAATTTGTTTGCAGTTCTTATTTTGCTCGAATTAAATTCATAAAATTTAAATTTTTATTCTAGTCTATAACTAATTTTAGAATTTTTGTTAAATCTTGTAAATGAATATTATATTCCATGGATCTTTTAATTACTATTTTACTTTTTATACGTTAAATATAATTTTTTTCTAAGGCTTCGAAGTTTTTATCTATTTTTGAAAGTTTTAATAATTTTGCATACATTACGATAACATTTTTTAGCTTTTGATTATTTTTTTAAATTTGTAGGATTTGTAGTAAGTTTTTGCATTAAATGAATATTTAATTTTAAAAGTTTCCGGAATTTTGACATTCAAGTATTAGTCAACTTTGATTTTGTTTTCATATTTTTGTCATTGATGAAGTTCATGTCAACTCAAGTTAAGTCAACTTTGGTTGACTCTTGAAATGACTCATTTTAAGAGCCAAATATGAAACAGAACTTGTACATACCTACTGGACAAATTCAAATATTAAAAGTCTCATTTTTAAAAATATTGGGTTTTCAATTTTTTTCATTTTTTGTATTGAATAAAGCATTAAATATCCTCTTTTAGGACTTGAAAGTTTCTTTGTTGGACCGCTTGAAATTTGTAAGAAAAAAACCATTTTCTAGTTTGAGGTTATGTCAATCGTGAGAACCTCCTTAAGGTTTTAAAGTTTTAATCTTCTTCTTCTTCTTCTTCTTCTTCTTCTTCTTCTTCTTAAATGGCAATCTAAATAAGCCAATTCAATTAAAGTTTCAATGCTTCCTAAATTGACAAAAAACCGCGCATGCGCGAAATTTAAATTTTATCCCTGCCATCCAAAGTTTCATGAAGAAACGATTCTAAAATCTGTGACGATTTGAGACATAGAGTTCATCCAGTTAGTACTTACTTTGTTATAAGCATGGCTTATTTTTTAATATTAAAAATTGCTGCAATGTTGTTTTTGCATAAACTGAAACAAATGAAAGTAAATTTTCCTTATAAAAAGAGATTTATTAGAGCAAGGTTTTTTAAACTGGAACTTCATTATTTGTATTTCTTACAAAAAATAACAGAGGGGATGCTGTAAATTGTTTAATAAGTACAATAATATTTATTTATGACAATCACTTTCATCACTTAAAAAATGTGGGTTTTTTACAGAAAAGAAAAAATTAAATAATAAAACTATAACTTGAGAAATTTTACGGTTTAATCTGATATTAGAAGCTATCTTGACTTTCGACAATAGATGAGATTATGCTTGTCTCAATTAAACCAACTTCATTGATTCACGTTGTTATTTTATTAATGAGGGTAGTTTTGAAAATATTTAGTTTTCAACAGTAATTTTCTTCATGCTTTCTGAATATATTTTAAACGTTGCTTATCATTTCATTTTAATAAAAGATTTTAAAATAATTATTTGAAAATCATGAAGAAAATCAATGTTGTTAACTAAATATTTTTAAAAACTGCCCATCTTAATATAATAACGACGTGATGAGTCAGCGAAGTGGTTAAATGGGCTTAATTGAGACTCATAACCTCTACTTTCAAAATTAGCAACTATAATTAGGACTTCTCCGTGAAATTTCTTAAGTCAGTTTTAATTTCAACTTTTGTATATTAAAAAAAGCCTCATTTCTAAAGTGATAAAAGTGATTCCTATGAATAAATAAGGAGCACTTTTTAAAAAGTTGATAAATTCAGATTTTGTAAGGAAAATTAAACAATAATGCAGTTAACAGTTATTTCACACCTAACCCCTAGAGTTAATTATTAAGTAGAAAAACTATACGAAATTATTTAGATAAAAATGTTCTTTTGGAATTAAAGTTTATAATGATTAGTGAGTTTAAAGGTTTTTGTAACACCTTTTTTTTTAATTTAACAGTGTCAGATAGATTTGTAAGGTTCGAATATGTTAAATTTGTGATTATCACTAGGGGAGCCCGCCCAACAGTAGATAGTACAAATTTCCAACAGGTGTAATTATTTCAGGCTGAAGTAATTAATAAAATGTTCAACACTAAAATGAAGTCAATCTCTTCAATTAATTATCACAATCAGCAAAATGAGTCTAACATTAACCACTTATTTATAATAAGCACTTTTATAATACGATAAAAATTTACTTAAAAATTACCTCCTGCCAACAGTAGATAATGCTTTCTTATTTGAAAAATATAAACTGTGGAACAGCTTTCTACCCGTAATGCATTTCCTTGATAAGTATACTTGAAAATAAAATCAATTTGTCACCATAAAAGTTGTTTACTCTTTAATAATTAAATAAAATATCAGAAATACGAGAAATCTTGTCACGCCTAAACAAAACTAGCAACTAAGACAACGAGAATTAATTGTAGTTTATTTAGAAGTATTCAAACTAAATTAAAATGTTTTTGAAAACAAGATAAATATTTTTCAAAACTTAATTTCAACTTCTGACAGTTCTATAATGGATTATCTACTGTTCGAATTCACACTGTCATAAAAAGTGCTTATATAATTACGAATAAAGAAAACCTGTATATTATGTTTTAAGCCTTGAATTTTGATAATAGCGCATTTACGATCCCTAAAAGATCTGTATTCTTCACGAAAACTATATATAAATATATTTCAGGTTAAATGCGCAAAGACCTCTGCGCATTCAATATATTTGAATCAAACATAAAATATATTTCCTTCAAGTATAAAGACTTCGAACATAAATTTGGTTTAATTTTAGCAAAATTTAGTTTTTAATCAAACAAACAGAAAATTATCTTCAATTATAAAATATATTGCAATCAAAACTTCAGATATTTCTAATATATTGAAATTAAACTTAAATAGGTACATATTTAAGTTTACACAAAAAAAAATTAATTTGGATTGCCAAAGACCAGACTAGTCAATTCTTACGTATTTTGGATCGCTGAATCCAAAACCGGGGTCGGTTTTCAAAAGTTAGCTCTCATTTATTTTCTAACCTCAAAAAACCACAAATTTAAGTTTAACCTGTTGTAGTATGCATAAAAGCTGTTGAAAAAATATGAATCTCAAACTATTGTAAACTGTGAAGCATCACAGTCTGGTCTTTGGCAATCCAAATTAATTTTTTTTGTGTGCCGGTGTTATTTATTCAACCAAAATGATTCAAACAAATACTTATATTTAAATGAAGAAAATATTTTTCTCAGTGTAGGGTAATCTCCCCTACTTTTTTGGAAAACGGATTTATCAGCTTTTGAAAAAGTGCTCCTCAAATATTGTTGCACGACATACTTTCAAATAATTTAAAGCATCTTTTCTGTCATTTTTTGTAAGTAATACAAAGCTCTCTAAGTTCCAATTTAAAAACACCTTGTTCTAATAAATCTATTTTTAAAGGATTATTATAAATCAGGAGGAATTATTGATGAAAGGATATATAGAGAATGGAAATCACATAAATTAACGAAGGTCAATCATTTATTAGTTATTAAACTGATATACCATTAAAAACAATAACAATAATTTTGTTGAAAACTGGTAAGGACGTTTTGCAATGGCCTGTTTCGTCTGAGGTATCAAAGTAACAGTCAGAAGAATAGAAAAGACCTTAGGCGTATTTTCGAACTGATTCGTCAGTATGCATATAACATCACTAATCTAATACATAATGACATATTATTTGGATTACAATGTTGTCCCACCGATTCGTTTGCGGACATATTGTTTACAGGTAGACGATCTGCTAAATTAGTATCCTATTTACACAAATTTCGTACGTCAGATACGTATCCTTCTTCAACAAAAAGGTACTCTCCTCTTTTTTCGTCCTTCGCATACTCTCTTCTTGCACTTTCACTCACTTTCATAACTTTTAATTTTATACAAACAATTTACTCTTTCAACCACGTCGTCACAGTCAAACGCGCAAAACAAGTCAAAGATTATCGATGTTATCTTAGACCACTCAACAGCAAACAGGGAGCTAACATTATGAAGACCCATTCTTCTCTGCGGCCGGCTGTGCTTCCTTCAACAGAGAAAAAAAACACTTTAGTCAGTTAAATTCTCAAGGTTAATAACCCTAGGTCTAATTGAGTATATTAAAGCGTGGAAAAAATGTAAACGTAATTTCAAATTGACTAATTAAAGAAATAACCTGCGGAAGTGGTTAGCGTTTGGAATTCTTGATCCTGAAGCAAAAGATAACTTTTGTATTTCAAGTATTTTTTATCAGTAAATTAGCGTTATTGTAAAAGTTTAATTCTTTATATTATTTGCAGCATTGTTCTCTTATCAATTTACAAACTAATGTAAACATTAGATTGAATTAAAATTTTAAACATGTTATTATAACTGTTTAAGTAATGCATGATAAATCAAGATGATGCCAGTACGTCTGACATATTATTTTCTCTTTCTACTGAAAAATTTGTAGGAACGATTCGTCTCGACGAAAACTACTTTACCTACCGCCACTTCAACACGTCTGTATTGTCAATATTGTACTGCCTTACCAAAAACTGCCCTTTCTACTGAAAATTTATCACCTCAAATGATAAATGTACTATTGACAAAACAGTTTATTTTACTTGTAGGAATAATCGGGGCAAATTGCCCATAAGAAAATTTTGAGAAAGAAAAAATTACTGTTTAATGATAGTTTAAAAAAATATAAGGGTCAAACCATTTTATTTCAATTAAAGTGGTCGCGGACTAATTTTTTAAAAAAATTGATATTTTCAGAAATGATTCTGTAATACTTTTTAAGTATAAAACATAAGGAATTAAGATTATTATTATTTCTTTTAAATTATGAGTTTAAAGCATAGGAGTTATGGAAAACTATCATTTTTCAGCTAGTAGAAATTGTAAAAAAAAACCTAGTTTTCTATTCTTAGAAATGTGAAAAAAATTATTTGTATTTTAAAATTATTCCTTGTATTTCATAGTTAAAAAGTATTACAGAATCATTTCTAAAAGTATCACTTTTTTTAAGAATTGGATCACGATTACTTTAGTTGAAATAAAATAGTTTGACCAATAAGGCTTCATTATTTATTAAGAATAAAATGAGATATTTATTTAAAGGATTTATTGAAGAAAACAGAAAAAACTTTAAATTAATTATTAACCCCTTGACTGTGGATGACGTGTATACATGTCATGATGAAAACAAGAGAATGGCTTAACCAATTTTTATAAAACTTGGTACTAGGGTTTTTTTTTTTTGGGGTCGCTGAGTACGAATTTTAAAGTTAAATTTCCAACATTCAAAATGGCGGATCCAATATGGCCTTATTTGAATATTTTCAAAATTTCTGGCGGCCATATTGGACCCGCCATTCTGAATTTTTTAACTTTGATATCAGATTCGTATTCAGCGACCTCAAAAACCCCTGAGTATCAAGTATCTCAAAATTTTGTTGACATCTTAAGATTTTCTATAATTTTGTCGGCCATGTTAAATCCGCCATTTTGGATTTTGGAAATTTGACTTCAAATTCGTACTCAGCGATCTGAAAAACCGCCTAGTACCAAGTTTTATAAAAATTGAATAATTAAATGTGGCTGCACAGTTTGAGCCCACTTTATGATATTTCAGCAGCATAGTCAAGGGGTTAAAGGTAAAAATAGTTAAAGTAAATAGTCGTTTTAGCTCACTTAAGGGTAAATTCCCGACTTCCAAATTTTATGCAAATTTTAATCTCGACGTTATAATCGCAAATCTATCTTAACACTTTCTACTAAATAGTTTATGATCAACATGTGGTGTAGTCTTTTATCTCTGACTAATTTTACATGAAAATCTGATTCGTACATTTTGTATTCAATAATTCACAACATTAGATTTTTTATCCGAAAATTCACTGGTACTACTAATTGCACAATTATGTATTCACTTAATATTTAAACGAATATCGACGTTGACCATTTCTTTTTTAATAATTAAAACGATAAATATTTCCCAAGATAATCTTTTCCGAGGATTGTGTAATAATAAATAATTTACTACTGTAAATAGTTGATTAAAATCTGTAAATGGCATCCGTTAAATAGTTTAGACTGCTTTCTTTATCAGCGATAAATTTGCAGACGATTTGAATGATTGAATTTAGGGTGACACGTGACATTTTCATTCAAAAATTTGTTTTGCCTGAAATAATTTTTTTCGGATTCTATATGAAAAATAAGAATACGTATTTTTTTAAAGAATGAAAATTACAGAAGTTATCAATTTATAAAATTTAATGTTTTTAGAAATAAAGCACTTTTGACATGCGTTTTCTCCGTTATTATTATAAAATTAGGAATAATGCTATGCACAAAATTTGCTCAGTTTTTCTTAAACTTTTTATACAAATTTTATGCAGAGCTTTACTTCCGATTTTCTAATAATAATAGAGAAAAACGCGTTTCGAAAGTTCTCTGTTTCTGAAAACGTTGAATTTCATAAATCCATAACTTCTGTAATTTTCATCAAATAAAAAAATTAAAAAATAAATATTTCCATCCAAAAATTTTTTTTGAATTTAAATGTCGCGTGGAATGCCCCATATGTGTTGATCAATAAGAGAACTGACTTTTTCACCTGCCAGGAAAAAAATTATTGATTTGTATATTGCATACTCGTCAGTAGCCAGTCTCAAAACAATTTGTAAACATTTTGTACTCTTTCGTTTAAATTTATTTTAATTGATACCTATTTTAGAATCCTTTGACGAAGGATTATAACACTTACAGACTTTCTATTTATTTTTATGCTAAATTAAGAAATTTTAATTTCTTATAATTGGACTGTCTATTTGCTAATTGACTAATTAAAAAATAGAAAATAATTGTTGTGTACAGGATCTAAAATTGACGTTCCCTAATTTGAAATCTGCTCGTATATAAATTTCAAAAAAGTATCAGTCCGTATAATTTATCTCGCTGTTTCCACTCGGAATTAAAAACTATTTCATTGAAATTTATTTCAAAGAATAACTGATGCTAAAAAACTATTCCATTAAAAATGCAGAGATTATTTTAATGAGAAATTTCCAAGTAATATTTAAAAATAAATAGTGTTTGAAGAGCTATTAAATAAATCTTATAATACGTAAAAGAAACGAAATGAAATTGATTTACGTTTTTATTACAAATATTCTAATCAAGTAAATTACTGATGCAAATGAAACTTATTTAGAATCGCAAAGTATTAACGAAATTGCCAAGTGAAACTCTCATTTTGTTTCTGTGATTCTATTTTCACTATTTCATTTTAAAGTTCATTTTAATTTTAAATAACAAATTAATTGCATATTTAAGTACGATTTGAATATGTTAGTGTAATCCTTATTACCAGTATAAGAAGATTCCCGTGTACCCAGTACGGAAGCTAGTCTCGGTCGTTCTTCGTCTAGAACGATTTCAGCCTTTTCTTTATAAAGATGGAAGACGGTAGCATGGCATGCTATGTGCAATCTGCCACTATTAAAGCTATCTGGAATAATTTCATAATCCAATGTCGCAATAGTTTGTTGTCTACTGTCTGCAGAGATGTTCTTTGAGACGTATTTGTTTGTAATATAACTTGCTTTAACCTGCAATAAAAATAACAAATCATATAACGTTTATCACAAAAGATCAAATTTAAATTACAATAGAGAAATAACAGTATATTATTTTATGCAATTTATTTACTTTCTACATAGTAAGAAATTTTGTTTAATTGTGCAGAAAACGGTCCTTGCTAAATTTATTGTGTTGAATTTGTAACATTTTTAATTGCAAATTTGACATATTCTTATAATGTTACTTGTTACATTAATAATGTGTTATTATAACATATTTTAAATGTAGATTCAACATCTGCTTTAAGTTTAAAAAATTTTAGCATGTGTAGTAAGGTAACGATACCTATAGTCGATCAATGATGATTTAATTGGATAAAATTAATTAATAGTTTAAAAATGTTGATGCCAAATACTACTTCGAATATAACAACATTTATTTTTATCGCAATGTAATAAAACTATTAATTAATTTTGTCTAATTAAATCATCGCTGATTGACTATATAGGTACTGATCGAGTATTGGTACCGTTACCTTATATGAGAAATTATAAAAAAAAACATGAAATCATTATTTTAAGTTACATTTATAAATATAAACGTATTATAAATATAAACACAAAATTTAATTTATAAACTGTGAAAATCGAGTTTTCCGCTTGCTTTAACACTCTGAAATAAAAGTGGGGGCTTCACTTTGTTGTAGTACTTTATAGTTGGAAAGTTTAATTCTGAAAAAAAAAATCAATTCTTGAATAGAATCGAAATAGAAAGCAAGAGATTCGATTCTCCAAACAATCGAATAGTAAAGAATCGTTTTTAAAATCGTTTTTGTACTTAAAAAATCGATTTTCTATATAATTAAATCAGAATCAACCATTCTTAAGCTCATATAGTACGTGAAAGAGAAAAAAAAAAATGAATCGATCACGTCAAAGAATCGGTTTTCTAGAACAAAAGTCTAGAAGTTTAATAAAAACTGTGGATTAATTGAAAATCGAATAGTTTGACATCTGAATCAATATTAAATCAAAGTTCTCAAATCAGGACTTAAAATTTTGGTTTTGAATAATTTAAAAACTTTTGATTTTATAAGACTTCTTTTTAAAATTTGGAGTCAGTATCATTTTTACACAACATTTAACACAAAGATTGTTATATTATAGAAACATAGGTAAGTGTTATTTTCTACAATTTTTAAAATCAAAAGATTTTTAAATTCTAATTGGGTGATTTTTCTGAAAGTAACTTTTTGGTTATTCCGAGTAAATAATATCTTAAATATTGTGTTTTGGTTTACTATCGCTCTTTCAGTAAATATAATTTAAGCTCTTCATTTTTATAAATTAATTTTGCGAACGAGTATATTAAGTTTTAGAATATTATTGTAAATAATCCTACTAAAGAAATTTTAAGAAATCTTAAAAAAAGTTTGTTTTAAAATATAAATATATAAGTGGCACTTTCAGAAAAAACACCTAATTATGATTAAAGATTTGGATTTAATTTTAAAGAACTTAGGGATTTAAACATTAAACAACCTCAAATGTCAAATAACAAATACTTAATCATAACATTGAAGAATACATCTACAATTTCATTTTGAATTATAAATTAAGTATACTCAAGTATACTCTAAAATTTTGAAAAATTGATTATTAAAAATTATTATTATATTAAAATATTAGTAATATAATTAATTATTCTTCTATTATGTTTTAAAGTTGCTATTTTTTCAGCACCTTAATATCAGATAAAAAATTGTGAAAATCACTTATGGCCTTGGTTCGTAGTTGTAACAATTAAAACAGAACGTCCAAATTAAAGTATTGTTCATGTTCAAATGCATTTTCGCTGCAAACACAGCCCATCAGGACTACAGAAAAAAATAATAATGTTTAAATTATTTCGGAAACACGGCATAAAAATATTTTTTTAAAATATAAAATAGTCAACAATAGGAGTCAACAATGAACATAAAAATGACAATAAAAGACTTATACGAATTTGCAACAACGATCTGTTACAAAAATAAAAAAAATATACGCTTATATTTTAATTTTTCTAGAAAAATGTTATTTTTAATCCATTTTTTGATAAACTATATCACTTAAATTATGTTTGTCATTTACGTTCGAGGATATTGAATTTTTAAATCGTGTTCCTTTGAATTTCACTGAAATTTATTTAATTTTAATTTCAGATTTAATACTTTAATGTATCTTTTAATTTATTTAAGCAGTTAATTAATTGTTTTTTAATCATAAATTTTTGTTGTACTTAATTTTTACAAATGTATATTATTATCCTGCACTGACTGATCCTGTATTTTTCTGCTGGCCGGCGTCTATTTCACTTTGTTTTTATTTTGTTATTAAAAGTGTGATTTAAAGCTTTTTATTTAGAGTTTCACAAATAAATGCATATTTTAGACTTTAGTTAATAATTACTGTTGTATATTCATATGTCTTATATAATTTCGGCAAATAATATTAATTTTTTACTTGTACAAATAAATTTGGAAATAATTTAACCTGAAATTGTATATCTATTTTAACGTTTTCATTTCAGTTTGTAAAGTTTTTTGCACAATCATTTTGTTAAAATTTCTAATTTTTTTTTGTCCAATTCAATTAAATGTAACAGAGAGTGCCAAACAGATTATTTATTTTATATGAGTGAATTAGGAAAATCATAACCTAACCTCAAATTCTATACCTACTTGATTCATATAAATTTTCCAAACTTGACTTTTTAATTTTATTGTGATAATATTCCTCTAATATTTTTGTCTAGTTTAATTAAATGACATAGAGTAAATCGAAAAAGAGTATTTATTTTTAATGGTTATTATATTTTAATACAATAAAAAAAAAGTTTGAACAAAAATATATCAACCCCGCATTTATGAAATTTTTGTGCAAAATGGTTCTGGTTTGATTTTTTAGAAATTCTTAAATGACTAATTTAATTATTTTTTACCCAAAAAAATTTGTTTATGACTGGTGAACTTTTTTCATTATCGAATAGCATTGAATTTAAAATTACCGATGAAAATAGTTTGAGGTTAAATTCTGACTTTTTGGTCGAATTCGTCGAAAACAGCCAACGAAGTGTCATTTGGAAATCGTTCTTATTAGAAATGTGGGTCAATTTGTTTATGTCGAAAATACTGTTAATTTTAGAGGCACAGATTTAAAATTAAACAAATATTAAAAAAATTAAACTAATTACATTAATTTAATTAAATTAAAATATTAACTTAAATAATTCAACAAATTTGTGTATAAATTTAACATATTTCTCTTGTGTTGAAGGTCTAAATTTAGTAACAAGCAAAGAAATAAACTCAATAGAATCAAAATTAATATTTCATTTAAAAATTATTCACTAAGAAGATTTTTTGACGTTTGAAGATAAATCTTCGTACTGAAGAGAAAGTGATTCTAACTTTTAATTAAAATTGTAGTCGCATAAATACAGTTTCATTAAAAACCTACAATTTCATGTCTGACCGGCACTGCTCGTTTTCTAGAAGAAACCATTTCTACTTAATCATTTCGCTTCTTCTAGATCGAAGCACAATTTTTTGAATAATTAATTAAAAATGTAATCAGTTACCAGAAAATGAGTGAAACAGATATGTCTGACTGTACTCGCCGTTTCTACTAGAGCGCCAGCATTATCTTAAAAGGTAGTTTTTATTAATTATGTTCTTGATGGTGGGAACTACACATATAAGGCGAGTTATTTAAATTCTTGGCAGAGAGCACGAGAGATTTAAAAGACTATGATAATATACGTTCGTGAGAATCCTGGTTTTATTATATTTACCAATTATCAGTTTTACCCTGATTTCATATAACAATCTTTGTTATATGAGATCCCCTTAAGTTTAAACGTGTTAGAGCAATCCATTAGAAATTTTTAGTCATACTCTTTAGACATGTCAGAAATAATACGTTCCTAACATTCGATTTTCTCACACATTAAAAAAAAAACTAATTCAATTTCGCATGAAGGTGTATAAAACAAAAATATTTTAAAAAAAAGTTATGGAATATTTCTTTAAAATTGAGGCAATTTTTTTTTTACTTTAAATAGAGTTTTTTTCAGTGCCGTACATTTAAGTGGATATGCATGTAAATAATTTCACTTACATGAAACATAAAACACATGATAAGCATAATCAACATGAAATACAATATATTTAAGAAGTGAAAACTTAACTTTCTCGATTATGATGATTAATATGAGTAAAGTGCCAAAAAAATGTTAATGATGTGGACAAATTCTGAGGCCTTTCGCGGCTATCATTATAAAAGCGTGACGCCCCCACACATTTATCAATCAGATACGTTTAATCGCAAGGTTGTTCCGCATGTTACAAAGCTGACAGACACAGGAGAAAAGCAGAAAAATGTTTTCTTAGTAGTTTACCGTATCAGCGCACATGTGCGACACATGAGGAGTGAAATTTTTACGAAAGTCGATAAGACTGAAAAGCGTGAAACTGCATAGGCTACTGCTACCGATGCACTTGAAGTATTCGACGCGAAACCTGTACGAGTTTTAGTACGTTAATAGCTTACTAGATTGCTATAGGTGTGCAAAGAACCAATTAACTGAAAATCTCAAGATAGGAACGTTTTGCTCGGTCGTTTGCTCTCCAGGATAGAATCTTATGTACTTCCCGCCTCTCACAGTCATGCGGCAGCTCTTTACAGGACGTAATTTGCGGGACATTCGGTTCAAGTTCTAAGTATATGCGTATAATCTGACGCCTGAGATCCTCTACTGCTCGCACGTAACGTCACGCTTTTACACGTTATACTTGAGAAATCGTCATTTTCAATTTACACTTTTGCGTGTATTTCTCCTTTCATGAGAAGTGTTACCAATATTATTTGTGTTCCCATTAATGGAGGAAAATAATTTATTGGATAACATATACTGGAATGGTTTCAAAACTGGAAATAACACTTGGGTAGAAACGCAGGTACGCAGTAAGTTATCTGTGTGATAAAATTAAGAAACTCTGATTATTCCTCGACGTTTCGAAATCGTGTGGTTTCATCGGGATGAATGCTAAAGCAACATATCAGCAACATATCAGAATTAAATATAAATGTACCGGATAAATTGCAGAGAAATTAAGAAGTAAATACTTTTTAAGATTCTGCTGTCTGGGATATGGGTTTTAGTATTGTGGAAAACAGAGTATTACTGTGGATAGAAGAATGGAAATTGAATTAGTATGGGTGGCCGCAGGTCAAGGAAAACCTGGAAATAAGGGAAGAGTCAGGGAGTTTAAAAAAAAAACTTTAAAAGTCAGGGAATTTTTTCTTAAAGGAACCATAAATTAAAAATTCATGATTTTATTACTTAAAATTCCTAATAAACAAACAGGAAGGCTCGGAAACCGGGAAATGATCGGGAATTAAAAAATTAACCTGGAAATTTATTTATAAACCGAAAGATTCTTCGTGGAATATACAATTATTCTCTTTAAATTTTGTAATTATTCTTTAATTTTTGTTGTCTATTATTATCGCCAGTTTTCGAATTTTCCATTCGATTGTAAATTATTTTCCTCATTTCTCAATTATTTTCTTTAATAATTAATTATTATTTTAGTCATTAGGCAACTTTTCTTTCAATTATCAACTATTTTCTTAAAATATCAATTTGATTCTTTAGTCTTCAATTTATTTCTTAATTTTTTAATTATTTTCTTCAATTCTCAATTCTTTTAGATAATTTTAAATTTGATTCTTCGTTTTTCAATTATCTTATTCAATATTCAATAATTCTTGCATTTTCTCAATTATAAATTATTTTCTTGAAATTTTAATAAAATTCAATTTTAATTTATGTTCTACAATTTTAATTTATTTTCTACAATTTTTTCAAAAATTTCCATCAATTTTTAATTGACAATTTATTATTCTTCTTTAATTTAATGATTATTCATTAATTTCAAAACATTTTTTGTTCCAACGCCGATTTTTCTCATGATTTTTCGAACTTCTTTTTCAATTGTTAATTTTTTCTCTTTAATAACACCGTCCGACAAAAATTAACTTTTTTTTTCACACACAAAAAAATCAAACATTTTCGGAAACTAGGACCAAAAAAAAAATACCCGTGTCTGGCCGTTTTGCTAGATCAAGTCGTTTGTGGTTTTTAGGGGTGAAAACAACCCTTAAATGAAAAGTGACAAAATATTTTTGTAAAAAATATTAATTTTTTATAAAACTTGATAACTAGGGGTTTTCAGGCTCGCTGATTACAAATCCGATGTAAGTTTTTCAAAATTCAAAATTTCGGATCCAATATGGCGGACAACTTTTTTAAAAATAGATTTAATTTGCCAGAAATTCTTTACTCGGGGGTTTCTGGGGTCGCTGATTACGAATCTGTTGTCAGATTTTTAAAATTCAAAATGGTGGATCCAATATGGCGGACAACTTTTTTAAAAATAGATTTAATTTTCCTGAAACTCGTTACTCAGAGGTTTTTGGGGTCGCTGATGACTAATCTGATGTCAGATTTTCAAAATTTAAAATGGTGGATCCAATATGGCGAAAATAAAAAAAAGAATCACGTTTAGGACAATCCATTTTTATTCAAGAACACTCACAATTCTGCTATACAAACAAAAAACAAATGACATTTTTTATATTTTGATATTCAGTTGCATAGATAAAGAAAATAGTATATATATCAAATTAATGTCAATCGTTGATATTTTTACTTTAAAAAGAAGTGTTAAACAATCACTTTATATTAATTATTTTTCTAACTTAAGCTTCCCATTATCGAATATACTTACCTACTACAAAGTTTGCTTCGTTTTTAAAAAAATGTCCAATATGCAAAGACACAATTGTGGAAATGTTTAAATTTTTTTGTAATCTTCATCTCTATGAGGTCCGCCATTTTAAATTTTGAAAATTTTACATCAGATTAGTCATCAGCGACCCCAAAAACCTCCGAGTAACGAGTTTCAGGAAAATTAAATCTATTTTTAAAAAAGTTGTCCGTCAGATTGGATCCACCATTTTGAATTTTAAAAATCTGACATCAGATTCGTAATCAGCGACCTCAGAGACCCCCGAGCAACGAGTTTCAGGCAAATTGAATCTATTTTAAAAAAAGTTGTCTGCCATATTGGATCCGACATTTTGAATTTTGAAAAACTTACATCGGATTTGTAATCAGCGAGCCCGAAAACCCCTAGATATCAAGTTTTATAAAAAATTAATATTTTTTACAAAAATATCATGATACTTTTCATTTAAGGGTTGTTTTCACCCCTAAAAGCCACAAACGACTTGATCTAGCAAAACGGCCAGATACGGGTATTTTTTTTTTGGTCCTAGTTTCCGAAAATGTTTGGTTTTTTTGTGTGTGAAAAATCGTGTCGGACGGTGTAATAATCAATTATTTTCGTCATATTGTAATTTTTCTTTTAATTATCAATTATTTTTTTGAAATTTTCATTTAATTCTTTAATTTCCAATTACTTTCTTCAATTTTTAATTATTTTCTTTAATTCTCAAATTTTTTCTTTAATTTTCAATTATATTTATTAATTTTAAAATTCATTCCTAAATAATCAATAATTCTTGGATTTTTTCAGTTATTTTTTTACTCATAAAAATTGTTTTAAATTTTTAATTCAATTATTTAATTCTAGAACTATTCTCTTCAATTGTCATTTATTTTTTTCAAATTTAAATTCCGCTTTTAAATTTTCAATTTTTTCTTTCAATATTAAAAAATTATCGCCTTTTTTAATATTTTTTTGGATTATCATTAAGTTTCTTTAATTTTAAATACTATTGTTCAATTTTCTCTAATTTTTAATTCCATTTTTCAGTTTTCAATTGTCTTCTTCTATATTCATTAATTCTCTGCTTTTTTCAATTAGTTTTTTTCAATTTTTAAATATGTTCCTTAAATTTCAATTCCATTCTTCCATTTAATTGATTTCTTCAATTTTTTATTATTTTTTTCAGTTTTAATTATTTTTTTCGATTTTTAATTCCATTGTTAAATGTGCAGTTATTTCCAACAATTAGTCCAGTAATTTTCTTAATTTTTCAATTTGCAATTATTTTCTTTAACTTTAATATTTCTTGCTTAATTTTTTTAATTCTTTTTTTTCAGTTGCTTATTAATCTAGTCATTTTTTGAATGTAGTTTTTAATTGATGATTATTTTTGTCATTTTCCACATATTTTCTTCAATTTTTATATTAAAATTTTATAATTATTCTTTAATTTTTTGTATTATTTTGTTCAGTTTAATCTAGCCATTTTTTGAATTTTGTTTTCATTTGTCAATTATTTTCTTCATTTTGTAATTTTTTTCAATTTTTAATTATTTTTGCTTCCTCATAGAGGAAGCTTTGTGATCTTTAAGATTTTCGATTTTCCAAAAATAGTCTAAATCGATTCATTTTCATCTAAAATGCGTAAATTTTCATTCTTAAGCAAATGACCAGATACATATGTGTGTGTGTGTGTGTTTGTGTGTCTGTGTATGTGTGTATAGCGTTTTTTGTGTACAAGATATCTCGAGAATGTTTTAACGGATTTCAATAAAATTTGGATGACTTATTAAGCTCATGAATTAATTAATTATTAAGCTCACAGGGATTTTTTAAAATGCCCAACTATTGTTTTTAGCACTTTCTTTTTTCGAAAAAATTAGTTTTTTGCCAAAAAAATTTTTTCATGCTAAAAATTTAATTTAATGGATACAAAAATCATATTCCTTATCTCAAAACGAATCAATTGACCAATAAAAAGTTTATAATTGATCAAAAATTTATAAAATAGTTCATGTTTTTTTCTTTTTTTTTTAAACTACATTTTTCTTGTCCAATTTATATAACTTATCTTATCCTGTATCAAAAACTTTTTTTTAATTGCTTGGAACTTATAAATTGTGTTTAGTTTATACTTTTTAAATTAAGATTTTAAAAATCTTTTTGTTCTGACCTAATTTTGTATAGCCTGTTCTTAATATATTTTTCACAAATTTCATTAGGAAAATGATTATAGTACAACAATTTTTTCACTAAATTTAAGTTTTTTTCTCAGAACTTTGGGTAAGAAAGTTTGGTGGCTCTGTCAAACAATTTTTTTATAATTGCTGCTTTTTTTTAAAC
Organism: Ganaspis brasiliensis; assembly: GCA_037103525.1. Taxonomy (NCBI): domain Eukaryota; kingdom Metazoa; phylum Arthropoda; class Insecta; order Hymenoptera; family Figitidae; genus Ganaspis; species Ganaspis brasiliensis. The sequence continues at coordinate 5,298,726 of JAZKLR010000145.1, read as the reverse complement.
GATGACACAAAAAATTAAAAAATCTACATGAATAGGTATCTTTTCTTTAGGTAAACAAACAAATGTGTCATCTACATATGTATCTATGATAAATTAAAACATCGAGACTATTTTCATTCAAAGTTGAATGTTCTAAGTCATCAAAAACCATTTCTGCTAAAAGTGGTAAACTTACAGAATCAATTGGTGTTTCTTTTAATTGTTTATAAAAATTATTATTGAATTTAAAATATACAGAGCTCACCAAAAATTCTATACCTCTAATAAAATCATTCTTATCCATGGGGACAAGTTTTTAATTGATTTTCATCTCTTTAATATACTATCTTTAAGGGCATGTGATGGAGAATGACGTCACTGGTATAGGTAAAATTTGTCTGTAAATTTTCTCTTTAAATAATAAATATTTTGACACCAAACTTTGTGGAATTACTTAAAATATCATTAAAAAGGTCTCTCTGACCTATGTTTGTTCAAATTTAGCCTTAAACTTAACTTTTTAAAAACTTAGCTGATTTTCGGAGAATTAAAAAACTCAATTTTAAGGCAAAATTTAAACCAATTTGGGTCAGAGAGACCTTCTTAATGATATTTTAAGTAATTCTACAAAGTTTGGTGTTAAAATATTTGTTATTTTAAGAGAAAATTTACAGACAAATGTTGCCTATATTAGTGACGTCATTCTCCATCACATGCCCTTAACTAATTAAAAAGGAATACTTGGAAACATTGACATTACATCTAATGATGCTAAAGAGTAACCCTGTGGCATTGTTTTGACGCTTAATTTTTTAACTAACTCAAAACTGTTTTGAACAGAATACTCAGAATATGATATGGAAGATTTCAAAATATTATTAAGAAATTCTTCCGTCTCTCCAACAATCTAGTAAATCAAGGGATCATTGTAGTAATTTTTAAGATACCTCTTTTTCCAGTAGCTAGAATTTTTTTAAATCACATATTGGGTTTGTCCTATTTCTTAATGATCAGAGATCTATGGTTTTCAAGCATTAATCTGACTATCTGAGAATGGATGATTGAAATAATTTAAAATTAATTTTAATTGGTTAACACAAGTGTAGACTCCGGAAGCTAGAACCACGAAAATTTTTCTAAATTTCCAATTCCCTTGAATCTGGAGTTAAACGTTCATTTTTTCTTCCAAAAACATAAAGATTCTTTCCTCAGCTTTATATTTAAAGCATGGGGACTCGAGGAATTTGGAATAATAATAATAATAATACGTAAAGGAATTAAACTTGAATTTCAAGAAAGTACAATAAATCCGTGGATACTGAAAATAACAAAATCTTTTCCGTATCTTTAGAACTCTTACGAGTCCCATGTTCTTCAACTTAGGTTCAACCTTCACACATAAAGGTTATTTTTTCCCAATCCTTCTCTTCTACTTTCTGACTCTTCATCAAATCTTCCTAGAAGCTTCTGATCACTCTTTTTCCCTTGTCCACACTGCACCTTTTTAACTTATCACTCACTCGACAAGCAAGTCAAGCTTCTTTACTTGCTTTCTTCTTCATCGCTGTCCGCCTTGAACTGATCTGTTTCGTCCAAAAATCATTTTGCCCACGTCTCATTTTCTTCTGGGTTCTGCCTACCTATACCATTTGTCTCTACTTCGCCTAATTATTCTTCATAAGAAACACAATATTTTCTAGTCACTGTAGCATTCTCCAAACCTAATGCTATTTTATAAAAAGAAAATTACCATCGAGTAAGATACTCAAAACCCAAGCTCAGATAATAAATAAATCTTTCCTATCTTTGAAAAATCAAATCTGCTTTTATTGGCAACAATCTTGGATAGTAAAATATTGATAGTAGATTGTAATCAATAGCATAGATCGTACCTTCTTAAAAATCCTTTTTCCATCGCACTTTAACCAGACACAATTTTCTCATTAAAATTTTAACTGACCAATATCGTTTTCTCCTCATAATCAATCTATTTCTCATGGAATATTTACCTTTTTATTTTTTGGATTTTCCGGAGCGAAAACATCTTCAGCAGATCTTTAAAATTTTAATTTCCCCTATCGTTTGTTTTTAATTAAAACTGTTTACGTAGAGAAAAATGATCGAAAAATACGGGAGTTCTGAAATTCCAAGTAGCGAGTCAGTAGAGCGACGATATAAAAGATAAAAGTGCTTCTGGCAAGCGCTTAATAATTTGCCATAGTGCGGCTAGCAATAACGGCTTTCGCTAATGCATTCCCCGGGTCGAAGTGAATTCGCCTGTATTGCTTTTCGTTCTCTTTCTTCTCACTGTCTTCGCTCAAACTGCGAGCACACTTTTGGATTGATTTTATATTTCTCCTGAATAAGTATGCAAATCACGATGTATCCCTGAAAAATTTACTTCTTGAGCGACATTTCTGGTAATGGATCGACTGTATTAGTTCCATTATGCAAAATCTCATCGACAAGAGTGCTTGCTTCCTTGTCATCGATGTTGTATAATTACCAACAAATGATCCAGGTAAGTGGTTAGACGAGAAATTTCTTTTATCTTTTTTGTCTCCCCGAGCAATCAGGTCATTTTTGTTAGTTACGCTAAAAGACCGTTCAATCTGATAAACCCCATGTAAACACCTGCTCTTACCAACAAATAGATATTTTATGCAAAAAAACAAAGTAATCACAATTTTTGATCTTAGAGAGTTTTTCTGCAAATGAAGATGTGCAAAACCTGCTGCACATGCAACAAGAATTTCTGAAAAATCGGATTCCCAATCGTGAGAAGTCTACAATTATAATTTACTAATACACTTTTAAAAGTATAACACACATATTTTAAGCATATCTATTCAGACTTGGTGCATACTATAATGAATAAAAATTGACAATGTAAATAAAAAAATTTTTTAAAATAAGCGTTACTCTTGCAGCACGTTTAATGATCAATATATTAAAAACTTATATACTCACTCTGCATAATATTTATACGAATGTATATAAAATACACAGAATGCAGTTTTCGTATTATAAAATAATGCAAAGTACATACATGAAAGTATCATAAAAATGTTACTGTAAAAATAAAATAAAGTTAACGAGAAATAAAATTCTGCATGAGAGATTATATGGCTAGACACGTCTCGGATTATTACGAAAGTGATTTTAAATGATCATTAATGTAATATAAGGGGCTCGTACGTTCAAGTTAATAACGTGTAATCGAAATTACTCGACTGAATACCGGTTTTGTGTCATTAAAGGCCAATGCATGCTTCCTGGAGTTAGAGAACTTATAATACTTATAAAACTCGTGGGGACCTACCGGAAGTCCATTGATAGTCCATGTCACATTGGCTGGTGGATTTCCTGCAGGAGCAGTACAATTCCCTCTCACAGTGTCACCCACAGCATAACGTGGTTTCTCCACCCGTACTGTAAGATTTCCTTTTGGAAGACCTGTAAATTTGAGTTTTTTTTTTTAACTAACAATTGATAATAATTTAATCCACCTAACAATGGAATCGGTTAATCTAGTCTGACTAACAATAGAATTTATAATATAATCCAACAACAGAATCTTTATAATGACAAACTTTCTTATCGACAGTGACCTATCTTCTTTATTTGCAGTTACATTTGAGTCTTTCACGAAACAAAAAATGGAACTTCTTATAGAAAGTACACAATGCAGTAAAGGAAGAGACGTAAAATCGAATCGTTTGACAAAATATTTTCAAGAAAAGAAAAGAAGCTAAACAAAGTTGGAATGCTACTAGAAAAGAATTTTACAGGCCACTGACTCTGTGACATTTTATCCACAAAATTTCAAGAAATAAGTTTACTGTGATACATCCAAGAAAATTTTTACATAAATAGCTTTAGCTTCTTCTTAAAACTTATTATTTCAACTATTATTTAAAACTAACATATAAATTCAGTAGAAAGTATTTTTCATCCTACTATTGTTGAAAATAGTAGTTTTAATTTTAAAGGTTTAAATTGAATCAATTTTAAATAAGGATTTGAATTTATAAATTAATCATTACTCGAAAAGTCAGATGAATTTTAAAAATTTAAGATACCTTCCATAATTAAAGAAGATTAAGAATAGAAAAAGTTTCAAAGAAATTCGACATTAAAGAAGCTTATTAAATAGTCTATTATTAATTATTATTTTAAAATTAACATTTACAATCTAAAATTCTGTTGAATTATTATATTTATGATATAAAAGTATAATTCATGCTGTGAAATATTTAAATCTAACAGAAGCTCAAACCCACGGAAAACCTAAAATTAAAAGCTTTCAACACATAATACAAAATTGGAAGAGTCTAATTAAATGCCCTTTTCCATGTAAACTTGTTTAATTACACATGATTTAAAATTATTTCAGATCAGTGAATTTTGCGTATATGCACGAAAGCTACAAATTAAATCCATCCAAAATTAATCCCAATTATCTCTTAATGAAAAAGCTTCATTTAGAAATGTTTTATTCAAAAATGTATGTTTAAAACATTTAATTAAAAAAATCTCATTATAAAAAGTTTATTAAAATAAAGTATATTTTAAAATAGTTTATTGAAAAAGGTGTATTACAGAGTGTAATTTAAATAAGTGCATTAAGTGGTTCATTTGAAAAGTATTACCTGAAAGCAATCATGTTTAAAAATGAAAATTTAATTTAATTGAAAAATTTCAGAAAAATTAAAGTAATTAAATTACTGCAAATTTCTTGTAGTGCGGTAGAAAATATTCTCAAATATATTTTTAGAAATCTAAGTTTAAATAAAGCAAAATATCCTCCTCTTTTAATACTTCATTCACTTCTATAACATTTACTGTTGAATATAGTGTTTTATAACGTGTTCGTTTTATGGTGTACTTAAATTTTGCTAAACATTTGTCAGTTTATGAACTTAACGGACCACACAGGAATCCTGCCTCGCATTTATTTTAATTTATTTTACATGATTTAGAGAAAACTTACCAATGTAAAATATTTTAGATGCATGAATAGATGAAGGCGATGTTTGGTTAAAGGAAATTTCTTTTTGGATACATAAAATCTTTGAGAAAATGAATTATTTTCCAGTCGGAGATAGTATAATCTGATAATGACTTCATATGATGGAGGAAAAAACCCAATCTTTTGCATTAAGTATGTAACGATTAAGAATTATTACTATTAAATCTTAAAAATCGCACATTTAAAATAATATAAAATTGCAAAAGAATCTAAATAAAAATGAGAAAGTTTAACATCAAAAAACATAATAAAACAAAATATTATTTAAATATAATAAAAGCCGTAATTTATAGTCAATTAAATAAAATTATATTTCGTCAAAAAATTAAAAGTCATAAAAAATCAGAATTAAAATAACTATGAAGTAACCAACTCACACATTCTTTCCACACAACTATTGTTAACAATTGACATAAAAATAATAAATAAATAATTATAAACAGATAGATGTAGTAGGTAAATTTACATGGATAACGAAAATGAAATCAACAAAATGTACCAAAACAATTAGACCAACAAACAAGCAAATAAAATATAAAACTTATCGCTCCGGTATAATTTTCCCTTTCTTTGAAGACTGGAGTAAACACTGGAGAGCCTGGTAACTGACGAGCAGAACTTTATCAATTTCTTTTGGCGTGGACCACTTTTTTGTTAAGACTCATAATTATGGTAATTTAAATTATTGTAAGCCGCTCTCCTTGCACGAAATCCACCCATCGTCCTCTCTTGCTTCGAAATCCTCACATTATTTAAAAATCGCCACACTGATTAAAAAAGATAAAAAATAAATAATTGCAACAAAAAAAATTACACGAACATACAATAGAAAACACAAAATGAATAAATGAATAAAATAAAATAAACACCTCCGTGTTGCCGGCGACCCACAAAGCCGTGACAATTTGGATTATTTGGATGCCGGGAAACGATTGTGAAAACAATGGGAAGAAATTTTATTAAACTTAAAATTTACCCCCTCCCCTCGTCAGTACCAAAGTCCCTAATACCTCTTGGCTCCCAGGTAATGAAGAGACTTGTCCTATTTCTCAAATTCCCAATTAAATAATTTTCGTCGACAAATCGAATCCCTCAATTAATTTTACGCAAAATATACACTAAACGCGAACTTCAAACAAACTCAAGTAATTTTACGATACTAAAAATGTTGCTTCTAAAAATGCGGAACGATTTCGTTTTCTGATGCAAAACGAAATGTCGATTGTCATTTCCTTAGATTTAAATTTCTCGAAAACATATTTTCCTATTGAGTTAGTTTTAGTAACTGTTACATATATCTAGTGTTAATAATCTTTAAATTTCTTTGAATTAAATTTATTAAAGAGAACTAGTTATTGATTGTGTGCATTAGTGTAATATACTGAAGCTTCTTTTATTTTAACATGGTCGACGCAATTCGCCGTTAAGAGTCGAATTTATTTTAACCTTTGAGGGAGTATATACTACGGCTTTAAATTTTCATGTGAGAAGCGGATCTGATTAGCTGGTTTCTATGATAATCTCCTGTGCATCTTCCTATTCGTTACGAGCCACGCATGTGTTAAGCGATGGAGGGAGATGGGCCGACGCGAAGAAAAAGTAAGTGAAGAGAAGATCATAAAAATAAGTACGACTTCGGATAAGTGAGACATTAGGTAAGTAAAGCTCCAGTATTATATTACTAAAGTTTGTCGCTGGTGGCGCTTCAAAAACATCAACTTCACAGCTTCTTTCTCTCTCCCTCATATCACAAGAAAAATGTCAATCGTGCTTTTCTTCTTTGATTTATATTTGACAGCCAATTCGTTCCGTATTTTTCAAATCGACGTTTTTAGTTTTGTCAAATCATCCGAGTTTGGTTAAAGTTTGCTATTAGTAACTTTCTGTGCATAAATAATTCAGGATTGTGTTTTTACTCCATCACTTAATACGCACACATCTTCAGATTATGCGACTTACTTTAAAAAAAAATTATGTTTAGAAAATTTTGTATATTTTTGGAAAAAAATACTTTTTTAACCAAATATCGTCTTCAAACATATTTAACCCCATTTATCACTCCCATCTCCAGTCAAACACAACTTTTAATAATTACGAAATTATACCGAAGGCATTAAAAATTAGGCTTTACTGTGTGACATTGCAAAATATTGCAAGTCACAAGTTAATTATTTTGAAATTTTAGAAATTTACCCTGGAAGTTGCACGAATTTTCCAAGATTGAAAAATTGCCTTTTGAAATTAAGTTAGAACTAATTTTGTAAATTTCGTTTATTTCTCATAAATTTGGAGCAACTTTGGAAAAAATTGGTGACGGCTTTTAACGAAAAATCAACAATCCTTCAAAGTTTCCTGTTTCCTGATCCAAGAATCCAATCAACAATCTATTTATCCTTCTGGTGGTAACTCAGAATTTATTGGGTGGTTTTTGAAATGCTAACTGGATTTTGACTTGGTTCCTTTGTATAATCCTAATTAACTTATTTACCTGGAGTCGAATTCAATAATTATCCGTTGTTTTGGAAAGGTTTATCGTCGATCTTTGGCTCGCCACTTGCAAGCAAATAGCTATCAAGCCCTGAAATTATCATTAATATTTTGTTGCTGGGATTTTCTTTATTGGATTTTGTCACTTAAGAATCTTAATAATTAGCCTGTTTGAAGATATTTTAAAAGAAGAAGGACGTTAATTCAACATCTATTGGACCGAATTGATTTAATCATTGAAATTATCAATTCAGAAGAAAATTTGGATTTATTATCAAATTTTAATTAGATCGTCTTTTGTCAAGATATATTGATTCAACCTATTCCAGCTATGTTCTAGTCAATAACAACTTAGTCTACCCTGATGATATTCATTTATTTTAAAGTCCAGATGTTTGAAATAAAAGAAGATCGAAAATCAATAATTTTGGTTACCATGGAAGCTTATGTCGTGAAAAAAGAACTTGATCTGACCTCTTTCATTTAGCTTCATCGGATTTGATTCTCATAAATTTCATTTAATTGGTCCTGTTTTCTTTTTCGCTTAATTTAAAGTGTTTAAATCAATTTATTTAATGTGTTCTCCTATTTATTAAGTTTATTTAAACTAATGTTTTGTGTTCTGTCTAAAACAAGAAGATTCTTGAATTCCAATTTTGTGATTATAATTTTTGCATTACGTGTTACTTCTGAATTTCAGGTGAGATTCAATTTAAAAATTTAAAGAAAGTTTTTCTTGTTTAAATTTAATTTTCTTGCTTGATTTCTTAGATTGAATAAATTTTGTTAATCCTACTGAATTTTGATTGATTTGTTAAATATTTTCCTTTTGGTTTTAATTTCCGAAATAATTAGTAAATTTAAAATTGAGTTTAGTCCAATTCCCTAAATTTTCTTAGTTCTTGCAATCTTGGAAATTTCGGTCAAAAGATCAATTTAATTTCCCTATTTCGTTGATTTATTATTTTGTGCTTCTCCCAATTTTTTCCAAAATATTTAATCAATTTGGTAAAAATTCGCATAATTGTACCTCGAAATATAATGTAATTTTGAATTATAAAAATTCTAATTTTAGAATTTAAAAATTCACATTTGTGTATTTTAAATATTGTAACATTTAAATATATGTATTAAATTTTGCTTCTTGGTTTCATTTCATAAATAAGTTGATTTAATTAATAATTTTATATTTATAAAATTTTGAACCACCCCCTCTGTCTTAATCAGAAAGGGACTGAGTTAGCCAATTATTTTTTTTTATTTGATCCAAAAATTTATTTTGAATTCGATATTTCGTTTGATCTTCGGAAGGATCTGGCACCCTGGCAAATTTCTTAAAACTAAATCAAGTGTGATCTTAGATTAATTGTATTTTTATAGTAAGTATAATATTTATTTAAATATAAATATTTTATTAATTCTCAAAATTCTTAAGGTCACAACTGTGAATTGCAAACTCTATACTTGTAGAACTTTATATCGTAAAACTTTTAACATTACAACTTTTTAAATTTTATTCTGTTTAGCAGAAACATCTGAAAACTACGAAATGTGGTCTTAATAAGATAAATTGTATGTCTAGTTAAAAAATTGTCGCCCTTTTAGAACAACGTTGCTGTACGTAATAATAGCGAACTGTTTTTAAAATTCTGCTTTCAGAGCGCTTACGTCTATTTTTATGAAGATTAATTTCTATAAGCACTTTCCCTCTATTATTCTCCTGTGAAAGAAAGGAAAGTGCTAAGATAATTTAAATTTTTTTAAATTGTAATAACCTTAACCATTCTGAGGAGTAGTTGAGGGAAGCCATTGAAAAACTCAGCGCAGGATAATCATTCATGAGCTTGTGGAATATGGTCGTATTCAGTAAATTGAATAAGAGGGGTTTCTTATTCATGTGAACAGGATTGTGGGAACACTATAGAAAAATCGTTCTCCATCCTTCTTTTACTCTTTGGGATGAAGCGATCTCGGATGTTTTTTCTTTTCCCAAAACGACACAGTTTCTAGACTTGAAAACCCGAGTTTTGAAATTTTCAGGGTGAAAAATTCAATTTATAACTTTGTGATTGTAGTTTTAATCGATTTCAGTGAAGGTTGGGCGTATCCATCATGTAAGTGAGAGGAACAGTGATCCAATTAATCCAGCAAATTCAACGAAGCGAACAATTACAGTGAAGGCAATAAAAAACTTTTTTTGCAGACAGAAACTGCAATTTTTACGGTTGAAAATGCTTGGCGATCATTGGAAATGAAATTGCCACCGACAGGTCTATCGACCAATCCTGGAATTCTTGATTCACAGTACAGAGGAACTTCCATGTAGAAACGAGCTCCGGGAAACTTGGTTTTAATTGGCAGCGATTACGGTGACAATGCTATGCCTTCTACGTGGGCAGAACCTAAAAGATAAAGAGAAGGCCCGCTTGTAAAATATGCTGGCCATACCTGTCACTGAAAGGAGGCGTATCATTGAAAAATTTAACGGTCTACAAAAAAACCGGAACCGTATTACGACTCGAATCAATTGCTGCCTCTATCTCTGGTGCTCATTGTCCATTCCAGAAAAATAGCAGTAATTTTTTTTATCTGCAGCCAGAAACACTTTGAAAAAACTTTTGCTGAAATTTTGTTGACTTGAAGAAGGTTTAGAAAAAGATGAAGATTAAAATAAACACTAAAAATTGGAAGTAAACACACTGATGGAAATAAATGTTTGGTTGAATTATTAACAATGTATTCTACCTATGTCTGGTTGCATCACGCCATTTACATAATTGAGAAAAAACTTAATATAGTATACGACAGGGATGCACAGAAACGACAAGTGAACGCAGCCAAAACAAGTGCAGTGCAGCCACTAAATTTTGTTGGGAAAGTTTTTGCCTATTTCTAAATCCATGACGAATTTCTATTGTTGAAAATAAAGGGAGTATTTTTTTTTTTCTAAGAACTCAGCATGGTATATAAAACTAATAAAGAGTTAGGACCCAAAGATTTATTGAGGGTTAAGTTGAACTACTCCTGCCGCAGCCACTTGGTTGCGTTGGCTGCGAAACGCAGCCTTTTGGTCACCCTTGGTATACGACATGATGTGGTATTTTTCAAGTTCTAAAAGCTGTAAGAACTTCTGGATTCTGCAGCGCCACTATAGTTCTAAGATCTCTTGACTTTCGTTATTTAACTTAGAGGGTGGACTCTTAACTGTTAAAAATGAGAAAGATAGATGTATTATAAATTATTGTCGAATTTTAAATCTTCTACTGAGTAATAAGTCAATCTTCCTGTAAATAGAGTGGCAAGTGCCAGGGCTTCACAACAACTATAGTCTCTTCAGTCGTTTTTCAACTTCGACCGACGTTAGACCACGTGATTAGAAAGAAAGATTCTGATTGGCTAGAAGGATCTGGATCGATAATTGCAGTTTACACGTCTATATTCTGTAACGTTGTAAATTGTTACTTAAATAGTTTTGAATAGAATTTGGTGTTAAAATATTTAAATAATTGAATTGGCCGTACCAAGGCCACAAACCAAGAAGAAGAAGAAGAAGAAGAAAATATTTAAATGCTGCAAAAGGTTTCTGATTCATTAGTATTGTCAGTATTCCCTTATCTCATATTCGTTTCTGCTTGTGATTTTGGTAGTTATTTTTAGTGCCCAATGAATAATGAGTTGCGTGAGGTCAGCTTCGTTTTTCCGAGCGTTTTCGTAGGTTTTCGGGTTCATGGATCGAGTGACCCAATCACAGGACCGAGGGACAAGGACGGAGCTAGGAAGAAGATCGCAGGAAAGGGATCGACCGGCTGATCAATATTCGCAGGGTCACGGCTATTAATCATTCTCTTCAAGACTATGAATTGGGTCAGTAGTGTTTGGGGAATCATAGCTAGTGATGTGAATTGTCGTGTATAATTATTGAGAAACTGTAAGGGGATCTTTTGAGAATAGGGGTTGAGTATAATAAAGAGATAAGTTAAAGTATAATTAGAGAAATTTATTTTATTTAAAGTTTAATTTTGTATTTTCCTCAATTTTATTTTCTGCGTTGCCGAGGCCGGCAAAACGTTGTGTTGGTTTTCAGCGGAAAGCCGTTTGGTAAGTTTCTTATTCAAATTTTCGTGTCTCACTCAAAAATTGCATCGTTTTGTGGATTTGGAAGATCTCCCCTTTGTTTTCATAGGTGGATTTGTGTTCGTTCGGGGTGAAAAGTCTGGCGAGAATTATTTCGCGTTTCGAATTAGATGCAAGATTTTAAATAATTAATAACTCGTTACAATTCTTGTACAGAAGTTCATCTCATATTAGGTTATTCCCAGTTTTTGTTTCTGCTTATTTAAAATTTTTTTAAGAAAAGACTAATAAAAACAAAGGCACTTTCGACGATTGCTGAAGTGGAGATGAGTCCCTTGAATGATTTATTAGTTTGAATAGAACTAAATGTAAATTTTATTCTGCATAAATAGGATTTTCTTGTTTGTATCGAAATTTAATTAATCCTATAATCAACAGCTTCCCGAATTCACATTCCCCATACTCTTAAAATCTTTCTTATATTTCCAGCATTTGAAAAATTTCGCATCGAAGTTAACGTGCGTTCCATAACAAACTTTTGCAGAATCTATACAAGAGACACAAGTTTCGATTATCCAGAAGAAAATAAAAGAGTCACTTTTCCTTCTTTCTCGAGTTACCTCAAGGTAGAATTTCAGTGCAACTGTACAAAAAAAAAGAAAGGAAAGTGGGAAATTTTTGCTTTGGAAAGTCGTTCCTCTCGAATTATACTTGGGAAAGTTTTACGGCTGTGCATGTGCAGAATATAAATGAAAGGAACTAGAACGAAGTGGAGATGGGAAACGAAAGGTAGGGAAGTAACAGACGTGCAGCAGTGTTACGTCTAAGTTAGAGAATAAGCTCCAAGATGATCAAAACAGTTGTCGTCTGTGAGAGGTCTTCACTGTATAACATTGATCACAGTATGCCATTTCCCTGGACATCCTAGTTTGGTTAGTTTGAAACAAGCTGCAACTCACAATACATTCAAGATTGCACGAACCATACCATTTTGCAAAGTGCTATGGGAAACAAGAGCACAACAAACTTCCCAATATTATTCCCCCTTGGCTATTTAATCAAAATTCATTCAACTTTCCCTGCAATTTGATCAATTTGTTGTGACATTTGACAATCGTCAAGCCACAAAGAAAAATTATTTTAATCAAACATGAGTTGTTACCCGACATTAATAATGAATAATAATTCAGAAAATAATCTTAAGGACAGGCACGAAGTAAAACTTCAATATGTCAGAGATTTTTGTACAGGTTTTACAACTTTATAGAAAACAATTTATTAAAAATTAAAATTAGATAACAAAATAAGATACATAAGTCCTTTTTGTAAAAATTATTAATTTTTTTAACTAGACTTATCATCGGTATTATTGCATTATTTTCTTTTCATGTAACTTCAATGATTGATTTTAAGTTTTGTCGTTCAAGTTTCGAATTAAATTAAGTTAATATTTATAATTTTTAAATTCAAAGTGTATAAAACGATAACAAGTTATTAATTTTAATACTTCCCATGACCTTCTTGTGATCGTTTTATACACTTTGACATTAATAATGGAAGGGAATCATTCGAATAATATTTTTAAATTCAGATAAAGAATTTAGTAATAGATTAAAGAGAATTTTGTTACAAAGTTAAAAAAAATTTTGAAACAAATCAAAACGAAGCAGCGAGTAGTTTCGCCTTTTGAATATAAATTAAATGTATGTAAATCAAACAAGAAAATAGAATTACATAAATAGTAAGTGTCAATAAAATTGTCAAGTCAATTAAATTAAATGCAAATAATACAAGATGGATAGATGACAATTTTATCTATCAATTTCAACTGATCAAAACAGGCCAGCTATACATAGTTTTCAACAATTTCAAGTGATCCTTGATAATATCAATCAATTTAAGTTTCATCAGATCTTAATTTTGATATCTATTTTAAGTTCAATTTATTATAATTGCAATTGGTTCAAACTCAAATTGAGATAAATTTTAACTGGTTCTAATTTTGATTAATCCAAATTTAATCCAATGTTAATTTTCATTGATATAGATAGTTCAATTATCTAATTTTTAAATTACCTTTATTAAATTAAAATTTCCACTGGTCATAATTTTAAAACTTTTAAATGACTTTAATATAATCGATTTAAATACCTACTAGTTTAAACTGAAATTGATTCAAATTTCAATTTACTCAAACTTCCATCGATCTCAATTTCAATTATCTGAATACCAATCAAACCAAACTTATATGGCTCTAAACTTCAAGAGAATCTAATATCAACTGAGTTAAAATGTCAAAAGCATAAATCCTAATCGATTCTAAGAGTTATTGGTTTAAAACCTCCAAATAAACCCTTAAACAATATTGTAGAAAATAATTTATCATTTTTATCTAATAACTTTTTGTATAGTATCATTGTAAATAAATGCTTTAAACCGTATTAAAAACTGAACTGAATTAGTTGTATAATTTTAGTTATGAATCAGTATACTTCTCTGTAACGATTGTAAAATGGTAAAATAAAATAAAAACTAATATTTAAGTTAAATTGTTATTTAGGTCCACAATGAGAATTAAATTATATTATTCTTCGATGAATTTATCGATCATAAAATGAAAGTAGTAAGGGTTTGCAGGATAAAATTCTCAAGATCTGTTGAATAATTATTTTACTTACGGACAACGTTTAAAAATCCGTTTTCCATTTTTGTGTAAAATTTTGGAGCATCAGTTGAGACCTCGCAGCGATATTTTCCACTTAAATCCATTTGCACCTCTTTTATAATCACGGAATGTGCGTTACTTCGATTTACCTGCAATGAATAAATGATTATTTAGGATCGTGTTCCGAGCAGTGCACAACAATTAACGTGTAACATTTAATTAAAATTTCAACATCTAATTAAAATTATGTCGTGTTATTTAAATTTAGTGTCAAATTCAGACAACATTTAGTAAAAATAAATTATTATATCAAATATTGTAGGTATACAAATGTTGAAATAAATAAAATTATTAATTTTTATTTTAAATTATAACATAAAACTGAAATCATAATATATGTGTATATTAAATTAATCCAATAAAGGAGGGTTTTAAAAGTTAGTTTTCATTTGCAGAACTTTCCTCAGCCATGGAAAATAATTACTTGAGTCCGAAACTTGCGCTAAATAACAATCCTAGAAATAAGAGAAGTATATCAACTTTTTCGAAACTGAATGACATATAATTATGATATCACTTCGCAGTTGAATATAATTTGTTATAAAATTGTGCGAAACCTCCTGAAAATCTCCCTGCATGATATTTTAAGAACGCGAATAAGAATAAATAGTTAGATTTTCCTTTTTTAAAAACACAGTTCTAATATGATAGCCGAATTATTTAGAAATGGGTTGTAGTATAGTTGAGATATGATATCCAGAGGTTTTTGGAGTCGTTGATTACGAATTTTAAATCAGTTCTAAGAATTCAAATTAGTGGACCAATATGGTGGTCGAATTTTTAAAAGATACCAAATCTCATTTGTTTTTAAGTTTAAAAATCAACTGTCATTTTAAATTTTTTAAAACTGACTTCAAATTTGTAGTCAGTGGCCCTAAGATACCGTAGCTATTAAATCTTTTAAGAATTAAACAATTTTTTAAAAACTAAATTGTTCTGTAATGGTTGTAAAAAATTTTTACTTAATTTCATCTTACATTAATTTTGATACATAATTTTATTTTTATTTAATTGTTATCACGAGATGTAATTATGAAATACACCAAGAATATTTCTTGGCCGTGACTTGCCAAGTTATCTTTTAATCGTTGTAATACTACACAATTTTAAGAAAATAACTAAACCCGAACTTTAACACTGTAAAAACAGGTGTCTTAAATTGTTCAAAAATGTCTTAAAATAAGACATTTATCGTGTCTTAGACACCAAAAGTATCTTAATTTAAGACATTTTTGGCCAATTTAAGACACCATGTTTTTGCAGTGAATTTAATTCAATTCAAAATGAACTGAAATTTTCTAAAAGAATCGCCAGCTAGTTACTAACTACGGAGAGTGGGGTGGTAAGGAACAACACTTAACTAAAGAAAACTTTTGAGTTGAAGCATTTAACATTATGTTTGGTTTATTATGTAAGACATGAAAGTTACAAATAATCCAAAAACTCAGAGTTTTATCTTCTAAAGTAGCCATATGGCTACTTTGAATGTGCACAAACAACGGAGCCTGATAAAACATCGTCGGGGAACCAACCACACATAAGTAAATGCCCAAAATTTACACGAGAAACTCACCCACAACTCAGCGTCGCCCCCCAGAAGATGCTCGACCTTTCGGCACAGCGTTAATCGCCGAGAAAATAAATTAACAGTCAAAACCTTAATTTTTAAGGAATCGTGTCGCACTATGATTATGTATAAGCGACATATCGACCGCTGCTCGACGTATCGATCGTTAGTTATCATAACTTGCAACGTATGGTCATTGTCGCTCCATTGTTTCACTGTGTGGACGCACCTTATTGCTAATAGTCCAAGATGGCCACCGTCGGTGTTATGACAGTTAGTAAACAAACCGCGACAGGATAATATCCGTGTCCTGACACTCTTGCTAGGTCGGGACTCCCATTTAACTTCATGTATCAGGACTGCCCCACGATGGGCCTTGGTTGAGAATATACGACGTTGATTGAGGTGTTTGTAAGTGTGTGGACACACTGAGAAAATAAACCTCTAGCAAAGCTGCCTAATATCTCGGCTAAAGGGTTATTATGTAAAAACACATAAGGTATGACTAACGGAAAATAAATGATACTTGCTGTCACATCCGAGTTGAAATGGTTAAAATCCAATAGCTAAAAGTAGCCATTCGAAGACATTGCGGTAACTAAATCGACGTTTGCAAAATTTTAACAAGTTTTACTGTTTAAACTAGATACTGGGCTGTTTGTATACAAACAGCACGATTCTGGTGCGCTAGCGTTTACGTTTGACAGACTGACGGCCACAGCCAGGGTTGGGTGCGTATATTATCTGATGTATATTACATGGTTTAAGGGTGAAATCCCATGTAAGCAGAAAGCATAAAACCGAAAAGCAGAAATCATGAGAGTGAGAGATGTAGGTAGATATCACTGTCTCTCTCACTCTCATGATTTTCTGCTCACATGGGATTTTACCCTTATACTGTATAATACATACGTATTATACATACTATCAATGTCCTACTCTCTCTCAGTCTTACGGTACGGCCACAGCTATTGGCTGCCTGCAGGTTACTATGGCAACGCATATAGAATCGTAAGACGTAAAACCTAAAACTTAAGAATGAAACTGAGAGAGAGTATCTCTGTCCTGCTCTCTCTCTCAGTCTTAAGTTTTCAGTTTACGTGTTACGATTTCATCTGCCTTGGCCTAAGCTGTGACCGCCTCATAACCTAACCTCAGAGTTGACAAGCGAAAACGTCAAAAATACAATAATATATTTTGATTAGAATTGTGCTACACGTAAACTAGGTACTTTTACTCAATATGTGTTTTAAATATAATTTCTGTATCTATTTTAAAAATACGTTTACTTTTTAACAAACAAAGTAATCCAAGAAAGTTACTAACGCATTTTGGATATTTTTAATGAAGAAGGTAAGCTATCGTAACCGATTAAATTAACAAGATTCTACATAGAGACTCATAACCATATTTATTCGGTTACGATAAACAAAGTGCTTTGCAGGTGCTATATTAGCAGCTATACTCGGTTAATATTAATTAAATGGTTGTTATATTTAGTCATCTTATTTTCTCAGTGCAGTTTGTCCCCCGCTGGTCTGTGTCCCAGTGCATGAAAGAGAGTTATGGATTTTTATTTTACAAAATTTTACTCTTAATGTTGGTCTCAATAAATCTAATCTTGTGTTTTGGCAGGGGGTTTTACAGCTAAGTTTTCATAGTTTAAAACTACTATTAAGAATGACTGCTTGAAATATCACAATCCGCCGAGCATGTTATTTGATCGCACATCAGTCGGTTGATTCCATGTTTAATTTTATCAATTTAATATACATTGTGCGTGGCAATTTACTGCCGCGTCACATAGTATATGAACCTAAATTGTCTTATATTATATGCAACCGTAGTAAATAAAAATGCTGTTGAACCTAAAGCATTAATTTGAATTTTTTCGTAATTATCATAGATTATCGAAGTTCATCGAAATTATTAATGTAATATATTTTTGTACTTTTTCTAGAAATTAAATAGAATGGCATCCAGAAAAGTTTTAAGTAGATTTATTTTTACACAATAAATTGAGAATACATTATGACAAGCGACGTCAAAAAGTATTGGCGTAAAACTATTGTTCAGCTGTTAAACAATAGCGACCATTTTGTCGAACCTCAGCATTGGATGTGCGCAGATGCGTAGCTCTATCATTGCTAATGATATGTTTATCACTGTTAGGCGGACAAATGCACCAACTGCACCTATCGGAATACTCTTGAAGTTTGATACGTCAGACTTTTCATTGCGGGAGAACAGTTGACTCAAGTATAGAGCGCGCTGCTATCTTCCAATACCATTAATGACAACAACCCAAGCAGGTGAAAATTATCTTCATTTGAGGTAAAAGATATTTATCTTTTTCCCTGTGTCGTTTTCAGTTGTTTTTTAATCCTATCAACAGGATATAGTTCCAAGAATTAGAAACTATCAAAAAGGTTAGAGATCAATAAATTACATTAATAAGAGACGTTGCATTGGAAGAATAGTATAAGCTATATTGCCATTATTGAATAACACATGTTTCGGATTCAATAGCATTTATTTCTCAGTGTATGAGGTTAAGCACGTCGGAAACAGTCATTTTCAAAATGCTTCATCAACGACTGCACATTACACAAACGAACAAGTGACGACAGGCAATGTCTGCCGGATTTTGAGTTAATTTAGCATCGTCCACCACAGAATTGACCAAGCATACTGAACGGAGGGCTATTTATTGCAAATCGATCGATCTCGCACGCACGTTCGCCTAACAATCAATACATTGCAACAACGACGATTAATTATATGTTGCCGGTGGCAGCGCATGAATCATACAATCAATTTCGACCTGTTCGCTCCCAAGTGCCACATACACGTTCGTCTCTAGTTACGGTAACTTTCGGTAATAACGTGTCGAGAGAATCACGATCACGATTATCGTTCACCACGTGAACAATGCAAATTTATTGCTAAACTCTCACTACAGATAATATGTAGTTTTACTTGATTTTTAATAGATACTTTGACACTATCAATAGTTATTTATTCAACATTGATGGGAATATTGAGATTTTCATAGGTCTTTTGTGCCTTGACTTTCTTTAGTCTCAAAATTGCGTGATAACAATTCAAAAAGTACCAAATATTATATTTTTTAACTTTATTTTCATTTTACACTAATTGGCAACTTCAATATTTTTTCCTTTCAATTACCATTGTAAAAGTTTCGAGTTTTTACAAGGTATTTAAGCTTTTTACAAGGTTTTAATTTCTATTGCGTAATGAAGCATTTAATTACCAAAGGACCAATTTCCCGGTCTAGCGAATATATTACCTGACGAATGTATCAGTTGTGCATTGACAATACTTTCTATTTGAGAATCTAATTGAAAATCCATTGTCGCTTTAGTTTCCGATGATACGATTGAACATGCATTAATGGCTTTAGCGAATACTAATATTCTCAAATGTTCGAGTGAAATAAATTGGAAACTTTTTTTTAAATATAAATTGAAAAATCGAAAATATCTTACTATTATAAAAATCACTAATATTTAAAAATATACGAACATAAATATTCCAAATTCGGAAATTTGATAATTTCACGTTTCGAGCCTTGATAATATACTTCACTTAACTGACGTTTAATCAATTTAATTATTAAATCAAGGACTTTGAGAACTTTAAGTGGAACTTAATGTGCCAATTATAAGCTGTAGATTCGTCAGCGATCCATATCAAACTTTACTCCTTATATAAGATTTCTCATTATACGCTTTGCCAAGAGATTTCGGCCCAAGACGGTCTCCAGTTCCGTAATTTAACGTACGATTGGAAACCCTGTACGACCAAATCCTTTTCCAGTTCAATGGGTTTGCCTTCCATCCGTTATAGATTTAGCAGTCGACAAGATAATTGCGTGCGCTTGAAAATGTCCTTTGTATGGAACATTACTCGAAGGATCTTTACAATCATCTCTTTCAAATTTTATGTGTTAAAAGCGCAACAATTCTTTTGTCAATCAAAAAACGTATATCGTGTACATAATTTTATATTTACATATTATTTTATTTTTAATAATAATTTGCAAAAATGTATTCGCTGAAAAATATATTTTATCTTTATGTATCTTAATGATGACTAATAACTTATAATTTAAATTCACATAAGACAGGGAAATTAAAAAAGTATAATTAAAATAATTTTGAGTTTTTTTTTTTGCATTATTCGTCTGTCAGTCTCTGTTAATGATTTTTAATCCATAACGGTTCATATTTCAATGAAATTATTTATTATTGAACAACTTACGTCAACTTTGGCTCCTAGTTGAGGGAACACTTTCATAGGCGGCAGTTCTTTTGGAATAAATCTATAAAATTCTTTTCCCCCCTTGTACCATTTGACAGAGTACAGCGGAAGATTTCCTAAATCGTAGAGACAAGTCATGTTCACTGTAGAATTTTCAGCAACGGCTGTGGGAACCCGTATTGACACGTCGATTATTCCTCGCACATCTAGAATCATAAATAAACCGAAACATGAGAATCGTTAATTTTGATGTTAATTTATTTCAAATTATTTCTTAATTGCACATTGAAACAACTTTTGTAATTTGAATTAAAACTCTCCGTTTTTCAGGTGAGACGATTTTTGTAACTAAAATTTTCTTTTTTAATAATTTAAAAATTAAAATTTTATTAACAAAGCGTGGGTCGATTTTATTGTCAAGTGTAAATTTAGGATGCAAAGTGCAATACAGAAGAAGAAATTATAAAAATGTTTCTGCCACTTAACTGCCACTAGAGACGCATTTTTGTACTACTTGCATACAGTCGATAATTACCGACAGTGCAATATTACAAAACCTTGACGCTAGTGGCGCTACAGGCAGTACATTAATTCGACAGTTTCCCATCTTGCCTTTATACCGTAAATATGAAAAATATCAATCGTATTGTTTATCCTTTTACATTCGGGAACGAAATCGTCCATCGGTTTTTCAACAACCTTTTTTGTGCCAAAAAATTGAACAAGCGTTGTTTCATTTTTCAACAAGTTTTTATTTTTTGCACAAATAATTTATGATAGGGTTCTGCTTTTTCTATCAACACGTACAGCCTTCTTTAGAATATGGAATTTGTTTCAGAAAACAATTTTTTTACTGCAAAGTTTTTGTATTGCTGAAAAGAAATATACTTTTTGTACCAAATATCGTCTTCATACATCTGAAGCACATCAGATACGTAATTGGGTCAAGTTAACCTAAAATATGTTAAAATAAAAAATAAATACAAGGGATAACTTCTAAAAAAATCTTGGAGTCAGATCCCTAAGGTATTTTAGAATTTTTCGTGGATCGTTAATTAATAATAGGCCTACAAAAATAGTGAAACAATTGTTGCAAACTAGTTTATTTTATAAATTGATAATATTCCAAATAATTTTAAATGAAATTATTCATCTCATTTTTAATAATTAATAATCTTTTCCTTATAATTATGCATAAAAATTTAATCCTCAGACTTTACTATTCTGGAATTTTTTCAAACGAATATTATTTCTTTAGTGAAATGATAATCGCGACTTTACTGCTCTAATTTAAGATTTTGCCCTCGTGTCGGATTAATCGAACATTTTGCACGAGACCATGATTTCCCACGAGTAGCTAAGACAAGTTAATCTGATGAGCTGGACTCAGATATCTCAAGTAGATTTAGTTTTAACATAATCTGCGCATGTGATGGCAGTCTTAGGATTACGTCCACGGGCGTCAGGAAACAAGCAAACGAGGGAATTGCAGCTTATTGTTAATGACGGTTCGTTAATTACTGAAAACAATGCATTGTGATTCGTATCAGTGATTCGGATTACAATCCGTCTAGTTGTAATTAATTACAATAAGTTTAAGTAAAACATGAATTTTAAAATACCTCATGATCCGCTCATTCATTCTTCCAAAGTGATAATTTCAGTTTTATCTTAATGAGATGGTTTTTAATTTAAGTCTTCATACGCGCACAATTGAATTTAATAAAAAATTGTTAATACGTTTTTTAATCCACAAATCACGCTCAATGAAAGACTGAAAGATATTGAAAACTAAACTATAATTAGAAAAGTTAAAACTTTGAATATTTTTTTTTAAAATTAATACAATTTCTAAAATAAAAATAGATTATCAACATTTGCGACCGTAGTTAAACTTGAATATTGAAACCTGTTTTATAAAAGCCTGAGAATATATTCATTACTACTTATTCTCTAGAAATAAACAGACTAAGCAACTGTAAAAGAAAAAATTAAATTTGCATACTTTATAGTGAGCTCGAGTTTAATAAATTACGTGTCGCTAATCTCAGAATAATAATGATTTGATATCACGTCGCATGAACGTGAAAGAGAATTAAAAATTTTATAGCACATGGAATGTCCATGTGTCGCACTCATAACGATAAGCGGTAAATTTTAAAATGTGCAAAACAATAAAATATAAAATAACTGAAAGAACAATCGCTCTAAGCAACTGCATTTAAGTTAATGGTACGGGTAATTAGCTTCCCTGCTGGTATGGCTAGTTTACACCAGACCTGTTTTGATAACAGAAATCAACGCCTACGTTTTATTATAATTATTGTCAATAAATGACAGCTGCTATCGCATTTAAAACAAAATGTCCACTAATCTCGTGTAAAGTAATTATTTTTAAAAAACTATGTATAATTAGTCATTAGCTAATGTTATTACCATGTTGAATTGATGTTCTTTTCTGTATCACTTGTAATATACATATTAAATCAAACGGCTTTAAAAATAAAATTGATTACCTACTTAAAATATAAATTAATCTTTTTACAAATCTGTGTTTTATTACAAAAATGAAAAAAATTAATACTCAGTATTTTTTGTCAAATTAGAATAGAATCCAATTATTCATAATTAAAAATATGAATGAAAATCAAATTAAAGAAGCTGTTGGTAAGTATTTGTTTGTTTTTTTATAAATTTAACATCCGAATTTTTTTTTGTAACTATCAAAATAATAACTCGTGATTTATTTACTGATTAAAATTATTATTATGATAATAAACTCGATTTATGAGTAACGAAATTTTTTTTATGGACGAGAGTACCAGAGTGAAGAACATACAATTTGTTCTCTAAATTCTCTGCTTTCTTTTTTTGATCAAAGAAAAAATTCCCTTTCTATTATAAACATAAAATATAAATGAGTCATAGGGTAATGTCACTTTGAGTGGACCGCCACCATGAGTGGACCGCCACCATGAGTGGACCGCCTTAAAGTTTTTAGAGATCTGATAGTGAAAACGTGAAATAAATAGTTCGAACAGCAGCGGCGCACCCGGAAACCAAAAGAAATTATGTTTTGAGGTAAACAAATACGTTACTGTTTGACAAAACGAATTTTTTAAAAAACAAACTGTTAAAAAAGTCGCTGTTACAATTAATGAAGTGTTTCTGAAGTCTAAAAATAGTGTTGAACTCGAGTTCTAAATTCTAATTTATTTTTTTGCTGTTAGTTTGAACATTGAAATTGATTGTCTAAGTTTAATTAAGTGATAATTTTGCCTCGAAAGAAAAATGTTTGTGGCTCCCTTAAAAAGTCACATGTCACCTTGAGTGGACCATTGTTTATAATCTTGAGTGAACCGTCTATTTTTTTAATTCACTGATTCGACAACGAGAATTTTTCAGTACTTTTTTTTTTTTTTTTTCACTGATTTCAGTAAAATGTAAAATGATTTAAGTAAAATGTCAAGAAACTAATTGAATAATGACATAAATAACTATAAAAGCTGGTGTAAAAATTACACTTTTTAAACAATAGTTGAAAAATTAAAAAAAAAATAATTTGAAGATTGAAGAACACAATTGAAATTAACAAAAAAATTGAAAAGTTTTAGAGAGTAGTTTAATTATAAAATTGAAATAAAAATTGTTGTTAAAGAAAATTTAATTTAAACTATTTGTTTAAGAATTTTAATTCGTGAGATTTAAGGTTAAAAATAGGGCTGTGCAAAAAGCTCGAAATGTCGAGCCGAGCCGAGCCGGCTTTTTTCGGGCCGAGTCGAGCCGGGTTCGACATTAGCTCGAACTCGAAAAATTTGTCGAATACTCGGAAAATTTCGAGCCCCCGACCAAAATGTGATCACAAATGAATTCGGGTACCCGAAGGATTCGAGAACCCGAAATATTCGAGAACTCGAAAATCGAAAAGGACCCGAATGAATCGAGAACCCGAAAATTTCGAGAACTTGAACTTACATAACATGTTTTGGTCCTCTAGCTCACTAAGCAACCCATATAAGCGCAGTAGTGTTCCAAGCACCAAATACATGCGCACTAGTGTTCCACGCACTAAATACATGCGCACTAGTTTTCAATTCATTAAATACATACGCACTAGTTTTCTTTGCACTAAATACATGCGCACTAGTGTTCCACGCACTAATACATGCGCACTAGTGATCCACGCACTAAATACATGCGCACTAATTTTCTACGCACTAAATACATGCGCACTAGTTTTCAATGCACTAAATACATGCGCACTAGTGTTCCAAGTACTAAATACATGCGCACTAGTGTTCCACGCACTAAATACATGCGCACTAGTTTTCAATGCATTAAATACATGCGCACTAGTTTTCTATGCACTAAATACAAGCGCACTAGTTTTCTACGCACTAAATACATGCGCAATAATTTTCTACGCACTCAATACCTGCGCAATAGTTTTCTATGCACTAAATACATGCGCACTAAATACATGCGCACTATTTTTCTATGCACTAAATACATGCCCACTCGTTTTTCACGCACTAATTACTATTGCACAATTTTTCTACGTACAGTACATATTTAGTGCATAAAACTCTACTGCGCATGTATTTAGTGCGTAGAAAAATAGTCCTCATGTATTTAGTGTGTAGAAAAGTAGTGCGCATGTATTTAGTGTGTGGAACATTAGTGCGCATGCCTTTAGTACATAGAAAACTAGTGCGCATGTATTTAGTGCGTAAAAAACTAGTGCACATGTATTTAGTGCGGGGAACACTAGTGCGCATGTATTTAGTGCGTGGAACACTAGTGCGCATGTATTTAGTGCATTGAAAACTACTGCGCATGTATTTAGTGCGTGGAACATTAGTGCGCATGCATTTAGTGCATAGAAAACTAGTGCGCATGTATTTAGTGCACAGAAAACTAGTGCGCTTGTATTTAGTGCGTAGAAAACTAGTGCGCATGTATTTAGTGCGTAGAAAACTAGTGCACATGTATTTAGTGCGTGGAACACTAGTGCGCATGTATTTAGTGCGTGGAACACTAGTGCGCATGTATTTAGTGCGTGGAACACTAGTGCGCATGTATTTAGTGCGTGGAACACTAGTGCGCATGTATTTAGTGCGTGGAACACTAGTGTGCATGCATTTAGTGCATAGAAAACTAGTGCGCAGGTTTTTAGTGCGTAGTAAACTAGTGCGCATGTATTTAGTGCACAGAAAACTAGTGCGCATGTATTTAGTGCACAGAAAACTAGTGCGCTTGTATTTAGTGCGTAGAAAACTAGTGCGCATGTATTTAGTGCGTAGTAAACTAATGCGCATGTATTTAGTGCACAGAAAACTAGTGCGCATGTATTTAGTGCGTAGAAAACTAGTGCACATGTATTTAGTGCGTGGAACACTAGTGCGCATGTATTTAGTGCGTGGAACACTAGTGCGCATGTATTTAGTGCGTGGAACACTAGCGCGCATGTATTTAGTGCGTGGAACACTAGTGCGCATGTATTTAGTGCATGGAACACTAGTGCGCATGTATTTAGTGCGTGGAACACTAGTGCGCATGTATTTAGTGCATGGAACACTAGTGCGCATGTATTTAGTGCGTGGAACACTAGTGTGCATGTATTTAGTGCATTGAAAACTAGTGCGCATGTATTTAGTGCGTGGAACACTAGTGCGCATGCATTTAGTACATAGAAAACTAGTGCGCATGTATTTAGTGCGTAGAAAACTAGTGCACATGTATTAAGTGCGGGGAACACTAGGTCGCATGTATTTAGTGCGTGGAACACTAGTGCGCATGTATTTAGTGCATGGAACACTACTGCGCATGTATTTAGTGCGTGGAACACTACTGCGCATGTATTTGGTGCTTGGAACACTACTGCGCATGTATTTGGTGCTTGGAACACTAGTGCGCATTTGTTTGGAGCTTTGAACTCTACTGCGCATGTAGAAATTTTCGGGTTTCGTTCAAGACCCGAAATTTTTGGGCCCTCGTATCATTCGAGAACCCGTACATTTTCGAGTAGTCGAAAAATTTCGGGTATTTAAGAAAGCTCGGCTCGAACCCGACAAAGCCGAGCTAAGCTCGACTCGGCTCGAAGACTGCTAGGCTCGGTCGGACTTCGAGTTTCGAGCTTTTTGCACAGCCCTAGTTAAAAATTTTGATTCCATTGATTTTTATATCTTACAGGAATTTCAGTGAATTATTGTTTAATTCTGATCAATGATAAAGCAACAACGAATACCACGAAGAATATATTAGGATATATTCAAGCTCGTGGGCCGAAATAAAATTTGGTAGGGCCCTTGGCTTGTCTCATGGTTGCGCCTTACGTAAAGATGTGAAAATTTTGATTAGGTAGTAATCAGATATTTCGGAATTTGAAGTATCGGAGTCTAGAATGTCAAAATGTGAGATGACAATTCAGAATAAGAAAATCAAGAAATCATTTCAGAAAATGTATAAGACACTTTCTAAATGTCTTATGTCTTAAAATAAGACACCTGTTTTTACAGTGTAATTTAGAATATAAAACCCGATTCCAAGGTGTGAAACTCATAACTTTTCTCTTCTAATTATTTGACAAAAGTTATTGTTTACTGAAAACGTACTGCAATGTCTTTGAAAGATTACTATCGAAATCAATGCCAGGTAAATGTTGCTTGTAAGGTAATTTGTACACGGTCTGTAGAATACACGTGTTTGGAGTAAAATTAATTATTAATAGAAGGTCAAAGCCCAAAGGTGGCAAGTCCACAATAATGAGAACATTTATATAAAGCGCTTCTATGTACAATTAATTATAACAGAATTACTCGTGTGGTGTTTACTAAATAGCCTGCAACGTGTAAACATCGACGCACTCTGTTGGTTGAAAATCTATTAGTAGCTAGACAGAAATTCGCGTATTTATGTTGAGCTTAATTACTCATCTATTAGTATGATGAAGCCTGCGGAAAAGATTTCACATAAAAAAGCTCTTTACTCGTTATATATGTTCGTCTTTGGTAAATTCTCTCGCGACCACGAAACCAGTGGGAAGAAAAAAAACCAAAGACGTAAAAAGCTGGGGCTCTGAAATGAGATCCTTTTCTTTATTCAAAACTCAACGAAATGAAAAACTCATTCGCTTGAACGTTGGAAGCCTTTATTGTTGCTCGTCAAGAGTAAAAATGGGGGTGGGAAATTTTTCCCTGATAGTCCACGAAAGTGGGCTTTTTTCCTCTGTTCAAAATACAACGCTTTTGCGTCAACGCGGTGTAAATGCAATGTGTTTCCGCACATTCGCATTATACAAGCAATATAGTACGTGTACATGAAACCAAACGAATCGTGACACGTGTGATGGCAACCATTAACAGAATTAGTATTTAAACAGCAAAAAATCTTGAATGAGCTGAATACCTAACTCGCTGCACGGAAATAATTTTTCTCTTTTAAATAATTGTACCAGCCACGATAAAATAATTGCTAATTTATAACTTGAGTGGAACAACTGAACAAGCGTATTTTATTAAACGGAAAACGCCATTTGAGGGATTTTTGTTCATTATATTTTTACGCTTTCAAACACTGATATATTTTCCTTTTAAATGTGAATTATATTCCATTACATAACAAATTTTTGCAATATATGTTATAACACAATATCGTTTTAAATTAGAAACAATCACAAATCAAAAGATTGTTTGAGTAATTTGATTTCCAGTTTGAACTTCAAATAAAAGTAAATAGCTTTTTGAAATATAGCAGTGATGTCAATGGCAAAAGTAAGAGCTATGGAAAAGTTATTCAGTTTCCAGAAAATCAAGATTAAATGTAACGATATCACAGAATGACAGCAGTTTTTTTCGTAAAGCTCCAGAGAAATAGGAAAATTGAGTTTTTTTCTGAAGCTAGTAAAGATGAGTAAATGTCGATACTACATCAAAAAAATATACAAATTTTATAGGTTTACATGTATATTACTAAAACGAACACAAAAATCAATATAAGTAAAATTGGGAAATAAAGCAGAATCGTTAAATTTATAATAAAACTGTTAATGAAAAAATTTAACATTCTTTTAATTTCAACATAAATTGAAAATTAATTGCAGCAAAAATTCATTTAATCTCTCTTCAGCTTGGTAAAATTTTGAATGGAATTTAATTTTTCCAAAGTGTAATTTTGTTTCAAACATTTGATGTTTATTATAAAAACATCGAGTTTAGTAATGAGTTAGTTTAAAATGAAGCTTTCTATAATGAAAAATTAATTATTATTATTAAATCTCAGAACTTACTCGTTTCATTATTTTAAACTATATATTTTTATGAACATACCTGATAACTGCATTTGAATATGACGCGCAAATTAATTAAAATTCAATTTGATTTAGTACATTAATAAAAGAAAAGTATAAATAGAAACTTAATCAGCATTCACGTGAGTAATAAAAAATGATTAGCATTATTAATCTTAACATACAAAGTTGTGTTTTATGGTGTTATTATTAATTAGCAAGATATGGTAACGCGCTGTTCTGCACGTTTAGAAATGCTTGCTATAATTCATAACCTGAGAAGTTTGAAAACGAAGTTGTTAAAACCGTTCACTAACGTGTGATTATCAAAGTATCACAGTAATTAGAAAATGATTAAAACAATTCTAAAATAAACATATTCTAATATTAAAGAATAAATAAATGATAACGAAAAATAGATTTTTTAAAAAAAGTATAAATATTTTTCAAGCGCCCGAGTAGATGACAATTTGAATTGATTGTCTGTTTTCAATTTTAAACAAACTCGTATAATAAATTCATAGCTGGAAACTATTGCTTGAATACTTGATAGAGTTTTTACGTGAGAGAATCATTGTTGTATACGACGAAGAAACGTATCGTTTATGCCCATCATTTATATGATAGTCGTAAAATATTTATGGTGAAATATAACCTACTTCTGACAACTATATTGCCTTCTTAACGTTTTTTTGTATACATTCTTTAATAGCAATTATTTTACATAAATGATGTCATTATTATAGAAAAAATACTATTTTATAATATTGCCATAAATTGTCACATAAAATGAAACTTTTCGATTTCTAAACAAAAGAACGCTAGTAAATTAAGCGATTAAAAATTGCAAGGTATCACGTTTACGATTCTTTCTCACATTTCTCTATTCAGTTAAATTATCTTTTTCCAGGGTTTTTATTTAAGCATCAATTTTCAAAGCTGCTCGTTTGTCAACGGTTCCAGTGTTAAGCGGTGCGATTTTTATCCAATTTCGATCAGGTATTTTACGAGCTGCGATTCTATGGGTACGCCTCCTGATTTAATTGTTTCATGTTGAACGAAAATCGATCATCTTTGCATTCAGAATCATGTATTCGAACCGTGTGAAGGGAATGGATTCAGGTTACATTGTTAGTTATAACTATACAATTAGTTCTATGTACAGTGTGTACTCGTTAGATAAAACAATATTACTTTATACAAGAATCACTATAATTATAAAGCCATAATTATTTTATTGAATGCATATTATCAATAAAGTAATTTACGATTATAATTAATTCATATAACCCATTTATTATAGGTTACCTTCTTTTTGTCTTTTACATAAAATAAAAAAGCACATAAGAGACATTTATGTTTTATACTTTGTAAGAGATATATCCATTTTTGGACTCTTTAAGAGTAGATATCTTTAATTCTCTATAATTAACAAATTGAATTCATTAGTTCTATTGAAAAGAGTATTAGCCGCTAATAAATCACAGAGAAGTCTTTAAATGAGGAGAAATTACAAAGCAACAAAATGCTACATGACTAATGACTTAATTTCATTTCATGATTATTTATATGCTAACTGGCAAATACAGTGTGATGTAAATTGTTCAACTCGTTTGACTAGTTCTTTTTATTTGAAGAACGTGAGAAACGGTTTGTAAGAAATGTAAATTGGCATTTTAAAGACGACTAATAGCAGTACTTTTGAAATGATTACACTTCTCATAACGTGAAAAACTGTAAAAGTATCAACATCTACAAGCTAAATTTCAGCTTTAGGTATAAGCGATATTATTAACATAAATTAAAAGCAAACGTTAAAACTTAATTAATTCCAATGTGCAATCATGGTTTTATTGTTTTACTATAGCTTAATTATACAAAATCTATGGCATAATAATTTCGGATCTTAAAACCGGTTATCCTGATTTCTTCAATTTACTGTATAACACGTAAATTGATACAATTAGTCGTTTAATCTCCATTGAAATGTAAGTTACAGGATAGAAACCACATCAAAATAACTTTATAGGCAACTGTAATCGCCTTATCGTTTAATTTTATTATCAGTCGCACCTTGCGGAACACTTTATTCTACTTGATAATCTTTATCGACTTTCAATTTGCCTTTTCCAACAATCTAAACTGTCGTCCCAGTTATACAAATGTCACTGTGATTCCCAAGAAAAAATATAAAATTTTTACGATTATGTACATCTGGTTTCCATTTGGATCTCAAGTGTTAGTCTAACTTTTCCTGTCAAATAATTGTTTTTAGCTTTATTTTAGGGAGTTATTATAACAAAATTAAAATAGTGGAATATTCTTATTATCTCAACTATTAATAGTTTAAAAAGAAAAATATGTAAATACAATGTCTGTATTTAATTTCATTAAGCTTAAAATTTATCTCTTAAACTTAACGAGAGCCTCCGACATATTTTTGAACATTTAATAAAAAGTTTGCATTGATAAACCTATTAAATTTATATCTTTACATTAGTTACAACTAGCTCAATAAAGAGGATCATGACTACAAAGTGCCATGACCAAAAAAGAGAAAAATGGTTTAAACAATAATTTCCGAAATTAATATAGAGACTAGTTAATTCCACTCAAAAATTTTAGAAACATATGTAGAAATGTAAATAAATCAATTATTAAATAATACGATTAAACACAAATAAATATTGTAAAATTGTCGTCACGTGAGATACCATATCGATAAATTTGATTATTAATTACATTAAGACCAGTTGCGAAGAGATAATGGTTGCAACGAGAAATTAGCTAAACTTCCAATTCTTTTTCACTAATTTAAAAAAATGAGAAAAAACCGTTTATAAATAACTTTCCCTCGATCAAATTTAAAAGATAATTTAATTTATAATGAACAATTCTTTCAGTATCTCTAGTGAGTGCTTAGTGACGTGAGTAGGGTCCGCAACTGGTATTGAGATGTGATAATTAGTCATTGATTAATTTCAATACCAGTATACATCTCAAAAGCAAGATCTGATCCTTCGTCAGTGATTAGACAAATTTTACTCGTGACCCCATATTACTGTCTTACAATTCTGACTAATTAAATTCAACTAAAAAGTTCATGGTAAAAATAAAATAAAATGGAAAGCTATTGCTCTAAAGAAGATCACCACCTCACAAATTACACCGATCACTAATTTTCCTGGACTTACTTAATAATCTTATAATAATTTCTAATTTGTCAATTTTATGTTTCTCTTGGTGATCAAAAAGGTGGAGGTTGAGGTGGATCTTAGAAAAGACTGAAGACGAATGTGATTGGTGGTTTCAAAATTACGGGGAAAACTCATTGATACTTTAGTGAGAGACCGAAGAAGGTCAGTTTATAGTCAACCATCAGTAACTAACTATAATAATTTGACAGTTCAGTTTTATTTATTTTTAAAAGAAGTTTTTCATTGTATTTTTACAGTAAATTACAAGGTCATCTTTAAGTAAAATAAAAATTTCCAACTACTGTATCTACAAAATAACCGGTTCAATTGTTTCTACGATTCCTCAATCTCATTGAGTTGTCTATCTCTAAAGGGAATTCAATGCCCAACTTTAGAACTGTTCAACCGAGGTCTTTGGATTGGGGGTCTTCAACTCGTTGGCAAGTTAAATTTGGACTTCCTGCTTAGTCCTACTTTGAAGATTTGCTCTCGAGGTCAGATCTAACCAAAGAACTACAAGCTGTAACTTTGGATTTTGGATTCACTCAGATCCTTAACCGGTCAATCATCCTGGTATATCCGACTTAAGTGAACATAGTGGAATTTCAAGCTCTTTTCTATCTTCAGGAGGGTGAGTAATCCCCAAATCAGTTTCCATAGATGTAATAGTCACAACATTAACTTTAAATAATCAATACACATTCATACAATCTATATTGAGCCAGAATTGATCCATGCGGTCGTTCAGCACACGATAACTTGTTTCTTAATTAAGTATACGCGTCTGTCTCATCCCCATGGGTATCAGAATCATATAGATACCACTCTGAATCAATTCCAAATATTAGTTCTTTAAATAAAAATAATTATAAATATTGACAACTTCAAGATTTCCTGGGCATAGCTTAGGGAAATGGTATTTTCGGACTTTTGTAAAATTTGGTGAATATTTAGAGGGTAGTGGGAGCGTGATTCAGACCAAAGGATCCCGATTTACATTTAATGTTTTACGATTGATTAAGTTTTTGATCTATTTGGCAGGCGTAATGTAATATTTACAGGAAATAATATAAATGAATTAAATTATTAAACTCTATGAATAAATAAAAACTGTAATTGAGAAGACTAAGATCAAGGTTACCGTGATTAAATATTTGATTGATAATAGATGATCTACAAATAAAAGAAAAGTTGGAGCAATTTAAATTAAAATTATAAGATCTGCATAGAGAGGTTTTTTGCTTCTCATAACTAATCTCTGAGTTTAAAAATTGATACGGCTTAGCAAAATTGATGAACAGATTATGCTGTTAATAATTTTTAATAAAAATACAGGTGAGGCGATGACGCGTCTTTCTTCCCGGGAATTAAGATCAAAACGTTGACACAAGTGAATATAATTTATACTCACAGACACGTAAGCGGTAAAATCCATCGATCCTGAAGCTTATAAGAATTTTATAAAATATCTCTGAACGCTGTCAATGTCAATAAAAGCGTATTTGAAAACTTGATGCCACATATGCTGATCAAGAATAATAACAAAAACATAAGTTTAAAACAAAAATAAATTAACAAAATGTAATAGTAATAATTTTTATCTTTTCTATTACAGAGATAATTTCTCGTTAGATGGAAAACTTTGCAATCAAAACATTTTTAAATTTTAATGTAATTATTATAAATAACGATGAATCGATTTAATGGACATTTTTTTGTGTAAGTAGGTATTTAAATTATTATACTAACAATTTGCTACAGCATAAATAATTTAAATTATCTGATATTGCTCTTTGCATAAAAATAATTATTTAAAAATTGCTTTTGATTTATTATTAAATGATTATCCAGATAATTTTATTCTTAAATACATTTAAAAAATAGATTGGAATTTAAAATCGCAATAATAGTAACGGTACGTAATTGATAGTACAGAATAAGTTATTAGACAAGTCTATTATTTCTAATCCTTTCATGGGTGACTATTAATGCTCGATAAAAAGATTATTAAAAGAATATAGTGTTAATACTGTTTTTAGGTCGAGTGCTACTTTACATAATTTTATTAAATCAGGAAAGGATCCCATTGATTACATAGAGCAAACTAATGTCATTTATAAACTGCTATGTTTGAATCGTTCAAAGCCTTATAAGAGAGAGGCATATTTGTCAATAAAATGTCATGATGGTTAAGGTAATAGCGATCGACATCCTTGTCAAGTATTTTTAATTATAAATCTATTTATTTATTTAGTAAACAATACTTTATTTACAAATATTACAATAAATCTCACTATTTAGATTTAGACTGTGTCAAATTAATTATTTTTAAACTATAATTTTTGAGAACTCCTTTCGATAGATTTAGTCACGACTACTCTGAGCTAATGCGGATTTTCGGCATTCCATTGCTTAAGTGGATATTTTTATTTTCTGATTTACTTTTTTTGTTTAAGATAATCAATGGTGTTATCAATTGTCCTGAAATTTTATCTCTTTTGAATTTCTGGGTACCTTATAAATCTACTCGAAATTCGTCCTTGTTTAGAGAGTCTGTCCATAAGACTGACAACGGTATGAATTCACTAAAGCAACCTCTCCCACTCATGCTTTACTTACTTGTAACAATTACTTTATTATTTAATTGCTACGTTAATTTTAGAAATTAAATATTTAAATGAATATTAGAAAAGAAACAAACATTTTCAGTAAGAACAGGTCATTTCAGCAATTTATTACCCAAAAGTTCTGTAATATCGTTAACAAATTACAAATAAAAATCTAGGCGAAGGCGAAATGTAATTATAAGAAAAATTGGATTACGCTGAGACAAAATTTAAATATATAAAATATATAAAATATATAAAACGCATGAGACTACTTATCAGATTCACTGTTGTAATTTTAGTAAGAAGCATTCCATGCAGATGGACTGCTGCCTCCTTACTTGGGGATCGACGTAATGCAGTTGGTCCCTGATGATGTTCTTACAAAATTACATTTGTTTTCTCTGTCTCTGGTAGTAGTTCATTATTTGAATAATTATAAAAGCAATTGACGTCATAAACTTGGTTATTTTTCCTTTCCTTAGTTCACAATATGAAAATATATTAAAACGTCATACTGTAAAAAGAAACGCAGAACAGTAGTAAAAATAACAATTTAAAAAACCACAATATTTAAACTAAGAAAGAAAACACTATTTCTAACACCTCGAGAAACTCTCGAAAAGGTTTTCGAGTGTGACGTGTTTAGTCTATTGTAACAGACTTAGTCGACTAATTTTTATTCGCACATTCTGGTACTTAAAAGGACGACGATTTTCCCTAACAGAGAAAATTACAAGCAGTGATTCATTGATTATAATAGAATCAAATTTTGAATATCAATAACCTCTACATACTCTTGTCCGCTTTTGCTTTGAAAAGTAAGCAGAAGCATGCTTCATTTTGCAAAGACGTTATTCCTGCTTTTTGCACTGTTGTTTTCACCCATAATCGAATAGGAGAAGGCCTTTCAAATGTAGGAGGTACCGAGGAAATTAAAATACCCAGGGTGAACCAAAGTCAGATAGGGTGTTCGACACCCGAGATAATTGTCCACTCTGTATTGGGATAACCTCCCAAACAGAGTATTTCCGGTTTCGACGACTGTAACGCGCAGTGCCACCCACAATAGGTCTCTCTCAGACTGACAAATTTAATTTATTATTATTAATATTATTATTATTATTGTTATTATAAATTTTTTAGAAATTTATAATCACTATAAAATGTTCTTAAAGCACGAACTTCTTCAGCCAAAGCTTGTAGAATTTCCAAGCATTTAAAACATAATGCAGTAGAATTTTTCTGAAAAAAATGAACATTCAAGCAACGTAAACTTCGATCATTAAAAATACTGGAAGCAACTCTAAACCATGGGAGAGGCAAAAGTTTAAAAGTTTTCTGGATTTGCTCGTACAGTTATTGCTTTATGTTAAGAGGGTTGGTGAGTTTTGAAAGCGGTTTTTTAAAGCAAGTTTAAACGAGAATAAAATGACATAAGTTCTAGTTTAATATGCTATTTTATTTGAAATTTCATAAACATTCAGAAAAAGTTGGCAGAAAATAGTTGGTTCCAAACAAGTATTTCCGGTAGCTTTAGAAATTAGAATCTAACAATTGCTGGAGAAGATTAAAAAATTCAAATCTTTACGGATCTTGAATTATTTTCTTCGCCATTTATGGAAACATACAACTTTCAGTAAATTGGGTCCCGACACAAATCTCTTTTTTTTTACTTCCATAATAATAGTCGTAATTTTAAAAACGTATCGAAAAGGCATTTTTAAAAATTTATTTACCTTCATCTAAAAATAAAAGAAAACTTGAAAAATTTAGGTATTCGCGATAAGAGATTTTTTTATTTTATTTATCTTTTTCTATTTTAATAGCTACGTCTTTTATCAAACTGAATTCTTCTTAAGGAAAGTATTACAAAAATGAAAAAAGTTATGTAGCGTGATGTGAATTTCTGCGAAATTCCACGAGCGTAAAGGATATTTTAAAAGGTTAAGCCTATCAAGTTTCAGCATTATCACAGGACATGAATAACGAGCAACGAATCTAAATTCAGGATAAAATCCGTTTTTCTCGTTGGATTAAAGGTTAACCGAGTTGTTCCAGATAGAATCTTTCAACCTCGCCTCTCGCATTTCCAGTTTTCCCAGAAGTTTATGGGATTTTCTAAAATACCTTACAGGAGTGGATGCAAATTTAGCGCATTTGTGTTTCGTTTTCGAGCACGTTTGACCTCCTCCTGTCAACTAAAGGATCTTCAGCTTGCCGCTTACAAATCGACAACGCGGAAAAACGGATATCCGTTGCTTTGCGTGCCACCACAATTGGTGAGGATGGAATTTATTTCCTGTACGAGGTTGCAGCTCAGCATGCGGGTTGTCGATTCTTCGAAATTCTCCAAGGAACTCGACCTCTGAACAGAAACATACAGGAAAAGGGAGTGTTGCGAAGAGTGAAAACCTCAACTGAAAATAAAAAAGAAAAAACGCGTGCCGAGAGACTTCCATGTTGTCTGGATCAATTGCATCCTCTCTTTGTCTAAACCATTTCAGAAAACTGCGAAAAGCTCCTCGCCTAGTTCTGCTAGAGCTTAAGTTCGAAAGTATGTGAAGCATGTTTGTGTTCCAACTGTGATTTACTAGCAACTTGGGGTATCAGCATTCCCTGCCAGGAATGGAGAGGGAAATTTGTCGGTTTCTGCCAGCAGGAAGCTTCCATTTGTATTTATAAATATGTTTTTCCATCCAAATCCAACTTGGAGATTAAACTTCATCTCCCAACCAAAATGAAAAAGAAGTGATTATTTATTCACAAGGATTTTCTATTTTATGATAGTCCTTAAATCTATCTAAGAGTGCACTAAGTCAAGTAAGTAATCAAAAACAATTGGGCAAAGGTGGCTTATGCAGGGGAAACTCTTATTGGTGCTTCAATCAAATACAGCTCCAATCAGAGCGCGTTCCCCCACGAAAATTTGGCGACAGATGAACTTAATGAAAGAATAAATTTTGTGGATTAAATCCTTCCATAATTAAGTAGTGTCTGAGAAGTAAACGATTAAAAGAAGGTTGTTGATAAATAAAAAACTGTATAAACACAATTTTTATCTAGTCACAATAGTGACGTTTCGTCGGACATGTTTGCCGACCTCTTCAGGCATAATAAAATTTAAATATAAGTTATAACATAGTTATTTTTGTGTCATAAATAGCGTCAAATAAAACATTTTTTAATTTATAAAATTCGTGTCACATTGTAAGAAACTATCGACGTTTGATCGACTTAATGTTGTAACCGGGGGGTAAGACAATCTGAGATAACCCTCTGGTACAATATTTGGCGACAAAAGATAAATTCTAAAAAGAATCTACTTACAATTTTTGTAGAACGAACTTCAATTGTCAACACGCTGAAAAGCTGTTCCACACACTCCAATCAATCATAACAATTAAATAAGTCGACAGAACTGCTTTATTACAAAATTGATTAACCACTTAGGTTACAATTATAGTTGGGCGCCATCTTTCGAAAAAAATTCGCCAAATATCGCCAAACGCGGGGAATTCAAAATGACAAGTATTTATCTAGTTAATACCCAATAATTTAATATTG
The DNA here is from genome assembly GCA_037103525.1 of Ganaspis brasiliensis. Classification (NCBI taxonomy): domain Eukaryota; kingdom Metazoa; phylum Arthropoda; class Insecta; order Hymenoptera; family Figitidae; genus Ganaspis; species Ganaspis brasiliensis. Next base: position 5,260,921 of record JAZKLR010000145.1, on the reverse strand, counting down.
ATGGAAAATGAATATTATTAATCTTTTATTCGAATATAATTACTATTATTTAAAGCAGGTCAATCAAAATATTTACAGGATGCAGGAAATTATTTTTGAACTCAGTTTATCATTGAAAAATATGTTTAATATTTAAAATTTCTAGATCGCCAAAAAAAGCGCCGCGCCAAGTCAAAAAATTAGTCGCCATTTCCCAAAAAAAATCGCCAGTTTGGCGCAAAATCGCCAATGCTGGCAACCCTGATTTCAGGAATGCCATGCTTTCATTATTTCGACCGGCGTCTCGTTGATCAAACTAGAGCGCATGCGCAAACGTCACATGGTTCCAGGACCGCATCGGCAACTTCAGTTCCCCAGCTACTTCTCAAATAATGAAAATTTAACGTTTATAAAATAAATGGAGCGCTGCGTCACTTAAATAAAAACTCCTGTCACAATGTCATTTCGCAGAAAGATATTCATGAAGTCATGTCGAAGTAAAAAATCTCAATTTCCTTTTGTTATTATCGTCTCCTCTCATTCCATGTTTCGATCGATATCTCAATACGTCACTGTCGTCGAATGTGAATAATAAACATTAATTTGAATTTTAAAAATGGACTGTTCAACCTCTGTGGAGAATTTGAGAAAAGAAAAACAAGAACGGATGGGGATAATCTGTTATTAAACTGTTTTTTAATGGGCTTATTTTGAATAAAAAATATTAACCTTTTGCTAAATTATTATTGATATTTGATATTTTGGTATTGAGAAACACAATTTACAATCCTCCATTCAATATTGCTATCAAAGAAACCATTGAGAAGTTGCACCAATAAATGAAAATTTAAATATAGAAGGAATTGGTAAATGTCAACTCACAAGTTATTATGAAATCACAGAATTTACGTTTATAAATAAACAACCAAAAAGATCATGGAAGAATTTGTTAGAACTACTAACCAAATCTAAAACTATAACCTTTGAAAAGAAAATTATTAAACTTGTTTACCCCTATGGTTTATAAATTTATGAATTATAACTCATAAAATATTAATGTTAGAAAAAAATATTTTAAACAAAAATGGTAGACAATTTTAATCTGTGTGGAATTGGTAAAAAGCATTTTTTACTTTAATACTTTAGTTTACGAAATATTTTGAATACAAAATTTTACTCCTTTTACCAAAATGTCGGACAAATTTACCACTCATCATGGTCGCAAACTTGAAGTTAATCTCAGGGATCATTTCTCTTTCGATAGGAAATAAAAGTTTTTGAACTTGGAATTGAAGGCTATTTGACAACAATTTGACTGGACTGGTACGTTCTGAAATCGTAAATTTATTTTTAATGTAAGAAAGGGTCTTAACATTTTCATATCTACTAAACCTCTGCTTCAATCATTTTTCAATGCACAGTAAAAGCATTGCACATATAGTAGTATAAAAAAAATTTCAACCGTATTCAAGAAGACGTGAAATTCGTCTTACATCGAAAGTTGTGGATAAAAGTCAAAACCAATATTTTACAAAGAAAAAATGTAATTAAAATTCATTTTTTATATAATGTAGAATAATTTTTATGTAGAATAATTATGAGGGATTGAAAAGGAAGGAAAACTTCTGAGCAATTAAAAATGAAATCAAAAACAATTTGTAATTATAAAAATTAATTAAATGACCTAAAATATCGAAATAGTTTAGTTATCCCAAACTCTTTGAGTTAGATAAAATAATATTAATAAATAAATTAAATAATTAATCTACAATATTATTGTAAATTCCTTTAATTCTTCGTAATTATTTCTCACATGAATAATGCAGATAAAAGTACATGATGACTTGTTTAATCTGATTTTATTTTTAGAACTAGAATAAATAATTTATTTCAAATCTTATGAAAGTGAATTTATTTCTTCCTTTGTAAGGAAGCAAACTTTTTGCTTCTGGAAGCAAAATGTACATGGAATGAACACAATTTTTAGCTTTTTTCTTTCGTACCCGATCATTTCTTTGTAGAATGAATAAATTGTTAAATTTTTGCATAGAAATTTATGTTTGTGATTATTCTGTAGGAGGAATTTGCACCCAAAAAATCCTGATCCATTAACTGAATCACGGAAAATCATATTGGAATACATAATTTCTATTATAAAATTTTTTCTAAAATTTTTCAACCAAAACGTATATTTTTCAACAATAAAAGAAAAAAAATAAGAAAATATTCATTGCAATTAAAAGTTATAATTACGCCAGCGATATCTAATTTGAATACAATTTCCGTTGCGTTATTTTATGAGAATATAAATTTAACTGAAAATCTAGCGCAATAATATCAAGATCAGAATTAATTTTATAAACTAATTTATGTTGCGTTAATCCAAATGAGAGTTCAGTTGATTGTACAAATTTAATTAAACTTTATTTAATTATAATTAAATGCACTAAATGTACCCAAAATTATTTTCTACAAATCTAAAAAAAATAATAATAATAAAATTAGCACATGAAAAAGTAGCTTTTTTAAAAAAATAGATTATTGGTTTCGAGTGGTTTTGTCAAGTCGTTTATTTTTATTATTTTATTTCTTATTTTCCATTTTGTTTTTGGAAAAATCATGAATAAATATTAGTTTGCAGCTCTTTTTTATGCTTGGATTTGCATTAGAGACATTTTCAGACCTTTAAGTCAACAAATTCAATTGTATTTTTTGATAAATTGAGTGGATCCGACAAAGGGAAAAACGAAAAAGTTGCGCATGGACATGCTCAGTATCATTTAAAACCTCGGCTTGGACGTGGAAAAGCTCTCTCCTAGATCACAGCCGATCAGTTTTTAACACTCAGCTTCTCTTGCTGTGTTTGTTCTGCATGTTGACAGATGTGAACTGAATTCAAACTAAAAGAATCAATATGACCTTTATACATAGAGAGAATATTTTTAACGGATTTTCGTTTGAAGTACATCAGGCTTTGAATAGCAGAATTATGAGTGATAAAAAACTTGATCCCTAAAAATAGACAAAATTCGTAAAACAATTTATTTGTAATATACTTTTCTAACCAAGTTAATATTCATTGATAACTCACTTTAATTTTTAAATTTAAACTTGTTAAAACAGTTAAAAAAGCAAACCTCATCTTGTAAGAATGAGAAACTGTTAAAAGCTTAAAACAGTGAATTTGCATACTGCCGTGATTTTCATAAAATGATTATATCAATTTGATATAAGGGAGCACCAGAGGAGGATAAAATCTATAGTTAGATATAACCAATGAACGTGTAAGATGACTTTACTAGTAACGCTCTTAGAATTCCAATGCATATATGTATGTATATACCTTGATATTGATATGAATCTAAATTGGTGCACGTGGTCATTAAAGCTTTGATAGCCCAACGTAATTAAGTTAATAAAATGTATGGTTAACTATTACGTGCCTGTCAAATGATACTAATGTACATGTCAGTCATGCCAGGAAAGTGAAACTGTCCGAATTAAAATATTTAATAAAGCATGCAAGCTGATGAAATATTACGTGTGTGGCCACTACACTTTAATTTTATAAATTTCATCATATTTTAGCCCTTCGGCTATTTGCATTTCAAATGAACTCAACATATTTTCATAAATTTTAACATATTCAATTAAACGTGACAGATTGGATAATCAGAGCTTCAATATTTTTACTGTATTTTAATACAAAACTCGTATGTAAGTAGAGTAAAAATAATTTGGAATTGTTTATTTCAATGGCTATGTAAACTCTTAATTAAAATTAAATACTTTATTTTATAAATTTATGAATAAAAATTAGATTTTAAGATAATCTATAGGGCGGGTTCCATTTCAAATCAGGCAGGATATCCACTTGTGATCACCGAATGTGATGAGGATGAAATATGTTAATTTTGAATGGAAATTAGGTGACACGTATTTTTGTGAATTGCGAAAAAAAATTTTTCCTTGAAGTTATGAGCATTTAAATTTCGAAGACTTTTCAGTAAAAAAAAACTCAATTTTTTCTTTTAATGTTCATATTTCTTGATCTACTTCAGATATTTAGATTTTCTTTCCAGATTCTGATGGGGTTTTTCAATCTCTTTCAATATCCACAAGAAAATTTTAAAAATATTAAAAAGTAACAAACTGACAATGGTTTTTTAAAAATATTAAAAAGTCGATTATCTCGGAAAACCCACACTTATATTTTTTGCTGATTTTTTTTTTAACTTTGTCTTATTATAAGGAATATATACTGTGAAAATTACATTGGCTAAACAAATTTTATAATAACTAAAAATTAAACAAAAAAAATTTTTTTTAAACGATTGTAAAATCTGTTTAAAAGAAAAGTAGAATTATATTTAACTAAAATATTTTATATTTCGCTTACTTTTTCAACTGTGATGTAAAGAATTAAGTTTTTTTTCACAAGTCTATAGAAATCCAGTCGTGTTTAACAGTTCTGGCCATATAACAAGTAGTTCTTGTCGGGGATCTTGTACCTTCATTGTCATTTTTTATTTTCTACCTGACATTTTTAAAAACGAGCGATTGGCTGAACCTCTTGCACTGTGGAAATTCAATTGGATAATAATTTTTGAGTAACTAGAAATTATAACAAAGAATTTTCATTTTTTTTTTTTTTAATAAATGTAAAATTTGATTGAAGCAAAAGTAAAATTGATTTTAAGGGCATGTAATGGAGTATGATGCCACTGATATTGGCAAAAATTGTCCGTAAACTTTCTTATAAAATAACAAATATTTTAAAGATAAACGTTGTAAAATTACTTAAAATATCATTAAAATGGTCTGTCTGGCCCAAATTTGGTTGATTTTGCTGTAAAATTAGCTTTTTAAAAAATTCGTTGATTTTTGGAAATTTTTAAAAATTAATTTAAACAGATTTAAATTTGAACATATTTAGGTCAAGCAGATGTTCTTAATGGTATTTCAAGTAATTTGACAAAGTTTATTTTAGGGGTAAATTTACTGACAAATTTGACCTATACTAGAGATGTCATTCTCCATCACATGATCTTAATTAATATATTTCATATTTCGCTTACTTTTTTAACTGTGATGGAAAAAATTAAGTTTGTTTTCGCTCGTCTTTAAAAATGTCAGGTAGAAAATAAAAAATGACAATAAAGGTACAAGATCCCCGACAAGAACTACTTGTTATATGGCCAGCACTGTTAAATACGACTGGATTTCTATAGACTTGTGAAAAAAAACTTTATTCTTTACATCACAGTTGAACAGATAAATATAATTCTACTTTTCTTTCAAACAGATTTTACAATCGTTTAAAAAAAATTTTTTTGGTTCAATTTTTAGTTATTATAAAATTTGTTTAGCCAATGTAATTTTCACAGTATATATTCCTTATAATAAGACAAATTTAAAAAAAAAATCAGCAAAAAATATAAGTGTGGGTTTTCCGAGATAATCGACTTTTTAATATTTTTAAGAAACCATTGTCAGTTTGTCACTTTTTAATATTTTTAAAATTTTCTTGTGGGTATTGAAAGAGATTCAAAAACCCCATCAGAATCTGGAAAGAAAACCTAAATATCTTAATTAGATCAAGAAATATGAACATTTAAAGAAAAAAATTGAGTTTTTTTACTGAAAAGTCTTCGAAATTTAAATGCTCATAACTTCAAGGAAAAATTTTTTTTTTGCATTTCGCAAAAATACGTGTCACCTAATTTCCATTCAAAATTAACATATTTCATCCTCATCACATTCTGTGATCACAAGTGAACATCTTGCCTGATTTGAAATGGAACCCGCCATAGATTAGATTTTTTATTGACATAGATAAATGTTATTTTGTACAAGACCTGAAATTATTGGTTTTAACATTAACTAATTAAATTAATTAATTTATTAAATAATAAACACTTCCACTAATTCATAAAAAGCTAACAATTAATAAGTAGAACCTAAAAATCTTTTAATATTTTTGCCATCTTCACGGATTCATTCATCCCAGACTAAACTTTAGGGCAATCAGCGATCAGCAAATAAAGTTCAAAAGGGGTAATAAATTTTTAACCAAAAAAACAATATAAAAACCCCAAAAAATTAATTATTCAGAATTTACAAAAAATATGTTTTGTCATTTCAGATTTTCATCCTAAACACATAACAGTTTAAAATGCAAGGAAAAAAATTTCTAGTTTTTTTTTATTAAAAACAAGCGGTTATTTAGTTTCATGTAATAAATATCGCTTGAAGTAAACTTGTTAAAAATTTAGAGCATAAATTAATTTATTTAAAATTTTATTTTTTATTTGACTGGTCTCTTCCTGGTGACAGTTATTATTTAATTTTATAACACAACTAAATTCAGGAAGTTTAAGATATTCAGTTAGATCTTCTCGGTTCCTAGAATGACCTACGGGTCAAGCTTAGAAAATACGTGAACTATGATCTAATTTTCTCCCATTAAAATTAGATTTGTGGCTATAAAAGCAAACAAGTTTTTATTGTCAATTGTCACTTGTTTCGGAAATCTATCATATTTCACGACGCTTCGTGTTTTGATTATACACCGTCTCAAGATTGACTCTTCAATTACTAAAGTTTAAGATCAGAAGCCTTGCATTTCCGAACAGAATAAGTTACTCGTTGCTCAAAATACGGGCTAGTAATATTATCGCTAGGTTTGTGAGCCGGTCACAAATTTAAAATCAGTTTAAAATCGTCGTATTTAGTGTAACTCCTTAAACGAAATTTGCAAACGTGACGAGTATGCTTTCGGGAGTGATAGACTAATAACAAGTGAGAGAAGTACCAACCGTTCTTTATCAAGAGGCGAGAAACTATCACTCTGTCGTCTCAACCAAAAATTGTACACCATACAATAATAAATGTAAGTAACTATAAGAAAATTTGTAAGCCAATAATTAGCACGAAAATAACTTTGATCACTCATACATTTAATGAATCATAATCAAAATACACATCATTATCTTTTTTCATTTTAATAAAATGGCAATTGTATAAATAGATCAATTTAAATATTCAAAAAGACTACTCCAGTAGAATCGATAGAAGACAACGAGCCTAAAACAAGAATAAATATTAATCGGCAGATCATCCTTTAAAATTTAAAATATTGTTTTTGTAATTAAGTTCAAATAACATTTAATTACGCCATCACTCGCGATATAACACTCATTTGCCCTGTTTGGAAAACTATTCGATCAATATCGGTATACCAATCATTAACAGCGGTTTTTATACGCCAGTCATTAGTCTAGAATGTTGGACTCGATTTAGTTAATTAAACTAAAGACTTAATTTAAGGTAGTTGTATTCACCCAGTCTAATGGTTCTATAATCGCACAGTGGGTGATTTGGACAATTTTTGTATCAAAATCGTAGAATTCCGGATCAAAACAACATTAATGGATAAATCCTTTTGGAGTGCCAAGATAAGAGATTACAAAATACAGGAAAAATAAGGAAAAGCATTAAAAATTTTTTTATAAAATCTAACATTTACATGGAAGTTAGAAATTGTAGTAAAAAATCTCAATTATCCATGATTGTGCAAATGTGCACGCTTAGAAGTTGTCTATCTCTCAATGAATCTTTTTCTAAGTAGATTTTAAGCCAATTAATTGAAACCCATTATAGGAATTAATCCAAAATTATCTAGTATTGGATAAATGAGGTTAGAAATATACCATACTGCATCTATCTTCTTTAAGGTAGGACTAAGTACAAGTGTATGAATAACTAAAGTGGTCATAATATCTGAGATATATTTCCGAATAAAGCAATAAAGAAATTGTTACAAGTGGGACACCATTAACATTAAATACTGACTAACTCGTCTATAATAATAATTTCCTCTCAATTCAATGAGACAATTTCATTAGGAATTTCTTCTCACGAAGAACATCCAACTTTTTCTCTTTTGTAGAAGGAAAACAGACACACTTTATATTTCACAGTCTGTCAGTGAAAATGCTGTTTCTGCTGAATCTCGTACGAGCTCTGATCCAAACTTCGTAAAAGATTCCACCGTCCTCCCAAAGGAATCACCATTGTGAATTGCCATCTACTTCACACAGAAAGGAGTCCTGCAATGCGATTAAAGAAAAACATTTCCCAAGAGCTAAATCTTGGAGCACATCGAATTAGTCAATTAGTCTACGTCCCCACCAATTACCCCCTGGTCGTCTATTTGCACGAAATTATCCCCTGTCACCCAAAGAAGTTCCGTCTGCTTTTTCTGAAACGCTGACTCGATATTTTACCAAGCGAATAAGAATGTGATGATCAAGGAGGATTTTTATAAAATTTCCCTTGCCTTGAATCTTTTGGTTCGCGTTGCGGGAGGTATGGTTTATTTCATTATTGGAAAGCTGATTGGGACGATGAAATGAGTTGGGATGAAACACTCGGTTGATCTGTGTTTCACTTCCTAACGCAATTTCCTTTTGTGCTTCGCGGGTATAAACGCGCTCCATGGATCTCGCTACTAGGTGAAGTTGAGGGGCCAGAGGATGAGGAATTTTGCAGATAAGACAAGCGACTGCCGATGTTCACTCAGCTGAATTACTCCTACATAATCTGTCGGGCGTGCAGAATACACAGTCCAGAGGTGTTCCAGGCGTCGTTCGGGTTGAAAAGATCCTTGTTCGCTCGGCTGCCCACTCTGGTAACGCACGTCTTTTTGCTATTACGCGAAAATTACTTTCCGTCCGACTCCTTCAAGATCGCTCGATGGTCTTTACACAACTACCTTGTGCACTTTTCTTTACCGCACAACACATTTTAAAATTATGTCTTTTAAGCGCACTATGTATTTTTACGAGGTTTTTTTAAAGACATAGCTGAAATATCGTTTTGGAAGAAGATCACTATTACTTATTATAATAATGTAACAATTAAAAATTATTACTTTAAAATCGCACATTAAATTTAATAAAAAAGTTTAAAAGAATCTAAATAAAAATGATGAAATTTAACAAATACAAATTGGCAACACAAAAATATAAATAAAATAAAAGCCATATTGGTGTTTTGGTTGCAGTAGACTATTTTCAAAAGTTCTACAAATATCTATATAGATTTATTGGAGTACTTTTTGCTTAAGTTTTATTTTTATTTTAATTCTTTCTTTTATCGTGTGTTTCTTGTAAGTGACTTCAAATTTATACAACGCTTTTTATTATGAACTGCGTAAACTTTTTAAATAACCCGAGTCGAAATTTAAAGTCTGTTTAACATCTATGAGGACCTATTAAGTTCTGTTTAAGTTCTTGTAAGGCCTATAGGTTCTGTTTAACGCCTAACAAAACCTATTAAAACCTTATGTAGTACTTCTTAGTACTTGGACTAGAAATCATACTTTATATTAATCCTGGTTAGGACCTGCTTTCACCTTAAATGTTTTATTTCTTTCCACGAAACGAAAGCCCAAAAGTCTTTTTAGAACCTTACAGATATTGCAGAGCCTTATTAAGACCTAATAGGTTCTATTCTATTATTTAAATATTACATTTTGCTTAAATGTACTGACAAGATCTCTTTCAATGACGTCAAGCGGGAAAAACCCTCTTTTGCGTTTCTGATTGATTTATGATATTTCAACCACTTTACTAAAATTATAAATTGACAAAATATTCATATTTCTTCCAAAGTTCTAATATGTAATTCTCATTTGTTTAAACAATTTATAATTTATATATCAATGTTATTTAAAAAACTGAATCTACTCTCAAAATTTAAAATAGTTAAAAATAACTAATTATTAGTAAAATCGTGGCTGATTTTTTATTTCAGCAATTAGCAAAATACTGCTTCTATCTCATTTTCTATAACAAAAATAAGACAAAAACGTTTTAAAAGAATCAATAGAGTCCTTTTTACTAATTAAAGAACAAATTTTTGAAAAATAATGGATTTTAAAGAATCCACAAAATAACCCACGAAATCCTAGTTTTTCAGCTTTTTACATTTTTTTCTTAAAATATGCAATAAAAAGTTAGCGCTTCATGTATACATCATCACAACTAATATGCCAACAATTATCATTAATATTTATATACTTTTTTTTAACTTTTGGAGATCTAAACAGAAGTTTGAGAACTTTGAAAATTTTCAGCTTGATTTTCACGACTTTTCGAATTTTTTTCTGACTTCTGAAAAAGAATTAAGTAATTTTCATTCAGTAGTCACTGTAGTCTAGATATCCGAAAATATTTATACCAAGTTTCAAACTTAAACAATTCAATTGAAAGATTTTATTCATTAAAATCCTCTTGTGCAACAAACATACCCGCCTAACGATAGTAATTTTCTACGAATTAGAGAAAAATGAGCTAATATGTAAAAAATGTTACTAATTTTTAGTAAAAAACAACTAATTTGAAAAGGAAATATCTACTAATTGAAAAGTATACTTTCTCTATTTTAACTAATATATATTTTACTTTCAAATAAGTAGTTTTTTATTCATAATTAGTAGTTTTCTACTAAAAATTAGTTTTATTTTTTACTATTTAATAGTAACTTTTTTTTCTAAATCATTAGCAGAAAATCTCTAATTCAGATGCAGAGAGCATAAAAATTGTATGGGAGAGGGACCCAAAATGGACACCGTTTCGATTTATTGCTCTACATTCCAAACCGAATAAAATATATTAAAGTGTTTTATACTAGATAAAAGTACAATATATAAGGTAACTTAAGGCTACAGAGATAAAATTTTATTTCAAACATAAACATTTTTTAAAGCATTTTTTCTAATTGGTAAAATTTTCAATCTAAAAAAAGTGACCCCAAGATGGACACTTTCTTAAAAAGGTATACAAACAGAATATTAGTAAAATGATTTTAAAATATTATTATACGATAAATAAATAATATTATAAAGTTAACTAATTACTTATTCTAAATCACAAATTTAAATAACTTTACCACCTTAAGAAAAAACTGTAACAAAACTTTTTTAGACACAAAATGTGCATCAAAAACTTCGTCTATACAAACAACGAAAATGACAAAAAGAATAAGGCACTGTCACCTTAAACAAAAATTGAATACCAAATGTCCGTCTTGGGGCCCTGTTCATCTATTTACTAGAGGTAGAATTTCTTTAAATTTATAGCAGCACAGCCTCCCTTGGTCGAGTGCGTAAATGCGCGGCTCCTAAGGTCGAAGGCTCCACACACAAATACACAGTACACTCTATGGCCGAGAGTTCAAGTCTTCCAGCCCTCTTCAACACATGGTTACGCGTAATTCAGTAATTATCTTGAAAATACTTTTTTTAAAAATTAGTTTACATTTTTTACATTAGATCATTTTAAATTACAATAGTTTTTGAATTTATTATAATAATTTTAATTGAATTAAAACAGATTTATTCGTACCACAGAAAAAAGGGAACCTATAGTACCGACAGTAGAACCCGTAGGCTCAAAGCAGGTCCTATAATTAGAACCTGTTTAACGCCTAAAATGTGCTGAAAACAGACTTTTCAAGCGTCTATCAGGTCCTAAACAGGTCTTAACTTAACGAAAGTAAGGCCTGATTAGGTTCTTTTAAGTCCTAAATAATCTAGGTCTTATTAGGTCTTAAACAGACTTTAAATTTCGACTCGGGAAGTATCCACAGTATACTAGTCAGCAAATGTTTGAATTCTCCTGGATTTAATAATAATCCAACATTTTATTTTTCCCACTTTTTTAATTAGTAGGGGAGTGGGCCCCAAGATGGACATTTCGTATAAAATTTTTGTTTAAGGTGACAGCGCCTTATGCTTTTTGTCATTTTTGTTGTTTGTATAGATTTTGATGCAGATTTGAAGAAAAAAAACCAGTTGGTTTTTCTTCTACACACACCACGTAATTTTGTGTCTAAAAAAAGTTTTGTGACAGTTTTTTCTCAAGTTGGTAAAGTTATTTAAATTTATGATTTAGAATGAGTACTTAACGTTATAATATTCTTTATTTATCGTATAATAATATCCTAAAATGATTTTACTAATTCAGTGTTCGTATATATTTTTTTATTGGGGATTAAAAAATGGCGTCATGTACCCCAAGATGGACAGGCCTCAAATCTCAATGTATTTATTTGCTTATTTTTGATTTTACACTTTTTTCAATAATTTTTTGAGACAATTAATTAAAATTTTTTATTTTCCACCATAAAATGTGATGTTATCGTTAGAGAAAATGATATATCGATATTTTTCGATATTTTATTACTTTTTACTGTTAAGCTATTAAATTGAAGTTTTTAGAAATGTTATTTCTTGATAAATTTCCTAAAATGATTAAAAATTAGTTTAAGAATTGTTAAACGATGTTAATTTTTTATTTACTACAATTTTCAGAGATTTTTAAGAAGGTGTCCATCTTGGGGCCACTTTTTTTTAGACCGACAATTTTAACAATTAGAAAAAACGCTTTAAAAAATGTTTATGTTCAAAATAAAATTTTATCTCTGTGGCCATAAGTTACCTTATAAATTGTACTTTCATTTGGTATAAAACATTTTAATATATTTTATTTGGTTTGGATTCTACAGCAATAAGACGAAAGGGTGTCCAACTTGGGGCCCTCTTCTCTATCATTATTTACGAAGTTTGCAAACTTTTTAATGTTCCACTAATTTCGAATTTACTACTCTCGCTGATTTGTTGTTTCAACTTTTCTTATTTAATGTCAACTAGGACCTAATACTGCTGTTATCATTTATGGAAGTTATTCGCTATTTTCGATATTATTGTTCAAATCTAACGATATAAATTATATCTTTTTTCAATTTTTTATTGTTACCTAATTTTAGTTTTTTGTTAAGTACAAATGTACCAAAGGGCTTTAAGCCCGTAAATATGTGTGTATATATATTTAATTGTCAGAAAAATAAAATTATATTTCGACAAAATTAAAATCGCAAAAATCAAGACAAGAAATAAAGTATAAATATAAAATAACCGGCACGCACATACTTTTATAAACAGCGATTATTTAGATATTAACATATAAAAATAAATACTCAATTATAAATAGTCACGAGTGGAAATTAAATTTACATATATGTAACAAATTAAATAAGTTAAATAGACAAGAACAAATAAATACATATAAAACTTATCGTTCCGGCATTCGTTTAATTTTTCTTTGAAGACTGGGGAGATTACTGGAGAGCGTGGTAACTGACGAGCAGAACTTTGTATATTTCTTTTGGCGTGGACAATTTTATTTTTTTTATGCTCATAATCATGGTCAACTTAGATTATTGAAATGTCGCTCTCCTTGCACGAAATCCACTCCATCGTCCCTCTTGCTTAGAAATCCTCACATATTTAAAATCGCCACACTGATTAAAATAATAAAAATAAATAATTAACAACAAAATTACACACAGAAATTATACAAAACACAAAATGAATAAATTATTAAAATAAAATAAACACCTCCGTGCTGCCGGCGACACGTCACACAGTGGGGCAAAAAAAGCGTTCGTGGACAAATTAACATAGAGCCCAGAAATATTTACCGATTAAGATGTATTTTTTTTTAATTTAAAGGTAACAAAATTCTGCATAAAACCTCTGATTCTATTTTTGGAAATTTGTTATTTTCATTTTGTTATTAAATGTTAAACATAAAAAAAAAATTTCCATTGAAACCAGCTTAATTTTTTATGAAACGCATAATTTATTCTAACAATAACGAAAATTTAAAAATTAGTGATTGAAAAACAAATTCTCATCATAAGCTAATTGTTTAAAAAATCCTTGAATTTGTTATAAATAAATTAGTGGACGAAAGATGTTTTGATGTTTTACTTGATATTTAGAAATTTAAATCTATCTGTTATTCAATATTTATGACCAATTAGTGATTAAAATTACGAAAAATTATTATAAATGAATTATTTTGTTAATTTATAAACAAATTTTATAAACAATTTTACGTGTCCAGCTCCTTATCCTGAAATTACTGAAATATTGTACACAATGTACAATATTATTGCTACAAATAGTTGAATAAAACCCAAATTTATTTATTTTCAACATTAGCATTGTTTAAACAATCATTAATTAACAAATACATAGCTTAGTTATTTTTAGTCACATAAGTTTCGTTCTTCTTGGATATCTTCTTAAATTTGAAATATTTTTCATATTTAAAACAAAAATTAAAAACTAATAATAATTAGTGTTTTTATTAACAATTTTATAAACAATTTTACCTGTTCAGTTATTTATAGCGAAAATACTGAAATTTATAATGCCATGTACAATGTTATTGCCTTAGATGGTCAAATAATATACACTTCAGTTAATTTTTAAGAGAAGTATTGTTTAAACAATTATTAATTAACAAATACATAGCTTTATTATTTCTAGTCATATATGTTTCGTTCTTTTTGTATATCTTCTTAAATTTAAAATATTTTTCATATTTTAAACCAAACCGACTAAAAAAAGATACAGGAAATCTGTTTATTAACATTTGTTCAAACAATAATAAACTTAAAAATTAATTAATTAAATATAAATCGTCATGTCGTTGCTCATGACAGAAATGTAGGAATAATGCCATTTATTTCTTTATAATGATATGGCGAAAATAAATTGTTTATGTAATTGTTAATAGCAACACTTATTATTAATACTTGTTTAATTTAAAAAAAAACTTGTAAAAATAGTTTAAATTTATGGTAATATGTCAAAAGAACAAAGCCTTTACAACTCACAATAAAGAAGCTATGTATTTGTTGATTAATCATTGTTAAAACAAAGCTAATCTTCAAAATCAATTCAAGTGTGTATTATTCGACCATCTTCAGCAATAACGTTGTACATTGCATTTAAAATTTCAGTATTTTCGCTATAAAACACTGATTAGGTGAAATTGTTTAAAAAATTGTTAATAACCATACTAATTATTACTATTATTAGTTGTTAATTTTTGTTTAAAACATGAAAAATATTTCAAATTTAAGTAGATATCCAAAAAGAACGAAACTTATGTGACTAAAAATAACTAAGCTATAGCTTAGTTATTTTTATTAGCATTGTTTAAACAATCATTAATTAATAAATACATATATGTATTTATTAATTAATGATTGTTTAAACAATGCTAATGTTGAAAATAAATAAATTTGTGCTTCATTCAACTATTTGTAGCAATAATATTGTACATTGTGTACAATATTTCAGTAATTTTAGGATAAGGAGCTGGACACATATAATATTGTTTATAAAATTTGTTTATAAATTAACAAAATAATTCACTTCTAATAATTTTTCGTAATTTTAATCACTAATTGGTCATAAATATTAAATAACAGATAGATTTAAATTTCTAAATATCAAGTAAAACATCAAAACATCTTTTGTAAACTAATTTGTTTATAACAAGTTTAAACAATTAGCTTATGATCAGAATTTGTTTTTAAATCACTTATTTTTAAATTTTTGTTATTGTTAGAATAAATTATGCGCTTCATAAAAAATTAAACTGGTTTCCATAAAATTTTTTTTTTTATGTTTAACATTTAATAAACAAATGAAAATAACAAATTTTCAACAACAACAAAATTAGAGGTTCTATTCAGAATCTTGTTACCTTCAAATTAAAGGCAATTCAATTAAATTCAAAGCACTGATTCCTTCCAATAACACTTTTTCCAAGTCTCCAATTGGTGAATGCATGTCACAATTTGCATTTTGGTTTCGAAAATTTAATGGAAAAAATTTGAGTATGTATTTCATTGATTGAAATTCCTTATTATTTCGGAGCTTGCAGCAGTTACCATCAAATTCCTTATTCCTGCCATTCCCGCTCCTGGTTTGTTTTTATAATTTTATTTGAATTTAATATTGTGAATTTGTGATCGCAGCATCCTGTCTTTTAGCATTGTTTCTTGTTAGGAGATATAAATTTTAAGCATTCATGGAATAGAAAAAACAAATGAGATGAATCGAATACAAATTCACGTTGTAAATAAAATTGAATCGAAGATAACCTTCCGTCAACAAGCTCCGAGGACTCAACACGCCTGGAGTTTTATTTCAAGTTTAATTAAAACCCTTTTTTTAAGTGTGATAATTTGCCGCATCCAGTTCGGAATTACTTTTTTACTTAAATTGATTCAACTTCTGGTAAGAAACGCATTATTTTCGTAAAAGAATTTAGCACAGGATTATTGAACTAAGTTTTATTTGTTTGTCACTATAAACGAAATCTTGTTTTAATACTTTTTTATTGGAAAATGTTTTCAAACAAAAGTTTGTATTGAATTTTATACATTTCTTAGACTTAAGTAATTTCTAATTGATCTTTTCTTCATTTACATATATTTTGAATGTTAAGTCAAATTTAATTTAATAAATCTGAATTGTTTAAAACTTTTTGAGTATTGTTGTATTTTGTCCCTATTTCTTGTAAATTCTAACCCTACCTGAAATCTAAATTTGCTTTTAAATTAGATTTCCCTTTTTCATATTTTTCCCTTATCCAAATTTAGTTCTTTTTGGATAAATTAATCAATAATCTTGGAATATTGTGATGAAAGGTCACTAATCTAATTTAAAAATTAATTTTGAAATTATTAGACATTACTTTATTATCATTGAATTTACATTATATAAATTTATTATTGTGAACTTGATTCGTCTAAATTGTATGTTTATTCAAATTTTTAAACTTAAGGTTAGATTTATTTGTGAAGAGAGAATAATAATAAACAATAATCAGGAGAAAACCTGACATGAAAAATACCAACATTTGTATGATTGACTTGAAATCCCTCTGTATAAAATAAAACACTAAATCGATATAAAAACATAAAATGCTGAAAGAAAAAGTATGTTAAATAATTTTAAAACCCTGTTTGTACTTTGAAAATGAAGTAACACAAAGAAAAGCGAAAAATATTTAATTATAAAAAATGATGCAGTGAAAATTAATTAAGTCTTTGTTATTCTCCAGTTTTTCTTACTTTAATGTTTTAAATCTAAAGTTTTACAATCAAAACGTTTACAAAGTACATGATTATCTTCAGGTCACCAAATATTTTTCTAAAAATATATTTACACAAATTTTAATATAAAAGTAATATCGAGTGGATATAATTTTTCTGCGTAATACTTTATTTAACAATATCTAATAAGAACGTTCAGCTCAACTGCATTCTTCTTTGTGTTCAGGATATTTTATTTGTACTTTGTCCTTTGAAAATAATTTAATAAAACTTTACTTATGAAGGAAATATCAATTTGATGCAATATTTATTATCATGTTAGATACATGCTCTTAATGTATCCATTTATTGTTCAGTAAAATCATTAGGCTGTCTATTGTGCCAACATATAATACCATTAATCATTGAAGTCAATCTTATAATTCGTTTTTATATTGAACAATTTGTTTGGAGATATTTTCTTCGTGAAAAGTACATCAAAGATTAATCTTATTTGCAATCAAATGATTGATTATGGTACTTGTTACACATAAAAGTATATTTTTATTCTCAGAAAAAAATTATATCTATGTGCATTTTCTATTATTTTTCATTATAAAAAATATTTTCATAATATTAGTCATAATTTATAAAAAGAAACGATTTTCATTCAGTGCTTAAATCTCGGTTGTTGGCAATTGTCGCGACTCGTATTTTATTAAAGCCTAAATGCTTATGAGTTTTGGTTGAGGAAAAATTGATGATGTCTGCTTATCGAAAGAGAGAGAAAAATAACAAACATCAAAAAGTAAGAAATGACTACAGATTTTCTGGCAAAAAAAAGTTGTTAAGAAGGGGAGAATTCTTAAGAAAATTTTGACAGAAACTTATGGGAGTTCATGTGAGTCCGTACGTTCTTATATGGAGGAGATCAAGCAGGTTCACATGAATAGGAACATATTACTGGTTCTTCCCACGAAAGATAAGTGGATGCCTATCGTTCCCTACTGAATACCTATATGAGTGTCTTCATGGACTCAGATAAATTTCCATAGGTATACCCAAAGAAGACCTTATGGGAATTGCCGAATTTACCTGCATATATAATCCTACTAATTTAGCAACTCGATTTTCCCAAGATAAAACAATTCAGTTCCGTATAATAAGTGAGAAATGAATGATTTCAGCAAAAATTGTAATTTCTTATTTGCAATCAAAAATCATGTGACTTTATAAACAGTCATTTTATAATGATTCGTATAATGTGTAAACAATTGTAAATTGTATTTTTTGGTAATAATAATACTTAACAATTTACATGTTTACTAGAACCCTTTTTTTTTTTAATAGAATGATTGCCGAATTTTATTTTAAATGATAAAAATGTCGAACACATTTCTCAAAGAAAGCGATATTTTCTTATAAAAAGCATTTCACGTGAAACAATTACAGAAGCTTCGAGTCATTTTATCGTAATTACAGTGCGATGAACTTAATTCTAACTGGTTAAGCGAAAAAATGTATTTGAATACAGGGCAGTTCTTACTATAATTATAGGATAGTTCTATCCATCTGTCATTAAGTAAAAGAATGTAATAATACTTCAGAAGTTGTGAGAATGTAAGCCAACTTGTTGTAAACAAGGGTAATTACGCTGACAGAATAAGGCAATTTTAGAAATTTTCTTTGGTTAAAATAACAAATGCTTCCACTGAAAGTAAAATGTTGCAAAATAACTTCTTCTATATTTAAACTCAAGTTCAACTTTTATTTTTAAACATAATGACATAATGCAACATGATAATAATAGATTACTATTACTATTATTATAATGTTGTTTTATTATAATACATTTATGTTTAACAAAATTACATCATAAAAAGTGAAATTTCAAATAATCCTGAACAATTTAATTGGCAATAAATCTATTAAATTTATAGAGTGTGAGAGAATAATTAAAGCACGTTGCAAGAATATTACAAAAAAGTGAGAAGTTGTAAGTCATTACATTGAAACGTCCATAAATCCATCAATCGAGTATTAGAAATGTATAATATATTTTAACACTTCCCACTCAGTTATTGGTATAATGTATAGTTCCTCATTCAAGGATGCCACTTCCTGGTTTTTAAACCATTTATTTATTGCTTCACGCGGTTTAGCACCTTGTGTTATTTCCTGAATAGTTTACGCGCCACAATGAATTTCCGAGCCCAGAAATGAAGAGAAATTAATTCAATTAAAAACATTTTTCATAAAGAAAATTTGACGCAATTTTAATGCAGAAAATTCAATGCATATTTTTAATTAAGATAATTAAATACATATATTTTAAATGAAAACAATTCAATGCATATATTTTTAATCTAGGAAAATTAATAAACTTTTTAAAAGCGAATAATTCATAAATTTTTTACAAGTTCTCTGATCAAACGCTTTTATTAATTTTCCCAGTGTTAAGTCAACTTGAAAAAAGAAATCTAATTCCATGGTTTATAGCATTTGAGATAGTAAAATTGAAATTCAGTTTTTCAAAGCCTGCAAGTAAAGGATAAAAAAACTAATAAAGCCTGTGAGAATGAAATGCTTGTTTTTGACTTTTGTGTTTGAAATATGAACAATATGAAAAACTCTTTTGTTACTTCATTTAGCTTTGTAAAATTAAGGTAATTAAAATGTTATTGCGTCTGAAGTTCGTACTTGTCTACAAATTACTCTTTTAAAAATTTATGACAGATATGTAATTTTTGTTCTGTAATGTTTTTCATCTTCTCGCGACAACTGAAAAGTAAAATAAAAAAAAAATGACAGGAAAATACGGCAAAATAATATCTACACATTTCATAATACTTGTGAAAATAAAACTTTTAATAACATTATTTACACTTAGGTTGTTGCAGTTATCGATTTCCATTAATTTTTTCTATAATTTCTTCTGTCGTTTTTCTGTTATTTTCTATCATCAAAAGATGACAAGAAAAAACGACAGAAAAAATGACATACCTTTCATTAACTTCTAGCAATAAATTTCCATAAAGGTATTAATAAAAGTATAAAAATAATATTTTTAAATTAACAAAAAACAGGAAAAATTATTATCATTAACACTAGATTCTTTCCGTAAAAGATAATCAACAAAAATTATATTGCTTATGACCACTATTAAATAATTTTCCAAATTTAGTATCTCGAATCCAACCTATAGAAAAAGCTGAAGAAAAATTGCATTTGAAAAACTGAAGTATACCAGTTTATCACTAAAGTCTTATCTTTAATTCAAGCTGAAGAAACTTCAAAAATGTTCCTGAATTCCCGAGATATAACTAAAAATGTACTTGGACATTTATCTCGGGAATTGGTAAACATTTTTCAAGTTTTATTGTCTTGAATTAAATATAAGATTTTAATGAGAAAGTGAAATCAATTTCACATCTTTACTGCAAGTTTTCTAGTGAGTGATATAACACTCAAATTGAAGTTTAGGTATAAAATTCAATGAATTATTGAATTGTTTTAAGAACTTTACAATTAATGTGTGCATTTGAAAAAGTAAGAAAAATATTTGCTGTAGATTTATCAGATGCACAAGTTTTTAAATCGCTGTCTTCTAAGATCTTTATCTAATTTTTAAACTGAGTTATCACGATTTAAAAACATTAAAATTTTTTGTAGCATTAAATAATAAATTTTTATTGTATGGTAGGTTAAGAGATAACACAGCTTCTGTTTGTATACACTTTTGTTGTACGACTAAACCACAAAAAAGTTAGGTTCTTTTTTTTTACTATCAACACTTTGAAGCATGAATTTTTCCTGTAGGAAATTTTTAACAATGTCAACATATTTAATAGTTTTTGGGGTCCCTGAAAACGAATCCGATGACATTTTATAAAAATTCAAAATGTAGGATCCGAAATGGCGGACATGAATTTTTAAATTTTTACCAATTTTTATGAAACTCGGTATAAAAGGGTTCTTAGGGTCGCTGAATACGAATATGAAATTAGATTTCAGAGAAAATTTCTGAAATCTAATTTCAGATTCGTAGACGAATTGTTTTAAAATTGATTGGATTCACTTGAAAACCTCCAAGTAACAAATTTCAATTGATTCAAATAAATTTTGAAAAAATCGTCTGCCATATTGGATCAGCCATTTTGAATTTTTTTAAATTACATTGGATTCGTATTCAGCGACTCTAGAAACCCTTTTATACCAAGTTCCATAAAAATTGGTAAAAATTAAAAAATTAAGGTCCACCATATTGGATCCGCCATTTTTAATTTTTTAAAAATGACATCGGATTTGTTTTTAGCAACCCCAAAAACCTTCGAATACGGAGGGTTGAGTTTTTACTGTTCTGCAATTGGTGACAATAAAATTAATTCCAATTTTTATCAATATTTTATAATTAATTTGTTATTAACAGTAAATTGTTATTTAAATTGCAGAAAATAGACTCAATTGTCTGTTTATTAATGGATTAGGATAATAAAATGTAAAAAACCTTGTTTGTATTGTTCTTTTCTTACGAGAAAAACAGAAAATATCGTATACAATCAGGTGGGACTCTGGTGTCCCGCTGTGCTTTAAAGGGTTAATTAACTGGTAGAAGCGGTGCACTTGCATTTTCTTCTTATATTACTACTGTACATGTCTAAATTGCACATCGCAATCGCGCATGTCTAAATTGCATATATCGCTACTGCGCATGTCTAAATTGCACAAATCGCTACTGCGCATGTCTAAATTGCACAGGTCACTACAGCGCATGTGGAAATAATTTTTGTCGATATTAATGTCTGATGTGACGTTACACATAGCCGGTAAAGTCATCAATAAATATATATATTGCAGAAATGATAACTCTATCCGAAGCACAAATTGTTATCATAAAATACTTTTTAATTTTAGAGCAAACAATTATTTTTCAAATTCTCCCGTATAAAACAATGTTAAGCTGGAATCTTAGTGTTAATTACTCTATTTTTTGTGACTTTACATACCATGTATGATGTCCATCAGAATATTTCGACACACGTAGTATTGACTCACTGAACTTAGACTTGCGCAATAACGATCTGTGCAATTGAGACTTGCGCAGTAGTGATCTGGGCAATTGAGACATGCGCAGTAGTGATCTATACAATTGATACATGCGCAGTAGTGATCTATGCAACTTATAGATGCATTGTCATTGTCTATTTGTAAAAATATAGTAAATAGTAAACTAAAAATTATTTTAAGCGAATAAAGATTTAAAATTTTTAAATTAAAACAATTCTCTTGTTGCGAAAATACTTTTAATGACTCACTAGTAGATTCCGTTTTCTCCGAGAGCAAGTTCAAAAGTCTTAGTTATTTAATTTGATGAAAATATTATCTTGCTTTAGTAAAAAATGTAAAAGAAATATCTAGGATATTTTGCTGGCTTTAGTGTTTTTAAAATTCGGGTAATGGAGTGAAAATGAAATGAAAGAAAATTGTCTGAGAACTTTACGAGAACAATGACTAAAGTGTTGTGCAACACTGAAAAATAATGAAGTGTAAACAGGTAGAGGGAAAAATGACTCTTTTACTGCGCAAGTAGTTTATTACCTGTCACGTAGCTGGTAAGTATGTGTATGCATTCATTGCTTCTATGCACATTCGGTAAATAGCAGAAAATTACCAGCAACCACCGAGTAGACGATGATACTGCTACTTTTTAGCTACAAAGTTCACTTTACTCAAGCTCTCTCTTTAAACTGTGAGCGTTCCAGAAGTAAAAGAATGACCTTTACGACGCTTTTGCTTCGTCGTTTTCCAAGCAGTTCATCGTGTTTGTTTCCAAAAGACGGACCAAAGCGATTCCAGCAGAATGGATGTTATGGTCTTTGTGAAAAGCAAATTAACGATGTTTTGTAATGTGATTTGAAAAAACACTGAAGTATATCGCCGGAAGCTGATATTAAAACGACTTGCTACAAACAACTGGTAAACTTGTTTTTACTTTTCAACTTTGCAAGCTGTTTATAATAATAAATTTCAAGCTCCGTTCATGAGCCATTTCCACAACGTTTACTGGAATTCAACCGAATAATAGACTGCCTTATGTTATTTTGATCTTCGAGTAATTTGTTATTTGAATATCCCGGTAATAATTTGTTGCTTTGTTATTCTGGGATTTTTGAGGGCTCTTCAAAATACTTAGATATATAAGTATCCTTATAATTTATCATGTCTTGACTTTAAATGCCTTCTAACTTTTATATTAAAATCTTTCAATAATTAAAATTTTTATTAATTTTGACGGAAGAGTACAAGGAATTTAAACATTTAGATAATTATTCGTACGCGCTAACTATATTAACTGAAGTTGAGAATAATCTCAAATTAGAAACACTGAAATTGGAAACGTTAATGCTTGACTGTTTTCGAAAGGAACATATCAAAACTTACTCCTTTGAGCTTTCGAAACGTTGAAGCTTCTAGGGCACTCAACTAAATTCTAATCAAGAGAAACTTACAAGCACTTGCTTTCTGCTCTTTCATAAATTCCATTTTGTATCTGGCGGGTTAATAAAAGACAATCACATACAATCGAGAAATCATAAGGGCAATATCATAAATCTTGCACAAATCTATTTTTACGTACATGTTATAAAATTCTTTCAATCTTTTCAAAATTCACTTTCAAATGCATATTTAACTTTTCAATTTTGTTTGAAAGGATATTAAACTAAATTTTAACCTAACTTTAAATGTATAATTTAACCGTAAACTTATTTTAATTCAAGTTTAAATTAAATTCAAATCAAGTTTAAATCACATTTAATTACATTCAACTCTTAATTTAATTAAATAAAAGTGTAAACTTGTTTGAAGAAAATATCGGGCAAAATTGCAGGAGCACTTGTGGATTAAATGAAAATTTTAAGAGTATCCAAGGGGTTTTAGTTTATAAATGCTTTTTATTTGGTTATACGGTTGAGTGGTGTTGGAAATTTAATTTCGAGAAAATTAAAAATATTCGACGATGTATTTTGACTGGAAGATAAATTATATTTGATGGAAGCGTCTAGCAGGTATAAAAAAGCATTTTTTCCAGGGGTGCGAGAACCGAACTCGATTTTCCAGTTCGATAAAAACAAGGCCAGTTGGCTGAACGTATATCCACTGGGATTCGACCGCGGTTCACTGATCCTTCCGGACAAATTACGAGTCTCCGTTGACGCGTTGCCGTTCATTTTGATATCTTCGAGCACGTTATTTAACACCTCTTTTCGTCACATTCTCCTATTCCTCCGTTCAGTATATTGATCTGCGAGAATGTGACAAAGGTAAAAATTTTTACTTTAAAAGACGCCAACATCAAAAATCCATACTTTATACAATTTTTTTTCGAGCTGCAATGTAGATTAATTTGTTTAAAATTAAATTAAATATTTATTTACGTTCTTAATTCCTCATCAAAATACAATATCATCCTGCGCCAGATTGCCAGATCAGGGGGCCGATTATGTAATTTGATTTGATTCCGAAATGATTTGATTTCGCCTGACTTCACTTTTTTTCACTTTTAACTGTTAAAATTTTCGAAAACAAAAGTCAATAAAAGTGAAAAAAAGTGAAGTCAGGCGAAATCAAATCATTTCGGAATCAAATCAAATTACAAAATCAACCCCCAGGTTTACTATAAAAATATGAAGCGATTTCTAAAATCGAATAAGGTCTTTTCATACCAAATGCATCATTTGGGAAAATAGTCTAGGGTTGACAAAAATATCTTATTAAAATTTTCCCTGACTTTTCTCTGATTTCCAGACAAATCATTTTATTTTTCCCTGACCTTTTTTGAGTTCTTAAAACTAATTTTTATATATTTACTTTACAGGGCTGCCAGCGGATTGGCAGATTAAAAATAGTGAAAAAAATTACTTTTTAATTTAAAAAGTGAGTAAATAGTGAGCTTTTAAGTAAAAAAAGTGAGTAGGGGAGAGTGGCCATCAATGTACCAGTTTTTTCAATGATCCATTTCAATTTTCTCAGAAACTATTAAATAAAAATTCTCCCAATTTTAAATATAAATGAAGTTTGCGTAAACACACTACGTCCGTAAGTTTGAGACGTGTGGATTTATTCTTTACAGAGAAAACTGAAAAAAACTGTTTTTGATGCACTGAAGAAAAAATTTACCTAAAATACAAACACGTTTTTTAATTGAAATAAGGCAATTTAAAAATAAAAGTACTCACGATTTATTTTGTTTTGGGCCCAAACTACAATATTCTAATGAGATAAAGATTTTGAAATATTGGATTAAGTTATAAATAACCATTTTTGTTAAAAATGTCATGTTGATTCTATGTACCGGGGAACAATGAACCACCTGGAATTTCAGTGTATTTTCGATTTCCAGAGTGGTATGCCTGATTATAAAACTAGGCATGCGTACAGCATGTGACAGCGATTGTTATCAGTACTTTTCTCAACATAGCAGAACTAAAATGCCATTTTAGCTAGTTAACTTAAATTTGAGGTATATTTATGTTATACATTATCAATTAAAAAGTGTTAAATAATAATTTTTTATAGTATTTGATAGAAAATAAGTTTTTTTACAAAATGAAAATTGCAATATTATTATTGTTAAACATTTTTAGTGTTTTTATAGAGGTGGTTCATTGTGTACCCAAGTTGTTGAAAATGAAAATAGCTTGTTAGTTTAGAAAGATCCTAAATTTTATTATTTAATCAAAATAAATCGTGTATAATATGTTTGCATTACCTAGAGAATAGTGTTGTAGTTTTATATTGATGCAAAGAAGTGCTTGAAATTGGTGAAGTTGAATAAGTACTATGACCTTGAAAAAAACCCGGTACATTGATGGCCACTCTCCCCTAAGCATAATAATGAGTTTGAAATTACTAATATTAATTTATTTGGGGCCCGCCAGCAGAAAAAGTAATTCAAATTTAAAGAAAATAAATCGAAAATGGCAAAAATAATTGAAATATGAAGAAAATAATTGAAAAATGACAAAAATAATTTAACTTTGAAAACAAAATTGTAAAATGACAAAATAATTAAAAAATTGATTAAAAATCAAAAAATGAAGAGAAAATTTGAAATTTTAAGAAAATAATTGAAAAGTTTAAAAATAAATTAAAGTTACAACAAAATAATTGAAGAATGATAAAAAATAAATCAAATTTGAAAAAAAAATTGATACTGGTGTAAAAAATTAAAGTTTTCAGTACAATAATTGTGATATTGACAAAATAATTGTGATATTGACGAAATGATTAAAATGTAACGAAACTAATTGAATAATTACATCAAGAATTGAAAGTTGGTGTAAAAATTAAACTTTCCAGACAATAGTTTAAAAACTAATAAAATTTATAGAAGTTTCAAGAAAATAATTAAAACTTGAAGAAAATAATTTAAAAATGTCAACAAAAAAATTAGCATATGTAGAAAACAGTTGAAAAATAAAAAAATAGCTGAAAGTTGGAAAAAAATTAATGAAAAATGAGCAATATATAATTCAAAAATGAAGTGAAAAAATAAAAAATGTAATACATTAATTGAAAAAGTGTATAAAATACTTGAAAAATTAACGATATAATTAAAATGTGAAGAAACTAATTGAATAATATCATAAATAATTGAAAGCTAATGTAAAAATAAAAAATTTATGGACAATGATTGGAAAAAAGAAAAAATATATTAGGAGTTTAAAAAAAATAATTAAAATTTAAAGGGAATAATTCAAGAACGGAAAAAAAACTTAAGTACAAAGAAAGTAATTACAGTTTGAAAAAGATAATTGAAATTTGTAGAAAATAATTGAAAAAGGTGTCAAAGAGTAATAAGTTCGTGACAATAATAAAAAGAATGAAGAAAATGATTGAAGAAAATGATTGAAATATAAAGAAAATAATTGAAAACTGATGTAAGAAATTTCAAAATTCATGTCAATAAAAAATTTGAATAAAATAATTGAACTTTGTAGACAATAATTCTAAAATGGCAGAAATAATAGAAAAATATGAAGAAAATAATTGGCAAAAAACAAAAATACTTGAATGACAAAAAAAAATTGAAGTTTGAAGAAAAGAATTGAGTTTTGAAGAGAATAATTAAAAAATGGCAAAAATATTTTAAATATGAAGAAAGTAATTGAAGTTTGAAGAAAATAATTGAAAAATAACAAAAGTAAAGTGAAACTTGTATAGAAAATTTAAATATTTCTGATAATAATTTAAAGATTGAAGAACATAGATTTTAATATAATAATTGAAAAATGACAAAAATAAATGAAAACTTGTGTAATGAATTTAAATATTCATGACAATAATTTAAAGACTGAAGTAAATGAAATTGATATTTGAAAGAATTATATTCAAAGTCGCAAAAATACTTAAAAATTGACAAAAATACTTTTAAGTTGACAAAAGTACTTTAAAAATGACGAAAATAATTGAAACAAGGTGTAGAAATTAAGTATTTGTAGACTGTAATTAGAAACAAAAATTTGTAAAAAATTTTAATTGGGATATGAACAAACTAATTGATTTATAAATTAAATTATTTATTAATCAGGCACCCAATATCAGAAGACCCCCTCCTCGCCCTCCAACAGCTGAAATAGACATTTTACCAAAAAAGTGAGAAAAGTGAGTTTTTATTAATAAAGTGAGTAATAGTGAGCGATTTTAAAAAAAAGAGTAACAGTGAAAAAAGTGAGTCACTGGAAGCCCTGACTTTAAAATTGTGAAAGATAAATATTTTTCAGATTGCAAAAATTAATTAATTTTAGAAATGTTTAAAATATGACTTCTAAAAATGTATTTAGTAAATTTGTATACTTAGTGAATTTCAGAAAAACATAATTTTTCATCCATTTTAAAGATTCTTGCATTTTTCCAGTACTTTTGATAAAAATCCCTGACTTTTCTCTGATTTCCCTGAATTCCCTGACCTGTGGCAACCCTGGTCTACCACCATCTAGACCAAAAATCAAAATTTTATCATTGTTGTCTACCTGCCTCCTCATTCCAAATTTGGTGGTGATAATGCGCACCGATGTATTTAGTTCATTAAGTTTTTTTCTTATAAGGGTGATTCTTCACGGAGTGGTTACTTTTGATTCCCCATTTAATAACTTTAAACCTTATTAAAATATATATTTAGTACTTTGTACATTTATTCTTTGTTAACATGTTTATTAATATCATGACTAAAAAACAATTTTTTTTATCATCAAAAGATACGAAATGGTTAAAAATGCCTGAAAACTGTACTTTTTTAGGTTCTCCACATAGGACTCGTGAGATTTAATACGTTTTATTTCAGATAAAAAATATTTTAAAACAATTTTCATCTATTCTAATCGACAGTTTATCTCAAAAGCTTCGTTTTTGTTGTATTGTTTTCCAGTTTGTGGTAATAACTTTTGCGAAAATCATTTTTAAATACTTTCTCCACCTTTTCATTATTTGGAACAGGAGTTTACATGTTCATTGTTTTTCAGTAATTTTAATCACATTTATATTGAATTTTCACTAACTATTTATGTTATTGAGGTAAAAAATTTGATTTGACACCAACTTACTTGAAGAAATCGGATATTTAGTTTTATAATTACAAAAATTATTATTAATTTACTGCGTATTTTAATGACATGTAAACTCCGGTTCGTCAAAAAAAATTGAATTTTTTATATTTGAAATAAAATAAAAATAATAGTCATATAAAGTAGGCAAATCTATGCAGTACTCTGCAAAGATCTTTATATTTTACTAAGTTTTACTGCTATAATAATTTATTTTCTTTAATTCGTAAACTCCGGTTTCTGTAAACTCCGGTTCATAAAATTCGAAGTGTACGGGAATAGTGTTTTGTTTTCTAAAAAAAGTATCGTTAACCTAAATATTTAACCATAATATTTATTTATTTACACAATTATTTATTTTCAATATATTCATTTCCATATATTTGTTCAATATCCTAAGAATATCCGTGGATATCCTATGAATATCCTTCAAATAAGCAAACATCGTTGCTCTCTAAAACTGAATCAGTGAAATTTTCACTGATTTGAAATCAGTGAACAACTTTTCGTTGCTGAATCAGTGAAATTCACTGAAGATCAGTTATTTTCACTGATTCAGCAAAGAGAAGTTGTTCACTGATTCCAAATCAGTGAAAATTTCACTGATTCAGTTTTAGAGAGTGGGATATTCGTTTAAGGTAAAAAATTAAACTTTTTAAATACATTTTTTAACCTTTTAAAGTTTAAACTTGAAATTTTCCATATACGACTAAAGACGTTAAATTAAGCTCAAATTTTTGTAAAATTATGTTTTAAAATAATTTTTTTTAATTTGTACATAAGAAATATTTATGAAAAAATATTTTTTAATTAAAAATTAAATATAGTCAAAAATTACCACTTTGTAGAGAATCACCCATAAAAAAAAATGTCTGAACGAATTTATACCTTGGATCGACAGTGCAATGGCGGTAAAATTCATGGATTTGATAACAAAATTATTGTATGTATTAATAATAATAATCAGAATCGTATCTCCAAATAAACAGGTATTAATTATTTTTTTGCTCAGTGTGAATTGAGCCGTTTTTTAATGTTGCGCCAGTTCTAAACGAGTCAATGGAGGGGGCTCGAACCAAAAGGGGAAAAAACTTTGAGGTAAAAAAGAAACATTATTAATAAATTTTATTACAATTTATTAAAGTGTGAAGCAGAAGTGTTTATGTGAAATTGGACCTTCTTTGTATTACTGTTAAAGGATTTTGGACACTATTGCTGACTGGTATATATAATTGTATAATTACACTTTTTGCAATGTAAGGTAAAGGTACCTATACTCGATCAGTACTTATAGTCGATCAGTGATAAAATAATTGGATAAAATTAATTAATAGTTTAATAATAATGATGCCAAATGAATATTACAAGATTTATTTTTACCAATGTTTAGCTTGAAGATAAACTTTTCACATTTTCGAAACCCTTATATAAAATGTTTTTATTTTTTATTAACAGAAATAGCAGCTTTTTTTTAAAAGAAACAAGTTTTTTCATGAAAATTTTTGGAACTTTGTTAGCTGTTGTTTGTTGTTGTTTGTTATTTTTAATAAGTTTCGTAAATAAAAAAATATCACATCCTATTTTTTTATTTTAAAAAATAACTTAGCTGTTAAGGCTTATCTCGTCTGAGTTAAAATTAAAAATAATTAAAATAAATACTAAATTTCAGTTAAAATTAAATTGTAATAATAAAATGAGAACAATCATAAAATAAAGGATTTACATTACATACCTATGGAATATAATTTTTTAACCTAAAAATGTATCTGACTTTGTTTATCAAACATGTCACTTTAATTTTTTACATATTTTTCTAAATAAGGCATTTAATTTTCTCTGCTTCAATATCGCTAATGAAAAGCATCTGTTGATTGTAATTTACTGCAATAATATGGAACCGGTGTTTGATCTTGTAATTGAGCTTCTGCCAAGTAATCGAAGCCAATATTTTGAAGCCATGCGTCCAATTTTGTGTCAATAATTACAAACTACCCTTGTAACCACATAATCTCGTGTTCTTCATACATTGTGATAATTAATGTCTCAGGATTCAAAACGCGACAAAACTTTTAAATCGAAAATAGCTTAAATTTTTCCTCTTGTCTCTAGAAACAATCTGGAAAACTTAAAAATGGTTTCACAATATTGAGCACTGAAAACATTTTAAATGTTACAAATGAAACCTCAAAAATCAAACTGGTAGAAGGAATTTTCCCTCCAAAAGTTAACGAATCCATATCACTTAACAATTTTTTGATAATAAAATAATAAAACTTTATAAAAGATTGAAACAATTGAAAGCTTTTAGGATTTTTCGTTTGTCACAACGGAAATCATCATTACGTACCTATACATACTTTATTTTATGTTGAGTAATACAAATAAAATTTGATTTGAGGCAACAACACGTAATTGAAATTTCAGGAGGTATTATTGCAAGGGAATGAAAATTTTCACTGGAAAACCGATTCGCCTTTGCGTTGATATGATTCAGTGAACCGGATGTTGCGTAAATTTTTGGCAATCGAATGTTTGTGGCGTGAAACAGAAAAGTAACCTTCTATATATAAATATTCAGTGTTCTGGTTGCAGCCTGGTCCACGGGGAATTTGGTATTGATTTGCAATTTGGCAAATTGATAACTGCGGCAGATGGGTGTCCTATTGATTCGGTTGCAATAGTGGCTAACAATGAAAAGGATCGTAGATTTTGTTTCGCTCATTCGCCCTCTCATTTTCCTACAAGGATTGCCTATAAATTTTAACGCAAAGAAGAAAACTCCCCGGAGCATCATTTTCCCTCTACTTTCGAGGCATTCATTGTTCCAATTTACTGGTTCAATTTTTCTCATTAATTTCACTGAGAAAAATTTCCAGTAATTTCTGATGAACTTTCTTTAATGAAAACATTCGTTTAATTATACAAAGTTGTGAAGAAGTTATTTGATCGAGTTTAATGAAAATAATAATTCAGCGTCGCTTGAACTTTGGAAGCACATGACGGAGTTTATTAAATATTAATTTCTACTACTTTTTTAAAAGCTATCGTTGAACACGAGCACTCGACAGGTGATGTTTAATAATGCATTTTGTAAATGGAAACACTTGTGCTTGTTATAAATTTTAAATGCATGCCCGTATTAAAAATGGGAGAGTTGGAGAGCAGGTAGTGACAGTGGAAAAAACTTCTGAAAAATAGGGGTACTTGAAGCTTCTTATTTTCCACGAACAAACAACTTCTGTGCCAGGCCGCGGTACCTTACTTATAGCTTTATACTCTATTCTTTCCAAAGAGCAGGATCCACATGATGAGCTTTTTACTCCTGGGAAAAGAGCATTTCATGCTTTACGAGTAATGGTTCACCACTGCAAATTTATACTTTAGACTTATATATAATTGTCGGTTATTGGCTTTAGGGCAACATCTAATTACAGTTGGCTTCATCTATTAATCACTAATTATCAGTTTTACATCAGTGAGGAGTGAATTTATGTTTTACTGATAATTAGATATTAATAGATGCTATTTCTAAACATTATACGCCCCAGTTTTGCTAGTGTATATAAATACAACAAGAATTAAACCCCCCACTCTTTTTTATTATTTTTTTTAAATAAAAACTTTTCTTTAGAGTTTTCTGAAGTCGTTTACCTATAAGTGAATGGAAATTCTTACTTCTCGTATTTCTCAGACTGACAAGATTAATATAATTGTGCAAGGCAATTTCTGTGCGGATTGTATCTCTCGAGTTGTTAGTTGAATGAAGTTATTTGACATTGAAATTGGAAGTAATGCTCTCTTTTGTGGGATAGAGTTACAAGAGATCGAGTCGAAAAATCATAAAAAAAGCGTATAAAAAGAGGAATCAAGTTGGAAAATAGAGCTGTAAATATACAACTTGACGATATAAATTATATTTGGAAACTACAGACACAATTATTCCCATTTGACCCATTTCTTCAGTTATATTTTCTCTTTATCGCTGCTTCGTACGAGAAGGCAATTTATGTATCAGAATCCATAAACTTGCACGCCTGATAAAAATATTTCTTACCTATGCTCGAAAATAAGTATTACGTCTCGATGTAGACGAGGTTTTCAATTTAAAGTTTATTGAAAATTTAATTGATGAGTTTTTAATTAGAAAATACAATATTTTCATTCAACTTAAAAATGAGATATTACTTGAAAATTTTAATTAGTCAGAAACTAGCCATCGGGAATAATTTAATGTCAAGAGATTTGACTTTAAAAATAAACAATTTTGTTCATTAAAAGACACTTAATCAAATTTATTAGGATTTTGCTTCCAACAAATAACGCTATTCAAGTGACACTCAGTGATTTACTTTTACCCATGCACGTTTTGAAGAGAATGAAAAAATATTTGATACGCTTTTTTTTTTAAAACATGCTATTTTAAAGGTTGGAAATGTCGATATTTTTAAATCATATATGTAATATTTACAGGTAAACCAGTAGATAATAATATGAATGTTGAAATAAAAAAATGTTGATGAAGGTTATTTTATTAAAAGAGATTTACTATTTATATAAATATAATTATATAAAAAAATGATTTAATCATTTTGTTCAATATAATAATTATTCCTTGTCATCCATCATGTCTTCATTTCAGCATTGATTTTCTTAATTTATTTAATTCATTTTTATTTATCCTATTTGTGTTGCAGGGCGTTTTAAATATCTAAACTATCAATTCAATATTCTATATTATTTATTGATAAAACTCATCAACGTCATCCATGTCTAGAGAAATGAATAAACTAGAAAAATTTTTCGTCTATTATTAACGTCACAGAGTTAAATTGTATGAATAGATGGACGACTATTTTATCAAGTTAAAAAAAAACAAATAACAAAACTCGTTTCCGTCTTATAAATTTGTGTCTATTTGTTCATTCATAATTAATAGAATTATTGTCCTAATTTATAAAAAATAATTGAATACATTTTTAGAACTGTTAAACTTTTGGTTATTGTATTTATATTGTTTTTAAAATCACTTTAACAAATAATTAATACTTTGCAACACGGCAGAACCCTAGAGTCTCACCTCAATTTTTATTTTTTTTTTGTGTAATTAAAACATGCCTTATTTTATTAAATCACCAATTTCTATTTTTTCCAGGAAATTTCCGATCTCAAGCACTTGTTTTCAAGGAAATTGTCTATTTTAGTTTTCGGGATAAAAATGACTAAATTAAAAAAAATTTGGTTTCTCTAAATTTGGTATTTTTTGCTTCTTTTGGTCATAGAATTTTTAATTAATATATTTTCATTATATACCTAACAAACATCTTTACCATTTTCTTGTACTACCTAATTAAAATATTTTCTACGCAATCACTTATTCCACTCTTCTCTTATTTTTTGCACAATTATTCTTATATATTTACATATTTCTTCCTTAATTTCCGTTTTAATATTTCGATTAAATATTTTTTAATTTCCCCCCTTCCCTATCGCCTCCCTTAGAGCCTAACTACATTCAAATAAATGCACTAAAGTCTTTTCATCCCATCCGCATAGTCTGCTCTTCTAATTCCTGAATCACTTTTTATAAGCTTCACCTCATTCTGGCCAAAACTTTTTTTATTAATTTTATTTTTTACATTGTTTATTCCAATATTTCGCTCCAGTTTCTCCCGGAACCAATTCCTTATATACACTAAAAACTTTTGTCACGTCCACGTAACTATAAATTAATTAACTAATTAACTACTATTAATAAATAAACAATTTATCAAAAATAAACAATTAAGTAAAATAATGGAGCAACAAACTAAAAATAACCCTTAGTTGTTATTCGAAAATACTTAACAAATATTTTTAAGTCTACTAAATTTATTATTTGTTTAAACAAATAGAATAAATTGTTAAAACAAATAAAATGCATTATTTAAAAAAATATTAAACTATGAATATAACAGTTCCTATTTCAATTTTAGTAAAAATAGAAACCACATATCCATTAATTGATTAAACAAACATAAATAGTATTTAAAACAATTATAACAATTACACTAGTTTACAAAAAAAAAAAAAAAAAATTTATGTACATTCAATGTCACTATTTTTTTCTTATGTACTAAGCTTTTCGTTACTTAAAAATGACATTAAGAAATTTTTCTATGGATAGGTTTCTGAAATATGAATTTTTAAAATTTTTTTACGTTTTTTTCGGAGGTGACTTCACGTTTTAGGCCGTATCTCGAGTTACAGACGTCCGATTAAGTTTTTCTAGATGTCAAATTATAGGTAATCAAATTCCAAACAATCGCTTTTAACATTATTTTTCAATCGGTTAAATATTTTAAGTGATATAGTCCAAAAAAAAATAGAAAATTTGAGTTTTTGGCCCAAAATCTGAAAAACAAATTCATTCTACCGCCATGCAAAAATATAAAACGCCAAATTATTTCCAGTTTTAAATTTTTTACATATATGGCTCACTATTAGGAAGAAAAAAATGTATGGATGAAAAAAATCTATGTGTAATTATTGAAGTTATAAGCCAGGGTACTGAAATTCTCGTTTTACGCCATTTCGGTATTTTACCTCCTATTATAGTGATTATGTTGATTAATTTAATGATTACAATATCTAATTAGAAAATGGACTTTTTTCACAGATTTCAAATAATTTTCAGTGCTTTACTAATTCAAATTTGAATGAAAATTTTTTTGGTGTTTTGGAGAAAAATTTCTGGAGAGGCATAAAAAATCTGCTTTTTTGACAAGTTGCATCAGATGCGCAGTGGTTCAATTTTTGTTGAATTTTGTTCGTTATTAAATGAAAAAGTTTGAAATTAGATATAGAAATATAAAAAATAATTCATATTTAACTGAAAAATTTTTTGGAGTTTTTGAAAAAAATTTCTGGAGAGGCATAAATTGATTAAAATCTGATTTTTGGACAAGTTGAATCAGATGCGCAGTGGTTCAATTTTTGTTAAATTTTGTTCGTTAATAGATGAAAAAGTTTGAAATTAGCTATCGAAATATGAAAAATAAATGATATATGACTGAAAAAATTTTTGGAGTTTTTGACAAAAATTTCTGAAGAGGCATAAATTGATTAAAATCTGCTTTTTTGACAAGTTGAAACAGATTTGTTGAGTTTTGTTCGTTAATAGATGAAAAAGTTTGAAATTAGATATAGAAATATAAAATTAATTATTTTTTTTAAAAAAATATGTCCGCAGCAGCTCTCAGACGAAAAAAAGCGATTGTTTGGAATTTGATTACCTTTAATTTGACACCTAGAAAAACTTAATCGGACGTCTGTAACTCGAGATACGGCCTAAAACGTGAAGTCACCTCCGAAAAAAACGTAAAAAAATTTTAAAAATTCATATTTCGGAAACCTATCCATAGAAAAATTTCTTAATGTCATTTTTAAGTTTAGAGAACCATAGTACATAAAAAAAATAGTGGGATTAAATGTACATTTTGGCTGTAAACTAGTGTTATATGTTTCAAGTTTATAATCATAGTAAAACTAAAACTCATAGTTTGATATATTGTATTCTATTATCTTGCAATTTTATTGTAATTACGAATATTGTAATTTCAATTAATGTTCAAATAGGGGAGGTGGGGTCAAGACGGGGTACCTAAGGTTTGAAGCTCTATAAAACTAATATTATCAATACAAAAATATTTTATTTATTATAATAATAATCTCTGGTAATCAGTCTTCCATGAAAAAGTCTTATTTGAAAGATTTGTTACTTCATTAAATATAGAATTAAGAATAAGTAAAAAAATTCAAATTTTCCATTTTACAAAACGTGGGGGTAAGATGGGGTACCCCCTGGGGGCAAGATGGGGTAGTATAAAAATCAACCTATTTTTCCTACAAATTTCGCAAACACCTTTATTGATTTTATAAAATAAACTAAAAATCCAGTTTAATGCGTAATTTTAATTCTCCCATGTAAAATTAAATTATAAAGCTAACCTCAAAAAAAGATAACTTTTATAATAAAAATAAACAAGTGGTTACCTACTCCTGTATTTGAAATGTATCAGTTACATAACAAAACGTTATAAATATTGTGTAAAATCACCAAAAGAAGATTTTTTTTTCATAAAAGAAAAAAATGATTGGTTTTTAGTACCTTTTCCTGCCCTCACTTCCTATACCCCGTCTTGCCCCCACATACGGAATTTCTTAAAAAAATTAATTTCTAAAAATTCAGTTTCGAAACGGAAATAAACAAGTGCTTAACTTTAAGTGTAATCATTGTTGAGCATGAAAAAAATTATATAGTGTATAAAATGTTGTTATTCACGTAGCAAACACGTTCTAAATAAAATGCAACAATGACAAGAAAATCGTCAAAAACAGTTTTTTGTATGAAAAAATAAAAAACTCGGTTTCATCAATCAGTGACTTGTCCAATCAAAAACTATTGTAACGGTGCTATGTTATGCAAAAAATGACCATGATTGGTTGATTAGTTTCTTAATTAAGGCAGGTACCCCATCTTGTCCCCAACCCCGTCTTGCCCCCACCTCCCCTATTCTTACATTGTAATTTTATAGAAAAACACGAAATTGTTTAAAAATATGAATTTTACAGTGTTGTAGAAGTCATATTTGTGAAGGAACTATGTAAAAATATTGCACCAGACATAATGATTGTTGTCCCTTTGATTTTGGTAAAGAATGGATTTTCATACACTTGTCTTCTAAAGAAATCATACACAAAAGAAGATTCAGCATGGACCAAGTTAGTTATCAGGTCAGCCAGCAAGGCAGTCAAATTTCCACAAGCTATTTCTCAGGAATAAACTTTTCGCCGTCAACAAGCAAACCTTTTATATCTTTTATTTATTTATTTATTTATCTAAGAATTACAAACGGGCTTACATAATTACTATGCCCTTTAATATGGTAAAAATAAAAAATGATGTATAAAATTCGGTAATAATTAACAAAAATAATTATAAACGAAGGCGCATTAGACATTAATTGTGATTTGAATTGAATAAGACACTATGCAATGACGTCTTAAGTTTTTCTAAGGATCCACAGAAGAAGTCAACACTAGAAATGTTTCTATTTGCCTCCTTTGATAATCTATTGTAGATAGAATTTGTAGCATAATTTGTGCGATAATGGTATACTTTAAACACAGCGACAAGGTCCAATCGGGAAGTAAACATAACAACTCCAGGATTGCAGTTAGAACGAGGTAGACTAAAAGGATTGAAGGAGTCCCATTAGTGTAACCACCAGAAAAAGGCAACGTTTAACCAAAGGATTAAAAATATCATCAGAAGGGGAACCAGTCCTTTTTAATAATACCTTGGAAAATCAGAAGGTAAAAATTAATCAAAATCAAAGAAAAACGATATCCTCCTCATTTATAAAGCTTTTCAAATTATTATCACACATAATAATTTATTTTCCAGATAGGAATAACAAATTCTATATTTTTACAATTTCAAAAGGTAACAATCTTGAGTCAAACGCAATTTCCAAATATTCATGAAATTAGTAAATATTCTAAATTTACATGTAATCGAAACTTGTTTTATTTACCAGCCCTGTCCAAGTATTGGCAATACCTTTTGACAAACTAAGTCAGGGAACATTAGGGATTAAATGTTGGGGTAATAGTTAGGATTAATTAAAATGATATAAAAATCTTTTATTAATAATTAATCAAAATTTAGTTAGGTTTAGGACGTAACACTTTTATGTATTAAAATAATCTGCAGCGCTTTTGTTTAAAGACAATTTCAAATTATTTAAATTCAATTTGGTATAAAAAAAGAACGTTGCAACTTAATTCAATCCAAAACAATTTTCTGTGATATGTTATAACTTGAATCCTCAGTCACTATTTTCTCTATCATTAACTCTCCTTCCCACTTTTTCCTTAGCCCAACAATTAATTTATTTTAAACTTCTTCTGTTTCATTTTCCATTATTTTCCCGTATCAATCTAAATATTTCCTTACATTTTATGTCCTTCAATATTTCCTGAATTTTTTCCCTCCATCTTGTCGGATTATTATTTATAATTCTTCTCATTTCCTCCATAAGACATACCTTTGGTCATCTATCATTATCCATTGTCAATATGTCCTTTATATATCTACATGCTCTTTCTCTTACCGTATATTCAATTCCTATTAAACCCCATTCATTTCTCCAAATATATCTTGGTGTGTTTCTTGCAATTCCTAATGCAATTTTACAATATCTTCCCTGTACTTTCATAATTTTTTTCAGATTCCCCCAACCCCATGTTTGTTCATATAGTAGTTAATATTTCTACCAGAGAAAATGTTTTTTCTGTTTTTAAAAAAAGGGTTAAAAAGTTGATTAACTGTCTTTCAAATTTAGTTAGAATTTCAGAAAATTCGAATTAAATTCCATTTCGATGAATCTAATTTGGTAATCTTTCGGAAACAGTAATGTTCTGAAATAGTGTAATTTATTAATAAATGCAAATAACACTTTGGATATTATTTTACCAAAAATCGTCAACTTTTAACAGGGACATGAAAATTTCAGGAAATGGTGTTGGAAAGTGTCCTTTTACAAGGTAAATGTAGATATTTATGAGGGGACATATGGCTGGTTACATGAATTAGGCCAGCAGCCAGGCTGTCGAGGGGTGGCTGCACTTTATTTTATATAATGGTGCCTCAAACGTGGAGACCGATAAAGTTTCCTGCCTCTCGCAATAGTTTACTGCAAATTGAAGTGGATTATTCGCAGAGTCGATTTTCATTCAGCGTCCCTCTCACCCGTGCGAATTCCCAGCGCCAGGATATAGGTATTTGGCAAAGGGATTTCGAGTGGAAGTAATAGTAATCCTTGCGATTCCTTTTCGAATGCGGCCGAAGCTCCGTAGGAATCAGCAAGGGCTTATGTGGGTTATGACACTCGTATCTTCGCTTCTGCGAATCACCTCAAACGCACCCCTTTTCCCCCTTCATACTACTTTGCGGTAATAGGATTAATGAA
Organism: Ganaspis brasiliensis; assembly: GCA_037103525.1. Taxonomy (NCBI): domain Eukaryota; kingdom Metazoa; phylum Arthropoda; class Insecta; order Hymenoptera; family Figitidae; genus Ganaspis; species Ganaspis brasiliensis. The sequence goes on along the minus strand of JAZKLR010000145.1, from coordinate 5,221,359 downwards.
TCGAGGGATTTGTTATTATTAGTTGGATATTCGTTAACGAACTTCTCAAACTTATACTTGTCTCTAAACCTTAAGTATATCATCTGACTTTCTTCGAGATAATGTAATCCAGAAAATGTTTTCCGAGATACGTATTCTGTTTTCTTGTAATATAATATCGAATTATAATGTATCGTAAATTTAACCTACATATAAGGGAACATACTTCGTAAAATTAAATTTTCCTCATGTATAAGAAATGTTGTTTTGCTCTTTGTTTGTTAGTTAAAAACTCCTTTCTAGTTTTTAAAAACTTAGCTCTCCGTGAATGCAGACTTTTTCACTTTATCTTCCAGAGAGATGTTTTACAAATAAATGTGCAAAGAAAATTGACTTTTCCAGTCATTTTATAGACACAAAGCGGGCTATCTTGTTCAGAGAGATTTTTATTTTCACGCGTTGGAAAATATTCCGTTCCAAATAAAAAACACCAAGTGACACAAGAGGATTGTTATTTCAAGGGTGTAATGTCAAAGAGAATAGCGTAATGCGAAAAATATAAAAACGAATGAGAGCGAAAAAGTAAAGAACTGAGTGGAAAAATTCTCTACTGCAAGTGTAATTTTACATCGTGCTTTTCGAGAATAGTTTGTCTAAATTCCAGCAATAGAAAACAATACCTGGTTTGCTTCAGGAATAAAAAATACAAATTTTCCTATTTGTTACTTTACCAATACTGACCTATTTCTTCATGATTCGAGATCTATGATTTTTGCCTCGATTTTCGCGTATTATTCTAAGGATGAAATAATTAAGAAAAAGTTTTTAAATTATCTTAATTAATTAGCACAAATGTAGGGTTCGGATATTCGGATCACGAAAATGCTTCTGAATTTCCGATCCCTTCGCAACTAAAGAAAAGCGTTCATTTCTCTTCTTAACGACCACAGAAAAATTCATTCTTTAGTTTTGCTATATATTATGGGGGCTTGAGGAACATGGAATAATAACAGTAATAATAATAATAATAACAATAAAAACCCATAAAGCATAATATTTTCCTAATAGATCCAAAAAAGAGTTTTAATCTTTTAGGATGTTTTAAGGAACCTTAGGATGTTTGTTTTTAGGTGAGATTCCAACAAAATTTCTAGGTAACTTACACCAGAATCTTTAACTAAACAACTTCCACCAGCATCTTCAAAGAAGCTTCTGGTCTAATGTCCCGGTAAATTTTACCAGAATTTCAAGAAAAATTTTCATCTTCTCTAAAAGCGGACATTCTAAAGTTTCTAGAAGCTTTCTACAGAATTGCAGGAATCTTTCCAGAAAGTTTTTGGGGAGCTTCCAGGAAGATATAGTGTTATGTGAAAATAGATTAAAGGATCTATACTTGAATTTTCAGAAAGTATTTATAAAATCGGCGATAATGAAAAACAACAGAACAAAAAAAAATGTTATTGTCAATCATTAGTCAAACTTCTTGAAGATTATTCAAATTAAAACGATAGTAAACCCTTTAAGCTTATTTTAATCAACCATTGTCAACCCTTTCAAGTACTGAACCAGGGTCTTTGATTTCTGTTAAACCTTTGTACATAAAGATTTTTCTTTTCCAATACTTTTTCAGTGATTTTGACTTTCAGTGTGAAAAATTTTTTATTAAGATTCAACAAATGTTTGCAAAGTCACAGACATAATTAACTAGGTGGATAATTATTCGGTTTACATTTTTTCTTGTGATGGATCTATGAAAATGTGTCGAAACAAGTGTACTAGACAAAGAATATCATCTTCTAGCTTCTGCAAATCAAGACCCAAGAAGAGGAAAAACATTTTCAATTCTGAATGTAAGTAAGGTAACAGTACCAAAACTCGATCAGTACCTATAGTCGATCAATGATGATTTAACTGATTTAACTCGACTTTTTGTCAAAATTCAAACGCATTTTCTTCAAAACTACATTTTTCAAGTCGGCGACCAAAATATCTCCAGAACCTCTGTACCGATTTGGCTCAAATTTTGACACAAGTTCAACAACTCCATTGTGTTGACATTAATCGAAGGTTTTCTTAATACAATTAAAATTGGTACTTTAATCAACAATTTAGGAAGAGGTTCTGTCATGAAAATGGAATTTTGTATTTTGAGAAGCTGACATTTTGTGAAAAAGTCATATTTTTTAAATTCCATCGATCAAGGGCAACAGTTTTTCATAAATCTGTTTTATTTTTTGAATACAAATGATCCATTTTAAGTATTTTTTTAAGGACCCTTAGGATATCGCCTGCACAGGATACAAAAATAAATATTTTTATAAAATAAAATTTTTTTCATACACATTATAAAGGGTATACAATGACATACAAAAACTTTCATTTTAATAACTAAATATTCCTCTCAAAATTTTTTTTTCGAAAAGCTCCATTCTTTTGGCCATCTGATTAAGTATGACCTCTTAACGTCAAATATATTCTTTGATCCAAAAAATATTATAATTCCCAGAAAGAATAAATAAGTTTAAACGGGAGGGTAGATCCTTGAAACCCACGAAATAAGAGTACCCATAAATTACACGTGCAGTTCTATCAGATCACAAACTCCATAAAAATAGTTAAACCGAGAAGGACCTGAAAATAAATTTGCTTCCGTGATTCATCTTCTGGACAAGTAGAATTTAAATCAAGATTGTCATCTTTGAATATGTTTCCTATACTAGTACTAATCGAGGGAATCAAGAAATACTAGAGTTCTTAAGGATTGACGCAATTAACAGTGGACCAGCCCTTCAAACGTATGTGTTTATCAAAATTGTAAATTGTTTTTGGTTACATATGTCATGTGTGACCCTATGTGTTTACATTTATCTCGGTGCAATCCCGCTTTTGCGCCTGGTATCGACCAGTCTGAGTCTCCAAATAAGGATTAGTTTATCTTGGGTTCCTTGGAGGCAATTATCAACTGTAAATTAAATATTGAAATTGACACTTGATTGTTTAGAATAACGTTAATTATCTACGAAGAATAATTTTTAAATTTAAATTTGTTTTAAGCGTTTAAGTGTAGTGCCAAATGTTAAATTAAAATTGCTTTTCTTTATTGTTTGTTATTAAAATATCAGTCCACGTCATCTCCCCTCGATCCTCACAAGATTATAAATAATCTGATTGAAAACTGTTATGAAATCCTCGTCCCTTTGTCCACACAATGGACTAAAGAAAAACGTAAAAATTAAACTATATATATTTCGTCACGAGTGTCAAAGTTCACTTTTCTAAGAAAATCATAAAGTTCGAAATTTTCTCTGACGTATCCTTTTAAGGCGTTAATTACACAGTTCCAGGCTTGGGCATTTATACTCCTTGGCAAAGTTGAAGACGTCTCTAAACGAGCGTGATTAAATTGCAAAAGCTATTAATCTAGGTCCTCAAAACCAACGTCGTTCATTTATGACCTTGTATTTAATACCTTCAACGACTACATCTATAGCATCGTCTTTGCAAACGTTGCGTTGGTGGCATGCTTTATCAACTCAAAAGCTGCTTTAAATTTAAGAGAAACTGTAATATAAGCTCAACTTCCTTCGTTATGCTTTAAATCTTTCATTAAAACCTTTTTCCATACAACAAAGACAAACATCCATCTTCAAGTACTCAAAAAACTAATTAATAACTTTAAAGTCAATAATCCAAATTAATTAATGTTTTTAGCATGACCATCAACTAAGACGATGAGATTAACTAATAAACTCCTGGACTTGATTAAACTTTGAGTTTAAGAAGCGAGGCTTGCAATATTTAACTCAAACCAAAGTTTGCGATTTTAAATCGCAGTTTTAAATATTCGAAATTATATAATAAACAAACAATTGCATTTTTTACGATTTTATCTTACAATTTAAAAAAAAAATTAAAATATTAGTCAACATAATAATTTATTTATAAATTTCCACAAAATCAGACAGTTCAACAGTAAAATACAAAATACGTTACAAAAGGAATTAAGCAATTAATTATGTAATTAAAATTAGATTTTGAGTCTACTTATCGGGACGGCAGAAGCAGATGTTGCTCCTAACTCCATGAAACATTTGACCAGATTTCGTGCAAGAAAAGTTCCTGTTATTATTAAGAAAACTTTCTTATGGCTGACTTTGCTCAAGACAAAAAGCGAACAGATTCCGAGTTAAACTGAGGTGATGTCTTATTAGAGTTTTTTTATTTTAATTTTCTTTGAGTTATCTGTGTGCAATAAAAATCCTTCTTTTGTACTTGTATTTATTTATATTGATCAGTCCACTTCATGCGCCACAATTGAATTGAATAAAAGTAGTTTCGAACAACAGAATACGGAGGAAAACGAAAGAATGTTTTTATGAATGGGTGCCATCCGGCCTCGGGCCTCGCGGTTGCATTTTAATATCAAACAATAACCAATTGGCCTTTGTCAAAGCCGTCAAATTTGAAGCGGTTGTTGATTTTCCGTTTTGCCTTTGAATTTAATTTACATGATATAGAGTTCGCTTCGATCCTTGGCCAGAAGTCTGATTCTAATTTTCTTTGGTCGAGCAAGATTGGTAATGACGATTAATTGACTTAGCCTTATAGAGTCCTTGATGTGGCGTTGAGCCCTTGAGGTAGGGAGAAAATTGTGGGAAACCGCGTACGATTCTTCGTGTTGCGACTAAATAATTTAATTGGTCATCGCAACCTGAATCATACGGCGGATACTTAAAATAAGGAGAATTTTTATTCAATTGTTTCTGAGAAAATTGAAATAGTTCATTGAAAAAAATGGTACATTGATGGCCACTCTCCCCTATAAATTTTATAGTGAAGTGAAAAAATTGTAGACGGAAATTAAGAGCCAGGGTCGAAAGCGTCTTACCAAATTTCTTTTGCGGATTTTTATGTTTGCGTCTATACAATCCAAATGAAATGGGCAATCTGAAGTGATTACTAAATATGGCTGCCTGGATTTACCATTAAAAAAAAAAGGATTTTTGAATCTCGGGAAACTGTTGAAAAGAAGGAATTTTTCGACCACCGCTTCAGAAAGGCTCTACGATAAGTAAAAAGCTTACGATGATGAATTCTTTTTGTATTGTTTTCTAGTTTTAATTTATTTGGCCATTACACTACTTATGCTAATTGACTATTACATTTTTGTTTGTTTCTATATTTTCGTATTAATTTTTATCGTTTCACTATATGAACCATTGCACCACTTATGCTGATTGACTATTAAAAAATTAAAATATAGATATTTTCGAATTAATTTTTATCGTTTGATGTACGATTTATATGAATTCTAATTGACTGCAGTCTATTATTTTTTAACAAACGATTTTACAATTTTTATGTATTGTTTATTGGAGAATTTTGGGATGGGATGAGTCAGAACTTTTACTCGATTGTATGAATCTGATTGATAATATAAAATTTGTTCCATATTAAATTTTCTTTACGTCGTTTTATTTATCATTTTTCTCTATAAAGTTAAATTGAATAATTCTTGTTTATTTCAAATTTTGAATACTTGCTGACAAGTTTTATTAATCTATAATTTTCCTAAACATGTATGATATCTTTATGATGAATTTAAATTAATTAAAGTACACTTTTTAGAATTTATATCCTTAAATCTAATTTTTAAATAAATCCAAATTTTAAAGTAATGGAATAAAATTTTTGGTTACAAATTGCTTTTTGCATTTTTCTTAAAAACTGTTCATTTTCGTAAAACTTTTAATGGTATTTAAAATTTACTCCAATAAGATCTACAACTTTGTCAAGAACATTATTTTTAATTTTTCACTTTTTACGAGTAAACCCATTAATTTTTTGTTTTTTAAATGGTTTTAAGGATGATATTTAAATTTACGCTAATTTCTATTATCATTTTCATAATCAGCACCCAAAAACTTAAGACAATAATATATGTGCACTCAAATAAAATACTGTAAATTGCAGCAAAACTTTCAAATATATATTTCTTCGTTTCAATTTAACAAAATTGGAGAAGAGAGTCTTTTTAATTTAAAACGCGCAAAAAAGATTTACCTCGGTTTAAAAAATACTTTTAGTTGTTATCTCATTCTTCAAAGATTTTCTGAATATGAAAGCAGAGCTGTGCAAGTTTATGGCTATCAAAACGAGAAAAGATATTTCATTTATAACTGTACTAAATTCCAAAATAAAACTTTGTATAAAATATAAATTATGAATGCAACTTAACCTTAAAAGATAGTGAGTTTATAAGGGACTTACATACTTTTTCGCGAAGAACGCTGTGAAAATGCTATAAACTAGATCTTGAAGTCGACAATTCCTGAGCCACAGCACGAAAAAACTCTTGGTTGCAAGAAATCAATCTTGAGATAAAAAAAAATTGTTTTACTCTCATATAAAGTAGAAAACTTCTATCTTTAACATTTACCCAGGAAACATATTATTATTCAAATCTGACTTTACTTTTTTCTTTACTTCAGTTTATTTTCATTATCTATTACGTTTTGAATTTGGACAACATAATATTATCAGAGGGAAGAATCGTATGAGTTTTTCACTCAGGCGCACAAGAAGGAAGTTAGATCAAAAGAGGAAAGGTATTCTTGAAACTTGGACCCATGGCAATAAAATACGAGTCTTAATTGCTTAATTTCTCACAGCTAAATCCGCAAAGAACAAAGGCACACCCGTTACTTTTCCTTCTTACTTTAAACCGTGATCAACATTACTTCTGGGTGACACTTTAATTATGTCCTTGCATAAATTTCCAGAAAAAAAGATGAACGAGCGATGGCAAAGATCTTTTCCTGATTCTCGTTAACAAGTCACTCTCAAATTCACTTTGCAAGTATGCAAAAACTATTTATAATTCGTGGAGAAGAAAGTCCCTTTCTTCAATAAACTTGTTTAATTCTTGTTGAGAAAGTATAAGTTTTATCAAATTTGCAAACCAGTCGCCGTACTCAAGAAAACTTTAAATTTGCATTACTTAATAAATGTGCTGATATATATTGTTAATTCTTATTATTTTTACTGTTTTCACAAAAATTATTCTAGCAGACATGAATTTATTAAAATTAGACTGTTGTGCAGACAGTTTTACTTCTAGGGGATTCTAACTCAAAACAAGTTAAAGCTCTGGAGTGTTTCAAGCTTTCACGAGAACTTCGAAAAGAGGATCAATTTTGCTCTTCTTAACTGTTTCATAATTCATCCGTAAAATACGGTTTATACTCATGATAAAATTAACATTAAAATTGATTTTCATTAAAATTATTTAGCCAATCTCTGTTTAACTCGAATTATTAACTCTCTGTAAAATATAATGCTTGAAAATTAATTATTTTCAAAACACTTTCTGGTTTTAAATACCAGAAATTTATTAGAAAATTAGTAGACAATATATTTATAATTGCTTCGCTCTAATTGTATCAGAAAAAAAGTTTTTTTCATTACATTAACAATTTGTTACTTATTTATAATGACCGATTTCTCTGTAATTAAATCAGTAAAATATTAGTTATTCAAATTTACAGGATATAAAAAAATTTTAATGTGTTTTACAACTGATGTTTTAAAAACTTTATCTCGCTGATCAAATAAAAGTTCGTATAATTCCAGTTAGTGAAATTCGCTATTTGCCAGGAATCCATTTTCCAGTTATTTCAATTTCCGCAAAAATTTTCTTAACGTCATAAAAAGCTAAAGCTTTCAAAAGCTTCAAAATGTTTAATTTTAAAGCTGAGCTTGAGTGCAGATATCAGTGAAACTACGAAATTCTTTACAAAGAAAAATTTATGTTTTAATAAAGGTTTGTGAAATTTTTTTTACACTAATTCACAATTGTTATAAAAACACGCATAAAAATTTTTATAACAAATTTACAATACGTAATCAAAAACTAGTACACTGCTACATTTGCTTTCAAAATTTTATTTCTGTTTTTATGAAAATGCCCTTAAACGTAAAACACAAGGGATTATTTCATGAAAAATATTTTTTTATAAATCGATTGTGCTACATGAACAAACGAATTTTAAAAATCCCCATCTCGATAATATTCTTTTGAAGCGATTTTTATAACGAAAAGGTTTTTTAAAAATAGATTCTTAAAATTAATCAAGTACTTCTCATTCAGTATAATGCTATCTTATTTTTAACATTATATCAGACATTTCCGTCTTTTTAAAAAATTATCAACAAAAAGTTTGAAATTTTTCATAAAATTGAAGTGTCGCGTTGGAAAAATGTGTTTTGTCGATATATATGAATAATAAATTCTGCCTTTTGATCAAATTATTTACAACTTTGTAAATTTCCTATCAGTTGAAAATTGGAATTTTTACTTTTAAATTAAATTTCTGGAAAAGTATCAAAAAATTCTTATTCTACCAAGTTTTTCAATTTTAAATTGTAGAATCATGCGGAATTATTTTGCAACGAGTTGTCGCGAAATAAAAAACAATAGAGAGCAAAAGAACGAACTTCAGGTTGTGAAGGAATAAATGAATATATTATTAGAGATAACTGATGGTTTTTTAGAAGTTGAGAATTAATTTCACTCTATTTCTTACTTTCCGCAATCTTCACGTTAGTTTATAATTACAGTGCAAGTTTTAAATTATAAGGAGTTAAATTAGAAACACATTAGAATTTCCATTTGGTAATAAAAAGTGTTTAATTACGGGTGGAATTTAATTAAATGTGGCAAATAGAACTATTATTTAATCTGAATATCCAAGCACAACAGAGTGAAACCGAATGAGTTACGGAGAAGAGCAGTGAACACATTCTTTTATTTGCTGAGTGATCCATCAACCATTCCATGACGTGCGAAAGGTTAACTCCCCTCAACAGAGATAAGCACAATTTAATAAGAAGATTTTTATTATAATTCCATTTGTGTCAAAAGTTATCAGATGTTTAATATTAATATTTAACATCTCTCTTCTCCAGAAAAATTATAATCTCACAATAAAAAAAAAGCTCCTCGAGTTTAATATAAATTTTCCTCTACTCCAGAAAAATTGAATTATCAATCATTTTATTCATTTATCATATTTTTACGTTATTACATCTACACAGTAGATAATAATTATAATACCTAAAATTACAAAAACAATTTTTTAATTTATTTTAGGAAATTAAATCCAAAACTAATTGAAACTTTTAAAAAAACACGATTAAAATTGAGTTTTCAACCTAGTTTTCCAAACGGGAAATGGACTTTGTAGGGTTAAACAAATAGTGCGGTTAATTGCAGATTTTAAAATCTTTTCGCGTCTAAATAGATCGATGCAATCGATTATGGTATTTGCTATTAATCTTGTGAAGAATCAAAGTTTGATTCCATTTACGTGAGACAGGAATGATGTATCGGCGAGAATATCCATGTAAGGTAGGGTGTTAGATTATGTGAACTTCCTTGCTACTCGCTCATTATTAATATCTACTGCGCGTACAGGCATTATATTATAGTTTCACTGGCAATATTCCAATTAGGTTTGCAACTTTACAGCGCGATATGGAAATTTGCTTTTTCAGTAAATTCATTCACGAAGCCTGAATGGAGTTGCTAAAGCGTTCTTCAGAATCCAAGGGACCACGGAGCAAAAACAGTTGTTAAATTTAATACCACCTTTGGTTTGTGAAAATCCGAGCACAATTTATTATAAAGCCCGTATTTATAGTAATACGTGTCGCTGTATGCAAATTTATTAAATTATTTTCAAACTTATACGCAAAATTATTTGCTCCAAGAAACCGGCGATAAAATAAATTATTTGACAGAAGAGATTTAACAAACTAATCCTTCAACTGAGTCCGAGAAAAGAAATAAGTTTTTATAAAATTTGATTGGTTATAAAAATCCGTAACATTTGAAATTTTGCTGACTTCTTTTTCTGACATTATTTACTTTTGTTTTATAATATATTCATGTTTATTTTCGTAGATTGAATCTAAGGTATATTCTGCTTTTTATTTTAATTTATATTTTATTGTTTATAATTCTTGATTTTTATGGTAATGTTTAAAATTCAATGAAAAATTTGAAATTATAACCAATAAACTTACTAAAATGGTAAAATTCACCAACTTTTTCATTAATTTAACCAAAGCATTGGCGAACTTAATTAAATAGTTAATTTAACCTACAAAAACTAGTAATCCTTAATCCGAACATTTATATGATTAATGCTCTCAATACTTTTTCTAAATTTTTTTTATTTTATAGTTAATAATTCTTGATTTATAATTTATTCTTTAGAATTATTGAGTTAATTTTATTTATACAATTTACAATGAAATTTAGTTATATACAGTTAATTTTTTGTAATTCTTGATTTATATTACATTTTTTGTAATAATTTATTTCAATTTTATTGTTTAGTAATATTTATTCATAGATCATTATTTGTAATTCTTAACTTTTAGCTTTTTATTTATAACTAATAATTTATATTTAAATATTATTAATGATTGTTATTAAACTACTTACTAAATATTATTTAAACTATTAATTAATTAATTTATTGTATTTATTTTTTATTGTATTGTTTATATTTATTATTTTGTTTTTTTTATGATTATATCGAATTGTAATGGGCCTCCCGCCCGTATATACTGAAATAAATTAAATTAAATTTAACAATTTATTATTTATAAGCTTCTTTAATTTTTTTTCTATTTCCTATTTATATTGTTGTACAATTGCTTCATTTCTAATTCCTTTGTATTCTTTATTATTTGCATAAAATTCTCTTCTCAAAGCTTTTCATGAAATCCTTTTAATATAAAAAAATCTTCTTCTAAATTAAAGAAAATGAAAACTTATTTCACTCCTGGGAGTTGCTTAATTAAATAAATTTCCGAATACAATAAAACACCCCAGTATCTTTGAAATTATATTAAATTTGCTTTATATGAAAGTACTAACTTTTAAACTAAAACTACACTGAAAAAAATTATAGTTAAATCAATCAGATTCAAAGTTGATTTTACTAAAATTATGGTTAATTTAACCAGACTTTTTTAGTGTTGTTGAGCGATCAAATTTAAATAACATTTTTTCAAAATCTATCTCTCTGAATCGGAATTAGCAAAAAATGGGTTGTCATTTTTAATTATTAAAATTCCATTAATTTTTAGAAAAAATTTTGAAAAATCCGTAAATTGGTTTAGTTGTTTTTTCTTTTCTGACTAATTTTGATTAAAACGTCATTAAAAAAGCTTTACTGAAATGTTTGGTAATAAGTTACTAAAAATGAATAAAAATTTTCACTAAATTGAAATAGTTGGACACTTTTCCCGAATTAGAAATTGAAGAGATTATAAAAGTATAATTTAACAGATTTAATTTAATTTAGATAAAACCCAAATCTTTTCTGAGTTTTAGAAAGTAAAGTGTCTTTGTGATGGTGATACAAATTTTCTTTTGAAGATAAAATTTTTATAGGAAAATCTTTGTATGAAATACGCTTACACTGAAAGACAACAGTAAAAACAAATTTTCTCTAGTATTTTACGATTGAAAGAAAAGGTGCCAAAAATTTAAATTTCCATATACGGAATTCTATAAAATTAATAAGAAAATGTGTGTAGTATGATATTGAACTCTTTACGTTTATCTTGTTAACGAATAAAGACTAAAAACCTTCGTAACTTGAAAAATTTGTAAATAAACATTTCGATAACGTAAAAATACCAAAAATTGGTATTTTCCGTGACCAGTGAAAAAAAATTTATGATCTTTATGATAATCAATTTACGACAACTTTTATTTAAGTTGAGAATGTTTAGAAAAGCATCGAACAATTTTTTCCAATATCAGCAAGTTTAGTAAGTTTGACATAAAATTTTCCAAAGTGTAGAATTCCTTATATGAAAATTTCGCATTTTAGCACTTTTTCCCTGAATCTTAAAATACTTCAGAGAGATTTTATTTTCAGTGCAATAAAAATTAGTCACTTTTCAGAGATTTCTTGAAGATGAAATTCCAAACAGAATACTGAAAGTTAGTTTTAAAAGTTTTATGTATCTTTTTATTTCCTAAATTGTTTTCCGTTTCGTCTTTATCAATCTTGGACAGTAATTTTCTTAAGGCTTTAAATATTATCAAAAATTGTCATATCGAGTACTTTTGTCGTATTAATAGCTTTTCTTTGTCCCGATTGGGGGAAAATTTTTACTATTATTAATTTTCAGTGCGCAATGGAAAGGATTGATATTCAGCTCAGTTGAAATGCAACGATTTAAATGCTCCTGCCTGCGAAATCGACGATTGAATTGAATTGATTTCGCTTCGGTAAGCTAAGAGCCGGTAGCGTGCTTTTATTGGAAACTTTGGGTTCTTCTCAGCAAACTTAAGCGATTCACGCAAGAGTCGAGGTAAAGGATAGGACCAACTTTGTGAACCAGATTTTCAGCGAATCGAATCACTTTTACTAGCAAGACATATCTTTCCCAAAAGGATTCGATGTCTGACTAGATTTAGAAGCGTCGCTTGTATCCACTTTTCGAAAACCTTCAAATCACCATAACTTTTATTTAACTTTGGTTATATTTATTTTTTCTCTTGAAAACAATCACTTGCCACCATCACGTATCCATGAATCAATTGAGAGAAGCTTACCGGTGACAATTGCGGGGAAAAGAAGAATCGGAAATATGAACGAATACGCGTGTCGTTTCTTGACGTTACTTCCCATCGTGCGCGCTTTAATGACTTCAACGAGCACGCGACGAGTTCACCAATCACAGACGTTCATATCACAGGAAATTCTTATCACCACTTCCGGGACCGATGTACCGGTCCATTGAGGACGCAGGATTTTGGGACCACTTTTTATTTTTCACATTAACGAATTTGGTAATGCACAGTTTACGTTTTTATTTTGTTTTTTTTTTTAGGGGGGGGTTAAAGAAGCAAATAATTGGGGAGATAATTTGAAGCTGTTTGAGAATTGGTACTTTTTGAAAAGTTGAATGACTTTCCTTCTTGCAGAAGAAGCGCTCTGAGAAAACCAAGCTTCTCCCGACGTTCGAGCGGCTACTGAGCTCCCGCCGCAAGCGCATCGAGCTTGCAGTGCGTCGACGCCAGCAGAAAAGCTCAGCCATTTTAACGCTGGTGGCTAGAGAAGCGCCAGCATAGGGCTGCGCGAGCTTCGCCCGTCCAGCCGAGTGATTGATTGGCGCTGAAACTTTGCGACTGATTGAATCTTTTTTACGTTTCAATATCGATACTCTCTCTCTCTCTCTCTCTGGTCCCCTGACTCTCAAGTATATTGCATCTCGGAAAATCGGTTTGGTCCTACTTTCTCAGAGAGCTGAAAAAGATCGTATTAGATAAATGATTTGGCAATCAGAAGTCCTAAGTTGCCTTGATGAGGGTTCATAAAATTTCAACTCTTAAGTTGTCCTGGTGAAAGTTCATAAAATTTGAACACGTTCAAGCCAAGTGAGGTGTTTTATAACTTATTGAGACTTTGATGCAATTTGAGTTAATGTTCTGGAAATTATTAGATTTTATCCACTTTTTATTATTGAATTAAAAATAATTGGAAATTATTTGTATCGTGATAGATTTTAGCACTGTGGTTACTTAGACAAGTGCAATAATAAAAATATTGTGTAAAGAGCAATATTTAAGAGTGTCGACAGTTTCTGAGATGTAGCTTCTTCGGAATCTGAATTTTAAGTTAAAACACACAAGTTTCTTTTTTGACAAAAAAGCACCATCTGGTTCGTAAAATTTTTGAAATTTTTCCAATATCATAAACTTACAATGAATGTTAGTCAGTGAACTAGTGAAAATATCAGTATGTTGTCATAGGAACTCATATGGTTTCCTTGTACGAACCCGTATAAGAAGATGGTGTAGACGGAAGAAAACATAGGTTTACGCATGGGATCCCGTACATACAACTAAAAAAAAAAATTATAAAATTTTAAAAAATCATATAGGTTTCTGTGCAGATTATTTTGATAATAATGTTCTGATAAAATAAGAACGAACATAGAATCATGGATTTTATGTTATATTTCGAATAAGAGCACATATCGGAACCACGTATGATCCTATGTGAGGCATTTCATTTTTGATAGAAATATAGAACCCATATGGGTAACTCACATACTTCGATCCAATATAGGTTATCATATTTTTGATAAGAACACATGTGGGATTATACACAAGCTTATTATATTTTATAAGTTTTATTATATTTCTATTTCACCGTCCGACAAAATTTAACTTTTTTTTCACACACACAAAAAAATCAAACATTTTTGGAAACTAGGACCAAAAAAGAAATACCCGTGTGTGGCCGTTTTGCTGGATCATGTCGTTTGTGGCTTCTAGGGGTGAAAGCAACTCTTAAATGAAAAGTAACAAGATATTTTTTTGAAAAATATTAATTTTTCATGAAGTTTGATATGTAGGGGTTTTTGGGCTCGCTGATTACAAATCCGATGTCAATTTTTCAAAATTCAAAATGGTGGATCCAATATGGCGGACAAACTTTTTAAAATAGATTCGAATTGCCTGAAACTTGTTACTGGTGGGTTTTTGAGGTCTCTGATTACGAATTTGATGTCAGATTTTTAAAATTCAAAATGGCGGATCCAATATGGCAAAAATAAAAAAGAAAGAATTACATCTAGGACAATCCATTTTTATTCAAGAACACTCACAATTCCGATGTACAAACAGAAAACAAATGACATTTCTTATATTTTGATATTCAGTTGTGTAGCTACAGAAAATTGTATATATATAAAATAAATGTCAATCGTTGATATTTTTACTTTAAATTTTATTTTTAAAGTTTATATTCATTAATTCATCTAACTTAAGCTTCTTATTATCGAATATACTTACCCACTATAAAGTTTGCTTCGTTATTAAAAAAATGTCCAATATGCAAAGACACATTTGTGTAACTCCCGAATAATGAATTTCTGGCAAATTAAATCTATTTTTAAAAAAGTTGTCTTCCATATTGGATCCACCATTTTGAATTTTGATAATATGACATCAGATTTGTAATTAGCGACTTCAAAAACCCTTGAGTAACGAGTTTCAGGAAAATTGAATCTATTTTAAAAGAATTTATCCGCCATATTGGATCCGACATATTGGATCCGCAATTTTGAATTTTGAAAAAATAGCATTGGATTTGTAATCAGCGAGCCCGAAAACCCCTTAATATCAAGTTTCAAAAAAATTAATAATATGTTTTAAAAAAATATCTTGTCACTTTTCATTTAAGGGTTGTTTTCCCCTTAAAGTCACAAACGATTTGATCTAGCAAAACGGCCAGACGCGAATATTTTTTTTTGGTCCTAGTTTCCGAAATTTTTGATTTTTGTGTGTCTGAAAAATCGTGTTGGACGGTGTTATAATACAACAATTATTATATTTTATGCATAGAAACCCATATTATAGTTGGGAAAGGAACCCAAATATGATTCAATGTGTATTATCATATTCTTGATAGAAACACATTTGGGATCATGCATAGCTTATTATATTTTGAATATCAAACCACATGAGAATTTATATCAAACCCATAGGCCCAATTAGCACGCAAGCTTGTCGTGCAAGCTTGGCAAGCTTGCTGCAAGTAGTGAAATGTCCGCACAATGCAAGCTTACCTCGAAAGTTTGTGGCAAGCTTGCTGTAAGCTTGCCATGCAAGTTTCCGGCAAGCTTCCCATGCAAGCTTGCTGCAAGTTTGCCTTGCAAGTTTGCGGCAAGCTTGGCGTGCAACTTTCTGGCAAGTTTCCTGCAAGCTTGCGGCAAGCTTCCTCTGCAAGACTTGTGCAAACTTGATTTGTGGGATTTCCGTAATCTTTCTCCGCAAAATTCCTAAAAATTTATTACGTAAGAATTTAGTAAAATAATTACACATAAAGCTTAGGTGGTATGTTTATAAAGAATTTATAATCTGTTACACTTTTTTTTTTTTACTAAATTCTTACGTAATAAATTTTTAGAAATTTTGCGGCGAAAGATTACGGAAATCCAACAAATCAAGTTTTCACAAATCTTTCAGAGGATGCTTAATGCAAGCTTGCAGGAAAGTTGCCAGAAACTTGCACGGCAAGCTTGCAGCAAACTTGCACGGCAAACTTGTAGCAAGCTTGCTTGGGAAGCTTACAGCAAGCTTGCCGCAAACTTGCATGGGAAGCTTGCCGCAAACTTTCGAGGTAAGCTTGCAGCAAGCTTGCATTGTGCGGACATTTCACTACTTGCAGCAAGCTTGCTGCAAGTTTGCTGCAAGTTTGCTGCAAGCTTGCGTGCTAGTTGGGGGGCTTATAATATTTTATAAGCCTTACTAGATTTATATTATAATATCACAATTATTTTATTTTGTACATAGGAACCCATGTTTTAGTTTAGAACCCACAATCTAATGTGGGTTATGATATTCTTGATAGGAACCTACATGGGAGCAAACAGAACTGATTATATTTTATAGATGGGAACCCATATAGGATCATGTATGGCTTATTATTTTTTAAATATAGAACCCACATTGCTTACTATGTTAAGTATTTAGAAACCCAAATTTATTCCCATGTAGGAAATTTTGGCTAAAATAATCGTTAAGTGATTTGATTCATTTACAAAAGAGATTTTTGAAAAATAATGTTAATTGCAATGTTTTTGAAAAAAATTACTTATAATTGACCTATATAGTACAGTTGTTTTAATGAATTTCTGCGTATATATTATAATTCATTATTAACGTTTTTAAGAATCTCAGGGTTAGGTTCGGTAAGATCAGGTTGGTCAGTTTTTATTAATAAAAGAAAAAGAGAATTCTCATATTTTTTCCACCTTATTCTTTCTATAAAATCCTAAGAATTCTTCTTAAACTTTACTATCGTTTGAAAAAATTACGATTTAAGAAAATTATTCAATTTTTTTGACATTAAAACCAAAATTTAATGTCATAATTAAGCTTCTTTATCCTGATAAAATTTTTTTTTTTAAATTTAAAAAAATTTTTGGGTTTGGCGAGTACGTTATATTTTGTTGTTAGGTAACTTTAGTTTAGATTTGGTTAGGTTAGGTTTGGTTAAGTAAAATTTCTTTGCCTTAAAAAATATGTATTATCCTTAGGAGTCAGATGTTTAACATTTTCTCTTTTACACTCTAAAAGTAGTTACTCTATCATATAAATAATTTAATTCTTTTGATTAAGAATTAAGAAAATTCAATTACAAGATGACAACTAAAGTAAAATTTGTAATAAAAATATTAGATCAGTTTACGAATTTTAAAAATACAATTATTTTATTTGAAACTTACAACTTTGAAGTTTTTTGGGATTGTTGATTACAGATCTTAAGTCGGATTTTCAAAATCCAATATGACGGATCCAATTTGGTGTATAATTTTTTAATTGATCTGACTTGTAAAAATTTTTTTATCGATAGGCTTGGTGAATTGCTGATTATAAAATTAAAGTCCTATTTTCAAAATTCAAGATGGCAGCACAATATGTTGGACTAATATTACAAAATTGAATTGACTTATTAACTTGAAAATCATAGACGCGTAACAAGTTTTGTGCGAATCGAAACCAACTAAACAAAATTTCGCCTTTTTAAATTTTGAAAATCGGACTTCGGATCCGAAACTTCGTGGTAAAGAAAATTTTTTTAAATTTTTTACTTTACATTTTCATTATGAAAAATTGTTCTGACTAACTACTCACTAGATTAACTACTACTATTTTTGGGAGAGAAAAGGTATTAAAAATTAGATTCTGTATTTTTAAAAAAAACTTGTGTTTTTTAGATATTAGTAATTATAATAAATGGAGCAAATATTAATGAAATCCGTCAAACCGTTTTTGGGATATCTTGTTAACAAAAGCGTGACACACGTACACAAACACAACACACATGCATATATAAATATCGACTTTTATGTAGAACATGAGATTTAGACGAAAATGAGAAAATATAACCCACATTTATTTATATTTATATTTAAAATTTTATTTTTTATAAGGAAGAAAAATTAAGGGATTTTTAAGACATCATTGAATATTAATAAAAACAAAGGAAAAAATACGTATTTAGTTTTGTTTGATTTAAATTAAATTGGGAGGGTTTAGAACCAAAAATAAGAAAATGCCAAGTTGTTATCAAAAGTTTTGTATGTTTTGGATTTATTGCTCGGACGTTAGATTTCAATTTGATAAATAGGTAATATATATGAAAATATCTGAAATAATAAAAATAAGCGGTTTTCTCAGATCATAGCTCTACTAAAACTTTTAATGCAGAAGATTGTCGTTTATCCCATCTTGAATGGCCCTAGGGGCGTGGTATCTCTGACATTAATTAAAATAAAGACAGGGACATGACTAATCTTATCGAATCAGTCTTCAATCTTAAATGTAACACGGCAGATGATCTCGGGATTGACGTATATCAGAAAGGGGGCATTTATCTAAAGTATTTTCTCTTCTGACTCCTATTGAAGTCCTTTCGTTGCGTATAAAGACAGGAAATAGGTAATGTAAAGTATAGTAGACGCTTTTTACGTCACTCAAAGAAAATGGTTTACTCTATTTCTCAATAAATTGAGCAGTAAAAAAGATTTTATTGATAACACAAAATTTTATACTTAAATAGCACCAGCATGTTCTTAAAACGTCTTTTGGAAGCTTTAAAAACTTTCAGAACTTCTTTAGAACGTTAAATTGTTTCGGGTATAAAAGTAGGTGGAGAATGAACTTAGCTGGAGAGTAACGAGCGCTGGCTTGAAAAGTTTCGTCCAAAAATTTATAGTCTCATCAGTGACTTCTTATGTAACTAAGGACAAGAGATTAGACATATTTATTAGACAGCTGCTGCTTCATTTCTCAAAAATTTTGTGTCCAAAAGAAAGCAATGTTTTATTCCTATTTGAAGATAAATCAAAGGTAAATAATTAATAGTGATAAAATTAGTAGTAATAAGCGATAATAATAATAATATAATGATTAAACAGTACTAATTAATTGTAACAATTATTTACACAAAGTTGAAATTATATATTATATTGCATACAGTTATATATTATAATGAACGTATAATGTAAAAATGTGCAATATACAATTAGCATATTATTTCAGTATTATTTAAACACGAATTCAATTTTACTAACGTAATTAACTGCCTCCCCTTTAATGTAGATTATTCATGAAATCACTATAATAAAGGCACCAATGCATGACGGAGCATTATAGTTGTTTCACTCTATTCTGATTTCATCAATTTGTTGACAATAATTAATATCATGTAATTAAATCGCTAAAATTACATTAATTTAAATACCAACCGATGTGAATTCCCTGATTATACAAACCACAACCATGAAAGCATTGTCGGAATTTTACCTCTGAATAGTTAATTAGTTTCATTGAGATGACTACACAAAGACAAGATTTTCTTTTATTTTTAGCTCATTTTTCGCCTAATTAGCTACTTTATTTTTGCAGCGACGGTCTTTATTGGAAAATTGTTTCTGTCTATAGGAAACACGTAATATTTTCCTGGTAAGGATAATTTGACAACCTTTTTTTAAAACATTATTGAACAGATTACTATTTTTAGATTTATGTTTATTTTATATTTTCTTTCTCATGTGATTTAAAATCTGAAATTGGATTTTCAAAATTCAAAACGGCTATAACCCAGCATGTCGAATAGGGTGGCCCAAAAAAAAGTAGGAATTTTAATGCTCTCACCCCCTAGGATTGTTCTATATCGAAAAAAATACACAATGTTTTTTTTTAAATACAAAAATATTTAGAGTTCGCTCAAAGCGCTCAAAGTTTCCCATGTAAAATGCATGGGTAAAAAACACATTTTCGTAGAATTGGTATAGAATCGTTGAAAATGAATATTTCCCAATCGGCAAACTCTGTTTCCCTTCAGGAGACTTCAAAGAATAATGTTAAATTATTTATTTAGTTATTTTTTAATATCGAATATTTTTTCTAGGGCCCCAAAGAAACC
Organism: Ganaspis brasiliensis; assembly: GCA_037103525.1. Lineage (NCBI taxonomy): Eukaryota > Metazoa > Arthropoda > Insecta > Hymenoptera > Figitidae > Ganaspis > Ganaspis brasiliensis. Next base: position 5,201,347 of record JAZKLR010000145.1, on the reverse strand, counting down.
CCATAAAGACAAAATTACGTAAAAATCGTTAAAAAATATTTCTTACTATTTTTATAAAAGTTTTTCCCAAGATTTTGAATGAATAACATAAATATTAATTTTTAGTTATTATTCCATGTAATTTTTTAATTTGTTTTAACAAATTATTATTGTTTATATACAACTTTTTATCAAATTAAGCTACAGGGTTGTAACTTTTTCTCAATTTTGCAACTTTTTAAGGCGAATGTAACCAGTTACTAACAACAATCTAAGAATAACAATATTACCAATTTTTTAAACAAATGACTATTGTTTAACTTCTAATCTTTATCAAATTGAGCTACAGAGTTGCAATTTTTTCTCAATTTTGTAACTTTTCAGGCCGACTGTAACTAGTTACTAACAACAATCTAAGAATAACAATTTTACCAATTGTTTAAAGAAATTACTATTGTTTAACGTCTTCTCCTTATCAAATTGAGCTACAGAGTTGCAATTTTTTGTCAATTTTGCAACTTTTCAGGACGAATGTAACCAGTTACTAACAACAATCTAAGACGTAGGAAGAGAAGTCAAATTAATTTATGATTTTAATAAATTAATTACCAGAGAAAAGGATCAGAAGTAGTATTTACTGTCAGGTATTAAAGAATCCGTAAGCAATTCCAAGATTGCAATAATTCTAAAAAAAAAAAATTGTACATTTGAGAAAAAATTTCAACTCTGGAGCTTGATTTAATAAAGAGTAGAAGTCAAACAATAGTTAAACAATCAATTTGTTTAAACAATTGGTGAAATTGTTATTCTTAGATTGTTGTTAGTAATTGGTTACATTTTGCTTGAAAAGTTGCAAAATTAAAAACAATTGCAATTCTGTAGCTCAATTTGACAAGGAGAAGACGTTAAACAATAATAATTTGTTTAAACAATTTGCAAAATTATTATTTTTAGATTGTTGTTGGTACACTGAGAAAACTGGAGTGTTAAATTCTCGTAGTTAACAAGTTATGTTATCAATCAGACATTGCATGTAATAGCACTTACACTCTACAATATTTTCTTTTTTGTAAAAGTTACTCAGAGTTCATAATTTCTTTTACACTCCGGAGAGTCAAACTGACGAGTTGGATGTTCAAATATATGATATGCGAATGTAACCGAGTTTTCAATAATAAATGAATAACGATAAATACAATTTGTCAGTTTGAAGGGTTAAAATTTTTTCCTAATATGTTCATTAATGAGTAAATAAATAACTTGGATATTATTATCCTCCTAGGTGATGAAATTATATCAAAAGGATTCTTATTGATCTCAAAGATCCTGATGCTTTTAATATAATTATACTTTCTGTAATTTAAAAGAGTTCTATTTTTTTTAAAATTTTTATATTATTTTATTTTTAGATATTTTAAATTTGATTTTAGGTTCTGCAATACAGATATGCACACAAAATTTATAGATGGTAACTATAAAGGTAAATTTTGTATTAAAAACCGATTCAAATAATTGTTAAACTAAATAAAATAAATAAATATATTTAGGAAAATAAATTAGGAACTATCGTTTCTAAAACTGAATAACATTGTATCACGTAAATGGGTGAAAATTCGTGAAGTGGGCCTCGGATTTTCCAAGGGTTGTAATTTCTAAAGCACACTTCATGAAAATAAAGTACTAATATAGATAGGGGAGACCGAGGAGGAAAGTAACAAAAATCAGTTTTTTGATGCTAGCATTAAAACTATCTGTCGGATAAGTTCTGTAAACATATTAATCGACAGCTTGGTCTTTCACCTATTGAATAAAATTGGAATTAAACATTAATAATAATTTGATAGTTCACTGCAGGACTTTTTAATCAGCTCTTTATTTGTTACTTTCCTCCTCACCCCTGAGGTGGAAAGTAACAGCACGAAGGAGGAAAGTAACACTTTAAAATTAAGGCTATCATTTCAAATATAAAACTGCTATTAATTTAAATTATTTTTATTATGAACATATAAAAAAACAAAGTGATATTAACTACATTTTGTACATAATTGGCAGATATTTTTGCACTTTTTTGAAATCAAGTTTTTTTTATCTATTTAGTATTCGTTGAATAGCAATGACATTAAAAAAGCATCGTTTCTTAAAAATTCAAATCAAAAGTCTAATATTTAATCTCTAAAATATAAAATAAACATATAAAATCACATATTTATAAAAAAGGAGGAGGTTTATAAAAATAAAGCATTAGATGAGGAGGAAAGTAACAACGTGTTACTTTCCACCTCACCCCTCTTTTCCATGGATTTCAAAAAACAAGTTTAAATTACACAAAAGTATTTTGCATTTTTTAATTATGCTTTAGCACGACTTAAAGATAAATAAAAAAGCTTCAAAAAAACGAAAAGTATGTTTAAAATATCTATAAAATCAAAAAAATATGGTATTTTGAAAATTTAGACAAAAACTTACTTCTGACGTAATTTTTGCACAAAAGGTCAGTATCAGATATATAGCTTATGGTAGACCCCTAACATAATTTGGGGTCCTAACATAATAGGACTATGTCTGTCCGCTCATTGGTTTAGAAGTTATAAGCGTTGTTACTTTCCACCTCTGTTACTTTCCTCCTCGGTCTCCCCTATAAACAATCACCAAGTTTTGTTAAAAAATATTCATTTGTTTATTTTTTATAAACAATTGAATTTTAATGCACCATATTTTTTAAACTTTTATTTCTCAGCAATGAATTATCCGATCTTGATGAATTTCATACACGCAATTAATGAAGGTTAGATGTTTAAAAAAATATTTTTTTCATTGTTGTCCAACATTATTTATTGTAAAAAAGAATTGTTTATAATAAACAAATGAATAATTGAGTGTGTTCTGGATGTCTTTTGTAAATTTTATTTTCAGAATCTCAAAATATATACATCAAGGATTAGATATCCGAAATAAAAAGTTGGTAGATCGAAATAGTTTATTAACTATGAATGTTTTTGTGAGCGCGGTCGCGTCGATCCGTGCGATACTCTCAGCCGCATGGCTGCACGAGTTCGTTCGACGCTCTCGGCGAATATCGCGTAATAGGTATAATTATAAAAACGAAAATTCGAAATAAGGGTTAAAAATGCAAAATTCATAGATAGTTTATTGTTTATTACTTATTATTATTCATAATAATATATTTATCAAGACTTTTATTTTTTCATATAATATAAGTATCACATAATTAACTGAGTAGTTTTTTCAATATACTCAGAAACTTTTTGACTTTTAATTTCGTCCTTTCCACTAGGTTTAAGCCAATGAAACTAACTAATTTTTTTTATAGTTTTTGCCTTTGAATTTTAAGTATTAAAACATTTACTTGTTACTGGGATTTTAATAAATCATCTAAATATATTCCAATAAACACACTGTTAAAAACTTTAAGTACCTACAAATGTTTTTTTGGTTATTTTTATATACGAATTTAGTTAAAAATTATATAAATAAGACTTTGCCAGATAAACGCTAACAAAGTAAACTTTCTTTTTATGAAAATAAATTATATTTTTTATAAATACCTAAATATAAACATATCATTGTCACTGATAATAAATTATATTAAACAATAATTTTGTAAACTAATTCTGCTACTAAAGTCTCTCTCTAAATCTGAAATTTTGAAAAATAACTATTTGATGGTCATATTTTACTAATTGAAAAAGAGAAAAATCGTTTAACCTTGAAGAAGTAAAAACCTACTAATTGAATTGGTAATTTTTAGTGAAAAAATTATTTTAAAAGAGGATATTTACATTTTAATTAAAAAAATAATATTATATCAAGAATCGTAGTAATTTATTTTCAGCCTTAAATTGATCTAAATGTCCATCTACTTAATGCACTAATTTATTTTCCTTAATATTGTGTCCATAGTTGAAAATTGAACAAATGTTAAAAGTAAATTTCAGGTTAGTTACACTTTTTCGATTTTTGTTAACAATTCTTTGTAACTCCACATTTGAAGCATATTCATATGAAACTGCTGTAAGGGTTGGATTATTTATTTATATATATATATATATACATAAGGGAAAAATATCGTTTTATGTAAAAAAAAAACAAGAATTTAGCATTTCTTTCTGATTAAGTGAATCAATCATTTTGAATTAATAACTATTTCTATTAGTTGAAAGGAATAAACTATATTAATACTGCATTACTAATTAAATTTGTTAAAATTCTACTATTTCAGATTTAGAAAGTGTATTTGTAACATTTATTTTAATTTTTCATTTTTATAATAAAACTTTTTTTTTATGAAAATAAATTATATTTCTAATGAATATCTAAATAACAAACATATAATTTTTACTGATAATACATTATAATAAACAATAATATTCTAAAATACTACTACTATAAATTTGCATTTTTATTCCTTATTTCGAATTTTCGTTTTTATAATTATACCTATTACGCGATATTCGCCGAGAGCGTCGAACGAACTCGTGCAGCCATGCGGCTGAGAGTATCGCACGGATCGACGTGACCGCGCTCACAAAAAAATTCATAGTTAATAAACTATTTCGATCTACCAACTTTTTACTTCGGATATCTAATCCTTGATGTATATATTTTGAGATTCTGAAAATAAAATTTACAAAAGACATCCAGAACACACTCAATTATTCATTTGTTTATTATAAACAATTCTTTTTTACAATAAATAATGTTGGACAACAATGAAAAAAATATTTTTTTAAACATCTAACCTTCATTAATTGCGTGTATGAAATTCATCAAGATCGGATAATTCATTGCTGAGAAATGAAAGTTTAAAAAATATGGTGCATTAAAATTCAATTGTTTATAAAAAATAAACAAATGAATATTTTTCAACAAAACTTGGTGATTGTTTATATCTATATTAGTACTTTATTTTCACGAAGTGTGCTTTAGAAATTACAACCCTTGGAAAATCCGAGGCCCACTTCACGAATTTTCACCCAAATACAATATTTTGGAATATTTGAATTATTCTTTCTATCCAAAAGGGACTCAATTGTTGATCTTAAATCTTAAATTAAATATTTTTAAATTTTTAAATAAATATTTTCTAACAACAGCATCCTTTTTTTAAAAAAGAAGTTAATCCTGTAAAACATTGTAGTTTACCCTTCTAGAGTGTAAAGTTAATTCTCTAGGAGTATGAAACAAATTTGACACTCTGAAGATAATAACCTTCATACAATAGAGTGCTGTCTTATAGTTGACATTGAAATATTGTTACGTTTGACACTCCTTCAAGTAAATTTAATTATTCTTTCTTTTCAGTGTAACTTTTTACATTAGACTTGAAATGTTGCAAAACTGAAAAAAAACTCGAACTCTGTAGCTCAATTTGATAAAAAGTTAAACAATAGTAATTTGTTTAAACAATTGGTAAATTGTTATTCTTAGATTGTTGTTAGTAACTGGTTACACTTGTCCTGAAAAGTTGCAAAATTGAGAAAAAATTGCAACTCTGTAGCTCAATTTGAAAAGAAAATTGAAGTTAAACAATAATAATTTATTTAAACAATTAAGAAAATCGTTTTTTTAGTTTGTTGTTAATAAATGGTTAGATTCGTCTTGAAAAGTTGCCAAATTGGGAAAAAATTACAACTCTGTAGCTTCATTTGATATAAAGTTGTAAATGAACAATAATAATTTGTTTAAACAAATTAGCAATTACATGGAATAATGATTAAAAATCAATATTTATGTTATTTATTCAAAATCTTGGAAATAACTTTCATTAAAATAGTAAGAAATATTTTTTAACGATTTTTTCGTAACTTTGTAATTTATGAGGTTTTTTTGTGGCCCTATAAAAAATTTTTAATGTTAAAAATTGATTATATAAACAATTTAACTTTATTCTTTGGAGTCTTCACAAGAGAAACAGAGTTTGCCCATTAAAAAATATTAATTATCAAGGACTCTATACCAATTCTACGAAAAAATGTTTTTTCTCCATACATTTTACATGGGAAACTTTAAGCGCTTTGAGCGACCTCTAAATATTTTTTTATTTTAAAAAAACAGGGGTACTTTTTTCGATATAGAATAATCCTAGGGGATTAGAATTTTGAAAATTTGACTTCTTATTTAAAATCATCGGTCACAGAAACCCTTGAGGCACCAAGTTTCAGCAAAATTAACAGAAATTAAAATTTTTAGTTTAACATGTATGAGCTGATATTTAGAGTTTTAAAAATCGAACAACAAATTGGAAATAATCAACCTCTAAAACTACCAAGTAACAAGTTTGTTCACAACTTTGGAAACTTGCTCATGACTGTTTAGAACAAGTTTCAAATAATCTAGAGCTCTTTAGAAGTACTTAAAATAATTCAAAACTACTGTGTAAAGTTGTGAAATTTTAATGATTGCTATATGAATCCGCTCGTCCGATTAACCAGAGTCCATAACCTCTAGGAATTTTAAAATAAATAAACTGTGGCCATATCGCTGACAATCTTACTAATTATTGTTAATGACATTAGACGAATTAAATAAAAAATACCTTGGTTAAAAATAATAAAAGATAATTGATTAAAAGTAAGAATACAGGAATTCGAACAATCGAAAAACTGTCGAAACTGAAGCTCCAGAATGCAAGTTTCATCTTAAATGAAAACTTGGGGAATTGTAATAAGATTTCCGGAAGCTTTGAACTTTGACGTAATTTGCAGCTGGCTCCCCTAACTGTCACGATTTTCGCATTTGATCGTCGAACTGTCGAAAGTGTCGATCGCAGTAAAAGGGCATAATGCTGAAGTTACAAACAGTTCTGCGATACGAGTCACAGGAAGTTCTTGAACCGTGCAATGCTCGCGAGTTGTCACTTTGTGACCGTATCTCAGTGACTAATGAGCGCTTTTGAAACAACAAGAACGTACCTATACTATCATTTGCAAGTTACTGATACACTGTGAAAGAAAGCCCTTAAGAAAGGCACACTTGAGATGGCTCTAGGGGATGGAAATTATCTATAAAAATACGCAACCAACATTTCAAAAGATTCATTGCTCAAAGATATTGTAGTTATTTGAAAAATCACGTTTCAAAAATTGGTTCACTTTTCCAAAGCACATGAATATATCTTTGAAGTTGTCTAGTTGCTTTACATATTTTAATTAACGGAACATTAAAAAATGTTTGCTTTTAATCGTAGTATCAAATTGAATCGTTCTGTGTCTTCTTCTGTATCACTGAATGAAGAAAAATAGAAAGATAAAAACAGGTTCAATTTACCGGTAGCGTTTTGTAGTTTAACTTTAACATTCATATTTTCTTTTAGGGGAAGAGAGAAAGAGAAAAAGAGATTGCAGCCGAAATCTAATTTTTAAAATGATTCTATTAATCTTGCTTTATAAAAAAATAGTAAGATTCTCCTATTATTAATAATAATTAAATAATAATAATCTGCGTAAACTCCTGAAGTTAGTTATACTATTTATAATTATTCATTTTATTCTGTCCACGTTTTAAAACTTGAAGTGAAGTTGGTTAGTTTCTATATTTATTTATCTTTTTCTGTCCACGTTTTAAAATCCAAAGTGAAGTTAGTCCCTACCTTTTTTTTCATTGCTCTTGATTCTCTTTATCAGAAAGTTTTAAAATTGTTTTAGTTTACAGACAAAATATGCAGATGAGGTACCCTTAAAGACGAGATATTGATTATAAATAATACTAATTTATATATTACACAATTATATAAATTTTAATAATAATTTAGACTAATTTAAAATGTCGAATATTCGAATTTATTAAAAATTCAAAAGACGTTATTTTACTTTATTGGAAAAAATTAAAATTAAAAAATTTAATACAGTTTAAATTATTCTGTAACTTTTTTAACCATTTGTGAAGTTCCGAAACTTTCATCAAGTTTTTTGCAAGTTTGAAAACTTCCGGAAAGGTTGCGATTCTGAATTTAATTTTTTCAAATATCAATTATTCTCTTCAGTCTTTAAATTATTGTCATAAATATTTAAATTTATTACACAAATTTTCATTTAATTCTGTCATTTTTCAATTATTTTCTCAACTTTTCAATTTTTTTTCTATCTTTAAATTATTGCCAGGAATATTAAAATTTTTAACACCAGTTTCTATTTTACTTTTGTTTATTAATTTTGAATAATTTTCTTCAAATTTCATTTACTTTTGTCATTATTCAAGTATTTTTGTCATTTTACAATTATTTACTTCATATTTCTATTATTTTTGCAATTTGAGAATTATTTTCTACAAATTTCAATTATTATTTTATTCAAATTATTGAATGCGATCTATTAATATTTAATATATTAATTATTATTGTTATGTCAAATTTTAATTTCACTGTTACTTGAAATAAATTGTTAACTTTAATATTGTAATGGGGTTTTGCCCGTAAATAAATAAATTTTTAAATTTATTATATTAGTTATAATTCAATTATTTTCTACAAATTTCAATCATTTTCTTTATTATTCTTATTATTGTCATGAGTTTATTAAATTTGTACATTGTTTTTCAATTAGTTTTAACAAATTTCAATTATTTTCTTTAAACTTCAATTATTGTCTATAAATTTTTTATTTATACACCAGCTTTCAATTATAAATGTCATTATTCAATCAGTTTCTTAAGAATTCAATTGTTTGGTTAATTTTTCAAGTATTGTCTTTAAATTTTTAATTTTATGCACCAGTTATCAATTATATTTTTTTAAATTACAATTATTTTTGTTATTGTTCAATTATCTTCCTGTAATTTCAATTATTTTTGAAACTTTTCAATTATTTTTTAAAATTTTGATTGTGTTTTTCAATCTTCAAATTATTGTCAGGAATATCCAAATTTTCTAAACAAGTTCAATTCACTTTCGTTATTTTTCAATTATTTTCTTCAAATTTCAATTACTTTTGTCATTAATCAATTATTTTTGTTATTTTCCAATTATTTTTCTCATATTTTTGTTATTTTTGTCATTCTAGAATTATTTTTTACAAATTATTGCAATTATTTTATTCCATTTTTTTATTGTCATGAACTTTTAAATTTCTTACACCTGTTTTCAATTATTTTTATTATTGTCACAAATTTATTAACTTTTTATACACCTTTTTCAATTATTTTTTTCAAACTTGAATTATTTTTTTCATATTTGAATTTTTTTGACATTTTTGAATTATTCTCTTCAAATAGCAATTATTACCTTCAAACTTCAATTAAATTCTTCAACTTTCAATTATTTTCCTCAAACTTATAATTTTTCTTTAACTTTACAATTATTGTCTATAATTTTTTAATTTTTACACCAGTTTTGAATTATTATTTTTTCAATATTTGAAGTATTTTCTTCAAATTTTTAATTTTGTTAAAATATCAATTATTTTTGTCATTTCTCAATTATTTTTTCAAGTTACAACTACTTTTGTCAATATTCAAATATTTTTGACATTTTAGAATTATTTTCTTTAAATGTCATTTTCTTCAATCTTTTTATTATTGTCATGATTATATTAACTTTTGAAGATCAGTTTTCAATTATTTATGTCATTATTCAATTAGTTTCTTCACATTTTAATTATATGGTTAATCTTTCAATTATTTTATACAATTTTTCAAATAATGTATTAAATTTTTTATTTTTTTACTTTATTTCTGAATATATTTCTCATTTTTCATTAATTTTTTTTCTAAATTTTAGTTATTTTTGTTATTATTCAACCATTTTCTACACATTTATTTAATTATTTTCTACATATTCCAATTATTTTTGCGATTTTCGAATTGTTTTTTTTCAAATTTGAATGGCTTTTCCTGCTGGCGCCCCCAATTTACTATCAGTAATATCAAACTCTATATTTCTTATTTACGTTTTTTTTAAAAAGCTTACTATTTAATCACTTTTTTATTTAAAAGCTCACTATTTACGGGCCCGTATCATTTTGACACAAATTTTTTCGGGCAACTTGTTATATTGTACTCCCAAAGATGAATGTTATATTTTACTCCTACTAAAATTAAGATTTTTAAGTTTTAATTATTTAATAATAGAACTTACTGGATTAATGAAGTCTTTTAATATTAATTTAATGTATTAAAATCAATTATTTAATAAATAAGACTTAAAAATCTTTGATTTCAGCTGGAGTAAAATATAACATTTATCTTCGGGAGTACAATATAACAAGTTGCCCGAAAAAATTTGTGTCAAAATGATACGGGCCCCTATTTACTCACTTTTTTCACTTAAAAACTCATTATTTACTCACTTTTTTAAATTAAAAAGTCTTTTTTTCACTATTTTCAATTTGAAAGTCCACTGGCAGCCCTCCTTATTAAATAAATATTATTCATCGATTTGTTTTATTTATTATTATAGTTTAATTTCTAAAATATATAGAAAACTATGCGCGCGTTATATTTTGCTAATATTTAATCACTCGAACAAAGAATAATAATCGTCATACCTACCTTTCTGTTAGCCGATGTTTCCTGTGACCGTAAATAAATTTCACTTGAAATGAGAAAGAAACAGTTTTTATTAAAAGAAACTTTTCTTCTTTGAAATAAAGTTTCTTGGAGGAGATGTACACTGTCTATCTGATTGCAAGAAATATATATCTATATACTTTATATAAGACAAAGTACACGGATGATGAAAATTTAATAATACAAATTTAATAATAAAAATTCAATAATTACTTTATTGGAAGAAAAAAAGTAGAAGAAAGTACGAGAAAAACATGAAATATATTTACACTGTTTGACAATGTATACACTATCTTTTATTACAATAAATTTTCAGACCGCAAGTAACCGGACTTAGTGAGAGCTGTAAACATTTTGTATATAAATACGCTCAGCTGATAGCACAACTGTTTAACAAACTAATTGGACGCGAATTGGCTGAAAGTACAGCATATTACAGTATAAAAGATAAAATATCTCAATGGAGACATTAGACTATGTTCTGTTGAACAAACATTGAGTCTATTTACACCGGCGAACAGTGTGTTTTAAAATTGTAAAATTTTATTTGAAACAGAGCATAGAGCACGACAATTTTGTCAAAGCGTTTTCTAATATTTGATATTATAGGAGATTTTTAGAGGTGTTACTATTTTTCCCCAAATTTTTTATTTATTTACAAACTTTGAAATAAAATTTTATATTCTTTTAAAAAATATTAAATTTAATTATTTTATTTTTAAGGAAGCAAATCTAGTTAACGGTCTTCATAAAAAAGTGTTTGACAATTGTTAGTTAAAAAAAAATTCTGAATCTATTATAGATTTGATAATAAATATTTCTGAAAAATAAAATCTTTGCGTGCTCTACTTTATTTGAAATCAAATTTCTGCTTTTAGGCCAGCTGTGTAAATAGACTTGTTGCGAGAAAATTAACAATACCTAAACATGTTTAACAGAAATCAAAGTTAACCTGAATTTTTTTTCAACTACGACATTCCCTAATAATTTATAAATTTTTTTCTCCGCATTATTATTTTTTCAAAAATCGATTTCTTTGTGCAGTGTTATTTACTTTTAATTGGTATCAAAGTTACCAAAGTTTTGTACCATTTGCAAACTTTTTATTAGGCGGATTCCATAAATGAGGTTTACGTATTAATCAGAAAATTATTACAACTCCTCTTCTCTTTGACACAATTTTTTAAAGTTCCCACTCATAACTTGTAAAAAGCTAGAAAGACTCCAAAGAAAGCTCACTATTTATAAATTTCAAGAGGGTGCTTTCTGAAACTTTATACGTGACAACTGTTAGAAATTAAGGTAATTATTTAGAATAATAAGCCGCGATTCTAAATAATTACCGAAATTGGCACTTTTTCCTCTCGTTCAAAGTTTGTGACATCTATGGAATTTGCCTTAGTAAAAAATAGCAGCAGTCGTATAATAAAACTTTCAGTCGACGCGTTTTATAAAGTTTTCAGGTAGCTAATCTGACTGTTATTGACACTAGATGCATTATAAATGAGTCCTCGCACACTGAATGCGTTTACGCTTGACGTTGCTTAAGCTGTTTTGAAGAGCAAGACATGGGGATGACACTCAATGTTAATTTTTGACGTAACTATTCACTACTTTTTTTTTGGGCTGATACGAATTTCACAAGTTGAAGGCGAACCATTGAGATTTTTTGTGCCATATTATTAGCTAGCCTTCAACACGTTAAACTTGTATCAACCAATCAGACCAGTGGGAGCTATCGCTCTCTAGTGGTGATAGCACTAAACTGGTCGAGAATACACTGAGAAAATAAGCCTCTAACCAAGTTGTAGTAATGGCTCGGTTAAAGCGACTCGGATCAAAACAAATAATATGCCTGCTCTCACAGTCGTATTGGAAAGTTGAAAGTAGCTTTTCGAATAATTATTCGGTTACAATCATCCCTATAACACTAGGCAATTGAAAGTTGGAGAAATGTTAACCGATGATGTTAGGATTCTCTTGATCGAATCCAAAAGATGGCGCTGATTGTATTTTGATCCGCGCCATCTCCTAGATTCATTGAAACCCTGTAATCACCGGTCGACATTTTACCAACATTTTTCTATTGTCTTCTACAGAAGTGTCATAAAAAAAGGGTTGATTGTGGTTCCAATCATTGTATTGACACTCAGAAAATTATATAATGTTGCATGAGCAACTGAAATATTTTATTGGCTTAGGGGTTTGTTTTTTAGGTACTGACCCCTAAGCCAATATTTCAGTTGCACGTGCAACATTATATATTTCTCTAACGTTTCTCGGTTACTTTAATAAAAAAAATTGGTTATATTTAGTCATCTTATTTTTTCAGTGTAGTGTCATCGAAAAAAGTGAAAAGTGCCATACCTATGGAGCAAGAATGGCTATGTCTACTTATTCATATTTGAGCGACATAACTGCTACTGCAACTAAAGGATTTTCTAGGGGAATGCTAAACTCACAATTGCGGCGACACATTGCTCCTTCCACCATTGGTACCTTCTTACAATTAGACGACTTTGGTCAGGTGACCACTTCACGAATTTACCCATACGCGCTCTCTTCAAAGTCGCCCGAGAAGATTCCACTAAAAAGTTTGCAATATTATTAAAAGAATTGAATGTTCCGAAGTGTGAAAATGACGTTTGGGCAAAGGAGATATAAAATTTTGTTAAAATGTGAAATGTTACGGACAGAAACCACTGAATTGGAATATTACCATTTGATTTAGTGTGTTTCTGTCGGTAACATTTACCATTTCAATTTTTAACAAAATTTTATATTTCCTTTACGCAAACGTCATTTTCTCACTTCGGAACATTCAATTCTTTTAATTATATTGCGAACTTCAGTCATTCAACGTCAATTCAAACAAAAAAAACAGGAAAATATTTGAGACAAGCAGAAATTATTTGGTGCAACCTCCGATCTCGGTTTACACTCAAAACCGTGTATGGCTTAAGCTTACCCAAATACAATACTCTTAAGCCAAATACTTTCTTTTTTTTTCTTTTGTTGTTCCTTACGTCAAAAATTTGTGTATTATTTATTTTGAATGTTTAAATGATTATATAATTATGTTTGTGTGAGTATTTAAATGAATGATGGAAACGAAGAATATGGAAAAAATATATATAGTGGGCCCTGATGTTTCACATCCTCTGCATCCCCTATTGTTACGCCACTGTATCCTGTGTACAAAATTTGGATATAAATGCACCCTTTTATTAACAAAAAAATTAATAAATACTTTCTGTAAGCAGTGAATAGTAAATAATGTGTAAATTAATGATATTACTTAGGACACTTAAAAAAATGTAATGGATATTAATGAGCAGGTGTTGCGTTATTTGTGTTGCGAGTTTGAGGTTATTCTGACATGTATCTGGAATACTGTATTACTTTTAAGAGAAAAAGCTGTTCTTGTAAAATAATAAACAACAGTATTATTTCGATTGAAGTAGAAAGAATAATAATAAATGCAGTTACATATGTGCGAGTCTTTTAAAACATTTCGGAGTAGGTCCGGGGATTGAAATGAAACTTCGTATTTTTATTCTTAGTGTTAAAATGTTCCAAAAACGCGAGGTTTTAAGTAAAAACAATTATTATTACTTTAAAAAATAGAAAGTTTTTTTACAATTTCTAAATGACCATATGTTCTCACACTCTGTTATATCGAAAAATAAAAAAATAGGGCGCTATATAAACTAATAATTAAGAATTTGTTGTCCGTTTGACAGAACTTTGTTGTCTGTCAGTCAGCCGTTAGAATCTGCGCGCGCCGCTTTAGACGTACCCAATTCCTACTTGCAGAGAACATGTTACACGTTCAGCGATTGAGTAGAAATAAACACTTGTGAAAAGTTAGGTTACGTTTCTAACTAGTTTTAGAATTGCAAATAATGCAAATTGTTTTTTTAAAACCTGCAATTGTAAAACTAGTTAGAAACTTAACCTAACTTTTCACAAGTGTTTATTTCTGCTCAATCGCTGAACGTGTAACATATTCTCTGCAAGTAAGAATTGAATACGTCTAAAGCGGCGCGCGCAAATTCTAACGGCTGACTGACAGACAACAAAGTTCTGTCAAACGGACAACAAATTCTTAATTATTAGTTTATAGAGTGCCCTTTTTTTCTTTTTCGATATAACAGAGTGTAACGTAAGGATTATTTTCATCTTTAAATTTTTCAATTTGGACATCACGCTCGTAAGTTATTTTAATTTGTTTAAATAACTGTTTTAATTAACAAAATATGTTAAAACTGTTTATGACATATTTTAATGGCTTTATTTTACTGAGATTTTTGCCACTAAGAAAACTTAAACACAGAACAGTGCTTCATTAACATAACCATTGTAACCTCACTTTTCTTATTAAAGAAAAGTTTAAAATCAATAATACCCAAATTTCAGACGCAAGGAACAACGGAATTGGAATGGACTATCTAAATGACGTCATTTAAGATTCCGTGTACATTACGAACTCCATGTTACCATTTTAGAATCACTATTCTGGAAGGAGTGACGTTTCACCGCAACTATGAGTTTCGCATCAATGTATAGAAAGCCCTTGAACAAGAGTGGGGAGATAAAAGTGAGAGAGAAAGGTAGGGTCGCTTCTCTCTGACTCTTATCTCCCCACTTACTCATAATTGCGCGGCATAAAGTGCGCCTAAAAATTTATTAAGGTGGGGAGATAAGAGTGAGAGAGAAATAACGCTAAGTTTTTCTTTTCCCTTATGCTACTTTAGTTCGCTACGCACTTTATATCGCACAAGTATAAGAAAGTGGGGAGATAAGAGTGAGAGAGACACAATGCTAAGTTACTCTTTCTTCCTCTCTCTCTCTCTCTCTCTCTCTTTCTAGTTTGAAATCGACGTGAGATAGAAAAAGACAGAGAAGACAGTTTGAATTGTTTTTGTCGCTCACTCTTGTATGTTACCATTGTAGCCTGCAGGCAGGTGGGCTGCCGAGCTGTAAGCGTACCTTTAGCATCGTATTTTCTCTTAAACAAACGTCAGCAAAAATCAATGTAAACACGTTCATTCATTTATCAAATACTTAAATAATCTCATACGTCTTTTTAAAACTGTATGTACTTAAAATTATCGCTGATTCCTTGTAACTGAAAATTATTCTAGATTGAGGCTTAACTAAAAATCCTTGCAGATTTGTCCATTTCCTAAACTGTTTTAACCTATCTAATTTTGAAAATTTTTTAACCCAATTTTTAATATTATAATTTTTTTTTAGTTTTACAAATCAAGTTTAAAGATTAACTTTCCTAATTCCACAATTTAAGTTCTAATTCGTCAGGTAATCGATTTTTAATTTGATGGTTATTTATAATTCTCTAAATTTATCGATCGTTAGTCATATAAATTGGTTAATATTGTTCCATAAGCGTATTGTACTATACTCGATTTCCATTAAATCGTTTTCTGATTTCGACTGAAATTTCTGTAATGTAGAAAATGCAAAGTAGAGTCGCGTTGTGAAGTTGAATATTAAAATAATCAAGGAATTCCTGAAGTTGATAAGAATTTTAATTAAAAGGAGAGTTTTGCATTATATGAGAAAAAGGCGTCGCTATGTTTGGTCTTTGCTGAACTTGTTCAAAATTCGAGCAAGGATATTGAGTGTATCGTATTGTATTGCGAATAAATCCGACGCAAACTGACGTTTCTGTAAACTGCAAGGTTCGACGAGCCATGTAAATTACCTTTATGAAATATCGGGTATCTTAAAAGTGTCTACAATTGTATATATAAAATGAAAAGATTATCGTAAAAAAATAAGTAGAAAATGCTGTATCAGCTAAAACCAGACCATTTTTCTTATAAATGACATTACTTTTGTGAATTAATTTTTTTTCTACTCAAAAAAGATTTTAACACTGTTTTCTTTATTTTTTTTAAGGGTGCGTTAGTTATAAAATAAACTTGATTTTCATTTGTGTACGATCGTGTTCATATGTTTCAAAGAAACCTAATTCAACTTAGTGGTTCTATTATGCATTCAAGAATTAAAAAATCACCCAAAGTCACATTAATTCAATACACAGATTAAAATTCAAAAATCGTCAGATAATAGTCAACGACAATCGATTCTTGCGAAACTTCTCTTTGAGAAGACCAATTTTTTGTCGATTCTATTGATCGATTTATTTCGATCTACGAGTCTATTTTCTCGTTTGATTTTTCTCTCAATCTCTTGTGAAGAAACTGGCATGCGACAGACTCTGCGAGCTGGAACCTGAAAAAGGACTTTCGAGACTTTAGGCAAGGCAAATAATCGTCCATTTCAGGATAACTCTTCTTGTCAGACATGGTCTCCCCAAATGGTAGCCTTTTTCGCTCGATCCACTGATGCCAAGTAGGTGCCATGTGGATGCCAGGATACTGCGGTTACAGCCGATCTGAAAAAAGAAAACAGAGTTTCCCTGGGATTTAGGGAACCAAAGTTGCAAGCTGCAGATCTCGAATAGAAGCATGAAATAATAGTTAGAAGGAAGGAAAAAATTCATTTGTAAGTCATATTTTAAATCCACTCTGGTGTAACAATTTTTTAAGGACAAGGGCGTGATATTCAGGACGCCCAAAAAGTCACGTTTATTTTAGTAATCAATTTCGAAACAACAGTTACAATACCTGTGAAAGAGTATTTATATTTATTCAAAGATTGACATTTTAGTGAAAATGTTTAATGTTTTTGTTTTATGAACAACAAAATGAACTGTTATGATAAAAATTGAGATCGAGTCAGCGTTTCGAATTCAAAGTTCGCGCCAACCGCCAGATGGAGACAACAGTCAGTGTGTCTGGAAATCGAGTACTAGTTTTTTTTTGTATAGTTATTATACACTCGTTTTAACAACCTTACAGGCCCAATGAGTGTCCCCCCTCCGTAGGGAGTTCCTAGAATTCAGTGCCTTGTATATATTCTCTAAGTGTTTTTGCGTCTACAGAACGGCTTGAAATTAGGAGTACTCGCATTTGCCTGGACCACCCAGTATATTGGGTTTGCTCGACAGTGGAGAGGGAAAACTGTAGAAAAACCTCTCCTGAGTACAACCGGTTTATCGACAGTAGAGTTCTAGTAATCTACACAGGTCGATTACCGACAGTGCATATCATTATACCTCGACGTCTTTACCTTCCACTGAAGTTATCTCACAGCATGAAAAAATTCCAGGCTCCCCGGGGCGCGAACCAAGCAAGCTTGATGCTTGACTTGGTGCGATCGTAGAGTCCAGGACCTTAACCAACTGAGCTAACTCCGTGGTTGGAAATCAAGTACTAATGGCACTTACTAAATCCCCCACTTGGTGTCGGGGATTTACTTGTCGCGAGTTTTGAGAATCGAGCTTAAGCTCTCCCTGCTCCTCGCTGGGGGGCCAAGGTCAGGTGATGGGTGTGAAACAGACGCGTTCACATGTGAAACTTTTACTGTGACATATAATTGTATAAATTGTTGCTGTTAAAAAATATATTTATAATTGATGTTAAACGAGTGTCATATCTTTTTCGACTACAACTTTCTTTTGATTAAAATCTGGGAAGTACCAATACCAACCATTCCACAATGGGCCCAAAGGGTATATGGGGTTAAGCATACAAAAGTTGCCCCCCTTGAAATTGCTTCAAATTACTATTATGTATTGCTATATATATATATAAGTATAAAATCCTGCAAGTATGAACTCAAAACTCACTTTTTTTTGGGAAAAAGTTGATTGCCTTTCTGTACATTAATTAATTGGCCATAGAGTGGGGCATAAATAGGAGTGTGTCGGGTTGAATCACCGATTTGAGGGAATTTCTTATGAATGATCATTAATTGATCTTCGTACCTCGCGGACGGTGGTTTCAACAGCGGCTACGCTCTCACGTGCCTGGCCGGGGCACGGAAGGTATAAATTGGATATTTTATATTAGTTTTGTTTTTATTATTTGTTATATTTATAAAATGATGGGTTTCTTTGGTTTTCTTTTATAAAGTGTGGCCGTTTTGTTTGATGTCAAAGATAACAAAAGATTGGAAATATTTAAAAAGTCATAATCAATCATAATGGACGGGATCGGTGGCATCATCTGCGGAACCCCACGGAGGATTAGTCTTTTATCCTTTGGTACTTTAAGGTGTATCCGACAAGGAAATTTGTCAACGCTTTATTCACTCTCCTGATTTTTTGATGAGTATTTATATATTTATATTTTTGATTTATTTCGAACAATGAGAGCGATCGATAGTCGCGAGCGAGAGTGCGAGGATCACTACATATTTAATTTTATTATTGATCTATTATATTTTGTCTTTCATTTTGAATTGATATAGTTTCTTTAATCTTGTAACAGTATTTATTGTGCGTTTTTTGT
Source organism: Ganaspis brasiliensis (assembly GCA_037103525.1). Lineage (NCBI taxonomy): Eukaryota > Metazoa > Arthropoda > Insecta > Hymenoptera > Figitidae > Ganaspis > Ganaspis brasiliensis. The sequence goes on along the minus strand of JAZKLR010000145.1, from coordinate 5,182,463 downwards.
GGAAGTATATTTGTTTCATGATTAACCTGCGCAGGGACTGAATTTTCGGGATTGCAAAGGATATATTTTATTTTATATTCGGATTTATAGGCTTCCGTTTCCGGTACCGATAAGTAGTTGACGCGTTTGTGAGAGGGAAATAGTTTTGTGAAAAATTTATAAATAATAACTGAAGGGTGCGCTGTGGAGTGATTGGTAAGTGTAGAGTGAAGTGCGAGGGTGTGAATGAAAAAGAGTGGATGAAGAGGTAATTGAATGAATGAAGTGTAAAAAGCGGCAAAAAAGAAGAAAAATTGTGAGGTTATGGTGACGGCATACGAAGTAAGTGAGAGGTAGTATAGAGAGAGAGAGTGATAGAGTGTCGATAAGGTAGAACTTGACAATGTCGAATAAAGAGGAAAGCAATGATGCAAGTGGTAAAAGCGGGAATGAGTCTAAGGCGCGAAAATTTGAAAAGGAATTTGACGGGAAAAGTGTTGAATGTAAGGATTGTCAAGTTTTACTTAGGCTAATTAAAAGAACAGTAAAGGAGAACGATGAGGACTTTGATGAAGGTTGGGATGAAATAAACAAAATTAGGAAATTAGACAAAAAAAGGTTTAAACAGATTGAGGGATTACGAAAGGCAATGAAAGCGATATTAGAGATGATTAAACAGTGGGAGGTAAGGTGGGAAGAGGAGAAAGAAGACATGTGGAAAAGTATGGAGGAGTTAGAAAAAGAAATAAAAGAGAGTGAGGAGAGAAGGACGAAAGAATATGTAGAAAGGGAGAGGGTAACATTAAATGAAGGAGTAGAAGAAAAAGAGGGGAGTAGAGAAAAAGTAGATGACGATTTAAAAATAAAAATGGGAGAATTAGCGATGAGAGTAGAAGGGATGGAGAAGGAGAAGAGAAAAAGAAATATTGTGATTAAATGTATGAAGGTAGGATGGAGAGAAGGCAGAGAGGAGGTAGGAAAACTGTTGTTAAGAATTAGGGCGAAAGTTAAGATCAAGAACGTGAAGGGTGTGAGAGGAGAGGATATGGAAAAACCGAAATTGTGGATTGTGGAATTAGAAGATGAGAATGCTAGGATGGAATTAATGAGATTAAAAAGTAGGTTGAAAGGAAGTATGGAGAGAATAGATGTTGATAGAACATGGAGAGAGAGAAGGATAAAATGGCTGCTCGAGCAAAAAGCGTGGGTGGAAAGAAGAAACGGAAGAGTGGTGAAAGTGAATAGAGAAAGTGTTTGGGTGGATGGAGTGGAATGGCTGGTGAAAGAGGATACACAAGGGGTTATCAAAGTGGGACCGGAAATAGGTTTAGAAGAGGAAGGGAGAAGGTAAAAAGAGCAATTGAAAAGAAGTAACTGGGTTAGTGGATGAATGGAAATGTTGAGAGGATTGGAAGAGGAATATATGAAAATGATGAGTGAATGGGTATGTTTAGAATGTGAGATAAGAATGATAAAGGAAGGAGTGAGAAATAGGGTTTTAATAAAAGGGTGGCCGAAGAGGTAGATTAACCCTGAAAAAGAAAAAAAAAGGAACAGGAAACGGAAGCCCAGGCACTTGGCAGTTAGTTAAGTAAAATATTAGAAGAGCGGCGATTAGGTTAAGTTGATTATGTATTAAAAGTTAAGTTTAAGGAAGGATAAATGTAAGCGTTGTTGTACTTAATTTGTATTTGAATGTAAAGGGAGCGGAGGCCCTCGAACCCGTAAGGGATGAGTAAATAAATTATAATATTCGGATTTATATATATTAATAAATGGATGGAGAATTTGTTTTGTGTGTTGATTTAATTATTATTATTTCTTATCGGTACATTTGTAACTAAACTTATCCCGTTGAATCGTAGTTTTTTTTAAAGATAAAATTATTAAATTGAGTATTTCTAATGTACGATTTTAAAATATCTTTAGAAATAAAAAAATCGTTACATGGAGGAGGTAAGAAAAATAAAAAAACTAATTTTTCTGAAAAACTACTGAACAAATTTTAATAAAAATTAAATATGTTGAAAATATAAGTAAGACAATTTAAAAAAAAATTTAATTTATTTTTCAAAAAACTAATGCAAAAAAATTTGTTTTTAAATTTTCAAAAATGTTTTTGGTACGGATTGTTTTTGTCTACACCTTCAACTTTTCTTCTAAAAAGTACCTTATAGTGTCCGCTTTAAAATATATTTTTCTCAAATTATTAAAAAATATACTTTTTGAGAAAATTTTTTTTTTGTGTTTGCTTACACAGCGTAGCTTACACTTGTGGTCCAAAAATGTAAGGCAATAAAGTATATTAAGAATTTTAATAATCTGACCCCTTAGCAGACCCCTTAGATCTGTATGGAAAAAAGTTCCCCTTCTTTTTTTTAATTAAAAAATATTTAGAGGTCGATCAAAGCGCTCACAGTTTCTCAAAATGTGAAAAAAACATTTATTCGTAAAAACCATATAGAATCATTAAATATCAATATGTTTTAATCGGGAAACCCTATTTCTATTCATGAGACTTCAAAGAATAATGCCAAATCGGTTATTAAAACATGTTTGGAAAGTAACAACTTTTTATGGATCTCCTACACCCAAAAATAGTAAAAATACAATAACAAGTATTAAGAAATGTTTCCTACTATTTTTTTGACAATTTTTTAAACGATATTCAATAAGTAGCACAAATATAGACGTTTAACAATTGTCTTATGTAATTGCTAATTTGTTTTAACAAATTATTAGTGTTTATTTACAACTATTTATTAAATTAAACTGCAGAGTTGCAACTTTTTCTCAATTTTGCAACTTTTGAAGACGAGTGTAGCCAATTACTAACAACAAACTAAAAATAAAGTTTAAATCAATTGTTTAAACAATTTATTATTGTTTAATTTTAACTTTTTAGTAAATTATGCTATTTCCCAAAAGGGTCCGTTGTCAGGCAAGTAACCTCATAAAACCAATCCTACTTTCCTTTTGTTTATGACATTTCCCTGAATATCAACAGACTTCTTAGCCCAATTCTTAGGAGTTTCCCATTATCTGTTGAATACAAATAATTCAATTTGGTTATGATCTCTTTTGTTTATTATGAGACCACTGATCTTATCGTTGGAAATTTTATAGCGATAACCAAGTCTGTTTTAAATCCAAATTACCTGAGGATTAAGACGTGTCCACTTCTCGTACAGGTATAGATTACAAGTATATAAATATTATTTCCGACTCTATTTACTATGACATTGACAATGACAATTTTAAAACAAAACATTCCAAAGTCAAGTCCACACTATTTCATACAAACATTGACAAACCTTATCAGTGCTAGAAACAGCCTAATAAATACTATAAAAAAAATAAACGCAAACAACGAACAAGAACACTTTTACTTACATTTCTAACACTTTGATAAAAAGTTAAAATTAAACCATAATAAATTGTTTAAACAATTGAATTGAAATTTATTTTTAGTTTGTTGTTAGTAATTGGCTACATTCGTCTTCAAAAGTTGCAAAAAATTGAGAAAAAGTTCGAACTGTGCAGCCTAATGTGATAAATAGTTATAAATAAATACTTATAATTTATTTAAACAAATTAGCCATTACATAAAATAGTTGTTAAATGTCTATATTTGTGCTATTTATTGAATATCATTTAAAAAATTATCAAAAAAGTAGTAGAAAACATTTCTTAACGCTTGTTATTGTATTTTTGCTATTTTTGGGTTTTGTGGGAGATCCATAAAAAAAAGTTGCTTTTTAAACATATTTTAACAACCGATCTAGCATTATTCTTTAAAGTCTTATGAAGAGAAATAGGGTTTCCCGATTAAAAAATATTGATTTTTAATGATTCTATATCATTTTTACGAAAAAATGTTTTTTTCACATTTTGAGAATTTTTAAGCGCTTTGATCGACCTCTAAATATTTTTTAATTAAAAAAAAAATTACAAAAAAAATGTTCTCAAAAAGTATATTTTTTAAAAATTTGTCAAAAATATATTTTAAAGGGGACACTATATGGTACTTTTTAGAAGAAAAGTTGAAGGTGTAAACAAAAAAATCGGTACGAAACAAATTTTAGAAAATTTAAAAACAATTTTCTTTGTATTATTTTTTTGAAAAATAAATTAAAGTTTTTTTTCTAAATTCTCTTACTTATATTCTGCCCTACAACGGAAGAAAACACGTAAACGTCATTGAGAACAATGGCACTTGCGTGTTTTCTTCCGTTGTAGGGCAGTATTTCCAACATATTTAATATTTATTAAAATCGGTTTAGTAGTTTTTGAGAAAAATTAGTTTTTTTTCTTACCTCCTTCATAACTCCCCCAAAAAAAGCGAGTTTTGAGTTCATACTTGCAGGATTTTATACTTATATATAGGTATATAGCAATACATAGTAGTAATTTTAAGCAATTTCTGTCGGGGGCAACTTTTGTATGCTTAAGCCTCTATGCCCAAAGATTTGTGTTTAAAAAGATTTCTAATTTTCTTGAAATTTGCGCGTTGCGTAAAGCTGGATTTTCATTGGTTATATATTTAACCAATTAAAATTATATAAACAGGTAAACCAATTAAAATCGTGATATTGCGAACTGTATAGCACACACGCACTCATTTAATTCTATTGCATAATCATAATATTATTGTTAAGGTTAAAATTAAGGTTAAAGGTATTATTCGAATTATTTAGATTTCCTATTTTCCTCAAGATTAATTTACGGTGAATTTCATTATCATTATATTATCGTGTTGTCTATTCGTGTTGACGTGTTTCGTATCTTCTCATGAAATTCTTGAACAATGTGGATACCATGATAAACTAACCAAAAATATTTTAGTAAAATGGACCGGCATGTATTATTTAATAAATATAAACATAAGTAAACAAAATCAAAAATATGATAAATATTATTTTATAATTTACTCATTATGTAATAAAAATGGCTATATAATAATGGCTAAAAGTTTATTAGAAAACCAAAGTAAAAGAAAAATAAACAAATCGTAGTCTATTACGGAAAATTAAGTTTCAATATTTTAATTAGTATTCTTTCTGTGAATACCGTTTAGTCATATCTACATTGTTTATTGATCAATTTAGATATTTGGAATATTTTTTGTTGTAAAGTTTCAACGATTTTGAAAAGATATTTACAGATTTTAATGTCATAAAAACAAAAAGTGACTTTTATCCAATTGGATAAAATCATATAAGGGAGACTAAGGCTAGAAGGTTAGAATTCCAGAAATGACTCAATAAGTTTGTTATCATAAAGATTGCTGTTATTCGTTATTAGTTATAGAATTCAAAACGGTGAACTTTATTTTATTGATTTAATTGGAAATTCTGATATGTGAAGTAATTAATAAGTTACAAACTTATAAATTCATTGACTTCTGAAATACGTCGTTGGCGATAGAGGTTCTTCAGGTACAACATTTTAGTCAGTTTGTATCGAAACTAGATTTTCAAAATGTATTGAAACAGAATAATTTAATGATATTATTCTGTTATAGTTACATAAAGTTGTTCCATTTGTCATACTTGAGGCAATATTTCGACGCCAATGGAAGTTTCAAAAACTTAAAAAAAATTAATTGATCTTATAATAGGTTCTCTAACTTACAACCCTCTTTCAAGTTTCCCGAGTATAGACTCATTCATGCAATAATTTTCGTTAAATTAAATTAAAGTGGAATTTGAAAATTTGTGAAAGAAAACAAATTATTTATTTTGAGAATGTTAATTTATTTAATTGTCGCCCGCGATTTAAGGTCATAAATCTTGATTTTAATGATTTTATGTTTTCATAAAATTTAAGTCAATTATTGTTTAATTCTAATCAATGATTAAACAGTAACCTAGATCACAGAATCCATTTTTGAAATCTGGCAAAAATTAAGATTTTAAAGGCTTTACATATTTTTATGAAGAAATGATTGTCAGTTGCCTGACAGGAAATTTCAACTGGGAACTGCTTAGAAAATTAAAATGTCTTACGCGAAATTGACGTTTCTATAATAAAAGTTGTTCAAAAACGCTAAGGTTTTATTTTAAACTAAGGATTTTGTTCGATACTGTTTTGCAGTTAAAATTTTGCTTCAAAATATTATCAGGTAGATAGACTGGAAACTGCATTATTATTTAATTAAAAATTCATTTACTTTGTCTCATTTCTATTCGAAATAATTTTAAAGATCAAAGTGGTTTGTTAAATATATTTTTTGAACTGGAAAGAAAATATACAAAATATGCACACACAGAAGCGTATAAATTACTTATCTACAAAACGTAAAGTTAAATGAAATGATAAATCGTATTTGTTTTTGTCGAAAAATATAATAATAAGACTATAAAATTTGTTCAGTCGAATAAAAGTAAAAAGGGTTTAAATTCTAAATTAGGTAGGATATTATTTTTACTTTTACAACCAATTGTCTGAACATTATCGCACTTTTCATCTGACTAATATTGTGTCCTTAAGGTACTAAATTTTCATTCCTATTCGAAAGGACGTATGTTCATTAAAAGGTTGAAGGTTAAAAAAACTTTGTGAGAAATAGAATGAGTGATAAGGCGTGGGTTAATTTTCGATTAAATATTCCTATTACATCTAAGGGATGACATTAACTAATTTCTAGGCCTGAAGGTAATTTGAGACTAATTATGGGCTCGGAAATGCATTTTGAGGCTGCAATGTAGCAGACGATTCTCTGTAACCACCAACTAACTGTTACAAAAGACCACGGGCTTCTCGTCCGTTACACGCATAAACGTTAGACTTGCATGCAGTAACTCATCAACGCAATGGACACAGACGATGTCCATGCGGTTTCGGACAATGATTTCGCAAGCATTGCAATAACATCACGTAATTATATTAAGGAATCATTGACCCTGTTTATCGATAAGATTTTACTTTAACAAAATATATATTTGATTTGATTTATTTGAATATACGGGCCAGCCCTTTCGTACAGAGTACTATTATCCTAAAGTTACAAAACGCAACTATATATGGGTGATTCTCCCGAAATATTACGTTTGAATGTCCTCAAGATTTTCTCAATAATAATAATAATTTATGACAATTTCTCTCTATACGTCAATAGTTTACCACTTTTTCTCAAAATTCTGCAAAAGAATTTATTTATTTTATAACTTTAAAGTACTTTTTTTTGTAATTTTAACTACTAAAAATGAGCCTTTTAACCTGTCCTATGTCAACTTTTCATTCTTTCAAAACGTAAAACAACTATTTAATATTTGAAAAACAATACTTTACAGATATTTTCTAGAAGCTAAGGGATTGTAGAATATTTGTATAAAGTATAAATAAAATAGATCTTATAGATTTTCCATAAATGGAAAATGAATTTTGTCCTCTGGTTTTGCATCATTCCTCTGACTTGTTGTATATTATTCAATATATTTTATATTAGTAGACTTATTTATTTGTTTTTATACTTATTAAATACATTGACATCCCTAATAATAATTTGTCAAGTGGGTTTTGTAAAAAAACGTTATTAAAAGTTAAAAATATATAAATTGAAGCTTTTACAGGAATTCACAACCTGAAGCGTCATTCCTCTGGCTCAAATTAAAAATAGAATGACAGTAGATAAAATATTTTTGCAATTTTTCTACAATAAAGTTAACTTATATAAACATGCTAAACTATTTTAAGTTTAAGAAAAATTGCTTAATTTTAAATAAAATGTAAAAAATGTTGAAATCATCATTCCTCTGGCTCATATTAAAAATTAATATGAATATCAATTGTTTTTTAACTGTCAACGAAAAATAAACCTTCAAATCTTGACAAATAATTATTGCTGGTCAAAAGATTTCATATTCTGGTAAGTGTTTTAAAATCTACAATTTTTGAAAATTATAATTAATAATAAATTAATAATATTAAATAGCTTTCTGACTATAAAAAATATTGTTTAAAATAAATTCAAATGACCTGAAGTTGTTGTTTACTTTAAAAAAAAACACCTGCTCTACATTTTAACCTTTAGATTCATCTATAAATTTTAATATTAAAAATCTTTTTTAAGGGGGGAGGCTGGTCTAGAGCGCAAAAAATGAGCATATTTTATGAATTTATTCTGACTCAACAAAGAAATCAATCAAAAATTTGTGAAATAGGTTTAATAATATGTGTTTCCAGGTACAAATACAAAAAATTTTAAGTGAATGGAAATTAGGCCGGCATCCATCTTTTGGTATGTTATTTCTAAGACCCTAAAGCACCTTTTAAGACAAAAAAAAAATTTTCGATTTTTTCAAAATTCTAGACCAGCCTCCCCCCTTAAATGCTACAAATTAGCATGATCAAGTTATAAAAGTGTTAAATCTTTAATTGCTTAACATGTTTATAAATTTTAGCGGTCCTAAAATGTATTTAATAAATTTTCATTTCCGATGCACAAAAAGGAATATTTCTGGAGAATCACCCATATATTTATATTATTTCAAAGACGTGTAGCTAGGATGACAATAATAATAAAAATCTAATATATGTGTCTACGCAATATTGACATGAATTTCACGTAAAAATTCTTAAGAGCTACACTCTATATATTTTTCCACCAAGTTGCAATGCAACTTTGTTTTATATAATTTTAGATAAGGAATCATAAGATACAAAATATTGTGTTCTTTTTCCAAAATCCAAAGAAATCTCAATTACAGAGATTAAATATAATAATTTGTCAGTTTTTTACCTATAATAATAATGTAAGTTTTTAAAATTTTTTAAATTTGAGAAAATTTATCAAAATGTATTCTATTTATTGTATGTACCTAATTAAAAAAAGTTTTTCACTGTATTCTTTTTTTCTAAGATTAAATTCAATCAAACAAAGTTTAACCAAAACCTTTTTCAGTATTTTTTTTTTCCTTATTAAATTAAATATAATCAAATAAAGTATAACCTGCTAAAAGTTTTCCACTTTATCTTTTTTTCTTAAATTAAGATTCATCTAACAAAGTTTAACGATTCCCGGTCAAAAACCCGAAAACACATGCCCGAATTCCTATTGCCCGAAAATAATATGCCCGAAAACGTTTGCCCGAATCCAAATGCCCGAATCTTATTAAGTTGCCCGAAAAAATGCCCGAAAAGTGCCCGAAAAAAGTTAGTCATAAATTTTAAGCAGTAATAAAAAAATATTTATTTATAAAAATTGTTTAAAAGAAATATAATTTTACACAATTAAGAAATTTGAATATTGTATGCCAAATTCGTTAAGAAGTCTAATATTTTTTTATCTTCTTTATAGATTTATATTCTTCCAATAGAATTTATTTTTCTCTGCAGGTTTCGACCTCACGTATATGAATCCTTCGATTATTAATTTTTTTACAGCAAGCTTACAAATTTCAACAATTTTCTCTACTTCAAGATTTTCTTCCATTTCTATTTCACTAATATCTCCCATTTTCACTTTTAAATTTTGCAAATTTTGAAGAAACTATGACTGAATGACAGAGAATTTTGACATTTTTTGGGTATATAAACAAATCAGTAACAATCTTTTGTTTTATATGTTCTGCATAAGCATACTTCATGAATGTACTGTTTGATTTATAATTTTAAAATAAGAACTTTTCGGGTAAATGGATTCGGGCAAATGTCAATTCGGGGAAATACACATTCGGGCATGTGGATTCGGGCTGGTGTTTTCGGGCGTTTGGGCGTATACCAAGTTTAACCTACAAGTTATTCACTTTATTCTTCATTTCTTAAATTAATTTTAATCAAAGTAAGTTTAACCTAAAAGTTTTTAACTATATTCTTTTTCTCTTAACCCTCAGGGTACGGACTCGGTTAGCGGAACGCAGGCGAATTTTGAATGTTGCGCTATTTCTAATCGAGTCGAGGAAAGAGGCTCGGACAGGAGGGAGAAACAAATTTTTGAGGTACCAACTGAAGGTAGCTCCTTTGGTAGAGACAGACAACGCTTGCTCTTTAAGCTGGTAATCTTGAAAATTTACGTTCGGGTAAATTTCACTTAGTTATTAATTATTAATTGCTTGATTTTCGAGCGTAAATTAATTTTTTCTGTGTGATACGTTATTTCTATTTTTCCAGAAATATAAATTCTAGAATAATTTCCATAAAATTTATGTGTAAAAATATTTTATTTCTTTAAAAAATTTCTTGAATTTGCATCTTCATACGAAATATGAATAGAATATCCATCAAATTTTTGTGGAAATTTTAGACGGAATTTACATACAATGATTTTTGTATTTTAAAACTAGGATAAATGGAGATTCTTATAATTGGAAATTCAGTTAAATACAACTTTTGTTACTCGGTCTTATCAAAACTGTGTTAAATCTAACGTTAGGTAATAAAAAATTCTGTTAAATAAAAGTTTCGGTAAATTAATAAATTTTAAAAATTTAGAATAATAAAATTCAGCAAAAAAGAAATTATTTTGTATAAAAATCTTGTTAAATAAGAATTTGACAAAAATTCGGTTATACAAAGTTCGATAAATAGAAATTCAGTGAATTTAAAAATTGAAACTGAAATTTCTGCATGTACAGCTTCGAGTAATTAAAAATTCTGTTGAATACATTTTTTTGATAAATATAAATTTTGTTAAGGAAACATTCTGATTATTAAAGTATCGATTGGGAAGAATTTATTTAAATTAAATTTTTGTAGTTGTTACTTCTAAAAAATCCACTCTTGCTACTTATTTAAACAAAACTTTAAAATCATAATGAATGTTTTACTAAATTTATTCTAAAGTTTGGATTCTGATAGAATATTAATGCAGAAATATAGTCACGGAACATACAAAATACTATACCTTTGACTGTTATGTTTGTATCACGAGCAATGAAAGAAGACAGCATAATTTTAAAGTCACTTCATTTCTTTATTTCTGTATAAATATGTCAAGAAAATAAAAATTATGTCTGATGGGCCAATGGTCTTTGTACTAACTCTAGAAGAAATTTCATTAAACGTGAAAGTTTTCTCGAAACTTTTTAGAATGAGTCAAAGTAAAGTAACTTTTTATGAAGATGGTGACTTGGTCAAAACTTTGATCATAACGTCATTTTTACATTAAATTATATCAAAGTAATAAGCTCGATTGTTATTTTAGGTCATTGAACAGCATAAGAAAGACTATAACTTTTTTAATTTTTATAAAATATTTGTGCAAAATTTTTATAATTAAAAATAAGCACTACATTTCAAATATCCCTTTCATACTTTCCACAACTGCTTTGCATATTTTTCACACATTTCGAGCTTGTTTCTCATTCAGTTTTTCTACATATTTCACACATTTCGCGTGTATTCTTTCATATATGTTTTCATTTATTTCCATTTTCAGCGCTTATTGAAATATATTGAAAATTCTATTCAACGTAATCATAATCAAACATATATTTCAATATAATATTTCAAAGCTTCTTTTAATTTAAATTTTAGAAAACATTTCTAGAATAATTCTTTTGTGTCATAATAGCTAAAAATATTCATTTCCATTAGATTAAAGTGATTTTTCTGATAATTTGTTTTTAGGAGTATTTTCTTGCTTCCCTAATAATTTTTCTGTGTTTTGTTTGGTTTTTCTAGATTTAGTTATATTTTTTCATTTTCAAATAATTTTCCAAATGATATTCGTTTCATTTGTCTTTAATCTTTACTTTTTTCTCTTCATAATATTTTTTGTGTTTTTTATTATTTTTTTCTCATAACCGTTTTAACTTGTTATTTATTTTTTGTGTTACTAAAACTCATTTCAATTTGTTGTTTTTTTCGTTATCTCTCACTTTTTTACAATATTTTTATTATATTTTTTATCTATTTCTGGATCGGATAACTTGAGAAAAAATTTGTGTACCAACTTAATCTTTGGTATGTTTTTTAAGTGAATAAAAATACAGATCGAGATAGACAGACATTTTGGATCAAAATAGTCAAAAACAAAAAATGTTCAATAATTAAAGAATTTTGAACTTTTGAAATTAAAAAAAAACCATTTTTTCTATAATATTTTTCTTAAAATACACATAAAATCAAACAAATTTAGTGTACAAAAGTGTTTGGTATAACTCGAACGTAATAATTTTAAACAAGTTCAAAACAGTTTTTTTCCAAACAACTTTAAGTATTTCTACACAAATATCAATTAACAATTTTATACAAGTCCTAATAAGAATTATGTTCTAAAAACTATGAAGTATTTTTAAACTAAAAATTTCGTTAAATTATGATTGTAGAGAATTTTAAACAAATAGTAATGAGATTTAAGTAGTTTTAAATAATTTTAATGTTCGAACTAATTATGAACAGTTTAGAATATGTTCTTAAAAATTTGGAAGAAGTCGTGAGGAGTTCTAAACAAGTTCTATAGATATTTAAACAATAGTAAATAGTTTTAAAGGTTTAATTTTAACAAGTCATGATTTGTTTTGAACAAGTTCTAAAAAAGTTTAAGTAGTTTTAAATACTTTTAAACTAATTATAAACAATTTTAAACCAATTCTATAGGATTATTTTATTATAAATAAATAATAATTAGTTATTGGCAAATATGAGAAAATAAAATTAAATGTAATTGTATAAAATCATAGAAATTATTATGTATATTTGTGATTTTTATAGTGTGGTGTTCATACTCTTTTTAGATAATCCCGCTGATTTTGGATTTATAAGATACTGTAATCATTATGGCATCTCTTTTTAAGATGTCTAAAGTTTGATGTTAAATTTCTAGTAAATTAGAGTGTCAATTTTGACAAATAAAGTACAGTTCAAAAGAGTAATTTTTCATAAGTAGATATAAAGTCCTAAAATAGTTATTTATATCACTTAGAGAAAGGTCCTTTTGACACAAAAGGAATTTACTCTTATTTTAGAGCATAAGAGGATTTTTTTGTTGCAACGATAATTTCTTTTTGGCAGGATCTGTTTGGGGCAAGATGATTTAACCTTGTCTCAAAATGAATTTCTTTTTGACTATAAATTTGTCCTGTCATTTAATTACATTATCATTATTATTGTAAAAATCATTTAATTAAGCAAATAGTTTTTAAAAAATAATGAGACTTACATTGTATAGTTTTTATGATATGTGGAGAAAATCCCCAATCTCGAAAAATGTTCTCTGATTTTCTTCATGTTGACAGAACCTAAACTGTCACTTGAAGTGAAAAAAAAATGAAAGTCGATATTTTCCCACAAAAATGAAAATCATTTTGTTACTAACGTCATATAATATTGCCTCGAAATTAATTCCGCTTGAGTCAAGAGGAAATATAATTGCTTCTATAAAATTTCATTCAAGAGTATTTACTTTTGTTTCCAAAAAGACCTTTTCTCTGAGTGTATTATGAACAGAATATAATATAAATAAAAATGTTGAACAAAACACATATTCCGGTTTTGTGAAACTTTGGTTGACCTAAGAAGGTTTGAGTAGTTTTAAGCAGTTTTGAACTAGTTGTGAAAAATCGTAAAAACTTTTAGACTATTTACAAACATTAGAAAGTTTTACTAAAGCACCATGTTTCACTAAGTGATTTTTTTATATATTTTTGAAACTAGAAATACCAATTGATTATCCTACACTACCAACTCCCTCGAAAAGTGAATTTCTAACAAGGTCTAAAATTACCATTAGAAGAGTTGATGAACAGGTGTGTCAATAAGAGCTCGAAAGGTTAAAGTAAACGTGAATTTGACGGGATTGTTTGGAATAATTTGAGAGTACCGTGCACAGTGCGATAAGGGAGTAAGGTGACTTTGAAACACGTTCACGTACATATATCCGTTGCATCGGGAGTAACTCTGTCTTTTGTTCCAATGCCCTGTTGCACGTAACGAGAGGTAGATAGTCAAACTCCGATTTCCAGTGTGTCACGACGAGTAGGTCGAATATCAGAGCGATCGAGATAATTATATCCTTCTGTCCCGACAGCAGTGTGTCCTCCTAAACATACACGAATGTGCAGCATCGTGGTTACGGAGATTCTATCACTTCTGGACCGTTAGTGAGACTGGTTGCAAAATAAATAGGTAACAAACAGCCGGCTGCACAATGCATATCTCAATGAAAATTACGTCGTGGAGAATCCTCGTGCCACGATTCGCGCGCTTGACTAACAACGCCCATAACCCTTCACCCTAATATAGGATGCATAAAAGCACCGTAATGAGTGGAACGAGCCGACCAAGTTCCCGGTGCTAGATTCTTGGAGGCTTCAAGAAAGACCATGTATTATATCCAGGCTCCTAGACCGTTTATGGGCAGCCATTGAAAACCTTTTAATTGATCGACAAAGTCCAGAGTCCTACAACTATGCCGGCAGAGGCCCTTACGGATCTACTCAAACGATATTCCTTAATAGCCCTTTCCTAATTGTGATAAAGTAACGTAAATGGCATAACGCTCACTTAACAGATATTGTTTAAACTTATAGTTATCTAAACAACACATCTTTTTAGAAAACATCCTTAGAATTTGATCCTAATCAACACCATCCTTAAATACGAATAAATTGCATTTTTCACTAATCTGATGTCGCAGAAATGTACAATGTTCAAAAGATTTGGATGGAATTTCAATTACGGACTTACAATACTATAGTCAGAGGACTATAGCAACTTTTTTTAATAAACATTTCCTTCTTTAAACATTTTAAGTGGCGTAACAACACGAAGTGTTAATCATATGATTTATCGAGGCCTCCAAAAGTAAATTAGATACACTGAAAAAAAATTTTGTTAATTTAATATATGATTTGGGTGAAAATTTCATTGCAGCAGAAAGTCAACCATATGTGTAAATTTAACATCAAAATAAAGAGACATTTAACAATGATCTAGAGTTAATCTTAAGAATTTCATTCATCTGAAAATCACATGCAGCAAAAATCGCAGATAGTTTTTTCTGTGTAAATCCCTTTTTATAATATACGCCTTTGCACGACGTATATTTTGTAAAAGTTGTTTTTATAAGAAAACCTGGAAAAATTGCAGCAAAGTAAACCAGTCAAAAAAACTGAATATCATCGGAATCGGTAAAATAAGTTTAAAAAGTTTTTTAAGAGCTCTTTATAGAATAATAGAAAAAATTTCGACATAGTGCATCAGTGACAGAAAATTACAAGACGAATTTGGTTCATTTTCATCTATTAATTGAGGTGGATATATTTTGTAAAAGCTGTTTTTATAAAAAAAAAACCTGGAAAAATTTCAGCAAAGTAAACCAGTCAAAAAAACTGAATTTTGACATCGGGATCGGTAAAATTAGTTTAAAAAGTTTTTGTTAAGAGTTCTTTATAGAATAATAGAAAATTACATGGTACATCAGTAACAGAAAATTACAAGACGAATTTGGAACATTTTCATCTTTTAACTGTGGTAGGTATATATTTTTTAAAAGCATTTTTTATAAGAAACCCTGGAAAATGTCAGCAAAGTAAACCAGTCAATGAAACTGATTATTGAAACTGAAATCGGTAAAATAAGTTTAAAAAATTTGTTGAGTTTTTAAATGGAATGAAAATTTTTCTACAAAGTACATCAGTGACTGAAAACTGCAGAACGAATTTGGTTTATTTTTATCTATTGCCTGAGGTACCTATCTATATTATTGTAAAAGCTGGTTTCTTAAGGAAACTTGGAAAAATTGCTATAAATTAGAAAAAAAAAATGCAGAAAAATTTCTGCAGAGTGTTAACTCTTACAAGTGAGACGGATGATTTCTATTTTTTCCCCTTAATAACCAAAGGTTAGGTTCTGAAGAACCCCCAAAATCCATTTTTATAGGGGACCCAACTCTAGTTAAGCTACTGAAAATTGTTCTTTTGAGTAGTGCATCAAAAAACAAAATTGTAGATTTAAATAAAATATTTATGTATAAATTTGTTTAATATTATTTTTTCAGGTTTTCTTTAGTTTTAGGTTTGGAATCATTCATGATGATTATTTTTAGAATGATATAGCGCCTAAATATATGTATTAGGGTGGTACAGAAACGCAAAGTAAAAAATCACTTGAATTAGTAATCTACCGGACCAGTTCTTGAAAGCTGTTTAAAAAATAGTACTACATAATTTACTTAACAATTTGTTAAAATTACCTATTTTTTATGCATTTTTATAAAACCACCATAAATGGAAAAAATGAGAAGAATTTATAAAATCACTTATTATTAATTTATTTCAGGTTATTCAATACAATTGTAATTTGATAAATTATTAATATTTACTAATATTGAAATAAAGCATTTTTCTTTTCTTTAAACAATTTGTTATTATTATATTTATGACAATTATTTAAATAAGTAAAGAAAGTAGTAGTTTGTTCTAAACTTTTCCATTTTTTATTTAAAAAATTGCTAAAACAATTGGTTTAAATAATTTTATGTTAAAAATTAACAATTCTTCTCCAAAAATACTGAGAAAGAAGAACCTTTCTGCAAATTATCAACTTTTATGTAATATTGTAAAAAACCTGAGAGTATAAATAATTATTTTAATAATTGATTAAAGAAGTAATTGTTGTTAATTGCTAACTTCTACTAGAATTAGCATAATAATATACCTTTTTTTCTAAGTTTACAATTTCTCGATCCATCTTCAATCAAAAATTAATTCTACTTCTGTTGAAGTAATTCTTATTTTGACAAATGTTTACACAAATAATTGTTAATAGTTTTTAAATTTCACTAGAATAAACTTAATACAGTAAGATTTGTGCCCAATTTCACAATTTAGTATTCACGGAATATTTTGGAAATTAAACGAACTTGATTTGTATTTTTGGTCACTTAAAAGGTATATCAAAGACGAAATTAGTACATAAATTTTTACTTAAGTTACACGATCCAGAAATTTCTTCTACAAACAGACAGACAGTTTGCTTTAAACTCATTTTGAAAAGGAACTCAAAACCAAAAACAGCAGAAATGAGTGAAAGTTAACCCAAGATATTCTGTGCAAAATTAATAAAAATTAATTAATAAAGTTTTTTTTATTAAATCTATCTATTAAAAAATCCTACTACTATTATTATTATTATTATTCTTTTTTTCTTTTTATTAAAAATAGTTTCGAAAGTCAAACGAAGTGGTTTGTAGAATATAGTATATTTTCTACTCGGATCAAATTTTCAGAGCTCGTAAAAATGTCTGACTGAAACTAAATTCTTCTACTTGAATTTTTCTTCACATCAAAATATGTGAGAAAGTAATAGACTTTATCACTGTATTTTTCAACGAATATTTGTTAAAAAAAAATTTTATATCAAAGCTTCTAAATCAAAATAAATTTCTTTCTAAATTTTCTTATTTGTATAATTATTTGCGAAATGTTACATTGTCTATATTAATATGATTAATTTTATCATGCTCAGTTAATTAATAAATTAAACTTAATAGCTTAATGTAAATCTTGATTTTTATCTCATTCTTTTGGCTGTCAGATGATACAACTAATTAAGTAAGTTTATAAAAAAATTAAATTATCAATCAGCGATTTTTTTACTTCTTGAAAAATCTAATCGAGTAAATAATAGCCGTTGCTTTATTTCACAAAAATAACAAAATAGCGTGTTAGAAAGTTTCATTCTACGATAATTAAACTCATTTTGTATTATGAGTGAAAATGCAAGAAAAAATTAACTACTTATTGTCGCTACAAAAATGTAGAATTACAAATAAGTAAAAATCATAAAAAATATTACAACCTCTATTTACACAAATTATCTAATTTTCCATTATTTAGATTTTTATTTTCCAAATGAATTGATTTAATTTATTAAAGTGGTCAGAGATGCAACTTAACAATGGAAATTGGAAAGCTGCAAATGATTATATATTAACAGCACTCGGGCTTCTTCTAAAATGCACTATACACTTCTTGCAATTATTTTCGATACAGCATATAAATTTATATATTTACGGCTTTATTCATGTATGCATTTATGCCTAAATGATTTCACTTTATAAGCATTTTCCTCTATAACCAAGGTTCGAGAATCTTGAGTTATTAGGCTATTCTTTAGGTTAAATGTTTCTCTGCAGCTCACGACAAGAAAGCATTTTTTATATTTATTCCAAGGGTCGTCGTAGTTTAATAGAAAATTGATCGAAAGATGCAATTATGATTACCTTACTTGCGTGATATTTGGGCCAAAGGCCGATAGTAAACTACCTTGGAGTTTTGCAATTCTTGGCTCTTCCACATTATAGATTGACGTCTCTAATACAAGACTCCAAAAAAGGAATATAAAACTTTGCATGCATGACTTTCATACGTTTAAACCGAGAAACAGCTAGGGCAAGAATGCAAGTCCTGGTCACGATTTATAGAGATAAATTGCATACTACTTATAATGGCGAAATGCTATTTTAATATCATTCAGACATTTGTGAAGCAATACACGTATTTATTCTTCATTAAAAGACATTTTTTTTTATTATTTTGAGTTTTAAGCTGTCACATTATTATGAAAGACGTAAATAAACTTGAGCTTAAATTACTGTTGATGAAAAATGCCGAATTAGCATTTTATATCTTTTCAAAGCGTAGGTTCTTGGGAATTCTTTCCTGATTCTTACTTGCCTGGCATGAATTATAAAGTGAGACGAATGTTTTCTACGTGCTTGAAAAATAAGCAAAAATGTGCGGGAAACATTTATTTGCAACGATATCGAATATTCAGATGCTCGTAAAATGTTTACATTCAAGGCTTTATATGGTTACATAAATCTATTCACATACTTTCAAGATTTTTCTCTGATTTTAGATTTCAACTAATTGAAGAGAACAAAGTTTGATAAATTTTATTCACATTATTAAAATAGTAATTAGGGTAAATGTACTGTGGTGTGAAATCGAAGTCAAGTAAAAAGATTGAAAAGAAAAAAAAATACAAATGAAAGATCAATATTTCGCTGATTTTAATCTATTGAAGTAGAAATCAATTCTTAAAATATGAAAATCAATTATGTATTCTTAAAAATAATAAATTTTAAAAAAATACTGTGTTTTAAAAAAATCAGTAATTACAATTACTGATTAAGTTGTAATTTAAACTTGCATTAATAATTGAAATGTACATCTTTATTGGCACTTGTATCGAATAAGGTTTGAGATCATTTTTTCAATCAATTTGAATTAATTGTATAAGTGCATAATAACTTTTTCCAAAAACTGCAGGTCATTCGCAGTAATAGGTACATTTAACCTAATTCGATTCACATCTGTGATTTTATTTAAGAAAACAAATTAAACTTTGTTTCTTTAAAACTCACTGATTTTTTAAAATTTTGGTTTCTGATATTGGCTTGTCGATTTGAATTAAATATAGGAAAAATTTCAAATCTTATTGAAATTATGCATGCTTTAAAGCAAATTTAGTATTGTGCAAGATAAATTTGGGAATATTTCCCAAAGGAGATAGAGTGTAGTGTAATTAAACCACGTCTCGATTGTAAATACCAACATGCAATAGGGAAGTCATTGGAAGAAGATCGTTCTCGTACTTCAAAGGAGACAAATGACAATGCGGGACATGATTAAATCCTCGTCTCGAGTAAATATCTACGTCCAGCCAATATAAGAATACAGTAAATTACTCCAAGATCTGGGTCTCTAACTCTTTTCAATTTGTTAAACATAATTTATCTGACAAATAGTAACTATTTTTACACACATGTGTACTTTTTTAATTCAAAACATCAATTAATTGTTTGACTCTAATTTGCTTTAAAAGCGACATAATTGCTTAAATTATATCAATATTTTCATCGTAATCGGAGCGCTTGAGTAATTACAAACAAATACAAATATTTATAAGTTTCAGTTAATTCTGTGCCAAATTCATTATTTTTCCGCTGAAATTGATTCTTAACATTAAAAAGGCAAGACTTAAACGATAATGAAGAAACAATAATGAATTATATTCCAAAAACTCAGATCTACGGTTATTTGCTTTTTTCAAAATGTTAAAATAATATTAAGACACTCAACAAAAGTGGCACAGAGGAAAAGTCTCTTAGATATTATAACGTTGTGAATCGTTACTTAAACGAGTTTATATTAAATTGAGAGTTAGTAAGATATTTAGTGTTAGAATATTTGAGATTTGGCAACGAGTTTTCTGATTCATTGAGTTGTCAGTATTTCGTTGATTCTCATATTCGTTTCTGCGTGTGATTTTGGTCGTTAGTTTGAGTGTCCAATGACTAATGAGTTGCGTGAGGTCATCTTCGTTTTCCGAGCGTTTTCGTAGGTTTTCGGATTTTTGGATCAAGGGACCAATTACAGGACCGAGGGACAAGGACGGAGATAGGCTGATCGATCGACCAGCTGATCGAATTCTGGACTGGGTCACGGTCATGATTATTAATTATTCTTTCGGTGAAACCACGCGTTGTGATTCGGGTAATTGGGGAATAGTAAAGTGCGAATTTAGTACTTAAAAATGTTTGGTGTAAGTGGTAAATGAGAAATAAAGGGATAATTTTGTGAATAGTGAAATCTTGATTTACAATTTTAATTGAAGTGTTTTCCCGAGTTTATTTTCCTAATTGATATTTCTGCGTTGCCAAGGTCGGCAACAAGTTGTACTATTTTTCAGCGGAAAGCCGTTGGTAAGTTAAAATTTATCAATTTCGTGTCTCAATCGATTTCTGCACTAAGTCGTGGATTTGGAGGATCTCCCCTTTGGTCCAGCGTTGGATATTTTTGTGTGTTCATTTCGGGGTGAAAATTCTAAATAAGAGTTTCGCGTTTTGAGTTGAGTGTAAAATTTAAATATTAGCAACTCGTTACAATATATTTCCTTATTCGTTAAACTAATCTACACCCTTTTTCTACTTTCGAAATAATTGAGCCTCCAGGTTTTCTTCGTGGTGAAGCTTTAAAAAGTCATACATTACTCAACATAGGGCGCATTCTTCAAAATGTAGCCTTACGAATGCAATGCATTTTTCTTACATAAAACTTTTTTTCTCTTTATGTATTTTTTTATATGATAAAAATTTCTAAATAAATTCCTCAAATTTTGACTAATTGCTATTCATTTTTATTACAATTTTGTTAAAACCACTGTCAACAATTTAAAGCGAAAAAATAAAGGTAAGTTAATCGATTATAATATTAAATTATTTGTTTCATTTCCTTCTAAACTATTATCTCATTTTGTTCAATTAAAAGTTTTTATAAGATCTTTGGGCCAGGTTAAAATCCATGTGACTTGGATTTTCTATTTTATTTTATTTTCACGAGTAAGTATTAGAATTTTTATTTAGAGCTTTCACATGTTTAAGAGAGTGGGTCGCAAGGATTAGCTTTTCGAATTCATATACAAGTCAGAGTCAGCAGAAAATTTATTTTACATTTTTAAAAAATAGCATTTTAGATGATTTCCCGAGGTATTGCATTTGGTTTCGTAGGCTGAAATAAACAATAAAAATTACTACAATTATAATAAAAGCGTTAATTCTGACGTGACACTAGATATTAATTCTCTTTTATAAGCCAAATCTAATTAAATCTAATTTTGTAACATTTTTTTGAATCGAACTGTAATTATTTTTTATGGGTTGGGAATGTAACTAGGATAGTGATCCAAATAAGAATGTATGTCCACAAATGGATTCACGATGACTTTTGATTGCGTTCGAGATCATAAAATAACCGCATAAAGATTGTTCTCATATAAAAACGACATCAACCATCTAACTATTAAAAGTTACTTATTTTTTTGTTGAACGGATTTTTTTTTAAATTTTGCCTGAAATAATCAATCATTGTACCGTTCTTGCACTAATTTCACAATAATTTTGTAATAAATTTAAAGCATGTTAAAGACTGCCATTAATTATTCAATGAATCTCAAATCTGATTTAAAATTTTCCAAGTTTTAATTTTATTAATATTGTTACGCTGTAAAATTTTATTAATAAATTTTACGCTACATTATTTTTATTCGTTAATTATTAATTAAACATTTTTTTTAGAATATTATAATTCACTTTGATTATTTTCAAAAATTAATTGTTTTATCGGAGGTTGCACCGGGTATATTACTTTCTGTTACTTATTTATCAAGTTATTATTGAATGCTATAATAAATAATATTTAATTAATTATTTTTTATTATTACTTTAAACTTATAATTTAAACGTTTATTTATGTGACTATGAACCGCCCTCTCTACCGTTTATAATAATTGAATAGCCAGAATTACTTTTTTAAGACGTTGTAATTTTGACTTTTATTTTCTTCAAATAATTTTTTTTTGTTTTTAAGTGAGATCAATTACAATCTGGCACCAACCAGCGGAAATTTGAAAATAATTTATATTAATCATTCATTAATAACATCAAAGGTAACTGATTAATATTTATTAAGTATTAAATCTAATGTACTGATTTGTTATGTCCGGAAGGAACATTGACAATTAAAATATTTTAATATTTTAAACCCCTGATTTATTTACAAAGGTGGAAGGCTTTGAACTAAGGAAATAGAGAAAAGAAAATCCACTGATCAAGAAGCAACTGATGGATTATACAATTTTAAACATTTATTTTATCAAATAAATTTATGAGGGTGACTAGAGGAATATGAGAGGAAGAATCCCTTGTTTTTCTGTATCCTGGTTGCAATCGTCATACACCTTACTGTAAAGAAAACAGTGGTTAAACAGTGGTCCCTCAAATATCCGCTGCGGGATCGAAGTTGCGACCAACGACTGCAGTGGGAGAGATTTATGACCTGCAGTCTTCCTTGACAATGCGTTGACGGCAGGAGCAAGGGTCCAGGCAAGTTCAGACAGATACTTGGGTCAAACATAAGGCTGGTACTGTGATGGTGTCAGGTTGTATTTTATGTTTCCGTAGCAATCCCAATTTTACTCAAGTGAATGAGTGTCCTTCCAAATAATTAGATGAAATGACGATTCCGAATGGAAATGTTCAATCGTGGGTTGCTGACGATTAACAACTCTTATTTTCTGAAGCAAGGGTTAGGATTTATTGTGAATGGATTGATTTAAAGGGTTATTCAATTTGTAAAGAGTAAAGGATTAAGATTTTGGAATTTCATGGAAAAGGATTAAATTTAGGAATGGAATTATCAGAAGTACCTCAGAAACCTTTACAGTTATTTGTACCGACAAGCTATGTCGGGATTTCTCAACGCACAGTTCACTTACACTTTGACAATATTATTTATTTAACAACAATACAATTTATTCTCGGATAATGTTAAAAAGATTGCGACAATACTCATTTTAATTCCGTACTAATGAATTTTACGTAGTGTAAGGTTCCACGTTCAAACTTGATTTTCACGTATTACAAAGGTATCGGGCCAACACTGGCATACAACACTTCACAGTTAGAAACTTAGAACTAGAGCTGACAGTAGCGTATTAAGAACTGAAGGTGACCGTGGTAAATTGAGAACTGAACTTTCCAAGCTTGAGGAACCCTTTTTTATAGACAAAAAGGACTAGTCGAAAGGTGATAGCCGGTGGTTTCGTTAGCATAGAAACAGTAAAGTAATAGTTTAAAATCACAAAGGTTTGTTCTCTCAAAGAAAAGTGGAAGTTCACCCATTCGGAAGTATTCTTGGTTTGGTAAAATAACTCACAGGTATTAAACTTAAAACTCTGTCCCCAAAATTTTTGTGGGTTCTTCACAAAACACAGCATGCGTATCTTTTTTCACGAAAGTTAAAATACTGACATCAAACATATTAAAGGGTTCAGTATAACATTTCTATAAGGGGCCATACTTAAATTACGTAACGCTTTTTTCAGAAATTTGTAGACCTCCCTCCCCCCTGTAACAGTTTTTATAATGTAAACATTTGACAGTTTACACAGGTGTAACAACTTTTCAGAACCCCCCCCCCCCCCCCCTCTAGAGCGTTACGTAATTTAAGTATGGCCTCTTAATTAGTAAGATTTTAAACATAATGCGTCACGAGGACGTGACAGATTATTATCTCATTCTAAATTAAACCTTAAATAATAATTTTTTTAACGGTTACAATATTCAGTATTTTCATCGCACATGTTAGGCTATTGTTATTTCTTTTTTTATGAATTATTATGATACAAATACGAAGCAAAACGCTCTTCGCGTTACTATTACTACATTATTACTACATGTATTCTTGAAAATGTAGTTACTAGGAACATACCATTTAAAAGTTGTTTGAATTAAAATTAAAAACATGATTGTTTATTTCCTTAGCTAAGTACAAGCAACAGATTACCTACTAGGATAGTCACAGTTTACGCGAACCTTTCAACAATAAGACCTACGTTAATAAGGGTCAGCTTCAGAGCCGCAGGAACCTAAGCTCAGAGAATTAGAAAAATATTAGATAAAGTTTCTTTCTTTCTGTACATAAGAAGATTCCCATAAGATGCATTTTCCTCTGTTTCAGGAGATTTAAAAAAGATTCAATTAATGTGGCGTAGAATTTTGAACCTATTTTACAATTCACATTCTTCGGTTTAGTTGTAATTTTGTCTCTTGTTGCACTTGATGAATGGTTGAATTAATTATAGACCACTTCACATTCTTCATAAAGTCTTGGTGTGGTTTGTGTTCGAGTAGATTCAAATTTAATGGCTGAGGTAAGACAACCGACTACAAATAATTGAATACTTACATGAGCAAGTTCACTATCGATTTTCTCGAAAACTATTAGAATATCAAAAAAATTACCAAAAATTTCAAGATTTATTGAGAAAAATATAAAAAACTCAATTTCTCTAAGTGGAAAGGTGTGTTCTACATATATCTCGGTGTGATGTCACAAAGTAAAAATTTAATACCATAGTAAGACTTCAAGTAGCATGAAAAACGATCCTGTAGTATTTAAATTTAAAAATCCACTTAATCAAATGCATCATCTAAAGTATCGTTGAATTTTTTTATTATAAAAATTTGATACACATATTTTAAACTGAGCTCTAAACTTCCAACATTAACGCCTACTTTTACACTCTAAATGTTTTTCTACATAGAGGAAAAAGAAACTTGTAGTTTGTTGGGAATACTTTAGTTGGAAATGGCTGTGGAATTATTATATTGAGAGTTTTGACAATCGGATGTTGTGGAGTGCTTTTGCCAATTGTTATGAGCCGGAAGCGGATTTTGTGGGGACTTTGTTGTAGTGAAAACACGGGGTAAAGTTTGCACAGATCCGTTCAGTAGGTGTTGAGGAAACTTTGCCATTGTACAAACCACACCGAGGCGTTAACCGAGACGCTGAATTCAGAGTTTCGCTTTTCGTAGAGAAGATGCAATGTCGTTCTCAGTCTAGCCGCGATCCGACTTCGTAGGGTCGACGCAAAACTCACCGCGTATCACCGCGTGTAATTAGACGACTGGTACGGCTTCCCGGTGTTAAACGAGTCTGTGGTATGGGAGGACATAGCGTAAATTTAATGGCAAAGTGGCACGAAATACAGGCAACGATCTAACTGCTATACGCTTATCTCCACAGGTAGATTAGACCTCCTCCACGCACCGCAAAAGAAAAAAAAAGAGACAAAATATAAACACTGCAATAGTCAGACGCATGCAAGTGAAATTTTATGCCTTTTTAACTTAGTCTTCTGTGAGAATGAATTACTGTGTATAAGATCAGAGATCGGAGTAGCAAACATTAGTCAATATCAGAATTGAATAACTCTAAATACGTTAAGCCAAAAATGCTACTATTAAATCGCAAATGAGTTATTAACGAAGATACTTTGAGCGGATATTCTTACTCGTGAATGTTTGTAACAAATTTTATGTTTATATACTTGTACATAAATTTATTTTTGAATTTAAGAAGGCTAAAATAAATAATAATAAATAATTTGAGACTAAAATAGTAAAGTTTCGTCCATATAATTTAATTATCAAAGTACGAGAACAAATTCATAAATAGAAATAGAATGATTACAATTTTATAATATTAGTCCACACAGAAAATAAATAAATTATGTCCAAAGATGATGAATATTATTGATAGAGTCAATCATGAGCCATGATAGTATATAGATAATCGATAATAGTCAAATATAATAAAAGTGAATTATCCCAAGTTGTAGATTTGAACTAGATGATATTTAATGAAGAATCTTTTTGCTTCTGACCTTAGCAGAATATTCTTGGGGATTAGTAAAATTCATCTGAATCTCATCCTCAAGATGTTCAATTATCAGATTATTACCTTTTATATCCTTAGGTTCAAATACAGGGATGAATTGTAAAGAAGTCAAAATTAATATTACATTAAAAACACCACACTATATAAAAAAAAGAATAAAATAATTTGATATACACTAAAACTAGGATAATCTTTGACCACAAATTAATTACATACCTCTAAAATACTCTATTCGTCTTTAGAGTGTGGTGCAATTTATAAATATAGAAACTAAAGAACAGCTCATAATTAACTAATCAACAAAATTCTATCCTACTTGAGTGAAGCTTCAATACTCACAAATTTTTAATTCTCTCCTCTTACTCAATTGACAATTCACCAATTACTCAATCATAGATGAAAGTTTGCTTGCATTTATCAATGAGAATATATTTCTCAAATATTATTAGGAAGAAATTAAATTACATGAAAAATAATCATTTACATGACTATGTACCCTTTCATTTTTTTAATGGAATAAGTAAAATATAAAAGAATGAGTCAGTTTGTGAGAAAAGTTGATGAATCCTATATAAAAAACGAATACTGAAGGTAAGCGTTAAAAGTTAACGGAAAAGCGTTAACAGTTAACGAAAAAGGATACTTTTATACCTGGTTCCTTGGTTAGAAAGAGAAGGTATTCGTTAAAATTTAACGAAAAAGGAAACTCTCAGCTCATTATACAAATTACTTTAAAATTTAAATTTTATTTCTTAATACAAACAATAAACTACCTGCAGAGTTTCATCATCGTTCGAGCAAACCCTTGTATAATGAGGGTTAATGTCTTTAGGAAAAGAGATACAATTTTCGAGTTTTAATGAAAAGAGAGAAATTAAATTAAATTCTGAAATTTTACTTCAGTATTCAAATATTTTTCAAATTTATATTTTTCTTTCTAAATACAAACAATAGACTAAATAAGCCCATCGTTTTTTGAGCCAACCCTTGCATAATGAGGGTTATAACTGGTTTTGTAAAAAAGAAAAAATTTTCGAGCATTAACGAAAAGAGAGATAAGTACATTAGTACGTGGTATAGAAGTGCATGGTAGTGAAAGATATTAATGAATAGAACTTGAATGTATATAATGTGGAAGTGAATAATGCTTATTATTGTGTATTTTTTATTAAGTGTTTATAATAGAAATGTGTTTAATGTGAAAGTGTATAATTTTAATATGCTTATATTGTTTATTAAGAGTTTGTCTTGAATAGTTCTTAGTACGGTGGACAAAAAGTGTTAGTTAAAGAAATGAACTGTAAGGGTTAAATAATAAATAATAAAGTGACTCTAATAGTAAATATACAGTAAAAATTAAATGTGAAAAGTGACAGTGATTCAAATGAAAGTGTGCAAAATGTGTTGACTAAAGTAACAATATTTAGAAAATGTTTAAATTTTTTATTTTCTTCTTATTTTCAATAAAGTTAGTGTTATGAAATGCTAAAAGTGTCCATAAAATGGGATTGTGGATTCATTAAACAAGTGATTGATAACTTTTTAATAAATAAATTAATTGTGAATGTTTATTAAATAATAAAGTGATTATAATGTTTCTAAACAGTAGTTACAGTGTAAAAGAAGTGTTAATAATATAATTATATAAAAGAGGTGAGATAAAGGTACGAGACAATAACATGAGACAATGATATAAAATAAACTGAGTAGACAATGAGAGAAATGAGGTAAAAATATGAGACAATAGCATGAGACAATGAGATGAGATAAACATGTGAAACAATGAGAGAGATCAGGTAAAGAGATGAGATAATGAGATGAGATAAATAGATATGAGATAAATATATGAGATACAGAAACAAAAAAAACATTAAGACTTGAAATATAAAGATATTTTGATGACATGTAAGATAAAGAGGTCATTATGGAGATCGTGAAATATAGAAAACAAGATTCATTTTTTGTTACAATTATAATAATAACTAAGTGAACTTGAGGTAAAAGTGAAATCATTTGTTTCTTCTTGGGCGCCTTATTTCTTTCGGAAACTAATGAAGGCCTACTATTCGCGAAAAAATTTAAAGTCCCTAGTGGAAGTCTGACTTTACTTGGAAATCTGCCAAAAAAAATTAAATAAAACAAAGTGTTTAACAAAAGGAAAAAATTGTTAAGAAGGTTGAAATCTTCTATGTAATCAAGCAAAAATCAGGCATATGATCAAATAAATGTACTCAATGGCCAGTGCAACTAGTTAAAATTTTTTTTTAATTATTCGTATTTTTTTACAGCAATATCAAATTTAGTTATTTTCTCCATATATCTAGTTTGAATAACTGGAATTTTTTATCAAAGTATATTTAATCAAACCTACTCATCAAGTTTGAAAATAAAAAAATTTTCAAATGCATTTTTCATGAAAAGAATTGCTTTCAACACGAACACACTGAAATAAATTGAATTTTTTACAAGTTGTAAAAATTTATACTGTTTTTTTCATCTATACACTGCATTACTATACGTAATTAAATTGAATATGCAAAATATTTTATATAGTTTACCATGATATGTAACAATGATTATAATGAACTTTATTTATACTTTAATTTTGTTTGTTTATTCAGTTTACTTGATCAACTCTTTGGGTATTTAAAATCAAATTTAACATTAATTGTTTTTCAAAAACAAATTGGCGTGTGTGAAGTAATAGAACGGATGACAAAAACTGGCCACTATTGATGCGTGTATGTCCTGGTTTTTTGTAGGTTGTCTGATAAATAACGAACTTTTCCACTGCCATTTTTTACTGAATTTTTAATGAGATTTCTCTTTTATGCAATTTGTTTGCTTAAATTCATCTTACTCAATTGTATTGATTGATATTGTTTTAATTGATTTACAGATATTTTCTCAGCTGGATTTTTCTATTCTAAATTTTTTATTAAAATAACTTTGTAAATCAAAATGAGTCCATATTTTTACAACTTTAAATGTCTAACTGACTTTCCATAAGAAACCGACTCAAAAGATTAAATATTTAAAACAAAATTTGAGGTTAGCTCAAATTGGAAGCTCGATTATCCGAACCTCTGACATCCGAACTTTCTGTTTTCTGTACCGTAAGACATTTTATCCGAACTATTTTTTTACCTTCTTCAATTTTAGAATTAAGCTTTTATATTTATTTCTATTAACCGAAATTTCGATTATCCGAACCAGGTCCTGCCTGAATTAGTTTGAATAATCGAGGTTCCACTGCATATGTACATTTTTTGTAAATTGAAAATAAAACTCGAATTTTTATTGCTTCAGGAGATTATATCGCGAACTATCAGAAATATTGTAAGTAATGTTACTGTTTTGATTCTTGTTGTTTTAAATTCCAGCCAAGGCGATATGAGCGCTAGAAAAATGTAGCGGCATTCTTATGCGAAAAGAAACCTCGAAAATAGATCAGAAATCAATGCGCCACGATGACTGCACAATTAATCATTTTCTAAATCTATTGTACTTTTACTGAAAAGCTTATTTAATAACCAAAGTATTAATTAAATCGTCTTTTATACGTTCGAGAAATTAATTAGATAAGGATAACGAACAAATTAATTAGTATTAGAAATTGATAATAGAACTCTATCTAGTGTAATCTAGATAACATTGAGAAAGTTAAAAAATTAGTTTTCCCTTACTATGGAACTATATCTGAAAACATCAAAAGATTATTTAAATCTTTTAATATCAGGAACAGTCTTCAGCGTGAATTCTAAACTTGATACGTTCATAAAGTTGAGAAAGTATCACGTCGAGAAGCAAAATCAATGTGTTTGTGTATGTAGATTTGAATGTAATTGTGTCAAAGCCTACGTAGAACAAACTAACATCCTTTTTATATTCGTAAAAAAGAACATATATCGACAATTTTAATTTTAATGAAAAGTA
Source organism: Ganaspis brasiliensis (assembly GCA_037103525.1). Classification (NCBI taxonomy): domain Eukaryota; kingdom Metazoa; phylum Arthropoda; class Insecta; order Hymenoptera; family Figitidae; genus Ganaspis; species Ganaspis brasiliensis. Next base: position 5,152,356 of record JAZKLR010000145.1, on the reverse strand, counting down.
TTATAATTTTGTGATCATAATCATGTCCTAAATAATGACGATCTTTCACATATTATTCAGTGGAAAGAATACAAATTTTTACATTTTGAACCAAAATGCAAAAACGATAAATTTTATTGCTGAGATGTTTTTTATTAAAAAGGAAAGAAAAAATAGCTTAAATAAAATTATGGATTCAAATAATTTTGACGAATCTTACGAAATGTTGGAATTTTAATTTGAATAATTTTAAATAAACAGTTATCATTTAAATATCCTCTTTGTTTTCTGTAATTTGTTATTTTATTTGTCCTGGGTAGATTCAATTTGTTCGTTGTTAATAAGTTGACAGTTATTAGAGTTCAGTTAATTTCGAGAAATCATTCACTTCACATTTACAACTTTACAATCTAATAATTTAATCTTAATTTTTATTTAATTATTGTTTTCTTGTTGTGTTGTGTTTTTATTGTTTTTTTCACAATCTTAAAACAATGATATTTATCACTATTTTTGTGTGTATGATTCAATGACTTCTAATTCTATTTCATTAATTTTATTATTATTTTTCAACTCGTTAAGTATTTTATAACAGAATATTTAATTTTAGCTTCTGGACTCTGATTCCTGTTTTTCTCTTCTGTAATTTTTTTTAAATATTGACGAAAGAAAATTGACGGGAATGAATGAATACCTATATTTGACGAGTGATTCTTCATGAATTTTAAATTCTGTTTTATGTTCTAATTCCTGGTGTGTTTTATATTTTAATATTATTTTTATTTTTATAATTCATAATTGATCTATATATAATTGCTGTTTTTCTTTGATTTTTTATTATAAAAAGATTATTAAGATTTTATATTTACATTGTTAGAATCACTGAAGAGGAAATCGTTTAGATTTCGAAACGTCGGAATTTTTTGAAATAAAACTGCTTGCCGAATGACTTTATTTTTATTGATCTTCCTAATCTAAACTATTAAGTAGTTTAAAAGTGCATTACTTCATTAAACCTATAAAAAAAATTGTGAATCGAGATCCCAAGCAGTCAGTTTTAGCAACAGTTAGCAACCGTAACCTTGTAAGCTTAACACCTTTCTATAGATTAGTAATATTTTCTTCTTTCATTATGTTTTCAATAAAAGCACTATTTTTCGATAGTTGGAAGATCAGGATAAAAAAATAGAAACACTACTTTTTTAAAAAAGTTTTTTTTACCTTTCTATAGAAATTCATAACCGTATTCATTTGGATACTAATAAGGTTGTGCTTTGCAGGTGCTAATCTAACAGTCACTCTCGGTTAATTTTATTTAAAACCTGCTTATATTTAGTCATTAAATTTTCTCCGTGAACTGAATAAAAGAAACGGGAAACCTTATGTCGTTTTCATTGAACGGAATGAGAAAAAAACCCTGAAGTTGAACATCAGAAAGAGATGTAACAAAATTCTTTTATTTTATCACACGAAATTTATGATTATTCCTTTAAATCGATTGGTTTAATTTATCATTAAATTATTATAATATTTTCTAATTTCAAAATTCTTTTCTAAAATTAAATAATCTTCAGTATCAAATAAATTACAAGAATTCGTATTGTTCAGCTTCAAGGTCTATCTAATTCAATCAATTAAAATTAAATCTATACAGTTACTGAAATTAAAAACAAACAAATGTAACCAAATGATAGGCCGGCGAATAATGAGAAAATAAACACACAAATTTAACATATAATTTCAATTTATAGCAAAATTTTAGTCACGATTTTTAAACAAGTTTTTTTATATTAATGCACAAATAAATAATAAAAAACTTTCAAACACAGCTGAATATAGTAATCATTCAGTCATTTTCGGGCCCGAGTGTCAACCACAGTTTTTTTCTTTTATAAATTTATAATTCACAATTTATAACATTTAAAAACATTCAATCAGCACACGAGAAATATATATTATATATACATAAAAATTTATGTGACCTTCCCATCCAATTTCCTCTGAATTTCCTTGTCCAGAAATTAAACTTTGGTGAGTGAAACTATTCCATCCAACTCACATTAGCACAATTTTTTGGGGATCAAGGATAGCGATGTAGTCAAACAGAAAGTTATCATCAACTTTGCCCTGATTTCTTTTGGACTCCGGAATTTTACAAATGCCACACTACATATTTATAAAACAAATTCAAAGATAATAAATTCATGCTACATGGAAAAATTAATTATAATTTTATTATTTAATTTAAATTGAAAATTACCTTATGGTGTCACTGCCCAGTACCCAGGAGTGTGGCGTCAATGCTGCCGTCTTGATTGAAGAACGAAATTCGAGTGAAATTCGTTACCTTCAATGAGTGACACCAGAATTTCAGACAATTAGTAAATTGCTGCCCCACTCCCGTACAAGTATTCAGTAGACAGAAAGGCTCAATTGAATTTAGACTTTAGAAATTCAAAGGGTAAATCCACAACTTAAGTAGAAATAAAAATTCTCTTCTGAATTTAATAAATAGAAAAAATAATGAAAACAATCATCTCTATGAATATTAATTTCTTAAAGAATTAATATGTCTCAGAGAGAATGGATTTCACTCCTACCCTTAACTCCAATTGACCTTCTAAAATTTAAAATTTTCTCTCTGTAATAGTGATAAGTGTAAGAAAAGTCGTTTATGATATCCTTTAAAGTATATCACAATTTTCTATGTGAATTTAAACATGGTAAAATTCGGTTGACCACAAAAGATTTTCCATTCTAATAATTACTAAGGGAACAAAATTCTTTGTCAGAAATATAGCTGCAAAATAGACTCCCACGTACTACGAGATTGAAAACGATTTTTCAATTGAACCGGACTTAGAACGATTTCTGAAGAAACTAATCATTGTAACCATCAGCTGAGTTTGTGAGAAAGTTGCAGATCCCTAATTAGTCAAGAATCTCTTATTAGGACACGATAGCTCTTCAAGGTCATTGGAAATGATAAATTGCGTGCTCAGGCAAAATCAACTTAACCGTATCGGAAAAATTCTCCTCCAGCATCAGTCAGTCACGTTCTCCCGGAGCGCTTTGCTGTCATTATTTTTGCTCTGTGTGTGACGCATTACTCTCGATCATAATTCGTACGTTGGGGACCACACTCGGAAATCCCAGGCCCAACTTAATAAGTACCTCTTCACCGTATTTTCGCTCCATTCTCTCGGGGAAGGTGATTCGTTTAACGCCCCGAAGCGAACTTTACTACCGTACAAACAATTGGCATTAAAGAATCCGACAATCTCGAATCTACAATCAGATCGTTTATTAGTGAGCGGTGTTCCGTGCTCTAATTCGCAATCATGTATCTCGCGATTCCTTGAACGAATGTTTATAGGCCAGATTCTTTTAATGTTCGGAGATGTGGGTTAGCGTGCATTGAAACGCCTCAAGGGTTGACTTTTGGATAAGATTCCTCAGCGCTTGAGGCACGGATGAGAGCAAACAAAGATAAGACGTGGAAAAGATAAAGGCCTCCAGCTCTCCGGAACACGCTTGCCAAAAACAATATTTGCTGGTTACGAAACTGAGAATCTTCACTGTCGGTGTCTTGATCCCAGTTTCCCTCGAATTAGAAATGAAGATACTCAGATATATTTCATACTTTCAAGAGTCGAGATACATTTGGATCATTTGTTCGTTTCAATTTAGGGGTCGTCCACATATCACGTGATATCTTCAGGGGTGGGAGGGGGGTCGGCAAAATATCACGGTCCATGGAAATTTAATTTTTTAACAATAGAAAAAGTATCACGAGGAGGGGGGAGGGGGTTCAAATTAGCTCAAATTTGTATCACGTGATATGTGAATGATCCCTTAATCAATTTTTATTTTAATGTAGATATTTATGGCTAAATTATTCCCATAAATAAAATTTCACAATTACCCTAATTAAAAGCTATCACAAGAAGGTTCTAATGGAAAAGTGGTTTAAATTCAGTAAAAAATATACAGTTGAGGTTGTCTTCATAAGAGAAACTATTTTCGAAATTTATAATTAATGAATATATTTAATTATCGATCGTGTAATCCATGGATCTCTCGTCCTCGCTCGTGATTAGTCCTAAGTCGAGGGAAAAGATTTACCTAATTTCCTTACGTGGTCTTTCGATTGGTCGGATAACACTGGCTATTGGAGAACCACCTTCGATTTGAAGAATTACTCATGAATTGATTATTCAATCATTATATCTTCAAGTCGACGGAGGGATCCGCGCCACGCATCCAAGTACCGGCCGAGGACACTGAAAGGTTGGTAATAATTTTTAATATCAGAAGTTTGGTGATTTTTCTTTGTGTAGAATGATAATTTTCTTTAAATATTAATTCAGTTAAATTAAATATTGGGATTTGAATTAATGTAGCGAATTATTGGTGATCACCTTTCTTGGATATAAAGGGACAGACAGAACGATAGGAGACTAATCAGTTTTAAAGAGTTAGTTTTATATTGTGATTCAAGTTTATTCGTCTACCCAGCCATTAATTCAAAAATAAACGAATTAATAAACGAAAGGAGACCAGAAACTTATTGTATCAAACTAAGTGGCTAAAATAGTTTGGTTCACTTTAACACAGTGGTTTACTTGGACTTGCATCCCGTCAACATTTTCTCTTCTAATTCAAAGAGCGTGCCACTAAAAATCCACGTCTAGTTCTGCCACCAATCTGTCTGGAGTCTTATCACCTCTGCAGCACATTATCAACGTTATCAACCTCGAGGTTTACGCCGAATAGACCACCGTGTAACCTAACAATTTATTAGATTAACATTTATAAAATCAGTTACATATAAAATGATTCTGTAAACCAAATAATTAACTTTCGTCAAACTTTATACAATTTAAATTAATCATTGAAACATGAAATTCAACAAAGATCACGAGAAGAAATAATTACAAATAGAAATTACGAGCGATATTATTTATTAACTTAAAATCAATATGAATTAATGTCGTACAGTTAATGATTAAATATCAGCATCATACAAATTCCATAACAAATTCAAATTAAACGGTCACGGGTGACGTCACCGATTCAATATATCCGGAAATTATAACAAAAATTATGGCATTTGCTCAAATAATGTATAAGAAATTAAATTACTCGATCATTAGAACAACCATAAAATCATTAGAACAAGAAAATATACATTTATACATAAAATAAAAGATAGTCAATATTAAAATTATACTTATCGCCGATTTAACTGGTATTGGGCTTCCGATCTCAATTCTCTATTTCTCTCAAGAAACGACGCCAATGTTTAAACCCTGGATTCCTCAGAAGTCCAAAAAATTATTTTCCATTCATGGACTGCAATCACGATAATATTTTATTCCTTTTAGTGATGCTTTAGATGGGTAGAATTAGCCACGTGGTTTCGGAGAGAAAACGGAAGTCCAATTTAGTGAAAAGTCTCGTACACGCTTATAAATTTTATGCCACACTGAATAGAATAAAAAAATACACTTAATAAATTACAATTGACCAACGATGACAAAACTTGAAGACAATTTATTAATTAATAAGTTACCTGACGATTTCTCGGCAAGATACGTAGCGTGGCAAGAGAACTTAATTCACACTTTAATCGGCGACAAGTAATTAATCAAGCAAGAACATTTGTTTTTATATTCCATCGAAATTTCCCTCTCTATCTTAACTTCGCAATGAGTATTAAAATTTGACAATTTACAAACGATTTCTACGCATTCGCACGAAATTGAAATTACAAAGAGTTCGTCTCACTTTATTTATCAGTAATTAGCAATTATTAATATAAAAAGTGATATTATCGCTTCAACCGCTAGTTCAACTCGAAGCCTACATCGTTATAGCTTTCTCCAAAAGTAGGACCCAATTAAATGATATTTATACGCGTGTGTAACTTTGTTTCTCTTTTTTTATAATAAATAAATATTCTTAAAACTTCTTAGCTTCTCACTAACTTGTCTTCATCCCAAATTAGGATAATTTATTTGAACCTAATTTAAAAGGAGGAACTTAGGATATATCTGGAGAGACTTCTGTCTAAAAAGGTAACACTGTCTTCAAGTTTAAATAACGTTAAAATGATTTATTTAATTTGTTTTCATTAAAAAATTGTATGAATTTCAGCTAAACTAAATTAAAATAAAAGTAAAATTCATTACACAGTAGACTTAATTTATAATGACTCCGCTTACATTAACTAACCGTTTACAGTGACATAATTAGGAGGAAAAGTTTGGTTTCATAAGAATCTCAATATATTCAAGTCCCCTTATAATGACATCGCTTAGTGTGATATAACGCTTATATTGAAGTTTACATTGCCGGATTTTGAAAAACCATACCGGTTATAAGGACAGATGTTAGTTACAACTTGTTTGTTTTCAAATTCATTTGATCATGCAAATCCTCAATGCTTACTCAATTGACAATGACAAGTTTCGTTTAGTTGTACAATCAATCGTTGACTGTTAGTTCTACACAAAAATTCCTAACCATCGCAAAGCTTTCACAATTGAAGAAAAAGGTGCCATTATATGCAGATTGGAAAATGGAGAATCGGATTCGTCACTTGCGAAAGACTTTGGTGTTGGGCACACCACTATTTCAATGATTCTTAAAAATAAAGACAAAATGTCTTCTACACATAATGCAATAAGAGATCATTACTATTTACATAAAATACAAAAACAGACGAAAATAAGTGACTTTTGGTGATTTAAATAACAAAAATATGTAATAAAATGTACTTCTTTGTCTTCAAACGACAAACTTTAAACTGCTTTAAACACGTGTAAAATTGATCGTAAAAAATTATATGCATCAAATTTTCTCACTTTTTTTGTCTGTGATGAAATCGTGTGACGTAACTTTTAGACAAAACCTGTGGTTAAATTTTAGAAGCCTTTAAAAACAGGCATTGATCGATATATTTATAGCCATTTTACGATCTGCACCGGAAGAGTTATTGACTTTTAGGAATTCGAAATTTTTCACCCCTATGCCTATGAGGAAGTAGAGAAATAATAATAAAATAATAATTAACAATGATATATGAGCCTCGAAATGAACGTCTAGGTAAACTGCAAATTGGCATCTGTTTTACGCATTACAATCATTACATTTATGCGTGTAATGTATATTTTTACTAACATTAGGGACACAAGTTTTTATTTCCCAACTTATCAAGACAAAAATTTTCCACTAAACGCAGCAGAGCATTTTAGAAATTATACTTAGAAAATTGAAAATATTTTTCATGAAAATGTTGTTTTCTCAAAACCATTTTCATAAGAATCTATAAAGCATTTTCAGTGAAAATCCCGCGTTACGGCACTTGTTCCTTAAACTGCGAGATATTTCAAGAAACGTTATCTTCTTCCGTTGCACTTGGACACTTTAATGTCGAGAGTTCACGACATGAAAAATTCTTCTATGTAAAATAAATATCCAATCGCATGGGATTTCCTATGAGCTGCTATAAAATCCTAAGGATTTTCTCATCATTCAAAGGTTAGATTACCGGTGTAGGGTATCCATATAACGAGGTTTGCATTACTTACGCGGGTCACTCGAAATTTCGTATCCCGTCAGATAAGCCTGGGCGGCGTGTCGAAATCTGAAAAGCTAATAAGAAGATAATCCCTGGCAGTTATTCCAAGCGTGTCGATATAACGGGAGTCTTGGAAAGCGCCCAATGCTTATCAAGAAGCCTGAACTGAGCCGCCAAGGGTCAATTCTTAGGGCAGGATTAACTACAATAAAAATTTATTTCGTGCCAAGGCGGGGTGTGCCGAGTTTAGAATTAGATTATCGAAACGAGTAAGTCGTGGGTGTGAGACGAAGAATGAAAAGCAATCTCTTTTCGAGAGCCCTGTAGATCAACATCAACTGATTTCATTGTCTTGCTGCGCGAAACGAAGACCATCAAATGAGATCGATGGCCTAGTGGCACTTTTCGCTACTTGATTTCGTTTTCTCGGCAATGATCCTGGTGTCCAGCGAGATATTATGTCATTTGTCTTCGTTTCACCCTCCTGTAAGAGCCTGCTCCCCTTCTTTTCGTCCTCTTCATATTCTTCCTATTCTTCTTCTCCTTCTTCTTCTTCCCACTCCTCTTCTTTTACTCCCCATCTATCTGGCTTCCCTTCACATAGATTCCCCTCTTTCTCTCACACATTTATTTTCTTTCGTCGTTTTAGACAGTGCTCTGGATACCTCGCTCCAAACCCTTCTCGAATGCTCATTAAGCAGTGTCGAAGTCGCCAATGATTGAATTCCTAAAGAATCTTTGTTCATCCAGCAACTTTTCGACGTTCAATGAATTCGCCCCTGACACACTGAAATTTAAATCTGGAATTCCGAACAGACTTGGTAACAAATTGATTTCTTTCCGGCTTCTTATTTGATTTTACGATTCTGGGAAATCGCAGAAGACAATTTTACTAGTAGATGGAAAAAAGAAATGGTTGTATTATTCATGGAAATAATGATGCACATAATATTGTTGCTGCCAAATGAAAAGAAATAATATCAGTGTTTTAGCTAATTTGCTTTTCTTTATATAATACTTATAATTCTGGTTTAATTATTGATCCTTTTTATTAGACTACGAGTAACTTTGCGTTAACTGTTAAAAAATTAGAGTAAAAATAAAGATTAGCGAACTACGGGATTTTTTATTTAAATACTAATAGTTACCTAATTTTTGGACCTCTTACAACGTTCTCCCATTAGGTAAACTTTAAACATTATTTTCAAAATTTAGTTAAATTCTCTCTTCGGTAAATTCAGCACGACTTATCAGCACGTTCATCAGCATGTAATGTATAAAAGTGTCAACTGAACTCATCCCTAAAATCTTAGACAACCATTTGTCAGAGAAGTGAAGAAGATCCACAATAAAATTTGTTCCCCTTGGTTTACTGTGTATATTAACTAACAGTGACAAATGATCAAATGCACTCTAAAGTTATATCGATAATTGGTCAAATTTAATTCTGTTACTGTTTAAAAATAACTAATTAATTTTTAAGCAGTAATGGCTTCTTTTAGTTTTTGTTATCCTACGTAAAAATCGATTTCTAAAAATGCTTATCACCCTTAGAATTTAGTAATTTTGAAATAGAAAAAAGAATTATCAATTCTTCTGAATTCGAGTGTGTTATTTCTTACAGTTATATTAATACAAATATGACTAATTAAGGGCATGTGATCCGAGTCAGAGAGACCTTCCTAATGATATTTTAAGTAATTCTACCAAGTTTCGGGACAAAATATTTAATATTTTAGGAGAAAGGTTAGGGACAAATTTTACCTATTATCAGAGACGTCAAACTCCATCACATACCCTTAAGAATTTAAACTACAAATGCATGAATGTGACATCTGTTTCCTCAGAATTTTTTTTTGCGTAAAATGCAGGTCAATAAACAGTTTTAATGAGAAAAATTTTTTCTATGAGTTTCGTACCCTAAGAAAGACTAACAATCACGTTTTCGCATTCTTTAATTACAATTTATTAAAAATCTTAGGGTGACGGAGCATTTCACAAAACAAGTTCTTATTCAACCTACCAAAAGCAATAAGAATCAACCATTCTCGACCATATGATAGGAAAGTAGCTCTTTTTGTTGTCAAATGTAATTAGACATTAATCCTGTAACGAAACTGTTGTACTTTTAATTAATCAATCAAATGATTTAATATCCACATTAAAGACTTGATGATAAATTATAAAACAAAGGCGCATTAAATTGTTGATTAATAATAATTTTATGCGGTAACAAAATTAATTTTGATTAGTAGGAAAAGAATGATGTCACTTCTTCCCAATCATATAGTTATTTTCGATTGCTTTATCAGCAATAATTGAGCCCTTGAAGAAAAAGCAGACATTAAATTATTGTATTTGACATCATGTTTTAAAAATTTGTCAATATTGTATATTTCAAAATGTTCACTTGAGAGCTAAATATTGGGATAAATCATGTTTGCCTTTCAATCATGCGTCTGCACTGGATATCGTGAATTTCCGGCTTTTTGGTGAGAAAGGGAATAATAATTATCAACAGGATCGTTCATTGAATTATAACAACTTTACAAAACCCACTATAACATTATCATCTCCATTTTGTAAACTACACTACTTGATCTGCTAATTTTAGTCCAACTAGATCCTCATAATTAATTAATGATATGCTACTTAACATTTTGAATTCCACATTTTTTTCCAATGACCTGATAAATTCTATTGATACTGTTAGAATTGACACATGGATATTGGAATTTGAGTCTAATGCTTTCGTTTTTGAAAGCGACAGTTTCAATAGTAATGTTAGCCAAAGTAAGCGAGCTTTCAAGTTTAAGTACAGTATAAATCCTGGATATCGTGAATCTTTTTCGATACCCCATCGAAAGTTGAGGTGAAAGAATTCAGGTCCAATATCTTTCGTATCCCGTAAATATATACTTCTTCTTACAGTGACTTCTCGGCGAAAAGAGTCGAAGTACTCTAGAACTTTTCGTGTCAGGTGGGTATGCGCAGCACTTTCAAGGTGTCTGCTAGAATTACAAACTCTTGGTACTCTTTTCGTGTAGTATGTCATGCCAACGTATTCGTCGGCAGGATCAAAGAACACCCAGATATAAAGAGACATTTTTAAGATAAAATATATCATCACAAAGTTCTTCACTCTAAACCGAATTTATTTGATAACTTCTCACAGCTTTGTTTCAAAATATCTTTCTTTCTCTTGTACTACAAAAAGATGTATTTGCAATTTTTATTATTAAAAGCTTTCTCATAATCGAAAATTCTAAAATCTACGGACAACAAAGCATTAGCAATTATAAAAATTGTGATTGATCGCGAAAATTGTGATTAATCAAAAAAATTGTCCAATTTCCGTCCAAGCCGTTAAATTAATAATGTGAAAGTGAGAGTATCGGGAATATAAAATGATCGATGGTATTCATGAAAAGCGAATTTCAAATTCCCTTTTTTCACGAACTCCCCTCTTGAAAACTCATGTTTCTACCGACAGTGCCCAAGTCTACGACACGTCCTGGAAAAGTTTGGGGTCTGCGAAAATTACTCCATAAATTCCTACTCGTAAAATCTTATTCGTACCATCTTTTATGTCCACTTTATTAAGAAAGACCAACAGTTGTTGAGGTGCGAGTCGCATATTTGATTCCAAATCAGAAGAAAATCGTTTTCTGATATTGAAAGTGCGATTTGGCATCACACGCTCTATTTTTGAATCGAAACTGATTCTTTTCATATACCTGGAGAATTGAAAAATACAAAATATTTCAGGCATAAAAAGTTTAGCAGTTTATATTGATGCGAATGGAAGTTTCGAAAATTTCAAAAAACAAAATAAAGAGAGTATTTTAAATAGAAAAGAAACTTTATATACATACAGTAGGTATTAAAGTATAAAAAAATGATTATATTAGAAATTCATTACTCTTTTCTTCTTTAAAACTTTTAGTTTAATTATCATTTGTAAGAAAATGCAATTTTTTTAAAATTATTAAAACTGTTGGCATACATGTTTATTTGCCGTTGTCACGTCAGAATTAACACTTATATTGTAATTATGAAATTTTATTGTTTATTTGAGCCTACGAATCGAATCGCAAAGCTCGGGAAATCATAATTTTATAAACAATGCAATTTTTTAAAAATGTAAAATTAATAATCCTCGGGACTCACTCTCTTAAATATGTGGAACCCCTTAACAAAAATTCTAATATTTACTAGCGAAAATATAATAAAATATAAGATCCACGTCACATGGATTTAATCCGACCCAAAGATTTTATACAAAACGTTTAATTGATCACATGACTTTTCGAAGTTTTTATAAATTCTTCTATACCTATTTCATGGTTAGTTTTCTTTTAACCTTTGGTATCTTTCATAGTTCTTTATTGCTACCAAATGCTGAAGGAAATTTTATATAACTTTTATTAAGGATGTTGCTAGTCTCTGAAGATAAGTATTTTAACATCTAGGAAAGAATGAGCAAGTGCAGGGTCAAAAGGGTATCTTATGATGCTATGATATTTAAAACTTTTTATTTGTATCTGCACATGTTCGAAAACACACATTAATTTATTTATTTTATACGAGTGAAGTGAAATGATAAAACTAAAAAAAGAGAAAAAAACCGAGTAGCTCACGACGTTACACCGATTTATCAAAATCGATTATTTTTTGTATTTCGATTGCGAAAATGGGGATTTATTCCCTCCATGCTGGGGATTTTTTTATAGTTATAAAACTAGAGAATGGGAATTACTAAGTCAACCCCATTGTGGAAATAATTATCTCATTCAATTTTTTATCTACTACTCACTTATAATTCTGAGCCTTATGATATTGAAAAACATATCATCAGATTGATGCTAAGTATATTTTTATCTGTTTCAATGAACATTATGACTGACGATTTACACTTAATCATATTATTTTTTTCCACTGTATGTTTATAAATTGAATTATTGTAAATTACTGATGTATGGATGAATTTTTTAATTAATTTTCTATTAAAGTAGTTGCCAACGGATGATTAAATATTGCGAATGATTTTTTATATTCGCTATTCTGTTCAATAATAACGATTTCATACATTTGCAATTTCGTTTATCTCTATTTATCGAATTTATTTTGAGATGTTAGGAGAAGTATTTTTATTTATATAGTTTTCCTATCACAAATTGTATACTCGTGAAATTTTAAATAATATATGAGATTTACATTAAAGTAAAACAATAAAGAAATTGTTACATGATCGTAACGTAAGTAACATTTGATACACCAGAGTGGGACATTGATGCAATAAAAAATTAAAATTAATAATTACAAAAATCCCAATATCTCATTTTTCATCAAATTGATCTTCTTTTTAAAAACACCTTGCTATAAACAATATAACGCACAAATATTTTTTCCTAAATAGTTTAAATAAATTTTTTCCTTCAAATGTTAAAAAGCCATAGATAAATGCTTGAAGTAGTTAATGATTTTTTTCACTACAGCAGGAGTATATTTTACTGAAGCAGTTAATGATAGTTATTAAAGCAATCAATTATTTTTTGCTAAATTAGTTAATAAATTTCTAAAGCAGATAATTGTTTATATTAATGAGTTAGTTAATTATTGAAGAATTGAAATCTTTGCTTTGTAAAGCAATTAATTATTACTATTGTAATAATAATACTGTTAAAATATTTACAGAAGCAGTCAATAAATGTGTACTAATAAAGCATTCTGTTAGTTTTTAAAGCAACTCAGTAATTTTATTAAAAATATATTAATACTTACGAATGATCTTTGAGCACAGTTTCAATTTTACTTGTCAAAACAGACCAGATATAGACGGATCCATCAGAAGAGCCAACAGCGATATATTGACCATCGGGGCTAAAAGTTGCTCGGGACCAATCGCAGCCCACTTTGAAACCATCCGCACTGCAAAATTACATTAATCACGTTTTAATGCAATTGTAACTATTCTTAAGTAAAGAGTTCAAAAAGGCAGAATATCTTCAGAAATTTGTCATCCTTGTGATTCGTGACAGAAGAAAGGACCTAAAGGTAAGTAATTACATGAGCAGATGGCAAGTAATTAAACAGCGTCTGGTCCTGAGACGAAGGTTTTTATCCTTCTCAATTGGCTACAATCCAACGACCTGGATCATTGAAAACTCATTTGCTAAAAGCGCCAAAAAGAATATGACTTACTCTCAATTTGTGACGCGTGCTTGCGAATTATTTATTGGCGCTCATATTAAACAAATCAATTTTCTTGAATATTTTTGGCACTTTGTTGATAATTTAAGACCGTTTTCAAATGTTGTAAAACTCTTTCTGCGTAATTCTTGGAATAAGTAATATTTGTATCTATTCAGAGCAATTTAGATCCAGAATTTTTATATTAGTAAACTGGAAGACGAGGCGTAGTGTTGTAACAATTTTTCTATTAATTTTACATAAATTAAAATAATCCTTTTCGTTAAAAAAAAATATAACATTCGAATCTTAATTAAATTAGAAATAATCGGAAATCAAAGATTAAAATTCTCAAATATTTTTATGATTCCAGGTCAAAAGAAAATTTCATCAAATTCAAATCCAACAATCTATTTTAAAAGTCGAGAAATTTCGAAACAATATTTTGATTTTACAAATACTGATTAATTAATCCGTCCATTCAAATGTCTGGTGACGTCACCTCAAAACAATAAGTCACTTTCAAACCAAGGAGATACCGAAATCAAATAATATTTTATAATTAATTACAATAAAGTTTCAATTTTCTAATAATTGATATAAAACATAGAAATGAAATAAAATCAGCATCAATAAATACACGCACTCGCACCAACACACTGAGAATTAAAACACAATAAATATTATAAATGTCATCAAAAATCAATCTTTTACATTGACAAAAAATTGAAGAAAGATTTAGAATACAAAATATTTGAAAATATATAAATGTCAAGAATTTTAGAAAAAATAAACTCTTTGTCAGTAAAATTTAGCAAATAAATTAGATTGATTGAATTTCATCAATTCTTATAAAAAAAATACTCATCAGTCAATTCTGAAGCTGGCTGCTTGAGGCAATGGCGATCCCGGAAAAATGATTTATGCTTTCTTAGACCAAACAAAATTCACCAAAAATCCTGGGCCTTGTAAGGAAATGAATATGAAGTCCTCTCTAAATCCTCAATCGTTCAGCGTTGACGGACTTACGAAATGGACTTTTCCAAAAATACTAAGAAATCAACGGGACAAATATCAAAAGTTCTCCTCGATCCACGCCCAATATTTACGCCACACTTTACTGATTAGAATAAGAAAAAATATAATTATGATTTACACTATTATTATTAATTATGAATAGAATTCCAAACGTTATAATTTTTATAATTAATATAGTTTAAAGAAATTGATTCTATTTTCTTAAAAAAAAACTCTAAAAAAGCATAACACAAAATTAGAATTATTATTAGAGAAAACAATATTCAAAGTTTTTAAAAAAGAAAAACCAACCTTAAAGCGTCCTCGGCAAATGCTTATCAGTATGGCGCGGACCAACAGCCAGCTCTCAGGGGTGATGATCAATCAATGATTAATCAATGAACACCCGGAGATATCGACCGCATGCCCACAATCTGACTACGACACGCCGATGACGCTCATTGGCTAATTTAAGTACATGGTATTTTAGATTCTCATCAAATTTTCATATGAAAATTTGCTTATTAATTATTTCTGAAATGAGCGTGGAAAGAGGAAAACGATAGCCTCCGTCAACCCGTACAACAAGGAAAGCCACCGCCTCAGTGTGTCGAGGCAATGGTTTTTTAATACCAGTGAGACAGAAAACTTCATTTCCGGAACCACAATTGTTTGACGTGTTTATCGATTTACTGACCAATTAGGACTAAATAATTTAGAAAGGATTAACGAACAATAACTGTAGAAAAGTCAAATAATTAGTATAGAAGCTTTGAATTAAATGAAATTAAATAATGCCAAAGATTATCAAAATTTAACTTGGAAGATTGATAAAAATAATTAAAATTAACAGAAATTTAGGCAATCGGTATTATTTAACGTTGTTAGAATTAAAAAGGGGAAAATAATATTACTTATGTGAAAGTAGTAGCAAAGAACTCTAATTGTATCGGTCTTTCAGCTAAATAGGCAAAGTGAACCGTGACCGTGAAATCAAAGTTCTTTTTCATCTGTAAAATATTCCACTTAAATAAAAGAGACCTAAGTAGTGTCACAGCTTCTTTCGATCTGACGCCTGCATCACGATGCTCGCCTTTTTATATCTAACTCTGCGGCTGCGCAGACGGAGGCGCAAGCCTATCGGCAGATACCACTCTACGGGGGCTGAGAACATTCATTGGCAGAGCGTTATCTAGCAATCGGCATGCGCTTCGTTCTGCGCAGACGCAGCATCTGATATAAATACGCGGATACTTCGTCCCAAACGGCAGACTGAATGAAGCAGTAGCACTACTGAGGTCTCTTTTATTTTAGAAATATTTTAAAGCTGAAGAACGACGATGACCTCACGTTACAAAAAAACAGTTTGCTCAGTTGGAAGACCTGGGAAATTTTTTATGGATTATTGATGAACGATAAAAAAATAATTTTGCATTAGAAAGTGGACTTGTGGGAAATCTGCTATCAGTAATAGTAGATTGGTTATCGATAGGAAGTGGTGCAACGTGGCAGAGAATATTTTAATTAAAAACCACGAAGCTTCGCCTTTACTTTTATTCGCGTGATGTGAGTGATTGACAGACGACCGTCACTATCTGCAAAACGCATTGTAATCTGGCCAAACCGCAGTACCGAGAGAATTGCATCTAAAACCACATCGGTGCGAAATAACCCTGCCATTCCACAAACGTAAAACGATAAGTAACCAAAATTGGATTTCGAAATCTAGTGCAGTGTGTCAACAAACTGAAATCCAAATGGAATTTAAATTATTACGCTAATTATGCGCTTTATTTTAATAAAATTCAATATCATTGTAAATACAGTTCTATGAAGCCAAGCACATTTGATAAATATTTACTCAAGTATTAGAAATTTTATAAATGCAATCTCCGACAACTTCCCACAGAACCGAACTTTCGTATAAATTTAAATTTGTGATTTGCTCAAAATAATAATTAATTTCGAGGGAAATTTTGTCAGGTCTTTAATGAAGGTTCAAAATGCATGAGAGAACTTACCTAAAAGAGACAACAATCTGCTTCATCCGAAGATCGAGAAGCTTGACCGTATCATCCCTCACACAGCTAAGAAGATAATTTGCATCTGAAAATAAATCACAGAAAATCTGCATAAATTCAATTGTATTTCGACAAGAGACTTCGAATTTCAACTTAAATTGCTTTCCCTCAGGTTACTCGAATTTAAACCTGACGCCTGAATTGTTTGGGGTTCGAAATATATTTCAGAAAATAGCAAATAGTGTGAGAATTGACTTGGAGAAAATCATTTCACAAAAGGCAAAAAAAAAGAGATTTCATATTTTAAAACTATGTATGCCAAATTTAACTGTAAAGCTCCGCTCAGGATTTGTCAAGAAAGTAAAGATGAACCTTATACTTAGGACTGAGAAGCAAGGATGAAAATTATACAATGAAAGGCTAAGATAAAAGTAAAGGTAATAAAGAGATTCTCTCTTTTATTCCTCTTCTTTTGAAATTTGCAGATTTGATATTAAAGCGTGACGAAAAAGCCGGGGTCATTTTATGGAAAGATTCTCCTTCTAAATTTTTATTAAAACCGTTTCTTGGTACTGTCGGGAGAATTAATTGAAGTCATTTTCCCTACTGGTCTGGGCAAAAAGAAAAAATGACTCAAATGGTGATAGACAAAGAAATGAGATTTTTTGTCACAAAGATTTTTAAATTGCTTCTGTCTTAATGAAGTATTATTTTAAGTAGCACCAATTAGAATAAACATTTCTTCGGAAGCATTTATTCTGAAATGATTTTGCTTAATTTGGAGATTGGATGTTTTATCTTTGTATTAATCATTTTTCATTTTTTCTTTTACATTTTACAGGTTCTTAGAAATCTGAAATCTCATTTGAAATATTTAATGATCTCCTGAAAGATTTAAAAGCGAAATTGCATTATTTTCGCTTTTGTCTTAAACTTTAAAAAGTGTCAAAAATCGCCCTGGAAATCGCTGAAATAGCAAACAATTTTTTAATAAAAAAAGTAGTTATAGCAAAATATGTCGCCAGTATTTAAAAAAAAAAATTTAATTTGAGGAGAATTGTGCTAACAATTGAATTTATACCAGAGAAAGTGCAAATGTTACCAGAGATTCGTATTTTAAAACGTATCCTGAATATTTGATCTTACCACGTGACAAGTCCAAGGATGTGATTTTCCCTTGTAAAGGTATGTCATTGGAACTGGATTCGGCTCTGGAATCCCAGAACCGTATCCTCTTGTCAAAGTGTCCACTGATTATTGTCGATCCAGATCCATCGGACGTGACAAGATCGTTACAACTCGAGCCAGCGAATTTAGTTTCTATACCTGAAACAAAAATTTTATTCGATTTTGTCAAAAACTGTTTTTGAAGGTGAAATGTAAATAAATTCCGATAAAGAGAAAAAATTAGATTTAAAACCTAAAACTGAATAAGACAACTCTCTAAATCTGAATTAGTAGTTTCCTACTATTAATTAGTCAAATTCATGGCTCATTTTTCTCTAATTCATATAGTAGAAAACTACTAATTCTTAGTAGAAAACTACTAATTCTTAGTAGAAAATTACTAATTCTTAGTAGAAAACTACTAATTGAAATAGTGAAACTTTACTTTTCAAAAAAGTAGATTCCTAGTATATTTTCCATTCTTATTCCTTCAAAGCTTTAAAGTATTTTTATATAAGTATGTTAATTTCTAACGTTTGAATTTATAATGTCAGAGTTAATTAAAACTAGAGGCAAGGGTTATATATTTTGCACATTGATGAATATCTTTATATTACAAACATTCTGAGAAGAATGATTATGTTTTCTGAAGATGACATGTTTTCAAAAAAAACAAAGGGACACAGAATCAATGATTAGGCAATTGGAGCTGGGAAAAAAACTCAAAAAAAAGTACCAGACATTTACATGACAAAATTGAAAAACAACTACTTATTATTGTTCTTAAATACCCCGAATATTTAGAAAATAACGAAACTCTAAAATATCTAAAAACAGTTGGTTATTATACATAAACTTCTAAATTTCCAGTAATTTAACACATGCATGTTTTTAAAATCACATTCACAATAAATTTTATAAATAATATAGGTATACTTTCCAAAAATATCGTTCCATAATAAATTTACTTAAATCAAAACTAGAATTCCATACATTATTGGGAAAAAAGAAATTTTTGGAAAAATCATTTTTCTTTAAGAAATATGACTATTGGGAAATATTTTTGTTGTACCTAAATTATATGGGTTGTGGAAAAAACCTTCTTTATTGAAAAGCAAAGTTAAAAACTTTCTGTGTTGGCACTTTCCTGGATATAATGAGTAGAAACTAGTAAAACTAAAATAAAAATTGAAAAAAGTAAACATAACCCGACTTTTTAAAGATTGTTTTGAAAGTTTGCTAAAAAACGGGTTATGTTTACTGTTTTGAATTTTTATTTTATTTTTACTAGTTTCAACTCATCTTATCAAGAAAAGTGGCAAAAAAAAAAAAAAAAGTGTCAATACATAATGTTTTTAATGTTCACTGGTATGAGCAAAATTTGTCCGTATATTCGTTCTCTTAAAATATTAAATATTTTGTCACGTTTCTTAGAGAAATTACTTAAAACAATATTTAGGAAGGTCAGCCTGTAAATCTAAAAAACTAATTAGTTTTTTATTTCAAAACTTAAATAGAATTGGGTCAGGCAGACCTTCCTAATAATATTTAATGTAATTCTACAAAGTTTGGTGTCAAAATATTTATTATTTTTAGTCACTAATCAGAATTCTAGCTTAGGTTAGGTTACGCGCATCCAAAGTCAGTGGAAAAAAGATGCGCGAAAACTAACCTGATGTTTTATAACGACCATGACCATGTGACTCTTTTTAATAATTTTGTACATTTACATGACGTTTTTCTCTTGCAGAAATTCTGAGTACCTCAAATAGGAATAATTTCAATAACATTTTAATTAAAAGTAACAGTAAAAATAATTTTGAGTCATCTTTTTCTGTTAATTCCTGCGTTACGGAAAAATGCTAGAACAAAAAACGAGTTACCTGTCATTAACTTCCTGACATACATTTTTTTATAAGAGACATTATTAAGCAATTATTTTTCGTAAAAAATACACACACACACACACATTGTATCCACAGATATTTCAATTCTCGAAGTCAATTTATTAAACATATATTTAAAAATTAAAATTCAAAGCAAATTTTCAGGTTAGGAAATTGAGCCAGTATCATTTTGACACAAAACTTATTTTAAAGATTGTTATATTTTACAGAATGAAAATGTTATTTTGTACAACTACTAAATGATATTTGGTACAATTTTAAAAAATGAATTTGTTATTTTGAACAATTATTTAAAAAATAGACTTAATTGTAATCCCAAAGGTTTATAGCCTTTTTAAAAAATTGTACGAAATAACAATTTCATTTTTTAAAATTGTACCAAATATCATTTAGAACTTATGCAAAATAACATTTTCATTCTGTACAATATAACAATCTTCAAAAAAAGTTTTGTGTCAAAATGATACTGGCTCAGGAAATTTGTGAATTGTCAAAAAGAACATTGACTGTGTAACATAGTAACGCTATACAATATTGAGTTAAATTTTTTCGTTTTCCTTTTTGCCAATCGTGACATGATAAATAAATAAAATTAATAATAAAAGAAAAGCATTACATTTTTTTTATATGACATTTAAGTCTTGCAGGCTGGATTTGAGGAACGTGAAGTTTACTGTAAACTCATTTTGAAGCGGGACATAATGTCAGATGCGCAGAAATGAGTGAAAGTGAGCTCAAGTTTTTTTCAGTGTAGAAAAAAATGATGAAACAAAAGTATTTTAAACAAATGTAAATAAGAATGTAAAGATTTAAGAAGATTTTAAAAGATTTAAGATTTTGATTGATTTAAGCATCAAGTAAAGCTTGAAAGGCAGTAGTGCTTCTTTTTCGAGAAGATGGCTTCGTTTAATGTAGAGGCCATTAATTTGTCTAGTCAAGGAAAATACATTCCTGTCGTTTCACTTTGGAGAATCCTTTCGGAAAGGGTTTGGAGAAACTCTTGGGGTGATACGCTGTGGAAGGGCCGTAAACTAGATAAATTACGAGCTTTCCGTTTACGCCCATCTTTTGCACGATCACGAGTCAGTTTAATTTCTATTCCACGTCTACCTGACCCACTGTGTTAAATGTGAAATTGGTGAGCTTCTCTCGATAGTATCAATTTCTATTTTACGAAAGCCGTCCAGGATAAATATCCCTTTAATGATACATATAATAAAATTATACGAGAAAATAAAACATTATGTCTTTTTCCAAACAATTAACTTTAACAATAAAACTGTAATGTCCTAGTAACACAGAAAGTAACACCTTACAGTAACACATAAAAGAGAGATTTTTTTAAATTATACCATTATTTTAAAAGACTCTTTTTCATCTTTGTTTTATGGGATGATTGTAAATTACAATATATAAATGATTATTGATAATAAGTTTAATGAGGCCTTTAAAGGTGTTTTACTTGTGAACATTGTAATATTTTATTGCGAATATATCAGCTTAAAAAATATTTTTACTTAAATTTTTGTGCAAAGAATGTAGAAATAATTTTGTAATTGATTTTTAAGTTCCAAAAATTTACGCCCAACTCAAGCAACCTTTAACTCCCCAAATTTTTAACATTTTACACTTTATGACTTTGTTTTTTGAGGTTATGTTTAACTTTTAAATATTCATTTTATTTAAATATTCATCTATATTTAAAAAAGCTATAAACAATTAAAAGTGAAAAATGGGTTGAAAACTTAAAAGTCCGCCACTTTTTTTTTTTTTTTTTTTTTGGGTGAAAATGTTTCATTGTAGTTCAGGTCATAGCCAATGTTATACAGAATAAGAAACCATTTTGATTTTTGCTTTCAGTTGAATGGATCCAGAGATATCGTGTCACTCACCAACAGAAGGGAATTATTTAAACAGCCATTTTCGGTGCCTCCATTTTGAAAAAAAAATTCAATTAGTGTTTTTATGTGTCTTTGTCGTTTGTTTATATTACAGTAGAAACTCGATAAGTCGAACCTCCATTAGTCGAATACCTCTCTAACTCGAAGTTTTTAGCGTTTCCCTTCCCTTGAAGCTTAAAAACCTCTATAACTCGAATTCTGGAACCTCTATAACTCGAAGTAATTTTTATTTACCTAGAACAACTTTTCAATGTATTTAAACCTCTATAACTCGAAGTTCAGTTTGTCAACCTCTATAACTCGAAGTTAGTACGTATGGCCCTTTAAACCTTTATCACTTGAAGGTTTTGTTTGTCGCTACCTCTATATCTCGAAGCTAATTCAATACAATTGACGGTCGTGAATTGTAGACAAAGAGTGTTCAGAATCTTTAAAGCAAACAAAAATCACAGATTTCTTTTAATTTTTAAAAGTTTTATTTCAAATAAGCAATTGTACGTATAGAAACTTTTTTTATGTATAAATATACAGTATGCGAAAACCTCTATATCTCGGATTATATTTTCAGAAACCTCTATAACTCGAAACCCTCGATAAGTCGAAACCTCTTTAACTCGAAGTTTTCATCGTTTCCCTTCAACGTGGACTTATCGAGGTTCTACTGTATAATCATCAACTTTGGGCGTAATAACTATTTTCTACATTATAGAAAAAAAATTTCACGATATTTTTAATGAATTTTCTGATTGACTTTTTTTTTGTTATTTTAAAAATAGAGCATTTTCAAATTAAAAAAATACTTTTTGGAATGAATTGAAAAACGGCTAACGCTATCTTAAAGATAAACTTTTCACCTTTCCAAAAGCCTTATATAAAATGTTTTTATCTTCTTATTAGTATTTTTAATACCTAATAACATTCGTAAATAAAAAAATATCATAAATATGACAAAGACAATTTCTAAGAAAATTTTAAATAGACTTAAAAAAATGTTTTAATTTATCAATTACAGTCCACGATAAAGTTACAGGCGACCAAATTTGCTGAGTTACGTTAACCTTGTCCGTACGAACCATTACACTTATTATACTTTTATAATCCATACCCTGAGGGTTAGAAAGGCTTTTAGGAGGCTCTCAGGAGGTTCTGAGAAAGCTATGGGAAGTCTGAAGAGAGGCTTTAAAAAACTTTGAGGTGGAATTTCCATGAGATCAAGGAAAGCGAGTCTCAAATCTCGAAAAAAAAAGGGTAGAGAGGGTGTAGTAGGTCATGTGAGAATCAGGAAAAGGTCAGGGTAAAGGAAAAGAGAAATTGAAGGAGAAGAGAGGGTCAGGTAGCTTAAATCTTAAAACAGCGGCGCTGGTGTTGGCTGCGCTATCTTTTTGTAATATAAAGAGATATCGTTCTAAGAATAAAATTTAAAAAAATTTACGGCATGTTTGAGTACAACTTAACAAATCAATTGCACTCAGAAGTTAGATTTTTTTTTTAATTTTATAGATATGCGACTGTAGAATCCAGGTAGTTTAAGTGTAGATCTTGAACAGCAGAATTTTTATGGATAGTGGAAGGTTGGTATGTCTCAAGGCAAAAGAGAGTCAGGAAAGGAATGTCCAGGTAACATCTTCCGCTTCAATTTCGTTTTAGAGGAAGCTGGTAAACTTAAAGAGTATACCGATAGACAGAGGAAGGATAACAGATACACGGACAACCCGCATACGCTATCTCATCGTGACCGATGTTTTACTGTCCGGAACAGAATAAAATTTGTAATAAAACACTTTTAACCGATGCACACACTGGTAAAATAAACAAACTCTATCTTAACACATGCTTTACCTGTCTTGTAAAATATGATTCAATTTTCTGTCAAATTGGTTTCATTAAACACAAAATTTTACTTTCATCTATTCCGAAAACTATTCTTAACCTTCGCGCTACTGGATGCTACTCCGGGTAGACACGAAAATATTTGAATTGAGATAACTTTTAGAGATTTGCTTTAATCTAATTGCAATTTTAAGTCACTGAAAAAATTTTTATTTAATTTCGAAAAATTAAACAAAATAATTTTTTTTTTACATTACTTCTTGTTTATTTTTAACATTTGTAAATGTATGTAAGCAAGATCTACTAAGGTAACTCAGGGTATTTTAATAATAATTTGTTTAAACAATTTTGTATCAATATTTATAACTATTTTATATCAATATTTTATATAAATTATTGATTTAGTATGTATTAAAGCTAAAAACTTTTCAATTTTTTCATTCTATTGGTCTCCCTGCTTACTTTGGAAATGGTATAAATTTGCAGTAATAAATTGTTTAAACATTCACAAAATTTATCGTAATATTAGTAAAAAGCACTATTTGTTGAGACACAACAAATACAGAAAAAAACTTGCATGATTTTGAGTCTCTTTTGTAAAATACAAATAAACAAACTCGTGTCTGTCCGGGGTAGATATCCGGTAGTCCGCGTTACAAAAAACGGTCCGGTAGCGCGAAGGTTAAACATTTAATTATAATTTCGTCCTCTTTGGTATTATTTTCTGTTTGTTAAACGTGTTGATTTTTAAGCAGTAATTACAAGTTGCGAGAATACCAGACGAAAAGTAATCCTCTCTAAAAATATTTTCTAAATAATTATCAGCCTGCACTAGATGTTTTAAACACCATTATTGTAATTTTTTTTAAATATCTGGTAAAAATAAACTTATCGACTAAAATTTGTACAAAAATAAACAAAATGCGTTGAAAGCAGAATACGTGAATTTCGACAGAAAAAATTAATTTGTCGGAAAATGAAAATGTAGAGTGACAGTTGCATTTACTGGATTAACCAAAGTAGGTGGACTAAAGGGGTAAGATGACTAAATGTCAATAACTCATCAGAAATACTACAGTGTTTTTCAGAATCCAATCGCTGGCATGCATGAAAATCACATTCTAAATAATATACCTCGATTTATATTAGTCGTGTGAAATATGGTATATGGCGTTTAGAAGAGGTGATAGAATTTCGATTTGAATTAAACAAGGAAGAAAATATTCGATTATTTTTATTATGATGTCTATCAATTTATATTTCGTGAATTTTTTATTAATCTTAGAATTAGATTGATAGTTGTTTTTAATATATGCAACTTTTTAAAATTATTATTATTATGACTATTATTTTATGACAATAATATGTTAGTCATGTTTTTGAATAAATAACATTTTTAAAATAATAAGAACTTATACATATTTTAAACAAAATTAAGATAGAATTTTTTTTCTTTTTCGTTATTATTATTACTATTATTATTATCATTATTATTAATTAAAAAATTGATTTTAATTTTATAAAAATACGATCCAGCACATGGGTTGTTAAAAAGTTTAATGGCAATATCTAACCAAAAATCTATTTTTCATTAAAGGTTTCTTTAAAAGTGAAATTATATATGAATAGGTACGTTACCTGAAATTTTAATTAAGTTCCATTTCAATAAAAAGTTGCTATAATAACATTAACACATTGCTTTAACAAAAACTTTTTTTCCTACTGTAAAATGGCGTCTACTAAAAAATTTTTTTATAATCCGAAAGTTTATATTAATTAATAATTGAATCAATTAAAATTTGTGGTTTAATTGAAGTCTGGATGAATTAAATTTAAAAAGCATTGTGTTTGTGACTGCCTAAACTTATAATAATCAATTATAATTAAATTTAAATATCTAATTAAAAACTTTAATAAGTGGAATTGAAAACATTCTTAAAATTTTTTTTAATAAAAAATAAAAGTCATTTAAATTTTGATCAACTAAAATATAAACCGCTTAAAATTGGGTAAATTAAATAAGTTTGGAATGGTTGAATCTAAGAATGGTTAAAATTAGAATAATTTAAAATTAGTATCTATTAAAGTAATAATATATTAAATGTAGAAATGATTGGGGAAAAATTAGAATTTAGATATTATAGCACTTGAATAATTTAAATTTAGATACTTAAAAATTCGGATGAATTCAATTTAGAGTTAATAAAAGTTTTAAACAACGAATGTTTTAATAGTTTAAATCAAAGACTTATTGAAATTTCGACCAATTAAGTTTGGGGTTAGTTAAATACATTTGTATAAATTAGAATTTATATCATGGAAAATTTCGCTGAATTCATGTCTTACACTGAAAAAAATGTTTAGTCATATAAACAAACATTTTGTTGGCTTAACCAAATTTTTGGTCAAAGCAACAAAAATTTGGTTGGCTCAACCAAATTTTTGTTGATATGACTAAACATTTTTTCAGTGTAAATCAAATGAAATTTAGATAAATTAAATTTTGAATGGATTGATATTTTCGCTAATTAAAGTTAGCATAAAATTCGGATGAATTAAAATGTGAATTAGTTAAAAATTATACAGAATAAAATGTTTCGATAAATTAAAAAAGAAATCCACTTGGAGTTTTCGATTTTCTGAAGGTTTTTGGTGTTTATTTTTATATTTAATTTTAATATCAGTTCAATTAATTCAAAATTTAAAGAAAATGAATTTAAACATAAAAATGTTATGATAACTGTGTAAGCGCATGTCTGAGTAACATAGATCACTTCTGCATACTGCTAAGTTGTAATTATTACTACTGCGCATGCCCAGGTTACATAGAACACTTCTGCGCATGTCTAAATTGTAATAATTCAAGTTTTTAAAAACTTTGTGTATTTTAATTGTAGGGTATCTTATGCAGTACGGCTTACCCGATATTGACAAAATTTATCAGTAAACATTCTCTTAAAACAATAAATATTTTGACACCATAATTTAAAGAATTACTTAAATTCGCTGATTTTCGGAAGTTTAAAAAAATTAATTTTAAGTTAAAATTCTCGTGATAGCTGAATTGTAATCATATTTTTATTTAGCAACCTGTAAGAAATTAAAATACCAAGTTTTGTAAATAACCAAGTGTTTTCAAAACCTTGTCCGACATATTGAATTAAACAGTTTAAATTTTTAAATTTTACCATCATATTTGAATAAAATAGCCATCTAAAAATCGTTAAAATATTAAGTTTTGTTCAAATTTGTCTGTTTTGCAAAATTTTGAAAATATAGTTCACTACTTTGGATTTGCCATTTTGAATTTTGAATTTCTACATTATTTTATTTACATTAAAAAAAGTAGAATTATTACTTAAAAATAATTCTGTAAATATAGTACGTGTAACAAATTTTCCACGTCGTACTTTTGTTTGCAGTTATACTTGAAAAAATCAGTTTTCTATGGATTTTGTTTAAATTGTGAGAAAACGTTATTTTATGTGTACCTTCTATCTGGTTAAAATTTCAGTACCCTTTACCGTCTAAAAATTCAGATATTCAAGTTCAAAATTTCAATTTTTATCATTTTGTATGTAAAATTATAATTTCAAACATGAATATCTCAATTTTTAGAAGGTAAAGAGTTTTGAAATTTTAACCAGATAGAAGGCACATATAAAATAACCTTTTCTCACAATTTAATGAAAATCCATAGAAAATCGATTTTTCAAGTATAACTGCAAGAGAAATACCTTAAATCTTTCTATTTTGGAAAATTGTGGAAATTTAGTTCACCATTTTGGATGTGCCAATTTTTAACTTCTGCATCATTTTATTTTCATTCAAAAAATAAGAATTTACCCCTAAAAATAATTTTATAAATATAAGAAGTGTAACAAATTTTCTTTATCTTACTTTTGTTTATATCCATCTATTTTGGAAAATGTGGGAAATTTAGCCGGCCACTTTGGATTTGCCATTTTGAATTTTTATCTTCTACATTATTTTATTTTCATTAAAAAACGTGGAATTATCACCTAAAAATAATTCTGTGAATATAGTACGTGTAAAGAATTTTCTACTACTTTTGTTTAAATCTTATTTCTATTTTGGAAAATTGTGTAAATTTAGTTCGCCATTTTGAATGTGCCATTTTGAATTTTTAACTTTTACGTAATTTTATTTTTATTCAAAATTAAAAAAAAAAAAAAAGTAAAATTCTGTGAATATAATAAGTGTAACAAAATTTCCTCATCGTATTATTGTTCTAGTCTCTCTATTTAGGCAAATTTCGGAAATTTTGTTCACCACTATGACTTGCTATTTTGAATTTTGAATTTCTACATCTTTTTATTTTCATTCAAAAAATTAAAATTCACCCTTAAAAATAATTTTATGAATATAATAAGTGTAACACATTTTCTTCATTATACTTTTGTTTAAATCCGTCTATTTTGGAAAATTTTGGAAATTTATTCCACGACTTTGACTTTGCTATTTTAAATTTCTACATCTTTTTATTTTCATTCAAAAAATTATAATTCACCCTTTAACATAGTTTTTAAATATAATATGTGTAACAAATTTTCCTTATTGTACTTTTGTCTATTTTGGATAATATTGGAAGTTTATTCCGCTACATTGTATTTCCTGTTTTGAATTTCTACCTTCTACATCATTTTATTTTCATTAAAAAAAGTAGAATTCACCCTTAAAAATAATTTTGTAAATATAATAAGTGTAACAAATTATCCTCTTCGTACTTTTGTGTAAATACGTTTTTTTAAATTTTGGAAATTTAGCCCGGAACTTTGAATTTTCCATTTTGAATTTTTAAATTTTATATTGTCGTATTTTTATTGAAAAAAATTATATAATTCACCCTTAAAACTGAGCCAGTATCATTTTGACACATGACTTAATTTTAGATTGTTATATTGTACAGAATGGAAATGTTATTTTGTACAACTGCTAAATGATATTTTGTACAATTTTGAAAAATGAATTTGTTATTTTGTACAATTCTTTAAAAAAGCTAAAATATTGTACTTCCAATGTTTTATTGCTTTTTTAAAAAATTGTACAAAATAACAAATTCATTTTTCAAAACTGTACAAAATAACATTTAGCAGTTGTACAAAATAACATTTCCATTCTGTACAATATAACAATCTAAAGTTAAGTCATGTGTCAAAATGATACTGGCTCTTAAAACTAATTTGATAAAATACAACAATTTTTTCTCATAGTAATTTATAACCTAATTGTCTGTGAGACTTAGATTGAAAGATTAATTTAAACTGAGAGTACTGGTAACTATAAATAATATCCAGTGTTAAAACGGTTTCAGTGATAATTGTGGCGCTGCGCTGGTAAGGTTAGATCACGAAGGGGATATCGATAATTTGTGATATTTGAAGTAAGGTCCTTGGTAGGTACTAAGGAGTCTTAGACTTCCCATGGGCTCTATAATCTCTGCAGTGACTTTTCGCCTCCTCGTGACTATTCAGGACGTTGATTACACCGCCAATCTAAGTTATCATTGGACTCCTCGAATAATTCGAGAATCCATGTCGAGCTTAACTCGACAGTAAAGGGGATCATCTCATCGTGAGAAAAGTCGTTATTCCTCCCTATGATTTTTCTTTGAAAGCCTCAGCGATTCACTATCTTTTATGGGATATCACTTACACAGTAAACTTGTCGCTGGCATAAACTCACATTATCTGGGAGCGTCGGTAGCGATGCGAATGTCGATTGTCTGAAATTATGTATCACACTTGTGCACTGCATGGTATCTACAAGAGTTAAAGTTATACAGAGTGTTTATCCGGCAGGCTGACTATCGCCATTAGTGTAAAAGAGGAAGAACGACACGATCTTCCTTGGAAACATCCTATATTCAGCCTCCGATCTCACAGAACTGATAGCGATATTTTATTAAATAATCTCCCATTTTTCTTATCCAAGGTATATAAATATCATTTTTACTGTTTCTCACAAATTGTATCACTGATTCGAGTGCCCGAGCAATTATTTCCTTGAGAAGAGCATTTTATCTAACAACACTTGTGAAGATTTAATTAATGGTTCTAAGCTGCATTATGCATGTTAGAATAAATTGAAATTTAAATTTGATGTATGTTAGGGATACAAGTGTAAATAGTAAAGCCTTCATATTTCATGTAACAAAGACGGTTGTAGGGGGTTAATCAGCTCCCGTTTATTTATATCCCCTTTGTATTTGTCAAGCACGGCTGTTATCCAAAGAATAATCTCCATTGCATTATGAATCTTTATACATTGCTGGCAAATTTATGCGTAGACATTGCTCTCTTCCGCTCGTCGAATTTTTCCATCGCACGTTCGCGAAGAAGAGCAGCAGAGTTCTTGAGGACGGATCGCAACTTGTGAGTCGCTATGAATGGACAAGTACTTCAACTGAG
Organism: Ganaspis brasiliensis; assembly: GCA_037103525.1. Lineage (NCBI taxonomy): Eukaryota > Metazoa > Arthropoda > Insecta > Hymenoptera > Figitidae > Ganaspis > Ganaspis brasiliensis. The sequence goes on along the minus strand of JAZKLR010000145.1, from coordinate 5,122,326 downwards.
TAACTATTCCTAGTCAGATAAGACTCGTTTGATGCGAATATATTTTTATAAACACAGGTATGGTCATGAATGCCGCTTTGAAGTGCTCGTATCTACATTTCAACTTAAAACTTCTCTACGTTATTATGCTACTTTTATCGCTTTCTTGTATCTATTCACTAATATGCTACAACATGTATCGATCAACGAATCCAGTCTTTCAGAAGCATCGCTCATGATAAGCGATTTGTCAGTTACGAATTGTACTTTACGCTTGAATTTTGTCTTTTATTGCTTCCATCGAAATTATTTCCTAATTATTGACCCCTTCATTTATTTTTTTTTATTTCAGATGATCCAGTGACAAGCTGCAGTGATCACGTCAAAATCTTTTTTTCTTTGGACTCCTTACAAATTTTATGTATCCCACTTGTTTCTCAATATTTAGTTTTAAAAAATTTATAATATTTCCTTCAAATACACATCTTTCATGTCAAAAATCATTTGTTGTTAATTATTTTAATGTGCGGCCAAACAGGAATTCTAAATAAGAGCTTTTTTGGATGTTCTAATCTGCCCTCTTAATCCAGAGAATTTTAAGGAAAAGAAAAGGGCCAAGAATTCATGGTTTCAGGGAAAGATTCGAATCCGGAAATCTGATCCACATTGATACCTGATTGAAGATGAGTGGTTTTAATTATTATTTGACAGATAAAATTTTGACCGTAGTCAATTAACGTGTTAAACAACTAAATTAACTTATTTAATCATCAACGGGTTCATCAACAAACATCTAACAGTATCTAATACCCAGTGAGAAATTTACGATTGGCTAAGACTTAGTCCAATATTATTGTCAATATTGGTCCCGAATGTTGGTCTAGCCTTTGTTGATAGACACTGTTGCCAATTGCACGTAACGAACTGACTGACTTAATTCATGCATGACTTAACGACCGATTTTGAGATTCATCCAAGCATTTAATAAACTAACGAAACGCAAGGCATTTTCCCCAAAAGATGATCTTTTGCAGAGAATTTTTATAAACTTCATTATATTGCAATTATTTTTAAAAATTTAAATCACTAATTTTTGGTTAAATAGAATTCAAGATTGATTTATATTAGATAAATTTAAAAATTGCGTTGGAATTTTTATAAATTAAATATTTAGGTCCAAAGATGTTAACTTACACTGAATAAATTAAAGTTTTAAATTATCTAAAATTTTACTAGATGCTTTAATAAAAAGCGTTTTATTTTTCCAAAGCGCTGCTTGTTTATAATTAATAAAATTATTTAGTCAGAGAAAATTCATATTTAAATAACGTGTAAAACGAGGCTCTAAAATTCTCATTAATAAGCTCTTTTATGTAAAATAAATATAAGATATTTTATTAGTATCGTAAAATACATTTTGTCTTCACATTAAAACATTATTCGTATGCAGTATAGTGCACATTTAAATCTATGAAATTACACAGCAAAAGAAATTCAAATTTTATCTTAAGCTTCCGCACATTAGCTGATAATAATTAAAACTGATGTAATTAAAAAGTTAGAGAATAGTATTTAAAACTGCCTTTATTCAGATTAATGGTTACATCCAGAATATCTCAAATAATTAAAACAATAAAAACTAAAAATTGTAAAAATAATGCTAATAGTGACAAAAATAATTTTTTCCTTTCACAAGCTGGTATTATAAAAAAAATTAAAATAATAAAATTTTCAAAATAAGAAATAATACTAAAATGATGAAAGTTATAAAGTGAGGGAAGTAAATAAAATAAATGAAAAAAATGCTTAAAATTGTAATAATTAAAAACTTATATAAGAGGAAAAAGTGTAGAAGTTAAAAAAGAAATTAAGCCAAGGGCCACTGAGATTATGGTGTCCGAAGACTTGGGCTTATCCAGCATCAGAGTCAACTGGTGAGATAGGAAGTAAAACTCTGCACTGAGGCAAACGTTTAACTCGATAAATTAAAACTGCAAAACTCGTTTCCGAACAGGCGAACAAGCTCAGATGAAACCTTAACGAGGTTTCTGTTCGGTGGACTTTGCAAATTAATATCATTCACGTTATCCCAGCTTTCGAGGACCTCCCCTTTCAATGCACGCTTCTCGTACACTATTGTTCAGAATACTAAAATAGAGACACGTACTTTTGTTAAACGTCTATCGAGAAAACGAAATTCAATTCCCACAAACTTTAATTAATCTATTTGCTTTCGTCACTATTCATCAATGTTTCTCTTTCGGTTCTTTTGTTAAAACAAAATAGATTCATTTGTTTCGCAAAATGTTATATAATAGAATGGAGGGGTTGAGTTGTGAAAAATTGTAAAAACAACGCAGTTCACTTTCAAAGAAATAATTTGCGATATTTGCGGTGAGAGTTTATAGGATGAATATCATATCGTTATAAATTATGTGGGTATTTTGTTATTGATTTAGCTGGTTATTGAGTTATCCGGTAATTAGGTTATGTAGTTATTAGGTTACCAAGCTTTTAGATAAAGTAATTATCCCTGTTTTTAAACAGAGTCTGGTTACAGGGATATTTTAAGATTAAGTTTGGAGTGCAGTTCCTAATAAGGGGTAACCCGAATTTTTTACTGAGCCCTTATTCGGAAGAATATCCTAAATTTGTTTAAAATTTGGTAGCATCTAAGTATTTTAAATTTTTGTTCGTTTCTACATACATGCATAATTTATTATAAAGTTGAAAAATCTTTAAAATTTTTCTTGACCTTTGAGGTCTCTAATGCCTAAAATTTAAAGTTTAACAAATTTTTAATTATTACCTTTGTGAGTTTCGTGAACAAGTTTATAGAGTATTTTTTACTCTCGCAATTAAATTGTAAAATAAACAACTTCACTCAATTTAAACTACTTCAAATAATCTTATATTTTGCGTAAAATATAAATTTTAATTTTTGCTGCTTCTGACTCTGTTTGAGATTGAGAAATTAATTAAGAATTTCTACTTTGTTGACAGCCCTTTTTCTTGGGCTGTCAACTACTCAATTTTCTTAAATGCAGAAAATGTATTTTTCACCAGATTGTAACGAGATTCGGAACTGAGAACATCTCTCAGTATTTTGAATACATATTCAATATGTTTTTAAAACAACTAATTCAATTTAGTTATTAGCGTACCTTATTAATTTAATGTACGTGTAAGATGATTTATAACTGTTCGGTTATAAATAATTTGCCGAAAAAGTTTACTAAAAAACAGACTCGTTTCGTCGTCGTACACTTTCTGGCGAAAAAGAGAGGGTTTCTTCATGATCACTTCTTCCAGATTTTAAATTAAGATGAAAATGTCAAGTGTTCTCTTAATCATCATTGCAATAAGCTCCAATATAGAAATATCGAAATCGCCTACATTTCGTACATTTCGAAGTTTTAAAAAACTATTAATTTGACAAAATTGAACAACCTACTTATTAAAAATCGAATACGAAAATTCGTTTTCCATTATATAAATTAACCTATAATCTTTATGGCTTTTGATATATTTTACAATTTCGAAAAAGATATCTATCGTCCTTTGCAGAAATTATTGAGATCACTGTTAATTTCAGTAATTTATTTTATATGTTTTTTTAGATAGATCGATTGTGTGAAAGGTGTGCGACGAAATATTACCGTATTTGTGTATGTGTATATGGGCGATTCTTACGTAACTGCCCTACTTGGCGGCGTTGAAAAAATACACCTAAATTAAAAATATATTCTGAAGTGTATTAGTGAATTTTAAAGGTAACTAAAAAGAGTAACTGTTATAAGTAACTGTTATAAACAGTTATAAGAGTAACTGAAAACCAAATATACCTAAATATATATATTATAACTAATATTATATTGCACTATAACTGCTGAAATTTCAGCTCCGTGGCGTGTCCCTTTTGCAAAATGTTAACTTTAATTTAATAAATTTCGGTGAAAATATCATTATTATAACTCAGCTTTTTTCAAGCATAAAGTGTCTATATTTATGAACAATTTAGTTTTATATTGCACTTCATAATACCTTTATCATACTTAAAAATCTGTAAAAATATTTTGTCCCTCAATTTTTCCAATTTTTGATCGCAATCTGTAAACTTATAATTAAGGTGTCATGTGTTTAGTTATTACGCCTTCTAATAAGTTAAATCTCAATTTTGATCCATTAGCACTAAATCACATGTGAAAAAAGTTTTAAAAAAGAAAAATTTTTACTTAAAAAAAATTATTTTTGTGAAAATCGCATGTGTACAAAAAAGCGTTCAGTTCCATGTCAGTACTATTATATTACTGTAACAACTATTTGATAGTATTGTTACAATTTTCTTTATGTTTTCATGTGAAACAAGCGATCTGCAGAAGGAATAGATTTATTTTGCAATATTGTAGAAGTGAGGTTAGAATAAACGTCAAATTTCAGCTCCATGGCCTATATGAAGTGTTCAGTGTGCTTCATGCAGAGAAACTTTTTTATCTGTGATGGTTGTTTTAAAATATTATTCTATAAAGTAGTTTAGCAATGTCGGATTACACTGCTCGATCTCGATTTCAAATTATCCAAAAAATAAAATGAAATATTCATTATTAAATATTGTATTTGCTATTCTTTTATAAAATTTTATATATGTTAACTAATATCTAAAATACTGTTAGAATATTAAATAATTTATAAATTTATTACTTAGTTTCGTTTTAGCAAAATATCAAAAAAAAATTTTTATTTGATACAATATATTTGCAATAAAAGGATGCGGTTCAGCTCCAAATGGCAGCCAATTTTCAAAATTTGCTATTATTTTCGTATAAATATAGTTGTAGTAAAATCGTTTAAAATATAATTATATTACACCCTAATAAGAAAAATACGTGCAGAGAAACATTGAATAAAAAAAAAATTTTTTTTTATCAAAACTTATCTTGAAATCGGGCAGTTACGCAAGAATCGACCATATATTTTAGTTTAATTAAAAAGTGACGTCACTAGTAACTTTGTTCGGGTAAATAAACTGGTAATGACTCAAAATTTAATTATTGTTGATTGTATATCATTGTTACCTTGATTTTAAACTTGTCATTCTTACTCGTTGTTAGAGTCCAATTCTCAATTTCTGAATATTCTCTTTCACTTGAATAGTTTTCCAGTTTATTTTTAAAATCAGAAAATAGACAAGAAGTAAATAATAAAGAAATTCACTACAGGCGGATTCCGGGATACCAGTATTCAAATTAATTGTAGAATGTTGGGATCCGGAGTCAAGAATATGTTTTTTGGAATAGCGGAATATGTGATATCAGGAAATGGTATGTTGAATTTTGATATTACAAAATCTGATATGGAGGGATACGGAATGTGCAATCGCGGGATTATGGAAGTTTAAAAATGGCATGACGGGATATAAAACGAAGAAATTCAGAATCTATAATAATAAAATCAAGTCGGTCAGAATTTAAAAAATCAGTATTTAGGATAAGAAATTGTGGGATCTTTGATTAATAATGTTATATAAGAATGGATTAGAAATATCGGAATGAAAAATAGCAGGATCGGGAATATCAGAATGTAAAATGATTGGATCCGGAAAGTAAAAATGTAGAATCTAGGAATTTATAATCAAAAAGTAAAGCTGTATTATTCATGCTCGTAACTTTCTCCCCTCACGTAGCTTATTGTTAGTATAGAATTTAACTAATACCATTCTCTCTCTAATTAGTCCACGTATTTTATATGGATGACCCCAATGTTACATGATATAAAAGAGGGATTTTTATCAAACGTTCCACAATTTCTTCTTTTTCCATATGTCAAATAACGTGAAAAAGTATAAAAAAAATCGGAACTCATGAGACCTGATAAAAGTGGCATTCATTTGTAGTGAATAATTCTATCCATATTCTATAAGCATGGTTATACTAAAATGAATATGTCTCATCAACACCAACTGTCTTCGTCGGGGGAAATCTTCTAAAGTTCGTTGTTTTATCTTATAAAGTTCCAAAATGTACGAATGGTGTAATTATATAATTACAGAGTATCAAATAAAAATGCTTCTTATTCTACGTATTTTAATTAAATCCTCTAATTATTAATATTACGCAGCAATAAATAAATAACTAAATTGTTACACATTTTTATTCAAGGGTTAAATAAACGTGCGGAAAAAGCATTTATTTTCATATGTTTGAATAAATAAATGGGTTTAGAACCTGTCTTCAAGTATCTGAATGCTTCATTTTTGTCTGTGGGATAAAAAAGTTAATTTGTGACTTGCAAAATCTGTGCAACGTCACACATCAAAAGCAGTAGCATACAGAAGCGGAGAAAGTTTATAAGATGGATGCCTAATCATTAACTCATCGAATTATTTGATTTTATACACATAAAGTTATCAAGCTAATAAGTTAAGAAAATAAACTATTATATACTTTAAATAATTAAATTACTTAAATCCAGTTAATTTAGTTTTACGAGCTTTACAGAAACAAAGTTGTTTTAATCTTTTAGATTTTCTTAAATGACACCTTGGAGCAAAAATCTTATACAATAAAGTGTAAAAAGCATCAGGTGTATAAAAGTTCTAGTCTTTGATGTTTTCTTCTTTTTACATTATACTTATTCAGGCAGGATTTATTTTGTCTAACTCGAATAGGCGGATTCAATACGATATTGCGCTAATGAACGGGTAGGTGGTTCGTTTAACAGAGTGAAAGCGAAACGAAAAAGAAGAGGTAGAAAATCTTTTTTCCTGGAGCAAAGATTATCGGTGTAATTAACCAGCGGTAGAGGAAAAAGGGTTGATTTTTGCACAATCTTCGTCATTACGGCAGCATTATAAGCTCCAAGTATTATTCAATGTCATATTTGTAAAGGCGCATCAAGATAGGAACTCCTCAGTTAGTAGCTCTTTCTTTGTAACGAAGAAATATTTGTTATCTTCAAATTATACTTAATGCGAATATTATGGTGTTTATTATTAAATGCTTTGCTTGCGAAAATAGTAGGAATAATGCCAACTTTTACAACTCTTAAAACATGATAGTTTTTTGTAATTTACAAAGTAATTTTTATGTTTTTATACTTTTCATAAAAAATTTAGAATTATACTTTATAATTATCATCTAATTAAGTAACACTTCCCTTCAATATTTGCATATTAAAATCTGAACTGGATAATAAAACACATAATAACTCGGAGTCTCTTCTCAGGTCTATTGTACTGTTTAGGTGTATGATTTATCATTTGAATGACTAAGCAGATTTATTGTTTGTTTTATTTTCTTTAAATGATTGTAAATGTAATGCATTATGCACTGACTAATAAGGGTAACAGAGAGCGTGATTACTTCTCGCGCCAGAATATAATGTACTACATACGACTCCCGTCTATAAGCCGCCATATCTAAATTTTGGTTCGCCACTAGTCGAGCTCGAATGATTAACCTCTGCTATACGCGGTTATTAGAATCAACCAATAATTTCTAATTATTAACTCAAAACCTATCCAAACAGATTTATTAGTAATTCAAATAAGCGTTATCCCGTGTAAATTAGTTTGAGCTTCAGTAATAGAAATAATAATTGAAAAACAAAATAATAATAATAATACAATAAATATACAGTATTAGAGAATGGAATTATAACCGACCTCTTTATAATTAGAGCTAATCCTAAAATTTTTTATGGATTTTGAAGTTTTGTTTTTAAATCTTTAGCGATAAATTCCCCAGACCACCATTGAGTCGGATTTTTGATTTTCATTTTGCAACATTTTTTATTTAAACAAATAAGTTGAAAAATGAACCTAGTTTAACAGTATTTGTTGTATATTTTTTAAAAAAGTGCTTCAATTAACTATGAAAGTATTTTTACAATCATATAAATCCTCACGGACCAAAAACCCATAATGATAAATTTTATTCTGATTGTTATTAATTAAATTAATATAATTATATTAATTGTTCTAATTGTTATAAACAAGCACCTATACCCCAAAAAACGCGTTTTTGGGGTTTTAATTAATTAAATGTATATTTAAAAGTGTAAATTTGACAATTGAGAAATAATATGAACTTGGAATTTTCAATCTTGACTTTCGATAAAGCCGATTTTTCTCTTTCGAAAGTGGATATATGCATAACTTACAAGCTCTGCTGCGGAGGTCCCAGATTTTTAGAGTGCGATCGTGACTGCCGGTGACTACTTTTGTCGGCTCGCCAAGAAACTTCGCTGCCATCACTTTTCCGCAATGGCCTGTGAGAGTGTGCTGCAACAAAACGTTCAAAAGCCTTTTACAAAGTATTCAATCGAATTAAACTTGGATATTTGTTCAAGTACCCTTGTATCCGTGAAATTAACCACTTTTTTCATTTCTAAAACACGCTTTTCGCTTACATCCCTTCGCACAAAACGTTTTACGATCTTATGCACAGAGAAAAATTCGTTACCAAAAAAAATACAAAGTATGTTTACCACTAAATAAGAAATTGAATTGAATTGAATTTTTTTTTAATAACACTAGTTTACAGCCAAAATGTACATTAAATGCCACTATTTTTTTCCTATGTACTATGGTTCTCTAAACTTAAAAATGACATTAAGAAATTTTTCTATGAATAGGTTTCCGAAATATGGATTTTTTAAATTTTTTTACGTTTTTTTCGGAGGTGACTTCACGTTTTAGGCCGTATCTCGAGTTACAGACGTCCGATTAAGTTTTTCTAGGTGTCAAGTTAAAGGTAATCAAATTCCAAACAATCGCTTTTAACATTATTTTTCAATCGGTTAAATATTTTAAGTGATATAGTCCAAAAAAAATTTTAAATTTGAGTTTTTGGCCCAAAATCTGAAAAACAAATTCATTCTACCCCCATGCAAAAATAGAAAACGTCAAAGTATGTCCAGTTTTAAATTTTTTACATATATGGCTCACTTTTAAGAAGAAAAAAATGTATGGATGAAAACAATCTATGGGTAATTATTGAAGTTATAAGCCAGGGTACTGAAATTCTCGTTTTACGACATTTCGGTATTTTACCTCCTTTTATAGTGATTATGTTGATTAATTTAATAAATACAATATCTAATTAGAAAATGAACTTTTTTCACAGATTTCAAATAATTTTCAGTGCTTTACTAATTCAAATTTGACTGAAAAATTTTTTGGAGTTTTTGACAAAAATTTCTGGAGAGGCATAAATTGATTAAAATCTGCTTCTTTGACAAGTTGAATCAGATGCGCAGAGGTTCAATTCTTTTTTAATTTATAAGGAGAAAAACCATTGACTTTCGTCTGAGGGCTGCTGCGGACATATTTTTTTTAAAAAAAATTAATTTCATGTTTCTATATCTAATTTCAAACTTTTTCATCTATTAACGAACAAAATTTAACAAAAATTGAACCACTGCGCATGTGATTCAACTTTTCAAAAAAGCAAATTTTAATCAACTTATGCCTCTTCAGAAATTTTTGTCAAAAACTCCAAAACATTTTTCAGTCAAATATCATTTATTTTTCATATTTCTATATCTTGATTCAAACTTTTTCATCTATTAACGAACAAAATTTAACAAAAATTGAACCTCTGCGCATCTGATTCAACTTGTCCAAATATCAGATTTTAATCAATTTATGCCTCTTCAGAAATTTTTGTCAAAAACTCCAAAAAAATTTTCATTCAAATATCATTTATTTTTTATATTTCTATATCTAATTTGAAACTTTTTCATCTATTAACGAACAAAATTCACCAAAAATTGAATCTCTGCGCATCTGATTCAACTTGTCAAAAAAAACAGATTTTAATCAATTTATGCCTCTCCAGAAATTTTTGTCAAAAACTCCAAAAAAATTTACAGACAAATATTTTTTATTTTCTATATTTCTAAATCTAATTTCAAACTTTTTTATCTATTAACGAACAAAATTCAACAAAAATTGAACCACTGCGCTTCTGATGCAACTTGTCAAAGAAGTAAATTTTGGGCCCGTATCATTTTGACTCAAATTTTTTCGGGCAACTTGTTATATTGTACTCCCGAAGATAAATGTTATATTTTACTCCAGCTGAAATCAAAGATTTTTAAGTCTTATTTATTAAATAATTGATTTGAATACATTAAATTAATATTAAAAGACTTAATTAATCCAGTAAGTTCAATTATTAAATAATTAAAACTTAAAAATCTTTAATTTTAGTAGGAGTAAAATATAACATTCATTTTTGGGAGTACAATATAACAAGTGGCCCGAAAAAATTTGTGTCAAAATGATACGGGCCCTAAATTTTAATCAATTTATGCCTCTTTAGATATTTTTGTCAAAAACTCCAAAAAAATTTTCATTCAAATATCATTTATTTTTTTTATTTCTGTATCTAATTTCAAACTTTTTTATCTATTAACGAACAAAATTCAACAAAAATTAAACCTCTGCGCATCTGATTTAACTTGTCAAAAAAGCAGATTTTAATCAATTTATGCCTCTTCAGAAATTTTTGTCAAAAACTCCAAAAAATTTTTCAGTCAAATTTGAATTAGTAAAGCACTGAAAATTATTTGAAATCTGTGAAAAAAGTTCATTTTCTAATTAGATATTGTATTTATTAAATTAATCAACATAATCACTATAAAAGGAGGTAAAATACCGAAATGTCGTAAAACGAGAATTTCAGTACCCTGGCTTATATCTTCAATAATTACCCATAGATTGTTTTCATCCATACATTTTTGTCTTCCTAAAAGTGAGCCATATATGTAAAAAATTTAAAACTGGACATAATTTGACGTTTTCTATTTTTGCATGGCGGTAGAATGAATTTGTTTTTCAGATTTTGGGCCAAAAACTCATATTTAAATTTTTTTTTGACTATATCACTTAAAATATTTAACCGATTGAAAAATAATGTTAAAAGCGATTGTTTGGAATTTGATTACCTTTAATTTGACACTTAGAAAAACTCAATCGGACTTCTGTAACTCGAGATACGGTCTAAAACGTGAAGTCACCTCCGAAAAAAACGTAAAAAAATTTAAAAAATTCATATTTCGAAAACCTATCCATAGAAAAATTTCTTTATGTCATTTTTAAGTAACGGGAAGCTTAGTACATAAGAAAAAAATAGTGACATTGAATGTACATAAAAATTTTTTTTTTTTTTTGTAAACTAGTTGTAAGACTCAAATAAACACAGATTGATTAGAAACAAGATTTATTCACTCCACAATATAGTTCTTATACACATTTTATTACAAACTCAACCGTCGGCTTCGTCAAGAGGCGGGCAAAAACTGTCCCTCTTCATTCCCGAAATCCGTTCGTCCTTTTTCGGCACGTTCACCCTACCTCTTACAATATTTAGTAAATTACATAATTCGAATATCTTACATAGTGTAATTAATAGACAATGCTATATTGAACAAAATGAGAAATTGAATAATGAACTCCGAAACAATTGTCTAATTTTAGGCACTGGGTCCGATTCCTTCTTAACGCTTAAGGAGGTTTATCCAAAAAACCAATTTCTACAGATTCTTATAAAATTTTAATGACATACTAAATGCATTACTTTACATGTACTGTTACAATTTTATTGAATTTTACCGTTTCGTTTTTAAGATATAAATTTTTAAAGTTGGAACTTTTACATGGAAACAGTAACAATACGCGCAAAATGACTATATTTTAATTAATTATAAAAACACGGTTCTACAAATTTTTTTAAAAAACTAATATATTTTAAACTGCAATATAATACAACTTTTACAACAGTATTTAATTAATTTACCGTACCGTTGTTAAGAAAATGTTATTCAAGGGTAGTATTTCTTTACTTTTTTGAAATAATCAGGAAGAAAAAATTTAAATAGCTTGAAATTTCAACCGAAAATTTTTTTTTAATAAAATTTTTTTGTGTAATGATTTTAACTACAAAATACTATTTAGAAACCAAATTATAAGAAGAAATAAAATCAAAAAAATATTTACTATCATGGTCTGATAGAATGAGAACAGCTTGAGGGTATAAGCGTCCTTAAATCTATATTCAGTGGTCAGACATAATTATAATTTTGAAGAACTCGATTATTTTTTCTTGCATTTTCTAAAGGTATAGAATATTTCAAAAGTACACTCTAAAAACAAGTGTCTTATTTTGTCCTCACTTTTAAGACATTTTAAGGTGTCTTAATTTTAAACCATTGAGATAGTGTCTTAAAACTACCTGTAAGACGCTTTCTAAATGTCTTATGTCTTAAAATAAGACACTTGTAAGACACCTGTTTTTACAGTGTACTCTCTGAAACTTTCGACAAATCGGACTTTTATTGATGAAGATAAATAACTTTGAATGGAGTAGGCTCTTTTGTTTTACTTATATTGTTAGTATTTTAAAGGCAGTTGGTTGTGGAACATCGAGCTGTGCATTATATGGTATTGAAATATAGCGACTCTGTGTAAGTTCCAAAATAAATTTTTTATCTGCATGCAAATCGTACTCTTAACTTTAAACACGATTTTCTCGAAACCAGTTTTTTGGATTTGGTACTGAAACTTGAAAACGGCTTTACCGATCAGTTTGAAAATTTTATCGTTTATTCTGCATGTATATATATAAAATTGTCCTCTGGATAGATGAAAGATTTTTTAACGATTTATTTTTTTCCAGACAAAAATGAAAGTGAAATTTTGGTCGAATAAACAAATCTGAATTTCAACATCCACCTTTTTCCGAAAAATCGAAATTTTTCAAATCCCTATTTTCGGGACTCTTGCAAATTTTATGTAACCAACGTATTTCTCAGTATTTTACAGGGATCACAAACTGTCCCCTATTCCCCTTTTTTCCCCTATTTTGAAGTTTTGTCCCTATTTCCCCTATTTTAAAGATTTGTCCTCTATTTCCCCTATTTCTTATTTTCAAATTTAAATTTATAATTTATCAAAGTTATTTTTTACTTAATTCTGAATTTGTATCATTTAATCATTTAATAATCTCGCTGAGCTATTTGGGAGAGAGTGAGATTGACCACAGTTTATTTTTGTTTATTTACCATTTCTAAAAGACTGCGGGTAATTTTAAATCCTAATGAAAAAGGCAGAGCTAGCCGCTTTTTTAAAGAAAATTATAAACAATGGTTTAAGAGAATGTATTTATTTTTAGATTTAGAATTATTAGCTTTGTTAATTTTAAACGCTTCTGTAATGTAGAGAACACAAAATTTTATTTAGATAATTTGTTCAATTATCATTTATTTTCCGCAGTTTTTAATTAATTTAAAAAATTTTTTCAACTTCCACTTATTCTCTCAAAATTTTATAACTATTCTCTAACATTTTAAATTATTTTGTTCTCTTGCTTATTATTCTCGACAGTTTACAATTTTTTTTACATTTGTCAATTATTTTCTTTAATATTTAATAATTTTTCTTTCAATTATCTATCTGTCATTTTAAAAATGTAATTTAATTCTTTAATTTTTAATTATTTTTAAAAAATTTTAAATAATGTTTTCAGTTTAAAATTATTTTTAAAAATTCTCTTCAATTCTCGACTTTTTTCAATAATTGTTTTCAATTATAAAAACTGTTTTAAATTTCAATTCAGTTGTTCAATTCTACAACTATTTACTTCAATTCACAAATGTTTTTTTCAATTTTAAATATTTCATTCTAATTTCATTTCCATTTTTTAAATATATTTAATGATTCTCGTCTTTTTTAAAATAATTTCTTCAATTCTTAATTATACTCTTTAAATTTCAATTTAATTTTTAAATTTTCAGTTTAATTCAATTTTCCATTATTTTTTTCAGTCACAAAAATTGTTTCAAAATTTGAATTCAAATGTTTAATTCTACAACTATTTTCTTTAAATTTCAAATTCCATTTTTCAATTTTAAATTAATGTCTTTAATATTAAAAGATTCTCGCTTTTTTCAATTATTTTCTTCTATATTCAATAATTATAGTTTCTTTTTCAATTACTTTTTTCAATTTTTAAGTTTATTCTTTAAATTTCAATTCCTTCTTGTAATGTTTAATTATTTTCTTAATTTTTCAATTTTTTTCCTCTTTTTTAAATTATTTTCTTTAATTTTAATTATTTTTTTCAATTTGCGATTTAATTGTTTAATGTTTAATTATTTCCAACAATTAGGTATTCCTATAATTTTCATAGTTTTTGAATTATTTTGTTTAAATTTAATATTGTTTGATTTTTTAAATTATTTTTTCCAATTGTGAATTAATGTACTTTTCAACTATTTTTTTCAATTATTATTTATTTCCCTCAATTTTCAATTGTTTGCAACATTTTTTTAAATTATTCTCTTAAAATTTTACAATAACACAGCCACACAAAAAAAAAGTACCCTAGTTAGGGAATGAGACCACCCATTCCTTATGTATTTTGATGCGCTGAACACGAATCTGAAGTCTGTTTTGCTCCATCAGGTCTCAGTTTTGACATAACCTCAAAAAACATGGCGGGTTTTATGTGTCAGACAAACTTTTTTAAATAACGAGGGATTTGCTTGAATCTTGTTACTCGGGGGTTTTTGGGGTCGCTGATTACGAATTTCAAGTCAGACTTTCAAAATTCAAAATGGCGGATCCAGTATGGCGGACAAATTTTTGAAAATTTTTTGGATTTTTACGAAACTTGGTATCTGGGGGTTTTTGGGGTCGCTGATTACGAATCTGGGGTCAGATTTTAAAAATTTAAAATGGCGGATCCAATATGGCTGACCAATATTTTAATCGTAATCAGCGACCCCAAAAACCTCCAGATACCAAGTTTCGTAAAAACCCAAAAAATTTTCAAAAATTTGTCCGCCATACTGGATCCGCCATTTTGAATTTTGAAAGTCTGACTTGAAATTCGTAATCAGCGACCCCAAAAACCCCCGAGTAACAAGATTCAAGCAAATCCCTCGTTATTTAAAAAACTTTGTCTGACACATAAAACCCGCCATGTTTTTTGAGGTTATGTCAAAACTGAGACCTGATGGAGCAAAACAGACTTCAGATTCGTGTTCAGCGCATCAAAATACATAAGGAATGGGTGGTCTCATTCCCCAACTAGGGTACTTTTTTTTTGTGTGGCTGTGTTATTCTTTAATTTTTTCAATAATTATTTTGTTCGATTTTGAATTAATCTGTCCGGCCATTGTTAGAGTTTTGTTTTCAATTTTAATTTATTTTTTCAAATTTTAATTCAATTCTTAAATTTTCAATTTATTTCATTAAGTTTTTATTATTTTTTTAAATTTCAATTATTTTTGTCGATTTTCAATTTAGTTTTTCAATTTGCTATCATTTCCAACAGTTATTTCCATAATTTTCTTAATTTTTCAATTTTCTAGTTAAAATTTATTGTTTATTGTTTAATTTTTTAAATTATTCTTCTTCAATTGTGTAATTATGTAAATATTTTTCGAGTTTTATTTTCAATTGTCAATTATTTTCCTTATTTTTTATTTAAAAATTTCTTTAAAAGATATTAATTTGACATTTTAGGATAAGTAAACACTAAATTTGCTTCTATTTAAAAAGAAAAAACTGTTAAGACTATATTTAACATCTTCAATTTTTCAATGGAAGTCGCCATCATAGACTTTAAAGCGAACTTTTTGTCCCCTTTTTGTCCCCTATTTAAAAAAAAACTTGCCCCTATTCCCCTTTTCTACTAACAATAGGGGCTGTGATCCCTGTATTTAGTTTTCAAAAATTCATAATATTTTCTGCAAATATATATCTTTCATGTGGGAAAACATACTATGTAGCAAGAAAAAAAATCCGCCTTTTTTGGACGTTCAAACTAGGTCTGCTTCCTCACGATCATTATTAATCATAAGATTATTTTTATGTTAAAAAACTGTTTCTACTAATTAAGATAACTTATACAATAAATATGATCGTTCTGTTGATAATTAAGATCATTCTTATGGTAATTAACATAATTCTTAAAGATAATTCAAATAATGCCGTATTTTCATTTATATCAACATGAAAAGTGTTTTGGCCTCGTGATTAATAATAAATTCTGGCCATAATTTTCGAGATTGAATCTTGGGATAATGAGTTTTTGATGATTTTCTTAATTGTTTTAATAAATTGAAAATGTTACGATGCAAGATTGTCCGCTCCAGTAGATTACAGTATATTCTTTGCTAGGTAATTAGACGCATGTTCGCATAAGTGGTGGAACCAGTAGATCGTATGTAAGAACGCAGTGGAAACAAGTTATAGACGTAATATGTTTTATGTCACGATCTTAACAGGCAAGTAGCTTGTTCATTGATAACATGTACACCATGCACGGTAGGAGGTAGATCCATACGAGTTATTGATTCAAGATCTTTTGAGTTGGGACAAAATGGGAATAGAGTTGTTGTTCGTTTTAATTTCTAACATAATCATTTCTAAATTCCTCGGCCTTTATAAATAACACATCGAAATGCAAAACGTTTAACATAATTTCCTGTCGATATTTCATTTTTATCAGTAAATGGCTCTAGAAACTTACTGTAAATTAAGTAATATGTTGTTCTTTAAGAAAAATCGATTTACATCTTAAAATACGATTTTTAGCTGCAAATTATTTGGAATTAATAAAACGATAAAGAAGCTTGGTGACAGCTTTCTTGTAATATTTTCCAGCACTATTGCTTATGGCTACCGGTTTTAATCTCTATAATAAAAGTTGGATAATTTCCTCTATTCATATAGTAGAATATCATATCAAAGCTTCAAAAGAGCGTTCTTTCCTTTCTAAAAATTACCGATATGCGAAAGGTTGACATATTAAGAGGTTGTTTGTTTTGCGTTTAGACTAATATATGCTATAGGCAAACAGATAATTAGAATGCTTTTACAGGAAGTATGTTACAAAACTGAAAAATGAATTATTGAAAATAGCTACGGGTTTTGCTGCAAGAATGCAATTATTTACAAATAAACTGTTAGACTCGAATATAATTTACATATTACAAATACTATTATCAAATACTGTTATTCATAATGACTTAAAAATGTGGTAAATGGAAATGTTAAGATTTTCAATTTACGAACTTTCATTTTGTAACTACATTGAACTGCATAAAACTGAACATAAAAGTCACACCATAATCAAAGTCTTGCAAAGATAAAGATTTTTTATTACCTTGTAATTAATTTCAAATTATAAGATAACTTATAATGTCTCACATTAAATTCGTTTAGTTTACTATTAATTTATAATAATTAATTGCAAAGTGTAAAATGACATAAAATATCTGAAATTGAAAGATAACAAATATATAACAATAAATATAAATGAAAACAACTACACTTGGGTTATTTTATAAAATATAAAAAATGATCTGATTTTTTTTTTGACATTTTAAAAATAAATTTATAAATAATCTATGCTTTTGAAAAGTGATTTAATTAAAATTAACGGCTAGAAAGTTTAGCTGAAATTGGCCCTAAATGAAATCGGCTCCTAAATAAACAAAAGGAAGTACAGATACGAAGAGTTAATAAGTTCGCTACTCTCCCCGAGCAAGATCATATAATCTTACATCTTGGAAACTTTGTTAAAACTTTCAGAAGCAAAGGCTTTTTTATTTTTAAAAAGCTACTTGATAAACTTCATTCTAATGAAGCAAACGAGCATTAAGTAATTTTAGGTTATTCACAAACTGTGTAAAAGGAAACCGTTTAAAATAAAGTATTTTCATTTTTTTCAAACTTATTTATGGAATAATATTATAAATTTTTATGTCAAAAAAAAAGTAACTACGTTTTTTTTTTGGTTTTTTGCTTCCCGAATTAAATTAAAGTTTAGAAATGTACAGGGATTTAGAGAAAGTTTTAATAAGAAATATTGTGAAAATTGAAAATTTTTTTAATAAAAGAAAGAGGTGATAGAAACTGTCTTTTTTTAATTTTGGTGTACAAAAAGAAGTATTTTTCTTATATTTCTTCGAATTATAACTGATTTTAATTTCTAAATAATGAGATTGTTTTTCATAATAATTTTCTTATGCGGAAATATAAAAATTATGGCAAATAATAATTTGTGATGTTAAAAAATATAATAAATTGTAGTTTTATTAAAGTAAAACGATGCCTTACAACATTTTTGGAATTTTTTTTCCAAAAAAAAAAAAATATTTTATAATAGTTGATTTTTCGGCAAAATAAAACTTGTCACGAAACAATTCTATAGGTAATTTAGAATTTAAAATAAATTTTAATTCGGATAAATTTTAGGAATAATTTTGTAAATATAAATATATAAATATTGAAATTAAAACTATTATTTATTAAAATTAAGATAAATAAATATGTATTGATTTATGCATAATCTACATATTTTCTGTTTTGAGCTTGTTTAAGGTTAGTCATGAATTAAATTGTGACTGTGTAATAAAATTTGGTTAATTACTGGTAATTTTATCACGATGCAGACGACTATTATAAGTTTAAAAGAATTACAGAATATTCGTGAAGACTCTGGGAACTAGGAAACGTAATAATAAGTCCCATTACATATTTTCTTAATTAATTCAAGTAAAAAATAGCTTGCTGGTGAGTTCCTTAATTAAAACAACGAAGGAGAGTTAATTATTGTTTATAACTACTTTTCCTTCTTCCCAGACACATTCATGACAATTGGAGAAATATTTTGATTACATAGTACCGATTACCTTAATTAAGAAATTGACAATTGAGGTAATAAAATTACATAATGTGCACGTATTCAAGTATCTAATTATAAGTGATTTGCAATGAATTAAGTTAATTTAATAAATGTTGCTTATTTAATCAATTATCCACTTAATGGCACATTTCAATGTGGTTTTTACAATTAAGTAAAAATATAAAGATACGAATCAAAATAAATTTAAAGTTTCAATTTTTAAAATCAATTGTCAACTTTTATTAACAAACGCAGATTTCTTAATATTTTTATTGATATAACTATTTACCGTTATTTTTTCGTACTAAATAACTAATCACGTTTCAAATGGCAAAAATTGTATGTCTGTGTTTTAATTTACTAAACTGGTTCTTCGAGTATTCACATTCATAGAGTTGAATACTTATTAATTTTGTTTATCATTTGGTTGAATATTAAAAATTAGTTATCAATGCTTACAAAGTTGAATAATTTACAAAGTTAATGATTAAACTTTATAATTTGCAAAATTTATTCTCAACCTTTTATTTACAAACTTAGATGCCAGTTTTATGTTTGACAATTTATAAATTACCTATAATTTAAATTAAGAAATTGTTTTTTGCTTTAATTGACAAAAATTAACTGTTAAAGTTTCTTTTAAGACGACTGGTTCTCTATATTTTTTAATTTTCATAGTTGATTATCAATTAAATTTGGTTATAATTTTGTTGCACATTTGAAACTATGCATTTTTTATTATGTTTATTCACTGTTAAATTATCTTCAATTTTAAACTCTTTATGATTATTCTTTAACCCTTTGAACCCTACATTTTTCTAGTCAAGAAATTTAAGTATCAAGTGGACTTTATGGAGCTTCCGAGGTCACTGATCAGAATTCCCAAATAAAACTTTTCAAATTTTTAAATATATTTTTATTTATATGGAATGATATTTTTTATGAAAATTCATTTTTTGCCTCCATATTGAAACCGTCATTTTAAATTTTTCAAAAAGATTTTCAATTTTTGACCGCAACATTGAATCCATCATTTGGAATTTTTAAAAACTATCACCGGATTTAAAATCCTCTAAATACTATTATTTCTGTAATTTTAACTATTTTTTAATTTTTCATCCCTAAAAGTGAAAGTTTATTATAATCAAAAATTTTTTAATTTTTCGACCACCATATATAAACTGACCCCGGATTCGTATAAACAGGGGAATAAAAACAACTAAATACTATAATACTTATGTAAATTCGATGAATTTTTTTATTTTCGACGAACAGCGTTCCAAAAAACTCTCCAAGTCTGATTCTTAGCTAATTTTATAATAAAATATACATTTATTTATTTATTTTCATTGATTAAAATAAGAATAAACATTTCCACTTTTTTAGTAAATTTCAAATTGATATAATTTTTTAAGAAATCATCAAATTTTAATTTGGTAAATAGCATTTGAAAGCTTATTTTATCAACTTTCAAACGGTTTTTTGTAAATTGTTCTACGATAATTTTTAAGTAAGATGTAATTGTTTGTTTAAAAATTTTTTTTTAATTTTTTAAATTAAAAAATTGTTGATAACTTAAGAACAATTGACTTTTGGATAAAATACTTCAGAGAAAATGTTTCATCTTATATATAGAATTAGAAAAAAAAATTATTTATAACTTAGAAAAAAGAATTTTTTTTTGTTTTAAAATATTTTTTCCCTAATTTTACACAATAGATGGAAGATTTTTTCTCTGAACAATTTTTTGCTGAAGTCAATTGTTCTGAAGTTATTAACAATTGAAAAAAAAGGTTTTTTTTAAACAAATAATCACATCTTGCTTAAAAAATATGGTAGAAAAACTATGGAAAAATAATTTGAAAGGTGATGAAATAAGTTTTTAAATGTCATTTACAAAATTCAAATATGATAATTTCTTAAAAAATTGTATCAATTTGAAATTTACCCAAAAAAAGGGAAAAATTTTTTTATATTTTTTTTTATTTTAAGAAATGAAACAACGGAAAGCTTTTTTCCATTTCTTTTTCAGGTATTGTTTAAGTCAAAGTTATAAGTTATAAAATGAATATTTGATAAAGGTTTATTAATTTTAAAAAAATTTATTTTTTTTTTTTAATTTTTTATTTTAATTTTTATAAATTGTTGTTGATGACAGTAGAATTAGTTAAAGTGTTTATATTATTTATTTATTTAATTAATTTAATTAATTAATGTTAAAATCATTAATTTTATGCATAAATTTATGCAGGGTTTGTCAACTCATGTAAGAGAGTAATGTTGTATCACACTACGCATTTATTTTGTTTTTATGTAGTTTTAGTTTTTTTATAATTATAAAGGTTGTAATTTTTGTAAGCCCGTGTATTGAATAAATAAATAAATAAATAAATTTTAGGTGTCGTACAAAATAACATTTACCTATACTTGTACAATATAAGAATCTTTATAATAAATTTTGTATCAAAATAATACTTATTCTTGTTGTTTTGTACAAACATAGGTAAATATTATTTTGTACAACACCTGAAATTAAAGGTTTTAAAATTAATAAATTAAATAAATAAATTAAACAAATAATAAACACTTCAATTAATTCATATAAAACAAATATTTAATAATTATAATCTAAAAATCTTCAAATTTTATCAAATTTACCTATGTTTGAATAATATAACAATTTTCATGGTAAGTTTATTGTGAAAATGATACTGACTCCAAAACTAAATTTACCAATGTTTGTACAATATAACAACTTTGAAGGTAAGTTTTGTGCGTCAAAATGGTACCTATACTCGGAAATAGTACTTTTATTTAGTAGCCATAGATTGTTTCGTTGATGTAATCTAAACATCGTTAATTTAAAATTCTAATGCATAAAGTTGGAATATTAATGAGTGGCAGAGTTGGGCAACAAAAAGACACTTTGCACCAGACCGGAATATCATAAGAGGTGCAGGCGGACGACTTTAGTTGAGAAACTCAAGCCCTTAGGCTCTAAAACCTGAACATAAGGTAATTCAAGAAATTCCAATATAAAATTGAATATATAAGTTTTACTCGTTTTGTTGAGCTTTCCCGAGTTAGTACAAGTTTATCGTGCGCTTGAAGTGTAAAAGCCTGTATAAAGGGATATTAATGGTCCTGCGAATGTTTTTGATTAGAGTCCGAGTGTATTCAGTATATTTAGATATATCGCTCGAATGACCATAAACTACTAAAAAAACCCTTTTTTAACCTCTTTTGTAACCTTTAATTATTTTTTAGTGATGTGCCAGTCACACACCTAGCAGTATACATTTATAGACGCCGAAGCCACGAGAAAGGGAGCAGGTTAAGACGACCCTCGATATTGTTTTTTTATGAGGGTTGCTAAGTCGTAGACAGAAGTACACAGAGAGCATCTGTGCAATAAAAGCATAAACTATTTTTAACCTGGATGCTACATCGGCGAAACAGAAGCGTAAGCGAGATCTCTTGAGTTTTACGAAGCCTCAATTAAAGTCAGTAAAAAAAGAAAAGACTTGGTAAAGTCAGTGAAGTCGGCAGAGTTCCCGGAAAGACGGGTTTACGCGCATATCTGCACCCCGTGTATTCTCCAAGACGTAGTATAATGCACGAAGGAAGTTTACTATCAGGAGATACCGCGTCTTATTTTCCATCGTGAAAGGTAGAAGCTTAGCTCTGCTACGTATCGTCTATTTTCTGGTAGTAAACCTGAATTAGGTCAAAAGTTTCGAGATTTCGCAGATCATAAGGGTGAAACAGAATAATTCTCGCCTCCTCTATTCTGTTTCTTAGAAACCTATTTCGTACACAGCTATTAACAATCCAAGGTCTGCTCAAATCTTTATTTCCAACCATTTTTAAACGTTGGCTTTTACGACACCGAAAGGGTAAAACCTTTCAAATGGCGTCAAAGTAGAAAAGCATTCCAACCTGCTATTAGACTTAATATCAACTAAACTCTTTACAATGGACTCTTGAATTTGGAAATACAATGGCAGAAGATCAAATTTCACTTATCATGTCTGATTATTATTTACCTCATATTCTTTATGACCCTAATCGTTTTTTATTACAGGTTTAGCTTTGAAAGTTAAAAGTTTATAAACCCCGCGTCCGTGGCATGAGGCTTCTCTAGGCTTTTAGTCGAGAATGGGATAATGGAGCGTCGTAAAGTTTATTGTGCTTCTGCTTTTAAAAATTACTCATATTCTCAAATATTAGTAAACATAATTTAACGGTAAAAATATTCTTTACAAAATATTGAATTGAATTTGAACTAGTGATTTTTTTATTCTAAAATAATACACACAAATTTTAGGGTTACCTTATGAGAAAATGACTTTTTCTAACCCCCAAAAAAGTTTACTATCTTTAACTCTAAAGAAAGTGATCTATTTTATCTGTACAGAAAATCACATTATTTTAAATCACAAAAAAAGTATAACTTTTCAGCCTCCCAAAAAATTTTTATTTTTATTGATAACCTTAAACGTCAAGAATTTTATTGTTCTAAAACTTTTTTTAGTTCACAAAAAATCCCTTTTTTAAAAAAACAAATTTTGAATCACCTTCTTTTAAACCAGAAAAAATGGTTTATTTACAGTATCGGACAGTAGTATATGGCCACCTGTTTTAAGTGATTAAGATTAATCAACTTTTCTTCAATCTAATTCTAAAATAAAATTTGTTCTCTGCAATTATTTCAAAACTAACTAAATTCTGAATAAAATAAGCCCAGGATGAATTTGTTTTGTCCACTCTAAAAAAATGTATTGTAAAAAAAGTGTAAATTACAGCGTGTTTTTCAATTTTTAATAACTTTTAAAATAATAAAGATCTTTTTATATTCTTGGTGTGATTTTAAAGATATTTTTCTATAGAATTTAAAAAGTACTTTACTATTGTTGCCCAATTTTTTACTTAGATTTTTCCTGAGGCTAAAGTGAGTACACAAAAATGCAAAAAATTTAAATAATATAATTAGTGAGAAAAATATGTTTTAAAATTATAATGAATTAATTATTTCATAGTTTTTGCAAAAATCTTTTATAAGTCTTTTACATTATAATTTAGAAAAATATTTTTAAATTATTTTAATTTTTTGTACTCACTTTAGCCTCAGGAAAAATCTTAGAAAAAAATTGTGCAACAATAGTGATGTATTTTTTAAATTCTGTAGAAAATTATCTTTAAAATCACACCAAGACCATAAAGAAATCTTTATTATTTTAAAAGTTATTAAAAATTGAAAACAACGAGGTGATTTACACTTTTTTTACAATAAATTTTTTTAGAGTGAACAAAAAGGCTTCATTCTGGGTACATTTGATTTAAAATTTAGTTTGTTTTGAACTAATTGCAGAGAAAAAATTTTGTTTTAGAATTAGATCAAAGAAAAATTGATTAAACTGAATCACTCAAAACAGGTGGCCACATACTACTGGCCGGTATTGTAGGAAAATTTTTTTTTTATTTTTAGCTTCAAAAACAGTTGATTTTTTAATCTAAAAAAGTTTATAACAAAATTATAACCCCCTAAGAAAATTTATTTTTTTTGTATCACAAAAACGACGAATTTTTTTGTTCCAAAATTTATTTTAGTTTTTTTATCCCTAAAATTATTTTATTGTTAGTTCAAGAAATTGCTATTCCTAATTCTAAGTAAAAAAAATACTTTTTTTAAATCTAAAAAATTTATCTAATTTATTCAATTGCAAATTAATTGTTTTTTACTCGAGATAAGTTGTTTTATATAAAATTTAAAAACTGCTGTGTTTATATTCTAACCAACGAAATTTGTTTTTGAATACCATTCAAAGTAATTATTTCTTTAGGCTTAAAACTTTTTTTATCCTAAACGAAAGTCAATTTTTTTTACAGAGAATTTGATGTTATTACTAATCACAAAAGTACATTTTTGAATCATTAAAACTTTTTTTATTACTCAGAAGTTTCCTTTTTTAGACAAAAAATGTTAACTTTTAAAATTCAAGAAACAAATTGAGAAGCCAATTGATTAAAGAATTTTCTATATCGGCTATATACCAATCTTTAATCAAATTATTGATAATAATCGAGTTTCTCATTAAAATAATGTTTAATTTTTTCAACTTTGCAGTTAAGTCTCAAAATAGGATCATTTGATCATTAATTAGGTATAAGTTTAGATAATTAACTTTACAATTAAAAATACTAATAATGTAAGCTAATTAAACATTAAAACTATTGACGGTAGATGTTTAAAATGTAATAAATTTATAAAAAAAAACAAATACTTATAATTAAAAAAAATTTTTTGTTTATAAATTTAAATATATCTAGTTTTGTAAATTCCTGAAAGCCAATTCTCAATTATTATGTTTTAATAAATGATCTCATTATAAAAAAAATTAATTAATTGTTATTCATTTAAAACGTTGGTAATTAATTTTTAAAATATAGAGTTAATAATCAGATTGTAAAATTAAAATGGTCAATAAGTAATTTTGTAAATTAGAACAATAATGAAATTATTAATTTTAAAATGTGAATAAAATCATTATAAAATCTATATGTAATTAATTTTATAAATTAAAAAATACTTAGAGCCAATTTTGTGAATTGAAACACGATCAGATGATTTTCTGTTAATTAGTTAACTGAATTTTATAAATTTAAATTCTGCAATCAACTCTGTTCATTAAAATATAGACAAACAATTGAGTAAATAAAGTGTAAAATATAAATTTAACAAATTAAGATATTATTAATTAACTTCTGCATTTATTTAATTTTGTCAACAATGACGTCGGTATAGATTATAAAATTAAATCAGGTGATAAAAACAATCAGTGTGTACATTACTTTTAATTAATCAACTTTGTGAAATGAATAATTAACATAAATCAACTTTGTAAATTGTTGGAGTTTGTTAGTATTGAATGATGTAAAGTTTAATGATATAAAGACCCCATTTTGTAAATAAAAACATCGACAGTGACTATTTAACAATTTACATATTATGTATTTACAATTTATAAATTAATGACTATATTTTCAAGCAGTTTAAAGTCTGCCGTTTGAAAGCAAAAATCGACACAAGTAAAAAACTATCTTGATTTTAAGGTAAAAAATATCTGTTTTCTTAGAGATAATTTTATGATTTATTTTGACACACAAGTTTATAAATTAAAACTCAATAATGAAAGAATTGCACTCAAAACACTGACAATCATTTTACATTAATAAAAGAATTATCAATAAAACATTGACAGAACGATATAAAATTTTTCGATAATACTGACACTATTGATAATTTCTTTCAATTTACAACCACTCAAAATGATAAAATCGCTTGTTCAGGATTCTACGTTTCAAAATGCGAAATTGCTTTTTATAAAAGCCTTTATTTACACCAACAGATTGTCAATATTTTACATTCTCGTTTCCTATATTTTATAGCTAAACAAGTTATTAAATTCCTTTAAAGCAAATAATTATTTTATACCTCGTAGGCTTTAGTTCATCAATAATAAACTCTAATATAATAACATATTTCACATAAACAAATTGAAATATAAATGACAAAAAATTTACTTTCAAAAGCACCCATTAAAATAGTTTATCGTAGCCGTTGCATAAAACAGCAAGGAAAGTATATTTTCGCATTTAATGGAGGAAATATACAAGACAAAATGTGAGCAATGTGAGAAATAAAAGGGTAAGGATATCTAGACTGCGAAGAAAGGGAAATGGGACGAAAGAGGTCGCTTTTATCAGAACTTTGGAGACCTGCAGGCAAATCAACTTCCTCACGCGACGTTTACCGGTATCTTCTTAGAAAGCGTCTCGCACCATAGGACACGAGTAACACGTCGGGCACTAAGTAACGTTTACACGTAGATATAAGAGAGATAGCTGCACGCGAACCCTGGCTGCAGAGGTGATTTTATTGCGTTCCAAAGGCGCGACTGCCAGATACCTATGCAGCAAAACTCCCTGATCATCCGGATTGACTTAGTCTTCGGAAGTCCGTTAAGGTCTGTCGATTCGACCTGGCGATCGCCACTTGCGAGGTGCACGTTTCTGCGGGTTCTATGCCTCTTCAGTTACGCCAAGAATGTGTTGGAATTCGCGAAAAATTCGCGGGGTTACCATCTCCGCAATCATTATATCTAAAACGATCATTATACTTGATGTCTCATCTCCAGAATATTTCAATAAATATTTACAACAAATTCCACGCACCTTTTACATAGCAGTGCACAACTATTTCCAGGCTATAATCCGCTAAATAAACGGAATGCGTTTATGTTTTATAACAAATTTTTTCCAGTTTCTACTGGCCTTTGATCTACTCGATAAAGCGTCAATTATGTTAGATTAAACGTATTGGGAAATTGTAATTTTGCGGATATTTTCATTATGAATGACATGGAAATAATTAATGAAAAAAATGATAGTAATACTTCGCGAATGTTTGTGTATTTATTTAAGACGATTTGAAATATATGTCAATCGATGATTAAACTGATATGATGCAGGTAAACATCATTATAATTCCAGTTAAATGTTCTTTTTGTGACTGTTTTTGCTAATTATCATCTAATAACTTTTAAAAGAAAAAGCAACAGAAATATAAACACAAACATTTTTCATTAAACTTTCATACGTTTTATTTTGGGTTCTATACAGCTGAAAACATCCGATGCTCAAAAAGATATGCCAAATTTATTGATAAAATTAATTTTACCAACACTAGGTATGGTACTACTCAAAATTAGAAATAACATTCTAGCTTTCATCAAATGTAGGGGAATTGGTAGATAATTATTGTATTGTAATAATTCCCACGGATAATTTTGAAAAACTCCTGGCAAAATCCTGGAATTCTTGCGAACTCCTCAGAAATCACTGCAAATTTCTAGGAAATACCAGGGAACTCTTGGAAAATTCCTGGCAACTCTTGGGACACTTCTGGGAAATCCCTGAAAAATACGTGAGAACTCCCGGAAATTCCTAGGGAAGTCCTGGGAAATCACTGGCAAATTTCTGGAAACTATTGGGAAATTTCTGGGAATTCCTGGAAACTTTATGGGAACTTTTGGGTAATTCCAGAGAACACATAGAAAACCCTTAGCAAATAGCTCGAAAATCCTGGGAAATCTATGGAGAATTCTTGGAAACTCCTTGAAAATCTCTGGAAGCTCATGGAAAATCATAGTGAATTCCTGTCAAATCATGTGCAACTTTCTGGTAACTATTAGGAAATTTCTCGGAAACCCTGAGAACTTTTTGGAAACTCTTGGCAAATACCTGAGAATATCTGGGAATTCCCTAGAAAATACTTAAAAACTCCTGGGAATACCTAGGAACTTGTGAGAAATTCCTGGAAAATCCTTGGAAATCCTTAAAAATACCTGGGATATCCAAGGGAATTCTTATGAAATCTCTTGCAAATTTCTGGGTAATCTTAGGAAAATCCTAGAAATCACTTGAAAATTTTTCTGCAATCTCTTGGGAAATTTCTGAGAACACCTCAGAAATCCTCCTATGAATGTCAATTCCTGAAAAAATTCCTTGGGAGTTTCTGGCGAACTCCTAGGAAATTCATGGAAAATCCTTGGGAATTCGTGAGTAATACTTAGGAGATCCCTAAGAGTCCCTGGAATTCCTTAAGAGTCGCTAGGAATTTTAGGCAAATTCCTGAAAACTCCACAGAAATTCCTGGGAACTCCCTTGCAAATTTCCGGGAAATGTTGGAAAAATCCTGGTAATCACTTTAAAATTTCTGGAAAGTCTTGGGAAATTCTTGAAAACACCCGAGAAATCCCTGCGAAATACTTAGGAACGTTTGGAAATTTCCTGGGAACTCTACGGAAATACCTGGGATATCCTGAATCCTGCAAAATTCATGGGAAATCCTTATGAATTCCTGCGAAATTCCTAGGAAATCCTTTAGAATCTCTGAGGAATTCCCGGAGAGTCCCAGGGATTTCCTAGGAATTTTCTGGGAAATCCCTGGGAATTACTGAGAAATTTTTCGGAGATCCCATAGAGACCCTGAAAAATAAGTGGAAGACATTGAGAACTGTTGACAAATTCCTGGGAACTCCCTTAAAATTTCTGGGAAATCTTGGAAAAATCCTGGAAATCACTTTAAAATTTCTGGAAAGTCTTGGGAAATTTTTGAAAAAATCCGAGAAATCCCTGCGAAATACTTAGAAACGTTTGGAAATTTCCTGGGAACTCTACGGGAATTCCTGGGAGATCCTTAAGAATCCCTTAGGAATTGTTGGGTAGTCCTAGGGACTTCCTAGGAAGTTTTTGGGAAATTCCTGGGAATTCCTGAGACATTTTTCGGAGATCCCTGAGAGACCCTGAAGAATAATTGAAAGACCCTGAGAACTTTTGACAAATTCCTGGGAACTCCACGGAAATCCCTAGGAACTCCTGGGTTCCTGAAAATACCCGAGAAATCCCTGCGAAATATCGAGGAACGTTTGGAAATTTCCTGGGAACTCTACGGGAATTCCTGTGATATCTTATGAAATTCGTGGGAAATCCCTGTAAATTCATGCGAAATTCATTGGAATTCCTTAAGAATGTCTGAGGAATTCTTGGGGAGTCCTAGGGACTTACTAGGAAGTTTCTGGGGAAACCCTGGGAATTCCTGAGAAATTTTTCGGAGATCCCATAGAGACCCTGAAAAATAATTGAAAGACCCTGAGAACTTTTTACAAATTCCTGGGAACTCCCTTGAAAATTTCTGGGAAATCTTGGAAAAATCCTGGAAATCACTTTAAAGTTTCTGGAAACTCTTAAGAAATTTCTGAGAACACCTGAGAAGTCCTTACGAAATAAATGGAAATTTTTGACAAATTCATGAGAACTCCACGGAAATCCCTGGGAAAACCTGGGAAATTACTGAGATATTTCTGAGAATTCCAGAGGAATTCCTGGGGAATCCTAGGGTATTCCTAGGAAATTCCTGGGAATCCCTGACAAAATTCTTGGGAGATCCCTGAGAGTCCCTGGAAAATACCTGACTGACACTTGGGACCTGAAAAATTCCAGGCAATTCTTGGAAATTAACTGGAAAATTCCTGAGTACTCTTGAAAAATTCCAGGGTGTGTATTTCTGGGATATCCCTGGTAATTCCTCTTGTGAAATTCCTAGGACCTCCTGATAAATAGCAGAGAAATTCCTTGGAAATCTCAGGGCATTTCTGAAAGTTTCTGGTAAATTCCTGGAAATCCTTGGGAACTTTTATGAAATCTTTGGGATCTTCTGGGAATTTCTTGGGAATTCCTAGGGTATTCCATAGGTTTTCCATGGACATCAGGGCATACACATCTATATCAATTAGACTTAAGATAAGATCTCGTGCGCCTTCTTAGTGTACTGATTTTTTTTAAAAGAAATATCTTGAACTAAACTTGCAAATTTCACTAACGACAATATGTACACATTATAAATAAATAAACAAAAATGTTCACCCTGGTATTGACAATTCGTTAATTATAAATATATATTTTTTCGTAAAAACAATATGTTATAAGTTCATTGGGATGAATGCTCTCTCATTAGCCATTTAACGGCAAGTAGCTTCCTGATAAAAAAGAAATTAATGTATGCCGTTTGATTAGGAACTCGTCCAGCCTTGTCCTGACTTTATAAGAACCAGTTTTCCAATGAAACAATTTTTATTGTGTTTCATAAATCAGAGAAAAAAACATATAGTTCGATAAATCAAAGTTTTACTGCAAGCAAGTGTTCTATACCTAGAAACAAGAACAGAGAGAGAGAGAGAGATTTGCAGTATTAAAATCATATCCTCGCTGCTGAACATTTGCATAGTTAATTGACTGAAAAATGTCAGATATATAAATTTTCAATTACTTTTCCTTTTATTAAGATTGTTTTTATTCAACTCCGTGTAGAGAGTGTGAAAAAAGTTGTATAAGGTCACGAAGTGAACGAAGAATGTAAAAAGGGGAGAATCGTAACACAAAGGTACTTCGCGACTTTTATCGAAGAATACTTGGGTCTCACCCAAGTATTCAGCTACTCACTCCGTTCCACCGACACTTCTTCACCACCTGGAACTGATTCAACCTATATTCGCAAGGCTGCTACGTTGGAAAACGGAAAAGGCCATTTCCTTTCTCCCATACTTCGTCTTCCATACCCTCTCTCTCTTGTTCTCACTCCTACTCTTTTTTTCCTCCAGTCACTCTGTCTCTCTCACTTTTATTTCTCCTGCTTTCTTTCGCGAAATTCTCTTACCCCTGAAACCCTTACAGGATCTACAATTCTTGTCTGGAATATCTCTGTGGTGTATATAAAGTAAACTTGCATGCTTATGTGAAGATGTTGGGTCGTTCATGAGCAGACAGAAAATAGCTCTAAATCCATAGAAACCGTAGTATAAGTTTATGGTGTCCTTGCTGTCGATCTTTGTTGACTTTCCAGGTACTTGGTTGCTCTCGATTGCCCCCGGTTGATAATACGTCCTCACTTTCAACAAGAGTCTTAACTAGAAACTGGAAAACATTCTCTGCCACGGTGGAGAATTTTAACAAGAAAACTTTACTACTACCTTCAACTTTTTTTGATGGAAAACCTATTGGCTAATACACACTGCAATCAGCAGTAAAGACGAATTGAATTTCTTTTTAAATTGAGTTAACATTGTTGCATCGATTTTTGAATAGTTGTTAAAGAGTTTGCGAAATCTCAGCTCATTAATCAAACTATTAATTTACACAATCCTAACAATTTAGTATTAATTATTTTAATAATTGTCAGAGAATCAAATGTATCTTAATTAAAAGCTTATTTAATTTTAAAATTCCCTAGAGAATTTCCCCTCTAAATTGTCAGAATGTCATAAAAACGTTTTAATTATTTTTCAATAAATTTGTTACTTTAAAATCTATAGATTTATAGTTTAAAAATGCATAAATTTAGAGTTTTTAAATCTATATATAGATAGCACGTAACCTTGCAGCAACTTTGCCGCAATGTTGCCGTGTAAGTTTTACAATATTGCCGGGCAACATTGCGGCAAGGTTGCTGCAAGGTTAAAATGTTCTACCTTGCCAAACCTTGCACAGTAAGCTTGCTGGAAGCTTATCGCAAGATTGCACGGTAATATTGTCGCAAGATTGCTCGGCAAGATTGCATGGTAAGCTTGCTGCAAGGTTGCTGCAAGGTTGTAGCAAGATTGCTTCAAGGCTGATGTGCAATGTTGATGTGCAAGGTTGATGCAAGGTTGCTGCAAGGTTGTAGCAAGGTTGCGATGAAGTTGCTGTAAAGTCAAAAAATACAATTAAATTAATTAAATATGGTTAATTTTTAAATGCATTTAAAAAAAAATTATTTAAATTAAAGCAATTTTAAAAAGTAGAATTTTATTACCTGTGGAAAGAAATTTTTACAACCTTGCAGCAACCTTGCCCATCAACCTTGCACACCAACCTTGCAGCACCCTTGCAGCAAGCTTACCATGCAATCTTGCCGAGCAATCTTGCGACAATATTACCGTGCAAACTTGCTGCCAGCTTGCGGTGCAATCTTGCGATAAGCTTCCAGCAAGCTTACTGTGCAAGGTTGGGCAAGGTGGGGCATTTTAGTCTTGCAGCAACCTTGCCGCAAGGTTACGTGCTATCTGGATAACTTTTTAGTTAAGGGTAATTCTACGTTAGAAATATCACAATCTGCAAAGGGTTCGCAGAATTTAATGAAACTTGGTGAAATTGTAGTATAATATAAGAGAAGTTAGTCAGCAAAAAGAATTTTTATCATAAATTGTAGGAGATATACTAATTTGAATTTTGATGCTACATTTTCTTAATTATTTTATATCTTGATCAATTTTTAACTGATTTTGGTGAATCGACCACCAATTTCTTCATAAAATTGCGTATCTTCAGAAACTTATAGAGTGAAAAAATATATATTATTTAGATAGAAAACAAGTGAAAATAAAATTTTATTTATATTTTTTATCAATTATGACCCGTTTTTTTTTTATTTTTAATAATATTCCTTTTATTTCATCTCTATTTTGAAACAAAGATCATACTGGAAACTTTATTAGATCTTGTGATATCGTCCTTTTAGTATCATCATCTCAAAGAAAATACTACGTAAATTTATGTTTTTACCTTCATTTGTTTTTCAACATTTCTTTAAATTACACTGAGAAAATAAGCCTCTAGCCAAGCAGCTTTATTTCTAGGTTAGGGTTCCTCGGGACGAAACAAACAAAACACCGGCGATGAAAATCAAACTTCTAGGATACGGGAGCATATGCTCTGCTAAAATCAATTAAGTGCTTTGCAGGTGCTATATCAACAACCTCTCTCTGCTAAATTTAATCAAAAATTGGTTGTATTTAGTCATCTTATTTTCTCAGTGTAGAAACTATTTACTGTGAAGAATTTTTTTTTCAATTTCTCTATTAAATAAAGAGAAAATCAAATAAAATTGTTATTTTATTAATAGATTTAAAAATAATTTTTATTTTTGAGTAAAAATAAAAACATTTAATTAAAAATTAATTTAAATAATTAAATGAATTAGTTTAATTATTATTTATTTAATAACAATATAATTATAATCTAATCTAATAAATAATTATGCAAACAATGATTTACTTCGTATGCAGTCTTGTTTAATTAAAAACTTTGTAACAAAACAAGTATAAATGATTTAATTGTACCTATACAAATTCACTTAAATGGTTGAAGGATTTAAATATTAAAAAAAAACTGCATACTAAGTAAAGCATTGTTTGCATAATTATTTATTATATTAGATTATAATTATATTGTTATTAACAAAATAATAATGTAATTATTAACATTAATTTTTAATTGAATGTTTTTATTTTTACTCAAAATTAAAAATTATTTCTAAACCTAATTATAAAATAACAATTTTATTTGATTTTCACTTTATTTAATAGAGAAATTGAAAACAAAAATTTCACAGTAAATAGTTCCTAATTTAAAAAAATGTTGAAAAACAAATAAAGGTAAAAAACATAAATTTACGTACTATTTTTCTTTGAGATGATGATACTAAAATGACGATATCACAAGGTCTAATTAACTCTCTTGGATGATCTTTGTTGTAAAATAAAGATGAAATAAAGGCGAATATTATTAAAAAATAAAAAAACGGGTCAAAATTGAAAAAAAATTTAAATAAAATTTTATTTTCACTTTTTTTTATCTAAATAATAAATTTTTTTTGCTCTTTAATTTTATGAAGAAATTGGTGGGTGATTTATAAAAATCGGTTAAAAATTGACCGAAATATAAAATAATTAAGAAAATGTAGCATCTTAATTCAAATTAGTATAACTCCTACAATTTTAAAATACACCCGTAAGCTTGTAGTTTAAAAATTTACCAGTTTATAATTTAAAAATTCACAAGTTTGCGATTGATAATCCATAACTTTGCAATTTATAAGCCCCGAGTCTATAATTCAACAGTTCATAAAGCTATAGCCTATAACTTTGTGAATGGTGAGTTTACCCATTTAAAACTGATAAAACGCTTTTATCTAACAGTATTCAAAAGTTACATTTCCGGAAGATGTAACTTTTGAGAGATGATCTTCCCGATTCGGTAAAAGAAGGGAGATAAAACAAAGAAGAACAAACAGAAATTCTTGATTACCATTTACCGAGAGGTAGAGCCGATGAGCATTCAAGATAAATAAGAAAATAACTCGATAATCCAAAAATAATCAAAGAAACCTAATAGCATCAATTTCAGCAATATATTCGTGGCGGCGCGGCACTCTAACAGCCTTGCTGCCTGAAATCAATAATTTAATACCAATATCGCCATTGCAATTCCATCATTTCAAATCGCACCCGACGCTTCTCTACTTCAGTGCTTATAGCTTCGAAGAAGGATGTGGTAAATCCACTTTCTTCATCCTAATAATGCGATTATATCCATCAATCCGACTCCTACCTTCTCCGCACTCCGCACATGCATGATACAATGACAACCGTCAGTGCTCGAACAACCGGAAATCGCAACCGGAATTACACACTTCAGATCCCCTCTCAATCATCAAGACAGAGTTCAAATGTTAGAGAAGACATTCTCTAGAAGGGGTAAGCGGATGGAAGTTAGAAAGGAGAAATATCATGCGAAACCTTGATGGGACAAGGACGAGAGATTTGAAAAATTGGAGGATGAGAAGGTTGTTGGGTAAATGTAGGCAGTGGTTATTTAGCTGAAGAAGCTGGAGTTTACTGCAAAACTCTTTCCAGAGGGCTGACAAGGATGAAAGGGGGTTGCACTCATGGCCTGTAAGCTTCTTCAGAGGCGTGTATGTATATACAAGTTGAACGGGTGTGCTGCACAGGTAAACCTGCCAGAAGAGCCCGCGAGTACCATGGACGATGCTTCACTGTATACACGATCCTGGGTTCATTGGCCGCGCTGCGACTTCTCTGCCGCCACTCTTCCACGGCCTTGGCAATTCAATGCCCGCACCAGATAACTCCCCTTCCAGATAATAGATTATTTCATACGTGTAACTAGTCGCTGCTGGAGGCTCGTGCTCAAGCGCCCGCGCTAAGGAGCGAGAAACTAGGAGAAAGGAAGCATTCTCACATGTGTGCGTGTCAATTGGTGCGAAATAGAGGCAGAATCACAGACAAAAAGACTGCCTAACATACGCCTCAGACATTTTTACATTAATTTATCTTAAAGGAAATCAAAATTCCAGAAATAAACATTATTTTGGCTATAGTTTGCTCTAAGCACTTTAATTTATTGTATAAAAATGAAATTTTGCTACCTCATGTGAAAAAAGTTGGCAACTCCATGTTGTTTTTTCAACAACAAAATTGTGCCAAATTGTGCTAATTTTGTGCCGCAAAACATATTTTGAAAAACTCAAAATGAGGGGCCAAAATTTAAAAAGATATTTGTAAGGCCCAAAAGTGCCATTTTTAAATATCTGTAAGACAAAAATTGTGCTACAAGCTTTCAAATACAAAGATTATTGTGCCACAAACTTTAAAAAATTTTGAAAAAATGTAAAAAAAAATTCTTGAAAAATGACAATTTTTTTCAAATAAAAAAATATTGTACTAAACGTGTCGACGCACAGTGGTCAGAAACTGAAATTTACTGTTCACGGCCACCTACTGCTCGTAATACTTTATCGATTTTAATATTTTTTTTTTAAATACTCAATATTAAATTTTCAACAAACGTAAGGAAACCGATTTTTTAATTTAACGTTCAATTGCTAAATATTTAATCAAACAAAGTTGCAAAATTTATTTATTTTTTTATTTATATACATGTTTACGGGCTTGAGGCCCTTTGGTATAAAAGTACTTAACAATAAATGGAAAAACTTAACAATTAGAATTGATAATACATGTTAGATGATTCAAAAATTGAATATTTTTTAAATATCAGTCATTATTTTTCTATAAATTAGTGTAATCTATCTTTTATTAATCATAATCACTAAAGCAAAGTGTAAGGAAAGTAAATATGATTAATAAAATTTTTATTTATTGTTATAAACAATTAAATTTAACAAATTTTTAAATTAATGATTTTCAAGAAACTGTTTTTTGTTTTATAATAATGATATATTTTAAATAAAAATAATAATTAGGGTAATGTCACCTTGAGTGGACCGCCACCATGAGTGGACCGCCTAAAAGTTATTTCTTCTTTTTCTTCTTCTTAAATGACTTTTGGCGTAGCTGACTGTCAGAACTGTAGGCTAAAAGTTTTTAGGGATCATGACAATGAAAACATGAATAAATAGTTCGAAGAGCAGCGCCGCACCCGGAATCCAAAAGAAATTAAGTTTTGCGGTGAACAAATACGTTACTGTTTGACAAAACGAATTATTTAAAAAACAAACTGTCAAAAAAGTCGCCGTTACAATTAATGAAATGATTCTGAAGTGTAAAAATAGTGTTGAACTCGAGTTCTAAAGTGTAATTTATTTTTTTACTGTTAGTTTGGACATTGAAATTGATTGTCTAAATTTAATTAAGGGAGCGTTCACAAATGACGTCACGCATTTTTTTCAACTTTTTGACCCCTTCCCCCCTCCTGTCACGCTCTGTCACGTGAGAGTAAACACGTACCCCTAAAAGGACGTCACGTTTCTTGCCCCCCCCCCCTATTTTTATGATAATTTCATTTTCAACGTTAATAAAAAAAAATTCAATAGTAATAATTTTCAATTGGTTTTATTATTCTAAATTTGCAGTCATTTGGGTTTATTACTGATATTTGCAGGGCTGATAAAAATTATGCTTTTTTTTAAAAAAATCAAAAAAATCAGATTTATTTGATTTAAATCGGATTTTTTTTATTTAAATCAAAAATTTATTTTTTAAAAAATTTTATCAATATATAAAATCTCTAAATGTTTATTTGCAAGTAGTTTATTAAAGAAATAAAGAAAATTTCAAAAAAAAACAACACAAGAATGAAACAGTGACATACCTAATTATATATAAAAAAGTAATATATAAAGTTATATATAAAAAAATCAAACTATTTATGGACATTTTATTACATTAAAATAATAAATAAGAAGATAATTAAAAAAAAGTAAAAATATATTACTAAAGAGAATAGAATTTTAAAATTAGAAATATTATAGAATTATTTTACAAATTGAACAAAAAAAGAATGAATAAAATTTTGTAAAATTTAAAAAAAAATTTAAAAGAAAAGAAATTCTATGAAATACAAGAATGTGATGTTCAAATGAGAATATTTAATACAGGATTAAATTCACATAATATAAATTAAAAGAATAAAAGCATTAAAAAAAATAGAAAATTGGGAAATTTAAAAAATATACATAAAAGCACTAAATAAATGTTTTCAAAAATTCGTAGTTATAAGATAAAAATTATAAGATAAACAATTAAAAAGAAAGAAAATGTTTCTTAGAAATGGAAAAATGATGACAAAAATAAATTAAAGAATTAATTAAAACGCAAAGAATAACTAAAAACATAGTGAAACATCAAAAAAATTAAATAAATAGGAAGAAAATAGAGAAATCTTCTTTTCCTTAATCTAACGTACTAAAAAAAAAATGTAAAAAGTACAAAAAATAAAATTAAAAAATATATATATCAAGATAAATAAAAAAAGTCCACAAAGAAACTTAAAAATCCTTTAAAAATAAAAAAGTTTCAGCAAATTAAGCCAAACACATTTTTTTATTATTACACTTAAAATAAGTCCAACAATAAATTTAGAAAAATAAAGAAAATCTAAAAAACTTTATGGAAGAACAAGTAAGTTTGCAAAACATCTCGTAAAAAATAGAAAAGATGTGAAAAAACTTGAATAAACTTACAAAGAAAAATGAGAGTATTTATTTTTAAAACTATAAAAATAATTATGAAAATTAACGAAATAAAAAGTTGAGTGAATGTTATAATAACGAAATTGTCTATAATTTTATTAAATAATCTGCATAAAATGAGGAAAATTAAAGAAAACCCTAAAATAAAAAGACAAATAAAAAACAAAAATATCAAAAGTAAAAGTAGAAAGACTTAAAATTTTATAAAAATAAGAAATTATGAGATAAAAAATAAACATTTTTGAAAATTTGAAATGTCTTAGAAATCTTGTAAGAATATTAAAAAAAAATTATTGTGAATATATAATACCAAAAACTTATAAACCTTAGGTATTTTAATTATCTGTATTAGCACAATTTTTTAAATTTTATAAAAACTAAAATATTAAAATTGAATTTTTTTAGATTTTTTCACAAATTTGTGGGTTTTGTTTATGGTTTGTGATGTTTTACATGCAGTATTAGACATCCGGAGAATTGTAAAGTTTTTTTGATTTAAATCATGATTTTAATGCTAATTTTCCAATGATTTAAATCAATAACAGTCCTGGATATTTGGTTAATAAATAGATTATACACTGTGATTAAAAAATTTTCTTTTTTTTTGCACAACAAATACATTAAGGACTTTTTCAAATCATATACCTCGAACTTTAAGTATTAAGTACTTCATATTAAACATAAAAAAAAAATTTGTGACGTCACGTTTAGGACGACCCCCCCTTCCCCCAAGTCACGTTTTGTCACGTTTTGTCAAGACACCCCCCTCCCCTCTATAGCGTGACGTCATATGTGAACGCTCCCTAAGTAATAATTTTGCCTAGAAAGAATTTTATGGAAATATATTGAAAATAAACTTGTTTTTAACTATATATTATATTCTTTATTAATACTTTTTGGGATTTCTAAATAGGTATTGTCGAAAACAGAATAAAATAACAGGGAATTAAAACAAGATAATTTACTAAAAGAAATTAAAAATCTTAAATTACTTTTGCAATTTCTTGAGTTTTTATTAATTTTCTGACCTCTTTTTGCAATTTTTCATAAGTGGTCCACTCAAGGTTAAATTTTTTTTGATTCCTAAAAAAACGCTTATTTTTTACGCTAATTTTATTTTTTCTAAATAACAAAATCAAAGCTCTCATGATATAGACTCTTATCTAGGAATCTAAACTAAAACTTGGAATAGAGAAGTACAATTAATTTACTTTCATAAATAATTTATTCGAAAAAAAGCTAAAGCGGTCCACTCATGGTGACATTACCCTAAGAACAATAAATTACTTAACTAATTGCTATAAAACACTTTTAAACAATTAATTTAAAAAATTATGAAAATAATTAACTTCTTATCCATTAACGCCTAACCCAAAACTGGCAGTCGAAATTAATTATTTTTATAATTTTTTAAATTAATTGTTTAAAAGTGTTTTATAGCAATTAGTTTAGTAATTTATTGTTCTTAATTAACATTTTATTTAAAAGATATCATTATTATAAAACAGAAAATAGCTTCTTTAAGAAAATCATTAATTTCAAAATTTCTTAAATTTAATTGTTTATAACAATAAATTATAAAATTTGTATTAATCATATTTACATTCCTTACATATTTCCTTAGTGATTATGATTAATAAAAGATAGATTACACTAATTTATAGAAAAATAATGACTGATAGGTAGGTGGCCGTGAACAGTAAATTTCAGTTTTCGACCACTGTGCGACGATCACATTAATTTGAGTTTCAACATTTACAATAGTTTTTTGTTGATATGTCCTTAAGTTTGCAATAAAAAAAAATATATTATTAATCTGTGTAGATTTATGTATCTTGACATATTGTTGTAAAAATTCTAATTCAAGTATTTCTTATTAAAAAAAAATTTTGTATTTTATCTTCTGGTTTTGGTTAAAACTACGAAACATTTTACGATTCTGTTTTAACCTTATTTTTAAAATGGTAATTCAATATTATTATATGAAAAATTAAAAGACAGAATCAAACGTTTATTTTTTACTTTTATTTGTTCCATATAAGATTGAAAATGGCGTTTAAATTATTAATTAAAGTTGTATTATCAGTGCGAATAAACATTTAGATTTATCTCCGAAGCCTCCAGGTTTCGTTAATAAAAGCATATTTTTAAACGTTTGAAACATTACATGTAAGCTACTTTTAAATAAACGAAAATGTA
The DNA here is from genome assembly GCA_037103525.1 of Ganaspis brasiliensis. Lineage (NCBI taxonomy): Eukaryota > Metazoa > Arthropoda > Insecta > Hymenoptera > Figitidae > Ganaspis > Ganaspis brasiliensis. Next base: position 5,082,057 of record JAZKLR010000145.1, on the reverse strand, counting down.
ACCCGAAAATATTATTTAATCATGTCTTAATATTTTTGAATATTCAAAAATGTGAACTTTTTCTTCTACGAAACTGTTCATCTCCGAAGCCTTTTTCAAATTTGTGAGACGATTTGTTTTGTTTTTGACTTGGCATTATAATTATTTTGTAAAATCTAACCCTTGATCAAATGGTTTGCGTTTTATTTTAGTAAAAAAAAGGTAAAATATATCAATTATAAATCCAGAAAATTAAAATAAAAAATTTAAGCATGAAAATTAAAAATAATGCTTGTTTACAAAAATCAATTTTATAGCCTTTCTAACCTTTAAGGTATGTGAAAATAAAATGCTTCTGTAGGCCGTAGATCTGTAAATTAATTTTGCGCAACTTATGTTTTTCTTTTGGAACCTCTTTAAAACTTATTTAACACAAAATAATCCAAAAAATTAAAAAATGTTATTTTTTACTTTTTCAAACAAAAAACAGGTCCCTTTCAGGAGAATCACCCATATGCAGAATATGTGGGCAAACCAATTTTGACATATTCGACGTTGTTAAAAAGTTTTTACAGTGAGAACGCATGATGTTCGAGCGCGCGATCGAGCTTTCAACTAGCATTGAAGCTTCGTCGATTTGGTTTTTTATCCGCGAATTTTATTATTCCATATACACATTTATATAAGTAAAAAATAAGTACATTTAGAAAAAATTCAGTTTTTTAAAATAAACAAAAAAGGCCCAAAATAGAGTTTTTTTTAGAAATAAAAATTCAAAGTTGAGTAAAAATTTTATTTTTCAATATTTTCAAATAATCCTAGTTTATCTTGTAGTTAAAGTGACACAGATTAAAATGCTGTTTTACTTTTTGATTTCAGATCACTCAGTCGGTCGGAATCGTGGCAAACAATGCTGTACTTTTTTTATATGAATTATTTCCCCGCGCTGTATCACAGAAACTTTTCATTAATTTGACTTCAAAAAATGTTTAAATGTACTTCAATAGTTACTAAATATATAGTTGAAAATTCAAAGTTTTAAGTTTTAATCGCTCTTCAAAAAAAACTCCCAAAAAACAGTTTTAAAAACGGCAGTCACACGGGTCATCCCGCTTAAAATCAGAATAAAATAACACTATTTAGAACTAGCATAAAGCGAAAAAAATATTATAAACCTTATCATGAACAACAATACTTTGGGCATTAATCACTTTTTTGAGAATTTTCGGGACACAACACATTTTATAAATATTAAAACTTACAAAAATTGAAATTTACGAAAACAAATTTTTTGCTACCTCAAGTAAGCCTAGAACAAAATTAAACTTCTATAAAACTTTTTACTAATGTCAATATTTTGGGCATTATTCATTTTTTTAGGGATTTAACACAATCTCAAAAATTCAAAATGTTCAAAAATTGAAATTTTAGCATAAGAAATTTTGTGCTAGCTTAATTACGCCTAGCACAAAATTAAACTTCTATAAAACTTTTTAATAATGTCAATATCTTAGGCATTATTCACTTTTTTAAGACTTATCACATTCTCCAAAATTGAACATTTTCAAAAATTGAAAATTTAGCAAATCATATTTTGTTCTAGCTCAAATAAGCCTAGCACAAAATTAAACACCTATCAAACTTTTTTGAACATTTTCAATTTTGGAGAATGTGTTAAGTCTTAAAAAAAGTGAATAATGCCTAAGATATTAATATTATTAAAAACTTTTATAGGAGTTTAATTTTGTGCTAGGCGTAATTAAGCTAGCACAAAATTTGTTATGCTAAAATATTAATATTTAAAAGTTTACAATTTTTGAGAATGTTTTAAGTTCTAAAAAAGTGAATAATGCCCAAAACATTGACATTAGTGAAAAGTTGTATAAGAGTTTAATTTTGTGCTAGGCTTACTTGAGGTAGCAAAAAATATATTTTCCTAGATTTCAATTTTTGTAGGTTTGAATATTTGTAAAATGTGTTTGAATATGTATTTATAAAATGTGTTATGTCCCGAAAATTCTCAAAAAAAAGGGATTAATGACCAAAATATTGTTGTTAATGATAAGGTTTATAATTTTTTGTTTTTTGCTTTATACTAGTACTAAAAAATGTTTTTTTTTTATTTTAATTTTAAAGACGAAATTATTTTTTAAAGCCCAAAATTTTTAATTGATTTTTGGGACTTAATTATGCGGTTTTTAAAATATAGTTGGCAGCATAAATTGTTGTGATCGTCGATACGTTTAGCACAATATTTTTTATTTTGAAAAAAAATTGGCATTTTGAAATTCTTTTTTCAATTTTCTCAATTTTTTTAAAGTTATGCTATTTCTTTTTGTGTCACAATAATCTAATGTATTTGAAAGCTTTTAGCACAAATTTTGTTTTACAGATATTTAAAAATGGCACTTTTGGGCATTAAAAATATTTTTTCAAATTTCGACCTCTAATTTTGAGTATTTTAAAAAATGTTTTGCGGCACAATTTGGCACAATTTTTGTTTTTTTGAAAAAAAACATGGCGTTGCCAACTTTTTTCACATTGCGCTGTCTCGATAGGTACAGATGTTTTCTGTTTTATGAAAGAGTAACAACACATGACACTGAAGAGATTCGGTGTTTGTAAACAAAAATTGTTTATTAAATTTAATTTATTAATTAATTAAATTTATTAAAATTAAATTGTTTAATTGGAATTTTAGAAATATGACACGTGTCTCTTCATTACTTGAACGCCAAGATATATTAAGGGCGTGGGGACTCACGAGGGAAGAGAGTAAATTTTAACAATTTATTTATTTTGTGTTTTGTATAGTTCTGTGGCTGAAAGGCAGAATATCAAAACTGCATTTTCATTGGTTTGAGATAAACACGTTTTGTTTATTTTCTTGGTTCTATTTTCTAGTGTAGTTTTTACATCTGGTTATTAATTATTTTTTACGTAAATAAACATTTAAATCACTTTACCGTTATAAAACCATAAAAAGCAATACTAAATTAACTCAAATCTGATGTTATTTGAAATTCGATAAAATGTTATTTGTAGTTTTATGCTTTTCATCCACAGAATATATTTGTGCAATTTTGTTGTTAATTATTTATTTTTATCAATTAATTCAGTGTCGATTTATAAGATATGTGCTGATTTCTGAGTGAGAGAGGACGATGGGGTGGATTTTGTACAAGGAGAATGGAATTTCAATAGGCCATTTTAAATGGTGCAATAATAAGAAGCTTATCTTATAATATATGTGAGCATAACCAAATTAAAAATTGTATAAATAAAACAGACAACACCAGTAACATTACATTTAATAAAATATGGTCGGATTAGTCCAAAATATGTTAATAATGAAAAAAGTTTTCTTTTAGTGTGTCTCCAGGTATCTACAGGCGCCGCGCCACCTTTATATCTGTGCGAAATTTTTTTTTTTTCAGTACTCTATAATCGGGTAGGCGATACCTCTAGCGTTGCATCAAAGGTTAAAAACACGAAACTAATGGGAGGTTTACGAGTGGAGGACTATTGGACCACTATTGGAAGCCAAAGGTCCAATATTGGGTGAATATAACTATCCAACATTGGATCATCAATGATGGTAAAAGCTTAGCGTGTAGACACCGCTGCGAATAATTGGCATACCAATATTGATCGAGTATTTTTTCAAACATAGCCAATAATTGAACAACCGTATCAGAGAACAGCACATAAAGTTATATTATGGTAGTTGGATAGGCCCTCATACGTCATATCGCTCATATACGTATTGAACCAGGGGCCTAATATTTCAAGCTTAATAATTTTGTACCCACTTCTAAAATTCCGAGATTCAATTGCTCCGCTAACATTTCTCGCAAATAAGTTAAGCTACTAATTATAAAAATAATTAACATACGCGTTACATACAGGAGGTAGTTCTTAGGCATCAGTAAATGCAGTGATAGATACATCGAAACAAAAATATTTTTCGTGCAGTTTTCTGCAAGATTAATATTCTATCAAAATTTGATTTGGACAAATTGAGTCTCGAACAAAATGACTTTCGGTAAAATTGATTTTCGATCAAATAATGTTTCTGCAATATTATTATTCTGTACATTTGATTTTCTGCAAAATTATTATGCGACAAAATTAATATTCTGCAGAATTGATATTCTGTAAAATTAGCAATCTGCAAAATTTAGTTTCTGTTAAATTAACATTCTGCAAAATTGATATTCTATTAATGCGATTCGGGCAAATTGAGTTTCGATCAAAATGACTTTCGGTGAAATGAATTTTCGAACAAATAACGATTCTGAAATATTAATAATCTGTATATTTGGTTTTCTGCAAAATCAATATTTTTTTATGTTAATGTTCTGTAAAATTAAGATTCTACAAAAAAAAATTCTATCAAATCATTATTCTAACAAATTTGTTTTAGAACATTTTCATAAGGCATTAGGTAGTTCAAAATTGAGAGATACAAGAAGCGACGGCTATGGACATTCTCCTCTTCTCTTTTGACTTTGCTTTTACCTAGAAGGGAATTTTTGTTGCGTAATCTTATTTTGATAAGTTTTTTTTAAATTAATTTTTTTTTGCAGTTGGCAATTGTTTTTTTCCTGTTTTTTTAGTTGATTTAATTTTTGTTAATTGAATAATCTGTTTCTGGTAAGTTAATTCGTTTTTTAAGTTAAATTAAATATTTTTTAATTTCAATTTTCAAATAATTTAGTCATTTGTTTTTGTGATTCATTAGTTAATTGTTTTTTCTAAATTTTTTGAGAACAGAAATGATGAAATCCGATGTGAAAAACCATACATAAAATGATATAAAAGATTATAAAAATGATTAAATGATATCAAATAATATCAAAAATGACAATGAAGTGAAAAATGACGTGAAATTATAAGAAAACATTAAAGGTAGGAGGTTTTTGAATAATTATTATATTTTTCTTTAATTTAAAAATGGTTATTCGAAAATAAATGAATAGAAAACAAATGGGCTGTTCTATTTCAAACCGTTCCATGTACAAAAGACCATCGCAAAAAGGTATCTTTTTAAATAAAATTTATTTGATGAAAATTAAATTATTTATAATATGTTATACACTATTTTAAAAGAGAATTTAATGCTCTTTCGATTGGTATTCACATTATTAATTTTTTTTAAATTCATAAAGAAATCTGAAATGTCCATAATAAATCCAAAGTAACCATAAACTACAATCTCTAAGCTTTATTTTAACATAAGTTTCAAGAAATACTGAGGAGGTGCGTTTTGAGATATTGAGAGTTTTAGACTTTAAATACAAATTTCTCTATGAAATTAAAAAAAATTTTAACAATGTAAATTCCAATCAAAAGAGCATTAAATTCTCTTTTAAAATAGTGTATAACATATGATAAATAATTTAATTTTCATCAAATAAATTTTATTTAAAAACATCCATTTTTGCGATCGTCTTTTGTAAATGGAACGGTTTGAAATATTAATTAAAAAATAATAAATCAACTCTCTAAATCTGAATTAATTAAAAATAACTAATAATTAGTAAAATCCTGCCCGAGTTTTTATTTCAGCAATTAGTTATAAATAACTAATTAATAGTAAAAAAATGACTAATTGTTAGTAAAAACATAACTAAAAAATAGTCAAAATTCGACTAGTTGAATTAGTAAACAGAATTTTACTAAAATATTAGTTATTTTGACATAACCTAAAAATGAATTTGACTAATAATAATTAGTTATTTTTTACTAAATAATTAGTAGAAATATAACTATTTGAATAATAACTGAGGTTTTGTTTTCAAATTAGTTATTTTTAAATAATTCAGATTTAGAGAGAATGCAAAATAAAATAATTATTATAGGGAAAAAGAAAAAAACTGAACAATTTAAGAAAGGACATTAAATAAATAATGTGAACACATTCTGCTTTGAAAAATATCACATTTAGAATTTTGGTAAAGATTTGGAGAAGGTCTAATAATATAAAAAATAAGTTAGCTGTAGCCTGCTACAATTACATTAGATTGAGAGAGACACAAGTAGTGTTTGCCGGTAGCGTGAGAGAGAAAGATCTAGCGTAGCTTGTTGACAGTAGTTGTGGGTTAGTTACGCAAAAGAAACAAAATACACTAGTAAGCTTAAGTTTGAGAGAGACAATACTGCAAAAACAAATGTCTCAGATATAGGGACACAAGTCACGTACGTTATTTTTCTCATTTTGAGACATTTAGTGTTTAAAATGAGACGCATACGTGTCTCGTGTCCCCATATTTGAGACATTTGTTTTTGCAGTGAAGTTGTGATGGCTGTTAGTGCGAGAGAGACAGAATAATACAAAATACATTGGTGAGCTTACGTTTGAGAGAGACAAATAGCGATGGTCGATAGTAATAGAAAAACAGAATGTATTAGGTTAAAATTGATAGAATTTATTTCTCTCAAGAGGAGGTATTCTCCTGTTCTTTTTTGACTTTGCTTTTACCTAGAAGGAAGTTTTCGTTATTTTTCCTTATTTTGGTCAGATGTTTTTAAATTGATTTTTCAATTGAATAATCCGTTTTTGGTTAGTTTATTCAAGTAAAGGAAACTTAAGAAATGATATTAAATAAATAATGTGAACACATTCTGCTTTTAAAAATTCTGCCTTTGAAATATCAGTAAAGATTTGGAGCATGTAGCGAGCCTTTGAAACATCTAGTAATAATAATAAAGTTAAATCTATTTTTGTATTTATATTTTTTCTTCTCACAGTACTATGTGCAAAAGGGAATTTTAATTGTAGCCCGTATATTCTTGAAATAAATAATCACAATTGAAAAATGAGTTTTTAATTAAAAAAATACAATTAAAATTAGTTTCAACATAGCATTCTGAAAGTCCAAAAATAAAACGAAATGCATTTTTTTTATTTCTATGTTATAATTATAGAAAATTATGAATTTTGAGTGTACAACTAATAACATATTAATGTTATTTTTCTTATAAGAGATTAAGTAAAGGTGTTGTGGAACCAGTAAGCACGTCGGAATGCGGCATTAACTGTCGATTATGTGAGACGAGCCGTTCTAATCCTCTTATCAGACGTTCCTTGGCCGTATCCACATGTGTTTATATAGTAATCTGCTCTAAGTACGAAACCAGGATCCATTAGAATTCCGAAGGAGCAAACCAAGGTTGCACACATGTAAGGACCATTCAACTGGACAGTGTTATATTCCTAGCATCCACCAATTGCGTCCGAATTGTGTTCTGTTTGCTATACCATTCTTGTACCAAATATTCAATAATGTTAGGAATACTGACCCTTGTCAGGTCTGAATTACCTCTGTCTTCCGAGATATCGATTTTCCAATATCGAGTTCCGTATACGATTATGCAGACACTGACATACTCCCAGCTCTTTGTTATTACTCCCAACTCCAACGACCTCTTAACAACGTTTCTGTCAAATTCAATTGAATGTTTAGCATTAAAATTATATCAAATTTCCGGTATTTTATAGAATTGAAAGGAATTACTTTCGAGGCTTTGAAGTTTCTATTTATTATGTGTGGCTGTTCCTCGTGATTGATAGGATTCCTTGATTCCAAGAGAGTTTGGAATTTCGGTACGAATAAGCTTCCAACTCAGGATAAAGCTTTTAACTTGCAAGGGGACCCTTTTAAACATTCTTGATTGATTTACATCAATCTATGACTAGAGTTACAGTGTACTTTTTCTTCTAATAGAAGATGGATTCCTCTGCACTTAAGAAAATAGAAAACTTAAACAAACCTTTTTTCATACGTTTACAACAAATGAAGGTCTAGAAAATAAAATTACTGTTTTTTTATTTTTGATAATTGCTAATTTACATAAAAGTATAAATAATAATTGATTTTTGAAATTTTAACAGAAGGAAGTTTTATCGATTGAATTTTTTTAGTAGGTCAATGGTTTACAGTTTAAGATCACAGATTAAAGATTTTAGTTATTTATGTAGTTCATTACTGTGAAAAATTCTTTAACATAAAAAAAATAAAATTGATTTTATGCATTTTTGGCATATTTTAATAACTTTATTAAATATCAAAATATAACCAAAATGCCTATAGGCCATTTCAATTCTCATTTCTTTTCTATCTTTTATTCATTTTTTGGTTTTTATATATTAATTTTCGTTCTTGATACAAGAAAATTTCTGTTATTCAATTCTGTTTTCTGCTTCTTTTGCATCCATTAGATTTTGCTCCCCTGAACTACTGTATATCTATTCCATTCTACCTTCAACTTGTTTTAAATTTACTCCACTTTCTTGAGAGCCTATCTCTCCAACAACTCATCGAATCTTGCCTGCCATTTTCCCACCAACCTTTTGAGCGATTACTCTTTTGTATAAGAATGTCATTATCAGAATATTGCTTTTACTCTCGGTACTTTACCACTTCTCTATAATATTACATTGAGTCAATTTCTGAATGCAGGTTTTCTGCCTTCAATAATTTAATGCGTTTACATTTTCTCATTTTAAATCTAAGATTAAAAGTGTAATTTAAAGTTGATTTAAACAAATTTAAACTCTAACTCAACGTCGCTCAATTTTTATAGTGTTTAAAGTTAATTTTAATAAATTAAAAAGTAAATTATGTAATGGAATATAAAGTTGATGCTAATTGAGTATAAAGTAAATTTTAACAAAATTTTAATTAATTTTAACGAAATATTGACTAAGAATAAACTTTACCGAAAACTTGCCTGATTGTAGCGGTATTCAGTTAATTTGTTTAATAAAAAAAATTTAGATTCAAGTCGATATTATTTATTGATAAAAGTTGATGAAACTAAATTATAACTTTAGATCTCAAAGGTTTTTAAAACTGAAGAATACACAATGGCTGTAAATTGATTCTACAAGATTTTTAAATAAGGGAAAGAATTTGGATCCATAAAAACTCTAAAAGCTTTTAATGCTGACATTTGTGGAATGCACTTAATACGGTCTTAATGTTATTCCAACAAAACACTCAATAAGAGGTGTGTTTACATAAAACTCCCTAAAAATTTCACAAAGTTGTTCGAGATTTTATATTTAATTACATTACATCATAGAAAAATCATCATCACAAAATTTATTTTAAAAAGTTATTTTATGAACCTTGTGCTTTTTCATAGACAATTTCTGGTTTTAAATAAATTTTGAATTCTTTAATAAAGGTCAATAGGTTCTTAACTTCAGGTCGTACACAGTTCAAAAATAGGACAATCGTTACATTTTTAAGGATTTGCAGATGTGTTAGAATCTTTTAGAATTTCAACGAAAACTGCTTACCAAAAATACACAAAAATACATATTTTTTAAAGATATTAGCGAAAAATGATTTGTTAAAAAATTAAAAAAAAAAAATTATGGTTAATCGATTGACTTTAAAGGGACACAATATTATGTCTATAGCAGGAACATCCTTTTCAAGAAAGCAATACGAAATTACTTTCTGATGTGGTGGAAAAAAATAATTCTAAATGTTTTTTTGTTATTAAAAATTTTAATAAATAAAAGTTTTAGTATTAACATTTACGAACATATTAAATTAGTCAAATATAATTATAAATTGACGAAGTATTTAAAATTGAATAAAGCATTAAATTGAGTATATTCTATAAACTCTTCTTATTTCATTATTTATTTGACAGATTTACTATAGGTTAATTAAACCTTTTTATAATTAATAATAATTTTGATGAGACTAAGTTAATTCATTTTTCTTTCGTTGTATTATTTCAAATTAACAAATTCTTGAAAATGTTTAAATAAACTTTCTTGTATCTAAAAACATGTTATTGGGTTCCTGATTAATAATAGAGATGTGCGAATTAAGATTTTTAGATCACGAATCAAATCAAATCAAAATTATATCGAATCGAATCAAAGGTGATTCGAATTCGAATCAATTGTATTGTTCAACTTTCTAGAAATAATACTATAAATCACAAAAGACATTGTTAAGTGAAACATTATAAAAAAATTTTAGGAGTAATTGTAAATACAACTGTTTCTTTGATAAAATTAGAAAATCCTTTTTTCACAGACGTTTTAAAAATGAGTTTACGGGAAAAAATCATTTATTACTTATTTAAGTACCAAACTACACCGAAAAAAATATACTCTCAAAAGAAGAAGAATATTCCGCTTCTATCACTAAAAATATTTCTCTTTTTGTTAGAGAAAGAGGAGTTTTTGACACTAGACACATTTTTTCTTAACTTCTACCTAATTTAGTAAAATGATTAATTGCCAAATAACTAAAAATTACTGTAATTGATATATATTTGGAAAATCGTAAAGTCCTTTTTTAAAATAGGTTAATTTTTGGTGTAAAATAATACCAATCTTGTGAAAAATTTGTAAATTAATAAATTCTTAATTGATCAATGGATTTTATATTTATTAAAAGTCAAAAATATTTTTAATGGTCGATTATAATTTCAAACTATGCTGATTCGAAATCTTCGAATAGTTCGAATTCGAAGCTTTGTAATTCGGATCCGAATCATTCGCACATCTCTAATTAATAATTGTATGTATGTGTGCACTTTTTCTTGCGAACACAATAACTTGAAAAAGATTTAATAAAACTTAATAAAATTTGGTTTGATTTTTCTTTACTACTAAAATTTAGAATAAATCACAAAGGTTTTTTTTAAAAATTAACCATTAAAAAAATTTTATCAAAATTCAATATTCAATTCCATATTTTTTAAATCTGTTTCTTTCACATTTTTATAAGAAATGAGAAGGTATTAAATTTAAACGATTTGAGCTTTGATAATTTTTACATTTTTAAATGTTTTGTGATCTCCTGATTCCAAAAAATGGGTTTTACGAAAGTGTCCGTCCGTCTGTCTGTCTGTAAACGGTATTTTGGGCCCGGATAACTTGAGTAAAAATTCATATATCAGCTTAATCTTGCGTATCCTCTTTAAGTGACCAAAAATACAGATTAAGTTCTTTAGCCAGCCATTTTGGACCAAAAATATAAAAAATAGAAAATTTTTAAAAGTAACAAAATTTCTAGTTTTTGAAATTCTTCAAAAATTTGTTTTCTGTAATTTTTTTCTTAAAATACATGTAAAATCGAACAAATTTTATGCACAAAATTTTTCGAAATAAACCAAATCTGAAGAGATATATGAACTTTTGAAGTCTTACAGCGTTTTTAGAATTTTTTGTGGGGATTAAGTCAAGGGGAGGGGGAGATTAAAATCGGTCAATGTATTGTTGACACATTCTCATCTTACATCTTCAGCAAAGATTTTTTCTAAATTATTTTAATACATCACCACTTATAAAACTGTATCCAAAATTGACAGAATCTATATTGAAATTTTAGAATCTTTTTGAAAAATTTTTTAACCCAAACTTTAACTTTACTGAAAAAAACCTGCACCCAAGGATCGTCCAAAAATGTACTGAAAATTTTTTTTTATGGATTGTTTTGCTTTTACTCCCTTTCCCTAAAGTTTCAAAATCGAAAAGAATACTTCAATTTTTTTTTGAAGTTAGACAATATTAAGAGGTGGTTCAAAGACATTAAAATTTCGCATTTATTGTACATCGTAAAAACGAATTTTTTCGTAAATTCGCTATAATTTTGTGTCAAAATTATACGAAGCTGACATTTATCAAAACATTCTAATAATAATTGAAGAGCAGTTTTTCAAAACTTGATAAACTCGTTTTTTTTTTTTAAATATCATATACTTGATTTCCAGACATTTCGGGCTTGAAAAAAATGATTATATTTACCTTTGGTTCAGGATATCACAAAATCTTTCAAATTGTTATCAAAAGTGAATAAATCTGTGCATAAATCTGTGACGATTAGATCATACTGAATCAAAGGTCGATAAATCCTAAAAATCCTAAAATCTGCATTTTTTTTAAATCGGAAGTATAATTATTATATTTGTGAATGTACAAAGTTACATCTAATAAAAATAGAAGGTTATCTAATAGATTTTAGTAGTTCACAAACAGCATTATATTTGTTCTATTAATTTATTTTTTTTTTATTTTTAAAAACCAGGTATACTGAAACAAAACTAAACTAACTTTAAATCCATTTTGGTTTGTTAAATAACGCGAATGATAAAGAATATAATTTTTTTTGTTTACTGATTATTAATATAGATGAGTACTTCGATGCAAAATTATTTTCAATTTTTTTTTACCACTTACGTTTATAAAGATACAACGTTTGTGGCTTTATTGAAAAACTGTTTCCAATGGGTTTATCAAGTTTTAAGAAACTGCTTCTCAGATATTTAATAGTTATTAAAAGTTTTTATTCAATTTTGCTTTAATTGTAGAAAAAATTTATCAATTAACTAGTCAAATACCAACTTTAGTAGTATCATATATTTTAGGCAAGAACAAGTAACAAATCTTAAAATATCTGTCATAAGCTAAATACTACTTCTTCAGGAGTATTAATTTATTTTTATCAGGAATATCTTAAATTATTGTATGGCCAAAAATAGATCACTTTTTGACATCAAGTCATAAAATGTCATTTAACAAGAAACCTAAAAATCCTCATACAAAAACGCGAAAATTTAAAGTCCTATTTTCTATATAAGAAATCAGCCAGCGATAGGCCTGTTACGCTGTTAATTGTTACACAGTTTAAGACTGTTTGTCCGTTACGGTAGAGAGATAAAGATAGTAGGTAACTTTAGATAGAGAGGTATAACAAAGATAGGTAAAGTAGGATAGCAGGTAGCTTAAGATAGAATACAACTTTAGATTTAATTTCTTGTTTGTCTGGTTTGAGAGAGAGAGAGAGAGAGAGAGAGAGAGAGAACGAAGTTAGGTATAGTGGGATTTGACAGACACAACTATAGATTTAATTTCTGGTTCTTACGAGGGGATCGGGGAATGTAAAAAAGACAGGTAGTATTTCTTCTACTGCCAGCTAACATTAACGTAAGTAGCTATCGCTTGTCTCAGCACAATTAAATTATTTATTGGAACTTTTGAAAAAAATTGGAAAGTGGTATGGAAAATTTGGAAAATGAAATTGGGTGTTGATATGTAAATTGTCAATATTGGAAAATTGGTTATTGGAACATTTGGAACATTGGTTATAAGGTGGGAAATTGTCAAATTAGTTAAAGTGGTTAATGGAAAAATGGTTATTTAAAATTGATCTAAACAGAGCTTTGAAGACTAAAACCATTTCAGTTCGAGTTTCCCAATTTTACAAACTTTTTTTTGATTTCTGATAAATAATTGGGTAAATTTATTTAGTACTCTCTGTAGTCTAGACATCAAGTAATAATTATACCAAAAAGCCAATTCAAACGAATGAAATTGCGGAAAATTGTTAAGTTATTGTAAAATTGGCTAATTAGAGAAATTGATAAATTGATAAATTAGGATATTCGTTAAATTGGTAATCTGTAAAATTATAGCGTTACGGTTATTTTATTGATAGAACGTCCAACGTCCTTCCGGCAGGACAAAAAATCCTTCAGCAAGTACGTACTAAATTGCGTTATAAAATCAATATGAATTGAGATAAAAGAAAAGTTAATTACATGGTTAGAACAATAAAAAAATAAGTTATTAGCGCATGCAAAATTCAAATTTCTAAATTCAAATGAAATGGAACTTGCAATGGAAGACGATCGATGACCTGTCCTGCCGGAAGATTCGTGCTTGGACGTTCTATCATTATACTAGCAAAATTAGAGCGCACACAGACGTGCGAAAACCTTTCATAGATTCTTACTTATTTTAAAGAATTTATTGAAAAGAATATTGACGGAAATTAGAAAATCTCTTATTTATCATTTATAAAAAGAATTGTATAATCTAACGTTTCTCTACGAAGAAGTTGATGATTGCTAACTTATGTTAAAATGCAAACGTGAGGAATAAAAAGCTTGTTTGCAAAAATGTCCTTTTCGAAATTTTACAATCATAACGTAAAGACAAAAATAATTATTGCTTATGTAAATTTATATTATGCTCTACTTTTATTAAGAAATCACGTATTCACTTATTATTTCAATATTTATGATAATAGTACATAAGATTATGAAAAAATAGTGATTAGAGTTATTTATTTTATAATAAATTAAAAAAAAATAAAATTCATTAATAATTAAGAATAATGAAGGTAACACCTAACTGCGAACACTAAATACTCAGTTTAAACCACTACGCTATGAAGACATAAAAAAAATTAATGTGTCATGTTTCCAGTTCTCTAATATTGTTCTCTCTAAATCTGAATTAGTGGTTTTCTACTAATGAATTAGCGAAAAGTGAGCTACTATTAAAATAGTGAGAATTTTACTAATTTTTAGTAGAAAACTACTAAGAATTAGTAGAAAACTACTAATCTTGTAGTAGAAAACTACTAATCTTGTAGTAGAAAACTACTAATTAAATTAGTAAAAAAAATCTACTTTTTTGAAAAGTAAAATTTCACTATTTCAATTAGTAGTTTTCTACTAAGAATTAGTAATTTTCTACTAAGAATTAGTAATTTTCTACTAAGAATTAGTAGTTTTCTACTATATGAATTAGAGAAAAATGAGCCATGAATTTGACTAATTCATAGTAGAAAACTACTAATTCTTAGTAGAAAACTACTAATTCAGATTTAGAGAGTTATGGAAGAAAATCATAAGCAGGACATTAAAATTCTAAGATTTCAATCTTGGAGGTTAACGTTAGTTGGTTTAATTAAATTTATTTAAAGAAATAGGTAAAATATTCAAAAATTTTTTTTTAGTTGTAAAAAATCAATAGAATATAAAATTTAACTAAACTTTGTCAACCTATTATTCCAATAGAATTATTCTAAATCTGCAAACTTTAAGTTTAACATTAGTTGGTTTAATTAAATTTAATTTAAGAAATAGGTAAGGTAGTCAAAATCTTTTTTTTAATTGTAATCCATGTATATGAATGACCCCTGAGCTATCCCTAAATATCGTACGATTAAAGGGTCATATACAGTCGTGGCGAGAGAAACTAGGCCATTTTCTCAATTTTTTTTACAAGATAGTAATTATTTATTAAAAAACTATTTATACCATTTAATTGCACATGTTTTAAGGTAGAAAAACATATTTTATTATATTAAATTATTTGAAAATAGTGGACGTAAACGCTGTTTTCCTGAAACGCCTTTTTTTTAAGGTGTCTTGCGGTGGACATGATAAGTCGAGAATGCTTCATCTGAAATCAAAATCCCAAAAAAATTTCAGTAGTATATTGCAATATCTAGGGAGTGAACGAAGGGTTTGTCAAAATTTGAAATTAAAAAAAATGGCGACGGTTTTACCAAGAAGTTCGATTTTAGACATTTTTAAATACTCGATTTTTTGCTCCTAAAATTTTATTTTTGTTTTAAATTTTAAATCCTTCGTCCACCCCCAAGTTTTTGAGATAATTAATAAGTGGTATAAATTTGGTGTTGATCGGGTTGATAGTTTTTGAGTAATCGCGTTCACCGCAAAGATACTTTTGAAAAAACAAGATTCTGAGATAATCGCGTTTAAAGTTTTGTAATTTTCGTATTTAAAATTAATTTTTTTCTACTTACATCGAGTCACCGATTTCAGGGCCATATAATACTCCTTCTGTGTCTTTTGCAGACTCAAAAACATCAATTTGAAAATAAATGGCCCCGCCTATACCGACCAGCAGCTGCATGATCCGATTGTGGCTGCGCATGTAATCTTCTTTAAATATTTATAACTACAGTTCTAATGCCCCGGTCGTTATGAAATTTACTGAAACTATTCTTAAGAATATATACTTCAAGAAAATGCAATAAAAAAATATGCATTTTTTGGTCATTCATGACAGTATATGCCCCCTTAAAAAACAGTTTTTTTTCGTTTTTAAGACTTTTTGGGGGGGTAGCAGCAGAACATTTTCGGCTTCCGTCTTTATGAACCACCCTACTGTACATTATCGTATCATTGCATTGCAGCAACATTAAACTGAAATATTGACAACATTGACGTGTAAAGTTGCTACACTGTTGCCCCAACATGACAATCTATTTGGGTGGTTGTGTTGGGAAATAATGAAAAATATAGTTGTTGAATATTAAAAGAAGAATATGGTGGCGTGGATAAAACAAAGGTGACCGTTTCACAGCGGCGGCTCCTCAAGAATGCAAAGACTCCATCGCGCTCTCGTGGCGTCAGTGTCGTTCGTTACCAGAGGACAGGGAGCATGTACTACTGTTTGTTTACCCTGTAGTTCGAAGAGCTACGTAATCTATATACAAGCCTGGATCTATACACGTATAGAAACACTTGAACCGGTTTCTTCGAAAGTCTTGGCAGACAGGACGTGGCTTGCTCGGATCAGCGATACAATTAAATGTAGCAAACAATTCCGGATACAATTCATTCTCTGGTACCAGGATCGCTATTTCAGTTGGTCGACACGTAACGATAATCGCGGGAACGCGGGGAGTACGGAAGAGCAACGTACGAAGAATCAACGACTTTATGAAACGATGAGATTTCCTCGTTCCAGTGGCCTTTTTCTCCTCTCCCCTCGACTTGGCGCTCGATGTACTCCTGGAATAATGTACAACAGCAATACGCGTAATACAATATATCGTGCTTATTTATTGCCTAACATCCAACGGAGTAACGGGCGGCAATTAACTAAGAATCAGTAAGTACAGTGTATCGCACTAAAGGCGAGCCACCGGAGTTTGTTGTCTTGCGAGTCAACCATAAATACGAACAGCCAAGCGTTGAACAATTTTTTTGTCCTGCGTCTTCCATCTACTTCCGAGAAGGGATAGATAGCCGAGCTAGTAACATAAAACCGAAAAAAAAACCTTCAAATATCAAATACTTATTGACAATGAATTAGTGGTAAGGGGATCTCGGGAGAAACTTCTTGCAGAGACAACTTCCGGCCGCTCATCACAGAGATCATCATCATGATGACAGTGAGGAACAAGAGAATCGTGGTGATGATAAATATAATAATGATAGAAATGATAACAAGGATTTTCATAATTTGGATGGTAAAAATTGTGTTGAAAATTGTAAAGGCGTGTGATCTTCGAAGGGAAACATGGCCATGGGAAATGATATTTTTTAAATTATTTAATATCATTGTCAAAATATTCGAGAATTGTATATTACTGATAAATATGCAACTGAAATTCCTACTACTCTAATAGATTGATGTTGGGACGAATCTATTTGGCAAAAAAAAACTATACCGTGTATGCCAGTCAATTTTGATTAGAATTAACAAACTATACTAAACTTTATAATCATGGGACAAAAAACAAGCTAGGTATCGTTGGTGAACCCTAACAAAAGATTTTAAAAATAAATCAAGGGACTTTCAGGAATTTAATTTATTCAAGCAAAAACATGTGGTACACTAATCATTTACTTGAAAATTGACGAATTGACCAAATATCGACTCTAGTCGATTGATTACAATTATTTCTCCACACAATTTATTGACAAAGGTTCTCAGTCGAATTGACAAATTCACACACACTATAAGTTACTGTACAAGAAGTGTTAGGAGGCACACAGTCGGACAAAGAGTGCCGAACCCGGAAGAAATCGGTAATGCGGACAATTTAGAAATAATTGGCGCTCGTAGCGATTGAAAATCTCAGGCGCGAAATAAGCGCCCTTTCATCCCTAACCTTATGGTAAGGATATTTAATCAAATATTGACATTACGTCGTGAATTAATTTTCCCGTCACAATGTATTATAAAAGAGGATAAGTGAAGATCTGGAGGTACCGACGCTTCACGTAGCAAAGATAAATTCAAATTAGTCAGTTAATTACGAGCTCTTAAATCATACCATTTTAAGTATTTTAGAGGTATGTGTAAATTATTAAACGGTAAAGCGATGTATTTATATTCAAATATTACTTTTGTTAATTCTTTCCATTTTTTTGTAGCGTGGTGTATTTATTTTAACTCCGATTTTTCTACAATCAGTAATTGTGATTCAATTTTCTGATTAAAATGTTGGCCTCTCGATGATGATATGTCTTAAAGACGAGGTGAAGGATGATCCTAATTTTGGAAGGTTAAATAAATTCTATTATGATGGAAATAATAAACTGATCTACCTCCAATTGATCCTCGAAGGTCCTGCTCAGTGTGACCATTTGGACATTGTTTAATCTCATCCACCAGAAATACGGCCATTATTAGGAATATTGGGATATGTTGATATTTATGTATGTAAAATGTTATTATTCACAATGGCATATTCTTGCCTGTAGTTAATTCTACTAATTGTATTGAAGTTTGTATGACTACTCGTTATTACTTACGTAAGAGTCATTTATCAAAATAAATTTACAATAATTCCAAATTTACCGTTTCAAATTGATTATAATACTACACGTTTTCATGAAAAGTTTAAGTATATCTATCTGTTTGTATCGTCTTCAGTAACGATTACACAGGCACACAAAAAAATAAAGTTCTCTGGGCTGGGTATGAGACCAATATTTTTCTATGTTTATGACCTTTAAAATGCTTTTTTAAAAATTGTTCTACGATGATTTTTAACGGAGATATGGTATGTTACGTAAAACATCATATCTCTATTAAAAATAATCGTAGAACAATTTTTAAAAAATCATTTTAAAGGCATGCATTAAAGTTAATTCGGGTTCAGATTCTAATGAACAAAAACTGTCATTTTATTGATTTTGAGGTTAGGGTCAAAACGTGACGTGATGGGTCAATTCTGATGACGGATTCGGATTCAGCGCATCAAAATATATAGAAAAATATTGGTCTCATACCCAGCTCGGAGAACTTTATTTTTTTTTGTGTACCTGTGTTATTACTAATGTAACAATCAGTTGTTATTGTTGTCAATGATGATTATTATTATTAATGATTATTGTTGTTATTATTTTTTTTTGTGTACCTGTGTTATTACTAATGTAACAATCAGTTGTTATTGTTGTCAATGATGATTATTATTATTAATGATTATTGTTGTTATTATTTTTTTTTGTGTACCTGTGTTATTACTAATGTAACAATCAGTTGTTATTGTTGTCAATGATGATTATTATTATTAATGATTATTGTTGTTATTATTTTTTTTTGTGTACCTGTGTTATTACTAATGTAACAATCAGTTGTTATTGTTGTCAATGATGATTATTATTATTAATGATTATTGTTGTTATTATTTTTTTTTGTGTACCTGTGTTATTACTAATGTAACAATCAGTTGTTATTGTTGTCAATGATGATTATTATTATTAATGATTATTGTTGTTATTATTTTTTTTTGTGTACCTGTGTTATTACTAATGTAACAATCAGTTGTTATTGTTGTCAATGATGATTATTATTATTAATGATTATTGTTGTTATTATTTTTTTTTGTGTACCTGTGTTATTACTAATGTAACAATCAGTTGTTATTGTTGTCAATGATGATTATTATTATTAATGATTATTGTTGTTATTATTTTTTTTTGTGTACCTGTGTTATTACTAATGTAACAATCAGTTGTTATTGTTGTCAATGATGATTATTATTATTAATGATTATTGTTGTTATTATTTTTTTTTGTGTACCTGTGTTATTACTAATGTAACAATCAGTTGTTATTGTTGTCAATGATGATTATTATTATTAATGATTATTGTTGTTATTATTTTTTTTTGTGTACCTGTGTTATTACTAATGTAACAATCAGTTGTTATTGTTGTCAATGATGATTATTATTATTTAATGATTATTGTTCTTTCTCTCCTAAAATACCTTAAACAAGCTGACTATTAGGGTTCTTGAATGATTAATTTCGAGAAACTAATTCCTAGCACTAGGAACATTCACGATTATTTTAGGGACTGAGCTATAGAGGTCTTCCCTTAACAAGCCAAAGATCGACGATAAACCTTCTCGAAATAGTAAATTATTCTTGAATTCCACTCTAGGCGAATAAGCTTATCAGAAATTAAATGGCAAGAAATTCTTAAAATTTACAAATCCCATATCAAATTAACTATTTATTTATAGTAGCTAATTATTCATTGGCAAAAGTTAAAAAGCGACTTATAGCAACATCAGCTAATTTACTTTTTTAATATCTGTTTAGTAAGACTAAATTTATATTGTAATGAGAGAAAAGGTACATTCTGTAAATTTGAAGTATTCCTGTCATCGAAGTGAAGAAAATGATGACGTAAAATATTTTGAACTTTGTAAGAAATAAATTGAAATTCTATTCTCCCCCAGCGCCAGTCAATTTTGATTAGAATTAACAAACTACACTAAACTTTATAATCATGAGACAAAAACAAGGTAGGTATCATTGGTGAACCCTTCAAAAGATTATAAAAATAAATCAAATACAAGCAAAAATACGTGGTACACTAATCAAATACGTGAAAATTGACGAATTGACCAAATATCGACTCTTGTCGATTGAATACAATTATTTCTCCGCAAAATTAATAGACAAAGGATCTCAGTCGAATTGACAAATACACACACACTTTTTTTTACATTTACTATTTTCATATATTTAATTTACAAAAGCAAAAATTTTAATTTTCAACTTCATAATTTTCTAAATTGAATATATCTTTAAATCTCAAATTAGATAATAGATAAATTACTTTTAAATTAAGTTGATTTTAGAACTATCAATATAATAGATGTAAATACGAAGTGATTAATTAATTGACTGGCAAATGATGAGGAAATAAACAGATACTCAATTCAATATAAAAGTAGCTTTATAATAAAATCTGTTCGTCCAAGTTTTTAAATACACAATTTAATATCCTTAGTAAGAAACAGCCCATTTAAATAATTTATAACAATAACAATAAATTAGAATATGCATTCAATTTCGGGCCCGATTCGCAAAATTGATCATAAACAGATTAATACCATAAAAATATCTTTCAAAAACCGTGACTTGATTACGTTAAATATACAAATTTTGAATATTCAAATAAACAATAATAAGATCATAGATTTATAAATAAAATATCACCAATCAAGAATTCACAGTTATATAATAATCTTTCAAAACATACAGTGTATCAAATTAATAAATATGACATTAAAAATCCATATTATAGCTGAATTATATTATAATATGCATAGAAATCAAAATGTCTCGATTACGCTCCACCTAATCACGGCAGCACTTATTTATTTAAAGAGGCGGATAAAATGCTCATCTGAACGCTGAACGGAGACGCTGGTTCTTTCAAACCTTCCTTATTATTTTCTATTTCTTTATCTTGGAATTCGGTCGGAAATAATTCTGAGCCTGTTTATCTCATCCAAAAAACACCAAAAATGCTTTTGTTGGAGATCAATAAAGATTGTGATGCTTTTAAAATAGAAACCGTTCTCTCTGAGCTTGCCTTTTATCCTCACTCCAAATTATTATAAATGCCACACTTTTGCTGTCATTGACCAATAGGGGAAAGTCGCCTAAGACGGGCCCCTATCCATATTTGGCAAAAAATTGTTTAGTTAGTGAATTAAAAATGAAACGAGAATGTACCTATATTTATTTTTAACATTTCTTTTAAATAATTGATAAGACGAAAACCTTTATAATTGTTTAAAAGATAATTAATTTTGATGTTAAAAAAAAGTTCTTACTAGCCCGTCTTAGGCTATCTGGTAGGGTAAGAAATCCCCTAAATCTACTTACTGAAAAATTTATATTCTTCAATTACAACTGTTTTAAGTATTTTAAGCAAAATACATGCCTTTTTAAAGCCCTATATCAGAAAATTTAGGGAAATAAAAGCAAAAAGACAATAAATATGACTATTATATAAAATATGATTTTGATGACATTAGAATAATAATTATGTGAAAAAACTGTAAAATCTTAAATAATTTTACATTTAATTTCAGAATTTAACTGTTTAACAGCATAGAAATAGCTTTTGCTTAATATTCTTTTTAGTAATTGAAAGTGATTTTTGAGGTTAGAAAATAAAGCGGCAAATGTATAAAAATTTGAATTTGTAAAATTTTCTTTGCATTTATAGGCTATGATCACTGTTAGCATCGTACCTTCATAGGGTAAAGAAGATTTCGCTTTAATCGAAAATTTAATAAATTCATGGGGCCTGTGTCAGGCGACAGGCTTGTTTTTAATATATTTACGTTTTTAATTATATAAAGTAAATATCAATTAAATATATATAAGATTTTCAAACATTAGAGAATATTCTTTGAGATAAAATCAAAACTTCTATTCCAAATGACATTTAATTTAGAAAATTTCCAATTTGAAAACTAGTTTATATTTCATTTTTTGAAGTGCTAAAAATATTTTTCCCTCTTATTATTTATATTTTTTTGAAAAGTACAAAAAAATACTTCTAAATTAATTAGATACATCTCGACTACATATCTACATACACAATTGTTTTATAAATTTCTTTACTTCAAAGATATTAAAGGGTGCCCGTCTTAGGCTACTTTTCCCTACCCAGAAACGTGGCGTAAATGCTACCGTCTTAATTGACGAGCGAAAATCGAGTGATGATCACTCGTACAATCAATGACAGCTAAGGTACTCACAAATATCAACTTATCGCCCGCTTCTGGGCACTACCTTTATTCAATACATTTTAAAGCATAATTTAAATTTACTTTAATTTAGAAATTTAGGAAGAAAAAAAATCATCATCTCTGCTCAAATTAATTTTTAAAACCAATTAATCAATCAATGTAAAACATGCTACAAATCTTATGCCCAAATTTGTCAACTAATTTATTCTTTCGATTATTTTGAGCTCAAAGATACATGTTTCTGAATCGATATAATATTCAATATTTTGTTAATACTCTATAGAAATATTCTTTGTGTTGTAAATGAGCTCTTTAATATTAATTTTAAATTCAATTAATGTTTTCTTTAATCATTAAATCTAATCTAATCTAACCTAATATCTGGTCAACGCTTTATTATATCCAAAAATCATGTTTAAGGGCATGTGATGGAGTATGACGTTACTTGTAAAGGCAAAATTTCTCCGCAACTTTTCTCTTAAAATATTAAATATTTTTTCATGAAACTTGGTAGTATTACTTAAAATGTCATTAGAAACGTCTCTCTGACCCGAGTTTGTTTAAATTTTGTCTCAAAATTGATTTTTAAAAAAATTTGCAATTTTTCGAAAATTTCCCAAAATTAATTTTGGGACAAAATTTAAACAAACTCGGGTCTGAGAGAGCTTCCTAATGTCATTTTAAGTAATTCTATGAAGTTTCATGAAAAAATATTTAATATTTTAAGAGAAAAATTGCGGAGAAATTTTGCCTATACCAGTGACGTCATAATCCATCACATGCCCTTAAACCAAGAATTATAGAAATTGTAAACAACAAAGTGGAGAATGATAATGATGATAGGTACCATCATGAAGACGACAACAATGAGTACATTATGTATAAAGATATGAATAAAGATGATTTTAATGATAATGGTAATAATAAAAGAAATTATTACGATGTTGTAATTTATAATATTGATAATGGTAATGATAATAACATGATCCAAGTCTTTTACAGTCTTGACCATTTCATCTTATTTTCAGGTTCAATAACTGCCTGCAGCTAGAAGCTTTTCACATCTATTTCTCTCAACACCCCCGATTTTCTCTCTCATACATCGAATTGAAGAATTTCGTTTGCACACTACATCTAACGGGACCAACAGCTGTCGGAAGAACACAAAGTTTCACAAGGACGACTCTCGCGGTCGCATGTGCAAAAGAAAATCGCGGAATAAAGGATCATGTTCAGAGACATATTTTCCATTTCGCACTTCCGACCACTGCCTTAACGGCAAAGCCAGAGCTGTGCGAAAGGAATTGATTTAACGACACAGCAGTCTTCTCACCGACATGGAATTCGAAATCAGAAAATGGATTACCAGTCTGAAACCCATTTGAATTCGAAATCCAGGTTCTTGAATGCGGATTTGAAAAAATCGACGTTCGGTAAACAGCTACATACAACCTGAATAAGATACCATTTTCATTTTAATGTCCTATCCCACACGATCCTGCATTAAAGAAATATAACATATTGAATATATATCTTCTGAATCATATTCACGTCTGTGTCTGCAAATTCATACAAATTCAAGTAGCAATTAGTTTCTCAGACTCAAGTTTTCAATTGAGCGTGACTTTGAAGATTTCAATTCAATAGCACAATGATAAGAGTGCATATCTTATCACATAACTGGGAATCCTTAACGTTATATAATACTCCCATGGGGTACATGTTCGCACCTGGAAAGAAATTCCAAGCACGATATGACATTACCTCCCGAGACTTCTGGCACGAAAACACGCGTTGGCGCCTTTCCCAAGAGATATTTCTAAAGATGTACTCAGCTCTTGAAAAAGCAATCTTTTCGAGACTATTTCTTGACTTCATATGTTTTGAATGTCAAAAATACAACGAAACACTGTAAAAAGAATCCAAAAACAACGGGATCAAAACCTTCTAAATGGCAAATTGTTAAATCTCCCACAGCCACAGAATAAAAATTGAATTTTTCAGGTAGATTCCTTGAATTCTTCTTGTCTTGTAAAGTGTATGTTTCCATACATCTCTATAACAATCTAAACAGTATTCTCTCTGTTTTGAAAGACAAAATGTCGAAACAAATAATTTTCTATATTTTTATTCCTTTTGCTTCCTCATGCAGGAAACTTGGTATTCGTTCAAATTTACAAATTTTTTAAGGGGTTACTCGCAGTCATAACATTTAATAAATCGATTTTTGTTTGTTAATGTATATATCAATTAATTAATAATAATTATTTAGTAATGAATTTCTTAAAACCTTACCAATTCTTAGCTGTAAGTACAACATCTTCTAACTTCAGTTAATATCTTTCTAAACTAAAAGAAGCGTTTTTCATCACTAACACGCTATCCGGAAGTGTTAAGGGGTTAGAACAGTGCATATTTTTTAAAAGAATTCTACACAGACGGAAATGAAATATTATTTCCTTTTTTAAGCGTTTTTGCTGATCTTTTAGTTGAAAGTTGTAAAGACGTGTTCTAATTGCCGACAACTTTCTCTTTTTAACTCCCTTGGGAAGTTTTTTCCTTAAGGAATTATCTGACCATTCTTTAATAATTTGTGGAATGTAATAAGTAATTATTATTCAACGCCATATATGTGGAGATTATACTCGTATATTATAAACACATCATATCGGGAAAATGCGAACCGATCATTTTCTCTCGACAGGTGTAAATATAGGAACCTTGAGGAAATAGGTAACCTGTTTGTAGGTAGTGCTACATAATTACATCACTGACTTTGTATAGCTAAACCCTTGAAAAAGAAAATAAATATTTTTCCTATTTTTTGAATTCCTGCCTTATTAAAGTTAAGCACAGGAGCAAAATAGTCGACAAGGCCAGAGCTGAAGATTACTCTCGGAAACCTCGCCAAGGGCGTGAATGCCTGCGGGGAACTGTTACAACGCGGAAAGTAAGCTCAGAGTTACGTGTTCCGACGTACTTTAATGCAAATTGATTCGAGAATCGCACGACAAAACTGATCTTATAGGGCATATAACCCAAGGTACAACACGACGGAACACTCGTGAAACACGCCAAACGCATATTTATTTGTTCAACTATTTATCTAGACTTTACACTTTCCATTGCTCGTATTTCAAATTATTATCTTATTTCCTTCTTCTATAATTTACTTCTACTTTAATGAAAGTTCTATTTTCATTTTCTATGCGTATTTAGAAACCCCCTCTATTTATCGTTAGCGTACAGTGGCAACTTTGTTCATTTTTGTGCCAAAATTCAGGATAAACTTTCGAATAATGGGTACACTGAAAAAAATATTTTTGTGGAACTGCGACAATTATGGTCAGATTGGCAATATTTTATTGCTGTTTTGGGAACTGCCATACGTATTTGTGTTTTAGCCATACGACTGTATGATGCAGCACTTGATATTTTTGAAACCGCGAGTGACATTGTAAGGTTAGGTAAAATCGACAGTGGCGCATAACCTATCTATACCATAGTCAAATGTCTAATCTGTTCACAGTATTGTTTTCAGTGTACCCCGGTTTTTTTAAAACTTGGTACACCAACGTATTTTGACGTACACCGACACACAAAAGAACTAATGCTCTGAGCTCGAGATCAGACCATGACTTCTTTATGTTTTTGGGGTCGCTGAAACAGAATTTGAAGTTTATTTAACCCCATCACGTCATACTTGTAAAATGTAATTATACAAAATTTCGTGACAGACTATTCAATATTTGAAGTGAAAGATAAAGCAAAGATTTTAGGTAAATGCTAATAACCTAAAAATCGAAATTTTTCAATTACACTATAAAGTAACATAATCTGATATTTTATATCAGCTAGAAGCATTTTGAGTAATTTGAAGTTTGTTGTTTATTCAATTTGATGCCTTACTCAAAATAAGTTGCATGAAATATGATATGGAGACGCAATATGAGTTTAGTTGTGTAAGGTTGATGGTCAAGAAAGGGACGCAAGAGTTGGTGAGTGAGGTTAAAGGATCGGAGTTTATGAAGAAGGAATAAGAGAGGCATCAGAGGCATAATGGTATAGGGGAGAGTGCCCATCAATGTACCGGGTTTTTTTCAAGGTCATAGTATTTATTCAATTTCACTAATTTCAAGCACTTCTTTGCATCAATATAAAACTACAACACTTCTCTAGGTAATGCACACATATTATACCCGATTTATTTTGATTAAATAATAAAATTTAGGATTTTTCTAAACTAGCACGCTATTTTCATTTTCAACAACCAGGGTACACAATGAACCACCTCTACAAAAACACTAAAAATGTTCAACAAGAATAATATTGCAATTTTCACTTTGTGAAAAAACTTATTTTCCATCAAATACTATACAAAATTATTACTTAACACTTTTTAATTGATAATGTATAACATAAATATACCTCAAATTTAAGTTAACTAGCTAAAATGGCATTTTAGTTTTGCTATGTTGAGAAGAGTACTGATAACAATCGCTGTCCCATGCTGTACGCATGCCTAGTTTTATAATCAGGCATACCACTCTGGAAATCGAAAATACACTGAAATTCCAGGTGGTTCATTGTTCCCTGGTACATTGAATCAACATGACATTTGCAACAAAAATGGTTTTTTATAACTTAATGCAATATTTAAAAATCTTTATCTCATTAGAATATTGTAGTTCAGGCCCGATACAAAATAAATCGTAAGTTCATTTATTTTTAAATTGCCTTATTTCAATTAAAAAACGTGTTTGTATTTTAGGTAAATTTTTTCTTCAGAGCATCAAAAACAGTTTTTTTCAGTTTTCTCTATAAAGAATAAATCCACATGTCTCAAATTTATGGACGTAGTGTGTTTACGCAAACTTCATTTATATTTAAAATTAGGAGAATTTTTATTTAATTGTTTTTGAGAAAATTGAAATGGTTCATTGAAAAAACTGGTACATTGATGGCCACTCTCCCCTATTGTTTAGGTATGAGGCAAGTTTCAAAAATAAAAATAATGGTTTTTGGGATAATATAAGGAAGTGATATTTAGTATTTTCTAACGAAACGTGAAAGGAAAATGAATATTAAGAGATAGTAAAAATTATATTATTGAATAGGAAGGGATTTTAACGCATGGACAAGAGAATTACGAGGAGGAGAGTGGAAAGTGTTAAAGAGTGTCAAAAAATAAAAATGAGGATAAAGAATGAAGGAATCTTTAAATCTGATAGGAATTAGGCGTTGGACGAAAAAAGTAGGGTGATGTGGTGTGATGTGCAACACCGCCGATTTCTGATCTACATTTTGATATTGAACAGAATTGTATACTGACCTCGATTTGTGTCCATAATAACTTTGATTTTGATATATAAAGCATGAAACAGCACGCACCCTGGTTTGCTGTACGTAAAGCTAGCTGAATTTCTCAAGTTCAAAGTATTTTTCGATTTTGACATTTATAGTTATTCGTGAATTGTTTTGAATTATTTTATAGGTCAGTTTGTTTATATTGTTTGTTTTTTGAGTGCCTTTTAATATCCAAAGAAATTTTGTGAACCCTTAAATTGTATTGCTGTCACACCAGCTTGCACAAAATATCGTATTTGGGGTGATGTGCAACAATTAGTTCTTTTATGATTATTTTAATATTATTATTACGCTACAAACAACTAAAAAATCAAATAAAAAAATGTTTTCTTCTTTGTAGAAATTACCACTTTTTAGAGGTCGACTATATCGTAAAGAAAAATTTTTGTATTAGTGATTTCTATTTATTTGCATTTAAGAAGCATAAATTTAATACTTAAAGCGATTAACATCGATATTTATGGATTTTTACTCTGAACTTTACCTGTGTTACACATCACCCCAACTTTTTTTGAAAATGCCAAAACGGACCTTTTTAAAAATGCGAAATTTTTTTAGGGAAAATTAAAAATTTTTAAAATCTATTATAATGCAGCAGTGTAGTATTTTCTTTCCTTTACATTATTTAATCATGGAATATTTAAAAATTTGATTATTGAAAACGTTTTACGAGCAACGAAAAAAAGTGCTACACATCACCCCTCAACACCCTAAGTGTAAAAATATGAATGTAAGTAAGGAAGTAGAGTTAAAGAACCTTCCAGAAATAGTAGAGATCAAAAGAGGTGCTAGGGAAGGTAAAAAGTAGTATTACAGGATAGAGAAGAAGGCTAACTTGGGAAGCTGGAAAGAAGAAAAATTATGGCAATTCGAAAAGAAAATGCAAGAAGAGGGGAAGGAGTCGTCGAAAGTGGAGAATAAAAAAATAAAGGAGCTAAAAGAGAGAGATAGAAAAAGCAGAAAAGGAAGTGAATAGATGGTTATAAATAGAGGAAGATAAGAAAAAACGAGGTAAATAGGAAAATCTCTATGGATAAAAGAACAAAGTTCTTTTTTAGAGCTGGAGCAAAGGGGTAGAAGATAAGATTAGAGGTGAGAGGGGAGGGTAAGAATGAACTGAAAGGAATAGATGTAGAGGAAGTGAGAAGAGAAAAGAGAAAAGAGGTGGGGAAGGAAATAAACAAGTTGATGAAGGATAAGGCTTTAGGACATGACGTGATAAAGGAACAGAGTTCAGAGTATGCAGGTAGGAAGGTGAGATCGGAAATGTAGGACATATGAAGAGAAAAAAAATGCCTGAAAGATTGAATTATAAGACTCATAGTACAAGTAATAAAGAAGGGAGAAGGTAAAAATATAGAGGAGTATAAAAAAGAATTTGGGAAGAGAGGGAAATTATGCATTGTTTGAAGATTTTAAGGCTGCTTTCCGTCAGTTAACAGAAAGATACTGTATAAGTTTCTAAGAGAAAAAAGGATAGAGGAAGGGTTAATTAGGTTAAAGGAGCAATAAATAGATGTGTGATTAGGGGTAAGAGTAGGATAGAAACAAGGGGAAGAATTTTGGTTAGGAAAAAAACTTATACAAGATCTCCCGTTGCGCCCATTACTTTTTAGTCTTTCTTATGGTAGATTTTGAGGAGAGGTTAAAGAAAGGAGGCAAGAAGCAAATGGTTTTAGGGTAAAAAAAGTTATACTTGGTGGCATGCGCCGATAATGTGGTAAGGTTTAGAAATAGAAAGGGAGAGGAGCAGTACGAATGGAAGAGTAGTTGAGTTTTGTTATCTGGGTTTTTGGTTTTATTACAATGAAAGATAGAAATTAAATGTAAAGAGAAGAGTAGAAAAAGCAAACAGAGTAATGGGTCAAGTGTGGAGGATAGGTAAATGGTGATTTAGGAATAATTGGACGATGAGAGTGTGGTTGTTCGATATATTGAGTTATGGAGTGGAAGTGTAGGAGTAGATGGAAGTGAAAAAAGAGGAATGTAAGCAAGAGGGATTTCTGAGATGGACTATGTGTGTGAATGAAAATTGTCCGGAATATATCCTGAGAGAAGAATTTAATAGAGATAAAATGGTATTGAGACAGAGAAAGAGAGGGTAGGGTTTTGAGGAAAAACTAAAGGAATATGAGGAGATTAGCTGGGCCAAATTGTGTTTGGATTTGATTAACGGAAGAGAGGAAGTCGAGGACAATGAGTTGTCGAAAAAGCAGTTGAAAAAGGCGAGAAGAAAAGAGATTAAAAATGGAAAGAAATGAAAGAAAAGAAGGGTGGAAGTTGTATGGAGAATAATGAATAAGGAATGAAGATGAGAGAGGATAAAAGATTTGGGATGTAACAAATAGTGCGTAATATGGTAAGGGAAAAAGAAATTTCGTAGTATTTAAGAAGGTTAAAAAGGAGTGCAAATGAAATAGAATGATGAGGTTCATAATGGGTAAAAGTATAAATAAGTGCATATTAGAAGAGGAAATCTTGGTGATGTAGGTTGCTAAGTCCAATCGCCGGCTGAGTGTTAAATACTTCTATAAAGGAAGGAAGGTTTAGTGGGAATTACCCAGAGTCGACTTCCAGGGGAATATTTATATTCCCAAGTAAATCTTCTGTGGGCCCAAGTCCCACATACTGGGAGCATCGCTAATTAAATGATGCTTGCATAATTCATTGTAAGATGTTCCTTATGGTGCGTAAAAGCATTTTCCAAACCTCGTATATATAAAAAAGAAGAAGGGAGGAATTGTAGAATCTATGGGTATGAATTGAAAAATTATGCTCTCGTGTTAGATACGTGTAGCAAAGAAGAAAAAGAAGGGGAACGTGTGGATGAAAGAGTCAGACGAATTGTGAATAAAAGTGGACAAGAGAAAGTTAAACGAGGGAACTAAAGAAAACATGCAAAAATAGTTTATAATTAGATTTAAAAAAGTTGCTAAAATCCTATTTAAAAGTAAAGATTAACGATGAATTAAGATTAAAATATCTTAAATCTAAAACAATACCAATGAATTTACTTTTATAAATTTTTAAAATTAATTAACCTCATTAAGTATTATTCTGAAACATTATTGTGTTCCAGAAATAGGAAAAAGATTATTTGGAAATCTACAAAGATAATAACTAATGAAGATTTTATAAATTTGTATTCTTCCGTTTTTTTACATTCCCATAATATTATTCCGCTGTTGTAGAGAATTTTTGTACATTTTAAAACTATTAAACCTAAATTTTAGATCAACTTGATTACACTAAAATGTTTCGGCTGTGGTGCAAAAGTATATTACAGTAATAGTCTGTCTTTATCAATATGTGCGATAATTATTGAACAAATATTTAAACGAAAAGTAGTTTCCTTTCTGTATTCTATACTAAAATTAATTTTTAAAGCTTTACTAAAACTCCAATTTATAATAATTATTT
Organism: Ganaspis brasiliensis; assembly: GCA_037103525.1. NCBI lineage: Eukaryota > Metazoa > Arthropoda > Insecta > Hymenoptera > Figitidae > Ganaspis > Ganaspis brasiliensis. Next base: position 5,050,693 of record JAZKLR010000145.1, on the reverse strand, counting down.
TTCATTAAATTTGTTAAAATGAAAAAGCTCTTCTCTTAAAATAGAGAATTACCTCAAAACATTCATCTTCAACGATGAATGCATTATTTCCCAAAGTAGTTGGGAAATTCTAAATCATTTGCAATATTCTCGAGAGTTAAATATAAAGCTCGTCTTTATCCGGACAAAAAGTGGGTCAAATTATTTATACTTTATACAAAGTTTCGGACAAGATTTTTAAATGTCTAAAATGAACATATTATGTATTCAAAAATAAAAAATCTAATTAGGCTGAAGTAAACAAAAATAAATAAAAAATGTCAAGTGCAAATAAGAAAATAAATATTTATCATGAATTTTCAAGTTGAATTAGTTCGAAACTTTTGAAGAGTAATAGTTTTCGATTGTCGATTTTAGTGGTGATTACTCATATTTATTCAAGACTTAAAAATTCTGTATTTGTATCCCAGAGTGACTTTATGTAATTCTAGAAACAAATGGAAATTGGCTTGACTTTATATTAACGATACTGACAATGAGTGGTCCTTTTGCTGATTTGATATTCATGGGGTGGGATCTTGGGGAAGCTGGATGTGCTAAGTTCTCGTGTTGGACCAAAAAATAACACTTTCGACAAGTTTCATAGTGACACCTACATACGACAGTTCGTCGACAAACTGCAGACATGTTGAAAGGCTTCCCTAGGGGAATGAAAAATGATCGTTTCCAAAGTCAAAATGCACCTAGCCACGCATTTAAAATTTTCTGAACTAACATTTATTGCCCTGAAGTGCTTTAAAATCTTGATATTGCACAACTCCATGTTTTTAAAAACTTTTTACAATTTTTATCTGCAATATAAGAAATTATTTTAAAATGCTAACAATTTTTTATATCCGCTTTCATTCATTTTATATTTTAAAAATGTTATATAGCCTTTCTCACGAACCTCTTAAAATATCTAAATTACAAATAACATTTTAAAATGTTCAAAAAATTTTAAATAGAGGCATATGAAACTAAATATTGGAAAAATACATTAAACTTTAACTTGAAGTTAATTAACAAGTTTAATCAGTTAAAACTATATAAAAATATTTAATGGAATAAGCGTTCAAAAAGTAAAAGCTGATTAGCTGAGTAAAAGATTAAAAAAAGGCCAATGTAGGAAATAATTTAAAAACTAAAAATTGAAAAATATATAACAGTAATATTACAACTTTAGAAATTGAAAAAAGAAATAAAGGAAAGATTTAAAATTTAAGAATATTTAAAAAGAAAATCATTGATATATTTGAAAAGTTGATAAGACGTGAAGTTATTTATAGAAGATTGTAAATAAGTAAAAAACTACATTAAATGTTAAAAATGGTAGATCTTATTGTTTAAATGTAAATGTCATAATCTAATGCTTAAAATAAATTCACTTAATAATAGTAAATTTTCAGAACTGTTTGAACAGTCATGTAAAAAGCTAAAGAAGAAAAAAGATAGAAAAGTTATCTAAAACGTTTGAGAGGTAAAACTGTAAGAGGAATTCAAAATAGAAAATACCTAAAAATCTGAAAAGGTAAAATAAAAAAAAACAGTTTTTTAAAAAAGGTCCCTTTAGACATATTTTTTTTCCTTTTTGTTATATTTTTAAAATGTGCATGCATGCGCATGTAAAATATATCGAAGAAATTGACATTTCGTTTCATGTCAATGTTTGAAAAATATAAACAGTTTCTAGTTTTGTACTTGTTTGAAAAAATAAATAAATAGGTAGACTCAAATTTAAAGTAAAGATTTATTTAATAAAAATTTAAACATAATATTTTATTTTATCAAAAAAAAAAATATATTTCATCCAAATAATTTTTGTCTGTTACTACTTTAAAGAATTAATAATGAAGAGATCTTACAGTATTTTACTTTCTTGACACAAAATTAAAGAATATACATATTAAAATTGCTCGTGGCATTAAATATCTTTTATTTTGTTAAGAAGTTTTTAAAGCAGTTTAGTCGCACTTAAATACTTGCAAAATAAGAAAAAAAAATCCTTTTGTGAGAATCAAATAAATATGAAAGTTAAGTGTGTATTCTAAAGTGATAAAATTTACAGAAAGGATATTTTATATTGAGTTATTTAATAATAGATAGACTACTAATTTAATAATATAATTAGGTTTTATAAAAAAAGATTTATATTATTATATTTATTAATAGATTACATATAATAGGTTATTTCTTAATTATATAAATACAATTTTAAGTTCATTTTAAATTTAATTTTAATAATGAAATGTTATTCTAAATTAATTAAGTCTAATTTTTTAATAAATGAATTTAATTCAAATTTTTTTTTAAGATTGCAAACAATTATAATAACATTTAAAATGGAAATGAACTACGCTTAAAACACAATACAACTTTGAAGCTTTCAGAAGCTTTCAAAAAAATTATAAAAATTTTAAGTTCTTTTTAGAACTCTTCAAAAGTTTTCACAATTTGCTTAAAACTATTTAAAAGTTTATTAAAATTTCTTAGAGCTAGTTGGAAACTTTCAAGAACTATTTTTAAAACTGCTAATGACAGTTCATCGGAATTAATTGAAAAATATTCCGAGAATAATAAAAGCCTAAAAACTCGGAACATTTTCCTTTCTTTACTTCTCCTTCATTTATTTTTTTAATCAATATCATCAATTTTTTTTATTGTAATTTCGAATGCTTTGAAAATAAAAAACATTTAGTTTCAGTAATGCAAGCAAATTTGTTTAAAATCTAAACCAATAAATAAATATTAATAACAATATGACATTTATTTATTTAAATAACTAAAAATCTGCAACATTAAATAATCCAGAATCCACATAAGCAAATTTTTTTTTTTTCATCATAGTTTAAAAGGTTATGGATCATCGCTTAATATACTAAATATTTTAAACTCATACTAAAAATTGTTTAGAATTTGTTTCAAACTGTTTAGGACCACTTTAAAACTCGTCAGAACTACTTGAGACCATTAAAAACGTGTTAAAAACTATTTAGAACTGCTTAAAGTTTTTTATTTTTTAATTTAAATAATTCTTCCCGAAATGGAAAAATTTTCTCTACACAAATATAAAAATGGAAGGGATAAATACTTGTACAAATTTTTTAGTTTAAACTTGTTTAAAACTATTTATAGTTTGTTTAAAATATTTTAGAAATAGCTCCAAATTGTTAAAAACTATTTAGAACTGTTTATAACTCGTTAAAATTATTTAAACCTGTTTAAACTGTTTAGAACTTACTTAAAACTTTTTAATAATTGTTCAAAATTTTAAGAATTATTTATAGCAATATTTAAAACTACTCATAACTGTTCTGAACTTAATTAAGACTGATTTGAACTTGTTTAAAAGTGTTTCGAATCGTTTCAAACTATCTATAACTGCTTAGAAGTACTTAAAACACTGAGAAAATGAGTTGACTAAATGTAACCAATTTTTGATTAAATGTAGCAGAGAGAGGTTTTTGATATAGCACCTGTAATGTAGTTTGTTTATTATTAGCTGAATAAAGGCTATACTGTTAACATTAAAGTTCTATTGTGTTCGCCGGTATCTTGTTTGTTTTGTTCCGAGTCCCTTAACCTAGAAAATGGCTAGAGGCTTATTTTCTCAGTGAACTGTTGAAAAGTAACTAAAAACTCTTTTAAAAAAACTCTCTATTCAAAATTGATCACAAGCAAAAATAGAGGCGAAGATAGCAGCGGAGACTTCGAAGCAAAACTAAAAATTAATTAATTAATTAAGCAAAATTAAAAATCAAATTTAATTATATTTCTTTTAATTATTTTTTCATGGAGACAACCACCACCTCACAAGTGAGTCTTTCTCGAACTGTCAAGTTGTACTCGAGCAAATCAATTTTGCATAAAACTTTGTACAAATTTTGTGATATCACCTCTTAAATTCCAATTCTTATGCTAGAAATGACATTTCCAAATTAGTTATTGCTGTGTTATCTGAAAGTTTACTGACACTGGAAACTTTTTTCATACTTTCATTACTTTCAAATTCAGAATATATATTTTCTTCTGTGCAGTTTAAAAGTAAGAGCTAAATACGTTTCAATTAAAACTATAATGAGAATGTTCTCATTCACTTGAACATAATTTCACGTTCCCAGCGTGATTCGATGCTGTGGAATTTAAATAAATCCTGCACATATTGTAGATTATGAAAGAGTAATTAAAATATGTGATGTGTTTGAGGACCATGTCAAAAAGGACATAAATAATCACTATCAAAAGGGTAATTGTTGACGTTAGCCGAAATGATAAAATTAAATCGTGTAGCGAGGCGTACCAACACTGCAGAGTTATATAAACATTGAAAATGGACGATAAACGACATTTTGAATCGGGCAATTCCATAGGATGAAAGTCAGTAAAGAGATAATCAATTCCTGTGTGCTCGCTTGTATTCACACACATGGTAGCTAAGCCAACACATGAGCAGTCAGGTCTTACAATTTGTATCGAGTACTGAAATGAACGTGGGCGAGTGAAAACGGCACTCGAAGCGACCTGTTACAATATTCACTGGAAACGTTTGCGAGAAATTGATTTCTTATTACTTACGAGAAGTTTGCGTGTTGACTGGTACTCTAATATACTTAGATTGGCGCTTAGGGGCTGCTTATTTGCGAAGGTGGCAATATTTAAAAATTTACAACCCTAGGGACGTGAATTCTCAGTTCGCACACTCGTGTGCAATGGGACAAGTGGTTCGTTTGAAGCAGGCGATAAATCGAAGCCATTGAAGCTTGATGCGGGAACGAAATAAGAATTCACTCATTGGTGAGATTATCCTCGAGATTCCTTTCACGAGTCGGCCCTGGCTCCCAGGGAACGCACTTCTATTCGGGAAGTGAGGCTTTACCAGGATTATCGCGTGAGTTCATTATACGCAATCGTTACGTAAAACCAAATCCGCCTTGTACGAACGTTCACCTCGCTAGAATGCAAGTTCAAGGTTGAACGTGTGGCGGAAGCACGTCGAGATTTTTTTATGCCTGAAATACCAACATTTCGGATAATTATGTCTGCGTTCTTTGCCCTTGCCAACGGTATTCGCACGGAAGCGATCCCCGTGGATATTTCCGCTTCAAGAGGCCTCTTAGAGAATGATACTATTAACACACGCGGCTAGTCTACCATTCCAAGCCCCGAATTCGCGTACTTAAAACTTCTATAATTAAGTCCCTCTATTATTTGATTGCGAAATATTCTAATTACAGGATATTGCGAGGCAAAATCCTCAGCCTTTTTGTATATTAACGAGAACTCTTTTAAAATTATGTATATAATACCTGGAAATAAAAGCCTTTGGAACAAGCAAAATTTTAACGTTGTTGCCAACCTTGGGTATTTATCTTCGTTCTACAGATTATTTTTTAACGGTCACTGAAGTTTTGAGTTGAGCATTAAGTGACAATTAACTTTTCTTTGTTCCTTTAATTTTATTATTAACAATTACATTAAGTATATTCTGAATTATAACTTTAGATAAAAATAATTAAGTATGATAAATAAATTTTTTTCCAGAAAGAGAATTTACTTTTCAAAACCATATTTAAGACAAGAAATTACTTTAGGAATAGGTAATGCTTTTTGTTGATAAGAGATTCTAAATGTACCACCTAAACTTAATATTTCTTTAAATTTGGTGGTAATTTAATATTTCTTTAATTAACCAATTATTACTATCAGTCGTAAAACTAAATTTTGTTGACTTTTTAAACTATCAAATTTTTTAATAGCTGTTGTTACGGTTGATTTAATATATTTTTGAAGATTCATTTGAATGGTTGGAATTCAAAAAGTAGAATGCCTATCCTAAATTTCCTGAAATTTAATTTCATCATTCCAATCAGAAAATTTAAGTAACAATTGATCAAGGGATACAATAAAATTTCAGGGATACAATAAACCTAATGCATCGATTTTCTTGAAATTTGGTGCACTTATTGTGAACAGTATTGACTTGTGCTTGAACGAAGGATTTTTTTTTAATAACAACCAATTTTAAAAAGTCAAAAAGTGAGTTCAAAAATGTATTTTTTGCATAAAACTCTGCCAAAAATTAAAATATTAAAATTTTTTAAACCCTTCGTTCAGGCAACAGCCAGACTCACCCACTAACAGAAAAAATTTGGTTTTTTGATTTCAGATGAAGCTATAAATAATTATGTCAACCGCAAAAACATTTTTTTCCAAGGATCTTAAACTGTCATTCCTCAATGGATGAATTTTAATAATTTTCAACTGAAATTTTTAAAAATTACTCTTTTAATAACGTACTTTTATATGAAAAAATGTCTAAATAAATTAATTCCTTGATTACATGAAAAAAAATTATTGAAAATATACTTTTATTGACCTTTTAAACCCATGTAACCCCTTAATATTTTTTACCAAAAACGATCTTTGTTCTATTCTATTCTCTATTTATTTATTCTATGACCTTATTTCTATTTGCTTGGAAAGGTAGTTTCATTACAATAATTTTAGATTATGTTTTAATTTTAGATTTATTTTAATAGTTATTTCTGTTATATGCAATCATTTTTTATTGTCAAACTTAGAAAAAATAATCTATTTAATAATAAAGTTGAAAACTAGTAAGTGTGCTCTTAGGTTTATATTCACTTCATGATTTTAGAATAAACAATAAAAATTGTAAAATTGTTTATTTAAACTTTTCCTTAATTATTATTTTTGCGTGTGCTAATGTTATAAACTATTTCTAAAGTTCAACACTTTTATAAATAATCTAGAAGCTAGGTGGCATTTACAATTATATCTAAACGCAATTTTAAAAAGAAAAAATTGTTTGCCATTTGCTGGGTATGAAATCATTACCTAAAAAATGACTGAATTCGTTTAGTCATTTTTTTCCAATCATTTATAGGTATATTCTATCGGCAGGTAAACAAATTTTAAAGTTCATTTTTGCAATAATCTTTAAATTCATAAATAAAACGCATAAGCCCGTATTAATGTACCTATAAATAAATAAATAAAATTACTTTATATAAAAACAAACCATTTAAAAGGATCATCGTATTTATCTGTTAGATATTTATGGATTAAACATTTAACAAAATGATTGAAAGAACTGAAGAACATAGACAAGCTCTAATTTGAGAATGTTGTCGTCTATTAATATTTCACTTTAAATTTAGAAAAACACTTACACTCTACAAATTTTTACAATTATTTATTTTATAGTTTTAAATTATATAGTGTAATAAAAAAAAGTCTAATTTACATATAAGAACACTAAAAAGAAAATAAAATAAACGAAAAATTATTTTAAGCGTATACACTTTAGGCTCTTGTCCGCCATTTTGAACAGATCATATTTTCCGTTTCTGCGCATGCGCGGACGTATTTTAAAATTGTTATTTTTTAAAACTTCTCTAATTGAAATTTTCAGTGGTTGCTTCTTCGGAAAATATCTGCAATAAACAGTGGGTCAATAGTATTAAATTTTAAAAATATGTCAAGAAACAAAATTGAATTTAATTGGTATATTTTATTAAAATTAATGTCAATTTTTTATTGAATATTCTCAGAATATATCTTTGAAATATACTAAAATAACTGTAAATTATTTCTGGAATATAACCTACGAAAAATCTTCAGAATATGAATATCCTGTTTACGTTTTTTGTTGACTAGTGGTCTTTTCACCTTCTAATGTACATTCTGAGCATTTAAAAATTCAAGATTTCAAAAAGCTCACATTCACAGTTTCATTTCGAAAATCCTTTCCATTCTTAATCTTGCTAATTTTCATTAAAATTTAATCTTTATCCTGGTCAAAGTAAGATTACGTTTTCCAAAAATAAACTTTTGTTAAAACCAAAAACATGTACTTACTTCTTATTAGAATTGTAATGAGAAATTTAATATTAAAACACGTATTGTTAGAAAATGTAGACACAGTGTTAGGAGAAATAAAATTAGAAAACAAATTTTTGTTTCTTGGTCGAAATATTACCTACTTTAAATTAGTTTACTTTTGTATTGCTTTTATACACCGAATTTAAATATTTTATTGTGGTCGACATCATTTGCTCCAAAACTCAATTGGCAGAACATGAAATAGATCGAAGTTTATTTATCCGAATGTTTAAATTACTAAAACTCTATAATTGTCAAAATAATTATCTTTTTGAATTTTCGTTTATCAGAAATTGTATTTGTCAAAATTTATACCATGCCTCAATATTTAATTTTCCGAAATTCCATTTGTCAAAATAACTAACTTTCCCGAATTTGCGTTCGTCGAAAATTATGTTTATCAGATATACAATTTATACGAATATTGAATTCCCCGAAACTCCATTAGGCTGAATATTTGATCTTACGATTTTATTTTTGCTGCATAAATTTAAAAATTTGTATTTGTGATAATATTTATTTTTTCGAATATGCATTTGTGAGAAATTGTATTTATTGGATTCAGCATATGTCCGAATATTTAACTAAAACAATGTACATTTTCCTGACACAGGGAATGTAGAGTTTCTAAAGGAGTTATCTGATTGGCTAGTAACCTTTCCGGAAATATTACCGGCCAATCAGCAAGCTCTTTTAGAAATTATACATTCCATGCGTCGGGCAACTACACATTCTGGGCTTTTAGTATATTTAGGATGCTTATGACTCTAAAAAATGAAGTTTCGGTTAATTAAATGCTCGGACAAATGAATTTGAGAAATATGTATTCGACAATTTAAAAATTCTGACAAATGAAACTTCGAGAGATTAAATATTCAGAGAAATGGAGTTTCGGGAATTTAAATAGTCGAACAAATAAACATTGGTCTGTCGCAAGTTCTATCAATTGAATTCTAAAAAAAAAATGATAACAACCTATTTATTGATATATTAACATAAAATAATATTGCCCGAAAGTTTATTACAAACAAGAATTACAATTTAAAAAAAAGTTAATTTAAAAGTTTTTTATTTTGAAAAGAATTCTCTCATCCTAAAAAGCAACAAACTAAAACAAGACTAATAAAAGAAACGCTCCGACTAAATTTTCATCCAATTAAATATCCAATTTCCTCGAAGAGCGTCAGAAAATGAAATGCCTCTGTAAATTTTTATTAAAAGCATTTCTTTCAAATATCATTAAAAGAATGGTATTTGAGGATGGATACAAGATCGATATTTATAGTGTAACATTGAGCAAGTGTAATTTCGCTTGAATGCGATCGAATTACGGCGTCTCAACAGTTACATTCTGCGTACGATTAGCAATGCTGGATCGATTTCGTTACAATCGTTAAACGTCTTGGCTGTACTCTGTATATGCAGATATCGAACAAGATCGAGATACGATCTAGGGCAGACTCGCTCTATGGGTTTTAGCGAAATGGAATCTTATTACGAGCGTAGATGTCCTTTTCATCAACAAGACACCGCGATAGTTGTTACTGAACTGATGAGGTATTTAGCTTCCCCTTGCTTGATGGATGAGGTTTATGTGGGTCCCGTAAACCTTCTCAGGATAAACAGGATTACAAACAGACTCAATTAAAGTGTTACGCTTCAACAAAGAGGTGTGAAAGTCTTACTCAGAAAGCAATTATCATTTTTATGCCTGCCTCGTTTTGCAAACATTTCTGTTTTATTTACATTCTTGAAGAAAGTTCTTTGATGCTGTAAAGCTATACTGGTGAATTTCGTTTTTGTCTTTTCTTTTCTAACTTCAGGTATTTATACACGGGAAAAGGAACGAAAAGTTTCGATCACTTTATAAGTGGAAAAATTTTGTTAAAACATTTAAATCGACAAAATTGTATTCGCAAAAATTTGTAACTGCCCAAACTTCAGACAAACTTGCATTTGTCCAAACTTCTTAATCCCCGAACTTGTATTTAACCACGAAGTTAGCTCAGTTGGTTAAGGTCCTGGACTCTACGGTCGCGCCAAGTCAAGCGTCAAGCTTGCTTGGTTCGCGCCCCGGTGAGCCTGGGATTTTTTCCTGCTGTGAGATAACTTCAGTGGAAGGTAAAGACGTCGAGGTATAATGATTTGCACTGTCGGTAATCGACCTGTGCAGATCACTAGAACTCGACTGTCGTTTTTCTACAGTTTTCCCTCTCCACTGGCGAGCAAACCCAATATACCGGGTGGTCCAGGCAAATGCGAGTACTCCTAATTTCAAGCCGTTCTGTAGACGCAAAAACAGTTAGAGAATATATACAAAAAGTACTGAATTCTAGGAACTCCCTACGGGGGACACTCATTGGGCCTGTAAGGTCGTTAAAACGAGTGTATAATAACTAAAAAAAAAAGAAAACTTGTATTTCTCAAAACATTCAATTACCCGAACTTTCAATTGTCCGAACTTTAATATCACCGAATTTGCATTTGTCCGAACTTTTAAATCATCAAACTAGCATTTGTCCGAAGTTGCATTTGGCCGACCTTTAAAATTTTTGGGAAATTTACCAGCCAATCAGAAGACTCGTTTAGAAATTCCACATTCCAAGAGTCGGGCAAATGCAAGTTCAGTGAGTTGAGAAGTCAGTGAATTACAAGGTCTGACAAATGTTAGTTCGGAAAGTTGAATGTTTTGACAAATGCGAATTCGGTGATTTAATTTAAGAGTTCGGACAAATGTTAGTTCAGTAATTTTAAAGTTCCGATAAATGCAAGATCGGTGATTTAAAAGTTCGGACAAATACAAGTTCGGGGATTAAGAAGTTCGGGGAGTTGAAAATTTTAGCAAATGTAATTTCGTCGATTTTAATGTTTTGAAAAGTTCGAGTTCGGTGATTTTAAAGTTATGACAAATGCAAATTCGGAAGCAAAGATCGAGTTATTTGATTCGGACACTCTATTATGAAAAAAAGTATTCCGTGAAAAAGTAAAACATCTTTGAATTATTAAACGAGAAACAAATTTTGAACTTTGTACCCTAGTTTCGGGATTCTATGAAAAAATATATGTGACGTAATAATTTTGAGAGCAAGTGTACAATTACTTATAAATGAATTATATTGTTTATTCGAGTTAATCTTGCCCAGGAGGCACGTTTCGAGTTTATTCTTGTTTCGAGTTGAGCGTCCACGAATATCCTGACCAATTTTGGTAACAACGGTTTAGAAATTTACACTTGGACTGGCATATAACAAACTCTGGAGTACGTCAAGCAAAGTTGAAATTTACTTTGAAAACAAGATGTGATCGTTCACGAAGCGTGGCGATCTAAGAAATCATTTCAGCGAGTATCGACGCGGAAAAGTAATTTTTTCCAACACTTTTATTACCTATGATGTAATCGGCACCGTTGCACTTTATGGAGTGTATCCAAACGTAAGTAAGTGGCGGTTCCTTCGTCGATATTACGCAATTCGTATTAATTATTAAGCTTAATTGTGATCCGCTTTTTTTTTCGTAACAGCGGAAATATTTCATTATGCTAACTGACTCTGGTAAAATTACCTTGAATTAAATTTCAGACTGACAAAGATCTCCTACTCACTATCATTAAAGATTTAATTGACCAAAAAAACGGTAAACTGGCTGAGAGTGTAGCGTGCTTTTATGCGAATATGGAAAATAGTGTACGACTTTGTTTGCATATTTTATTTCGTCTGATGATTTACAAAGAAGAGAATCGTAATTATGGTTAGAGACAGTAAATCTTCACAAGATTAGTTTAATTTGTTTTTTAAGGTTTGGATTTATATAGTGGTTTTTAGGAAATGAAAGCTTAAAAAATGTCCTTGAGTTTTCTTGCTGAAATTGATTTTTCTCATTTAGGAAGGTTTTAAATTTCAGCCATCGAATTATTAGAACCAAAAATAAGCAATTGATTATTTTCATTCCACAATTACTATCTTTATAAATATTCTTGTAGAGTTTTTGTATAATTAAATTTAATTTGGCAAATTCATACATATTCGCTACTGTGAATTGCATCATGTGCGTAATTTACTGAAGTGTCATAAATAATTCAAGAGTTCTCTCTGTGTAGATTTTAACGTTTTAATTAAAGATGTGGTTTTTTTGTTAGTACTACAATTTGTAGATTGATTAAATATTTCTATAAGAGATCACATAGAATTTGAAGTAGACAATTTTTAGTGGAAATAAGTAAAATTTTCGACACAATTAGCATTTTTTTGGTAAAAAAAGGTTTTCCCTAAAATTTGCTATTGTTGGGTATTCTAAACAATAGAAATCCTTCTGTTTAAGTTATGCGCCAGAGCTACGTTAAACAGTGAGCGAAACGAAAAATCATAGCATGGAATTCATATTCGCTACTCACAGCCTCACCATTAAAGCGAATGGGAACATAGTTGCGGAATATGATGAAAGGGAAGGTTTATGAGCGCTCATAAACGACATCCGGTAAATAAGAATAATACTAGAAACTGAATTGATTTATTAAGTCCAAATTCTACTTCAAACATTGTTTCTAATTTCTTCTTTTTTAATTCTTTTTTTTTTTACTTGATAATTTTCAGAGAAACAATTTTGACGGTTTTAGATTTCTATTTCTACTGCACATGTGTTCTTATAAATTGAACAAGTCGTGTTCTAAAAATCCTTATTTTAACAAAACCAATTTTGGTTCATTGACGAGGCATAAATCTGAAAATTAGACCGTAAAATTCGTAAAAATCAATAAAAACAATTAATAATTCCAATACCTTAAATTGTGGGAGAAACACATTTAAAGGAAAGTCAAGACGAAAGTAGATAAACATTCACGCATATTTCCAATTCTGAAAAATAGCTTTGAGAAAGTATTCAATTTCTATCAAAGAATCGTAAAGTAGCAAAGAGCTTAATTCACTTTTTTACGACAGTATTTCTTTAAAAGAAGAAAGTTATGCTTATTACGTTTTCTCAGACTACAAAAGGCAAATAACTTCCATAAACGTGTTCAGTGGTGAAAAAAATATGACGTTTGAGGGAAATAATGAGGTTTTACGCGAAAGCAAACTTCATTAGATATGCGTATGATATAAATTGTGCAAAATCAAAGCATTAATTGCATGCTACAAGAGCAATTTTGACGAGGAACAACCCTTTCAGGATATTTATAATATTTGTTAGTTTATTTTATCTTTGGAGCTTGCAGCTCGAGGGCTTCGTTGAACGAATATGTTAATCTCTATATGAAATAATTAATGAGTTAATGCAAGGTCTGAAGAGTACAACAGCGAGACTAAACGAAGTAGAGGACTTACGTGAAGTACTCCCGATCGAATCCGTTTCTCATTTCAAATGAGCGTTTCTGATTAAAGCCTTTCCTATATTAATTTTATAATGATTTATCCGCACTTAGCACGTCCCGCCTCTTCTCAGCGGTTATCGACTTTCTTTGCAAACATCGGTCTGGCCTACTTACTCGTTCACCGAGTCATCGTAATCGTCCTTAAGAGTTATGCGGGACAGAGGTAGACCCGATTAATTGGTTACCTCCGTGAGGTAATATCTTTCCTTTTTCCTTTCATCGACATCTTCTCGCATAATATCAATCATGCTCTGTTCACACTCGAGCGTTCCATATTCAACAGCTATAATTGATATTTATAAACCGAAACAAGTCTATAATTTTTGCACACATCATTATCGTTAATCAATATTACATTATAATATTATGAGCTTGCACAAAATAATCCCTTGAATCCTCTCGAATCCTCGCTTCGAACGGGTATCTATATATAATGTGACTCTATATGAGGTATTTTTATTTCAATCGGGCACAATTTCATTCATTAATGAAGCGCACGATAAATGAAATCATTAAAAATAGTTGACCTTATAATTAGCCTTCTGATTCTATTGCTCGCTTTACGCTCGAACACATGTTTCAATAGCACACATTCTCTAGGAAATTCCTGGGAAATACATGGAAAATTCCGGGGAAAACCCTAGGAATGCCTAAGAAATTTCTGGGAAGTCTCTGGAAAGTCCCTCGGAGATCCTGGGAAAGCAGCGGTAAAATCCTGGGAATTCATGGGAAAGCCCCGCGAAATTCCTGGGAAACCCTTGAAAATTTCCAAGAAATTCTTGGTAAATCCCTGAGAGTCCCTGAGAAATCTCATGAAAATTTCTTGGAATTCCTGAGTAATTCCTAGGGAGTCCCTGGAAAATGCCTGCAAGTCTATAAATAATTCCTGTGAAACCCCTGCGAAATTCCTGGGAAATACCTGGGAATTCTTGCAAAATTACTCGGGAGCCCTTGAAAATTCCAGCGGGACCCTGGAGAACCTCTGAGAAATTTCTGGGAATTCCTGAGAAATTCCTTGGGAGTCCCTGAGAAATCACTGGGAGACTATGAATTTCCAGGGATTCCCGAGTAATTTCGCAGGAATTCCCAGGAATTTTGCAGGGGTTTCAAATGGATTTTCTTTAAACTCCCAGAGATTTCTCAGGGACTCCTAAGGAATGTCTCAGGAATTCCTGCGAAACTAGTCGTAAGTCCCTGGAAATTCTAGCGAGGCCTTGGAGAATCTCTGGAAAATTTCTGGGAATTCATAGGAATCCCTGGGAATTCATGAAAAATTCCTTGGAGTCCCTGAGAAATCACTGGCAGACTATGAAAAATTCCTGTGAAATCCCTGCGAAATTCCTGAGAAAACTCTTGGAATTCCTAAGAAATTCCTTAGGAGTCCCTGAGAAACCCGTGCAGAAATTGCCCTAGTTTGCCCTACTTAAAGTAGGGCTCAGGCATGGGCCTCGTCAGTTTTCCTTGTTTAAAAAAACTGAAAAAATGTTATTAAATTTTTAATTAGGTAGCATATTAGAAACATTTATGTATATTTTAAAGAATTAATCGTTTTAATCGCAGTTGAATATAATGAAATGACTTTAAATTATAAATTATAATTTATTTCATATTACTAGATTTTGACATGGGCTACTATTCAAAGCCCTAAGAAGGGAAAACCACTTATTACCCCGATAACGCCACAATTCAGGTATCATTGATGTTTTGCGTATTAGAATATCAATGAAACTATTTCAAACTTATAAAATTTTTTATTTTCGATTCTAAAAATAATTTTTATAGAATTTTATTGAAAAATAGTTTGTATATGAACTTCTATATTTAATTAGAAAGAATCATACATTTAAAAGAATATTACTTTTCCTAGCCTAATGACGTTATATTTACTTGTTTGCCAGTATAAAATATTAATAATTTGAAATAATTTTAATTTATGTTGAGAATTTTGATAATTACAATTGTACTATTTACTATGTATTTAAATTTAAAATAAATTATAATTTATTTCACATTACTAGATTTTGACATGGGCGTCTATTTAAAGCCCTAAGTAGGGAAAACCACTAATTACCCCGATAACGCCACAATTCATGTATTACTGAAGTTTTGCATATTAGACTATCAATTAAACTATTTCAAACTTATAAAATTTTTTATTTTCGATTCTAAAAGTAATTTGTATAGAATTTTGTTGAAAAATAGTTTGTATATGAACTTCTATATTTAATTAGAAAGAATCATACATTTAAAAGAATATTACTTTCCCTAGCCTAATGACGTTATATTTACTTGTTTACCAGTATAAAATATTAATAATTTGAAATCATTTTATTTTATGTTGAGAATTTTGATAATTACAATTTTTCTATTTAGTATGTACCTATTTAAATTTAAAAAATATATTTTTTATATTGTCAATTTTTTGAATTGATATTTTGTAAAATTTTATTTAAATTTATTTACTTATTTATAATTACGTAAACTATTTTAAAAAAAAAATTTTACAATTAGTATTAGCTCACTTATAAAAACAATTTATTAATAGAAAAATATAAATGATTTTTTTTTAAATTTAAAATAAATATACATAAATATATGTAGATATATGTATGTATATTTATATATCCATTAAAATAATATACATTTTTATTAGGTTAAAACATTCAAAGGTGATACATATATTTTATTACCACAACAAGTAATAGATCTAATGACTTATAGTTCAAGAAAACGTTTAAAATAAAATAATCCTAAGCCAGTGTGGCTGGGTGGGCTAAGGCGCCCGCCATTTGTGTCCTTAGGTCTAGGTTTCTGGAGTTCGATCCTCCTTGCGTGCGGTATTTTTAATTCTTAGTTATAAGTGTTTGTGTGTACAAAAAAAATTAATTAAAATAAAAATATAAGTTTAAAATAAGATATTTAAGAATAAATTAAAAGTGAATTATATAAATAATTGTAGTAATCCTTCCTTGATTTGTAAAAAAAAATAGAAAAGAAATAAATGAAACTAAAAAAAAATACAAAAATATTTTTTTAAGAAATTAATTTAATGTAATTACATTATTATTTGTTTAATGCTTTGCTTTGCCGTTGTATATATCTACTCAGGTTTTTTATTTTAAAAACGGGTAAGGCTCTGACGAGTTTTCCATATGTAGGGCATTGATGTGCAAAAGCGTTACAGCCTTGTAAGGCGCTTACCAGTTTTCCCGACAAGGGCCTTACCAGAGATAAGGAAAACTGGCAAGCACCCCTTGAGGCCCACATCGACATTTCTGCACGGGAATCTGTGGGAGTCTATGGAAAATCCATTTGAAACCCCTGCAAAGTTCCTGGGAATTCCTACGAAATTACTCGGGAATCCCTGAAAATTTCAGCGAGATCCTGGAGAATCTCTGGGAAATTTCTAATAATTCCTGAGAAATTTCTTGGGAATCCCTGAAAAATCCCTGCCAGTCTATGAATAATTCCTGTGAAACACCTACAAAATTAATGGGAAATTCCTGCGAAATTACTCGTGAGTCCCTGGGAATTCTAGCGAGACCTTGGGGAATTTCTGGAAAATCTCTGGGAATTTCTGAGAAATTCCTTGGGAGTCCCTTAGAAATGAAAAATTTATTTGAAACCCCTGCGAAATTCCTGTGAAATACCTGGGAATTATGGATAAATTACTCGGGGGTCCCTGGAAATTCCTGCGGGACCCTAGGAAAGATCCGGGAAATTTCTGATAATCTCTGGGAAAATTCTGATAATCGCTGAAAATTCCTGAGAAATCCATTAGAAGTCTCTGTGAAATCCTTGGAGTCTATAGAAAATTCCTGAGAAACTCCTGCGAAATTCTTAGGAAAACTCTGTGAATTTCTGAGAAGTTCCTGGGAACTACCTGAGAATTTCTGAGAAATTATTGGGGAGTCCCTGGAAATTTCTGAGAGATCCTGGGACCCAAGGATATTCTTGGGAAATTCCCATAAATTTTTGAAATCCATAGGAAAGTCCTATGAATCCCTGGAAAATTCCTGGGAGTCCCTGGGATATCCCTGGGAATTGCCTAGGAAACTTCTGTTAAATCCCTTTAAAATTCTTGGTATCCTTGGAAAATTCCTATAGGAAATACCGGGGAACACTTGGGAAATCCCTCGAATTCCTCAAAAATTCCTGGAGAATCCTAGGAAATTCCTGGAGACCCTTGAAAATTTCTACAAAATCTCTGGGAAATTGATAGAAAACTCTTCGAAATTTCCTTTACTATCAGACGGATGTTCTGATAGCAGTCATTTTTTGTTCTTTTGGACGAAAAGATTTTCTCCTCCCTGGGTTTTTGATTGATAGATTCACTTTGACGCCCAAAAAATGACTAAATTTGAAAATATACAAGGGAAAAGATAAGAAGAGAAATTACAAGTGATAACAGTTTGTAATTTCTATGATTTGCATTTTCCTAACTTCTGATCAGAAAGTTATCGAAGGAATTTTCAAGTTCTGAAAACTTCCCGCGATAAAGTTTTTCCTTTAACGTTAAGAAAGCTTTTACTAAAGTTACAAATTAATCGCTTAAAAAAATAAAGAATTTAGAGAGAAAATAGTAAACATGCTATTTTTATCATTGTACAGCATACATTTTCCATTTTTGTTGATGTTATATTTTTGCACTCAATCTTTTAAAAAACGATTTTTTGGGATTTTAATATTAATGAAGTAATTTTTCCATAAGTAATGTCATCAAGATTCAGTTTACATTAAAATTAAAAATTAAAATTCTTGTAAGGAATCGAAAATTAAATACATCGAATTTTAATATTTTCTTTACAAGTTACCATCTTGTTCAAGAAAATAATATTTAAAAAGTATCTCAAATACAAACATGAGAACTGACTACCTGAGATTTAGATAGAATCTACACTTTTGCCACTAGCAGTAATTTTTACCCTGCAATTTGAGTAAATATTGTATTTACTGCATTCTGAATCTTTAGACCAATTTATAGGGGCTCTAGAGGTGAAGATGAAGATAAGATATAACAATGGCGCTTTCTTTAGACATTAGAAGGCAATATTTACTCAGCAAATAAACTTGGGTAAGATAATAGCCATCTAAAAAGCCTCTAGAAGATTTTAGAAAAGCTAATTGTAGGTCAAACAATCAAAATCAGAAAATTCTTTTTGTTCACAGTTAAGGTCTTATTATTATTTAAGTTAAAATTAAAATTTAAGTCTTAAAACAGTCTTCATAGTATTTTTCCAGTTGGGTGGTTTAATACATCAGTAATTCTATTAACACATTTTACCTTTTTAATTTGTACTTTTTAGTTACGGAAAAGTTAAGAAGCTGAAACCTAAATTCTTAAGAGCTAATTTCACAGAGTGAAGTCGAAATAAAAAAAAAAGTTTCTGGAATTTACTTTAATTGGAATTCTGCTACTTCTCTTCGTTAAGCAGATCAGTTAGGCAATAAAAATCTCTTTGAACTGCAACTTATTGCGTTATTATTTTTCAAATAATAAAACTGTTTTTAACCTTCCAGTAATATTTTCTCTTATTTGCATAATTTATTTTCGTACAATACTGTAAACAGAAAATTATTTTCTCTAATTTTCCTATAATTTACTTTTGTTATAGAATTTTTATAATTCCATTTCATTGCAAGAATTTTCTTGCTTACAATTTTGATGCTTTTCCTGGAAAACAATGTATTTTTCGTAGCGGAATCGTCTTTAATCCTTAGTTCCGAGAAATAAACTTCAAGAAAAGTTTCCCGAGAGAAACTTATGTACCTACTTGAAGACTGCTTTTGTTTAAAAGAAACTATTACAAAGAATTTTTCAACACTGACTTACTCCTTTTAGAAAAAAAGGAGACCTTTAAATTTGGATTTTGAGTGAAATAAATACATTGAGAATCTGCAAGGTAGAGGCATATTAATTCAATTCTGTAACATAATATTCTGAACTCCACAAAAGCAAATAGAAGAGCGAGTGGGTTGGGTCTGTATTACTTATCCCGTCATTTTAAATAATGACTTCATTTACATAGTAGATGATCATTTTGTGTTAATGACCAGCTGGATGATTACTTTGCTGGAATAAGCAATAATTTGAATTAAAAGATAATCCGAGTAATTATGTCAGATATAAATGATTATCCTAAAGATATGTTTTTAAAACAAATACTTATCGTTTCATACAAATGGTCAGTTTAGTTTTAAAACGATCTTTTCCAATTTATTAAAGTGATTTCCTTAATTATTTCAAAGAGTCGTTTTATATCTTTAATTATTTTATATAAACAAAGATTAAAAATAATCGCGTGATCATTTAAACGATCAACTAAGTAGGCGAAACAAACTTTATCCTAATGAACTAATCAATTATCCCACTCAATCGACCTTTCCGAATTTGCATATATCTTCAAAGACCATTGGATTTCCCTTCTACACTATAAGCTTTGTCGCTTTTGATTTATCACCAGACTCATGGAAGATGAAAGCTTCCTAATCACTGTTCAACGTTCGGAATTATGCACTGAGCATTATGAGTTTGTTCATCAGTCAGTTTAAACTTGGTAATTGGGATGAGTAGCAACAACGTCATAAAAGGAGTTTTAGAATTATTCAGCTCCATGCAGATAATAACCAATTCCTGTATTACCCTCCAGATGGGCAAAATACTCAATTTTGAACTAAAAGATTATTGAAACTACCTAGTGAGAAGTTTTTCATTGGGCCAATGATGGTCTAATATTGAGAGCCAAAACTTCGTCTATTACTGCATTATTTGATATAAATATTGGACAAGTTTTTGCGAATGTTTGGAATGTCCATATATTACGTAACTCTTAATAGGGAAGGGGGGGGTCAGAAAAAAATGAACTTTTGCATGTAAAGCTCCATTACGAGAGGAGAGGGGGGGATCCAAAAATATAAGAAAAAGCGTTACGTACACGGAAAAAAATTAGTATATAAAATTTGATATTTAATATGAGATTCAAGCATAAATTATTTCTAAAAACAAAAGTAAGATGTAATAAAATCTTTAAAATTAAAATATGGATTTATATCAGATTAAAATATTAGTATTGTAAAGAATACATATTCTTATGCCTAAAAACAATATTAGAAATCTCTAATTCTGTGATAGGGGAGACTGAGGAGGAAAGTAACAAAAATCAGTTTTTTAATGCTAGCATTAAAACTATTTGTCGGATAAGTTCTGTAAACATATTAATCGATTGCTTGGACTTTCACCTATTGAATAAAATTGGAATTAAACATTAATAATAATTTGATAGTTCACTGCAGGACTTTTTAATCAGCTCTTTATTTGTTACTTTCCTCCTCACCCCTGAGGTGGAAAGTAACAGCACGAAGGAGGAAAGTAACACTTTAAAATTAAGGCTATCATTTCAAATATAAAACTGCCATTAATTTAAATTATTTTTATTATGAACATATAAAAAAACAAAGTGATATTAACTACATTTTGTACATAATTGGCAGATATTTTTGCACTTTTTTGAAATCAAGTTTTTTTTATCTATTTAGTATTCGTTGAATAGCAATGACATTAAAAAAGCATCGTTTTTTAAAAATTCAAATCAAAAGTTCAATATTTAATCTTTAAAATATGAAATAAACATATAAAATCACATATTTATAAAAAAGGAGGAGGTTTATAAAAATAAAGCATTAGATGAGGAGGAAAGTAACAACGTGTTACTTTCCACCTCACCCCTCTTTTCCTTGGATTTCAAAAAACTAGTTTAAATTACACAAAAGTATTTCGCATTTTTTAATTATGCACTAGCACGACTTAAAGATAAATAAAAAAGCTTCAAAAAAACGAAAAGTATATTTAAAATAACTATAAAATCAAAAAAATATGATATTTTGAAAATTTAGACAAAAACTTACTTTTGACGTAATTTTTGCACAAAAGGTCAGTATCAGATATATAGCTTATGGTAGACCCCTAACATAATTTGGGGGAGGTAGAGGGGTTAAAACTGACTAAAAGTTATTTGAGGACTATGTCTGTCCGCTCATTGGTTTAGAAGTTATAAGCGTTGTTACTTTCCACCTCTGTTACTTTCCTCCTCGGTCTCCCCTATATGGAAAATACACAATAAAAAAAGTAAATGACTGATCCAGCCAATGCATCGCAGCAACATTCACAATTATTATGCTTTTTATCTATTTTTTTCAATTCTTTGATAACAAATTTTAATTTTATTATTAGAATAAGAAATAAAGTAATTTAATGTTACACATTGTATAATTCCTCATTTTATGCATAGCCCATTACGAATAGAATTTAAGTTATTATTGAAATTTAGAGCAAACGGATTACTTAGAATGTATGTGTTTAAAATTTTTAAAAAAATAGTAAAACGTTTTGTTTAAAAGTATTCGACAAACATAATTATTTTTTAGAGTAAATTTATTAATAAAAAAGTCGATCTAAATTCAGTCAAATCTTCATTATATCCCAAAAACTAAACATTTTTAAACTTTTTCGAATAATAAAATATGTTTTAGCATAACCTTTTTTATATATTTATAGGTTGATAAATGAACATATCTCTAAATTAGAGATTTCATAAAATGTCATTTTCTGATATAAAGTTTTGCAAAATAAAGCATAACTTATTATAAAAAGTTTGATTATAATGCTTAATTTAGATACATTTTTAATTCTCTGCAATTAAGAATTCAACTCATTTCAAATTTTGTGATTAATTTTTTTCCGTGTAATATATAGACGTTCCCAATGGACATTTCTCTGCCAAAAATTAGTCCATAATCATACTGTTAAAAATGTCTGCTAGAATTTTCTGTCAACTGTCACAGCAGTTTTTCTGGCTACAGGTGAGGAATAATTTTATCACCGTGTCATAAATTATTTTCTATATCGCCTTTAGAAAATCCTATTATAATTGTAACACAAAAGTCCCGTAAATTTCAAAATATTTTTAGCAATTGTGCATTAATGAATTAAAAAACACCCCTAAACCATGATTAAGTTTGGTCTACGATGATTAATTTTTGTTTGTTTGTTTTTTGACCCTAAATTACGTGAAACAGATTTTTTAGCTGCAATTATTTAATTTGTAATTTATATATTAAAACATCAATTAATGATCTGAAAAATACGCTTATACCAAGTATATATCTGCCGACCCGTTCTTAAATAATACGCGAAGAAAATATGTGCGGACAGACAGATGGACAGACAGATACTTCTAAAGTTTTTGTTATATCAAAAAGTTTTTATTTCATTCATTTTTGTTATGAAAATGAATAGTATACATTTAAAATTAACTTCAAAATCAGGATTGAGTTGTTGCACAGATTTCCGACCATATTCCCGAATTAAAAGTCCCGAAAGGCAATATCACGAATTTCAAATTCCCGAATACCGTTTTCCGGACGACCTTTTCCCGAATCCAATTTCCTGAATACTAGATTCCCGAATTGAAATTTTCCTGAATTGAAATTTTTCCAAATAATAGCTTTGTGGCGGTTAAGATTTTCGAGTTTTCAAAAACAAGCTAAACCGACTTATATTCATCTCAAAATCGTAAATTTTTATTTTTACAACAAAGTCCGGATGTGTGTGTGTGTGGTAACTTTCTTTGTTGCTTGGATACCTCGAGAACCCCATATCAGATGTTAATAAAATTTGGATATCAAATTAAGCCCACAAACATCTAAATTTTAACTCAGGGATATTTTAAAATACCTAACCAAATGTTTTTAAACACAATTTTTCATCAAAAAATTAAGTTTTTTGACAACAACTTTTTTCACACAAAAAATACATTTTAACAAATAAAAAAACCATATTTCTTGTCTAAAAATGAATCGATTCACCTATACAAAGTCCATAATTGACCAAAAATTCGCATAGTAATTCATGATTTTACATTTTTTTTTACATATAAAACTATTTTTCTTTTTATAACTTCTCCATTTTTTTTCTAATCATAAGACCTTTGGACGAAATATTCTATATGAAAAAATATATCAATTTAATTATATAAAATATATTTATTTTATTCTAAATTTGATGAAAGCATAGATTTTTAATACCCTCAAAATCTTGTTTTAAAACAAAAAAACTGTTTTCAGGTATAGATTCACATATTACCTCGAAATATCGCCATTTTTTATCCGAATTAAAATGCTGTTTTTTTAATTGAAACCTTATAATCAGCCCTTTAAAAATATTTAACATTTTCTTCATTATCATTTAAATGTATTTACATATTGACCAAAAACCATCTAAAAAATGGTTAAATTTTGAGTAAAGAAAATAAGAAAAAATAATAAAAATTATATTAATTAATTAGAATTTAGCGAGCGAGGTTTATTTCGCTAGTTTTAACTTAAAATAAGAAATAATATCCTATATTAAAAATTTTAAAATAAAATAAATTTGATTTATTATTATTATTATTTTAAATTAAAAAATTGCAAAAAAAACAGTAAATATAATAAATTATATTTATAAAATGTATTATAATTAGTTACGATTTATTTATAATAAATTAAATTAAATTAATTTTCGAAAAAAAAAAAAAAAAAGGCAGCAAGTATCGTTTATTTTAATTAGGTAGAATTTATTTATTCGCAAAGTTTATTTATAGGTATTAGGTATATGCAATCAATTCAGAATTCCTTTTTATTTAAAATTTTTTCAAAATTAAAATTTAAAGTGTACTTTGAAATTATTTCAAAATTATTATTATTATTCTTTGTGAATATTACTATTTGTAAAATTAATAAAAAAAAGAATAATAATTTTGAAATAATTTTAACATAAAATATAAAAGTCATAAATTAACATTTTTAACTTAAATAAAATCTTAATTATATTATTATTATCGTTTTAATTAAAAACATTTAAATAAAGCCACAATTATATATTATTATATTAATAACATTTGTTTTTAATTATTAAGACTTTATTTACTCATAAAATACAATGAAGAACAATAATTTTTTTTTAAATCTAATTTCCCAATTTCAAATTGCAATTTAATATTAACTTATTTTAAAATATTAGTAATATTACTTTTTAATTAAAATTTAGCAATGATAACATTTAAATCTTTAACGTAAATTACTTTTTTTTGATTTATTATTTTAATTGAAACTATTGCAGAAAATCAGCAAATACAAATCCACTATATTAAAAATAATGTAGATTATAATTAATTAGAATTTATTTATAAAAAAAAAAACAAAATTTATAGAACAAAATTTATTCTTTAAATATAATTTTCTCTTTCTTACCTGATATTTAAATTGAAATTACGAAATAATAAATTAAATTTAAAAAAATAACCTTAACATTGTTACCTACTTTTTTTGCTTTAAAACTTTAATTTTTTATTTGTAATTTATAAATTAATTTCGATACATTTTTACATTTGGAATTATTTGTGAATTATTGATATTTATTCTTATTATTGTAACAAACAATAATAATTATTACGTATATTATTAAATAATTTAAATTTAAGTTTTCAATTAATAATAGGAATTTTTTAAAAAAATTCTTCTAATTCATATCTAAATAGATGTTAATTAATTATAATCAAAAATTTTAGTAATGTAAAGATTATATTTGAAGATTCTCTTTAATGTTTTTAATTAAAAAATAATCAAATAAATAAATTCTTATTTATATTAAGAATTAAAATTGTACCAGTTCTTACCTTTAATTAAAAATTATTTAAAAATTCATTATTTTCAAAAAGAAAAATTTTGTATAAAATAAATAATTTTAAAATTCATTTAATTTGATTTATGAATGAATATCATCTAATTATTATAAATGTTATAAATATAATATATTATATTTGCTGCTTTTTCTGCGATGTTTTAAATTAAAATACTAATAAAAAGTAATATTAACAATTTTAAAATAAGTTAACATTAAGTTGCAATTTGAAATTGGGAAATTAGATTTTAAAAAAAATTATTGTTCTTCATTTTATTTTATGTGTAAATAAAGAGTAAATAATTATAAACAAATGTTATTAATATAATAATATATATATTTGTGGCTTTATTTAAACGTTTCAAATTAAAACCATAATATTTACAAAGAATTATAATAATAATAATTTTGAAATAATTTGAAAGTACACTTTAAATTTTTATTTTAAAAAAATTTTAAATAAAAAGGAATTCTGAATTAATTACATATACCTAATACCTATAAATAAACTTTACGAATAAATAAATTCTACCTTATTAAAATAAATACTTGCTGCCTTCCTTTTATTAATTTTTCAAATAATTGTTTTGAAATAACTGTCAATTAAATTTCAGATACAAAACTCGTTAACAAAATAAATAATTCGAAATTTAATTTAATTTTATTTATGAATAAATCATAACTAATTATAATACATTTTAAAAGTATAATTTATTATATTTACTGGTTTTTTTGCATTGTTTTAATTTAAAATAAAACAAAATCGCTAAATTCTAATTAATTTATATAATTTTTATTATATTGCTTATTTTCTTTAAAAAATATATAAAAATTGTATTTATTGTTTAAACAAGTTTTTATACACTGAGAAAATAAGCCTCTAGTCAATTTCTAGGTTAAGGGACTCTGAACAAAACACACAAGATTCCGTCGATCACAACCAAACTTCAAAGTTAACACTAGCATTTAATCTGCTAATAATAAACAAAGAGCTTTACAGGTGCTATATAAACAACCTCACTCTGCTAAATTTAATCAAAAATTTGTTATATTTAGTCAACTTATTTTCTCAGTGATTTTTAAGAAAAAAAAAATCAGCCATATCAGATTCGTAATAAGTTCTCGTTAAAACTTTCATCAAAATCATCGAGCGAATTGTAAAAATCATCTAATCGCGTTAAATTCAAACTGAGTTGTTAGGGCGTTAGCCATATGTAGTCTACATAACCTAAAAATTATATTTTCCTTTTATCCAGGTTTTGCACAGTTTATTTATTGTTCTGCAAACATATACCAGTTGACAAGTGGTAAATGGTTTTTGCTCGAAACCATGTACCACATCGTCATGTGGTACATGGTTTCCCGGGAAGTGGTATACATTTTTTTTACTGGGTTGTTTTTTTTCAATACTAAAAAAAATATTGCTGTGGAACTGCGATAACTATGGTACACCGACCATATTTTATTTCTGATTTAGGAACTGCCATGCAGTATTGTGTTTTTGCCATACAAAAGTTTGAGCACTTGATATTTGTAAAATTGCGAGTTACATTTTAAGATTAGGTAAAATTGATAGTGACGCGCCGATGGATTATGGGAAATTCATACGTATAGTTGTGAAACTTTCGGATAATCTGACAATCATAGTCAAATGTCTAATCTGAATACAGTATTTTTTTAAGTGATTATTTGTAAAATATGTAATAAAGAAATTTGTAATTCTGGGTGGACAAACAATTATTATTATTGGACCAACATTGGGAGTCAATATTAATTAAACTGCTTCAGAATAAAATGGCTTAATGGTCAAGACAGGCCATGATGGTGCTGTCTTGGCTTTCACTTTTTTCTTATTTTCTTTTTTAGTTAAGTTTAGTTTAAGTTTAAATTAGAATAAAAAAAATGGTGTTTACCATTTCTAGTTTGACTCCATGGAGAGTCAAACCTATGTAACATATTTGGTATGTAAATCTTAAAATCAAAGAATTATGTATCTAAAAATTATTTGTGTAATTTAGTTAATTAATTTAATTTATTTGTAGCCCTGAAGATGAACTGGTACCAGTTCGAAACGTTGGCAATAAATGTTTTAAAAAAACAATATGACCATTAAGACATTTTATTCTGAAGCATTAAAATTTCTGGTCGTTAAAGTATCTAATTGATGATTAATTAAACTTTTGAAACTATTGGTAGACAAACTTAGCCCAATATTAAGCCATTATTGACTGACCCAAAATTGGTTCAATATAAGTGGCCAAAAGATTCTCAGCATAGCAGCCAATATTGATTCAATATTATGCCTTGGCAACTTTTCACTGGGTAGTTCTTTTTGACACTGTCAACTTTTTTTTACTCCTTTGCAATCACCTCGTAACCACATGCAAATTTCGTTAATTTTCTACTATTTCGTTTGCACTGTTTGTTTTGTACAACTATTTTGTTTGGCTTCTTCGACTAAGCGTAATTAAACAGCTTTATCGGAGGATCTTGCGGATCAGTAGCAATGTCTGACGGTACCAAAATCCCAAGATGAACACTTGGGATTGTTCCCCTTTCTGGAAGGATTCTCCCACTTTTTTTTGCTGCACCCCCCAATAAGCATGAGCAATAATTTGTAAGTACGTGTGTGGTGATGTTGAACATTCCACCTGCCAAGAGTAACCGGGCACATCCCCCCACCTGAAGTACCGGCAGGAAAAGTGGCCGCACGCCTTGCAATCCCAGCATTTCTGTGTTGGTTGTGGCCGTGAACGGGGCTCAAGTCCAAGGGCACCGAGTTCCTCAAGTGCAAGCTTCTTCGTGCGATCACCACGTTCGACACCGATTTCCCGGTCTCAGTGCCAAAACTCCTCGAGGTATGTGTCAATCGACTTCAATTTCTTTTACGAATTCTGCGCGAGTTTTCAACAAAAATTTTGTGATCCCTCGTGGTCCCCACACGTCAGTAACAAGTGCATTACCCTCTCGTAAATGTGCAACTTTCGTGAGTCTTCATCCCGGAAATCCTGTGGGAATTAACAGCCGGATCAAGGCTGCGGACCAGAAGCAATTTCTGTTGCGAATTTCGTCGGATCCAAAGAGTTGGACATTTGGATTAAGAAGGAAAATCTTCATTAGGAAGTACACAGTAAAAACTTACCTAGTAAAAGTACGTAACTAGGTAATTAAGTATCCAATCTTCTTCGTCAGAAGAAATTACACGATTTGGAAAGGATCAAGTTAGCAGACAGTGGATCAGCTTCATTGGATCTCGGACGATATTCACGACAAGCTTTAACGTGTGCCCTGGATATTGTCATCTCGTAGGAGAAGTTTTTCTTTGCCCTACGTTAAAGATGGAATTCCAATTTTGCTATCGATATATTTTACTTCAACGAGAGATCAGTGTATCAATGTTATATATATACACGTATATACATCGTCCCAGCCTTGAGCCGTCTGCTAAACCTTATTTATGAGCAGGCTTTCCGGGAAAAATCGCGAAATTTCGATCCCCGGGAATTCCGATATTAAAATACCTACTGGAAGCTTTGAATTGCTCCTACTGTCTCCAGTGCGAATTTAATTGAAAAATCGACACTAAAGTTCAGTCGACCCTTCTTCACGCTACAGTTTTCCAATTAAGTAATTCCACACTGAGAGTCTTCTCGGATTTTAATAAATTGACTGCTATTTGTCTCTTTCCCCTTAATCTGGATCTTTGATGAAATTCAATAATTTTTCCACTCAGCAAGAGGAGAAGAAAAATCAAGAGATGCTTTATTTTATCTGAGTTATTTTTGTATCAAGATATAAGCCTGATGGAACAAATTAGGAATGATAATAATAAGTGTTAAAGGTACTATGGTAAAGAGTGTCAAAATAAATCAGAAAATTGCAAGTGTCAAGTAATAAATTAATTACGAATTACTTGTGTTTAGTGCTATTAGTGCGTTGAACAGATTTTTAAAAATGATTCTTTTGATTTTGTCAATTCGATGAAAATTAGATGATTCTTTTAATTAATGCAATTAAACACATTAGAGGGTTTAATTTAGCAGGATTGGGATTATGTTCCATTCTCACTGTGCTCTTTCACCCTTTCTCTTCGTCGAAACTATTTCCTCAGCCATTACATTGTGGCGAATCGTTCAACTAACTTCGAAATAATTAGTCCGGATAATGAAGTTCAGTCGCACAATAGTCTTCTCCTATCGTGGTTAATGGGATTCGCCTTATCGCAGTTTCGTGGCTTTATCGATTTCGCACTGTCCTTTACCCTTTATTCCTTGATTTTCACCTCCTCTGATCAAGATCTATCGATTAATCCACTATTTATTTTCTTCTTCGTGCCGTTTATTATACTTTTTATTGCTGATCTTCACTTTATTACAATACTGTAATTTCATACAATGACAATTTACGTATTGGTTTTGCTTATCTAAAACTGCTGTTGTGTAATTTATTATTTCTAATTTCTATTTACAATTTACCTGACCTGACCCAGATTCAGAATTCGTGATTTCCCGAATGGGCGCCATGTTTTATTTCCAACTGGGTGGATTAGAATTTGCACCAAAGGAGAACATTTTATCGGGGGATATTTTTTACTTTATCATGTTCTTGAAACATGTGTATCCTATCAAATTTGGATCATTAACTTCAACTAATTCCTGAATCTGGGACAAAAATGTTTTATAATATTGTTTCTGTTGAACTGGAAAATCGACGTCACATTTAACGTGAAAAGTATTTTTCCAAAAGACGCTTTGGGTGTCTTAGAAAGTAAAAGTGTCTCCTTATAAGACAGCTGTTATCTGCATATTGTCTAGCAGGTTTCGCTTTTGTTACATCAATCCAAAGATCAGACTTAAAACAAGACTTCTTTCTTCTGAGATCAACGCAGTCTTGAAAGAATTTTTATCCAGATGAAGGATAGTTGAGTTTACTCGATAAAATTTTAGAGGATGGAATAAATTTTCAGAGGGTGGAATAAATTTTCAACAACCAGAGTAAATCAACTGTAAAATAACATGATAGTCATTTAATATCGTTTGGCAGTGTCCTAAAAAGTTATCTAGAAGAATTCGATTCTTCAATTTTTTTACGTTAGCAGATGCAAATGAACCTAATTTACAGTTGAAAAACATTATTTTTATTCTAATGAAATTAGATTTTTTTTTAATCAACCGGGAGTTGGTTTTATAGAAGACTTTACTAAAAAGTGTTCCAGTTAAGAGCGGCCTTTGATATCGGGAATCTTTAATTTATAAAGAAATGGTTTTTTATCGTGTTTTTGAAAAGTTGATTCAATTTTCTCAACCCTGAAGCTGGAAAAGCTTTCTATACAATTTCCGGTTAAAATGTCTCATCAGATTTATCCATTCATACGAAGATTGCGTTATATTTTCGCAGACATCAGCCACTAAAAGTTGCGAAGATTCGTTAAACTTGAGACCGAAGTTTCCCTGTTAACGAGTTATTTGTAATACTTAATCGCCCGTACAACCTTGAAGCCAATTCTGGAGATTCGACCCAGCCTCCAGTTTCTCAGTTTTATCTAATTGAAGTTGCTTTGCAGATAAGAGCTTTATTCCAAGCTTCGAGGGTAGGAAAAGTTTAATGAAAGGGAGTTGGATGTTTTTCAAGCAACCTGCTTATATTATATATATATATAAAGACTTTCAGTGCATCCTTTTATATATCAGTGTTGCTAAAATATATTTAAAGCAATACTTTGTTTCTTTTTTTTTTGCGGGCTAATTAAAAGGTGCTGTTTCTTGAGCACGTACATTTTTTAAAGCCTCAATTAAGAACCCGATCTCCGGGTGGGAAATTAACGTGTCAATTAGAACACTGACGATAAATGCCCGTCAACGTTAGCACAGAATGCCATAAGTTATAAGAGACAGTGAAATACGAGGTTATGTATCATCGCCGTCAAGCAGCAATGCATTGTGGGAATGTCGTTGAAATCGTAATCTACCAACTTATCAAGTTCTAGTGGATATCGACGAGTGATGATCACCACGATAATTAAAATGATTACATACAACAGATTCTTACCAACATGCCAACCTCTTTGATTCCTTATAGCCACACGGAAAAACAGTTCCTGTTTCTGGACTCGATTCTCCTTTACACTTTGATCTCTCATTTCTTACTAATCACAACATAGAAAATAACTATCCCCATTCTTGAAATCCATTTTACAAATCTGTCCTTACAATCCCTATTCTTGAAATTTAAAAAATGTTTCCTTCCGTTGCCATTCTTAAAACACCTTCCAATCACCCTTTAATCATTCTTCAAAGCTCTCTTTAATGACTGTTTCTTTATTTTCCAATAGTTTGACAAATAACAATTTTTTTGCCTTCATAAAAAACTTTTTTTTTAACTAATATTTTCTAAGTTTAAAGAAGTAAATATTTTGAAGAATTAAAATTTTACAATGATGTCGTTCAAAATTGTTTTAATAAATTTGTCTAAAAACCAAAAAATTGGGTTATATTTTTTTTATTTTATTCGATATAAAATGCTTAAGTAGGTTAAGTATAAAATTCGTTTCATTTACATTAGAAAAGAATTACGAGAAAATCGACGTCAGTGAAAGATTTTAATTTTTTCAACTAAATTATAGAAATATAGAATTAACGTTGTTAAAATTTTGAACAAAGTATAATCTTAACTTATATGGAGTTTGAATAAGTCATTTAAATGTTGTTTATTGATTTTAAAATGCAAAGTAAAGCACTAGATCAAATTTTCTGTTTATTAATAGTCTAATTCTTAAGTCATTTCACTTTTTAAAATATTCTTATTCAATATTTATTTTTAAATAGCTTAGAAGAATTTGTAACAAATAAAATAAATGCACATATATGTATTTTTAGCAACTAAAAAGATTTAGAATTTTTTCATTTTTGTCAAAATATTTACAAACTGTATAAAAATTTATTTTCGTTAGTCAATTTTATTCAATTCAGGAGTCAGAAACTAATTTTAATACTTAAAAATAATTTCAGCACTCTCACTTTCACAAGAGAAGACATTTAAATCACTTTTTAAAAGTTAGGATTGTTTAAATTTAATAAGAAATAACTAATTAAATGGTTTAAAAAAATTGTTTATTTCTTGAAGTTTGTTAATGTTTTTAACAATTTTTTAAAACAAGCATAAGTTTTTGGATATATATTTTTTATTAGTATAATATTCTAATTTTTTGCGTTACATAATTAGAGGATTATAAGGCCAAACACATTAATTTCAATTTTATTTCAGAAAAAATACACTTTCGAATAAAATTTTAATGAAGAAGAAAGTATTGTATACAAAAAATGTATTTAGGGTCAAAATTATAAATTTTTCTGAATTTTATGGAAGTCTTTGAAAAAATATTTGCACTTTTTGTATAACCAATATTTTTTAAAATATATGAGAAAATGTCAAAGCAGGCAATTTTCGAAAAAATTAAACATTTTTGGCGCTTTCTTTTATTTTAAACACTTTAAATTTTTTTAACATTTTATGAGAAATGAGTGTTAAAATGAGTATGAGTATAAATAATTAAAACTGTTACAATTGCATAAAAGTTGATATAAAGTTTTGGAAATTTTCTAAAAAATTATCTATGACATAAATAAAATGAAAAAACACATTCTTGGAAAAATTAGAATTCTATGAATTTTATAAAATACAAGAAATCACAACATTTTAATAAAAAACTTGTGAAAAACGATGAATTTCTAGATTTTTTCTCTTTTAATAAGGGAAAATGGAAATCAGAATTTTTAAATATGAATAAGAAATAATGGTCCATTTTTAAAATATCTAGAATTTTTTAATTTCAAGACAAAACAAAACTTTGTATTTTTAATCAATTTTAATAAATAAATAAAAATATTTCTTTAATACTTAGTGATGATCCTGATAATTAGAAAACAAGAATATTAAATTATTTCAATATTCTCAAAAATCACATGTTAGCAATTTTTTTAAATTAAAACAATTTTTTAATTTTAGAAAAATCTACATTCAATCTTGTCAAGCGATAAATAGATATTTGGTCAAGTTTGAAATTAATTCTAAATTATTGTTCCATTATATGTGAACATGAAAATTTGACTTATTTTTCAAAATACGAATTGTATCAAATACATTTCAGGCTGATGGATCGTAAGTGCTCTTGCCTGATATGAAGTTTGCCTAATTTTTTGTTTTAAAGTAGATCTAAATATGATTTATAAATTGAGAAAAATTAAATTTTTCGCAACAATTATTTATAAACCTTAAATTTTACCTCTGTTTTTGAAACAGAGAGAATTAATTTCGTACTAATTGTGTCACTATTATATTTTTAATTAATTACCATTTGATAATTTATCTTGACTTTTTATTTATTTTGAACAAATTTAAATAGAACTGTGTTTCCCTTAAAATGTAGAAATTTATTTCATCAAAGAAATTAATTTGATTTAAAATCGAGGTTATGTTTGTTTCAAAGTTAATTCAACACTTGAAAAAGTGTGTAAAAAACTAACGTTTACTTTTTGGATTAAATACTTTTAAAAAATGCACTTGCCTCTAAGGGAGCGTTCACATATGATGTCACGCATTTTTTCCAATTTTTTGACCCCTCCCCCCCTCCTGTCACGTCTTGTCACGTAAGAGTAAACACCTACCCCTAAATGGACGTCACGTTTCTTGACCCCCCCCTCCTATTTTTGTATTAATTTTTTTAACTTTAATAATAAAAATTCTAAACTAACAATTGTCAATCGGTTTATTACGAAAATAAAAAATATTTAAAAATTTTTTGGGTAACTTTTACCATATTTTTGATAAACCTCGGATTAAAGTCTCAAGTGAAAAATTGTACTCTAGTTTTTAGAAACTTATTTTTATGTTTCTGATAATTTTGCTCAAATTTACCAGAAATATGGAAATAATTTTTTTAAAATATGAGTTTAATTCTGTATTTGCGACTTTAAGGTAGTATTATACTTTGTAAGTTGTCAAAGATGACTTTAAAAAACAATTTTTTTCTCGGTGATAATTTTATTTGAAGCATTGAAAGTTTTTGCATCATATTTTTGACATTTTTGTCTGTCAAAAATGAAAAAATAAAATTTTTTTACTGTGCCTGTTTCGTCACTAGAGGGCGCCAAAGTCAAGATAAAAATAAACTATAAATAGGCAGACAAGCTACAGCCTCACAGAAACATCCCATCTGAAAAATTCAAATGTGGTTTTAAAGTTGATACATTTGGTTAGGCATCCCTCCTAACCCCGATAAAAAATATGAAAAAATAAAAAATGGCGCCAATTTAAAAAAAAAATCACAAAAAATGAGTATTTTTTTGTCATTTTTGAGTTGTTAAAAAACAAAAAAAAATGAAGTAGATAATCGGATTTAGGGGGGATGCCTGAAGGATTTCATAACGAAGAAATTGATCTAAAGTTTTTTAAAATCGATTAAAAAGAACTTGAGTTATGCTGTCCGCCAGTTTAAAAAACATGGTTTTGAGAAAAACGCGTTTAAAGTTTTGTGTACAATGAGCCGATGTGCATATGTATAACTTTTACATGCGTATAACTTTTTTATTTCTTCGAATTTTAATCTGCAATTTGGGAATTATATTCTTGAGGTAATGTAGACCACAAAAATAAAATAAAAAAAAAGTCGATTTTTTGATCGATACAAAGTATAATACTACCTTAATCTGAGGTCTATCATAAATAAAGTAAAAGTCACCCGAAACATTTTTTCCGTATTTTTTAAATTTGCACTCATTCATTTTCATTCCTGATATTTCGTTAATATAAATTATTACATTGTGATTACAGAATTTTCTTATTTTTCCAACAATAAATACATTGAGGACCAGTTCACATCATATACTTTGAATTTTAAGTATTAAACAATTCATATAAAAAAATAGGAGAATACTGCGATAAATTATTTGATGTTACAAAATTTAAATGGTAGTTTAAATTAATTTTCGATTTAAAAAAATTTTTCGTGACGTCACGTTTAGGACAACCCCCCCATCCCCATGTCACGTTTTGTCACGTTTGATCAAGACCCCCCCCTCCCCCATATAGCGTGACGTCATATGTGAACGCTCCCTAAATAAAATTATATTGACGAATTTTTCGTGGTTTAAATACAGTTAAACTTATTAATCTTTTTATTTTGGTTTTCTACGACATTTTGATGGTGTCGACCGAGACCAAACCTGACTCAAACGTTACTAGAGTCGAATAGTCGATTTAAATCGAAACAGCGCGAGCTTATTTAAAAAGATTTAATCAAAATAATTATTTTCACATAAATTTAAATTACATTTATTAGTTTAATTACTTGATGTAATTAATACTTGCGTAAACAATATCAATTGCAATTGCATACAATTATTTGGCTAGAAGTGAATTAGCATCTAAAAAATACAAACTTATCCAACCTAATAATTATTCATAAAACGGAATAATTTGTAAATTTTGAAACAACAGATTTCAAACTAAAACTATATATCGTTCATACTTTTTCAAGTTCTTTGGAATAAGTGATGCTCGTACGTCTGTTTTTCGGTGGCAGTCTTCTCGCGGCCGGATTAAATAACTCTTATGAATATGCATGTTCGCTCTTTCGATTCGAGAACGAGCCGGGGCAACCGTGACGTTGGGCATAAAAAGAAAAGTAAAAACTGAAAATATAATATAACGGAAAAGACGCGAAGAGGAGTCCTCGTTAAAAATAAAAAGACTCTCGCGAGATAAAGTTTCTGGTTTGAAATTCGTCTCTTCGCTGGACAATTAATGCGATGTAGCCTTACCTTACGTATAGTTGGAACAAAGGTCGCTGCTCATAATGCGAGTAGGAGTGCGGAGAATAGGGCGATGAAAAACCGCAGCGCATGGAATTCTTAGTTCTTAGATCCAACCTTCCGTAAACACAATTTCCCAGAGAGATTCCTGATAAAATGCTAAGATACGTACCTACCCTTTGAATCGGGTCTAATAAGCCAGGTGGTGGATAAATCTTACATAATGACGCCAAGGAATATTCGGTATCTCGCAAAGAACGAAATTCATTTCCAAGGACACGTGAAATTATTACTTTGCAACTTTTTACTCCCAGCCACTTTCTCTGATTTATCGGAATTTAGATTACTTTCGAAAATCCCGCAAGTAAAGGAATTATTAATTTTTAAATTGAAACAGGTATATATCACTGTTAAAAATTTACTGTCACGTGTGACAGATATTTTTTCTGCTCATAAGTAACAGAGAATTTTGTAACGCGCATGCGCGTAGTTAATATCACGCATGCGCGAGCAGACAGTATTTGTTACCCGCCTCAGAAATTATTTTACGTACCATTTTAACAGTGAAGAAATTACATTAATTTTCAAAAAAGATACGAAAAATTAATGAAGGAAAAATATATAAAATTTTATCCTCAATAGCTGAAAAAGAATTGAGGGAAGGTTATGTGAAGCGTAGCAAAATGTGGATTTGTGTAACATAAACAAAAGCAAATCTGTTAATTATAAAACGGAAACATATTTTCCTTGAAAGTGGTCGTAACTTGAGCGTTGATAATTACTAAAACCTGCCATTACAACGTCAGAAAGTAACAGATCGTCGGATATATTCATCTACTCGGTATTTCACTTTAATTTCATCTTAATGGCACGCAGAAGCGAAATTCTGCTCTGGAGAAATTTATATGTTCGGGCAACTCCACTTGCCCCGCGGTTATCTTGGCAATGAAATAGTTTTCCCTGTCCGACAATAGCTCGGCAAATTGTGCAATGTTTGAAAAATTAAACGCATCTAAAACGAACGATAAACATCGTCTTATACCTCTCATCTTGGCAAATGATGGATTCCCATTAAAAATAATCACTTTTTATTTCCAAGACGGATTTGTAATTCACTTTCATTAGATTCTACAAAGAGGAAATCTGACGAGAGATTCCTGAGCATAAAAAGTGTTTCTCTTAACAAACTATATAAATAAAAATAAAAATATTAATAATAATTATCAAAGTTTATTGTATCCTGATTATTCAAAATTTTTTATTTTTAAATATATCTGTAATCGCTGATTTGAATTGTTAAAAATTGTTACAACTTTTAAATTTTTTTCTGTCCTTAAAAAATTCAAATACACCTTTATGGTTATAGTTGCAATAATAATATTTTGTTAAAAACAAATTAAAGCACTTTTAAAGGTTTTACATTTTGTTTGACATTTTTTAAGTCTTTTTTTTTATAGTCCAATTAAACTGGATATTACAATATTTTTAATTTAGCGGGAGTTTTTTGCAACTATTTAAACAAAGTATTTTTTTAAAAAGCGATGTTTTCTCTTCAGTAATGAGTTTTGGAACGAAATATGAAGTAATGGCATTTTTACAGTTTATCACAAATAAGTTTTCTGGATTTTTGACCTCAGATTTTAGTTCAGAACAAAAAATACTATTTTTCATTCGTTTTTAAAAAAGTTAATAACTTTACTTTCTCGTAGAGGAAGTTTTATAATCGTTGTGTGTGTGTGTGTGTGTCTTTTTTTGTTGCCAGGATATCTCAAGGCCAGTTTGAAGAATTTGAATAAAATTTATTATGCTTATGTTATTCATTAACATCTAAAATCGGAAACAGACATTTTTGAAAAAATCAAACCTTTTTTTTTTAGCACCTTCTTGCAGTCTAAAATATAGTTTTTTTGACAAAGTTTTATATTATGTTATAAATTTGACAATTTCAATAAGAAAATAATATCCATTTGATCGAGACGAATCAATTTACCAAAATAATTTACGACTTTAAAATTTTTGTGACATTTAAAATTCTTTTATAAATTTTTCAATTTTCATTTTTTAATCGTAGCTTCTTTGGAATTCGATATTCTAAATTAAAAAAAAAACGAATCAGAAGCTTATATGAAGTATACATTTTATAGGTATGTAATTTAGAGAATGAATAGAGATTTAATTTTTGTTAAAAATTAGAAATTTCATGCTGTTGCTATTGGTTTTTCTCAACTAGTCTTCTTGGTTTCTCTATGAGAAAGAACATTTTTTGGGAAGCAAACTGTTTATGAAACGAACATAATTTTCAATTTGTTTTTGTTGTCAACAAGTTGTTACAGTTTTTAGAATTTAAATGATTAGTCGACGATTGATATTAAGGGAAAAGTGAATATATACTCAAAAAGAGGTTATGTTTGGAATCATTATTTTGCTTTTTAAAATAGAAAAATAAACTTTTTGTTCTGATTTTATTTCGGCAAAATGTTGCGGATTTAATTTAAAACAAAATAAAGCATTAAAACTCGTAACTGGATAGAAATTTAAGAACTATAAAAAAAACTATAAAAGGCAGTTAATCAGCTGTTAGACGTCACGCATGCGTAAAAGCTCCGAAATCGTCGGCGCATGCGTAATGTCAAACAGCTGATTAACCATCTTCTGAAGTCATATAAAACGATCTAAAATTTCTCTAATCTTAATCAACTACAATTAGAGGAGATGAAATAAATAATTGTATTTTATTAATAGTTTTCTTCATGACCTTGGTACACCATATCAGACAGATTTAATTACACAGTGCAACATTTTTAAGGTCATCGATTCCGAACCGACTTTCGAGAATCGCTGCTGAAAGTACTTGCAAAATTTAGAAATGTTTTTGCTAGTATTTTCAGCGGCGATTTTGAAAAATCGGTTCAGAATTTTAACGTTGCACAGTGTTATGAAATTAACCTGAGTTGAAGTGAAAGCTTAGACAGAGAAGTTACAAAGTTGTTACAAGTCTCTTTATATTTGTACATATTTATTTTAATAAGTTGAACTTTAAATTTCTACTCTAATAAATTTTCAGAATTACACAGCTGATGTTTATAAATATGAACAGAAAATATTTTATAAAAGGAAAGCTAACAAAGTAAGAATAAATTAAATATTGAATTTCCGTCCATAATTCTTTAATAAACAAATCCAAATTATTTCAATATTAACATAAGTCAGTCACGTAATAAATTATATGAATTCAAATAACAAAAATAAATTATTAAAAATATACGCACGCTTGAGGCCTGAATAAAAATATAAATTCGCTATTAGAGTCATAAAATCAGAAGGACAATAAAATAATTTAACATTGAATAACAAAACAATAAATCAAATCAATTACGAGCGCAATATAAAAAGCTGAAGCTTCATAAATAAATAAACAATTCAACTTATCCAATCTCTCTTTGGTGACTTTGATCCAAACTTTTTGCGTAGATTACAGGAACTCGGGGATCAATCGGGTATCAAATATCCCATTCTTTTGCTCCACAATGAGATGATTTTAATCACCCTTTTTAAGCAGAATCCTGCACCTCATCATTAATAGTTTCAAGTTTGGTCACCATGAATAGAAGATCATGTAGAATTGGAAATTGAGTCATAATCATTGCTTACAAAAATTGAAAACCCAAAATAAACACCATACTAAAATATAAAAGCACGGAATCTACTGTTAATATTAGTTTAATATTAATTATAATTATTATAAACACATATAATTTACATATCTCCAAAATACTCGTCACGTTTTTAGAGTGTGGTGTAAATTATACTGTTTGATTTGAAAGCTCGAAATTAACTGAATAATTTAATTTCAGATTTGCGACGTGAAGCGTCTCTACACTGAGAAAATAAGTTGACTAAATACAACCAATTTTTGATTAAATTTAGCAGAGAGAGGCTGTTGATATAGCACCTGCAAAGCACTTAATTGATTTTAGCAGAGCATATGCTCCGGTATCCTAGAAGTTTGATTGTCATCGCCGGTGTTTTGTTTGTTTTGTCCCGAGGAACCCTAACCTAGAAATAAAGCTGCTTGGCTAGAGGCTTATTTTCTCAGTGTACCCCCAATTCTTAATTTCCCCTTTCCAACTAAATTACCAATTCGTCAATTCCTCTATTCGTACATTAATAATCTTTAGAACGAAACAAGCTTTTACGTAAATATAACATGACTATAATAAGCTAAAATTATCAATTTAAAGAAACACTGATATCCTTACAAAGTTAATCTTAAATTATAAACAGAATACAGTGTTTTATTTTATTTGCAATAAAATCTGTCAAAAATATTCCAATTTTATATGCAAAGTAGATTTTTGCCATTTAGTACACAAACTGAGATGGCGTCCCTGATTTCTTGAATCAACTGGCTCTAATATACTCCACAAGGTGCATTGTTCGTGCGTTAATATTGCACTCGGCTCTGCAAAACCTGTTACACATATAATACGCACCTAGCGGAGCATAAATCAAAAAGGTAAAGAAAATAGAAGCTGCAGAATCATGTTTACCGGACGTTGATCAGGAAAGCTAACAGACATGTCATTCCAGGTGTGCTAACGTGTCTTCTAAATCTGGCAATTATGTGATTTTCGCAAAAAAGATCTTCCTTATCACATTCTCTAACCAAGACTGGAATTCTGATAAGACCCAGCGGCAGTGGCGGCGCCGCTGCTCACGGCTACTTCCGCTTTTATATCATTGTTTGCGTACGGTTAATAGCCCCCTGGGTACACCTTCACGGCCGTCCCAAGTCTAGCCTGGTGGCTCTCATGGAAGCGTGCGTCCCAACTATTCTCTCTCACTTTACTGCTTTACTGTCTTTCGTTCCGCGACTCATCCCTTCCCACCTTTACTTCTGCATTTGTCCTTTTCCTTTCCACGCCACTTTTGCACGTTTCCTCTCTCGCGCTCCTTTTTCTCCACTCTTGTCGGCCTTCTCGTTTTTCTTGAAAAAATTATGCGTTCTCGGAGGTTAACATCCGTTTTACACGGGACGAAGAGCGCAAGGAAGTAATTGAAGACTTCGGGCGTGAATGGGAGTGCCACGTGGACAGGCGAAATTAATTACGTTCACCGTTAAGAACGCTGTCGACGTATCCCACAAGAAAAATGAATATCGCACCGATATTCAATGTTTCCGGTCTTATCCTCTAGCTAGATTAATTTTAAGATCAATATTGCACTTTTGCAAAAAGCTTTTCATAGATTAAATCTTCTACTTTCTCGAAAACGTATTTTTTCAAGAAAATTGCACAAACGGCTTTTCGCCGTTTACGGTTTTTTCAATTCGATAAGACCTTTCCATCTCATACTTTATTCTGTTGTAAAAATGCGCTGAAAATGTAAAAATAGAAAGAAAAGGTGAAATGCTCTCGAGTAGTTGAAGACATTTGTAGTAATGTGTTGGCACCTGGTATAGCGAGTGGAATTTCTCGTTTTTCATATTTCACATTTCGTTTTTTTTTTTATTTGTCCATTATTTATTTGTTTACTTTTATTTAGAAAGTTTGAAATGGATTTAACGTTTATTTACTTTGCAACAGTTTACTTTTTAATTGTCAATTTTTATTCCTCTACTTTTTTTATCTGCTTTTCATTTATTTAATTTTCCAAAAACTGAAGGAGATTCTTGAGTCTATTCTAGCACCCTTCAAGTTGCTTCGCACAACTTTTACAATAAACCGGTTAAGGTCTCCTTTTCTTCAGATCTTTACAAATTCTTTTTACAGTCGTTTTTAACACTTCTCTAATATTCTTTTAATTGCGGAACTTTTGACCTCAGTGTCTTTCTCACTTGAAAAGAACTTCAGCTATAATTTTAACATTTTTCATGAGATTGCTTATTTCCTCTCGGTTAATTTTGCATTCGTTTTCTTTCTGCTGATTTCCTATCACTGCAAATTACAGCGATTACTCTCAACTTTGGTAATTTAGAAAAATGAGACGTGCTTTCTGCAGCTTAACTTGATGTAATATTTAACATTTTAAAGCTTATATAACCAAATTATTAAAACGTATAAAATTAGAAAATTCAAATTTTTGTCGTTGTACTTTTATGCAGTTTATTTCACATCGTTTACGAAATAATATTTAATATTATATGTAACAAAATTTAAAATTTGGGACGAAAAATGCATTCTAATCTTACTTTTCTCGTGTTGTGAATTCTGTTATAAACAGTTGCTGAAGTAAATCTGTTGTAAGGTTACAAGGGTTCAAGAAACTCGAGGGCAATAAAAGTTTGGTTTGCGGCTTAGTCTCAGAATGACTAACGTTGGACAAGAATGGAAGAAAAAAATAATGTCTTTTCGATTAGTTGTCTTGTACTCAAAATAATAAAGTTCTAAAATTTATTTTTTGACAAAATCGTTGAGAATTATGCATTAAAATTTT
This sequence comes from Ganaspis brasiliensis, assembly GCA_037103525.1. Classification (NCBI taxonomy): domain Eukaryota; kingdom Metazoa; phylum Arthropoda; class Insecta; order Hymenoptera; family Figitidae; genus Ganaspis; species Ganaspis brasiliensis. Next base: position 5,008,443 of record JAZKLR010000145.1, on the reverse strand, counting down.
TAGTTTTTATTAAATACTTTTAGATACAAATTTTAATTGATGTATTAGAAAAGAAATAATGGAAACGATTGTTTTATCTTTAAGAAGGAGCATGAAATTTTAAAATTATAATGTAGATACATTCCTTTACAACAATTTCTTGGTATTGTGTGAATTTGAAAATATTAACAAGAAGTATTTTAAACATTACCATTTCCGAATTGCATAAATTTTAAGATTTATTAAATCTGAAAAAGCAGAGATTTTAAGGTACACGTGACAAATTTGAATGAAATTAATTAAGTAATTTCTAATTAAAATTTTTTAACGAAGAATTTTGCTCCATTTTTTATCAAAAAGATTAACTGTTTTATTCACCCAAATTACAGTAAATTCTAATTTTTATTGGAAAAATTTAAATGAATTTTAATTATATTCTTCCGAATTTTAATCATATTTTATTTTCAAATTGTTATAAATTTCACTTAAGATTTTTAAAAGGTTCTCCATCTAATTCTCAAATATTTTGAACTGTAAAAAATAATTTCAAACAATTTTTAAACAATCTAAGTACCTATATTCAACTTTTAATCAACCGAAAATTTAATTTATCCAAATTTTAATAGATTAAAATTTCAAATAAGGAAAATTGTAATTTTTCCAAATTTTATGTTTCGAATTTCAATCAATTCTAACTTTTATTGATGACAATTTCAAGAAGTTTTAAATTTAATTCATTTAAATTTGAATTACACATTAATTTTAATTTGTTAGAAATGTAATGAGCTCCAAATTTAAATCGAATTGAATTTCAAAACACACATTTCAGTTTATCAAAATTTTATTTGTTCCAAATTTCAGTCAGTTCTAATTTTTATTGATGAAAATTTTAAAATCAGTGATCTTCAAAAAATAGTTCTAAGGGCATATGATGGAGTATGACGTCACTGGCTTAGACAAAATTTGTCCGTATCCTTGTTATTTATTAATTAATTAATTATTATCATTTTCGTAAATATTAAATATTTTGTCACAAAGCTATTTTTCGAAAATTTTCAAAAATTAATTTTGGGCCAAAATTGAAACAAATTTGGGTCAGAGAGACCTTCCTAATGACACTTTAAGTAATTCTACCAAGTTTCGTGTTAAAATATTCAATATTTTAGAAGAAAGGTTACAGATAAATTTTGCCTATGCCAGTGACGTTATACTCCATCCAATGCCCTTAAGTCAGAATCTAAATTTGAGCCAGGAAATTCTTTCTAATGACATTTTAAATAATTCCACAAAGTTTAGTGTCAAAATATATAGTACTTTATGAGAAGCCACCGGTGAAATTTTAACCCATCCAAATTTATTACGCCTAGAGATACCAATTTTTTTCTACCCTAATTTGGGCATATAAAATTGTCTCATAAAATTAAAGTAAGAAAAATGAAAACTTGTTTTAAAATTTTTATTTTCGAGAAAATGACAATTTTTTAAAATCCAACTCCTTCAACAATTTTTACTATTTTCTATCACCAATTTTTTTAATCTTTTTTTTTACAATTTTGAACAAAATTACGCATGGATATTAAAAAACCCTTATTAAAAAAAAATTATGTCAAAAAACTTTATTTTTCAATTTTTAACAATATACTGTAATTCTAGATCCAAAATTATGCCAGAAATAAAATTGACAATCCTCAGCAACAAGTTGAAAATTTATTCCCTCTCATCTAAAATATCTATCTTCTTGTGTAATTTTTAATTGTTTTAAACGCCATTTTTTACAGACTTTTTTAAAATTTTGAAAAAAATTACGCGTAGATTTAAAAACACTTTGGATTTTAAAAAAAAGTTGTAAATTTTAAAACCCGTCAACATTTTTTTTTTAATTTTAGAGGCCGTGTAGAAATTACGTAAGTCCAACAAAGGGGGGGGGGGGGGGAGCGTGTATCAAAATCTTGCGGATTGTTCCGAGGTGGGGGGGGGAGGGATGAGAAAAGAATTTCTTACTTAAGGATATATATTTTGATCATTTTTAAATTTGAGGGCATTTCTAACAATAAAAAATAGGCATCTATTCGTTTATTTTATACTTATTTAAAATTTAAAAATTATTATAAAATTTATCAATTATAAAACATAAATAACTAACTTTAAATTTTGACTTAATTTTTTAAACCTTACGTAAGTAGAGGAGGGAGGGGGGGGGGGAGAAAATCTTATTGACCCTTATATGGGGGAGAGGTTTTAAAACTGTTTAAAATGACCCTTACGTAAATTGTACACGATCCCTTATCAGGGTAGGGTAATATTAAATCCAAAATCTAGCTGGAAAAAAATTTGGCGCCTCTAAAGAACGCTACTTATGAAATGTTGAAATCTTATCGGTGCTCCCCTTAAGAATTTACTTACTGGTAAATTTTTCAGTCAATTCACAAACTTTCTTGCGTAACAGCGTGTCACAATAGTGACGCAAGCGCATTAAAATAATATAACAGATACGCATGCGCACTAGGTCAATATGACAAATACACATGCGCTCTAGATAAACAGCAGAAATTAGTCGTTGAGTCATCCTTTTCCTCCTTTAAACACGTTTTATGAAATTAAAAAAAATTTATATTTATATTTTTTTAAAGAAAAATTACAAATAATAATAATAAATTCACCGAAAATTTTTACTATATCCACTTTTATAAGCACACGGAAAAAAATCAATCACAAAACTTGAAATGAGTTGAATTCTTAATTGCAGAGAATTAAAAATGTATCTAAATTAAGCATTATAATCGAACTTCTTATAATAAGTTATGCTTTATTTTGCAAAACTTTATATCAAAAAATGCCATTTTATGAAATCTCTATTTTAGAGATATGTTCATTTAACAACCTAGAAATATATAAAAAAGGTTATGCTAAAACATATTTTATTATTTGGAAAAGTTTAAAAATGTTTACTTTTTGAGATATAATGAAGATTTGACTAAATTTAAATCGATTTTTTTATTAATAAATTTGCTGTAAAAAAATAGTTATTTTTGTCGAATACTTTTAAACAAAACGTTTTACTATTTCTTTTAAATTTTAAAACACATATATTCTAAAATAATACGTTTGCTCTATATTTCAATAATAACTTAAATTTTATTCGTAATGGGCTATGTATATAAAATGAGGAATTATACAATGTATAACAATAAATTACTTTATTTTTTATTCTAATAATAATATTAAAATTTTTTACTGAAGAATTGAAAAAATAGATAAAAAGCATAATAATTGTGAATATTGCTGCGATGCATTGGCTGGATCAGTCATTTGTTTTTTTTATTGTGTATTTTCCATATATCACAGAATTATAGATTTCTAATGTTGCTTTTAGGCATAAGAATATGTGTTCTTTACAATACTAATATTTTAATCCAATATAAATCCATATTTTAAATTTTAAGATTTTATTACATCTTACTTTTGTTTTTAGAGATAATTTATGCTTGAATCTCTTATTAAATGTCACATTTGGATACTAATTTTTTTTCCGTGCAATTATAAAAATAACTATAATCGATCGAGTGGAGTGAAATTGCTATAGTTCATATTATAAAACATGTTTTCGTCATCCAAAGCACACTAGAAAATTGTTGTTGGTGCAAAGTAATTCCGTAGGATTTGAGACAGGTGAAATTCCGGGTAGAAAAATTGAAATAGTGATTACTCGTGACTGGGTGAAGATTGGCATTTGATTTAAAGGAGAGTAGGAAATATTTGGCAAGGTTACCTAGGGGAGTATTTCACTGTGTGCATTGAATTCTTAAAACTCGGTGCAGTGGGAATTGAGAGCTGTCGGATGAGTTGAAGAATCCCTCTTTCTTTGTGCACGATCTTCCACGAAATGCAGAAACCAAGAAGCAAGTCGGGAGAGTAAAAAAGCAAAAAGAAAAAACAAAAAAAAGGCAGTAGACAGCATTGCGGCGGTGAGTCGCGCGAATCGACGTGTTTCGTTGATTTGCCAGGGTTAACGGTGCACGCACAATGCGTTTCTCGCGTGTAATACATATACATAGATATAGCCACCTACCTACCGCCGCCGATTGCTCAATCCCACATGTGCGTGGGACTGACCACACGGACCGTTTGCGGACGGGTTACAGTTAACTTGATAGCGATGACCATGCGATGATTGTCGGTGCTCTACCCGCGATCGAGACCGCGAAAATAAAATATTGGCTCGCTCGAAAATAATTGGATGATCCAGACGCCCGGGGGGCTAGTCGTCGGCAGGGAACGTGCATCAGGACTTGTGATCTGAAGACGAGGGGAAACTGGCTCTAATACGATGCCAATAGCTACGCAGTACCCACGTAATCGCCAGGAAAATAGGAAAGATTGTAGGCGAACGAGGAAAGAAGATACTTAAAGATCAGATACTTGTAGCTAGTCTCTCGAAATCTTCCAAGATGACTAACCTTGCGAAGATTCTTGGGGCGAAAGTCGTGTAGAATATAATGTCTCTTCTTTTTGTTCCTCCCTGCCACGCTATTAAAGTAATAAGTGATAGGGGGTTTGCATAGAGAAAACGATACGACTACCGAGAAAGGAAAATAGGATAACTACTTCAAGCCCTTAACCAAATTAGCAGACTTGTTTTATTTTTCACTTCTTCATGAAAAGAAAACAAAAATTTAATTGCACAGACTCATATTTTACTCGGCTGCCAACAATTTTCAGAAAGTACTCAAAGATGTTTTCAAAAGTTTTCTTACACATTGCCTGCGCATTCATTCAACAACCAAACAAATTACTCGCAAGAAACAGTGCAATCAAGGCCCCCAAGCTTTAATGTAAATGGGTGAAACATTGATTTTAGTTACAGTTGGAGTCTAGAGAGGCGCCACCGTGTAAAATTCACGCATGTGTTTGTGTGTACGTGTAGTACACAATTACATGATTTGTTTTGGTTTTAAAATTATATGTCAATTATATACAATTATATACTGTCACATGTTCTACTAAAGTAATTTATTAATTACAATTGTAAATAAATTAATATAAATAGTAGAATAGGGTGTTTAAATTATTATCATTAAATATAACAATCATGTTGTTTTTTAAAATAATAAAATATATAAACAAAAGTAAATATCTAACCTTAAACTGTCACATGTTCTACTAAAGTAATTTATTAATTACAATTGTAAATAAATTAATATAAATAGTAGAATAGTGTGTTTAAATTATTATCATTAAATATAACAATCATGTTGTTTTTTAAAATAATAAAATATATAAACAAAAGTAATTTAAGGTTAGATATTTACTTTGTTTATATATTTTATTATTTTAAAAAACAACATGATTGTTATATTTAATGATAATAATTTAAACACACTATTCTACTATTTATATTAATTTATTTACAATGGTAATTAATAAATTACTTTAGTAGAACATGTGACAGTTTAAGGTTAGATATTTACTTTTGTTTATATATTATATTATTTTAAAAAACAACATGATTGTTATATTTAATGATAATAATTTAAACACACTATTCTACTATTTATATTAATTTATTTACAATTGTAATTAATACATTTCTGTAGGATAACATGTGTATTTTTGAGGTTAGGTGCATGTATGTTTTCATATTAACAAATTATTATTTATTAAATCATTTAAATGTACAATAATTCCTTGCAAAATTAAGCTAAGAATACAATCCATACTTACTGTTTCAACAAAACTCCTAAACAACTTTTTACAAACTTTTTGTATTGAATTTCAAATTTCCTTCATATATAATTTTAAAACCAAAACAAATCATGTAATTGTGTACTACACGTACACAAACACAAAACCTTTTTGCGCTTGACAAACATTTTATTATATACAGTGCCGCTCAAAAGGATTTGCCCACCCTACGGCATGCAAGGGCTTTACAAAAAGTTTTGTATCTTCATTAATAATAAAGATAAATCCTTCATCAAATATTTATTTTAAAGTTTAAGTATTTGACTTGAAACGACACCTAAACAAAATTAAAAAAAAAAATTTTTATTGTTTAATTGCTTAAATTAAAAAAAAAATTTTTTCACTTTTTTTAAAAATTTCAAGTTAATACAATTTTTGAAGAAATCATCACATTTTAATTCTACAAATGTCATTTGAAAGCATTTTTTGTCACCTTTAAAACGATTTTTTAGAAATTGCTCTACGATAATTTATAAGGAAGATATGATCATTTGTTTATAAAAATAGCCTCTTTTTTCAATTGTTGGTAACTTGAGAACAACTGACTTTTGGAAAAAAATTGTTAAGGAAAAAAATGTGCCTTTTTGTGCGTAGAATAAGGAAAAAAATATTTGAAATTTAAAAAAAAAAAAAATTTTTTTATCGATATGTATTGGCATGTATATTTTGTCCGTCTTAAAATATATTATACAGTGTAGGAAAAATGGAATAAATTTTTTTTCTTTTTTTTAAAGTTCAAATATTTTTTTCCTTATTCTACGCACAAGAAGGCACATTTTTTTTCTTCACAATTTTTTCCAACAGTCAGTTGTTCTCAAGTTACCAACAATTGAAAAAAGAGGCTATTTTTATAAGCAAATGATCATATCTTCCTTAAAAAATATCGTAGAGCAATTTCTAAAAAATCGTTTTAAAGGTGACAAAAAATGCTTTTAAATGACATTTGTAGAATTAAAATGTGATGATTTCTTCAAAAATTGTATCAATTTGAAATTTTTTAAAAAAAGTGAAAAAAAAATTTGTTTAATTTAAGCAATTAAACAATAAAAAATTTTTTTTTTTTAATTTTGTTTAGGTGTCGTTTTAAGTCAAATACTTAAACTTTAAAATAAATATTTGATGAAGGATTTATCTTTATTATTAATGAAGATACAAAACTTTTTGTATAGCCCTTGCATGCGCCGTAGGGTGGGCAAATCCTTTTGAGCGGCACTGTACCTATATATAAAAAAGAATAAATAAAGAAGCAGGTTAAATACCGAGAATATATTCATATAAAATTTTCATGTGTAACTATCTTTAATTTTTGAAATAATTAAATGTAAGTTTTATAATAATATATATATATAATTATTTATAGGCTACAAAATGATAGTATATTTATTTTTCAGTATTAAACTTAATTTATATTTAACGAAAATTAAATTATTCTTAAATATTACATTATTACTGTCAAAGTAGTGTATAAAACGATCACAAGAAGGTCATGGGAAGTATATTTATACACTTTGACATTAATAATGGAAGGGAATCATTCGAATAATATTTACATTATTACTGTTATTAATAAATGAAGAGAATCTCTTTTGTTTTTTAAAAGCCAGATATTTTATTTTAATGAAGTGATATTTTTTCGTTTGTTGGCCTAATTATTCTTACTATATTCAATACTATTCAATATTTAAATATATTTTGAGGTTAGGTTACAGATTTTTGTTTGATTTTGTTTCTTTATGAATAAGTTTAATAACTGTTTTAAAATTATAGTTTTCTATCACTAAACTAAAGTATTTTAAGTATGAAAAATTCGTTATTTGATTAAAGTATAGTATTTAAATAGAACAAATTAACTTTTTATAAAGATTCTGTTTTTCCTTATTTTTCAAAAAATCTAACTGAAAACGATTTATTATTAAACTTGCACATTTAAAAAAATCTTTATTAAACATATTTTATTAATCTTAATGCACAGTGTTATGTACATGGCAGTTTTCTAAAAAAAAAAAGAGCATCATATTTATGTCATTATTGATAGACAAGTGTTGATCAGAATCGTACTAAAATGCGCTATACATATTTACACCCAGAGAAGTGATATATTTGACTCAAAGATATGTTATTTGTGCCAAATAAAAATATATTTGTTTCACACCCAGTTACTTTTTTATTTGTTTCAAATAAAAAAATTTATTTGAATCAAATAAAATTTTATTTGACACAAATAAAAAGTTACTTGGCTGTGAGACAAATATATTATTTCTCTGGGTGTAGTAATGCCAAATAAATATTTTAATAATCGCAAACAAAATTTTTATTAATCTCTAATAAATTATTTAAAAATTCTAACTACTTCTATTGCAATTATAACTAAAATTTGGTGGAGCCAGCAAAAATTTCACAACAAAATTATTTTGTTATGATTACATTGTTAATTTTTTCAGTGTAATGTTGCAACTTTAAATAAAGGTTTTTAAAAGTTAAAACATAGTTTCAAAAATATTTGTAATAATATCTAAGACGTTTGAATTAAAAATGTTTTAAAAATGTCGTGTTTTTCTTAACATATGCATGCGAGACTGCAAAACGTGTTGATTGCCACATTACTAGAAGATCATGACATTTTTTAGATATTTTTATAGTTAACATTTTTAAAAATATTTTTAGAATTACAGAATATTTTTTAACTTTTAAAGTATTTATTTAAAGCTGAAACATTATTGAATATGATGTCAACTTTTTCCTTCGCTTGTTCTAAACTGTACAGAAAGTATGTGTAAGGTCTCTATATCTGTACATGTATTAATGTATGTAAATAACGAAAGAAGAAAAAATACGTTAATTAAAATTGTTAAAAAACACTTGTTGGACCAATACGCAATTAAGAAATATTTTTACAATTTTCTCATAATAAAGATATCAATTCTTCCGGGTTTCGATTTTCTGTAAAATTCAACGAAAAGTCTGTTGATTTTGCATTTATAACCCATTTAGCTTTAAATACGACCAGTACCACTTATCTCTGGTAACTTTTTTGGTGGATTAAGTACGATATCACGTAATCGTCGAATAAATTGTACCTTCATGCTTTTATCAGCTTTCTACTTTTTCCTTATTTTTACGAATATCCCTCTAAAGTTAAAATCTCATATTGATCATTGTTGCTATAATTTTTAGTTTGTAGATGAAAAATAGATAATAATCTATTAAGATTGATAAAAAAGGTTGAATTCTTTTAATATAAAAACTAAGAAATTATTCTCAGTTAAAAATTTAGCTCTATAATCGTTATCAGTAATTAAACAGAAGGTTTAATTAAAAACACCAACTTGGCAAATCCGACATTAATTTCAGTAATCATCATCTTTTTAAATGACATGGTGATTATTCTCGTTTGTAATAAAACCTCGACATGGGAAATAAAATGACGAAAAGTAAAGGCCGCGAAAGCCTGCACGGATAATTGAGTCATGAGATGAACTAATGACTTAAGTGCTTCAGTAATTCCGTAAGACTTAACTCGTTAGTTGCTCCTATGGTTCAATTATGAGGAAAACATGATTACTTAAACTTTTGATATAGATACCTGTAATCGTCAGTGCCATCTTTAATTTTCTTTAAACCTTCATTAATAGACATTAATGAAAATGACGCCTTAAATTTATTAATAAAGAAACCTCTTGAATAATAAATACAAAACTCTGATTAACGTTTTTTTATTATCATAAATAAGTATAAAAAGAAGAAAATTAGTAATAATAAAAAAGCATTTCATCGTAGACTTCTAATCAAAAGCTATTTTAAAAATATCTTAATGAAATCTCTAACATTAATTGGTAAATCCAATCACATAACTAGAACATTACAGATCTTAATTATTTTTTGATTAATTATTATTAAAAGTATTTTATTTATTTTTTATTTTACTATTTATTAATACTTTTTATTATCGTTACTGAGGATCTATTATGTTGTGAGAAAAAGAATATATTTTAATAAAGAATGCATACAAAGTGATTAGATGTTTGTACAAACTTTGCATGCATGCAACACGTTAGTTTCTTATCTAATATTTTACTATTCAAAGATCGTCGCCATTCTGTGAATTTTTTCTAGTGAAAAATTCCTTACAAAGTTGTTAAATACCAAAGAGACACTTTCTCTGAAAAAAAGTAGCGAAAACAAAACTGCATTTACGGTTAGGAACTTTGGGTATGCATATCAAGTTCATAGTCGCAGGTAAAAATTACAGTCACGTTAAAAAGAAACAATTAGAAAAGAATGCAATACAAAACATGTGACATAATATCCACAAAAATTATATTTTTATTTTTTCATATAATTACAAGTACTTGGTACCTAAACTGGATTTTGAACAATTTTTGGCAGTTAATATTGAGATTTTGTCAATCGTTTTATAAAAAAGAACCTATAAGAATAAAAGAGAAAAATTCTCAAGAATTTTATTAAAAATTCAAAAGCATTAGATTAAAAAGTTTATAAGAGTTTCATTGAAAAGTATAAAATCTAATTAAACTGTAAGAAGAATTTAATATGAAAGGTGAAAAAATTCAATAAAGGTTAAAATTTTTTTAATATAAAAAAAGGAGAAGTTTAGAATTTTAAAAGAATTTCTGTATTATTATATCAGTTATCATTAAAATGAAGATAAGGCAAGAGGCTCTTGAGAAATGATAAAATCAGCGAAGTATGTGAGACATTATTTTGCTTAATCGCGAGAAAAAGTAAGAAAAAAGTTAAGTCTCTCCTTTATAAGACTTTAAGATCCGACCTTAAACAGAGGAACCTCGTTTGTCTCAAGTAGTTTTCTAGAATAAAACAATTCCAAAAGTTTTTTTATTCATGTTTTTATTTAGCTTGCAGTGCAATCCTGAAAAATAGTTCAATTTAATTGATAACGGTCTAATTTAATTTTTAATGATCAAATTTAATTTATAATGATTAAAGTTTATTTTTAATGGTCCATATTTTCAATAACAATCCAATTCAACAAAAGGAACTTTATTTGTTCAGAAAGCTGCACACAAAAAATCTCAAATACTTGATGCTACTCATTTTGAGTTGGGTAATCAATATTTGAAAATCATTCTAAAATAAATTTAGTAAACATTTGTAAATAAAATAAAATGACTTTAATTAGCTTTTTTTATAGTCTCAATACACGTTAAATTTTTTTACTTTATTTACAACACTAACTATTAATTATGTTAATTAAACTTTAATTAGGTACTTAAAATTAAATTGTTAAAAATATAAACGTGTGATGTAATTAATTTTCATTCATTAATTACGATTTATATTATTAATTGTAGTACAAAACTATTAAAATAATTTTTATAAAAATGATTTGCTAAAAAAAGGAACTAATAGGTATATTAATAACTTAAATTAATTTTTGCATAAAATTGTATATATTAATTAAATTACATATTGCTTAACATAATATAATTTATCGTTTATTTTAATATATATAAATGAATTATTTAATAAAAAGAATAATAATAAAATAGGTAATAAATTTTCAAATTTAGCGCTATTTCGACAGATGCGCCAATACTTTCGCAAAATTTCGCATAACGAGGCTTCTGCTATTAAAACGCATGTTTTCATGCTTATAATCTAAAAATTTGTGTTCCATTTGTGCGCGACTAATTCTCTTTTAAACTACTTTAAACAAACTTCTTTCATCTATTTAGAAATGTGTTTTATGTGTTGGTGTGGATGTTAAACTTTTTTCAAACACGATAATTTGATATGTATAAATATACATATCAAAAATTGTTAAAATTTTGTTAGCTATGAAAATCTGAAATCCGACACAAAGATTAAAAAAACAGAATAAAAAAATTTTTACCTGTAGTCTCTTCATGAAAAAAAAAACATTTTTTAATGGGAGGTACCGGTGAAAATTTAACCCATCCAAAATTTATGATGCCTACAGGTACCATTTTTTCCAGCTTAAATTGGACACATAAAATTATCTTATCATGTCAAAAAAAAAAAAAAAAAAAAAAAATGAAATTTAAACATATTTAAAATTTTTATTTCCGAAAAAACAAAAAATTTTTAAAATCTAACTCTTCCATAATTTCTACAATTTTCTATCGCCATTTTTTACGGGCTTTTTTCACACTTTTGAGCAAAATTGTATGGGCGGGTTCCATTTCAAATCAGGCAAGATGTTCACTTGTGATCACAGAATGTGATGAGGATGAAATATGTTAATTTTGAATGGAAATTAGGTGACACGTATTTTTGCGAAATGCAAAAAAAAAATTTTTCCTTGAAGTTATGAGCATTTAAATTTCGAAGACTTTTCAGTAAAAAAACTCAATTTTTTTCTTTAAATGTTCATATTTCTTGATCTAATTAAGATATTTAGGTTTTCTTTCCAGATTCTGATAGGGTTTTTGAATCTCTTTCAATACCCACAAGAAAATTTTAAAAATATTAAAAAGTGACAAACTGACAATGGTTTTTTAAAAATATTAAAAAGTCGATTATCTCGGAAAACCCACACTTATATTTTTTGCTGATTTTTTTTTAAATTTGTCTTATTATAAGGAATATATACTGTGAAAATTACATTGGCTAAACAAATTTTATAATAACTAAAAATTGAACCAAAAAAATTTTTTTTAAACGATTGTAAAATCTGTTTGAAAGAAAAGTAGAATTATATTTATCTGTTCAACTGTGATGTAAAGAATAAAGTTTTTTTTCACAAGTCTATAGTGTCACGTCGGAAAATTCCGGAAATAACATTAATCTATTTATATTAATTTTAAAATTTATTCGAGCCTACGAAGTTAATCGCAATAGCTCGGGACATCGATTACCTTTCTGGTGCTTTGTTCTGGTTTCCCCTTTTTTGTGATTAATTAAAATTTCATAAGTTTCCTAACAAGGAGGGAAACTATAACGCGAAAAAAACAATTTTGGAGTATCGCCCTTTAAAATAGGGGTACCCTACAAAAAGAAAAGAACGAGAAAAAAAATATTAAAGGACCAATCCTAGCCCCAGTAACTAAACGGGCCCGGGATTGGGATTCTACCCTGAAAAAATGAATAAAATTAAGGAAAGGAAAAGAAGAGTGAAAAAAATGAAAATAGAGAGTTACTTAAATGTTGAGTTTTTGTTTATTTAACTTACTTTGATTGGTCGTATTTGATGAACAAAATAGAATCCAGGAATCCTTAGAAAGTGGTACGGCACTGACGCTGTTGTTGAAGCGGGAAATCCAAAAATATTTGCATAAAATCACAAATAGTGATAAAATTCACAGACACAGGAACAGTCTTAATATGGAATAAAATATCCAACACTGATTTTAAAGAATAACAAAATCGAATATTAGAACTCGTAGCACACATGAAAATTGTGGGAAATGAACTTAACTTGACTTGAATTTACATTTGAAATAGTTTAAGATTGAAATAATGATTTCCGACTCTCCATTCTCGATGACAGTTTTTCGGAGTTTTCTGACACTCCATTCTCTATGGAAGTTTTTTGGAGAGTGATTCAACTTTTCATGTATTTCCTTCCCTTAGCTTCTGAGAGAAGAAAAAGTGGGAAGATAAAAAAGGGAGAAACTAGGGGAGTCTTAGAAAACACCAATGAAGAAAGGCCCTAAACGCTTCAGCGTGTAGGCGTGTGTTGAGGGTAGAAAGAGAACGACGAAGAAGAACGGCGAAGAGAGAGAAAACCGATAATGAGGGGTGGCTATTGGGACTTGCATGCTTGCGTGGGAGTAGAGAATTCATTAGAAAAGCTAAGAAGTCAACCATTTTCCTAATTTTGATTTGGTCCTGAAATGTGTCTCAAAAGTCAGTGGGTGGAGAAAATCCGCCCTAAAGCACAGTAGTTCTTGTTGATGCTGCCCTCTGTACCACTTCCAAGGATCCTAGTTACAAATAATTCAAGACAGATTTCTTACATAATTTCAAATATAAAATTGAATGTTAACAATGAATAATGTTGAAAATATAAGTAATACAATTTTTAAATTCAAATTTGTTTATAATATTAGTATTTTAACAATTTCAGATGAATATAGGTTTGATTTTGCCTAAATATTAATTATGTTTTATTATTTTAAAAGAAAAAGATTAATGTATATTGATTAACGCAATATTTAATTTTCCTAGATTTTCCATTTCTAGGTTATGTTTCTCATAGAGTGAATGTCGAGTATTCGTTTTATTTCTTTCAATTTAACTGAATTCAAATGAGAACTATCAAATTTTATATGTACATTCAATAAATTTTATGTTTCCATGTTTTTCAATTTTTAGGTTATGTTATAATACCTTTTAATTAATGAATAATTAATTTGACAAACATATTCAGTATAATATTCAATGCACAATCATTCAATAAAGAATAAATATTAACTAAATCCATTTATACTGAAATGTTATTACTTAATTTATTTTTCATAATTTCTAAATTTTAAGGTTATGTTTGAGTGAAAATTTCATTATTGAATGATTGACATATTTATTTAACCTTAAAATTGCCATTAGACTTGTTCTATTAATTTTAAGAATGTTTTTAATTATGTTTTTGTTATTTCCTTAATTTTTACATTTTTGAGGTTATGTTACCTCGAGATACGTTTATTTTATAAAAGTTGATTAACAATTCTTATATGAATACAAATTTAGTACTATTAATCTTAGAATTGATCTTAATCAATTGACATAACCCTTTTCTTTTGTTTTTCGCGTATTTTTCGTTCATAACCTTAAATCTTTAAAAGTTTAATTAAAAATATTAAGTAGTTATAATTTACATCATTTAGCTAATTAATTTAAAGCGTTTTATAATTATTTTTAGTTATTATTATTTTTAAATGCTATTGTGCTCACACACACACACACACACACACACACACACACACACACACACACACAAATATATTTCAGTGTAAAAGAGTTAATAAAAAGGGTTGTAATGAATTTTTATTCATTTTAAGTATTCAATTAGAATATTCTGTAAATATTATTTTTTTTGTTGAAATCGTAACTATTTTTTTCTTATACATGGGGTCATTTCGACGGATGTCTGTTTTATACATTATCATCATTTTCTTGGAAACACAGTGTGGGCCTGCACTCAAGGGCGGAAGTAAACACTTGTCCAAACTGAGGGCCAGCATCGCCTATAACAGAGTTTGTTCTCAGCGCGACCCCTAATCTCAGAGTTTTTAGGGACTGTTTAGAAAATCGAGTCGATAGCAAGACATCTGTTAACTATAAAGTCTTGTTTTTTCAAATGTGTCCGAACTCTGGAAAAATCGACAGGCTATGCTGTTCCTCCCTTTTCAAGAGATGGTCAAATTTATGTTTTTCGTTTCAGTGAAATGGGAAACGAAGATTTTAAAAAGATGAAAAAAAAACGGAGTGGCTCACGACGTTACAATAGAAATCCAGTCGTATTTAACAGTGCTGGCCATATAACAAGTAGTTCTTGTCGGGGATCTTGTACCTTTATTGTCATTTTTTATTTTCTACCTGACATTTTTAAAGACGAGCGAAAACAAACTTAATTTTTTCCATCACAGTTAAAAAAGTAAGCGAAATATGAAATATATTAATTAAGATCATGTGATGGAGAATGACATCTCTAGTATAGGTCAAATTTGTCAGTAAATTTACCCCTAAAATAAACTTTGTCAAATTACTTGAAATACCATTAAGAACATCTGCTTGACCTAAATATGTTCAAATTTAAATCTGTTTAAATTAATTTTTAAAAATTTCCAAAAATCAACGAATTTTTTAAAAAGCTAATTTTACAGCAAAATCAACCAAATTTGGGCCAGACAGACCATTTTAATGATATTTTAAGTAATTTTACAACGTTTATCTTTAAAATATTTGTTATTTTATAAGAAAGTTTACGGACAATTTTTGCCAATATCAGTGGCATCATACTCCATTACATGCCCTTAAAATCAATTTTACTTTTGCTTCAATCAAATTTTACATTTATTAAAAAAAAAAAAAATGAAAATTCTATGTTATAATTTCTAGTTACTCAAAAATTATTATCCAATTGAATTTCCACAGTGCAAGAGGTTCAGCCAATCGCTCGTTTTTAAAAATGTCAGGTAGAAAATAAAAAATGACAATGAAGGTACAAGATCCCCGACAAGAACTACTTGTTATATGGCCAGAACTGTTAAACACGACTGGATTTCTATAGACTTGTGAAAAAAAACTTAATTCTTTACATCACAGTTGAAAAAGTAAGCGAAATATAAAATATTTTAGTTAAATATAATTCTACTTTTCTTTTAAACAGATTTTACAATCGTTTAAAAAAAATTTTTTTTGTTTAATTTTTAGTTATTATAAAATTTGTTTAGCCAATGTAATTTTCACAGTATATATTCCTTATAATAAGACAAAGTTAAAAAAAAAATCAGCAAAAAATATAAGTGTGGGTTTTCCGAGATAATCGACTTTTTAATATTTTTAAAAAACCATTGTCAGTTTGTTACTTTTTAATATTTTTAAAATTTTCTTGTGGATATTGAAAGAGATTGAAAAACCCCATCAGAATCTGGAAAGAAAATCTAAATATCTGAAGTAGATCAAGAAATATGAACATTAAAAGAAAAAATTGAGTTTTTTTTTACTGAAAAGTCTTCGAAATTTAAATGCTCATAACTTCAAGGAAAAATTTTTTTTCGCAATTCACAAAAATACGTGTCACCTAATTTCCATTCAAAATTAACATATTTTATCCTCATCACATTCGGTGATCACAAGTGGATATCCTGCCTGATTTGAAATGGAACCCGCCTATGGATTTAAAAAAATTTTAATTTAAAAAAAAATTAAAAATTCTAAGACTTTTCAAAAAACACAATTTTTTTTTAATTTTATTACTGTAGGATAATTTTGATTCCAAAATGTTGCTAGAAAAAAATTTGGCACCTCTGAAAAAAGCGATTTATGAAATCAATTTCACCAAATTTTAAAAGATCTAGTTGTACATTTTTCAGAAAAAATTAGGTTAAGCTGAAATTTGTTGTCAAATGATCATTATTTTACATCCTATGTTTATACTTTCTATTCAGTTAAAATCTCTAATTTTTATCTAATTTTGACAAATTGTAGCTCATTTTTCTTATGGGAACATTTTCTACAATTTTATTTGTTGGATTTTATTAAAGAATGTTTTGTTTAAAAGTTTTTGGACAAATAAAATTAATTTTTTACTTATTGTTTAAACAAAATAATATTTAACAAAATCTAACAAACATAATTGTAGAAAATGTCTTAACTATAACAATGAGCTGTTATTCGTCAAAATTGGATGAAAATTACAAATATTAACTGGACAGAAAGAAAGAACATAAAATGTAAAGTAATTATTATTTGACAACAAATTTTAGCTCAACCTAATTTTTTCGAAAAAATGTACAGCTGGATCTTTCAAAATTTTGTGAAATTGATTTCAAAAATAATTTTATTTGGGGTGAAAAACGACCTTCTAGTTTGAGGTTATGTATATAGAGAGAACCTCTTTTAACAACTGATTCTTATCTAAAATGTGTATATTTTCATTCTTAAGCAAATTAATGTCCAGATGTGTGTGAGTGGTTATTTTTTTGCCGACAGGATATCTCGAGAACGTTTTAATGAACTTCAATAAAATTAAGCATGCTTATTAAACTCACGAATCTCTAAATTTAGACACGAGGGTTTTTTAAAATACTTAATTCTTTTTAACACATCTTTTCCTCAATAAATATTGCTTTTCGTCAAAATAAATATCCCAAACAATTTTCTATTTATTATTAGTAAATTAAATATGAATTTTTCATTAAAACCTTTAATGTTTTGTTAGTCAAATTTATAAAATAATCACTTTTTTATCACACAGTTAAAAATTCTATTACTGTTTAGAAATTAAAAATAGCGCACATGCGTGAGGTCCAAATTTCAAGCCCCGCATATTCTAAGATAAAAATTGCACTTTAATGCTTATAAAATAGTTTTATTTCTTAGAAAATTACCTGGAAAACAAGCATAAGAACTTTAAAAAACCATAGTTATTTCGTCAGAAATTTGCATTTTTGTGAAACAGTAAAAATTAAACTTTTTTAAATATATTTCAATAACAAAATGGACTAAATCACATCACTCAGGTCTTATTTTTTTCAGATTTTCATCCACTTTTAAGAAATAAAAATTAAAAAATTTTCATAATTATACTTTTTACGCTGAAGGTATTTCTCCGATGAGCAGTTCCTGTCAAAAGTTAGTATTTCAGTTTATAGCAATTATTTATTAAAATAACTTATTGCTTGACTTATTATTTAATGTTAATAGTTAATCGGCCATAGGACAATAGACTTTTAATGAAAATGTTTCACAAATGAACAAATGTTGTTAAATTTTTAACGGTTTTTAAAGATACCTTTTTAACAAGTCTATCTTTTCTAACCATTTTTTCAAAAATAGTTCAATTTAAGTAGATAACAACTTATTTTCTTCAGAAAAACAAACTCTATAACTTCATCTCGTCAGATTTTTGAAAAAGTGGACAATTTTTTAAATATAGTAATTTATTTAAAAACATATTTCTAAATATTTATAAACAAACTGCATTATTTAAAAAATGCTTCACTTTTTCAAAAATCTGACAAGGTAAAGTTATAAAGTTTGTTTTTCTGAAGACAATAAGCTATTATTTATTTAAATTGAACAATTTTTGAAAAAATGGTAAGTAAAGATAGACTTGTAAAAAAGGTATCTTTGAAAAACGATAAAAATTTAACAACATTTGTTCATTTTTGAAACATTTTCATGAAAAAACTATTGGCCGATAGCCGATTAACTATTAACAGTAAATAATATGTAAAGAAATAAATTATTTTAATAAATAATTGCTACTAACTGAAATACTAACTTTTGACAGGGACTACCCATCGGAGAAATACCTTAAAAAAGTTTTTCAATTCTTAAAAAATGGGTGGACTGACAAGTTTAGCCGGTTCCGTAAGTGCCAATATAGTTAAGGTCGATAGTCGCGTAACGAAACACACGATTATCGACCTAAACGACAATGTGACTAACTTATCTTTTTAAATTGTACTACAGTATAGTAAAACATAATTTTACTTATTAGATTAGTGTTGTTTTTATTTATTAATATTGAGAGAGAGAGAGAGAAATTTTTATAACGAGCGTTCGTGGTTGTAGATGAAGATTATCGGAGAAATTTTGGTATGAGATTGAGAAGGTTAATTTTGAAACGTTACAAACAAGAGTTTCCTGAGGGTGATTATGGTGGAGAACATTTCCGTCGCCCACGGTATCATAGCTAATGACCAGCGCCCTTGCCGACCTGGTCTCGTGATCATGCATGTGTCAGCGGAGATGTGAACGACCTTCTATCGGAGGTGACGTAAATATTACACGCTCGTTAGCAGGAGTGAACGCCCGCAGGTGCAGAAACATGCTGTTTCGCTCACCATGGGTCAGGTTGACCAACTCTCGGTAATTAAGTTTAAGCAAGACCTCCAAGTCGAGTTACGAGTGACACTCCAAGGTTTATTCGAAAATTAATTCAGAGTTTCTTGTAGGTGTTACAATGTCCAGATTATCCCAAGTTGCTCTTGGCTTTCAACAGTCAGACCTTTCATTATCAACTCCGGAGTTCCAGCTTTCTTTTTTCCCTTAATATTTCTTTTTCTGCTTAATATTACTTTTAACAACTTCCGCGTCTTTTGGCTTCGGTTAATGAGCTGAAAATTACAGAGTTTCCTCAGACAAATTTAACAGCAATATCAGCCACGCGAAAAAAGCACGAGGAGCATTAAAGTAAAGCATTAAAAATTAAACATAACTTAAATGATGTTTGAGAACAAAAAACCCAGTTTGTATTCCATTAAATAAAAACTGAAAAAGGTGCGTTGATTGGTAAAGAAGAAACCCTTTAAACAGCAATATTTGCCATTTAAAATCACAAATATCTCTATATGGAGAGTGGAAAGTATCATTTGTAGTTGTAAAATTGGGATCAGCCATAAACACAGTTTAATGATACTTGGTATCCTACTTATACTCATCTTTAACAACTCTCACAATGAAAAGCATACTTTTATGACTGAAGGTAGTTTACTTATACTGCATCTTTAAATTTACTTGCATAAGAAGCAAATGATAAAAAATTCATTAAAAACACAATCATAAAATTCAAACAATCTTTGACGGCAAAATAAGAAAAACTTTTATTCATCAAATAATACGCAGTTGCTCTGAGAAAAGTCATCTGCAATACATTTATTACATAAAATTGCAAATTTCTCTGAATATGCCACCTTGAAAGACTCATTTACAGTTGTAAAACTCAGATATGCTGTAAACACAGCGTAATGATACACTGTATCCTTCCTGTAGTTAGCTTTAACAACTCTCACAATGAAGTGTTACTTTTATGGATGATGGTAGCTTATTTCTATTACCAATTTGAAAATTACTTGTGGAAAAACTGAAACGACTCTCAATGCCGAGAATAACCCAATATTTGCTCACAAATTTCAAACATTTGAGCTTACCGACCGAGAACCGACTAAGCTATGAGAAAATTTCAAGACAGTTATGAAACGCAGAAAACAATGTCAAAGATTTACACTACGGCGTGGTTAAAGAAATAGCAGCTTATCGTGAGTCTGGGATAGGAAAGGTAACTTGATCCCTTGATGTGCTCAAGACAGAACATAAGGTTTCACGCGCCGGTAGCTTGCTAAAGAGATTCACCTGTCCGATACGTCCTACGATCATCCATGTAGTCCCAGAGGTTCCAACGATTCACTGTCGCTAATCACAAGGAACACGAGGGAATCAAGTGTTTGTGATTTTTCACGCAAGCGACTACCGATACATCTATAGAGAACACACTTTGTTAGGAATCACCCACGGGGAAAGACAGACATTGAACACATGGCCTTGCAGTCTGTGTAGAGTCCTCAGAGACAAGGGGAGAATCAAGGGTTACAATTGCTAACAGCTTGTGTGGAAATTGCTACCTTCTATTATTTAAATCTCTCCATTTAGTTCCAGTCATTCCGCAAAAGTCGAGAATTCATCAAAGCTGCACAGACAGAAATCAAATTAGGGAAAATAATTTCTCATTCCTTTATTCAGAAATAATAATAATTTAATAATCACTGATTCCTTTAATGAAAAATATATACTCGGCTCATACTCGGCGATACCATTATTTTAAAAGCGCCTAAAATTTAGCACCCCTTTATACGTCCATGACAATATTAGCAAAAAATAGTCAATTAGTTTCACTTTCGTTTAATCTTCTGTGAGTAAACTCGTCGCCAGTCTAAATATCTCGCCGAGAAATTTTGGAGTGACGATTTTATAAGTGGCTGACATGAGAGTTTTTACCTACGAGTCTTTCCGCGACTGCTAGGATGCCATTAAGCATGTGGCAATTAATTAATTTAATTTATTATTCCAAGGACGCAGCTCAATGGATAAAAGAAAAGCCTGATTTTATTTATTGTTAGAGAGAACGTTCTCCAAATTCATTTCAATATTGAGGCTCATCTATATTTAAGCAAACAAAAACACTACGATATTCTTGTTTCAAATATTATACTTAACACACAAAAATGTCAGAATTAAACACCACTTACACTTCAATATGGTACAATACAACGAAATTTAATTTTGCAGAATAAAATTTGTCCACTGAAGAGGGCCCATATACGGGTCGAAACGTATGGATTTAATTTAAAGTAAAGAAAGTTTATATTCTTAAAATTGACCCTAAAGCCACTATCCTTTTTCAACAAATAAATATTCAGAAATTTTACAATTTTGCTGAGAAACAAATCCGTGTGGAAATGAACAAAAAATTTAAACGGCTAGATGATCATCGAATTTTATTGTTTCGACTGTATGTATTTTTGTATATTTATGTATTTAATTGAATTTGACTAAATCGTATAGATTTGCAATTTATAGATATTTTGTTATAAAATCTTGAGAAAGACGATCATATTTAATAGGTCAAGTTTGTAATAATATTTAATCGTCCGAGATCTCAGTTTTTATGCGCAAAATGATAGTGATTAGTTAATTTAAATCCGGTACACTGCCTTAACTCCGCTTCCCCTAGACCATTTTTTTTTGTTAAAAAATACTTGAAAAAAATTCATACAATATTTTCAAAAACCCATGTGTCTAAATTTAGGTATTTATGACTCTAATAAGCCTACCAAATTTTATTAAAATCCGTTGAAAAGTTCTCGAGATATCCTGTTGACAAAAGAAGTTACTACACACATACACATCTGATCATTTGCATGTTACAAGTATTGGAAAAAAATTGTCTGTAAACTTTCTCTTAAAATACTAAATATTTGGTTACGAAAAATTTACAAAATTACTTAAAATATCATCTACAAGGTCTGGTTAACCTAAGCTTGATTAGATGTTGCACAAAAAAAATTTTTTTAAATTTTCCGAAAATCAGTACACTTAAAAAAAAAATTAAAGGTAAAATTCAAACAATCTGGACCAGAGAGACCTTTCTAATATGTTAGGTAATTTTACAAAGTTTGGTAGAAAAAATTATTGACTATTTTAAGTAAAAGTTATTTCAAGTAGGATTTTTCCAATATTTCGAACGTCATTATTCATTACATGCCATAAAATGAAAACATATACACTTCAGATAAAATCCGGTTTGGCAAGATTTTTGGGGACGCTTATTATGAATTTCGGGTTGAAAAATAAATTTTCTTTATTTCCGATTCTAGAAAACAGAATTCAAAATTTATGAATTTTTGATTAACCAAGGTAAAACTTCGATGTAAAAATCTAACAAGATTTTTTGACATAGTTATTGTTATTATTTTTATTACTATTATTTACACCATACCAATTGTGTTAATTTAAATGCTTGGCGTGAATGTAAAAGCATGAAATTTGTTCGTAATGGATTTTTATCAATACTTAACAATTTCTAAAGAAACAAATCTATTTACTAGCAGGACGTAATAAGGAAGCAAAACGGCCATGAAAAGAGCATTAAAATCAATTCACAGTTACTTCATATTTCAGCTACCTGTTTTGCTCCATTTAATTTTCTATTTACGTATTAGTGTAAGAGTCAAAAGCACAAAATAATAAAAGTAATTTCTCATGAATCAAGATTTTCTCATTTTTTTATTCTTAATTCTGGAAAATTTCATTTAGCTAAAACTGGAATTTAAAGTGAATAATTTTTAACGAAATTTAAATTGATTTTGTTGAAACATAAATAAAAATGTCATCACTTGTCGCTTTTCATCTCAAACACCTTTTTTTAATATTTGAGAAAAATAATTTTTAAAATTCAACTGTTGCCAAGATATTATTTGCGATGATTATTAGAAATTTACTAAATTTTAGTCAAATAAAAATCTATTTTGGAATATTGTCTTATTTTATATTCTTATCTCATTTTGTAAATTATTAAATCATCAAAAAACTACTGTAAAAAATTAAATCAGAAATAAAAAATGTATGGTCCCTTTTTAGTCATTATTAGTCTATTTTAACACAGAAGAAACCTAGGTTGAAAATAAGTAACATTGAATTAAAAATAAGCTTGGAACAAATTTATTTCATATAAAAAAAAATACTAACTATTTTTTGTTCAATGTTTTTGCAAATTGTCCAGATAGTGAAGAATAGTTTTCACATGAATTTAACTTTTGCCCAATTCTGGAAAAAGAAAGGAAAATTTTTTTATGTTTATATTGAAAAATTGTATTTTTCTTAAAAACTACTTTAGCAAGAAAGTGAAGTTTTCAAATAAACGTTTCTTTGTAAAAAATAAAAAAAATTATAGGTCTAAAGTTAAGAATGTAATATTTTAATTTATTGCTCGTAAAGATATAACAATTGATACCTTTTTTAGTATTAAATTTAAGTAAATGACCGTTCCGAGTTTAAAAATTAAAATTATTATAACTTGATGAAATTTTATTTTAATCAAAATAAAAAAATACGTGTCATCTAAAACTTTTTGAAAAACAACACTTTTGGGATGAAATAGAATTTCAGTAATTTGGCAATTATTTTATCGCTTAATTAAAGGTTTTTAAGGGGTAAGATTTACGAAAAAAAAAGATATTTTTACACATTCTAATGTCTAGCTTGTTCGATTTAAAATTGGAACAATTATTTGTTTATATGTTTGAAGAAAAATAATGATTTTTATTAAAAATTAAATATTCATATAACGACAATTATAAAATTTAAACATGCAATATAATAATAATTGAGTGTAAAAATATAACGAGAATTTTAAGTCAAGAATAACCATTAGTTATAAAATAAATCTTTTTGAATTAAAATATAAAAGTCAGTTGTGATGCATCACCAATCAAACATTCATAATTATTATCAAATAAATTACAGTCTTATAGAATACAGACAAATTAATTTTGAACAAATAGGCAAATTTTCTTTGTAAATTTAAATTTAGTGACTCTTTCAAACATGAAAAGGAATATTATTAAATTGTATCAAGCTTGTCAAAAAGTAATTATTTCTTAAAAATTTTGAGTATTAATTATCGTGGCCGAGGAATCACCGTCGATTCAAAATCGCTTAATGCATTTAATAAAGAATATGTCGCCAATCTGAACCTGATGAAATTTCCCAAATTCACAAAAGTGAGTCGACAATTTAGGATAATTTCCCACTTGAGATTGGTGGCCTTCAAAGGTGTTATAGTATTAAGATTTCGACAAGAAACCTGGTGAAATAATCCCTCCTCGTGTCAAAGGCCAAAATAGTTTAGTTCAAGAACATAATAATTAAACGCCGCAATATGAAGGCAATTATAAAGAAACTTAAATTACAAACATTTTGCATCTAAATTAATATGATTAACCTCATAAATGATAAACAATACTTATATAATTATTAATATTTTTAAATATATTGTATGTTATAGATTCTGTTATTAAATAATAATTGCAAAGGAATGTTTTTCTTCACAATCATTACTAATATTTTTTGTATTGTTGGTGAACCATTGGGTTGTATAATAATTATGTTACTCCCAGTAAGATCCACAAATAAAATAGAATTTATATTATATAAATTTACTATTTATTGTAATTTGTAATTTAAATTACCTTACATTGATTTAAAAAAAAATCAATTAAAGATTATGTAAAATTTAGAATACTATTAGGAAATTATCTCGTTTCAAATTAAAACGATACAGTACTCAACAATATTCAAAAGTTTATATATTTTGTGTACGTATCACCTCTAGTGAGCTTTCAAGAGAAAAGAGTGAAAACTATCAAAATTCGTACTTTTATGTCCTTTGTAATACCTTTTTGAATTATTCTCAGGAACCAATAATTTTACTTTTATTGACATCTTTGTTAAACGAATGTCTTCAAACCTTTTTTTCGCACTTAAAAAACTTTGGTTTATTTAATTGAGACAGTTGGTGCAGAAACCGCATAAGTCCATTTTATTCGAAAATCACTTTTTTCTGAAATATGTATCTTTAAATGAAGCTCTACGATCTGGTAAAATATTACATAAGTTACTAAACTCTAATCCCTTAAAAAAAAATAATCAAATTTTCGTTTCGTGCAGAAACAACACAAGCCCATGATTCCAAGTTGCGCACAAAGATGCGCAATGAATAAAATAATATTTACTTCTAATATTTTTGACGTGTTTTAGACGTTGTTAAATAATTTATATTAAAAAGTTTATATTATAAATAAAATGCACTCAAAACGAGGCAGAAGACAGTAATAGTGAATTATGTGATGTTTGTTAAGAAAATGTTGAAAAGTGATTTTTAAAAAATGTTTATTAATTATAAAATAGTAATATAAATTATCCAAATTATAAAATGTTAATAAATGTTACTAAACATTTAATAAAACTGTGATACTTCACTTGATTCAATACATTTTATGTGTCTTTCATTTCATTTTGTGCAGAAACCTCACAAGTCCAAAAGTTAATTTATTTTTTTTATACCTTATGTTAATTGAAATATAAATCAATCATTTTAAATTTTTGAACTTATAGGTTAGTAGGTAATAATGCAAAAAGCAGAATTGGAAAAAATTTTTACAATTACAAGAAAATCAGTTTTTATTGATTCCTGAACAATTTCGGTTTATGGACTTGTGCGGTTTCTGCACCAACTGCCTCAATTAAATTATTGACTATTTCTTAATATCATACAAATATTTTCATTTGTTATAAATATAATAAAAATTTTCTACTTATATTATTTTAGATTATTTTAGTTAAAATTATTAGTTTTTAAACCTATTTTTAATTAATTAATATTAACAATTTATTCATTTATAAAATTTACATTTTTAATAATACATTTTTATTTAATTATAATAACTTGAAAAATATTAAACAACTTAATTATTTAATTTTGTTCTTTCATGTTCTCATAATATTTATTAATTTACTTTTTCAATATTATCGCTTCCATTATTTTGTTCTTCTTCTATTATATAAAAACCCTTTTGTCATTAAATATTGTTCTTGAAATTACAGAAATTCATATAAATTTTATTTATTTATTTTATTATTTATTTTTATTTAAATTTTTTATTTCATATCTTTTAATTTATTATTAAAATACCGTTTCACTGCGAATACACGAAATATTTAAATATCAAAATATACAAATTTGCTGGAAAATGAATCTGGTTCTTGCAATTTTCAATTTGCGCAGTCTAATGAAGAAATGAATTCTTGATTTCGATTATCAGAATGATGATTGATTCAGTTGAAAGAGATGTGATTGATTTTTTGTAATTTAGTAAAATTCCGATTGTAATAAGTACTTTGGTGGTCTGGTATCCGGTGGGATAATTAAAAGGCACCGAAGCCGTAGCTGGAAGACAACCAGGTAGAAAATGTACGAGAGACGCGAGAGTCCAGGAAGCGTGACTAACGACTTCATAGATCCTCTGTCCAGGACTTTGAGATCGCTGCCATTCCTTGGGCATATCCCTCCGCCACTTTTTTCTCTATTCGGAACGACCCTTATTCGATGACGACGAAATAGGAGAAACGGCAGGTCTCATTATGCAGATTGCCCTTGTGTATTGCGAGACGTGGATATCTAATCGGATCAAAATGTGGGAAAGGAGAGGTCGGTACAGCAACGGTCCCCAGTATCGAGTATCGAATGTAGCCCGTATAACTGTAGCAACTGCAGCAAACCGGCCACTAGCCTTGTACGATTGTTTACTGCAGTTAAACCGCGGAATGCAAGTTTGCAACTAAATTGGAGTTGGGTCTAACGTGAAAACTTTTCCTCATCGTCCCCTTTCAATTGGCTCAATAAAGGGCGTAGACACTAGATTCAGTGGTTTTTTTTTTTTTTATTCAAATAGTCTATAATCTCCGGGTTTTTGTGAGACACGTCTAACATTAAAGCGATTATTGGGTTCCATACATGTTAGACCCTAGTGGATAACCGTCTCACTCTTTTACTTTACCGCTTCCCTACGAGAATTATTCTGAAAGTACTGTTGATTAACCTGGACAAAATAAATTAATTTATTAACATCATTCACCTATGTTGGAATTAAATCTTGATACTTTATAATATACATCTTTGCTTTTACGATTGTTTCGCATTTTTCGAGAGATCGCTCGAATTCGATGGTCAGTTTCTATTCACGTGTTGAGAAACCGGTGCATTGCGGAAAAAAGCCCGTTTTGATGATAACATTGAACGGATTCGAGTTCCTGTTTTGTCTTTTTAAAGTCCCGCTTCGTATTATAAACCTGCTTTCAGCACATTTGTCCGTTACTGAGCTGTATCACCAATCACGATCACGCCCCGATGTCGCGCCTACTCGTGTTAACGATAATTACACCTTTCTGGCGGTAATTAATAAAACTTTCCCAAGAAGCTGAAACTTGGTGGTATGTGGAGTGCTCTGCATCTCGAGTCTGATGGATGGAACAAGTTTCGCGAGTTGCTCAACCGTTGCCTCGCATGTATCAACACTCGGATCTTGCCGGGATTCTGTAATTTCTTTTAACTCCCAACACACGTTTCAGCGTGAAAGGTCATCGCCCACAGGAATTCGAGGGTCCAGGCTTTCGCAACTCGTTAAATGAGGTGAGGAGCGAAATGCATTATGCGAGAAAAGAGATGTTGATAAGGTACCATTTGCGGAATTGTTATATTCCCCGACAGGGAGTCGCGATTGCTTTTACGTCCTCGAAAATGAAGTTTTAAGTGGCTGTGCTGCTCAGGTGGTTCCGTTAGCAGGAGCGACCCTTGAGACGACAGTTTCAAACCTGAGTGGAAGTGACGTGCCAGTATGTTACATCTTTTTAACCTCCATACCCGCTTGCACCGTTTGCAAATATTCAAATGCCTCGACTAATGGACCCTTTTCCACGAGACGTTCGGTCTTGCATCAAAGTGCTGTAGCTTGGGCCGAGCACACTGGCAAAGGAGCATCCATCTTCCCGAACCCACCCAACGTAAACGGTAGACCCGAAAATTACGGACTAACGGAAAGTCTCCGCCTCCTTCCCTTTTCTGGTCGTTGACTCTTTCCGCGTTCGCTGCGATCCCCCGTCGGGCTGTATTCAATGCCAACCCCATTTATATAGTTATCGAAGGGGAGAGAAAACTTTCATTATTCCTGACTGTCTCTAGTTCAATTTACTCCCTTTAGAAAAAAAACACGACAATTTTCGGCACTACCTTTTACTCATTTATCAACCTATCACCCACCCGGTGAAAAACTACAAGAATTCATTTTGAAAAAGTTAATGAAAAATTTTACCCGTTTTGGGAAGAAAAATTTCGCTGTCCTACAAGATTAGTCTTCTTTTCTTTTCCTTGATACAAATTTTAAACACAGAGCTTTCGAAAGATTTTAGCAAACTTTTTAACAATTTTTTGCACCATTTTAAATAAGTAGCATAAATATTGTCTATCAAGAATTACGTCATGTAATTGCTAACTCGTTTAAACAAATTATTATTCTTTATTTATAACTATTTATCAAATTAGACTACAAAGTTGCAATTTTTTCTCAGTTATACAACTTTTCAAGAAGAATAAGAATGTAACCAATTACTAACAGCAAACTAAAAATAAAAATTGTATTAATTATTGAAAAGATATTATCGATTTCACTGAGTCAAATAAAACGAAAAAATCTTCACTTTTTTAACGTTTCAACAGCTATGCTGCCCTCATCAGAAACTAAAATTTATTAATAACATGTTTAACAAAAAATTAATTTACAAATTATGCATATAATAAAATGAAATGGTGTCAATCGCATTGATTAGTTCAATAATATTCTAATTACATCAGTTTAATTTTAGTAAACGGACGAGACACTTGTTGTCAAAAATTTGTCATCGTCTTTATATTTAATTTATTTATTGTTAATTTTTTACGGTAATTATTGTTGACACCATTTCATTTTATTATATGCATAATTTGTAAATTAATTTTTTGTTAAACATGTTATTAATAAATTTTAGTTTCTGATGAGGGCAGCATAGCTGTTGAAACGTTAAAAAAGTGAAGATTTTTTCGTTTTATTTGACTCAGTGAAATCGATAATATCTTTTCAATAATTATTAACTGAGTGATAAATTCATAATATTATGGAAATAAATTCATAATATTACAATAATTGTATTAATTGTTTAAACACATTATAATTGTTTAAATTAAGCTACAGAGTTGAAACCTTTTCTAAATTTTACAACTTTTAAGTTTTTGCTCAATTTTGCAATTTTTTAATACGAATTTAACCAATTGCTAACAAAAAACTATAAATAACAATTCGATCGTCTGTTTAAACAAATTATTACTGTTTATTTTCAACTTTTTATCAAATTAAACTATAAAGTTGTATTTTTTTATTAACATTGCAACTTTTTAAACTAAATGACACCAATTACTAATAACAAGCTAAAATTTAAAATTCTACTGATTGCTTAAAAAAATAATAAAAAAAAATAATAAAAATTGGTAATTATCTTCTTATCGAATGAAGCTACAGAGTTGAAAACTTTTCTCAATTTCGTAACTTTTGCTGAATAATACCAATTAATAACAACGATAAAAAAAACAATTCTACCAATTGATTAAAAAAATTATAATTGTTTAATTTCAACTTTTTATGAAATTAGGCAATAGAATTGCACATTTTTATACAGTTACTAACAACAAACTAACAAATCAAATCTACTAACTGTTTAAACAAATTATGATTGTTTAATTTGAACTTTTTATCATATTAACCTACAAAGTTTGCAATTTTTTCTCAATTTTGCAATTTTTGATGACGAATGCAACCAATTTTATTAACCAATAATTACAAATAACAAGTCGATCGATGGTTTAAACAAATTATTATTGTTTAAGTTGTGACATTGTAAAATTCTCTTGACAAATTTAAATTTTTTATCAATTTAAACTATCAGAATTGCAATTATTTTCTCTTAATTTTGCAACTTTTCATGATAAATGTTACCGATTTCTAAAAACAAACGAGCAATTAAAATTCTACCAATTGTTTAAACAAATAATTATTGTTTAATTTCAAATTTTTGTCAAATTAAGCCACAGAGTTGCAATTTTTTCTCAATATGACATGCTTTTATTTTTGAGTTGGTAAGGTCAACGATTAAAATTTGTTGACAATTTATCATTATTAAAATGTTCTATACAGTGGCAAAAGAGAAATTAAGAAAAAATTGCAACTCTTTAGTTTAATTTGATAAAAAGTTAAAATTAAACAATAATAATTTGTTAAAACAATCGATTGAATTGTTATTTTTAGTTTGTTGTTAGTAATTGATTCCATTCGTTTAAAAAAGTTTCAAAATTGAGAAAAAGTTTAAACTCTGTACACTGAAAAAAAATTTTGTCAATTTAATATATGATTTGGGTGAAAATTTCAATGCAGCAGAAAGTCACCCATATATGTAAATTTAACATCAAAATAAAGAGACATTTATCAATTATTATCTAGAGTTAATCTTAAGAATTTCATTCACCTGAAAATCACATGCAGCAAAAATCGCAGTTAGTTTTTTCTGTGTAGGTTAATTTGATAAAAAGTTGAAATTAAACAATATTATTTTGTTTAAGCAATTGAAACAATTGTTATTTTTAGTTTTTTGTTAGCAATTGTTCACATGCGTCTTAAAAAATTGCATAGTTGACAAAAAGTTGCAACTCTGTAGCCTAATTTGATAAATAGTTGTAAAGAAACATTCATAATTTGTTTAAACAAAGAAGCAATTACGTGAATATTACAATATTTAATATTCTATATTTATGGTATTTATTGAAAATACTGCAAAAAATTGTCAATAAAATAGTAAAAGATATTTTTTAACGCTTGTTTTTGTATTGTTGGGGTGTCTGGGGATTTTAGGGGACCCATAAAAAATAGTTAATATTAAAATATGGTTAATTAAACAATTTTTCATTAGTCTTTGAAGTTATAAAATATGTTAAATTAATCTAATTTAATTAACAGTTCAAGCAAATAACAAACAGTTATAATTTAAAAATGCTTCAGTTTTGTGAGCAAAAACTATATTTGTAAAACAGTTGTTAATCGTATTTATTAAAAAGCGAAAAAAGTCTATATAACCTAACCTCGAAATCGACCTGTCACTGTTGATTATAAAAAAACAAGTTTATTAACAAAGAATTTTCAATGTAAAAGATATTATAGATTAATTGAACATTTGAAAAGAAACTGACACATGAAAATTTAATAAAATTTTTGTACTAAATCTTATTACAATAGATATGTACAATACATATGTACTGAATCAAATTACTTAAATTCCTGTACTAACCTTATTAAAATTTAAATTTTGAGTTCAACATATATTACAGTCATTTATACTAACCAACTATTTGAATTAAATTTATGTTTTAAATGAATGTTTAAACTCCACATTTGAAGTTAATTACACTAATTAAGTTTTAATAATTTAAAATTAGTATACAAGGACATTGAATGCAGGACGGTTTTATTAATATCCAGGAGTTGTAGAAAATTAAATGATCCCTTGATTACAAAACTGATAATGAAAATTAATAAGAATGAACAGAAAATGTAATTGAAATATAATTAAATGATATATTATGCAATGTTTTAAAATAATGTCGTTACGGCAATACATAAAGCGAACCAGTCAATTGATAAATGACAAAGTGTATTTTAGTAGGACGTGAACCAACTAAATTAAAAAATATAGTATGTTACAACAGTTTACTAACTCGTAAATTTTCAATCTTTTATAGCAAAACAATTTTGTAGCGGTTTAAACAGCAATATATTTTCTAGAGAAATTTTCGAAAATATGGTTGAGAATATTTGTATTTTACTAGTTTTATGTACGTGCTCGTATATTTGCAATAAATTTTGAGCAAGGTTTATTTAATAGGATTGCGTATATAATTAACAATAATTAATAATAAAAATAATAATATGAGTAATAGTAGTAATAATAATAATAATTTCCAATTTTCTAGAATTATGAAGTCAAACATTTCAAATAATAATACTGCACCTAAAAGCTAGTTTATTTATAATTGATAAAATAATTAAAATACGTATTAATAACTAATTTTTTCTTTATTATTTTAAATTATTATTAAATTAACTATAGTTAATTAATTCTGAATATTCATTTACAATAAATTTGATGTAGTTGAAATATTTTCAGAAATAAAATTCGCGATATGAAAACATTGATTTTGTTAAATTTACAAATTAATTATATGAAAGGAATACAACGGTGAAATTTCGCACTACCGAATTCAAGTTTCACAGGGAAATCAATTTTGGACTTTGACTATTATTGCAAAGGAAATTTTTCTAGAATTTCCATTAGTGTTTTAGACTTTCAATTTTTTCCGAAATTTTTTTTTTTAGAAATTCCACGAGGATTTAAACTTTGTAATTGTTTACTTCAAAAAACTTATTCCATTCTCAAATCCATGTGGATCTTGGACTTGGAAATTCTTGGTCTTCAAAAATTCATCGAGAAATTGCACGAGAATTTTGAACTTCAACAACAGTATATCTCTATGACGTTCAAAAAACTTACGATGATTTTTACTGTAAAATTAAGTATAAAAAATATTAATTATTAAATAGTTACTTACTTAACTCAGAGTGATTACACCCAGAATTGAACTCACCTGAAACCAAAAAAATATATGTAAAATTAATTTTGAAATACTATTTACTTTGACAGTTAAGGGGATATATACTTGAGGAACACTTTCAAATAGTTTTTTAATAAAGCGACAAACGTTCTATCTTTGTAAACATAAGTGGTAAAAAAGTACATTCATAAATATAATAATAATATTAATACTTGCGCTTAAAGAAAATGTAGATTTTAGCATTTTTAGAATTTATCGACCTTTGATTCAGTATGATCCAATTGTAACAGATTTATTTTGAAATGTATGAAAATCATGCATATCTCATTTATAAAAAAAATGGATTTATCAAGTTTTGAAAGTGCCCCTCACTTAGTTAGTTGGATGAAAAAATGCTATCTTTTGAGATTTTTGTATGAACTGAGATATTTATTTATTGAAATAATAGTTTTTGTATGTTATTGTACATCTTTTAATCCGTATAAATAATATTTTATTTTACAAAAGTATTAATTTTTGTGTCCTCTGCAGACGATCTCCTAAGGGTCCTTCAAAAATGGTGTCTCGCGATGACCAAAATATCTTTGGACTGGATCATCTGAAATTAAAGAATAAAACAGATTCTGTTAATTTATGAAAAACTATTGTCCTTGATCGAAGGAATTAAAAAATTCTATCATTGATAACTAAATAGAGTTGTTGAGCTTGTGTCGAAATATAAACCAATAAATCGGTACAGCGGTTCTTGAGATGTTTTGGTCACTAATTTGAAAAATATAGTTATGAAAAAAACGCGTTTAAAGTTTGACAAAATTAAAAAAATCTTTTTCATACTTACATTTAAGATTGGAAATGTTTTTCCTCTTCTTCCGTCTTGATTTTCGGAAGCTAGTAGATGATCTTATTTTTCTAGTACACTTATTTCGATTCATTTCCACACCATAAAAACTACAAAAAATACTTTAAATAGGTGAAAAGCAAAACCTGAAATGGTTTAAAAAAATTGTCCCCGAAAATCAATCAAAGTATTATCTCTGTTCGGTCTAATCCTGATTAAGTTTTAGGTCATTATCAAGGTCTAGAAACACGTGACAAGTCCTTTCACGAGTTCAGTGTGTCATGACGTGACCTTCAAAGTAATCGACTTGTCGCGCGACAGAACAGAAGCGGGGGCGTCTCGCGTGTCCACTCGTCTTCGTAATTATACTCCTTGCGGAGTCAAAGAACATCACTATCTTCGCCATTGAAGAACCGCTGCAGTTGAAGAGAAAAGAGAGGAGTTTCAGTAGTCTACAGTTGGTACCGTTACCAATTCTGCGCATACCAAAAATGGCTTTGCTTCAGTTACTACTAAAACGATGGGAATTTCACGTTCTGCCCTCACGATCTGTTAGAGAGTGCAGCGGTAATTTTGCTTTACGCCAGTAATAAATGCGGCCACTTCACGCACTTAGACTTCCGCGGTAGCTGAGTTCCATCAATACGTCGATGGGATGATGCAGGAGGTCAAGTGAACCCAACTCCCACAGCCTCCAAGAGAGATCGCATCTCAGTGAAGGAGTCGATTGAAAACTTGATAAACGACATTCATTAAACACCAACTGAAGTTAGCGATCACGTAACATGATGATTCTTCATTACCTACATTCATTAGATTAAAAGTCCCTCAGAGATGTACCGTTTATTTCGTGTTCAATAGGTCTCGTGTGGGTCGTTCGCCTACGAAAAATGCTCATTTATTCACAAAACCCGTTTTTGTTTGTTTTATGGATTTATGTTATTTGAAATTAGTGAAAATCGGGTCGTTGAGCTCGAGAATTCGTCAGAATGATTCAAACAGTTGAATCATTGTTTCTATTCTCTTTCAGTAATTTCCGAATCGGGATTCATCCTGATTCCCTGTAGACCAAGGGCTTTTTGTTTGATATTCTGAATTTAGGAATAAATATCGTAAAGGCGATATAAATTAAATCAGACAATTTGCACAAATTTCGAATCCAGAAGCTACGGTTAGTGTATTTCCTTTTGGACCAATAAACCGACTCTTCTTTTTAGAACATAAAATGAAAACAAACGATAACAATATGTAACGACCGATTTTTTCAAATAAAATTAATATTAAAGTGACTTATCGATCGACAAAATTGATCGAGGGAGAATGTTAAGAATCTCAGAAAGTTGAAATTTTATAAAAAGTTCTCCGATTTCAAACCTGCAAAATGTAGGATTTATGTTTCTTGATCTAGATCCGAATTAGGTCAAAATTTGATTGAATATCAGTAATCCCCGGTCTCTTAGCATGTATTCCCATTGCGAAGGATTTGGAATTCTCCACCGATAAGTGTTTAAATTATTGTTGCATAAATGCCACACTAAAGAACAAATCATAAAGAAATGCCTCGAATTATAAAGATGAACTTCCGATTCATAACTCACTCTTTGTTATTTTAAAACTGAATTGTAAGTAAAAATTAACTTTTTGTTATCAGCCGTACATTTAAATATGGAACGGATCCTTTTACTCAAGTAGAATCACGATTGATAAAGTTCAAAGATCGCGGAATCAACACCAACAAACGTGACCCTTCCCAACAAATCTCCAAGATTTTACCTGCTTAACTATCATTGAAAATCGTCACTTATAAATACCACAATTTGATTGACCGAAATCCCACGAAGTTTCTTAACGATAATTTTAATATCTGCAATAATATACTTTTATTATAATTATTAAATAACATTAGAATCAGAGAGAGCTATTGTAAACAATAGCTTTTATATACAATTATTTCTATGAACTCACTTACACACAGAATCCCAATTAAAAATTATACAATATGAATAAAAATTGACAAAAAGGAAAATAGAACATATAAATCCAATGAAAAATAGACTTAATAATTTGGCGTCTTTAATTAATTTGCTTGAGTTTATAAGTATAATTTTAGATTATTTTAAGAACTTGTAATGGATTTCCTTCGACACACAAAATATTTTTTTATTTAACCAAATTAATAAGTTTAAATTTAGAAGATTTAGCATTAAAATAAATATTTCTTATTTAATTTTTAAATTCGTTGAGGAAATCAGAGAAAGATCGAATAAACAATTTTACATAATTATTTAACAGACAAACATAAAAATAAATGAAGCGAAATATAAGATATTGTAGTCTTGAAGCAAATTACAACAAAAAGAGTTTGAATTGACAATTAGTTGTTTTTTTTAGAATCTATATCCAGAGCGAATTTACATAAATTTAAATATGATTTATTTCGAAATTACTTCGTTACAAAAAACAAGAACAAGAGGGGAGGAAACAATGTAATTGTTGCGTTTTCTTGTATTATACACATTTACATATAACTTTAGAACCAGTCAAGATATTTGAGATTTCTTTGTTTTATTTTGAAATTAAAAGTTCAAGGTTCAATTTAGATTAATTTCAAATTTTTTCAATTACTTTTCTAGAAAATGCAATACACAAGACTTGAACAATGAAAATTCCCAAAAAAACGAAAAATTCACTTGCTTTTATCACATTAAATCTCCGTTTCTATTAATCAAAAAGCTTTTAAATAGGACCAATTAACGGGAAATTCTATAAACTTTCCAATGGTCTAAGAAAAATTTCGAGTTGATAATATTTAACAGAGTTATAAACATTTTAAGACGGCCATGTCTTTAATACGAGTTTTGTAAGTGGTTCCACAATTGCGGCCGGTGGTGTATATTTAACAATTTTCTTTAAAATATTAAGAAAAACCTTTACAATTCGCTTTCGTATGTATAAGTGCGGCGTGATATTAATATTAGTTCCTTCTGATCGATCATCAATTATCAATTAAAGTCAGCCGGACACTTCTAGCCTAGCGAAATTTCCTTTCTCTTACAAATATCCCTCTACTTTCTTAACAATCAAATCCAGAACTTTATAAATTCACACTAATTGCACAAATTTTATATCCAATATCAAATTACATTCAATGTACACTACCGTCGGAAATTGTTGGTCCGATCGATTGGAGCGGATCGAAAAAATACAACTCAAATAAAATCACGATATCTTGGTTAAAAATTAAGATAGAAACTTGACGTTTAAAAATTTGGAAAGCTTATTAAATTCTACCTTAGAATACCTATTATTTAACATTTTTTAAAATTCCAAAGTGATTATATTACTTGATGTGTTAGAAAAAGAAAATTTCGAATTTTTCAATTATCGTTCCATATGTTCAGTTCGTTGCCTGATGTAGAAAAATTGAATACAAAAATTAAAATTTACACTGTTCTCTTCGTTGAATTGCCGGCTTTAATTTGAGCTAAGGGAACTTAAAAAATATTGAATGGTTCACGAGATATGACTAAATATGTCCGCGCATGTTTTTCTCAAAAATCAATCAAAACCGTGGTTTTTGCCTAAAAATGAAGGTTTTTGTGAAAAATATGCTCGGACAATTTTAGTCATATCTCGTGAACCACTCAATATTTTTCAAGTTCTCTAAGGTCAAATTAAAGCTGTCAAATCAACGAAGAGAACAATATAAATTTCAATTTTTTTAGTCAATTTTTCTACATCAGGCAACGAACTGAACATATGGAACGATAATTGAAAACTTCGAGAATTTTTTTTTCTAACACATCAACTAATATAATCACTTTGGAATTTTAAAAAATTTTAACTAATAGGTATTCTAAGGCAGAATTTAATAAGCTTTCCAAATTTTTAAACGTCAAGTTTCTATCTTAATTTTTAACCAAGATATCGTGATTTTATTTGAGTTGTATTTTTTCGATCCGCTCCAATCGATCGGACCAACAATTTCCGACGGTAGTGTATAAATTAAAATTGATCTCTCTCTATATTATAAATACAATTATTTAATATTACATGTGTTAATTATTCTAAATCTCAAATTACTTGGTCCAAAAAGTAACTTTTCTAGAGTCGACAACAGTGCTCTTGTTATCGAGACACTCTACCTACTGAACACCGCGTCCTTTCACCTGTTTCCCTTTCATCCATTTTGGAACCCTCTTCCTCCCCTTGTGCCCACAGGAATTTCCCTCTTATCTCCTACCCTACTACATCGTTCTCTATTTTATAAATTTAACCATTCAACTTGATATTATCAGAACAACCAGTTTCTTCAATTAAGCGGTTTTATTCTCTCCCACCCAGTAATAGCTTCTCTTCTTTATATCTGAGATTTAATACCACATTGTAAATGACGAGTAACTTATCCTCGGTGTTGAAGAAAAAACAGAAGCTTTCGCACAATGTAGATGATGAATATCTTTCTGACGGTGTAATAATCAGGAGAAAAAACGGAAGCTTTTTCGAAAGCAAGAAAAGCGCAGATTGCTTTCGCGATTAGTGTCAAACGTGATGCAAGACTGAACTCTTAAGATGATTATCACGCGCTGATAGCCTCAGCCCGGGGTAAAACAACACGTTATTTTAGAACGTTTCCATCAACAAGACAGTGCGTGGGCAGTAGTTGATATCAAAACTGGTACCTTCTCGGAAAGACAAATGAAAGAAGTTACCGCAAACGATAATTGTTATGAAAGCCGTAGGTGGATGAGTAAAGAGGCTTGTTTCCTATTTTTGTTGGGAGGAATCGAATTACCTCGACTGACCATTTGCGTCAGCTCATTTTCTCCTGGAGTACTGTATTAATTAGCATGAACAGAGAGTAGGGCAGAAAGGTCTTCGGCAAAGCAATCGGAAGCTTATAGACGCAATCACGCGTTTAGCGGCTCTTTGCATCGACTACTAAATTACCACGGAATCAGTCGAACCGATTACACCGTTCAGCGCTCGTCCGTTATGTAGCCGCGTACGCTACTGATTGTCAGGAATGCAGTTGCCCACATGATTTAACGGGAGAACTGCATCAGATTATGCACATGTTGACAAAATGACGGACAGCTAACCGCACGATCAGTGATAATCCTGGTCCAGAGGTTCTCAAATCTAGTTCAAACCACCAGGAAACGTTTTCGTATTTAACCTTATGGATATTGGCTGCATACATAAGGTTCCATGTGGACATTGATTTAACAACCTATCAATGACGCAATTTCCGCACATAAAATTACACCTTCCAGCATCCCAAGGACATCAACAGACTCGTAAAATCTCTCCACACCTCGTTTACACCTTCAGCTACTCACAATTTAAATTTAATTTCTGCTTGCTAGCTCTTTACTGGCTCTAAAAGCTAATTAGATCACTGTAAGATAAATCATCCTTGTCGCCAATCGTCAAACGCCAATTTAACAGCTGATTAGCTGCTTAATGAATTGATAAATGCTGCTCTTAACAGTCTGCCCGATTTGATAGTTAGCTTCAAGCACATGTTTTCATCTTCGAGAAAAAGATTTATCGAATTTATTGTTTTATGGTCTAAATAATTAATAATAATTAAACCCCTGGATCGTAGAACGACACATAACATTTCAATGGCTGTATCTGTTATCATCCATCACTTCAAAATTCGATTATCAAAAACCAAAATTCTGTATTTACTATTATGTAGTAAATATTATGTCTCATCTTTTTTCTTCTAATAATGCTTGCTAAATTTAAAAGTAACAACCGAATTATATTTAAAAACTTATCTTCCACTATATAAACTTAGAATTTTTAACCAACTAAGATTATCTCATCATTCATCATCGATAAAAACAAGTTATAATGGAATTGTTTATAAAATTAACACAAATCAAACTTGCACTCTCTGTAACTCGGAGGTTCAGGAAGATCTGTACCTATTCATGTTTGAGTGTCTAATTTATACACCTCTCAGAGAAAGATATCTAATGCGTCTAATAAATAGTAAAAACGAAAAAGGAAACCATAATCTGAAAATGATTAGGATACTTCTGAATACGAGCGATTTTATAACCATTAATAATGTAGTTAATTATACAATAAATGCGTTAAAAATTAGATCTTTCTTAATTAACGAATAAATGAGGGATTGATTTATATTAGCATAACAATAATAACTGTACAAACGATTATAATAATAATTTTATACAAATAAAGAAATTGTCTATCTATCTAATAATATTTGCTATATTTCTTACCGTTTTGGTAAAAAACGGAACAAACTGCAATTTTTTGAAAACTAAATTTGAATACAATTTTCATTTTAACTCGTTATAAAATGAAAACTTATTAGTATTTTTCCATGAAACTTACAGGAACCATAGTTCAAACTATTCTGTTGACGATATGCTACAGATAATGCTTAATTTTGTAATTGAAATATAAGCAAATATAAGCAATAATATTTTTGCGACGTATATAAGTATGTAATAGACATGGACTGAATGTTGTGATAACTAAATGTAGCGCTATGGCTTCTTCTGTTAATACACCTTTTTATTTATTTGCTTAATTTTGTAATTGCCAAAAAAAAATTAATTTATTGTTACTTATTGTTGCATTAATGTTTGGTAAATTTTAAGTGATAATCTAACATATATAAGGATAAAATTTGAAATAAATAAAAATTCAATAGAAATGTGAATAAAGCGGTTTTATTTATTAAACTTTGTCTGGCTTAAGTAAAAATGAACTGCAAAAAGTAAATTATTTAAAGTACAGTATTAAAATTGTAATGCATGATGATAAATAATTGTTAACAATATTATTGAGCAATAGAACTCTTTACATTCGTAAAATAATGAATAATAATTGTAAATATGTTTTATAATAAATATTTTTTAGTTATAAGAATATTTAAAAATTGTAACAAACGATAATATAATATTAAAGGGTAAATAATAATCATAATATTAATAAAAGTCATAACGCTACATATAGTTACCAAAATTCTCAGCCTTTGTATATGTGGAGTCACGAAAATATTATTGCTTATATTTCGTATGCGGTAATTTATATTTAAATGAAACTTTCCAGAAAACTTTATTGGATACCGATGAATATTTTATCAACTGACACTTTGTGTTCCGTAAAAATTTCCTCCTTCAACGAAAAGCTTGAAAATTATTAAACATTAAAATGCATCGATGAGCAACAAAAAAATGAAGAATTTTTTTCAATGACAAAACTAAGCATTATCTATAGCATATTGTCAACAGAATAGTTTTAACTATAGTTCTTATAGATTTCATGGAGAAACAATTTTCATTTCACAACGAATTAAAGTAAAAATTTTAATCAAATGTAGTTTTCAGAAAATTTCAGTTTTTTGCGCTTTTTACAAAAACCGTAAAAAATAGAGAATATATTATTAGAAGAAAAAAGATCCGTCAGAAAATTTCATACAAGATGATAATTACTGCATTTTCGTTTTTGAAAATCAAATTTGAAGGTGGTGGGGGAAAAACGAATACCACTACCAGGATTTTATATGTCGTTCTTCGATCCAGGGTCTCAATTCTCGTAATTTCGAAATAAAATTAGCGCTACGAAGAGAGGTGCTTTGGAAGTCTAAAACACGTATACGACAGATGATATTGAATGCATTTGTTATCAGACTTGGTTAGAGTTTTATTCTAATTTATTTTTGTACGATGCGGGCATCGCAGATTAAAGGTATTGTAATACGCGTTTATCTGAAAACAGCATTTTGAAAACTAGTGAGACACAAAACTCAAACAATCTGCAACCAATTTTCTTGAAATTTTAATTAAAATACCTGCCTCACAAAAATCAAAAAATGGTTATACTTAGTCATCTTATTTTTTCTGTTTTTTGTCATGTGGAGTCAATCGTAACCCACGTGCTATTTTCCTTCTACTCAATTCATCGACTCAATTCTGCACCAAAGGATTTACAAATAGGATTGTTAATACAGAACTGACAAATCGGATTTGTTGTTGTAGCAAAGTTTTTGTCATCTTAGCAATTTGAGATTGTTGTAGTAACAAAAATGTTGTTAGCTAAACAGATTGATACTACAACAATCCCACATTGCTTAGATGACAACTACTTTGCTACAACAACAGATCGGATTTGCCAGTTCAATATTAACAATCCGATTTGTAAATTCAACAATTCCTTCTTCTCCGTGTAATTCTCATTAACCATAGGCTTTATTTTGAACAACCAATTTCAAGAATCTTAGTCGCAAACTTCTTTTGGGGTCATTTCGACCCCATGTGATTTTTATGGGTTAAATGATGTGAAAAATAGAAGGAAGAAAGGATTACATAGAGGAATAATGATTTATTCAGTGGCTCTTCCTTATTCTAGTTTATTAAACTTTTTGTGCAGATTAGTTCATCATACAATGTAATTATTCCTCTAGCAAAATCCCTTGATCTACAGAGTCTAAATTCTATCTCTTGGAAACTTGATTGTCCAACCTTGATGAGTAGTTTAAAGGTTTTTGAGAATTTTGTCTAGCTCTATCTAATTGCATCAAAAGATTTGACTCTTTCGAAATCCTCCAAGAAAATCTCTAGTTCGTGGTGTCGAAAAAAGAGCAACTATTTAGATAAATAGCAATTTAATTCATTAACTTGTCACAAATCAATATATATTAGGTATCCTAAAGTTTAAATTTCAAATTGATTCCCGCCAAGAGCTCGTAATCCCTGATTTCTCGAAATTCTAAATGTGTTCGTCGAGAAAGACCTCTTCACCTCGAGCTTCAATGGCAGAGATTTAATTCGAGTCTAAACTAAAAGGGATTTAATTTTGAAACAAGAGAGGTCAGATCCCTAACTTAACGGCGAATTTTCTTCGGGAGGCTAATCCTGCGATTAACCGCGAAACAAGAGGGATTCTGCAGGATTCGTTCTCTCTCGGTAGTGATATTTTAATTCCGACAAGTTTTTCTACTCGTGAGCGCACAACCGCCTTTGGCTGGACATTTATATGCATCGCAAAGCGGACACGTGCTAATTACAAAGCGTTGAAAAAAAGAATTGGATTAAAGTGGAAAAGTGTGTGGAGGAGTGGGAAAGTGGGCGATGATATGGGTGGCGGTTTCGCTGAGACCGTAATTGCTTTTCCGGGTAAACAGGCGCTCTAGGCGCACTATAAAAGGAGCCACGAAGCTGTAGGTTCCTGGTGCACGTATCAAACTTTGTTTTGTCACAGGAGGAGTCGTTTGCCACACGACGTAACTTACTGTTGTGTTTACTAAACGCAGTTACGTCGCCCGGCACCCCACTGCTTTTCCTACCAAAATCCGACGCATATCCTCCTCTACTCTGGATAAACCTCCTTTAGAAGACTGGAACTCCCTTCTCTTCTTATCCTGCAGGGGCACTTTATTCTCAGTGCACACACCATTAATTTCCCGAAACATGGCATTTTCGGCGAAATTTCAGATGTCTCTCTGTACTAGAGTTTCGCGCTCTTCTATTGGGGCTGACGGGAATATAAGTGTAGTTGGAAATTGTAGGCGAAAGACGCGTTTCGATCTAAGTTCTGCTCTGCCACTGCGAGACCAGACCGAATAAGAGAGTGGTCAACAGGGCGCATGTGATGGAAGTGAGTGAAAACTTTTTGAATCACTCCCTGCGCGAATGTAAATTTCAGCCATCGATCGCTTCCCGGTTCTATTTGTGTCGAGAGCTCTTCTTGCATCGCCCTATAAACTCCGTCCATCGCTAGGGCTGACAATGTGCTTGCACTCAATTGGAGAGGAAATTTTCCTCTAAATACAATTTTATCTATAAACATCCTAAAGTCCGTACTCTCAATTGTTTGCAAACCCATTCACAGTCCAAACATCCTGCAAAAATGCAGCTTTTGCACAAAACTTGAAAATTGTTTTCTATTTACTGCTCTTCACTATTCAACGAAATCATCCAAAACTTTCCACTGTCGGAACAATGAGAAAACAGTTTTGATAAACACGAAAATACATTAGGAAAAACATAAAAATATGTCAAGTTGCTTGAATGTGTGAACTCAATT
The DNA here is from genome assembly GCA_037103525.1 of Ganaspis brasiliensis. Lineage (NCBI taxonomy): Eukaryota > Metazoa > Arthropoda > Insecta > Hymenoptera > Figitidae > Ganaspis > Ganaspis brasiliensis. The sequence continues at coordinate 4,964,560 of JAZKLR010000145.1, read as the reverse complement.
TTAAGCAAGTTATCTTTCACGGCTGTCAGAAGTTTTCCTGATAAATCCCCATAAAAAAAGTTTTCTAAATCATACCGGCTTTGTAGAAGCATGTTAAACCAGAATCTTTTTAAGATACCCAGGAAAAAAACGACGTGTATACATATCCTTTGGGAATTAAATGTGTATATATAAGAAACAGGGATCACGAGAAATCCAAATAATCTCTGAATTTTGTAATGTTTGCGTTGTTGGTAGAACTGGAACCATAAAGAGTGCTAAAGTCTATTAACACCTCTCGCTTTTCTTACTTTACACCTTCGCTACCGTTCGTTTCTTAATTTCTTTCAGTTTACCTCTCGTACGTGCTTTTTGTTCCAATTGCTTTCCTGAGTTTTACTTGCCACTGTAAACATTTCAATCTCAAGCTCCATAATTCTGTTACACACGATTTACCTCCTTTCCCCAAAGTCTATTCCCCTGACAATACTTGTACACTTTAAGTTTTATTATTTTTTTTATATTTATTAACACCATCTATTTTGCTCTATCATAGAAAAAGTATTTTTCTCTTTTTATATTTAATTTTTTTTCATATTTTAAGGGCACGTGATAGAGAAAGACGTCACTCGTATAGACAAAATTTGTCCGTAAACTTTCTCTTAAAATAATAAATAATTTGACACTTAACTTTGTAAAATTACTTACAATATCTATATGAAGGTCTTTCTGACCTAAACTTGCCTGAATTTTGCTTTTAAATAGAATTTATTTTAATTTCAAAAATTTAGCGAGTTTCTTAACCCCTTTACTGTGATTGACTTCTATGCAGCCAAAAAAAAAGTTGTGCCACTAGTGTGTGTGATCGTATAGAGCCATCTAAAAAAAAATTACTTTACTCAATACGAAATTACCTAAAAGAGGTTTACTCGGGGGGTTTCGGGATCTCTGAATTAAAATTTAAGAATTCAAAATGTCGACCAAAAAAAATTTTAATTTGACTAATCTGTCTAAAAATTCTTATTTGGAGGTTCTTGAGGTCGCTGAATCAAAATCTGAAGTCAAAATTCAAAAATCCAAAATGGCGGCTTCAAAATGTTTACCACAAAAATGTAATAGTTGAAGAATCTAATTAAAAACGCTAGTCAGTTGTTTTTGAGGTCGTTTATTATTTAAACACATAATTCTTAGAAAAATCTATACATACTTGTTTTTTTCAAGTTCTGCTTTTTGGGTGGAAATAACTCTTATAAAATTTTCTAGATTAATAAACTTATTTTATAAAGCATTTGTAAATTATAATTAATGCAAAGAAGGGTAATTTGAAATATTTTTATATCGCCAATTACAAACGCCAAAAACTCCCTAGTAGGCATTTTTAGCAGAATTACTCAAATCAAAAATTTTTTGGTCACATTTTGAAGCTGCCATTTCATGTCTTTAAATTTTGATTAAACGAACCCAAAAGTTTCCGGGTAAGCATTTTTAGACAGATTAGTTAAACTACAGAATTTTTGGTCAATATTCTGAAGACACTATTTTGAATTTTAAATTTTGACTACAAATTCGGATTCAGCGATCCCATAAACATACAATATCGTACATCATTGTTAGAAAAAAAATAAATTTTACACATTTTTGTCACGAAAACTTTATTTTTATTGCATTGCGAAGGGGTCAAGAAATTCAGTTCAAGGCAAAATTCAAACAAATTTGTGTCAGACAGATCTTTCTGATGATATTTTAAGTACTTTTTCAAAGTTTGGCATCGAAATATTTATCACTTTTAGAGTAAGTTTACGGACAAATTTGGTATACGCCAGTGACGTTATGCACCTTTATATACCCTTAAGGCTCATGTTTATGTAAAACATAACCAAAAAGTAATTAATCAATTGAAAAATTAAAAAGTTTATTTATTCTATTAATTCAGTTCGTTTTAGTTCTTTAATTTGTCAGAGTGAAAATTTATATGATAATATAAAAAGAAAGTAATGAAAATAATTATTAATGATGAATTTCACGTGTACTATAATCAAAAGAAACATTTTAATATTAGCTCATATAATATTAGTTCTTATTATAGAATAGCGCTTTTTAATAATTAATTCGAATTAAAAAAATAAAAATTAAATGTTTACAAAAAAGTGTATTAAGTTAATTTGAGTTTATCACTTGGTGAATTATTGACTCAGAGTGATTAATCAATTCGTCTCATAATATAAAAAAAAAATATATTTATTTTTTTTTAATACCGAAAAATTCTTCAAATTTTAAGCAATTATATCAACTTTATACTGGTCAAGCGATTTGTTTTCTAGCAGTAATACATTTTTTTTCACATGTAAAGTTGATTTTCTTAATTTTTAATAATTATAAAATACTTTATTTTTTTAAATTGAATATTCATTTTGTCAGATGACTGACAGAAACTGACAAATCCTCAATTTGTGGTGTGCCATCTATTAGCATTAAGCCCGAAGTAACAAAATAAAAGAAATAAGGTAAAACTCTATATCGTAGTCTCAAAATATTTTTGTAAAATTTATAATTATTATAATTATTGACAATAAATTTGGCGTCATGGGCTTAATTATATCTAATGTCTTTTTAGTTTACAATCGTTACAATTTACATTCCTCCTAACTTATCTGTTAGTGATTTTGCGTTGGTTCTTCTTGTTTTGAAAGAATTATATTTTTTGTGATGAATTATCCACTTTTTATTTTAGCAGATTTTAATGTGCCTTATTTAAATTACTATGGATACAATGATGAATCTGACTTGAGATCTCCAATGTTAATCGATTTTGCGCAGTTTTATAATTTATCATAACTTAATATTATTCTTAATTTCTTAAGCTGATGTTAGATTTAAGTTTTTCTAATGTTACATGTTGCATAGAACATGTTCCACTCACGCTTGTTCCTGAATATCCTTGACAAATGCCTATACAAATATGTGTTATATCGCCGAAACAATATGTAAGCTAAATCATTTTTCTTTATATATTTTTTACTTAAACATAGTTTATATGTAATGTATATTTCGTTACCCATTTATGGTCCTTAATGGACTGCGGGGAATTATATTTGCTACATAAATAAATAAGTAAATAAATTATCTTCACAAACCCATTTCAAAAAAAACCCTAACCGCTTCATCGTTGGATGAGTATTAATTTTGTAAAGAATCTCGTGTCGATTAATTTGTCAAGTCCTGAATTAGTTCAGTCGGGTGGTCCATTACACGCATTTTTAATTTGTTAATTTGGTATTAATGTTGAAGTTGAATAATTCCCCTCTCTGGTTAGTTAAGTCGTTAAGCGACTTTGAAAGAGTCCTAGCATATATTTTGGACTTGTATAACATGAATTTGTGCAGACCTCAAGTAGTTGTGGTAATGTTGTGTTTTAGTTTAAAATCCAATTGTACTAAAAGTAGCTATTTAATCATTAACATAAAGTTTGTGTTATTAAAAATTCAACACATCACAGCGAGTATGCTTTTAAAACTCACTTTGCCGTATAATCTTTTTCCACATCATATAATTCTTGACTCATTCGTCATATTATTGTTACAAGTCCCTCCAGGTACCTCATCTTAATGTCTTCTTTCTCTTCCTCCATCGTTTTACTTCACGATTATATAATTTGCCATTTTCCTTTACTATTATCATGACTTCCTCTTCCTCATTTAGTGCATCCTTCAATTGCATGCCAACAAAGCACAAATTGCAAGCCATTTTTATTAATCCAACTAGTTTCTTTTTCTTTTTTTCTTCTGAAATTCAAGAGTGTTGCCTTTTTCAATCTACCTGAATTTAAATCGCGGCAAGTTTTTCGTGACTCTTCCATATTTCCCTTATCTTTTATTCTCCCTTGAAAACTAAATTTTTATCAGTTTTGACTTCTTCACGTTGAAAATCAGTTTCTTTCCTCGGAGGTATTTTCCAACTTGCACAATTTCCTTGATTCTGGCTGGTTCTCTTGCCGGGAAAGCAATCCTTTCACCGAGTAAAATGAAAAATATTTTCAGCTCGGTCAGAAATGAAATGAAATCTCGAGATAGCTTTTGGTAGACACTAAAGAGCAAACTTGCTGCTTATCATTTTGAACTCATCCGACAACGACCTTCCACAACGCCGTATATCTGGTGTGCGCGAGTTTCTACTTGAAATAAAAGAACCACTATCTCACCTCGTAACTAGAATTCTAATGTGATTCACATGAAGGCAGCTTTAGACGGGCCCAACTAAATGTGCAACCACTGACACGCGACATTTGAGCGTAAGTAGGCAAGCATCGTAAACGAGTCCGGGGTCGGGTGGAAGGTGACGCGAATTGTTCAACTTTGGCCTCAGAAGTACTTTTCTGAATTTCCAACAGTAAAGAAGTTATCTTACTGCGATAGTGCATCGATTTCTCGCCGAGTTCAAAACGGTGCTTATAAACAGGATAATTTATTCTCCAACCAGTCACCAGTTAGTTCATAAACCTCACATTGTATACATACATACAAACAAACTTATACCTTCAATATGGAATTCTCTATCTTTTATGTTTCATAATAGAATACAGCTGTAATATTTGCTATAATTGTTGTTTATTATCAGGCAAAGAAAACTCCAATGACTCGGTCAACTTTTATCTGATACAAACAGTTACATGTACTATATTCAGAGCCAACTAAACATTCAATAGGATTACATTTGTATTAATGAGTATTGCTTTTTGAAAAATAAACTCCCAGCCCGTATAATTTATTTCATAATGTTATTATTAGTAATAATAATAATAGTCATAATAATAATCATTTTATCATTTGTCAGATTAATACAACCAGATAATCCTATGTAATGATTATGTTTCACGGCTATTGATAAAGCATTTTCAGATAGACAATAATTTTAGATTTCTTAAATTATTATTTGCACGATGAATAATGTCTGTCTGATTTAAAATACATAAAGTGGGTTAATCGTTTATAATTTACAATTTCCGATTTGTTAAAACTTATTTTCAGAGTCAATCTAAATTATCCAGCTGAATTTCGAAAATATTTACTGTAGTTTTTGTTAAAAAATATTCATAGGATGTCCGTTAGTGGTTTGTCCTTCCCAGACCATAAAATTTGGGGACTTAGGTCATACCCCTTCCTCACTTGAGAAAATCCCCTTTCGTTGAAACAACCCCTTCATTTAAAAAAACGCATTTTACATTATCCACAGTCAAGGCATTAACAACCAAATTTCTTCATAATTGAAAATTAGAATTAGAAATGGATATGATTATTTATTAGAAAATTTATTTTTGTGGTGACCTGATGAGGACATTTATGAGATTCGATGAGATCATTTTTCCAGGATTTCATATCTTGGACACTATGTTTTAAATTTCACAACCGAGATTCTATTTTTTCAAAAGGGAACCTCAACTACTCCATTTTAAGAGGGATCCCACTGTAGAATTCTTAAAAATAGCGCTTTTATAAAAAAAATTATAAGAATAAAAAAAAATAACCCAGACCTCCGGTCTTTTTGGGATATTTTTGTATTTTAATTAACTTTCTCGAACCCATAAACAAAAAAAAAAAAAGCGATTTTTATAACAAGTAGGAACCACCCTTAAAGATAAACGCAAAATTGAGAATTAGGCGTTTGCTTTGTTCAATTTTAAAAATACTTTTATAGAAACCAGTGGGAGTTAGATTTTAACTCTATTTTTTAAACAAAAATAGAACAATACAAGACGAGGAATCCATAATGTAGAATCCGTGATGTAGAATTTAGGATGTAAAATCTTTGATGTAGAATCCAAAATGTAGGATGGGGAACGTTAAATCTTGAATCTGGAATTTGGAATATTTAAATCCCTGTTGTTGAATTTGGGATGTGGAATATGCAATGTGGAAACCGGAATGTAGAATTTGCTACCTGGAATTCCAAATGTAGAATCCGAAATGTGGATTTCGGAATATAAAATCAGCAATGTAATTTTTAGTAAGTATAATTCGTAACATGAAATTTGGGATATATGATATCCAAAACGTGAAATCCGTGATGTAGAATCCGGGACAAGGAAATTCAAATTAATTTTAAATTCAAAGACTGTTGAACATAAGTTAACAAATTTTAGTTTAATTCTAATTTTTCCTCATTCCATATATTAACTAATTTTATTTTAATTCTGCACCGAAAAAGATTTAAATCTACAGTTTAGAGCTTTAGTTTTATAAAGAGCTCTTCATTTCATAAATGAACTTAAAATAAATAATTATTCATATAAATTCAATTCGGAAAAGTTTATAAATTATATTAATACCTTTCCTCTAGAACATAAAATATTTCAACAAAAATTAATTTACCCCAGTGCAAGTAAAACAAGCTTCAGCAAATAATATAACCGCGAATGCTGAAAATTAATTTTCTGAATCTATTTTCAATTCCCTTTGCTCTATCTGCACGAGATGAAATTGTTTCGAAATAATGATTCAGAAAAGGAATTTTTTTCGTTTAATGATAATTTACATTCTGAGGCAATTAATATTATTCTATTAAATGGTACTGTTTCGTCTCTAGGAATCTATTTGATACTATAAGTACTTTTTTGTGAATAGTGTGTAATTTAGAGCCAATTTGGGAGGAATCCTAACCACATTTACATTCATTTTGCACACGAACGATCGTATTTGGCGCTATTTCATGGGAATCATAAACGAGTATCTCTGCATCGTTAGATATACTGATAACGAGTAATGTTCGATTGCCCGCGACTAAAGTACGAAATGTAACGGTTCGTCCTGCTGACGCATAGAACAATTTGCTAGCCAGCACGATCAGGCCGATGAATATGGATTTTGATCTTTCATGGGAACCATTCTTCGCACAATAGTTGACCATTATAAGTGACATATATGTACGAGCTACACTAAACCGATGCATTTGATATCCAACTTTATTGATATTGCTCGAATTATCACGCTTCTGTCCAGTCCAAATCTGTTGAGTTAACGGATTCCGCACATTGCCATAATCAGAATATTATTTCTTATCAAAACTAAACTAATCCCCGCGAATATTAAACAACCAAACACGTTCGCTGAATATTGTTCGAGTGAAAAGGAAATTAGATTTATGTTTCTCAAGAGTATGAAGGAAACTGGTAGAAATAATTGAACACTGACATAATTAAATGGCTAAATATAATCGATTTTAAATAAAAACTTATTGAGAGAGGCTGTAAAAATAGCACCTACAAAGCGCGAGTTTATTTGTGACCAAGTAAACTCGGTGATGAGTTTCTATGGCCATTTGTCAAGTTTTAAGGTTTTGGTATCTAACTGCCACTTGGTTAAAAACATACTTGGTTTCCTTTTAACATATTTATTATCTTTAAACAATATCCAAAAGATTACCGAAAGGTAGAAATAGCGGGCCACATTGCATGGCCATTTACAAAAAGACGCGCACTGAACACTGACTCTAAATTTATAACATACAGTGGGAGAACCGACTTTATCAAATTAATACACAAAAGTTAATAATGGAGCTCACCAGAGGGGATTATGATGTGGAAAACTCCACATCGTAGTCAAGCAGTGTTCGCGCGTGTAAAATAAAAGTGCGAACATTTAATATTTATCGCACAAAACAAATAATTGTCTGATCTGACAAGTTGGCAGGTAAAAAGCGGAGTTCAAATAATAATATTATCTCAATATTTCAATTAATCAAATACAAAGTCAAAATAGAAATAAATCTTAATTTAACAAAATCTTAAATTCGGTGATAATTAAAATAAATTAAAAATTGTAAACATTTAATAAAATTAGAGAATGTAAACTCAAATTAATAAAAGGCACAAATCGCGAAGTTCACATTAAGGCTGAACAATAGCCTGGAATTGATTCCAAACTGGCGTGTAATAATTTAATAAAACAATTAATATATATCGTCACAGTACTTTTAAATACGTTCCTTTTAACAGAGCTATTTGTACAACTCGGTTAAAGGTTAATTTTATTAGTGTAAGAGGAATAGGTTAGTAGAAAATCAAAGTAAATAAGAAAAGCAAATTCTGCGGTGCCATCCGCATTATTTCATTAGTAAATCATTGTGGGGAATGGTCAGTCGTGCTGACCCACTAGAGCGGCGAGGTGTTCTGAGCACAGAGGATGAATATGGATAGGGTTCATCCGCAGGTCCTGTTTTGTGGGACATTGGACTGTCACGCGAGGCGGAGTTACGAGTGTTTCCGATTATAACCCGTTAAGCGAGAGCATTGCTTGACCACCGGAAGGTTCCCTATTCTATAGATATATGTATATTTTATATTGGACACTGTGGACATAAACACATCAAATTCTAAGTATTTACAATCTACACAGCCTCGAACTATCGTCTTCTATAAAAAATATTAGTAAAATTCTCTAACCACAAACGTCATTTAATTTTTCCCGTTGAAAAGTATTTTAAAATTATACTCCTGACTCCCTTGATCTTTGGGAATGGACAATTTGGCAATATTTTTACGCAACACTAAAAGTAAAATGAAATTCCGTAATATTCTGTGATGAACAGTAATTTGTTCGGATAATGAGAATTTGTGGGGTGCTCGAGAGCATTAAAATCGAATGAGTGCAAAGCTGCACATTACCACTGACTATAGAATACTGTCATGCATGATTTGCAGCGGAAGCAAAGGAGGCGAGAGGAGATTGTCAGTGCCGATTTGATATGGAAAGGCTGATAAAACGTACCAAGTCACGTTTCGTCCCACATATCAGTCGTGGTACGGAAATACCGTTGGACACAGGTACCTAATTTTCTTCGAGCCTCGCATAATAAACACCAGTCATTGCGGCCTTGTTGCCCAAAAAGCCAGATTGTCTTGTTACGCCAGATCCACCACATGCCGGCACGCAGTGAATGTGTAAGTTATAACATTGGCATTCCGATCACGAGTCAAAACGAGTTCTTGAAAGGTAACTACTGTGACGATATGAGGTAACGATGCTGTGTTTATACGCCAGTTACTTCATTCTCCAAATGGACAATGCACTTCCCGATTATCAGATTATTGTAGTTCCTTCAACTTCCTTTTATGCTTTTACCCGCAATTGAATACCGCATTTTAAACTACAATTCTTATTTTCAAATTAATCTTGTTTCAGATAAAATTCCTATAACCAGGAGGAATATTAGCTAATATTTCGTAATTGTAGTTGTAACGTAACGTAAGGACAAGGGATAAATTGATTCGTGATGACCCTTCTGGTAGCAGTGGTCTTCTTTTCTATTTTATTTTTTTTTATTTAAGGTCGCTGTAGAACAGAAGAGGTTATAAGCGTCCACTATAAGATTATAATATAGTTATAAACATAGAGTTAAATAATCAGAAAAACGACTATATATTATTGATTAAATTAATGTTTGTAAAAAATTTGATAACTTGTGCCAATCCTTTATTTGAGTTCGATGTCTGATTTATGTCTTCAAAAAGGAGATTTAACCTTTTATCTACTTGATAGCACATGCCCTCTAATAGAAGGTGTTTCACTGACAGATCTTCCTTGCAACTGATGCACATATTTGAGGGATTTTTTTTTACCAGATGGATATGGCTGAAGTTAGTGTGGCCAATTTGTAGTATAGTGAATATGCATTCCTGTAGTCGAGATGTAGGGTTAGCTGGGATCAGCTCAAACACGTTCTGTCTAACTTCATGAAGTTTTGAGTTAAGAGATAACCATTTTTCACTCCACTTCTGGTTTATTAGTTTGAAATTAATCTTCGGTTATTCCTTTGTGAGCTGGAATCCAGCAATATTCAACTTTGGAATTCAAACTTCTTAGTTCTATTAAGAGGGAATGGATGTTTTGAAAAAGAGGAGTAATGGAAAATCTATTTTTAATTGCTTTTAGGCAAGATAGGAAGTCAGAAAAGATAACGTACTTGGAGCTATAAAGAGAAGATTGTTTAATGAGCTTAAGAGTTTTTACCATTGAGAATGTTTCACAGGAAACAATGTTAAGAGTGTCGTGAAGGCGGTAAGCAAAAATATTTCCAGTTTCAGTTGCTATTGCATATCCGGATCGACCTTGCATCACTGAGCCGTCAGGTTAAAGTTGTAAGTAACCTTCATAAGGTTGTTTATGGTCTAGAAATATTTTAGAAATTTCTTCTGTAGTAAATGTAATCCTAATTTTCTCCAATAATAATTTAAGGATGACTATTAGAGAGGGGTCTTCCCATGGAGGAATAGGATAGTATTTACGTGGGCTAGTAAATGGGAATGATACATTGAAAGTTGCAAGATATACCTTTGATCAAAGAGAGAGTGGTTTAGGTGATTTAGGTAAGTTGGTAAAAAGTTCCTCTGTTGGACTGGACAAAACCTGACAAGCAAATTCGGAAAAGTTTTTTTTTTTTTTTTTTGGTTTTTAATTTTTTTTTATTGAATTTACTAATTTTGGAAAAAATAAATACATGATATACAATGTGTCTCCTATCTTTAATCGATTTATACACTTATAGACTAGTATCATTTTATTGTATTATATCCTCTTGATTGTTTTACGTAGTTATATTTATTGAAAAAACCTAATTAGCAATCTTGAACTTACACTAGATAAGAAATAAAAACTTAACTCTATTTACAATACATACAATATTTATAAGGCTAAAATTATTATTTTTCAGAATTTTGTAATAAGTGGTTAGGCAACCTATATCTAACTTTAAAGGGAGCTTCATTATATTTTATCTGGCAAGTGCTGCTTAAAATATCTAATGTGTTTAAGTCTTCATAGAATTTTTCTGACAGATTAAATATTATTTCTTCAACTGTAGGAATATTTAATTTTTTATGAAGGTATACAATTTTCGTTCTTTGCTTAACATTTAGGACCATTCGCAAACATTTATTTTGAATTAGTTGTAGGTTGTCTATATAAGATTTATAAGTACCACCCCAAATGGGAGCTGCATATAGCATGACTGGTCTTATGATCATTTTATATACAGTTGCTTTATTTTCAATGCTCATTTTGCTTTTATAATTGTGTCAAAATAAAAGGGAAAAAATGTGGGAGAAATATTCTGCAGCGTTTATTTGAGATTAAGATTGTTTATATTGAGAAGGGATTAAAGCGATGGTTCCAGGGTCAAGTTTCTGTTAATGTAAGAGTTGGTAATTGATATTTTATGACATATTTGTGTTCAGAGATGAAGAGCATCGACTATCCGTCAGTACAATAAAATCATAAAGATTTAAATTTCACAGCTTTTTTGTCATATTTATAATCTAAACCTCCAATCCATTTTTAAACACACAACCTTCAATAAAAAAAGAAGGTTCATTTGATTCTACTTTTTCTTAAGACTTAACAGTGTCAGTAATAAATTCTGGTTTAACTTAAGGTTAGCTAGAAAGAAAATCGGAAATTAAAATTGTCAGGAACAACATCAAAATTCTCCATGGTGGGAGGACGACTCGACGATTAAATTTATGATTTTATAATGTGGAACTTTCCCTAGATTCGCGGTACGCCTTGAAAAGCTTCTAGCTTGCAAATTAAAGTTTTTAATTGAATCAAAATAAAACTGATACTGATTTACTGTTTAAGTCTCGATTAAATACATTTTGACGAACAACAAACGAGGAATGAGGCGACAAGCGTTATCTCATTAGATGTGAGTCTGCAGCGACACTAGCGCCGCAGGGGATTTGATTTATGTGGAGCTATGCGTAGTCCAAAGTGTCCGCTTTCAGTGTTTTGACAGGTCAACAACAAGCAGTAACGAATCGTCTTCTGATGTTAGCACTCTTGCGAAATCGGGACTCATATCCAATTTCATGTGTCAAGTTAAAGACAGGAAGGATCTTTAGCTTTTTCAAACATTTTAAGTTGAAATTCAAAGCGAGGATGAGTTTAATTATGATTAATTCAAATTAATTAGACTATTTATTCTTATTTAATTAATTTTTGACAATGTCTAATAAAGCTTGAGGTATCAACCAAATGCTGGAAAAAGATTATGAAGTCATTGAAAATATTTCTTCAACAGTGTATGACCTGGGGAACAGCCTTCTTGTGTTTTATTTCCATGTTGTCAAAACAAGTACAAATTAATAATTGTGAAGAGTAGCGTAGATTATAGTTTCATATTCAGCTCAGATTCATTCTCAGCTTCTTATCTATTTTAACTTGTAGGGAAAAGCTGAGTGAAACCAGTTTTTTCCAACAGATATGTGTCTTCTTCCTCTTATCAGGAAGGAAGTAGCTACATTCTGTAACATCCCCGAAACCTGAGTTTCAGATTACATTGTACTCTTGCCACGGCAAGGCCTTGTTTCTCATTTTATAATAAAATCAATCACCAACCACTGTAGATGATAAAATACAAAATAATAAACAATAGTATTATTTAAATAATCCTAGGACCATCACATAATAAAATTCCAAAATTTTTCATCTAATTGCTAAAGCTTTTCAAAAATTCATTTATAGACACGTTTTCCTGTTTATTTGAAATACCTTACAATATTTCAATTCCACATTAATACAGACTATCCCAGAATCACAGAATTGTAACAGCAAATATCTGTAGTGAAAATTCCACCCGATCATATTCGATGGAAAGGCAGAAATCAAATCAAATAAGTCTAATGTGAAATATTTTCCAATTAAAACGAAAATGTGGAAATATCAAAAACATTAAAAATTTCTTTTAACTCTTGAGCTGAAAATTTATTTCAAGTGCAGAACACTTTGACACAGAGGAAGCAAAAAATGTGTACATTCATTTTGAACGTAACTGCTTGTCGTTTATTGCCTTTTATCATCCGTACACTGCTCGACTTTTGCACAATTAATTTTTCCCGATAAAAACAAGCTAGCGCGTTTATGAGTTCCAATTTATCGTGTCGTTCGAATCCAGCGGTACGCCAGCAATGACTGGTGGCTCATCGTTCTACCCGCTCTGCTATAATAGATACCACAAGCACCACCGTCCAACGCACTCGTAACGGATTTCATTCTCGCGATATTAAAGACTTTAATGGACGCCATTAATTACAGGGGACAAGATGAGACTCGTATACCAAACGAGGAGTCGCGAGAGCGTTCGCTGGTAGTCAAACATCTCTCTACAAGAATTTCCTCCCTTGTGAGAAATAAATGCTTTGCTAAGAACAAGAGCGAAGTTTATAATTCCTGACGGGAAAATCTAACTGGCCCAAAGAAGCAAAAGACCTTTACTTAACCTGGTTCTCTGTTTTTTATCTCAGATTAAGATGTACCATCGGTCAAAAGTTCACGGGAAGAACTCTTCTAAATTTTAAACTTTATTCTTAAAACTGCTTCTAGCAGTGGAAAATAATTAAAATGTCAGTTTATATTCAGTTTTGTCCTGAAATGTCGAATTAAATTATATTTTTTAATTCATTAAGTTTTCATTTAATTACACCCTCTATTTCCTTTGCTTTTTAATTTTCCATTTCATTAGATTCTGTGGTTTATTCTACAATATTTTATTTATTCTTTTCGATACCATACGTAAATGAATTTTAAAAATATCTTGAATTTTAAAACCTCTCATTTCTTCTGCGATCTAAAAAATCATCGAACCAATGCAAATTCTCTCTTAAGAAACTTTTTTTTATTGCCATGTATGTACAGTAAAAAGCCGATATTTAAAAAAAATAGTTCTCTTGGGTATCTTATCATGGGAAAACAATCGGTTATTCATATTTACGGTAATATTCCTTGTGTAAAAAGAATCAAATAAAATGCAATAGGTCGCTAAAATTGTCCATAAGTCACTGCGCTACTATATTTTGTAGCTATAAGCGATAAGCTTTTATCTAGGAATGATGTACTATATTGCTTTCAGCCGCCTGGTTGTTTCGCAAAGCTCGGCAAAGATCGGGGGATTCGCCTCGTTACACTTGGTGATAAAAAAGTAAAGCAACAGACAAAACGAGCTTGTATGACGACCACGCGGATCAATCACCACCAATAAATCAGAAAAAGATTCTTATCGTTCAAGTTTCATCTACAAATAAAATAAAAGTTAATACCTCTCACTATAACAAATGCCAAGAAAAAGAGGTCACTCATGCAATTTTGATTAACAGGAATAGATATTATTGACAGCAGTCCGTGTCAAAATAAAGTGAAGAGTCTGCATAAAAAGCCAATGAGACGGAAGTTTGATTTTTACTTGTCATAATCATTTAATATCACTGCTGGACATAATTATCGTAACCCAGATTCACTTCCTAATGAAAAAAAGAAATAGTTTTTAGCAGTCGTGAAAACGTATCAAGCTGTTATTTTAACCGCTTTCAATTGATATTTTAAATTGATCTTTATAAAAGTATTTAATACAAATAAATTAAGAATTGGAATTGCACAACGTGGTACTTTAAATTTAACGTAAAACATGTAAAAACTTTTTGGAGTTATCAAAATAAAATCAATTTATTAACAATATGAATACGTCACAATTGTTCATCCGTTCTAAACATACTTATTAAATACGAAGATTATTAATTATCCCTGCAATATTGATCTAATGTGTTTTCTTTAAATTCTTAGAATGCAGTGTTTAGTGGAAGTTGATTGACTACGTGTAACTGTTTTGATTTCGACATTATCACAGTTTAAGAGTTCTGAGAAGTAATATCATTAAATATGAATGATCTAGTAAATTCTTTATTCTGAGTTTAAAAATTGAATGGAAACACGTGAGACGGTGGGAATAATCAAAAGAGAGATACTTTACTTTGAAAGTGTTCTTAAGATGACCTTGTAGAATTTTTCTGTCCCGTGTAGTAATTAATAGTAATGAGTCCCAAATTAAAAGAAAGAATTCACTAGGTCAACCTGGTTTTCCAAAAACCGAATTCTAATTAAAATTCAAAGTATATTTTTATGATGATACAGATTTAAAGACTTGCACGAAATATCGTCTGATCAAAAGTGAAAAAGGCCTTTGCACTGAAATATCAACAAATTTCTTCAGTTATTTTTAATAAAAAATTGGTCCAGGTAAAAGACCTGAGCTCTTCTAGTTAATATTAGAAAAGAAACAAACGTTTTCAGCAATAATAGGTCATTGGAGAAATTTATTACCCACAAGTTTTGCGAAATCGTCAACAATTTACAAATAAAAATCTATGAGCCCAAGGCGAAATATAATTATGAGAAAAATTTGATTACGCTGAGACAAAATGTAAAGATATATAAAACGCATGATACTACTGATCAGATTCACTGAAGTCATTTTAGTAAGAAGCACTTCATGCAGATGGACAGCTGCTTCTTTAGTTGGGGATCGACGTAATGCAGTTGGTCCCTGATAATGTTTTTACAAAACTACATTTGCTTTCCCTGTTTCTGATCATAGTCAATTAATTAAATAGTTACAAAAGCAATTGACGTTAAAAACATGGTAATCTTTCTCTTCTTTAGATAGCAATATGAAAATATATGAAAACGTCACACCGTAAAAAGAAACGCAGATCAGTAGTGAAACAGCAATTTAAAAAATTACAATATTTAAACTGTTAGAAATTAAATAATCTATACAGGATAAAGGGAAAAAGGTTTCACTATTTTTTAGAAGTAGAAACACACTGGATTTCCCTTTAATATTGTATAATTATCACGAAACATTTAAAGTACAGTATTACACGTGATGGTAATTAAGAGATAATAATTTAATCTCTTTAAATATTGTCTTTTTATTTAACTGTGATGACAACTTTCACTTTGAATTTTGGAAGGATAAATTGCAACCGCACTTTACCGAAGTTATTTTGGGACTGATCCTTTTGGTCCTCGCAGGTCTAGGCCCTAGTTGTAAACATGGTTTTGCCTGTGTATTTACAATTTGTGTGAGTGTCAGTGTTTGTGTGAGTATCGTTGCTATTTCTATATTTCTAACATAAACTAAAAGAGAAAACACTCTTCTTAATACCTCGAGAAACTCTCGTCAAGATTTTCAAGTTTGGCGTGTTTAGTATATTGTAGCATACGTAGTCCACTAATTTTTATTCGCACATTTTGAGACTTATAAGGACGAAAATTTTCCCTCACGGAGACAATTACAAGCAGTGATTCATTAATTATAATAGAATCAAATTTATGGATATCAATAATCGCTACAAGCTAGATTATCATTGCTGCTTATATCTAACAATTACTTATTGTCTAAAATAGCATCCTTAACTTTAATCACATGATAATTCAATTTTAGATAATGTGGGCTAATTAAGTGATTTAATTGTGCCAAATAAACCGTTAAAAGAGAAGAGATAAAGTCATTACTTCCAAAAGAATACAGACTGATTGCAAGGAAATAAATTGTTCAGAGAAAAGGTTAGCTTAATAAAACTGACCTGCTTCGTCCTTGTGTTATATTCCAGGAATATTATCGGGGAGATTGTAATCGAATTTGAGGCAATTTGCCATTGCCGACTAGAATGCAGAATTGGGAGTCGAGTTGAGAAAGAAGAATCAAAATCAGCTTGAGAAGTGGAAGGTGTTTGGACACGTATTAGAAGTTCATAAGATGGATTCACCTTTGGCAAAGTTGGCGAAAGTTTGACCTGGGGCAGAGATCACCATACGTGTCCCAAAGAACAATCGTGCAGAGCCTTCCTTATCGTCTGAAGGCCTCCTAATGCTAAGAAGAAAGGGTCGATGCCCCAGCAAAAGCTCGTGAGTCGCAAATCCCTAGCTCCATCCGAGAGCCGAACGTCCGACGAGCGTGAAAAGTCGTTAATCACAGCCGGATTCGGTATCGAGTTTCATCCCCCGTGCGGTAACCGTCGACCGTTTATGTCCGTTCAGCACTCGGTTTCCACCTGGTGAAGGTTACAACGGAACAACCTTCGTAAATTCTCGCCTCGTATCCGGACTGCGGCAACAAAGATTCCCGTTTATTATTGAGAGCATTATCGTCGTTAGCAACTAGGCTGCTCAACAACGGCGTGGCTCGTTAATCTCATAGGCCGCTATGACCGCCGGCTGCCTGTCCCACGATCGATAGATAGCGAATAGTTGGACTTCTTCCGAGAACATTTATCAGTTCGTTTTTATCACGTGTACTTTCCAGTCAAACGTCCTGCAATTCGACCTTTCCACCATCATTTGCAAATAGCTACAACTTACAGAAAACAGTTCCCCATGCAGCATCCATCAAGCTCAAGATTAATCAATCCTGACTTTTAAAATCTCAAAAAAGCGTTTAATAATAATCTTTTTCAGTAAGAAAAAGTGCTGGAAAATTGTAGACTAAGATTAGTGGATAATATATTTCCTAAATCAGGAATTCTTTACATTTAAAACGAATCTTTGTATGACAAAATCGTAACCGTAGAATCTTTCTTCATATTGCTATGTTGAAGGCACTATTTGATACTTCATATTTTTCTTGATGATTTTCAAATTTACTTTCTGCGAAACACCGAGTTTGGTCTAAACTGTCACAGAAGTTGGCGCTGATGAGTTGATGACAAGGAAAACTTGCTGAACAAATATATCAGTGTAGGAATTGAAATTATTAGTATTAGTAGTAATAGCGATTTTTCTCTATAATGCGTGAGTGCTCTGATGAGACCCTTCGGCTGAATTTGTGTCAAGTCAATCCTGGAATGAGAATTGTAAAGATAGCAAGAAACGAGAGTTAGTCAAAAATTGGTCACTGTATAGATAAGGTCGCGTCGATCCCACAATGTACATAGTTTTGAAATAATTGTAATTAAATCTACTTTATTGCAACTTAGTTGAAGTTTGACTCATTTTAAATTTTAGACGATTGTTTAATAAATAATAATTCCTACGTCAATAAAGTTTGGCAGAAGCAGAAAATCTTTCACCTTTGCTGAAAAAAATTAATTTTTTTTTTATATTTAAAATTTAATCAGTTTTGTTTTGTCATGAAATGTTTAAGTTAAATTTTATTTTGTAATAGCAATATTGTTACAACATCTCGATTCTACACTTTTAATTTCCCGCATCTTATATTCATTATTATTTTTTTTATTGAAATTTTTTTAAATAATAATATTTACAGTTCCTAGTGGAATTCCATTCGATATTCCCTTTTCTCAGATCAAGAAAATGTACCATTGTTCCTATCGAACGGTACTTTAGTATTTATTTCCTTATTGAATCAATATCATAATTTGATCGTTCGTATTCAATTCCGCGGTGTACTTGAAATAAGAAACATATTTGATTCAAACTTCTTTTCAGTACGTGTAGTATCTTATCTTGTCTGGAATTTTTCATTCCAAAATAGAATGTAAAATAGTAATTATGATTGAATAAAAAATAATAATGAGAAAATATATAAAATTTAACAATCAATGAAACTATTAAACAAAATGAACAATTTACGAAAATTAGGCGAAATCTATTTTTAAAAAATTCTTAAATTAATTTGTAATACTTAATATGCTGCTTTTTTCTGAACAAGATAATAATTCGTTTTCTTTTTTGTTTCAGGTGAGTTTAATATCCAGGGTATTTTAATTATAATTCTCTTCCAGAGCCAATTTCAAGTAAGTAGAGCAAAATATTCCTTAACAGGTACTGTTAATAGAAAAATTCCTTTTTCCATTAATTATGATTTTAAAATGATTAATGCCTTAGACTTTATTGATCTCCGCTCTTTTTGCTCTATTTAAAAAAACATGTTTACGGCCATCAACGTCAAGCCTCATCAGGAATACTAATGATCGACTTTTCCTTTCTTTTGAATCAATAAAGATTATTAAAATAAGAAATAAATATATAGATATAAAATAGAAAATAGTTGGGTTTTTAAAAAAAGTTATCACATTTTATGTTGATTAAATATACGCATTTATTATTATTATTATTATTATTATTGTGGAAAATTCTGAACATTTGTATTTTATAAATTTAGGTGTTTGGAAGTTTTTCTAGTAGTTAATTACATATCTAGAGTCAGATTTCCGAAATTTAAAATGGTGGATCCAATATTGCAACTTTAATGAAAATTTTAGAATTGGATTACCTAATTTTTATTCTTTCAATCTAATTTCGTAATCAGGGGTTATAAAGTAATTAAAAAAATTTATTGCCAAGGATTATGAATTTCTAACTTTTTAAATTTGTAATCTGTGACTGAAAAGTCTTTAGATATTAATTTACATGCAAATCCAATACCTTTTTCTAAATTCGTCAGTCATATAGAATTGCAATATTTGTCATAAATTATTTACTAACAAATGTCTCAGACACATACTTAAAAACATTCTAACCACAAGCTTTAAATCATGAGTTTCAATTTTCAAATACTTAAAATTAATTTGATTAAAAAGTTGTTAATAAAAATGTTTGCACGAGAATACTCGTCCACGTACATAGGGAAACAACTTACAATTAGTTTGGACGAGTGTACTCGGCTTTATACGCAAGAGGGTTAATTTAATTTAATTGGAAAGTTGGAGTGAAATTGCAGGATTTACAGTTTCTTAAAGACTTGTTGTTGATAAGTGAAAACTTATTTTGAAAGTGAAATAAAGAGAGCAGTAAATCAATCAAATAAAGTTTAATAAGTTGAAATAATAAAAGTTATGCGATAAACGGCAAGTGGCAAAGTTTCCAACCTAGTTTGCCTCTAGAGCAAGAATAAATGAAGAGTACTTTAGACAGTCAAAGAAATTACAGGAAAGCTTTAGGTGAGATAGCTAAGAGCAACGTCGAGTTTAACTGCTTATCACTCGGCACCTCTCTTCTGATGCTTGAGACGGAATACGTCGAGCTTGCGAGTCACGTTCAGGAATCCAAAATCTCAGGGGTCGCTGAAAATGCTCGACACGCGCCAACGTTGGTATGGTCATAATACGATCCGTGTTTCCGATTCTAATTAAATCCTCACGTTTCCCTTTTAGCAGCCAGGTCAACAGTTTATTCACGTTAACTCATTTCTCTTCAGAAATTAATCAATTATTGATTTTCATTATCCTATTATCTTTGGCTGACGTGATGGAGTGTAAAGGAATATTATAAGTTGCGGAGAAGGTCGTAAAAACATGCTAACTGATGCGCATAACTAGAAAACTTTTTAGTCTGTTTTATGGGAATAGGATAAAAAGTTATATTACAAGGCTTGATAGCATGCTAACTTTCTTCTCAAAAACTTTCGCAACGTGTTTTTATTATGTTGAAACTGCTAGTAATTCTGTCACTTGGATCAATGGCTAATTTTGTAGTCTGGGCAGTAAAAATATAATAATGAAAAAATGCCGCAGAAAAGAATGAAAGGAATCATAAATAATAATGAAAGGATGGAGAAAGGATAAAGTTCATCATAAGAGATAAATGAAAAAAATATTCAGGAAAAAGGAATTCGTGATTAAATTTAAAATGTCACTTTGCTATTTTGCGGAAAAATCTGGAATATAAATTCGTGCATCGAATAATTTTTAATTAATTACTTTCAGTGATTATTTGTGTATAGGGAACAGCGTAACATCTAAATTGCAAAAGAGTTAAACACACACGACTTTTATGGGAATTTATTTTCATTTATTAGTTACTTTCAATAAACTAAGTGTATATAAATTAATTCGATTTATCGGTTCATATTTGATAATTTTTATTTTAGATCAATAGTCAATGGCGTCCACTCAATTATTATAAATGTAATTAAATCTTTTTCATTCACACAACAATATCGTTTATCAGACTTATTATATTTTAAGATCCCTGGTTTCACATGTCGTTTATCGTTTTGAAATATCAATTCTTATTTCGGTTTATCAATTATCGTCTTGTTATATTAATTTTTGATTCGATAAATTGACTATTGATACGATATATCGATTTACGAATCATTATTTGCTTCCCAGGCATTTCCCAAGGCTTATTAGGAATTTTCCAGGGACTCCCAGAGATTCCCAGTCACTCCCAACAGTTTCACGGAAATTCCCCAGGAATTTCAACATTTAATTCCAACGAATTACACAAGAACCCCCAGAAATTTCACAGGTATTCCCGCGAATTTCCCAAAAAATTACCAGGAATTCTCAGGGATTCCCAGGAACTCTTCAGGAATTCCCAGTAATTACCAAAAAATTTCCAGTCATCCCTAGGAAGTTCCCAAGAAAACCCAAAGATTTCCTAAGAATTCCAAAGAACTATCCAAGAAATACCAGGAATTTACTAGGATTTTTAAGAGATTTTCAGGAACTCTTTAGGAATTTCCATAGATATCCCATGAATTTCCAGTCATGCCCAGGTATCCCAGAAATACCCATGGATTTCCCAGAAATATCCATGAATTTTCTAGGGACTTCTAAGGAAATTACAAAAAATTCTCAGGGATTTTCTCAAGATTTGTCAGTAATACCTACGAACTTCCACAGAAAATCCGGGGATGTTTCAGGAATTTCCAGGTATTTCACAGGAATTTACCAGGAATTCGAAGAGATTACCAGGAACTCTTCAGAAATTCCCTTAGACTTCCCATAAATGTCCAGTCATGCCCATGTATCCGAACAATCCCCTTGTATTTCCCAGTAATTTCAAGAAATTTTCCAGATAATTCTCAGTAATTTTCCATGGACACTTAGAGATTCCCTAGGAATTCCCATGGTTTTCCCACGAATGCCAAGGAATTATCTAAAAAAACCCAGGAATTTTACAGAACTTTCCAGATATTTCCTAGAAATTTACCTGGAATTTTGAAAAATTCCCAAGAACTGGCCAGGAATTTGCATGAAATTCCCTGGGATTTCTAAGGAATTTCCACGAATCCAAGGAATTTACAAGGGATTCTCAGAAACTTTTCCGGAAATTTTCAATAATTCTTAAAAATTTCGCAGGGAAACTCAAAGATTTTCTGTGAATTCCAAACATTTTTTAATGAATTCCAAGGAATTATACAGGAAACCATAGTAATTTCACAGGGATTTACCAGGAATTCTCGGAGATTTCCTGGAACTCCCCATAAATGCCCATTGATATCCGAGAAGTTTCCAGTTTTCCCCCAGGTATCCAAGGAATTTTCCAAGGAATGCCAGGAATTTCTCTGAAATTTCCCCGGTATTTTCAAGTAATCCTTATGAATTTCCCACCGACACCCATTGATTTCCCAGGAATTCTAAGAAATTCCGCTTGAATGCTAAAAAATTATCCAGGAAATCTTAGGAATTTCAGAGAAATTTAGCAGGAATGAACAGAGATTTTCAAGAATTTTTCGGGGATTCCCAGGTATTTTCGAGTAGTTTCCCCGAGGTTTCCAAGGATTTTCTGAGAAACTCCAGGGATTGCCGGGGATTTACTAGATAAATCTCTAGGGAATCACCAACCCCCAAAAGGCGCTACTATCAGCTGTGAACGACGGACAGACGGACGGACACCAATGTCTCGTGGTAAGGGTTTGGTCCCTGGGCCACAAATTCCTAAAAATTAATGCTGATGTAGAACCGGGTCAATGAAACAGAATGTCAGTTGTGGCCCTTTTTAAGGATGACACTTTTCTGTCTGATAAAAAAATTAGATGACAATTGACATTTGCCTACGCAAAGAAATTTTGAATGTGATGACCCATGTATATTTAAATAATGGAAAAAGTAGATTAACGATACAAGTAAATTGGAAACAAAGCGGAAAAAAAGAAAAAAGAGACAAAAGGGTTGCATTTCTTGTAATAATTTCTACAAAGATATTATGTGTCATGTTGAAAATTACAAGACAAGGTTTTAATAATTGCTTCACAACTGGTATATTAACGACGATAGACAAATCAACAAGAAGGCAACTCTATGCCGTTTACTTCATTGACTTCTAGTTTCCTATCGGACAATATCATCTTCGTATAAGCCGATTGCCGGGAGAAATTACTTACCATTTGAAATATCCAATTACAATGATGTCCAGCTGCAATGTGTGGTAGTTGGTTTATGATTTGTTGTTTTACTCCTCCCGTCGGGTTTCTGGTAACCGTACCCAATACACCCCCCAGGGAACTCTCGTACGGCTAACCGCAACTTAATAATCTCTAACTCGATAACAGATGACGTTGACGAAGATCAAAGTTTTAGCATACAGAGGAAAACCGACATTTTACCCCGTTGACTGAAAACTGCTTAAGATGTTTCTTATAACAGGCAATATTTATTTTCTTCATTATTTTCTCTTCACGAGCACAAGTTGCTTGAAAAAAAGCTGACAAGCCTTTTTGTAAAAATATACTCACTAAAGATTATTAAAAGATTTTTAAATTTTGAGTATACAAATCCGAGAAAAAACGTACTCTGAATTTTCATTTCACGCTTCACTAAATAAAATGCTTTGTGGTCTATGAAAATAGTGGAAAATTGCAAAATATTTTTTAATTTTTAACTTTTTCAAACCATAAAGCCAGATTAATCAAACAGTTTTTCATCGTGTCGGAATTTTTTAAAAACGTTTTGTGTTTCAACATTAAAAGCTTGAATGCAGTCAATACTCAATATATATCTTAATATTTATAACAGTCGGGAATATTTTCAGTCCATCGAGCTTCAAGTTAAATTAATGTAAATCAAAAATGGATTTAAAAATAAAAACAAATATAAAAGATAAATTGAAAACAATATGGATATTTTTCTGCTTGTCAGATACAAGTATGAAATTTTAATCAGAATAGAATTTAAAAGTTTAGGTTTATATTTGTTTCATCAAGATGCTAAATTGATTCAAGCCACTCAAAATTCAATTTTTTGAAAAACGTTACAGAAACTTCACTACCTTTGTTTAAAATTAGTCCAAACAGTAATTAAAATTCGATATTTCAATCGTGAACATTGTAGCTTGACGGATTAAAAAAAAAAAGAAATAACATTGAATTCCAATTCAAAAGGGAGCTAACTGAAAATGTCTTTAAATTGTTTTTCCATGGAAAACAAGTCTTTGTTACGACAAATATTTTAATCTAGAGATGAAGCCTATTATTTATTTACTAAAACTGTTGTGCTGAAACTCCGAGTTGGTTTCACAGCCAAGAGTAATAATTGTAATAAATAAATCTGACGCCATAAATTGTGAAAGTTTAAAGCAGCGAGTTAAAGCTTGGTAGTCTGCAAAATTTAAATCTGGAATTCCGAGCTTGTTGGAACCAACTATAACTTATGTAGCAGTGACTTTACTCCCTTTTTTGGGTTGATCGTTTGAGCTTTCAGTGACACAGCAGTCGTTTGGCGCTCTAGAGGAGCATCAAGGGAAGGCCGTTACTTCCCTCCTAAAAGTGGTCACAAACCATGCTCCGCGAAGAAACGATTTGCCTCTTTTGCATTTACGTCCTGCTAAGCGGACAACCTAATTCCGGGTTCAGATTACGGCATCATGCTGACAAAATCTTCTACCAAGGTACAAATTTAAAAGTTACAGGAATGTTACTTTGGGCGGTGAAAGCATTAATTCCGGTTCGATCTCATCAACCAATTGTCGCTAATCCGTATGTGAAAAAAGTTCTGGCAAACCTGAATCTAGAACCCAGCTCTGTCCCTCATCTGGAAGACCAGAATACAAATTTGGAAACCTTTGAATTGACCTGATCTGGAATGTCAGATCTGCTCTGGTCCTGATCAGATATACCAGAATAAAAAATCGGAAACTAAAAAGTTCATATTCTGTCTGTTTGTCACAGACTTTATAGAAAATCTTTTTTAAAAATTTAAACTAGGTGCAAATTATGTTTATTTCATGGGCATTTCACTTTCGAGTGAGCAAAATAATTTGTTTCCTCATAGAGGAAGCAATAAATTAGTAATTTATAAGTTAATTGGAAAAGTTATTAAAAAAAGAATTTTAAATGCAAAAAAATGAAGAGTTGAATTTAGAGTTGAATTGTTACTTAAGACTAATAAGAGACCTATAGCAAGATCACGTCTCATATTAGAGTTAGATTGTACATTGAAACTATCAGGACATTTATAGCAAGGTCATTTCTCATATTAGCTTACGATTGAGCACTGAGACTATTAACAGACCTATAGAGATGCTATGTCTCATATTAGAGTTGAATTGTTCATTGAGACTATTAAGAGACATATAGCAAAGTCATTTCTCATATTAGCTTACGATGAAGCATTAAGACTATTAACAGACCTATAGAGAGGCCTGTGTTTTATATTAGAGTTAAATTGTGCCTTCAAACTATTAAGAGACCTATAGCTAGGTCATGTCTCATATTAGCTTACGATGAGGCACTGAGACTATTAACAGACCTGTTGAGAGGCTGTGTCTAGTTGTAAAGACTATTAAGAGACCTACACTACCGGTCAAAAATGTGGGCCCACTTACAAAACTGGGATTGCAAACATGATCGTCCTAAAATATTGATAACTCTGTCAGATATTAGCGAATTGAAATTTTTCATAGACCATTGGAAAGCTTATAAAAATTTGTTGTTAAATGGTCCTATAATAAAGCTTTTATGATTAATAGAAACGGTGATTTAATGTGATCTCTTGGCCTATTCGCCATGTCTATGAAAAATTTCAATTTGCTAATATCTGACAGAGTTATCAACATTTTAAAACGGTCATGTTTTCAATCTCATTTTTGTAAGTGGTCCCACAATTTTGGCTGGTAGTGTATAGAGGTCATGCCTCATATTTGCTTGCGATGAGTTGTTGAGACTAATAACAGACCCATAGAGAGGTCATGTCTTAAATTTTGTTCTCGATTAACACTTAACACTTTATACTTTACACTTACACTTTCACTTTATATCTTACAGTTACACTTTACACTTTAAACTTCATACTTTACACTTTACACTTTGCATTTTATTTATTTAGTTATTTTCCATAAACTATATTACATTAAATATATTACATTCAAATTTGAGTTTTTAATTGAGACGTTGAAACTAATAATAAACCTATAGAGAGACCAAGTCCCATATTAGCCAACAGTGAGGCGTCGAGACTAATAAAATACCTATTATAGAGAGGTCAGGTCTCATATTTTGTTCCATTTATTTTTTCCGCTCTACATTTTGCACTTTACACTGTACACAGTTTTATTTTATTTACGAGATCGACCCGCGCGCCACGGCGCGCTTGTTTTTTTTTTTCTAATAAATGTTTTATAATGTGAACTGCTTAAGAAAATTCATAAAGTGTAATTATTTATATAAATTGTTTATAACAATTTTTAAGCGGTAATACTTTTTTTTTACTATTGACACACCCCCAAACATCAAATGCATACATTATTAAGTATGCAAAAAAAATTTTGTGCAAAAGAAAAAAAAAATGGTAAAAAATAATTTTTTTCATACTTTTTGTATTAACATTTAAAATTTATAAAACAATAATTAAAAAATCGACTCTCACATATCTCTTTAGAATTTAGTTCTACGTTAGAGGAAAGAAGAATTTTTTAATTTGGTTTAAAATTGCGGTCTAAAAGTCAATTTGAACCAAATTTTGTCATTTTATCCTACTGTTCTACCTAACCGGAGAATAATAACAAAAAATGTAACCTTAAACATGAAAGTATAATATTTTTATTTTACAGAAACTTAAAATGTTAATGAATTATAAACATACTATAAAACAAAATAAAGAACTAAAAATTATTATTATTTACCAGTTTCACCATTTCCACTTGACCAAAAAGAAATCCGATGACAATCACTACGTGCATTCCAATAAAAAGAAATATTAAAACTTTAAATGACATAAATATTTATGATACTTTTAGAAAAAGAAATAACATTTAAATAATAGAACTAAACAACAGATAAATAAGTTAGAAATAAAATAAAAATAAATAAAAGATTATTAATATTATTATCATTACTCACCTGTCAGAAACGAATGCCAATGTAAACGAAACATTATTTCACTTAAAACACTATAACCTTAACAACTTCACTAAAATCACTGTCACTTCTTAAACTATCATTCCTTAATTATTACAATATAATTTATTTTTAATTTATTATTATTTTATGAAATGCAATTATTAAATAAACGAAGATTTTAAATAACTTGAAAAATAGTACAAACCAACGTCTAAACTGTGATGTTATTGTTGACAAAAAATATCGAAAATCTGCTAGCCAATCAGAATCCCGATGAAAAGCGTTACACCTCTGAAGTTGGTCGAAAGGGTTCTCGTATAGGGAAGTCAAGGTCAAAGCTAATTTCTATGTATTAATTATTTTAATAAAATTTTTTGTTATTTTTGATTGCTAACATTATAAGAAATTTTATAAAATAAACTTGAAGTTACAATATTTAATTAAAAGATTTTAATTCGTCTGCTAAACAAAAAATCGAAACTGAAAACTATCGATAGTGAGGTTTGATATCTACTGACCAATGGGAGACTCGGAAATGGAGTCATACATCTGAAGTTAACCACAACGTCCGTTCTTTTTAGAATAGGATTTTTCACAACATACAAAAGAAATTTAAGTTTTAATTTCTCCGTTTTAAAGCACTTCAAACTTTTAGAGAATCCGAGGGCTCCAGACGAGAAAGAGTGGGGACTTCCAAAATTTAGCTACCTGAAATGCTATAAACGTGTACCATTGAGTGTAAATAAGCGACACTACAACGTGTAATTATGAAAGGAAGAAAAGCAAAGAAAAAATCAACTTTTTTAAGAGAAATAGTTTTTCTATAGAAATGAAATTGGACAGATTTTTATACGGGAAGTTACCAGTACTTAATGGTTAATGATGGGTCTAACTTGGATAGTCACTCTTTGTTTATTTTTCACTCTCATCACTTTACACTTTCGATATGTTTTCTCCAGTTTCACTGAGGCTTGAAACAGTACAGCCCAAGGCAGTTCGTCGGCCAACGGGACAGAAGCTTAATAAATTACAATCGTGTTAATGACATCCCCAGAGCGACGAGAGAACATTCTAAGGTTATTTGTCAAGACTACTCTCTGAATTATGATACTCTGTCGAAAGAGTATCAATTGCTATAAGTGACAAACTCATTTCAGATATCCAAGATAACGATGAATCATTGCTACACGGTATTGATTATAAATCAATAATGAATCCGTAAGCTTTGAGATTCAGATTGAATAAAGATATCATGCATGATATTAAATAACTGACAGTATTTCAAAATCAAATAAATCATGCCGTAAAAGGCTGTTATTACTGACTTAATTTCTAGTATTTACTTTCAAGATTAATATAGCAGAAATACTTCATAATTAGAAACATTTCATATAACGTTTAGCGAATTTGAATGTCTAATCTATGTAAATAAAAGAATTTTGTCTGCACATTGCTTAGGACCTTAAATTTTTAAATGGATTTTCGTTTTAAACACCAAGGAGTTCAAAAATCTCTGCAAAAAATTTCGTGTCTGTCTGTCTTTCTGTCTATGACAAAACTTTGTACGCTAACTAAAATTAAACGAATGAACCGAATTAAACGAAACTTGTGGCTTTATTGAGTGTATACCCAAGTTAGGTTTTTAATCTTAGAGATTACAATCTTGTTTACTTTAATAACTTGAATTTCAGTGAATTTTATACTTTGTTGTTTAAGCATGAAAAAAAATTTAGTTCTTTTCATACTTTGGTAGGAAATACAACTTCCTTTCCAATGTTAGGTATAATTTTTGTTTTTTTAGTTTTATTCGTTTTTGTAAATTTGTTTAATTTTATTTGCATTCTGTTTAGTTTACACAAATCTACGCTTTCATAAATTTTTTCGAATTTATGATTTAAAAAAATTGTATTACTAGAGTTATTTTAAAAATATGTTTAATGTTTTCAACAAATTTCTCTTTTTCTAGAGTTTTTTTCCAATTTTTTCTAAATTTTTCTTAACTTTGGAAATAATTTGCAAAAAATTATTATTTTTTAAGAAACATTTTATTCTTATTCTAAACTTTCAAAGTTTTCTAAACTGCTAAAAGTTGTTATTTTTAAAGCAATATTTTATTCTTTTTCTTAACTTTTAACTTATTTTTTTTACATTTTCTTATTTTATTCTTTCTGGTTTTTATTTTTCTACATTATTTTCAACAAACATTATATTATTCCGTTTCATTTTTAGTTTTTTAAATTTCTTGTTGCTTATTAAACAGTTTAATTTTTTTCAATTTGCAAAATATTGCTTAATTATTTTTCATTTGATGTTTCTAGTTTTTTCTGTTTCTTAAAACTTTGTGACTTTGTCTTAAGTTTTCTTAATTTTGATTTTATAATATCAAATTTTCTTAAAATATTTATTTGGCATATTTTTCGGTATTTTTTTATAATTTATTACTTTTTATAATTTTTTAAAAACTCCTCGTCCTTTTTTTCATTTTATGTAAATTAATCTTATAAGCTCTTTAATCATCAAGATTCTATTTTTCATAAATATGTTTCATTTTTTCAAAAATGTTTCATTTCTTTTTATTTAAATTTTAAGCTTTTAAAAGAAATTAATGTATAATTTATTGGTTTTTTCTTAATTTTTACAACAATTTTTGAATATTTTTTCTTATTAGTAACATTTAAACCTTTTTTTCATGGATTTTGTTATTTATTTTTTCAATTTAACAACACACATAACCAAAAATATGTAAATTTATTAACAAATTTCTTTCTATTCTTTTGTAGTTTTAATTCTTGGTTTTTAAAATAGTACTGTTCTTCGTCTATTAAGGGCATGTGATGAAGTATGACGTCACTTATATAGGCAAAAATTGTCCGTAACTTTTCTCTTAAAGTATTAAATATTTTGTCATGAAACTTGGTCGAATTACTTAAAATATCATTAGCAAGGTCTCTCTGACCCAAATTTGTTTGAATTTTGGCTCAAAATTAATTTTTGAGAAATTTTCGAAAAATATAAAATTGTTTAAAAATCACTTTTGACCCAAAAATCAAATAAATTTGGGTCAGAGAGACCTTCCTAATGATATTTTAAGTAATTCTACCAAGTTTCGTGACAAAATATTCAATATTTAAAGAGAAAAGTTACGGACAATTTTTGCCTATATCAGTGACGTCATACTCCATCACATGCCCTTAACGCACAGTATTTTGATTTAAAACAAAAACAATTTAAGCATTTTTTCTAAAACTTTCTAATATTTAAAGACATTATATTACCACTGGATTTTCTGCCTCTTTTCTTAATAATTTTCTGAACTTTTTTTAATTTTTAAAAAAGTTATTTATTTTTTGTAGATTTTTTAATTTTTGTTTCAATTTTTTTTTTTTTTTAATTTTCCTTTTCTAAAGTAGATTATTCTCAACTTTCTTATATTTGCGTTTATAATAATCTTTTTAATAGTTTTAGCTATTTTATCGTTTTTCCATAATTTCTTAGATTTTTAGAAGTTTTAAATTTTTTCATTGTTCATTAAATGTTCTTATTTTTGTATTTATGCAGTATTTTTGACTTTCTGTAATTTATTTATTCTTTTGTTGTTTTTTCTTTCGCAGTAGTTCGGATGTTTTTAAAATCCGTGAATTCCGCCGGGAAATTTAAAATGATTTTTCACTAGATGCCCTGAAATTGTACTTATTCAATTGCTTTTAAAATGTTTGCAACTAACTTGGTTAGCTTACGAGCAATCTGACTGTCGATAAACTGCGCTCGAAGCGAAATCATTTGACATGCGAGGCACGAATAAAAAAAGGAGACAAAACAGCTTGAAATTACGGTTATTTTTTTTTAAAAATGGCCTTGGTTGACCTGCTATTTCAGTAGGTGCAATTCATTACGCCAAAGAGTGCAGACGGTACAGCGTTACCAATGATTGATTGCCCCACGTGATCCGCGAAACCGGCGTGCCCCATCTGTCACCAATAAATATCCAATTTCACGTTAGAATGATATATAAGATATTTTAACGGCGTGTTTTTATCGCATGGCACTGCGCCATGTAATAGGATCATTTATTAAGAAAATTGGTCGTAAAGACATTCGTCCTTGTCTTCCTCTATAACGTGTATCTCTCACCATCCCAGATTCTTCAAACTCTATCTACACTTTCCTCTTACTTTCGAACAATTTTCCTATTTTGGTATGAATTTTTTAAAATCATTTTCAGACTTAAAATAATATTTTTAACACAGAATTTAATGGAATAATAAGGGTTTTTAGGTTGTTTTTCATTAACTTAAGTTTTAAAAATCATTATTGTTAGTGTTGGGGACTGTTGATTGTATAAATAATCATCATAATTTTTTTAAATTTCAAACAGTGTAACGATGAACAAGGACAACAAACATTAATAAAAAACAAGAACCAATTTCTTGTGACGATCCGAGACTGATTCAGTCTCTAATAACTTTTTATTCAAAATAATTTTTGTTTTAATTTTAATATAACTTTGTATGATAAACTTTCGAAATGTGTCCTATTATAAAAAATAACACGTAAAACTTGTTAATTTCTGATTATAGATGTTTTGAATAAATCTCTGAAGAGGAGATTGTCTCGAAATGTCAGAAGAAATTGGTTCTTGTTTTTTACGAGTATTTTTGTCCTTGTTGGTCGCTACTCTGTTTGAAATGAAAAATTGAAGGACGTTAAAATCATTATTATTGGAATTCCTTTAAATTAGTTTAGCTTTAGTTTTTGTTTTTCAAGTTACGTGATAAGCGCTCATTCTTCTTAAGTTTTTAGTGGGAACTAAAAAATTTATAAGCCAAGCAAATGGGTACAAATGATTATGCCATTAACGATCTTGTATAAAAATAATAAATGATCATACATAAATCTTAAGGATAGTTAATGTATTTAAAAAAAACATCTCAGTTTACTATATTCGTGATTAAACTTGTTATGCATTACATCCATCCTCCAGGCTGCAATATGCAGAAATCTATTTTGGATTCGCTCCAGTCTAAGAAGAAGTACATAGTAATAGGGATACCAAACAACTGACGCAAGCAATATTATCGCTTTGATGTTAGAAATATACAGAAATTTAAAATGCTATTGGAGATGAAAACTTTTCTTGTGAGAAAACCTAGAATTTTAAATGTTCTAATAACACCATTGTGAAATGTTAATTAAAACTGAGATTTACGTATGGAAAGGCATGACAGCTTTTCTTAAAGTATCTTTATGCAAATCATATAATTATCAAATTAAAAGAAAGACTACAAACAATTTTTGTTATTTTTCATTTAATTTAGAATGTCGGAATGAAAGTTTTGTGACTATTTGTCTCAAGTTACAAGGAATTTTAATAAAAATCCCTCCACCTTCCTAGAGTCTTTAAAGCGCCATTACGCAAATGCACTTCACTTGTTTATGCATCCGAAGTGCATTAGAAGTTAGAAGTTTAAAGCACTTGAGTGCATTACAAGAACTTATGGATAAAAGGACTATCATTGATACAATGATACTCAAGGTTCAAAGTCTCTGATTCTCAGAATAAGGAAGAGAATATAATTTTTCCGTGGCAATTTTGTTCCTGCCTATAGTTTACACCTGGCAGAATATTATTGATAAACAATACCCTGAGTCCTTGGAGATCCTAGAGCGCCGATACGATAGATGCTTCAGTCACGAAAAGGAGCAGGGGAGAGATTCTCCTGGGAGAGAGAGAGAAGAAGAAGGCGAGGAACGAACGAGGAAGAATCCTATGCATCTTTGGTCGCCCGGTACACGATACACAGAGGAATGGATTGCAGAGTGGATACCCCCACGTGTCAGTGGGTTACTACATTTTCCAGAGGCGAGTGATTAATTTTACTCCCGCTCGTGTGCTTATTCACTGGTAAAGAAGTCTCGCGCGATCGTGCCGCACCAAGAGTATCAAACTCGTAAGAAGAGCTGGACAATAATTCTGGCAGGCAATATCCACCTCACGGTCTCGAATAAAGTACGTACTGTATTTCCTTACTGTTATCGTCTGCGCGGACAACTATGTCAGCATTCGATTCCGCAATCCGCTTACCACTCGTGCTGTGCTGGCTTTGATATAGGCAGAGAAGAAATAAGCTCGACTTGACCACTTCTGTCGTCTCAATCGAGTTATGAGCGTCTTGGTTATGCTGCCTGTAACGCTTGAATAACGCTGCCACAATCTTCCAATTCTAAGCTTCACAAATCTAGCTTTAACATGTCTTTTTTTTCAAACCAAACTATTTCCCAAGTATGTTACATGAATGTTACATTTCACGATACCTGTTATAAACTTTTTAAAAGAGAGGGTCTAAACTTTTTATTTACCTTTATTTCTATGCTTTGGAAACAAAATTACCAAGAAAATTACACGCTTTACTCAACGAATAAACTTGTTATGGATCCAATCGAGGAGAAGATTGTAAACAACATGCGTGACAAGTAGGCATTTCCAAAATAAACACAATGTTTTTGCAATGAGTTACCGGCGACTGAAAGATTAAAAATAATAAAAATTTAGAGACACGGAATTTCTTTTTTTGTGTAGGATGTGAAATCCTGCTGACAGGTAACTTGTAGCCTGGACTACAAGGTTATGTGAGGGTGGCCGAGTTGACCAATCCACTAACAACACAACTTTATTATTGGACCTTAAAACGGTACATATAGAAATGTGAAATAATATTTTTTACACTATTGAAGGATTGATAAATCGATGAGTGTGTCAGAGAGGAGAGTTTGATAATTTGGGGGTATCGATGCTTCCCGTCGTCAAGCTAAATTTTAATTCATTAGTCAACTATGAGCTGTTGAGTTTATATACTTTTAAATTTAATGCATCACACTCTAAGAACATTTAGTGTATTTGAGAAGTAGGTTTTTGTTAGTGTTCAAGTGAATTTTCAAGTTAATATGTAGTCATAATAAATTCTTTTTCATATAGTGTGGTGTTTTGATTGTGATTTTATATCAATTTCCACTTATCAAAAATACACGATTACGAATAATTGTTAAATCTGAAGATTGACGGGATTTGATGATTGAACATCTTGAATCTGAGACGCAGGTTCATTCTTATGATCCCCGAGAATGCTGCTAAGGACCAAAGCACAAAAGATGGTTTGTAGAATATCATTGATTCTGCTTTTTCTCCAATTTTGGATAAGTCGGCTTTCTTTTTGATAAACTTTATTTATTATATTTTATTGCTTATGGTTGAATAATAGCTTCTTAAAACCATGCTCAGAATATGACTTTCTGCACGTATAATTGTGTTAAATCGAGAAAAAACATTTCCGAAATCCCAAAAAACTATTCACTGTAAAAAGTGGTGTCTTACGAGTGTCTTATCTTAAGACGTAAGACAATTAGGAAGCGTCTTGTTTTCATTGGTTAATAATTTTGTAAGACCCTCTCTCATTCGTTGAAATTAAGATATCCAAAAATGTCTTTTGCAATCCCACATAAACAGAAGAGGGAAATAAGTTCTATCTAAAAAAAAATTAAATCCCTTAATGGCATGTTGATTACTATTTTATACTTAAACATAATATTATAGGATGAATATTTATATAAAAAATATTAAGCAGAAAAAGAAACTTTTACTTTGAATTTTTTTCTTAAATGTAAAAAAAACTATCTGAATGTTTCCATAATATTTCCATTCAATCGCTAACATAGATCTAAAAACAATAGTCGCAGAAGTAAAAAGCAGCAAAGAAAAACTGCAGCTACTTTGGTTATGGTACAGAAATAGGTTAAGAACTCGCATTAAGAAATGCGCATAGGCATAAGCAAAATTTGTCCGTAAACTTTCTCTTAAAAAATTGAATATTTTTTTGCAAAACTTTTAGTAGATTTATCTAAAATATCGTTTAACAGGTCTCTCTGACCCAAATTTGTTTGGACTTTACATTAAAATTAATTTTTAAAAAATTTTTCTAATTTTCGGAAAATCAAAAAAAATCTGTTTTAAACCAAAATCCAAACAAATTTAGGTCAAAGAGACCTTCTTAATAATAATTTGGGTACGCGACTTTAAAATGTTAGAAGCTCCCTCAACCTACAGTCGGAAAAGTATCCAATGTATGAACCGATTTTATGGTAAAGCTTTTTAAAATATTTATTTTTATTTTTTCTTAATCATAATGTTATTTTCTCAGTTGAAGTGACAATATATTTGACAACAATGCCGATTAAAGTTACTGTACCAAAAGTTTGCCATAAAATTCTATCATCCGTCAGAAAAGTTTATTTGTATGGTAATGTAACATAGGGTCTATTTTGTTACGTCGGGAGTACAAATAAAATGTCAATGTGATCGGTCCCGTCTAGGGATTGTCGCTTCGGAATGTAGCAAAGGTTTGGCTTCATGGGAGGAGTAGCTAAGCTCCGAGACCTCAATCTTTTACTCCGTCTGCGAGATTTATATTTATGGTCCAGGGAAGACAGAAAAGAGGACGGAGAGGGTTAAAGAGAAAAGAAAGAATCACATTGAAGTGCATGGTCCCCGTATCTCTCGATAGACGCCGTTTAGAGACTTTTCTCGAATAGTCGATACATACATACATATATTTCTCTTTCCGAGATTGCATCTTGGAAAAAGCGTATTTTAAGATTAATCTAATTAGAGTAGTATAGTGCACGAGAATAACTAGTATCTCTCTTTTGTTTTACTTATTGAATAAAAATATAATGGAAATTATTTATAACTAAAAGCAATAAAATTCTTCGGTTAACGTTATACTTTTAACATTTAAAATATCATGGAAGAGAAAGTTTTGGATATTGTTGAGTTGAATTCGATTTGAATTTATAATAAAATACCCTTTTAGGCACTTGATAAATAATAAATAAAATACATTTTATTGACCTAGGTAAGTAAAGTACAGATACGATGTCAGGTGAATTTTATTTTATTGTCTTGGACAAATAAAGTACATTTTATGGCTTTGAGACAAATAACACAAAATTTATGGCTTTAGATAAATAAAATAGACTTGATTGACCTAGACAAATAAACAGCATTTTATTAACCTAACTAAAGAATATACGTTTTATTGACCTAGATAGATAAGGAATATTTAAAAAAAATTTAATTTTATAAAAAAAGTACAATTATTTAATTGTCTACATTATTCGGGTCTACTTTCGAATAATGGGTACCCCCGATTTTTTTAAACTTGATATACCTACGTATTTAAGATGACCTACAACTTTTGTAGCAAAGAATTTTTGAAATTTTTAATATTTATTTATATAATTGCAAAAAAATGAATTTTTATGGATTTTTACCATGATAATCGAGTTTGCGCCAGTTTTCACTATTATATTCGTATTTAGCACGTCAAAATACATATAGGTATACCAACTTTTAAAAAATCAGAGGTACCTATTATTCGGAAGTTTATCCCATTATTCTTCCCCCTTTGTTAAATCTCCCTACATATCTCGCGACACCCTTTGACAATTTACTT
The DNA here is from genome assembly GCA_037103525.1 of Ganaspis brasiliensis. Lineage (NCBI taxonomy): Eukaryota > Metazoa > Arthropoda > Insecta > Hymenoptera > Figitidae > Ganaspis > Ganaspis brasiliensis. Next base: position 4,928,228 of record JAZKLR010000145.1, on the reverse strand, counting down.
TGAGGTTTCTAAATCCTCAGAAGGTTTATCAAATGAACAGTGGATTAAGAATGGGGGATGTCTTTAATGTGATTTATCAAGGCTCCAGAAGTAAGATGGGTAAAAACGTTGTTTTGTTTTTAGTAGCCCCGAAGCTCCTTACTTACGCCAGCAAATGAATCGAAATTCATATAAAAAAGCATGCAGCAATTTGAATCTCCGCAATTCTATGAACGGTTGTCAACTGTTGTGTTTTAAAGCAGTTAATCATATATGTACAAGATGGTTAATCAAAGTTAGATTCGCAATAGTCATAATGCCGGAAGGATTCAAAAAGACGTTACGATTGGATATAATTTGCAGTGAAGGCGTCATTAACTCTAAAAGAATACTAGAAAGCAGAGTTTTAAAGACAAGAACCAAGAGGAGGAGAGACAAGTAAGGACAAGGAGTGAGATTATTAAGGAAAAAAAGAGGAGAGAGATGAAGTATAAATAAATATACGATCCCAGAAGGAATAAGATAAATGGAAAGAGACACGAGAGGGAAAGCCCTCATTGCCTTGAATGTGAGATTTGAAATTATCGCGCTCTTTCGGAACAGTTAGGTTCGTCTACCGGTCGACTATGGCGAATAGGAGGAAAGGAACGAGAGCCAAGTGAAGAGAGAGAGAGAAGTGCAGAAAACGGAACTGCTACAGGGGGCAAATGTATGCGCACTCTGGCAGATAACGCGGACAGTGAGGGTACGATTGCCGTTTTTCTCCTGCTGCTTCCCTGCCCGACGGTTGGACATTAACGTGCTGGTGTGGACTCGAGTCAAGAGTCGAGGTTAACACCCGTGTCCATCTATGGTCTACACGATGGATAATTCAGCGTCACTTAACCGTTCTGCGAAGCGCGAGAACAGTGACGATGTATATCGTCTAAGGGAAAAAATAGGAAGGCTACTCTTACATCCACTAAGGCTCTGTTCGAGCGCTCTGATTCCTTTTTCCTTTTCTACTCTCCGCCTCTCTCAATTCTAGGTAGCGGTTAAGGTCTTTATATGCTGGTAAGAACCTGCTAACGCCGCGTAGACGACCGTTGATCGTTATATTACCATTGAGCGCGAGAATTCCTCGTTTTCCTGAAGAGAATCTTTAAAATTGTCATAGTCGGTATGTTCCCGACGTGGCAATGATGGCTTCAAATCTAGCCGAGCTCTGGGGAATAACGATTCAATGATGGCTGCTATTATGGAATGAAAGAGCTTCCATGTCACCACAAGCATTCTTCAATAAAAGAGCTCTTGTTTGCTTAAGTGTTTGACAAGAGTTTACGAGAGTTGTGCAACAGTGGCTCGGTAAATACTAAATTGACAAAAGTGATCCCACAAGAATTGAAATGTTTTCCACAATATTCTAAACTACAACTACATTTACTCAACTTGTTCAAACTGTTTTCGACCTGACATTTACTATCAACTTAAACGGTGGTGGATTATCTTTGGTGGGGTCTGAGCTATACCTCCCATACTTTATTAAAAATTCATTGTTTATTTTCTAAATACACAAAATTTGGCTAATGATAAAATTAATTCTATACCATGGATAGTGTTAAGGATTACAACACTACTATTCTTAATTGAAATTATTCTCCGGAATAAATCTATGAGAAAATATATATCAAAGAACAGTTTCTTGTATTTTCTCCGTCCAAAAAGATATAACAATATAAACTTCGAGCTCATCAATACAAATAAATATAATTAAAAAAAAAAAATACTCATCCAAGTGAGTGAGAATGAGATATCACAGAGATTTACAGGACAATGTTTATGAACACGTCATGATCAAAACCATTCTCTGGTCCGGGAGAGTCGTGAGTGATGCTGACCAAATCATCTTATCTCATCTGAATAAAGTTACTTCATTTCGAATCATTCCAAGTTGGGATAAATTTAACGCATTTATTAATAAATTAAAAAAGAAAGCACAAAGATAAATTACTGCAATTAGTGACTATTTAAATTATCAGGAAAAACCTAGAAAGGATCAGAAAACTTACATTTCTCAGATGGCACTTGAGAGGGTAGCAGCTGTTTCAGTTTGATTATCGAGGTACGATGATCGACTGATTGATTTTTCATTTGAATTTCTTCGACCCGACAATCAAACCGACTATCGAGAAAATCCGGAAAGTTGATATTAAATTTTACAAATACCTATATGTCTGACCTGATGCATTCATTTCCAAAATTCCTTTACTCGGGGTGACTCACAAATCTTCTCCTCACACGAATTGCTCTCCCATTTTGTTGATATAGCATTTGCAAAACATTTCGTTGATTTTAACCTAATAATGATTGGAAATACTACTTTTAACCTTCTCTAGCTTTTGAGCGAGTCACCAAATAGGCCTCCCGTCTTAGAGGGAAAACAGTCTTCTCCTAAGGATCATAAGGATGATAGTAGATGAAAATTTTGAAGACAAAATACAGAATACAATGGTCATTAGAGCACGTTAGTGACTCATGTATGCTCACTGATTGATGAGAGCTTTACGTATTGAAAGTAAGAGGTAAGAGCCAAGAAGATAACAATTAAGAAGGAAAGCAATCTTATTGGTTCGTCTTCATTACATGCAACTTGTATTAGCCAATGCGTGAATATTTGGTACACAAACGTTCTCTAGTCATGATCGCACCAATTATCCCGAATTGTGTCATCAAATACAATTTTAAGAGGTTGTCCAAAATGTATGCCGGATTAAGAGTGAGTTCATCGATTTCGACCACGTAAAAATAAATAAACTCAGTGTGAATTCTAATGGGATATTTTAAAAAGCTACTTACTCAAAATCTATCAATTCGTTCAGCTATTTTGTTGCACCAAATCATTAGCCTAATACAGTTTCCTAAGCCTTCAATAACGACCTTCCCTTTCCCAATGTTTAGCTCCTTATAATTTTCAAATTATCTCCTCCCTTGTCATTTCCAAAATTTCTCTCCATCATCTTCAGACAGATTTTTGTAACTTTTCCGAAAAACCATTTCCTCTCCTTTCCTTGTGCCTACCATTACTTTAAACACATATAAACTTAGTTAAACCATGAACATGAAACTCTCGTGGACAATTTATTTCCTCGAAACTGTTTATGGAGATAAAAACCAGGCTTGGGTCCGTAAATAGTTTACTTCACTATAGAATTTACTTTTATAGTGAATCAGACTATTTACGGACACAAGCCTGATAAAAACTAATGGACAAAATTGAAAAAATAATATCAAAATAGTATTCATAATAAGTGAATAGCGATAAGGAAAAGTGATAAAAAGCGATGCAAAATAGAAAAGAAAAATATAAAATTCCAACAGCGAATTATCGACTCTCTGGCATGTGAATTTGTACCTGGCAACAGAGGTTAGGTAAACGGCTAAACGGGCCACGCTCCAGAGATCTTGCTGGAAAATCTCTTCTACGTGCGTTTCCCTCGTTTTTGATGCACCGCTGGTTACGCGAACATTCAATCCTCTTTCCCTTTTACAGAATTTACAGTCCTTCCTTCAGTTTTATATTCGATGTACGAGACCCAATATTTACTGGCAGCTTTTCCTTTAACGGTCATGATCCTCCCTGTAATTCGTCGACAAAAATTGCTCGATCTGTTTCGTCACGAGCTGGACACAAACAGGAAGACTGTTGTTCATATTGTGTTACGTAAAGAGTTGATTTCGATTGCTTTTGATCTCTAATCTCTATCGGTCTTGAAACTATAGAATCGTCGACCTTTTAACTGTATCTCATCCCATTGAACTTTGAACATAATCCCTCGACAAATAATCGCACGATAATCTCTAAAATTAACTGCATTCATCATCTTAATTCTTTGCTTTATTATAAATCAGATAAATATATGTACCTAACCTCTACATGGGAAAATTCTCCAAGTTCATTATTCATTCTTCTTTTTATTATTAATCAAAATATTATAGGTGCCATTAATACTCTTGTATGATTTTTGTTTGTGAATAACAGCCCCCCGTTATTCTCTGTTTAAAGTAGGTTTTATTGTTGTTAGGTTACGTGAAAGTCGTCCCTCAAGAATATTCTAAATACTTCAGGATTTCGTGACTATAACATCCTAAGGAAGTAAAATATAATTTTTAAAAAACAAATAAAATTTATTAAATGCTAAATAAATTTTTTACTTTAACCATGTTTTAAACAAATTTTCTAATTTTTACCCATACGTCAATCAGCACCACTTGCACTTTCAATTCACTTTCATAGCACCACTAATTGCACAAAAAATATTGATTTAAAATTTTGCAGAGAACAAGTAAATTTTTCAAGTTTCTACGGTTAAATTTACCATTGAGATGCAAAAAGATTCGAGAACAGATCAGACTGCTTAATAAACATGTATGCAGAATTGTTTTTGATAGACAAAAAATAGCATTGCGCCCGGAGACTCTCTGTGAATCATGTCATATGGAAAATGAAAGCTTATTCCACATGTTGTTAGATTACCCAGCATGTAATCACATACTCGAGGAATTATTTAAAGACAAAAAAAAACAGAGATAGTAAGGAAATTAAAAGACTGATAAATGTTCTTGTCAAAATATTTATGGAAAGGATCCGAGACTGAGTCAATTCTGTTCGACTGGAGATGTGATGTGTTTGCTTTTTTAGACTTTTGTGCTTTTATTGTATTAATTTTTATATGTGTATGCACATGTATGTGCTGTAAGCAAGAGATTAAATAAATAAATAAAAAAATAATTAAACTTCACCTTTCAAGTATTTTGATATTTATTGAAAATTATACAGATCTTTTTTACACGTTTTGGTTGATCTTGAAAAAAAGTACAAATCAGTGGATCGATTTAAAAATTATCTTTACTCCATGTCATGTAAAGAACGTTTTTCTATTTAAATTTTAACTAGAAGCACTAAAACCGGCATTAATAACGACGTCACTTTCGCACACTCATTCATCATTCGAATTTGCATAATCAAGATAGGCTTACGTCCAGTAAGTTTTTGCATAAGTAATTTTAATCGATATGAAAAGCATCGTGGCATAGTTTATTTTCTCATATTTTATATACTTAAATTTACACGTATTTTACAAACAGAGGACATGTTTGCCTTTGCGGAAAAAACGAGAAACTCTGGTCAAAGAAATATGAGAGAAAAAAAGTGAAAAAAAGTAGATTGAAAAAAACCGAGCACCCTCAGGTTCCGTTCACGAACTTAAAAATGCATTAAACGAGAAACTTTTTTTTTATGTCAAATTTTCAATTTTTCGAAAAAAAAGTACTATAATAATAAATTTTACTCATCATTTTTTTTACAATTATTAGAATTTAAGTACAAAATTAAAAACTTCTATAAGATCGAAAACTTCCAAGCAAATGGACTTTTTTAAATAAATTTTAATTTAAATGAAAATTTTATTTTTATTTTTAAAATTTGTAAGTAGTTTAATTAGTAATTTTTTAGATATTTGTTCACCATATTGGATTTGCCATTTAATATTTTTAAAAAACGACTTCAGATTAGTAATCAACAACCGTGAACTCTCTAAATCTGAATTAGTGGTTTTCTACTAATGAATTGTCGAAAAGTGAGCTACTATTAAAATAGTAAGAATTAGTAGAAAACTACTAATTTTGTAGTAGAAAACTACTAATTAAATTAGTAAAAAAAATCTACTTTTTTAAAAGTAAAGTTTCACTATTTCAATTAGTAGTTTTCTACTAAGAATTAGTAGTTTTCCACTAAGAATTAGTAGTTTTCTACTATATGAATTAGAGAAAAATGAGCCATGAATTTGACTAATTCATAGTAGAAAACTACTAATTCAGATTTAGAGAGAAAACCTCCAGATACCAAGTTTTATAAAAATCCAACTATTTATTAAAAATTCAGCCGCCATTATTGGTCCACTATTTTCATTTTTCAAAATCTGACTTTAAATTTGAAGTCAGCAATCTCAAAAACCCCAATATACCAAGATTCAGGAAAATCCAGTGAATTTTAAAAAATATGTTTGCCATACTGAGTCCGACATTTTGAATTTTTCAAATCTCACTTGAAATTTGAAATCAGCGATCCCAAAAACCCCAATATACCAAGATTTATTCGAATCCAAATAATTTTTAAAAAATTCGTCTTCCATATTGGATTCGCCATTTTGAATTTTTAAAATCTGACTTCAAATTTAAAATCATCGACTCCAAAAAGCCCATTCAAATTCAGTCAATTTTTAAAAATTCGACCGCCATATTGGATCCGCCATTTTAAATTCTGAAAATCTGACTTCGAAATTGAAATTAGCTACCCCAAAAACCCTAGTATGCCAAGTTTCATAAAATTTGGATTTTTTGATATTGAAATTCATGAGTTTTTTTTCTTTTTAGTTATTCGTCTCTACTGTAAAATTTGATCTTTTAATTTTTTTTATCTTGCGGTACACTTTTCACTTGAACTACTAAACCGATTTACAAGTTTTTTTTTAACTTGTTCAGTAAGGTTTCAAGATTACTAATAAGAAGTTTGACATCATTTTGAGTTATATAAACGGAGATGTGAGTCATTTAATCAGAGAAATTAGGAATGTTATTTACATTTTGGTAAAAATGTTTATAAAAAAGTATCGATTTAAGATAACGTCTTATTACTTCTTATTCATTCAATTGATTATATTTGTAACCGAACAAAAGAAGGAAGAAGGCAATTGGAATATTAGTTTTCGAGAAAAGTGTACCAAAAGTTGACTCTTTTTGTATTGTTTTAAGGTGACTTAGACGTCCCCTTAAGGGCATGTGATGGAGAATAACGTCACTGGTATGGGCAAAATTTGTCCGTATTTTTCTCTTAAAATAATAAATATTTTGACACCAAACTTTGTGGAATTACTTAAAATATCATTAAGAAGGTCTCTCTGACCCAAATTTGTCTAAATTTTGCGTTAAGATTAATTGTTTCAATTTTTCGAAAATCAGATAATTTTTTAAAAAGTTATCTTTTAGGCACAATTTTAACAAACTTGGGTCAGAGAGACCTTCTTAATGATAATTCAAGTAATTGCACAAAGTTTAGTGTCAAAATATTTATTATTTTAAGAGAAAGTTCACGGGCAAATTTTGTCTATACTAGTGACGTAATTCTTCATGACATGCCCTTAAGATAAGAAAGAGAAATTGAAGAGAAAAAGGAGAAAGAATGAAAGAGAAAAAGTTTCTAATGGTGAGGAAAGGAATAGAAGATTGCATTATATTATATCATTATGAGAATTCTCGTTATTCCTTTCGGAGATGATTAACTGTCCACCCAAGTCGCAGTTTGTTGCTGGGCATCCATCAGTCTGTCTCTTTAACGGAATACAAGTCTCGAGATAAGGTCAAAGTATGATACACTGGTTCGTTTGCTGGTAACTTATATGAGTGAACATACAATTTTCATTGCCGCTAAATTGACTTAATGTGGAGATGTTTTCTGGAAAAGAGCAACGACCTTCGGCTTGCGCTACCTTCGACAGCCGGAGAGAAAATCTCTTCCGAGTGCTTCTCGTTTGTAATATCCAATCCCGTAATTTCCTTGAAAGGGGTTCGAAAAACCCCCGTGTCACGGAGACCGGAAAATAATTATTGCGCAAGAGTTAACTATCTCGCTATCTATCAGCAGATCGGTCCTTGCTCAATGATCGGAGTGACCTCCACGGTCAGTGTAACATCTTGACGGCTATTGGTCGAGGCTGGGATCTTTAAGTATTTGTACCTCGGTACAAGTACTTGCATGTTCCGATAGCATGCGATACAACGCGATAAGATACGATATAGCACCGAACGGTATGGTGGTGCCGGTACGCCAAGTAACGGGTTGAAAAGGTAATTATTTCGATGCCAAGGTTCATCGTGTATAATTGAGAACGTGGGTAAACACTTAAGTGATTGTAATTCAATTTTCTCCCGAACCCCATCGGTCCCCGCTCGTAAAGATCGCGTTCTTTGCACCAGGGAGCACGCGTAGCGAGGGCCATCATCCTCCAAAGTACGAGTATAAGCATAATTGCCAATAGTCTGACGATACCGTCGCAAACCTGAACAATATCCGGTAACTAATACGACGACAGGATAATCCGAGGGTTCCGCTCCCATTATCCGCATTCTCCGTTTAATTATTTATGGTATCATAATTTCTCCTCATTTTGTTTATGCGAATTTGAGGAGGACTGATCGACTTAGCGTCAGTCGCCTTCGTCTGGCTTCTTACAATTATTTCAAAAAAGGATAATAGCCTGTAAGTCTGTTCATGAGCTTGTTCAGTCTTGTTAATTACACAATTAAACGGTTTCTAGATTTTATGACTAGGGAAATTTATGCTTTGCATAGTTAATACCATACCAAGTATTTTCTCACGGCTACTTTATTATAACCCTGTGTGTGTGTTTGTCTGTGTGTAGTGTTAGACACTTTGCATATTTTTACTGCAGTATTTTACGCCTCAAATCAGAAAGATTAGTCAAATTAGGGAAGTTCTAACCTACTGGTATACATCTTTCATATTTTAGAATGTGGCGATAAAATTTAATTTAATTTTATGTGATTTTAACGAGAAGAATGAGTGTGTTTACAGAAAACAGGTCTCTTCTCAAATTCTCTATAAATTTCTGTTTATCGATTTTGATTCGTCGTATGGTGCGATTACTCATTACAAAAAGTAAGAAGAGTAGGGAAATCTATAGGTGTAGGACGATCCGACTAGATCGTTAGATCATTTACTCATCGATCAATGTGTGATTTGTCAAAATCTCGTGCCACACAGAAAAAACCTGAACTCATATTGAGCCCTTTTTGGCTCATTTTGAGACATAGCAGAAATGAGATTTCCTTTCCTCTTGTTCAGTTTTAGTCCAAAAAGTTTCAAAATGACTTTTTAAGCCTAAAAAAGTTATATTAAAACTTTCTGGACTAAAACTAAACATGAGGAAAGGAAATCTGACTTTTTAAGCCTAAAAAAGTTATTTTAAAACTTTCTGGACTAAAACTAAACAAGAGGAAAGGAAATCTCATTTCCGCTGCGACTCAAAACGAGCCAAAACAGGCTTAATATGAGTTCAGGTTTTTTCTGCACCTGCGTGTCTTGCACAGAAATCGACAGGTAAATTGTGGAATTATAAGATATATGTGGCGTTAGATCAATGAATCAAGAAAAAAGACAAAGATTTAAATTTGTTTTATTCTACGTCCTGGATTCGACGAATTGAAATTAAAAGTATTGGGTTATTGAAACTTCTGAGACAAGACGATTTCCATGACTTTTTTACGCCTATAAGGAATGAATGAATTTTATGAGCGAGAAGCCGAAAGTGGATTGACATTCGCTGACAAATGATCGATGAGTGTTTTTATCACAATATTTACTAATTTTTATATTATTTATTTTTTATATGAGTTGATTGTACGCATACCATATTTTTATATTTGTGAAATTTGCAAATGCTGTAATTAAATTGGTTTCTAAAACGTATAGTGGTGTCACTCGTGATCGTATGAATTTTTCAATTGACTAATAATATTTCGTTTTATAAGTAAGGAATTTATGTGTAAAATAATTGAAATTTATTTGTATGACATTTTTAGATCTGAATGTTGAAATATATGGTTGATCATTTTGAATATAATCGGTCCATTTATTTATTTAAAGTATTTCCATGTTTACCTCATTAGATTGTTTAATTTAAAGTTTCTTGTTTTGAATTATCTTGTGATATTGCTAAATTGAGTTTGGTTTAGCTAAAAATAATTAAAGAATAAAGTGAAGTAACGGTTACAAGACATTGTAATAATAATCAAATTCAGATATTCAATTTCGCAATGTTCTTCGAAGAACGGATATAAAACGAAGCAAACCTGTTTTTATCTGCTCTAAACAGATACATTAACGCACCTAGTGGCCGAGTTTGAAGACAACAGAAATTAGATGATTTTTGTGTAGCACACAATGTTTGTGTGTGTGTGTGTGTGTGTGTGTGTGTGTGTGTGTGTGTGTGTGTGTGTGTCTGTGTGACAATTTAAATTTGTACACTGCAAAAACAGGTGTCTTAAATTGTTCAAAAATGTCTTAAAATAAGACATTTTTCGTATCTTAGACAACAAAAGTATCTTAATTTAAGACATTTTTGGCCAATTTAAGACACCTGTTTTTGCAGTGTACTCCTATTTAATTATTTTTCGTGTTTAAAGTATTATTCTGTAAATCTAAACTTCTTTGGAAAATTTATTTTTAAATCATGGGTTAAAGTACATATGTTCAGTTACGAGGGGAAAAAGGCTGTTTTGTTTGATAATTTCAATTTTGAAGTGAACGTCATTTTTATAAAATTACTTTTCTCTCTTTTACTTTCTTCAATATTTTGTACATTTCCCCTTCTAGAAGGATTCTAATATAATTTTCTTAAAGTATGTTTCCCTTTTCTGTTTCTTTATTTATTGTTTAAATATCCGAAAGTTTTCAGTATTTCGTATGAATTTTATTATTTCTAATTCTTTATTAAGTCTTTCTTTGAATCCCACAAAAACTCGAGGAAGTGAATAAAAACTTCTGTGAAATAAATATCTTCAATAATTTTATTTTGTTGAATGATAATGGAACAATTTTAGTCTAAATTATAATTTAAATAATTATCAAAATTATATATAATTCCATTGGAATTAAGTAAGTCTTCTGTTGGAATTCAATCAAAATTATGTTGAAATTCAATCGAAGTTTTGATAATAATTACTGGGAATCCGCTAGTCTTTTAATAATTACCTGAATTCCATGAGAATTTCTTAATTTTGATAATTACCGGAATTTATATAATTACTGAAATATTATTAGAACAGGATTGAAATTAGGTTGGAATTATGTTCAAATTTAGTTTGAATTAAATCGAAATGTAGGCGGAACTAAATTAGAATTTAGTCGATTTTCTGTCTAAATGTCGCTGTGTTTTACAATTCCATGAACATAAACTCCATTTGGATTTCTCTCGAAATTTCAAAAATTAATGGAATATTAATAATATTGTGTTAAAATTCAGAAAAAATTCCGTTGAATATCAAGTAAAATTCCATTGGATTTACGTCAGAATTTTCATAATTACTGGAATTTCATGAAGGTCGGAATTTTAATATTCATTGGAACTGCGTCAAAATTTCATCAAAGTTCTGAAAGTTCGGACTGAATACCAATCGGATTTCTCTCAGGTTTTGAATAATTACCAGAACTGCATTAAAATACTATTGGAATTTAGTCAGACTTTTGTTAAAATTCTTTCAGAATTCATTTGGAATGTAGTCACAGTTCCATTATATACATGTCTGTTTTTCGAAAACTAGAATTTTACAGGAATTTGTCGGAATTGTAATAACTAAAAGAATAATTTGAAAATTAAAAAGAAATCTTGAAAGAACCTAAATTTATGTTAAATCTAAACATTAGATTTTCTTCGGAATTTCGATTATTACACGTATAATTATCAAACCTTAGTTAGAATTTCGTTGGAATTCATCCCGATTTAATTTAAATTTAATCCGAATTTGATCACAATTCTGACAGAGGTCTGTTAGTATTCAGTTAGGATTAAATATCAATTTAGTCAGAAATTAATTTAAGTTCTGTTAAAATTCCAATAATTACCGGAATCCTGTTTCAATTCTAATGGAATTCTGTTAGGATTCATGATTCAAATTGGATTTCTCCTAAAATGTTCGCAACGCTGGTGAAGCTTGAATTAGTCAATTATTTATTTTGGATTTGTAACTTAAGCTTTCTTTCATTAGAGAATAAAATTTTGATGAGGGAATCGATTTTCCCCGAAACGCAAATCGTGTTTTTCTTTTAAATTACTGACTTTAATGGTCTCTAATTTGAATATATAAAACTTGATGAAAATGTAATACTGGGTTTGAATTCGTGAAAGCAGCACGCACAACAAAAAAAAAGATTTTTTATTTTTTATCAAAATATTGAAAAAATTATTATGTTAGATCTTGAAAATGTTTCTACCAAACAAAAAATTTTTTAACAATTTTTTTACAAAAGTTATAAAATGAAAACTTTAAACACTTTTTAAATAAAAACTTATATTTCTTAAATAAGTGTACTGATTTAAGTGTACCTTAGAAAGAATCAAAAGTCATAAAATAGACTTCCACTTACAGGTCACAAATTAAAAAAAAATTGTTTAATAATTTGTTTATATATTGTTTATAAACAATTAATTTTTTTTTAATACTCTGGGCCTTTTAAAAATCGGGATAAGATATTAAAATACACTTTAAACTCTAGGGAATCGAAATCCATTGAGAAAATTGATGAGCGATTATTTTTTTGGGGAATTCCATGAGAAATTTGTTTGATCGAAAATAGATTATTATTTTTTAGTTTTCTGTTTTTCTTTAGTATTCTAGCTGCTAAATAAGTATGCCAAAAAATTTCGAAACATTTTTAATCACTTACTTAGAACCCAGAATACTACGAAATGCCAAAATATAAGCAAAAACCATTTGTGATATTCGAATTTCTCATGGAATGACCCAAAATATAATCGCTCATCAATTTTCTCAATAGATTTCGATTCCCTAGAGTTTAAAGTGTATTTTAATATCTTTTCCCGACTTTTTTTTATGTCCTTTAATTGTATCCAAAATACACGTAAATCGGTATACTCATTTAAGAAATATAAACTTTTATTTAAAAAGTGTTAACAATGTTAATTCTGCAATAACTTTTGTAAAAAAGGCTTAACAATTTTTATGATCTAACAATGATTTTTTCAACATTTTGATAAAAAAGAAAAAAAAATTTATGTTGATTTCACAAATTCTCACCCTGTTCTAAATTTACTTTTATTAAAAGACAACTTTTTCTTAAATGTTTAAAAGTTTAAAATATTTTTCTTTCAAGAATGAATCACATTAATTGTATTTAATTGTTTCTGAAAGTAGAATTAAAATATTTAAATAAATCTTGTGTAATCACAAGATGAAAAAGTAATCAGATTAAATTGAATTGTAAAAGTCTGTGAATTACAGATATGAGGATATGTGTGTTATTTACCTGTGTATAATTTTATATATACCTGTTGGTAACATATCGGGTAATAAACGTAAAGTTTCATATTGACTCAACTGCAAAGGACGAGGAAAAGACGATACGAGGTTCATAGCTAGGAGGAAATTGGAAACCTGTCCGTATATATCGTTCAATGTTATATCATAATACGCCTCGGCTCTAATTGATCCTCGGATGACATATTAAGGAAATTAAATTTCACGATAATCCACGACGCTCTAGTTTGTCAAGTCAGTCTCGTGTAGTCGCAGTGTTCTAGAATACTAAAAAAAGAACTTATGGGATATTTTCACACGTTCATTTACATTCTCTTTGACCTCGGGACTTTGCCACATTCTATACAACGGTACATTTTATATTCATGTGTCTATAATTGACACTCACGCTCGTCGACATTTTTAAATTCTGACATTTAATTAAAGTACAGCCACAAATGTTTCACTTGTAAATACAATTTAATGGAAAATAATCTCTCAGGTAGCGAGTTCATTTACCATACTTTCAACTTCCTCAGCTTTGTCTTGTCTGACCGAACCTAGGTTTGACTACTTATTTTTTTCTTTCACTTGCCACTCTCTGAGGTTTCAAATCGGATAATATTAAAAGTGGTAATTAGGTACTAAAATAATAAAGTACGTACATTAAAAATTTATGTGCGTTATTTAAAGTATTTCTAAACATGATATTTGTGTTATATTACAAGATTCATTTGCAAAAGAAAGCCCTTATAATTTTTAAAGGCAAAGTATATAATCATACCATAAAGCTTTAAGGGTTTAAAAACAATGGTGTTTTACTCATTCAACTCATTTTCTGTATCAAAGAAATGCATCTTTCTCGCGCCATAATGAAAAATAAACTCATCATTATTGACGCTAATTTCCGGCACTTCCGCGATAATTGCGATTGGCCGAGTATGTTCTCACGAATGATGTCGAAAGTAATGCTATTTTCAATCCTTTGTACCGTTAAATGACGAACAGAGCATATAAGAAGCAAGCAGGAGAAAAAGACATTTGCAACCGTGTTTTCAATTACCAAAGATTCTGAGAAGCCGGGAGAAGAAAGACTAAGTTTGGAGTGAAGGTTGCTAGATAGCTAAGAAAATGGTTAATAAGGAATATCTCAAATCTCACCAGTTTTAAGAGCTCTTAAGTATTAAAATTTCTCGCTCTTTTAAGACACTTTTTACAAAATGGTAATTTTTCTCTTATACAACAATAATAACATTTAAATAGAAAATAAAAACATTATCAAAAATATTGTTCGTTTCGGACTAATTAAAAAGATAGATTAAAAGTATGATTGATTTTTTCGTCCAACTTTTTTGAAAACACAAATTATCTAACAGGAAAATGATCTTTGATATTGACAAGCATTTTCCTAAAGTTGTAGAAACAGTGAGAAATGTGTTTCTCGTTGTATATTTTTTTCGAGTTTATCTCAGATTCAAGAAAACAGGAACTAACCGTGAAATATCCCTGGGGGTCGATTACATAACTTTTCACATTTCCTCTGTTCACTTTCGAAAATTTACTTATCATTGTTTTGAAAATGTCACTGCATTATAAGTTATGAGATTACTCTATGTATTGCTTGAACTGTTTTAGTATACATTCCAAAAAGAATAAATTCTCATTTTGAGAATTCATATATAAGGACTTTAAAACGCAATTGCTTAAATTAAAATTATTTTTAATAATAGCGCTTTTATAAATCTCGATTTTGTAAATAATTTACAATTTATTAAATTAGTCTTATCAAATTATTAATCAGGGAAGCAATTTAAAAACAAACCTATCGAACAAGTTATAAAATTTTTAATGATTAAGAACCTTTTTGAACACAAATTTTAAACTATCATTCAACTCGAGATAGATTTTTACACAAATTTTAAAAATTTAAACAGTTGAAAAAATAGTAGTTAACTCAATGAAGTTAAATTTAATTGCAAAATATCATTGAATTAAAATGTGAGTGTAAATAATAACTACTAACAACATTTTTTTAATTTTAATATTTAAATTTCAATATTTTTATGAAATTGTTATGAATATTAAATTAGGGTAAATATAATAATAATAAATCTGCCAAATTAGTTTTTCAAAACTTTACATTAGATCCGAATTTTACTTTCAATTAGGAAAAATTATTCTTAATTTATTAATAGGCTATCTCAATAACCTTTGTATAACGATTTTTAGACAAATTTGGTGAGTTTTGAAATAATCTTCCTTCATATTGCATTCGACATTTTAAATTTTGAAAATGTAACTACAGATTCGTATACCATTTTATTTTTAGTTTGGAGAAATTAATATCTTAGATTCGAAATTGGCGTCCTCAATAACCTCTAAATAACGATTTTTGGGTAAATCAGATGCTTTTCTAAAAAAACATTCGAGTAGCGATTTTTTAAGACAACGTAATGAATTTCTAAATACTCCGCCAGTTTAGATCCTAAATTTTGAATTTTGGAATTTTAATATCAGATCCCTATTTTATTATTAATTCGGAATTGGATTCACCATTTTGAATTTTGAAATTATGTAACACCAGTATTTTATTTTTAGTTTAGAAAAATTAATATGTCCAATTCGTAATTAGAGATCTTGAGAAACCCTAAATAACGATTTTTAGATGATTTTTCAAATAATCTTCTGCCATAGTAGGTCTGCCTTATTAAATTTTCGAAACTTAACATGAGATTCGAGTTTTGTTTTTTATAGAGAAAAAAAAAAATTTCAATTTCATTACAAGTGATTTAAAATTTTAAATAATCTTCCTCCAAAATGGATTCTTCATTTTGGATTATAATCCACCAAATTGGATCTGCCATTTTGTATCTTGCAAATTTGACGACATTTTCGAATTTTCCTACTCCAAAACCCCCGAGTAATTTTAAATGACTTATTGAAAACCTAAATTTCGATTTGAAAATGAAAAATAATAATATTCACTCGAAAATTGTTACTTGGGGATGCTAATTACGAATTTGATGTTAGTTTTAAAAAATTCAAAATGGTGGATTCAAATAGCAAATTTAAAAATAAACAAATTAGAAATTACAGACAGTTATTTAATAAAAAACATAAATTTTCAAGGTTTTTTTTACTTAAAATTATTTTTGGATACTTTACAAATTTGAAATTTCACTGTCGGTTTTAATAACAAATAAACAACTAACTGACAAAAATTTAAAAACTCACTGGATTCATTCGAAAATTGTTACTCCGGAGAATTTGGGGTCTCTTATTACGAATTTAATGGCAGTTTTTAAAAATTCAAAATGACGGATCCAATATGGCGGAAGTAAAATGTATATATGGGGGCATTCTTTGTCATATTTGACCCCCCTCTCCCTGACCATTTTTGGTTTCAACGAAAAAATTTCAAATGAAAGCTTGAAACCTCTATTTTTATTTGCACTGTGGCCTTTTTTAAAAATCCAAGATGACGGACTCGTACAATATTTCAAAGCATAAAAAAATCTATTTGTTGCTAAATAAATATGAAAAAATAATAAAAATAGTTTCAATTTTCCGAAAACATACTTTCTTATGAGTACTTTATATAAACTTAATGAGATTTGAGAAATTTCCAAATGGCCGATCCAATATGGCCGACAAAATATAAATGCTTATCAATCTTTGCGACACTTAGTATTTAAAGGTTTTTTGGGTCGCTGATTAGGAATCTGAAGTTAGTTTTTAAAAAAACTAAATGGCGGATCCAATATGACGGAGCTAGTTTTCAAAAATCGTACTATTTGACTTGAAAGTTGTTACTCGGGAGTTTTTGGGGTCTCTGATTACGATTCTGACGTCAGATTTGTAATCAGCGACCCTAAAAACCTTCAAGTGACGAATTTCAAGAAAGTCCTATCACTTTTTAAAAATTTAACCGACATATTGGATCCGCCATTTAGTTTTTTAAAAAACTGACTTCAGATTCGTAATCAGCGACCCAAATAACCTTTAAATACTAAGTTTCGCAAAGATTGATAAACATTTATATTTTGTCGGCCATATTGGATTGGTCATTTTGAAATTTCTCAAATCTTATTTAGTTTAAATAAAGTACTTATAATGAGGTATGTTTTTTGAAAATTGGAACTATTTTTATTATTTTTTCATATTTATTTAGCAACAAATGGATTTTTTTATGCACCACGACTGCTTTGAATTATTGTACGAGTCTGCCATCTTGGATTTTTAAAAAAAGCCACGGTGCAAATGAAAATAGAGGTTTCAAGCTTTCATTTGACCCCTATTTGGAATTTTTTCGTTGAAACTAAAAATGGACGGGGGGGGGGGTTAAATCTGACAAAGAATGACCCTTAATCTAATTTTCATTCTATTGTTTATCCATTAGCTCTAATTTTTCTTCTGTAGAAACAGAAATTTCTTTTCAACCAACTTTTTATTTAAAAGAAAAATAAATTAACTGAATTTTAATTTAGACAGAATTCTCAACTGTCATAATTTGACGTAAGTTAAATTTTCAAATGACTGAATATCCATTTTCCATTAGAGGTTTCAAGCTTTCATTTGACCCCTATTTGGAATTTTTTCGTTGAAACCAAAAATGGTCAGGGAGAGTGGGGTTAAATGTGACAAAGAATACCCCAAATATATATAGAAATGTATATTGATAAATTTTTCTTATTGCGTTTTATTGTTTAAAAAATTTGCTAAACTTTAAGTTAACTTTTTGTACATTTGGTCCTTAAAGGGATAATCGTCCAGAAAATTCCCCAGATGATTCAGTTTAAATTTAACTTTCTAAATTCTTGTAACTTTGTCCAAATTTAGTAAAGTGACTTAACATAAAATAAAATTCATTTTATCTCGACTAGGATCTAAAAATTGAAAATTTTATCACCCTTTTTTTGTCACCTGCTCTTAAAGTTTATCCGCTAAAGTGAACCAACTGCAATTGAAACACGTTTTGATGAAAATTTCGAGTAGTTTTAATGAAAAATACTTAGCTACATATAGACAAGAAGACGATGAGTCTAAAAAGTAAGACTGATATTAAAAATTTGTGTCGCGACACAAGAAGCATTTCCGAAAGGATCCGTCACTTGTTCTTGAGGAATATTTCTATAAGAGAAGGTTAATACGAGAGCCAGTTTTCTGAGTCGTGGCAGGTGCATATTATTCACGACTCGGCCGGATGGATCTCGCGCGAATTCATAAAGCAGTCTTTTGTGTGGATACTTCGGGGACGTTGGTACTCTTTATGGTAATTTCACGGACCAGTGAGACTTATGAAACCTGGAATTTTACACGAGAAGCGTAGAGCGTTGAATTTTATGTGCAAAAAGCTCCAGTGACGATGAAGCGTGTCCGGGCGATTAAAGGCACTTGTTTTTTAGTACAATGCTAATGAGATTCATGGATGGTAGGGTGCGAAAAATTTTGAAAAGTCTTTTTACTTTGTGACAGACACAAGGCGGGGGGAGTTAATAAAATTGCAGTGTGACAAGGATGGTACCGGTTCGTCGATTCTGTAGCACTAATTCTTTGGGTGACTCGCAGGCGTGCATCTTGGACGCCATTATGGTCCATTTGTGCTCTCGGCAAGTGCAAAGCACTTCCTTAGGTGCTTTGTTCCCGATAACGAGGCTAAAGCGCTGTAAAAGCGACAAGGGACATTTATTATTTCGACGCAGTGTACATGGTGTATCGCTGCAGTAATATATTGCCCTGCTAAATGAATTGAAAACTGCGCGGGCTATTTTGTTGCGAAGAAAATGTGGAATGAATATAGAAGAGAATTAAGCGAGAAGGATAGCGTTACGCGGGATTAAACGACCTCCGCTAACCCAGTTATTCATCTACACTACCAACCTGGCAATACCTCAAAAATTTACTACAAATTAACGTAATCATTTTAAATTTTCAAGCTCTACAAAAACTTTTATGAAATATTCCTTCAAGTGTTGAATACAAATAGCAACTTCATCACGTTTAAACTAGAAAACTGCTGGGAATAAGAATACATTGTTTGCGTTATATTAGTTTTTCTTTCCAGATGTTTAAATATTTATTTATAGCTGATTTCATTACTGAGGGTGGTTTAGAGAAATTGATAGAAATAGTGATTGTACTTCCGAATTGAACTCATGACCGTTTTTTCTGAAACTTGGTATAATTACGTATTTTGATGCGATGATTATGAATATAATAGTGAAAATTGGCGACAAGGTCATCTTGCAGGACAAAAATATAAAAAAAACTCGTAAACATTAGGTTTCTTGCATTTATCTCGAAAAATATAAATAATTAAAAAAAATATTCAGAATAAAAGTTATAGATCTCATTAAAATATACGTTTTATATTGTTTAGGTTTTACGATATCTTTATTTGTTTTAGAGAAAATTGAGACTGAATTTTATTATGTCATTTTAGCCTCACATATTATGATGTTATGACACTTGTGCATCATTTCAACAATGAATTTTTTCTTTTTTAAACCAGGTATAGTCGCGTAGTTTGGTGCTTTAATTATGAATATGATAGTAAATACTGTCGACAAGGTCATCTTCAAGGTCATAACCATAAAAAAAAAAAAATTATAGTTTTTTACATTTCTCTCTGTAAATAAGAAAGATATAAAAAATACTTTTAACGAAAATTGTAGATCTCATCGAAATACATCTTTTCTGTTGTGTAGATTTTTTAATTAGTTGATAGTTTACGAAAAAAATGCAAAAAACTGTTAATCGTCATGAAAACAGTCGATTGTTGCCGACTGTTGCCGCTCGGCAACTGTTTTTTATTATTATTTTAAATGCCTTGTCAAATAATTAAAATGTCCTCGAAAAATAATTATTTTTATGAAAAAATAAATTGTATATGGGCGATTCTTACGTAACTGCCCTACTTGGCGGCGTTGAAAAAATACACCTAAATTAAAAATATATTCTGAAGTGTATTAGTAAATTTTAAAGGTATATATGAGAGTAACTGAAAACCAAATATACATAAATATATATATTATAACTTCTATTATATTGCACTATAACTGCTGAAATTTTAGCTAGGTGGCGTATCCCTTTTGCAAAATGTTAACTTTAATTAAATAATTTTCGGTGAAAATATTATTATTATAACTCAGCCTTTTTCAAGCATAAAGTGTCTATATTTATAAACAATTTAGGTTTATACTGCACTTCATAATACCTTTTTCATACTTAAAAATCTGTAAAAATATTTTGTCCCTCAATTTTTCCAATTTTTGAACGCAATCTGTAGACTTATAATTAAGGTGTCATGTGTTTAGTTATTACGCCTTCTAATAAGTTAAATCTCAATTTTGATCCATTAGCACTAAATCACATGTGAAAAAAGTTTTAAAAAAGAAAAATTTCTGTTTAAAAAAAATTTTTTTTTGTGAAAATAGCATGTGTACAAAAAAAGCGTTCAGTTCCATGTCATTACTATTATATTACTGTAACAACTATTTGATAGTATTGTTACCATTTTCTTTAAGTTTTCATGTAAAAAAAGCGATCTGCATTTATATTTTTTATCCAAAAAATAAAACGAAATATTCATTATTAAATATTGTATTTGCTGTTCTTTTATAAAATTTTTTATATGTTAACTAATATCTAAAATACTGTTAGAATATTAAATAATTTATGAATTTATTATTTATTTTCGTTTTAGCAAAATATCAACAAAAAAAATTTATTTTGTACAATATATTTGCAATAAAAGGATGCGGTTCAGCTCCACATGGCAGCCAATTTTCAAAAATTTGCTATTATTTTCGTATAAATATAGTTGTAGTAAAATCGTTTAAAATATACTTATATTACACCCTAATAAGAAAAATAAGTGCAGAGAAACATTGAATAAAAAAAATTTTTTTTTTACCAAAACTTATCTTGAAATCGGGCAGTTACGCAAGAATCGACCATATGTATAAAATGTGTGTTTTATATTATTAGCAATATTTTTTAAAATTATTTATATTTTAATAGATAAATGCAAAAAACACTAATTTTTATGATTTTTTATTATGACTTTGGCCTTTAAAATGACCTTTTCGCTATTTTTCACTATTATACACGTAATCAGCACATCAAAATCCATAAGTGTACCGAGTTTCAGAAAAATTGGTCAAGTGTTCGATTCGGAAGTTTATCCTCGTTAGTAACGTGAAAAAAGAATAGTTTTTACAATAAATTTAATATATTTAAAACGCGAGACAAAAATGTTAGGTTATGTGCAACTACTGGAAATTAAAATAATGAAACCAACATAAAAAAAATTGAAATTAGATTATAAATTAATAATCACATGCACATAAAGTGTGTTTGTATTGTTAAAACATAAAAAAATGCTTCTAAAATATTTTAATAGTTTGCCATTACATGGCACATTTAAAAAGAAACAAGACTGAAGGGAAAAATTTAGCTTAAAGTTTAAAAAATTGCAAGCATGTTGTATCAGAGAAATAAAAAGGGAACAAAAATTGATGGAAAATAAAACGAAAAACAACCTGCAAAAAATCGGAAAAATAAATAAATATTTGAAATTAAATAACAAGAACTAATAAATAAAACAAAAACCTATAAAATGAAAATAATAACTAAAAAGTGCAAAATAAAAATTTATAAAAATACTTAAAAATTTAAGATATATATATATATATATATATATATATATAAAACTACTAGAAAGTCAAAAACTAACTATAAAATGAACATGATTACTCAAATATTAAAAACACTAGAAAAAATAACTGCTATTTAAATAAATAACTCGAAATTTAATAAAAACAACTAAAAATACGATAAAATAACCTGAAAGTAAAAAAAAAATAACTAAAAATATGTAAATAAAAAGTAGGAAAAAAAGACAGAAAATATTTGTAAACTAAAAACAAACCTGATTTTAAATAAGGGTAACTAAAATGTGAAAAAAATTGCAAGTAAATTACAAAATAACTGGGAAATTATAGAAATAACTAGAAAATAGGGTAAAATAACTAGGTAGTAACAAGATAACTAGATCGAAAGAAAATAATTAGATTATTGGAAAATAACTAAAATTTCAAAAATTAACTTACTACATATTATTAAGAAATAAAACTGAAGTGACTAATAAATAAATAGAAATTTATAAAAACAACTAGGAAATAGTAAATCATAAACAGAAAACAAAAAAAATAACTTAATATTTTTAAAAACTGTAACATAAAAAAAATTGATATTGAAATAAGGTAACTAGGAAGTGAAGAAAAATTACCAAAAACTCACAAAATAACTAGAAAATGGGATAAAGTTATTAAATAGTATTAAAACCTGAAGGAGTTTTTTAATCTCTAAATATATCTCTAAAATCTCATTTAAAATAAGTAAAAAAGTTAAAGTAAATTAAAGAAGTAAATAACTAAAAAATATCTACATATTAAAAAAGAATAAGAGCAAATTAAAGGATATCTGTAAAAAGTTAAGAAAAGTTTAGAAATATCACAAAACATATAAGATAAAATATAGTTAGAAAGTATAAAATATATCTAGATATATTTCTCCAATATATATTCGGCCCTGAATTTGATGGTACGCACACAGTCATAACTTTCATGGATATAGTCCGTTTTACGCTTCCCTAATGAGTTTTCGCCGTTTAGAAGTCCGCTGTATAGAAGGTTGACTGTATAAGAATACCTACTAAAAAATAATGAAAAAATACTAGAAAGTAAAATTAATTTTAAAAGTGAGACAAATAACTAGAAAAAAAACAAATTTACTAGAAGTTTAAAAAACATCTTAAAATTAAAAAAAAATCCTTTTTTTTATTAGTAAGAATAACAAAGAAATAACTAAATAATAAAATAGGTAAAAACGATGTTTATTTTATGAACAGATTTGCTTCTATGAAAGAAAAAGATTTGCATTTTCTTAGAGGGAATGAAGAGATGAAACAAATATCAATTTCGTGACAAATGAAAAATGTCCTTTAATTCCATTAATTCTCGGAAAATGTATAGTTTATGAATATTAATTTATTCGTTTTTTAATGTAGAATATTTTTCTAAATGAATCTGCACTATAAAAAAAACATCAAAACTAATAAATTATATTAAAAATTAGGAATCTCAATTATTTCTTCAAATTTTAAATAAAATGTATATTTTATATTATATAGACCAATTGCTTCGTTTTACAAACTAGAATATTTTTTCCAAAGGAAGTATTGTTAAAAAAAAATTGTAGAAGTTATAGAAAGAAAATTAATTTTAAATATAAAAAAACTGAAAAGTCACGAATTATTGCACGCATTATTAATAACTAGAAGTTGCATAAAACTGACTAGAAAAAAGAGGGAAAAATGTTAAGAAAACCAGAATTAATTTTAACCTCTTTCCCCCGCTTCTAAAAACAAGTATTAACCACTAGACAAAACTTGAAATACTGAAGTACAACCTGATTCAAACTGAGTCTAATTATTAGCAGTTGGGTATCATTTCGAATGATTTGAAGTTTACAACTATCTCAACTTGATACCAATTTCGAAATAACGACACATTTACACAGTACACAATGAAACTAAAACTTTTTCTGTGTCATAAAGAGTAAAAAAGATTGCAAGATAATTATCTCGGAATCTTTTTTAATCACGAGATGTATTCATGAGTTAGAATTCACTTATGCAAAGAAAACAGGTATTGGTAGATTCCAGTCTTTCAGAAAGCAGGAAATGGGTCTTTAACATGCAAGATACAAACTGACTTTGTCCTTTTGGTGGCTTACTTGTTCCAGACTATTATCCGTGTACGCAAAACTGCACGGCTGCTTCCAGAGAATTCATAACAACCACTCTCTATAGTTTCTCTATGTATAGTATGACAAGCATTCACGAGCATCCGACAACAAACTCACCCTGCTACATTAGCACAACCGGAACTGTCTGCAGGAAGAATGAAGCGTCACATGCAGGTTTTACGCGCATGAAATCAAGACTTGAATTATTTAATAACCCTTGATAGACGCTTCTGCAATTTACTCGGCCCTCACACACATTTTATGAGAAAATTGTTAACAATAAAGCGCCATCAACGGCAAGAGTCCACAAAGAAGAAAAGAATAATCAACTTTCGAGAAAATAGTAAATGAACCTTCAAAGACATATCTCGAATAAACTCAAGTTTATTTCAGTTGGATCTTATTTTGCGCTATAAAATGCCTGCCGTCAAGATGTTAGATCAGTCGAGCCGCTTTTACGTTCGTTTTAGGCATTAAATCATTATCTGTTAAGATAGCTTGATTTTATGTCCACTTAAGTGACATAAATTGAATCACTTGCTCAACCCAAGGCAATGTAGAAAGTGAGTGTAATTGAATTTCGAGAATTGGGTTATATATTGCGGAAAAAGGAGCAAATAATAGGAAAACCAGAGGGAAAATTGGATAAAGAAAAACAGAGAAAGAATGCTAGGAGAAAAAAATAAGAAAGGGATAATAGAAAAACTTTACACAATATTGAAAAATATCACACAATTGAAAAATAGAAAAGTTATAGAACTGGAAGTGTAAGAAGCAGAAATAGAAGCAATACAGACTACAAAAAATAAAACTCAACGAAAGAAGTGAACAGAAAATAGAAAGAAATAAGTAAACGGAGAATCAAGAGAAATAAATCAACAGAAAATAGAGAGAAATAAGTAAACAGAGAATATAAATAAATAAACAGAAAATAGAAATAAATAAATAGAATACAGAAATAAATCAACAAAAATAGGCCAGGTGAAACGATTCAATGTAAATCGCACCAAAGGATTCTGTAATATAAATAGCGCGTCTCTACCTGGAATTCCGCTACGAAAAATTGATACCCTCATTGTCCAAGGTGCCGTCCAGGTACCATTTTGCGACGACCTTTTGATAATTTCAAATATGGTAATGTAAAAAGATTTTTAACTAGAGTATAGTTACTAAAATGTACAACATTTTAAGTTTTGTTTATGCAATTATGTTTTTTAGTCCAATCTTATTCAAATTCGACAGGGCCGTCGAGAATATATAATCCGTAGTGTGAAATCAGAAATGAATAACCCAGAATGTAAAATTTGGACAGTAAAACTCGGAATGTAGAATCCGGGTTCCGCCTATTTATTTACTTACAAAAAATAGAGAGAAAAAAAAGAGTGAGAAATAGAAAGAGAAGAATAAGAGGTGTACATAATATAAAAACAAAGGAAAAACGAAAATGATGTTTAAGGATACAAGAAAGTAAAGAATATGATTACGATTACGAAAAGTATACCCTGTCTTACGAAAGGAATGTAAAAAAATGAAATAAAAACCAAAAGAAAAAAGCGTGGTGTTGATGAGAGACTAGAATAACATCCTCCAGCAATAATGGATTTTATATTCTTTGCGGTTGAATCGTTTGACCAATCAGAGCCCTTAGCATGTGTCACTCCTACTAATCACAAGGCAAGCTTCTCTGTTTCCTGTTCAGAATAAACCACAAGTCCAGGCATTTGAGTATAAGTTCTCGTAACTCCCTTGGCTGTGGTGAAACTATTCTGGAAGGTTGAATTTCTGAACGAACGAGTTTGTTGGATTGCAATTGGACGCAGTTACGCATCGAGTGCAAATTCCTCGCTATACAGAAAATACTGCATATAGGCTACAGACACGGGCCGCAATCGAAGAAAGTAAAATCAGATTGTAGTTCTCAGGAAACATTGTCTGCAAAATGCACCAGCATCGTGGTCAGCAAAGGACGTGCAAGCAAAACTGAAACCTAGTTTCATGTTCCGACCCATACTACCACACACCTCTATACTATTCTTTTTCGAAAATTGCATCGCTGAGCAGAGTAAAATTCAAGGATAATCGAATTTGGGTATAAATATCGAATTAAAATACACGAATATTACTTGAAATTTATTAGATCTGAAACGATTTATATTTTATATTGTTTAAAATGGCATAAAAAATTTAGATTTCGAAATCCTTTTTTACAGAAGATATGTTGATGACACTTTTTTATGTGTTCCAAAAAATAAAATTCCAATTGTTGTTAATTCTTTTCATTACAGATTACAATTCACATATGAAATTGAGGATAATAATTTTATTAAAAATAATCAGGACTGATAATAATTTTTTAATTACATATTGGTGTAGAAAGGACACTTTTGCAGTCAAGTTTTTGAATTTATACCCTAAGCATCATCTACAAAATAAAATTAGTACCATTAAAAATCTTATTGACACAGCAGTAATGCTTTCTGATAAGAGATTTCTTATAAAAAATATTATTTTAGTAAAATCTTTTTTAAAATTAAATAATTATCCGACAGAATTTATAAATAAGTATATTAATAAAAGAATAATAGAAATTAATAACAGAAATACACCCTTTGTTAATAAAAATGATGATCATAAAAAAGTTAAGAAAATAGTTTTTCCTGATTATGGAACTTTGTCCGAGAATGTTAAAAGGTTGCTTAAACCTTTTAATATCAAAACTGTTTTTAGTGTGAATTCTAAACTTGATGTTTTTATTAAATTGGGGAAGGATCCTCTTGAGGACTGAATCAATGTTGATGCATTTATAAATTTGAACGTTATTGTAGAAAAACATATGTAGGATAAACTAAAAGTCCTTTTCATATTCGTAGAAAAAAACACATAGATAATTTTTATTTGAATGCAAAATACCATAATATCATGACTAAACACGTTAATAGTTCTGGTGATGACACTTCACACTTTATCTAATGGGATGATTTCAAATTATTACATTTTTAACCTCACCACAACAAAAGACCTATTGCTGAAATGTTTTTATTAAAAAAGAAGGAAACAATAGTTTAAATCTGTGGCTGAAAGGCATAACATCATAACTAACATTTTATCGAATTTGAGATAACATCAGATTTGAGTTAATTTAGTAATGCTTTTTAAAGTTTCATAACAGTAAAGTGATTTAAATGTTTATTTACGTAGAAAATAATTAATAACACAACAGCATAACTGCATTCAAATCGAAAAAAAGAATTGATATTCTTTTTTAAAGCGTTTATATTTTATTAAAATTGATAAACAGATGTAAAAACTACACTAGAAAATAGGATACAATGCCAAACACCAAAAATATTGGTTGATTTTTCGATTTTACAAAACCAAGAGAATAAACAAAAACAGGTTTTTCTTAAAACTATGAAAATGCAGTTATGTTATTCTGCCTTTCAGCCACAGAAATAAAATCACGAATTTAAAGAATTTTGATAAATCTTATGAAATTATGTAAAATTTTATTTCAGATAATTTAAAATAGATAATATTCATATTGCTCATTTATCTGTTTTCTCTTGTAATTGTTATTGTTTTTGTCCCTTAGTCTGTTTAATTTATATTTTTGCTTTGAAATAAGTGTTTGGAGTTCAATTTGAATTTTGAAGCCATTTACCACAGAACTATGAATTTAATTGTGACTTTCTTAAATTTGTTTATTCATTTATTTTATTTATTATTCTTATTTTTAAATCTGGTGATGTTTATTTATTTATTATTGTTCAAAAAATAGATTACGCAATGTTTTCTTGGTATGCGTGTTTTAATAATTTTTATTTTAATTAATTATACAAATACACGATCTTTTTTTTCTCTTCTTTTTTTAATTTAATTTTCATTAATTATTTATTCTTAATTTCGTTTTAGTTTCTCTGACTCCAAACAATGTTTACCTCGATATTATGATCGTTTTTATTTATTGACCTGCATATATATCTATATGGGAATTTTTGACGGATGATATCTCAGGAAATTTTAAAAAGAAGAGTTTTATGTTTTAACTTGGTATGAGACTTTTCGTAATTTCTTTTAGTCATCACGAGCATAAACAAATCTTAAGAATTGTTAACAATTAATTAAAACTGATATAATAAATATCGACTTATCCGAGAATTGTAATAGATCTAACATTGATGACCTTATAGAAGTCTTTAGTAATTATATGGAGCAGGAATCTCGGGGATCAGTCGGAGATAGATCCCCTTATAATTTTCCTAATTTTAAAGATGATTTAACAATTCTTAGTTTCAGAATTCCGCACCCTAGTTTTGAGACGTAATTCTCGAAGGCTCATTCCTATAGAAAAAAAATTGACTTACAAAATGATATTCAAATTTAAATACAAAGCTTGGTCACAAATTATTTACATAACTCTAAAATACTGAAACAGTTCTTAGAATGCGGTGTTACTTATAGTCAGACAAATGCTCGCAATTAACTGATTAATTAATAGTTCTTTGGATGTAGTAATAAGTGTTTGTTTCTAGTCATATAATTTATTTCAAAAACTTCTTGTAAAGCTTTCGTCCTTCCAAGAAGGACCTCTTCAGTAATTAAACATTTATTTATTAATTAATATTTCGCTTTGCTACGTAAAGCGTCGAAATCCCCAAATCTTTACATATCCCCTCTTATCCAATTTAATAGGCGAAGTCGCATTAGTATCAACTACACAAGCGGTGATAGAGAAAATTTGAAATTAACTACAATTTATTTCAAATATCGATACACACTAATAAATCTCTCACAGATCGATTTTATAATTGTTCATTATCTGAAGAAGTTGTTCATTCTTTCAGGATACTCAATAAAATTACAAAAATTGTTAAATTCGATTTCCGGTTGACCTACAAAAATCGATTTCCTCAATTCCAACAGATTTTTCTATTTTCTTTGAAGGCAATTATCAATAAAAATAAAAATCGTCTAAATTCTACTTACAACTCGGCACTTATTAAATGATCTAATCATGCTCGTTTAATGGAACTGAGAATATCGAATCCTGAGAGGTATTAGGTCGAAAAGAATTGAAACTGGTGAAATTCTCTTTGCTAACTGTTCGTATGTTATATTTAAGCTCTTGAAAATGAGAATGAAAACGATCCTATTTTCAGGGAAATAGAAATCCCTTCTACGTAAAAGCGCCGATGGAACGTTTGCGAGATTTAGATCGTCAGCACGATCGTCGATTCAAACGAACCAGTTATCGACAATCCGATTTTCGCTGGGTGGACGAAAAACCTTGAAACTCGACTCTTGGGATCCAGATATCTGGTCTTGATTTTCAACGTTTCCTTTTGCGAGCCTCAAAGGACATATTAGCCAATGGTGGCGCGTTACACATACTGCTCAGACTAATTATTAATGTTACTGTTATTACCGTTATGACCGCCACAGGAGTACTACCCCGCTCTATAAAGTAGCTTCTTATCGATAGATCGAACGTGGTCAACCAGCCATATCGATTTTTTTTTCTCTCTGTTCTATGGAAAACATTGCTTAGCCTGCATACAGGTAGATACCGGTAAATGTAGTCGCGGTCAACTCCACGGGACGACACCGTTGAGACTCGATTTTGCAATCTTCCATCGTGCACAAGGACAATTCGATCGCATTTTCAGCTTCTTTCCTTTCCACAAACTCGCTTTTTCTTGAAAAAAAAAGTCATAAAAAATTGTATTCGCGTTGTTTTGATTTTAAATTGAGGATATGAATTTAAACTTGTTTCTCAAGCTCGATTTACAATAAAATGCAGATGGAAACATACTATCAGCTGAAAGCTTCGATACACGGATTTTTAAAACGTTCTTATCATATTTATCAGTTCTGACCCCGTTTCAAAGCCACGGGATTTTGTATTATTTATCGGAATTAATAATACGTTGATCTTTTTTATTTAAATAACAAATTATGTTTCTGTTATGATTAAAATTTATTTATGTGTTTCATTTAAAGTTGTTCCTTGTTACCAAATTCTAATCTTTAAAATTACGACCCAAATTATGGGGCCCGTATCATTTTGACACAAAATTTTTTATAGTTCATACTATATTGTTCAACTAATGAAAATGTTATATTGTACTCCTACTACAGAGTCAAATATTTTTAAGTTGTAATTATTTAATAATTGAATTAACTGAATAAATTGAGTCTTTTAATATTAATTTAATGTTAGGTAATAATAATAAAAATTATTTAATCTCTTTTTTGGCCTATATGACTTTTTTATTATTAAATAATAATAACTGATATATTCTACATGGTTTTTTACACTATAATACTACAGTTTTCTACATAATTCGTGTACTATACCTTCCTCAGTTTGTGGGAAAAAATTGACGGCTATGGATATTGTCCTTTTATTTGTTGACTTCGCTTTTACCTAGAATGAAATTTTTATTGCGTAACCTTATTTTCGTAAGATTTTTTTAAATTGATTTTCTTTTTTGCAGTTAGTAATTGTTTTTCTCCCCTTTTTTTTCAGTTGGTTGAATTTTTATTATTTGAATAATCTGTTTTTCTTTATTTGATTTGTTATTTTTGGTTTAATTGAATGTTTTTTTAATATAAATTTTCAAAGAATTTAGTCATTTGTTTTCGAGTATAATTGGTTAATTGTTTTTTTTTTTTAAATCGTTTCGAAGATTGAAATAATGAAATGAGATGCGTAAAATTAAATATAAAAAATTATATACATGATTATGATGAAAGTTAATTTAGATAAATTAAAATAATGACAAAACCCAATTTATATAAATGATAGTTATTACGAAACCTAATTCTATTGAATTAAAATTACCATAAAACATAATTTGGATAAATGAAAATTATCACGAAACCTAATTAGGATAAATAAAAATTGTGTTAGTTGGCACTTCGAATAACTAAAATTGGCACAAAAAAATTATACTATTTGACGATTGGATAACATAATTTTTCTTAGGATATTTAAAAGGAATTTGGGATATTTAATCGTGTCTTTCTGATTATTTCAACATAAATTTGAATACCCAGATTCTCTGTCCGATTATCTAATTTATATTTTTATACCTATGTTAAGTACCGTACCTAAATCTTATCTAATATACTTAATTATCTTATACAAGGTCTCCATGCATTTTACTCGAATATTTAATAGTAATTTTTTAAAAATTTAATGTCCCTTCTAAGAAGCAAAAGCTGGAAAAAGAGACTAAAACTACATTTTGAAGATCCATCTAAGTAGGAGAATTTTTTTCGAAACATAAATTTAACGGGTTTTTGAGGATGCCGTTTGAGAATTAAGAGACTTCTCAGCCTTTTTGAACCATTCAATTCATAACAAAAAGTAAGAAACTAAACGTAAAAGTAAATTTATAGAATTCATCAAAGTAGAGTTTAAATATTTATTTATTATAATAATTAATAGAGCAATTAATATTATTTTTTGTTTAAATTCAAAATACGGGTTGAAGATTTTTATGAGTTAAAAATTAGGTTTTGAGGGTAATTTCAAAGATTTCAAGATTTAAATCTTGAAAAAGGATTAAAGGATTAAAGGATTCACCCAGTTTGAAATGAAATATTGAAAAAATGTTAAAACAAGGTTTGAAAAGAAAATTTAAAGATTCATTTCATTAGCATTTAAATATTTTAATTGGGACTTTTAAAATAGGAGTTGGAAAGAGATTTTAAAGATTCATGTAAATGGTAATTAAATATTGAAAATAAAGTACTAAAAGTAAGGACTAAATTATTAAAAAATAGTTTTCGAAATTTTCTTAATCCGTTGGTTAATATAAAAAGCGAAAAATATTTAAAATATTCAAGATTTATTTCTAATTTGTATTTAAATATAGAAAATAAAGAATCGAAAATACTGAATCTGAATTTGGCAAATTCAACTACCAATTCGTCTACTTTTTGTTGAGAAATAGTTTCAAAGACGTTTTGGGAATTTTTAAAAATACATATAATTATGTTCACTAAATTAGAATTTATAATAAAAGATAAAAAAGATTTTTAATATTTGCTCGTTTTTATACAATTTTTTTATAAAAATTCTAGAAAAAAATTTACATACACAAATAAGGACATAAAATAATACATGATAAAATTGAAAGTAAACCATTCTAATGATTTGTATTATATCTATAATAATTAAAACTTGAATTACTAAATATAAGAAAAAATTGAAATTACTGATTGAGCTTTCTTTTGTTTCAGGTCATCAAAATTCTTCGCACAGCTTTTCGGTAAGTGTTAATGCAAATTTCGAGTAAAAATACGATATACTTGATCTAGTGAAAGACGAATTGTTCCATCAGAAGAGAAAGATGCTCTTGTATATATATTTGATTGTTTACTCGATTTAAATCTTTATTCAAGCTACCATTATCTTTTATGTCGGTAATAAACTAGTTCTTTCTCAAAACTGGATTACCTTCTATCGAGATTCCCAGTTAAATTCGCATTCGATAAAGACATACATCACGTCTTGAATCACAATACTTGTAAATCGTTTTCGGAAACCGTTACTCTTACGGAACGACTCTCGTCCTTCGAGTTTGATCGTCAGCTTGCGCATCTTTATGTCGCTTTAAGTATACCGAAGCATTGTATGTAAGAAAGTAAATTCAGTTGACATTCTATTGATCCAAAGAAATTCTCTAAATTGTTCAAATAAAATCTATCCTCCACTATTTTCATTTAACTGAGTTAGTTTAAGCATTTAGGAACGATATCAGTTCGTACCCTTCCGAGATTTTTACCATTTGTAAATTTTTTATGGATTTTACTTTCTGTAAAGTTTACCTTTTCGTTCCTTGATTTTTTCTTCTTTTTTTATATTTGTACTTTTTTTCGGTTTGCATACTTTTTTGCACTTTTTATAAAAATTGAATGAAAGACTGGAGACAAACAGCTGATAATCAATATTTGTGTGTCCCAGTTCTTTTCCTTTCAAGAAGAATTCTTTTGTGATGGTCTAGACTAAATTAACTTTTACCACAAGGGAATTAAAAATCACCAAAGTTAACGCAAGTGCGACACACCCCGAAGGTAGAGTTAATCGTTTGTTCAACCCTCCGGTTACTCAAAGTTTAGATCTTGTGCTACGAGTTTCAAAGCCTGTATGAGTTCCTTGCCATAACTAAAATACATAGCATACTCTCCAGAATGTTACATTCCCCAGGATACATAATCTTCTCACCATAATCATAAATTCCGAAATTCGAAAGACATTAATAACATCAGAAATAGTTTTATCGCTTTATTATATTACGATGTTTTATCTATATCTATAAACAATTTTCCGATTTTATCGGCACTTTATTATTTTATAACTCAAACTCAAGTTTGCTGTTGTCTTTTTAATTTTATACCTAGATAGTTTATTTATCTTCTTTTAATAAAACACGAACAATTAATTAGTTGAGGAAGTTTGCAAATATGGATGTTTATTTAAAAAAAAAAAGGAAAATTAAGTTTTTAAAAAAACATCCAGTTACGGTAAAGTTGAAACGATTTTATAAGATTTAAATCTTGTTAAATGTTGTATTTGGTAATAAGACAAATTAGACTACTGTTATTATTATTAATTTTAGTTGCATGATTATATAATGTTAGCTTTTTCAAATTCCTCGGATACTTTATTTATCTTCTTAGTTCTATTAATATTCTGTAAATACTTTTAATTTTTTTAATTTTATGAATTTAATGAAGATAATGTTATAAAATAGTAAAAAACTATTTTGCTAACATTTGCATTAAAGCTTTCAAGAGTATAGATAATATGCATAGCTGAAGACGAATATTCATGAACAATTATAAAGTCTTTCCTATTACGATAAAGATGGTTATAATAAAATTTACGAAGGTTGAATACAGATAGAATGAAATGTCCTGTGAAAGACGTTTATGTTCTCTTTTAATGCTTCTTCGGCTTTGATATCAAAAAGAGTGGGTGGCTCTCAGATAAAATTCTAGTGTTTTCTTACCACCCAAGAACTCGGTAGAAAATGGAAAATGTACAAGATCATTATAAAGCAAATAGTGACTAAACAAACTCAAAATTTACAAACTTAGAACAAAAATATTTTTATAGATTAGAGGCGACCACAACTTTTCAATAAGGACTAGAAACAGGATCTATTAAATATTAATATTTTACGTAACATTAAAATTTAATAGACGCTGTTTTAAAGTCATTTAAAAATCTTTTGAGGAAATATTTAAATTTTAAAAACATTCCTGAAGTTTGCAAATTTATTTATTTCCCCCGGGCGACTCTGAAAATTATTGAATACTTTTTCGAATATTATCGGAATTCATGTTTGCGTTTTCTGCTATGGATCTTCTGAATAACTTATTCAGTGCAATTCAAGAATTTCATAGTCTGAGGAGGTTTATCGTTATTCTCTTGTATGACTATATAACGACCCTTATAGCCCAGACCAAAATGTTAAATCAACCTTTTTCGAGTACTGGTATAGATTATTTATTTTGCATCATTTACTAGCCAACTTTCGACTGAATTATTATTTTTGTAACGAAAAGGTATCAACTTATGTCTTTTGGAGCGAATTGCTTCAAAATGATTATTTCTGAAAATTATTAAATGTTGGCTAACTCTCCAAACTGAAGTTGCTGTTTGAATTTTAAGTCAATAATATCATGATTAACTTATCAACAGATATTGTTCCAGTTGTCACAGAGAGAAATTTCATCAAGATAAAATTTACTTTAGCTTTTCGGAAAAACGTATGGTTGACACAGAAAAATTTACGGATGTAATAACCATATTATGTAAAAGATGGTTATTGCGGTTATTCTTGTGGTTACGGTGTCTCTATTGTAACAGTCTCTCTTGTCTCTATTACTTCTATTTTCGGGAGTGCTAGAAAAATGGCAACATGGTTAAAATAATAATTCCAAAGTTGAAACTTGCAGCAAGAACTAAAAGCAAGAGTATCTTAAAGTGGAACTGCAGGATGCTCTTGGTCCTGACTACGTTAAGAGTCATAAACTAATTTACTCAGAAGGGTCAAAATATTGCTTTAAACTTTCGCCTCGCTCACCAGAAACAACCCTAGACAAACATTTAGAAAAGTTCAAAAATAGTATAAGAGGAGGAAAAGTTGAACTCTAGAATGACATAAGATATGTAAGAACATGGGTATTGTTTTTCATTTTTATGAATTTTTGTGAATTTACATAAAAGAAATATTACCCCTTAGCATAGCACCCAATGCTTCGATCTCAATTCTTCTTCTTTACTGAGGTATTGATATTATATCAACCCAAAGCGATTATATCGAAATAACGCGCGACCTATTGGCGGCCATTTTGTCGCCTGGTGCCAAAATCATTGAGATATGGAGGGAACTATTTCGTTTTGAAAATTTGTAGTTATGTTGTAAGCTACACCATGTCTATGCCCATTAGATATAAATCGTACACCCATCTCTAATGTTCCCATGGTTCACCCATTCATTTTCTTTACAATAATTCACCCCTTTATTTCATTGCACATCACAACAACGTGAAAACCATTTCCTACCGATATTACAACTATTGTTTTTCACCAATAAGAAATTTCAAAAATTGGCCAAAGGATGATCACCGTCCAGACACGATGTTCTTCAACCAAGTAATTGAGTCAATTATATATGATTTCAAAAAATCGATTACCGCCTTGTAACATAATTATTAGTTACTAGATCTTCTTTACTTCAACATATAACTTTAATTAATACAAGAAGCAAATTTTAATAACGCAACCCCACACAAAAAATAAAGTTTCCTGATCTGGGTATGAGACTCATATTTTCCTATGTATTTTGATGCGCTGAATCCGAATCCGTCATCAGAATTGGTCCAGGGGATCTAAGTTTGGACCTAACCTCAATATCAATAAAATGGTACTTTTTGATCAATAAAATCTGAAACCAACTCAACATTTATACATGTCTAAGACCAAACAAAAGCTTGAATTATGACATTTAAAACACTTTTTTAAAAAATGTTATACGATGATTTTCAACGAAGTTATGATATGTTTTACATAAATTCATTTTTTTCCATAACTCACTACAGATATGTTTTTAATATTTGAAAAAAATCTTATTTGAAGTAAAACATATCTTCTTTAAAAATCATCGTATAAAAGTTTTTAAAAAAAGCATTGTAAAGGTCATAATTCAAGCTTTCTATTGATTTCTAGACATGTATAAATATTAAGTCGAGTTCAGATTCTATCCAACAAAAATTCGAATTCAGCTTATCAAAATACACTGGAAAATATGGGTCTCATACCCAAATCAGAGAACTTTATTTTTTTTGTGAGGCTGTGTAATCGAATAAACGAATTCAAAATTAACTTGCAATATAGTATCACTAGGGGCGTGTCTTAAGTCCCTAACAATTAGTCTTAAAAAATTATTGTTCGTGTTCTTTTACAAATTAATTGAGATAAAACTATCGGTTTTTGAATATCGGTTGTCGCCTAGCTCAATCTGAAAGATAATTTAATGAGCTACAAAAATATTATTTCTTATAATGTGATTAGATGTGGCATAGTGGAAAATCATCTAGTGTTTTCGGCGCTAACCTCCAAGTAATTAATAATTTTTTAATAATTAATAATAGTTTAGAAAATCGGTGCCCTGCTCCATTTTGATATGTTATTCACCAGATTTTCTGCATTTTTGGAGTCAGTATCATTTTGATACAAAACTTATTTCGAAGATTGTTATATTGTACAAAAATAGTTTAATGTTATTTTGTACAAGTGCTTAAATTAAAGGTTTGGAAATTATTATTTTAATTACTACATTAAATAAATAATAAACCTTTTCAAATAATTCATAAAAATGAAATATTTAATAATTAGAACCTAAAAATCTTTTAAATGTAGCTGTTGTACAAAATAACATTTATCAATGTTTGTACGATATAACAATCTTCATGGTAAGTTTTGTGTCAAAATGATACTGACTCATTTTTTGGAATTAAGTTTCATACTGAATTTAATACAAAACGTAGTCAGATATGTTTATGTACGGAAAAAAGTTTGCCTGATATGTAGCTAAAAAGAAACTGTAGGGATCTCTTCGTAATGATGCCAGATGCTTGAAAATCATTCTCTGAAAATCTGATCTGATCCTTTTTTTAAGATATCATAGATATAAGATTTTTATTCCAATTATTGAAAAATCAACATATAATTCAATAACTACAGCATATATTAGGGATGATTTTTGTTTATAAAAAAGATTCATTCTTTTTTACATTAGAAAATATAATAATAGACACATATTAATAATACAATGATATATATTGACAAACAGAAATAATAATTTCAATCTAATATGCTAAACAATAATAAATATAAATAAATACAAAATAACTTGTTAACAGAAAAATAAATATTAGTCTTTTTAGATGAACAGAAATCAGAACTCCCAATATCTACAGTTCAAATATGAAGAGATGAGAACTCAACGGTGGCACATATATAATAACGTTTAGATTGATTTTTAGCCTTTCCTAAAATTTTAAGAACTCCCCATGTGACGCTTCTCTGGCTTGCTCAGGCCATAAGCCTAAACTTTGGGTATTTATATTTAATAGTTTGAGGCAAATGTGTCAAGTGTTGCAGCAGAACATGCATTTTCAGTGTTTCGGTTGTATTTGTGCTTAACAGTGCGCTGCGCAATTTTTTAATAAGTTTTCTTATATCTGCAATTGAAACAAGTCTCTGGATCCAAAAACATGAATTGACAATTAATTATTAGTCCACTATTTTAATTTATTATTATTTTTAAAGTCCATTATTTTAAATGCAGTGATCGAGCGATTTATTATTTTTTATTCACAAAGACTGAAAGATGCCACCGTTGAGTTCTCATCTCTTCATATATTTGAAGTGTAGATATTGATAGTACTGATTTCTGTTCATCTAAAAAGATTTATATTTATTTTTCTGTTATCAAGTCATATTGTATTTATTTCTATCTATTATTGTTTAAAATAATAGATTGAAATTATTATTTCTATTTCTCAATATTTATATTATTATATTATTAATATGTGTCTATTATTATGCTTTCTAATGTAAAAAAGAATGAATCTTTTTTATAAACAAAAATCATTCCCAATGTATGCTGTACTTATTGATGAATTATATGTTGATTTTTCAATAATTTGAATAAAAATCTTATTTCTATGATATCTTAAAAAAAGGATCAGATCAGATTTTCAGAGAATGATTTTCAAGCATCTGGAGTCATCACGAAGAGATCCCCGCAGTTTCTTTTTAGCTACATAACAGGCAAACTTTTTTCCGTATATGAACACCGTGCAAATGCCAAGATCATTGGACTATAATGGAGTATTGGTTTGATTTTGCAAAGTCGAAACGAAGGCAAATCATGCTACTCTGGAATAAGCTGTCATTGATTATGTTTAATAAGGATTAGATTTGAAACGAGGGATTTAGAGAGGGTTAAAAAAGCGCTTATTTTCTAAGATGACTGTCGTTGTAGGTTTGTAGGCTTGATGCGGGTGCGACGTGGCATAAATTCGCCGTTCAATAAAAATGTATCGGACAAGCGGACAATGGACGTCTAGCTGATTAATTCTTGAAAAAAGGCATGACATGCGGCGAATCGTGGCGTCTATACAGGTATATAAATATAAAGCGAGAGAGCGAGAGGACTGCTGGAAAGGAGTGTATCTCTTGGTCTTGTTTCTCGCGCTGCATTGTCGTAACCATCGCGCATTGCGCCTGCAAGTTGCTGAATACAC
Organism: Ganaspis brasiliensis; assembly: GCA_037103525.1. NCBI lineage: Eukaryota > Metazoa > Arthropoda > Insecta > Hymenoptera > Figitidae > Ganaspis > Ganaspis brasiliensis. The sequence goes on along the minus strand of JAZKLR010000145.1, from coordinate 4,889,516 downwards.
CTTCGACCACCGTCGCCACCGCCACTAATTCAACCCCAACAAGTTGATGCTGACCGATAATAATATTCCATTACGGCAGCAAGGCCGTACATCACTGGTCGTCACGCAGTCTCCCTCCGCTTACTTTCATGGAGATAGCATCTACATGAGGCGTTAATTACGAACCGTCCTACCGCGTTACACTGCCACTCGAGATATCTTCAACCACGGCTTCACTTGCAAATATAAGATCAAATTCCAAGTGTCCCCATCCCCCTCTCCCCCGCCGAAAGTCGTGCTACGAACTGCCTGCGCTTTTGTCAGCAGGAGTAACGAATCGTCTTGTAATCGTTCCGAACTACACCAACAAACCGGTATCTAGTCTATTGCCTCGTTTTGGCTTCGATGCAGAAAGTACATTCTTTCCCTTCATATGCGTGTAATCAGCGTAATCGAATATGCACGCTTATCACGATTAGGAATTTTAAAAGTTTGCTTTCGCTATTATCAATCTGACACCTATGAAAGTCAATAAATTTATAGAGGAGGGATGATCTAATCAATTGGATGATAAGACAATTTTAAACAAAGGCATTCGATTGCACTGCTCCTGCAGAGTTTGAATAATAAAACCAGTAGGGGAAAATTCAATAACAGAGAGAGAGAGAGAGAGAGAAAATTGAATGACTCACTGTAGGAGGTGATTATTAAGCAAGGAATTCGTGATTGTCAAAAAATTGCTAAAATAAATTTAGTTTGTGCTGTGACGTTACAAAATTGTATTATTCGATTTGCGTACGAAAACAACTCCACGGCTCGACGAGTACATTGTTACGTTGATTATTATAAGAAATAGAAAAATTTTGGATACTTTTGTTTATGTATTACGAATCGTTGCTGAGCAACAAGGGAGTTATAAGGTCACGTCAAGGACCAGGCTACTTGATGGAACGTTTAAAGATTTGAGTTCGAGATTCGCTGATCATCCTGTTAGGGCGATTTTAAGTTATTTTGATGGTGAAGATTATGATTGACCCTTGTTACGTAGCTCAGCGATCTCTCGGATAAGTATTATGATGAATTTTGTTATTATGAAGATTTACTGAATTTGGAACCAGTTGGTCGGTTAGAGGTTTTAGCGATTAAATTGGTTGTTAAGCTATTGAAGGTTATAGTACAAGACGCCGACTAGTTAAGGATTAGTTCACATTTAATCTCAATTTTTTATGATTTGTTTGGTTTTTCAAGCTAAAAAGTTTGTTACGACATTAGTTAAATCCGAAAGAGAGACTTTTATGATGTTAGAGGTAACCTGATGTGGATCGTCAGTTTGAATTTGAAAGATTATCGCGTCGAGTTTGATAGACAAGAATGCAACCAATAAGGATTGTCCCTTCAGTCCTGAGAGACCCAATGAGAACATCATCGACCGCATAGATCACTGAGACACCGGCACCATAAATTTCGTGTATTATTTCTGGATCGGATAGTCGAGTATAAAGGAATCATCATGTCGACGAATTATCTGGTTTTGCCAATCATTAAGTCTAAATTTATTGATTACATTTTATTTTAATTTGAGAGCAAATTGTGTGTGAGATATTTCGGGTAGTTTATCTTTAGGTGAGTCTGGTTCAGTTCGGTTATTTACTTGTATTTTGAGTCATAAGATTGTTGTTTGAGAATCGGTTATAACTGAATTTTAAGTATTTCGCTTTATCTTTTGTTTTGTAATTAGCTGAGAATTTTGCTTATGTAAATTTAAAATTGATGTTAAACCTCATGATTGTTAATTTAATCAATTTTTCTGAATATTATGAAATATAGTCTAAGATTGTTTTACATTTTAAATTTTGTTACGAATTTATTCAAGAATAATTCTCTCTAAAACCCCATTTCTGAGAAGAATGCTAATCGAATCTTTGTTAAGTAAAGTTTTAGTGATGTTCGAGTAGATGTGGAGTTTTTTTATTGGTCGCGTTGTTAAATTAGTTACGTCGTTAAGTCGGTCAGTCATTGAACTTTAGTTGGTTAAATCGAGAATTCGTTAAGCCGGTAAGTTCTTCAAATAAATTTGGTTAAGTCGTTCTGTCGTTAAGTTTGTTAAGTCAGATTTCTTTGGTTGTTAAGTCGTTAAGCGACTTCGAAAGAGGTCTTGCGCTCAACAAATTTCGATTTGTTAACTTTGATAAATAAATTCTATTTGGGCTTGAACATCATAAGTAAGCTTTTTTTTTGAAATTTAAGATTTGTTATGCTGAATTTGTTAAAACCTCAAGTGGCTGGGGTAACCGATAGAATAGAGATTCCCGTTTCAATTTTAGTTTAGTCGCTTTGGCTGGATAATTAATTTTTCTTCTTATTTAAAATTTTAAGAAATTCTATTTGTTACAGCGCGATAAAGGATAATGCAAATTACAATGTTTGTCCCGGAATGACCAGAATATCATTTAGTATGCATTTTTGAATATTCTCTTTCATCGAAACTTTAATTTTTATCGCAACGACTGTTTGGGGTACTTACAAATAACAATACCTAAATTTTTAAATCGGGTATAAAATTTGTAAAAACAGTTGATTCTAATATATTTGAAAGCATCACGTTGCAGTGATGAGCACAGAAAGATTTTCTGCTGAATAGTAGTTCTTTCCTTATTAGTAGTTTTCCTAATTTGGATCAACATACGTGGGCAGTGTATAGGCCGACGAGAACGTAGATTCAAGTTTTTTCGGTTTTGGTGTGGAAATCCGTTCATTTAAAAACCCGTCGATCACGTAGGATAACGCATTTATTATACATTAATTCAACCGGCTTAAATCAAATCCGACTTTAACCAAACCGGTGTTAGCCCATTAACGCCTGAAATCACAAAAATAGTAGCCTTACTTTGGGATGATACTACAAGTAGGGAATTTTTTTTGTAAAATATGGGAATAGCGTCAGATTTCGGTTTCAAATTTCATTTTTATCCATTTGCAAAACCAATATGGTGACCTTCTTTTAAAATTAATGGAACTTGGTGCATAGGGGTCAAAAAAATCGGGGGATGGGTACTATTCGGAACTGTTTTGGATGACATTAACATTTTTGAGATTGAAGAAGCCAGCTTTAATTGAAACTCAGTTTTAGCGAATTTTAATTAAAACTCAAATTCTAAAAAAAATTATATTCCACATTATAGGTATTGGTAAAGAGTTCCCTAGACGGTAGCTGTTTCTACACAGTGCTTATAACTGTAAGATTAATTTTATACCTTTAATTAATTCACCATCTTTAATACCTTCAATTAATATGAAATAGACATCTCTATTAAATGTGAAATAAATTTCTAAAAGGAACCGCGAAGATTGAAAGTATCTTCATTTGGTCATCCATTATCTTTGAACCAAGAAAAGAGGCGGGATATTATTATTAGGGCTTGGATAAACTCGTTGTGGCAAAATTAATGGCGCCTGGGAAGTCCAGCGGTGCAAAAGACAATACAAAGTCCTGAGGGTGTGAGAAATGTAGGAGTTGGTGCGACGAGGCAGCACCGGGTCGAAACCTATTGTGCAAAGCTCCAATGGAGTTTGTCCTGACTTTCTTTCTTTTAAAAAAGACGAAAATGTGAAGACAGCTAAGCCCTGATTCCACTGACCGTATGAACCTGTCTGTGGTCCGGATTGATATCCCACTTTCTTCTTTTTCCACTTCCAAGACAATAGAAACGAATCAGAATAAAAAATTGTACAATTTTGAAGAATAAAAAGTGCTCTAGATTTTACGTTCTTTATTTATATTTTCGTTTAAAAAATGTTCTTTCACATTAGAAAAAAAGAAGTAAAATGAAATAATTAAAATAGATTTTTCATTAAAGAGAAAAAAAAAGAAGTAAAAACCGTCGTTCCCATGCTAGGTTTGTTAAGAATCTCCTGATAAGGAGCGTATTAAAATATCTTATTATCAGGGAACAGATTTGAAAACTGGTATCATAAGTTGCCTGAGAAGTTTCTTAGCACTAATGCACTTCCTGAATTACTGCTTTAAAGTGGACAATCAAGTGGACAATCATATGAATCGAAAATAATCGTATGCAAGGACTCGAGCGGAAATTGCGTGTACATTACTGGATGTATGTAGAATTCTTTCCATTTAATTTTTGAGCTAGAATAATATACGATCATCGTGAATCTTGATTAACTGTCTGATAGGTGCATAACTGAATGCAACTACTTATGTGTGTAATCCTTATCACGATGCAACCGGTTGCTGATGATTTCATCATCCTTAAAACACTATAGGATGATTGTTATCTCTCTCATTAAAATGTATCTTCACTTTTACTATTTTGAGAAATCAATTTTGAAGCCATAACCTTGATTATTATCATCTCGCGCGATATCTTAATTGAGTTCATCAAACCACAATAAAAGGCTCAGTTTTAATTAAATAACGAATACGCGAACTTAGTTCTCTGCATTTTCACACATTTCAGAACCAATTAAAGTTTAATTATATTTCCAGGTGAATTTTTATTTTTTACAAATTGATATCTACATTTATTCATGTTTTGTATTGACTTTAATTAAAAGCAAGATTTACCTTCAGATGGGAAAGAGACTTCAAGTTGATTTAGTTCCAACATCAATTAAATTGTTACAAAGTATAACTATCATAATTGCAAATATAAATAGTATTAAATCAAAGAAAGAGGTGGATTAATAATTAATTATTCATTGCTTGCTGGTATTTTTATAGCAGACTTGTTCAATAATTAATCATCTTATTTACTTTTAGTTGACGATCAAGAAGCTCCTGCTATTTTTTATTTTTTTTTTTTAAATGTCCAGCAAACGTAGATTCTTTTTCTATTCTCGTTTGTTGATTCTGTACATCTAGCCCGTAAACCCCTGTAGCAGACCTTTCTGTGTACCAAGTAACATTTGTATGTCCGGCTATTACTCATTCTTCCTGTCTCTGTTGCACCACCCGAACAAACCTACTAGTAGTATGCAATAAACATGCACTTTCTGTATTACATTTGTCCGCTCTACGACTCGGTCAGTTTCCATTTCTCTATATTTTCTAAAATTTAACAGTCCAAAAGATGCACCAAATAAGACTGAATAGTCAGGAAATTATCCGGAGCAACTTTTATCGCAAAATCTATATTTACATACTGAGTAAATTTATTTTTCTGCAGCCTTACTGACGTGATTAGTTTCACAGAAATTAAAAACACTCGACGCTTGGTAAACAAGCCAATTACAGAAGCCGGATGAAAGTTAAAGTTTACGCTGTATCTCAAGAGGCTTTTACAACGATGAACTCAGAACGCTCGAAACTTGATGAAACTTTTCTGCCTGTCGGTGAATAAAAACATCATTAGCATTATCGAAACGAAAATCTAATAAAACAAACGCTCCATTCTGCGAGAGATTTTGATCGAGTTTTGTGCTGAAGTTAATACGAAATAGATAATATTTCATTTTATAGAAAAGTCGAGTCATTTGTCAATTTAGGCAGAACATTCGTATAGAAAATAGTATTAGAATTAAAAAAAAAACTTTTAATAGGTTTTTTTTAAAAGAAAACTCGGATTAGAATGAAATCTGAATATATGTAGTAACCCTTTCAGAACGAATTTTAAAAAACAGAAAACAAATTTCTGGCACAAATATTAACTATATATGGTACAAAGAAAAAAAAATTCCAAATTTAGAAAAATCGAAATTTCTGAGATTCGGAAATTTTTATCTAGCAAACTAACATTGATGCTTTCTTTGAACAAACAGAGATATATGTGATCTTAGGAAGGTTAATAAAAATAAAAATTCAAAAGAATTTCATTCTTTATATCATGTAGCTACGTTTCGTTGGCTAAGGATTTGCCAACCTCATCAGGCTAAAAATTTTATTAAGCAGATACACTTCATTAGCACAACACAAATCAAACCGGCGAAATAACGATATAATATATACATATATATATATATATATTTTTTTTTACCTAATTAATTAAAATATAAGTTTTTTATGACTCGTCAAATTATTACAATACTAAATGTCAAAAGTTTAAAATCCAAGTGGACAGTGTGCATCTCTTGTCGACATCTTCGTCAAAACTAAAATTATTTCAGATTTGGCGACATTCAAAGTGTAGTGATTTGATTCACGATTTATCATATAATTAGCGTGTTTATCAATCGTATAGATTCGGAAAGTGCGATCTTTAACGATTGAGAATGAATAAGGCGAAAGAGAATTCGAAGATAGAACTAGTCAGTCAATTATCAAACGCAAAACTAGAAACATCAATTTATTTATCTTATTTAAAGAAATACGTTTTTAAACAATTTTATTAATTAAAAAAAAAAAAAAAGAGTTGAACTTCAATAAAGTGTTGAAGTTTGTGTGAAGTGCCAGGTTGAACGAATATTATAATTTGTGTGAATCGATAAGTCGAATTTCTCCACTTGTTCAGGTAATGAGAATGTTAAAAATTATAAAGTCTTAATCTTTGTTATTTTATTGTAAAAAAACAAATACGTTTTTGTAGCGTGGCATTTTTATACACGGCTCGATTTTGATTATTGGTTGTGTGGAGCAACTATTTCTCGAGTTACCATTTTAATTACTGGACACTTAGAGGAGACCACAAACGTGTCAAACCAATGGAGTTTTTTATGGCATAAAATTGGCTCAATTGTTGAAGTTCAACGCATTGTTATGGTTCTATCTTCTTTCTTGACGATCTGTAAGGAGTTTTGATAATATATTATCAAAATATATATTAAATAATTTTGTATAATATTTAATGTTTCATCGTAACTTTTGTAAATCGTTTTTAATCATTATTATAGCCAGACGAGTTTTATTTTAAGAGATTATATTAAATCCTGTGACTCACTTGTGATTGTTATTCTTTCACCAGACATTTGATAATTGATTACTTTGAAATATTTTTGAAATCAAATAGTCAGCTAGAATCAGAAATGAAAGATATTAATTTATCATATTAATTTTTATTCGAATTTCTCTATTTTTTTTGTAATATAATTGTTACTTAGTCTTGCTGAAGATTTTTGTTTAACGCTATAATAATTTTCTTTAGAAAAAATTTATTCACATAGAAATATTCTTGTTAATTTTCATATTGAATATTGAAAATAATAATTGAATGAATCACTACAAAAGGTAACGCACAGATGTCAATAGTTTTGAAAAGAGTCGTTGAACTCGAAGACGAAAACAATAATATAAACAAAAATAAAGCTGATCATCAATTTATCTTTCGAAGTAAAGGGAAGAGAATTTTATTTATTGAAAAAAAGTCTTATTTTTTGTTTACAGTATTGTCGTTTAAATTTACATGTATCATTTCCGCAATTCTCTTTAATTTTTCCCAATTTAATAGAAGAAGGCATACTTTAATTATATAGAAACAACAAAAAACTAAGGTAAGCCTCTAGTTGCCCGCCGTGCTGCAAAGGGTTAAGATATACAAAAATATTTTTTATTTAAATTGAAGATACAAAATACAATTTATTTAATTAATTTACCAATTCGAAAAAAATAAACATTTATCGCCATAAATAAAAAACAATATAACATTTTAAAACTTTGCGACTACATTCTAGGTCTTATGTATTAATCGTGACGCTCTTTCTAATTATTAATTTTATTATCGTTAATCTTATGTTTTCCCTCTTAAAGCTCAAAGTTAATTTCTTATTAATAATATAAAAGGATCAATAACTACACTACCGTCGGAAATTATCGTTCCGATCGATAAGAGTGATTCGAAAAAAAAAGTTCAATTTAAATCAGGATATCTTGGTCAAGAAGATAAATAGGGACTTCGGATTAAAATATTTGAAAACTTATGAAATTCTGCGTCAAAAGGTCTACTCATCCATTATTTTTGATTTATCAAAGTAAATAATAATATAATATAAATATAATATAAATATAATTATATTAATAGATGAGTTTGCATAAAAATTACCAAATTTTTTTTATATCGTTCGATAAGTTTAGCTCGTTGCCTGATCTACAAAAAAATCGGGCAAGTACGAGTTACACCCGTACCAAAATCTAGGGTTCCGTACATTTATAAAACAAAGATATAGCTTATTAACAAACAGAGAGCTCTAATTTGGTACACATATATATTTTCACGTGTAGATTACAGGAAAATTATAGGAACCTTTATCTGGATTGACAGTCAAAACGTTATCAAAAAAAAAAAAAAAAAAATGCAAATTTTCGAAAAAAAAGTTTTTTCCCTATAACTTTGACGCTATTTGAGCTAGACGGCTAAAATTTGGTATATTTGTATATTTTTATGTACAGATTAAGAAAATTAATTTAGAACGTTCAGATTATGAAAATACTTCTACCTTCAAGTACATGAAACTTTTGCTTAAGGGTACAGGCTTGTATTTCATATAAATAACATAAAAATCAAGAATTTTTTTTTAGGGGGAGGCCCTGAAATTTTTATAGGGTTTCAGGGCTTATAACAGTCTTGAATTATAGGTCCCGTAGCAGCCTTGATCAAGCCTTGTTTAAGATTAAAAAATTTTTTTGGTTTTTTTTCATAATTTTTCAATTATTTTGAAAAAAAAAGTGATAACAATTTTCAATTGCGTTTTATATCGTTTTTTTTAATTCTGAGTACACAAATAAAAAATTTATTGGTTTGAGGGGTACTGTAGGACAATTAGGGTGAGCTCTAGCATAGGAAACTAAACCTCTTTTTGGTCATTTTTTGAATTTTTTTTTTTGTGACCTCATAATATTCAATTTTATTTCCAAACATAATTTTTCCATAATCTGCATGCAAAAATACACGAGAGTACCAAATTTTAGCCCTCTAGCTCAAATAATGGCAAAGTAAGAGAAAAAAAACTTTTTTTTCCAAAATTTGCAGTTTATCCTTGACAACGCTATGGGCATCAATCCAGATCATGTTCTCTATATTTTTCGTGTAATCTACACGTGAAAATACATATGTGTACCAAATTTCAGACCTCTAGGTCAAATAGTTTAGAAGTTAAGGGGGGGGGGGGAATGGTCCATTTTAATGCATTTTTGCTAAAAAAAGTTGTTATTTCCATGACAACGCTATGAACATCACCTTGAATCATGTTCTCTATATTTTTCGTGCAATCTACACGTGAAAATATATAAGTGTACCAAATTTCAGCCCTCTAGGTCAAATAGTTTAGAAGTTAAGGGGGGGGGGAATGGTTTTTGGCTACGGACGCACGAGTCTCGTTATAAGGGTTCCGCCGAACACCGAAGGTGTACGGAACCCTAAAAATGTACAAAAACTTTTAAGTTCTCTTGTTTTCTTTTTTGAATTATAAGCTTTAATTTAAGCAAGGAAAACTTGAAAAATATTAAGTGATTCTCGAAATATGACTCAAAACGTTGGAACATATTTTCCAACTAGTTTTGAATGAGAGATGGTAAGGTATTTTTCACTTTAACGATACAAAAAAAAAAAATTATAAAAGTTTTTTTCATTGTTAAATTGCTTGAAAAAAAAGAAAATTCCATTTTATTGGTGGTAAATTTAAAATTGATACAATTTTAAAAAAAATCACATTTTAATTTTAAGAATAGCATTTCGAAGCTTCTTTTATCAGCTTTCAAATGATATTTTGAAAATTGTTGTATGATAATTTTTAAGGAAGGTGTGGTCACTTGATTAAAAAACCAAAAAATTAAAAAAAAAGAAAATTTTTTTGATACATTTTATTTATTCATTTGTGCATAAACGGGCTTACAATAATAAATGGCCCTTTCGTACGAAATACTGAGAAAAAATAAAAATAAAAAAAAAAATTTAACAAACTTAATTAACAAATGTTCAGTTTTTAAATTACTGATTAATAGCACAATTAATTAACATTAGTATTTAATAACATATTAATAATTAATTAATGTAATTAATTTAATTTAATTTGCCGCATTTGACACATTAGCTTTTGAATAAAAAGTTTCTTAGCTTAGAAATAAAAGTGGAAATTCTGTCATCAAAATCTAAGTGTGAACGCAAGTCATTTGCCTCTCTACATTTCGCCATCTTATAATTGTATTTGTAAGATTAATAACTTTTTAATTTTTTTTTTTCTAATTTTATACATAAGAAGGAACCTTTTTTCTTAGAGTAATTTTTTTGAAAAGTCAATTGTTCATAAGTTTTCTAAAATGGATAAAAGGTCTGTTTTTTTAACAAAATGATCACATCTTCCTTAAAAATTATCGTAGAACAATTTTCAAAATACCTTTGTAAGGTAATAAAATAAGCTTTTGAATGCCAGTTTTAAAATTTAAATGTGATGCTTCTTAAAAAATTGTAACAATTTAAATTTTACCAACAAAAATGTAAAAAAAAATTTTATTTAATGCAAGAATTGCTAGAAAATGTTTCGATGGTATTTCACAAAATTCACAGCACTTTTATATTTACCGAAGGATAGTTTTTGCTTCTCAAAAATTTAGAATACTTCACATTTGTACACCCGTTATAAACACAAAATGGGGAACCAGTAAAGAATCGGTTGCTAAAGCACTCGAAAAAAAATTTTGTTCCAGCTAGAAGGTTCTGATATTTAACTTAAATCGATTGCTATTGGTTCAGTGGTTTTTTTTAATTTACGCGATACAGTTTAATTGCATCAAGTATACGTTAAATCGTGACTACTGATTGCGCTTCATGTTTTTTATTTTATTTTCCTCAATTTCAGGTTTGCTTTTTTATTATTATACAAGTTAAAAAGCAAATCGCTTTACGATGTGAGAATAAAAAAAAAGATAGCAATAAGAAAGGATACAGAATACGACAGAAAGTAGAATAAAACTCGTAACACTTGTCACTGACCGTTTAAACAGAAAATTATTCAAACTGTAATATTATACAAGAACAAGAAAAGCATTGGTCAGAGAAGTGCAATATCTTTACAAAATTTACAATGCAGTTGGCGAGACAAGTTTGTGATTTCTTTGCGTGCAGTTGAAAGGACAGGAACGTTACCATGATGACTCGTTCGATCAACTGGACAGTCACAGGACCAAAGAGGATTGTCGGATAATGGAATTCGGCTTCCGTAGTGTTTATTATACTTAGAAGCGTCTATAAAGTAGAATCAAAGTGAAATGTGAAAGACAAAGCGAGTGAAGAATCAAGGAGACAACGGTACAGTGGCAAAGGGTTGCCATTACAGCACGAGTGTCCTAGCCAAGTGGAATGAAGAGCAAGAAGGTAAAGCTGAATGAGAAGATAGCTTTATAGGAACCAAAGTCTCTCAAGGAACCAGAGTGAACTGAAAGTTTCGTCCTTTCTTGAGCATCTTAGGAACAAAGCGTCGTGAGACTAATCCGAAAGTTGAGAAGTGGAAAGAAACGTTAGACTGACTAATCGAGTGTTCGCGATTTAGTAGCTGCTAACATCTTAGTGCCATTCTAGGGCCGCCTTGAATCCGTTAAAAGACACAACCAACGCTTTATCTCAACTTTACAGTCAGCACTTTTAAAAGCTGGCACATACGAGTCTTCCCATTGGCTGACATCGAGCGTGTGATTAGCTCTTTGGTATGTTAAGTATAGGCGACACTGTCAGTTTCGTGCTCGGGAGAAAAGGTCCGATTGAGTATCAAGAGGCAAAAGAAATGGCAGAAGAGCACAAGAAGAGGCTCAAGGAAAAGAAGAAGAAACTCTGTACCAGAAGGTAGAGAAAGATGCTCTTGCATTCCTTCACGCTTATTGGTTTCATCAGATTGCTTTGCTTCTATTAGGTGTCTGCACGGATATCGCGTATCGGTGCGGCACGTTCTCTAATACCCCAGAGGAACACCAAACAAATGAAACACCGACACTCTCTCATTCTCTATCTTTCTCTCTATTACTATTTCTCTCTATCCCACGTAGCCGATTCACCCTCTTAGTCTTGGTTGCTCGATAGTTGCGCAATATGAAAGCGAGGAACTGCTCCTACACATCCACACCAAACTATGGATCACCCTGTCGACTGATGCGTCGATTTACTCTCTCATTCTTTTTTTTCCACTCTTTTCCTCTCCAATCGCTTCTCGCTCTTCCGACGGCAGCCCTTGCAGCGACTCTCGAATTGGAGAAATTCACTGACCCGTAATATCTCACGCCAATATTTACACGGTGTGTCTAAGGAAACAAAAATATAGAAAGGTCTCTGCGAAATGATGATAAATGGAGAACGGCAAAATTTCCGAATAAGCGCGAGAATAAATAAAATGCTTGCCTTGAGCTGCGAGAAAAAGAGGAAATTGAAATAACTGCAGTTTGAAAAACTAAAGAGGAAAGTTAAAAAACTTAAAGAAAGTCCTAACTAACTGGAAAAGTGAAAAAGTAGGGAAAAAAGTTGAAATTGTTGAGAGAAAATTTGGAAATTTGAAAAAGAAGATAATACGTTTAAAAGAAAGCTGAAAAAATTAAGAAAAAACTTTTATGAAATACAAAAAAGTTGAGAAATAGAAACTGGAATACAAAAAATAAAAATTTAAAAACTACAGAGCAAGTCAGAAATGAAATAAAAGTTTTAAAAAGTGACAGTGGAATAAAGCGCAGGAAACTATTGAAAAAGTTAAGGCATTAAAAAAAGGTGAACAGCTGAAGAGGAAAATTGAAAAATAAAAGCAGAATATGTACGAAATAAAAGAAAAGTTAGAAAATTAAGAAAACAAAAATGTTTTTGCAAAATAAAGAAACATTACGAAATAAAACGTAAAATTCGAAATTTAAATATAGAGTTGTAAAAAAACTGACAGTGAAAAATATGAGATTAAAGTTAAGGGGAAAAATTAATAAAGCTAAGAAAATCTTTTAAAAATAGAAGCGACATGAAAACTATCAAGAAAAGTTGGAAACTTGTAATAGATATTGGAAAACGGAAAAGAAAACTAAAAATATGATCGAAAAAGTGAAAGGAAAATCTTGAAAGCTAATTGAAAAAGTAAAACTAAGTTGAAAGATCTAAAGAAAAATTGAAACTATTTAAAAACAGATTGTAAAACTTAAAAAAAAATAGGAAACTCTTAGCACTGTGGAGAAACTGAAAAGAATGTTGGAAAATTAAAGAAGTTTGAAATAAAACGGCGAACAGGGAAAAGGAAACAAACACTTTAGATAATGTTTAAAAGAAAGTGGAAGAAATTTGCAAAAGTAACTGCCGAAGTAAAAAATTAATAAAGTTTGTGACTCAGAAAAATGGTAAAAGAATGTTGACAGCTGAAAAATAAAGTTGAAATACTGCAGAGCACTAAATGACATTATAATTTTTAGTGGAACTGTGTGAGAAATGTTGAAAAATAAATTAGAACATTGAAAATTTAATTTACCATTAAAAATGAAATTAATTTAGTTTAAACCAAAATAACAGTGTTAAGCATACGAGAATTCGTATTCTACTACTAGTCTGTCAGGAAAGGGAGTCTACTTAGGTTTTAGATTCACTGACAAGAAAATGAAGTTTTGCTTTAATTAGGGTCAGGTAATGTTAAAATTTAAGAAAACTGGAACATTTATATTTAATACAGAAAATATTGAGACAAACATTACGAATAAAGGTATAAAGTTTGTCTCTACAAAAATCGATACTTAGTCGTCATTAGCGAAGTTAACATACGTACGATTATGTCAATAAAACTAGAAAAGGGAACAATACTGACAATAATCATGACCCATAATTTTTCCATATAAGCTAGAGCAGATAGTTTGTCGACCTCATCCATGATGAGATTTGTATAATTAAAGTTCAAATTTAAAATCAAAACTTGTGCCGAACTTAAGTAACACTCAGGATTAAAAAAAATATATCTACAATTTACTTTTTCATGACTAATATGCTAGCTAATTTATTTAGTCGTTCTGCATACATTTCTTGTTATAATTTTAATGAATGTTTAATTAGTGATGCATCACAACTATTATATATTCGTTGTGTGAATTATTATTTCAGTTACAATATTATAGAAAAATTTCTTGCGATATAAGAAATAGTCTGCGATCCCCTTAAATCAATGACTTAAGAGCAACAGAAACTCTGAAGATATGTGTTGAAAAAAGTGTTAATAAACTGGTCAACCCTTTCATAAATAAAATTCATAACTTTACAACATGAAAATATATTTTACATAAACTCAAAAAGATACAGAATAGTATGGAGGAACAATTTTCGTTGTGTTAAGATTTGACGACGATCGGTAGTGAACTATGTAATGTCCAAAAAGTATTGTGGACAGACGAAGTAAGAGAAAAGAGAAAAATCCCCTCTCATTAATACAAGGAGGGGATTAATTTGACGATTAGAAATCCGAAAAGGGGAGACTCGAGGAGTCTGCCCCTAGACGTTGACCTGTGTGGTCTGATAACGGACCCACGGAATTCTGGGTACCCATTCTCGAACTTAAATAAGTGGTTAGTGACGGAGGTGAAGTTAAGCACTAAATTCAGGATCTAGTAAAAAAAGGGACTATTGTGAAGAAATTGAACCGTATGTTTCTCCATCCACGAGGATACGAGGATTAAAAACCATACTTCTCTTCTCTCTCTCCTGTACAATAGAAAAACGGAAACACGGATTCTTGGATCTCTGGACCGGCCAAGGAAGACAGACACCAAATCGATAGGGCCTTAATTGTATGCTTTTTTGTTACCAACTTTGTTAATTATTGTTATATTAAAATATTCGTGTGCGTGTGTGCGTATATGTATTTGAGAAATTGTGATCACATTTTTGCGCCTGGCATTGCCCGGTCTGATTCCCCAATAAGGATTGGGTAATTCTGGGTTCTTTGATGGTGATCGGTTGAAGGAGGGTATTTGGATATTGGATTTTATATTGTGAACTTTACTGTGTCCATTGATATTGGTGTTTGAGTTTTTTGGAGAGTTAAATATTTTTAGACGGAGAATCATTTTTATCCAAATTAAAAGAAATTGAATTTGTAAAATTGTAAGTTATTTTTGTGCCAATAAATTTTTAAATATATTTATTGACTTGTCCATTAGAATTTGGTATCCGTATGTCCGTTATCAGAACGCCCCCTCCACATAATCCATCACAACTAAATCACTTTTTGAGGAATCTAAGGTTTGAGGGCTTACAAGTGCATTTTGAAATTTGACAACACTGCATTCTGGTTAAAGGAAGAGATTTGGCAACAAGGTATTTTGAATACAGAGAAGGGGTATTTTCACATTAGTGTTAATGGATAAAATAGAAATATACCTGAAGGTCCATAGTTTTATTGAGGTTCAAGCTATAACCCTACTAAATTTATAGTATTCATCTCTTGCATTGTTTTCTCAAGATAAATTTTGGCTATATTTCATAAATTAAAAAATGACAATTTTTGCAAACGCGATGGAAAACATAATAGAATTCTGTAAAACCTTAGACCGTAAACAACCGAAAAGGTAGTTAGAAAATCAAAATCTTGAAAAAAGGTCCAGATTGGAAGGAAATTTTTAATAAAAGTAGGAGATTTGCTGAAATGGCAGAAGCTTCTTCTCGTGGAATAAGTATTGTAAGACCAGGGCTTTCAGCTGGGATAAGAAGGAAAGGACACAATGCCGTATAAGTGTATTTAGTCTTGACGGCACGTAAGGGACATTCGCCTGCGTTATTGATCACCGTTCATCTTGAGGGTGGACTAAAGTACCCATTGTATTGTGGTCAGCTGGTGGAATATTACCGAATGTCTAGAATTTACCCCGTTCATGCACTACTAGGAAGATGTACATCACGACTACGACCAACACAATAATAATTGGGAGCAACTAACCGTGAACGGGTCGTTTAACGACTGGTCCATTGCTCGTACCCTGGAACGATTCTCATAACGACGACAACGATGGAGAAGACGACGAGCATTATCCTCGTTCTCAACTTTCGACAGCATTCGAGTGCCTCAACAACCTCATCCCTGATATCGAATTTGATCCCCAACCTGATACCACTGAGCCTCCTCCTTACAATCGTTTTCACTAAAAAGTTATTAAAGTTTTCCCTAAACCCTAGAGTCTTCACTGAAAGCTGGAATTTTCAGTCAAGTTACAAGTTGCCACTGGAGACTAGAGTTTTCACTTAAAAATGAAGTTTTTCTTTAAAGCTTCATTTTCGGTAAAAGTTTTCATGAAAAGACTAATAAAGGTTTCGAGGAAAAATTAACTGACTATTTTGTTAGAAAGAATGAGAGGGTTTACTAAAAAGTTTAGATATACCCGGGTGAAACATAAGAGGAAAAATACAATAGATCTGAAGAAAATTAAACTTGTACAATATCTGGACTTTGTTAATTTCTATACGCATTTTACATTTTAAATTAATACACAAATTTATATAGAACACAATTTGCAGAGGCGGTAAACGTCGCCGGGGTTTCGTTACCTATCACTAATTATTTGTAAATAGCGCCAGGGTTTCATTCGACCAATATTGGTCTAGGTATAGATTCTGAGCTATCATCTGGGCTAAGCAGCGCTTACTCTTATTTAGTGCAGAAAACTTAAATACTTTTACTAAAATTCATTGCAAATCAAACCTATAAAAGTATTCTGTTTAATGATTCTTAATAATGTAAAGTAGGCCAACATTTAAAACTAAAAGAGCAATAACAAAAACAATCTTTTAAAAATAACAGTCAAGAAGAATATACAAATTATTTGACGAATTAAATAGTTTTTTTTGCGTTGTATTAATTTCTTTTAAAAATGTTTGTGTGAATTAGACTGTTTGTGCAACTGATTTTAATCCAACCTGTAAATTGTGCCGGAAGTACGTAAAAGAATTAGTAAATTTTTGCACAAATTTTTCTTCAAACTTTTAGGACTGGCAGCGTTTAAAAAAGTTATGCAGAAAAAGTTCATATACTTTTTGTCATATCTTTAAAAAACTCGTCATTCTTATAAAAATATTAAAATTATTTTTTAATTAATTCAGGAGTTGCTTGATGAGCTGCAGAGTGCACTAATTCAAGTCTTGAACTCTGAGTAATTTAAAGAACATTTCAAAAATTAAATTTTATATTGATTTCTAAACTAAAATTTCATCACATTTTGTATTAGTATTTAGGCTTATACCTCTAGTGACAAAGTTTCGTTATTTTTTAAGAAATAGTTAGTTATTTTCAATTTCTTAGGAATTATAATCTGTTCACATCGCTAATTTTAAAATAACACTTTTCCTTGTTTCACTAAATGTACTTGCAACTAAATTAAGTTGAAATTTAACAATATCATCAAAAATACTTATAAGATAATAATCTATATAATTTATTTAGTAAATTACCTCTACGCCTGAACTTCAATCTGACACTTTTGGCTCAGTAGTTAGCAAGATATTTCGCTCATCACTAGCGCTATTATAAAGCACCACCAACCACTACTATACGTATCTATGTTTCGTGAAGTAGGTGATTAACAATTCAATTAGTCATCTTTTTCAATTTTTTAAAAACTCAGATTCCAATTACTTCAGTTACTTTGACAAAGTTAGGCTACTTTTAGAATTTATAACACCTTCTCATCACTTTCCGAAAGCTAAATTTCTTCCATCGTTTTTTGAATCTCATTTTCACTACTTCGTCAAAATTAGATTTCTGCTTCAACTTCTCTTCCTGGTTGTCTAAATTCAACTGACTTTGGTCCCAAAACCCATTTTGATCCCTTCCGCTTCCTTCCTATCCCATTAGACTTTATTGCTGTTCTTATCTAATCTTTTTTCCCAAAACTGCCGATCGTATAGTTCTTGTAATTATACTTCACGATGCAGTAATTTTTGAAAATTTAATAATTTGCTGGAGTGTTTATAAATAGACAAATAATAAATATTTTAGTCATTTTGATTCGGGCGTTTTCACTAAGTCTTAATATTCTAATTACCGTTTAATTTGATGGTTCATTTTTTGGTATGGTACAATTTATAGGGCTGAGATTAATTAAAATTGCTCAAAAACTAATCATCAAAAGTTATCTGGAACCATTACTTGGAAATTACTCATCGTTTGAGAGTTGGGAAATATCAGCAGATTTTCTAAAGTGATAATCAAATCTCACATTCTGTTCTTCCGTCACAAGAAGTTGGCCCTCTTGCGCTACACTGACTAGACTTTAGAAGTTGTTCACTAACATTTCTTAGAAAAAAGATAAGGTATTCTTCTCATTGGTATGTGTGACTTTCTCTTTATATAAACATATATGTTAATTTTTACTACTTGATGTATTTTTCCAGATTGAACATTTGAACATTTTAAGATTAAATTTAAAAAATATTAGAAACTGAATTATTTTAAATCTTATCAAATTTAACAATTTTGCTTCAAGAAGAACAACCATTTCTTACAATATGTTTTTTTTTACTAAAATTATGATTAAATTCTAAGCCGATTTCATGCATACTGATGAACAACAAATTGAATTGAAACTGTTTTCTATTACAAAGGTAAACAATTTATTAAAAATAAGAGAACAATTACAGGTTTTAGAGGAACAGTCCTGTTGTTGAAGGTTTGTGAACAACTGAAAATTAGTGGTATGGGTTTGCTCATTGCACACATTTAATACTCACACATTTACAAAAGATTCCCAATCCTTGAGAAATAACTGCAAAGGACAAACGTACCGTTAGCCGCAATAAACTAATATTCACGGAACTAAGAGGAAACCAGGTAAATTCAGGCAACATTTATTTCTTTTGCTAAACAGGTGTTCTCGGGTCAGTTAAAATAAAATTAAACTTGATATTTCCAAAGAGATTGCTACGGCAGAAATATTTAACAAAATTTTTCAAAGTTACATATATTTTATTTTTACTAAATATTTTTAAACATAGAACCTTAATTTTCAATATAAATAATAACCAAAACTAAAAGTTAGTTCTTTATCTTCTTTAACATAAAATCTCCTTTCGCTGGTAAACATAATTCAAGGTAGTTTCTAAAGCGCACTTAAAAGACCGATACTTTAGGAGTTTCATTTTCATTCTTAACATCCATTGTTCCACTTGACCCATATGTTTTACTTACCACTGTGGACTTTAATGAAAGAGTTTAGTATAAAGATAACGATGAGTTTATTCAAAAAAGAAGAAAAGGATTTATTTCGAAAAAATTTCCAAGAGTCAAGGTGCATTTGCAGAGATGAAATGCAAATACTGAAACTTGATGACGAGATGAGTTTCTGCATCGTCACTATTGTTACTCTGACTATTGTCATTTAAGCTATCTCGCTCTAGATTCTAAGTGACCTTCAATGTTATGGGGATGACACTCTTGTTTAATCAAAGTTGTGGCCGAGATCTATTCAAGATAGTAGGATGATTTGAAGGAAGAACAAGATCGTGGTGAGAATTGGAGGATGTGGTTAATGCCAGATGTCGACGGTGAGCCAGCCTTCGACATCTAGTTAACTAACAGTACTTGCACTATGTTTAAGTTGTATATATGGTGGAGCGTGTATACAAGCGGTGCTATTCACTGCTGACCTCGTACCCCATCTTGTCCATTCTCTGCAGGATGATACCACCAAGAGAGAGTGTGCCGGACAACAACCAGCCACGTCATGGTATTGTCTTCGTCCAGACAAATAGTACTGAAAAGACGCCTCTGGTTGGCTGTCTCTAATAACTAGTCTTCTTTCATTCTCCTAAAAATTCCACTTTCTTCTCAAAATAAAAAAAATTGTAATAATACATCTAGGTAAATGAATCTAAATCATTTTTGTGAACAATAGTTGCAATTAAGAAGAGGAATTAATTGCAAATAATGCCGAGAATAGGAGCCTAAAAAATTTCGGGTCACTCTCTAAATCTGAATTAGTGGTTTTCTACTAATGAATTAGCGAAAAGTGAGCTACTATTAAAATAGTAAGAATTTTACTAATTGTTTAGTAGAAAACTACTAATTATATTAGTAAAAAAATCTACTTTTTTTTTTTAAAGTAAAATTTCACTATTTCAACTAGTAGTTTTCTACTAGGAATTAGTAGTTTTTTACTAAGAATTAGTAGTTATCTACTAAGAATTAGTAGTTTTCTACTATATGAATTAGAGAAAAATGAGCCATGAATTTGACTAATTTTTAGTAGAAAACTACTAATTCAGATTTAGAGAGCATTTTCATGTCCTTTCTTCACTTCTCTTTTATTTACTATTTTTTATCATGATCATAATTTTTTTTTCAAACTATGATTTCTATATCAAGGAATTCTTATTATTGATAACAATATGACATCTATTGATTTAAATAACTGCAAATCTCTAATTAGTCCAAGATCAACTTAAGAAAATTTTCCTCTTTTTGATCATTAAATATAATAATTTGTCACTTTTACTTTTCTCTTAGAGATCAAAAAAGTAGAGCTTTAAGGTGGATTTTAGAAAGACTGAAGACGAATGTGATTGGTGGTTTCAAAATTACAGGAAAACCCCATTGATACTTTAGTAGGAGACCCAGTTTATATTCGACCGTCGGTAATTAACTATAATAATTTGTCAGTTCAGTTTCCTTCTGGAGAACAGAAAGGTGCAGCTTATTCTTTTGATAAAACTCTATGATTAGTGTTACATATTTGTGCCCTATTGTATTAATTTTAAAACTCTACTACTAAGAAAGTGAGTAAGTTCTTACAATTCTTTAAATTTGAGAATATGTAATAAAGTGTTACATCCTATTGATTGTTTACAATTAAAATAAGTTCTTCACTATTGTAACCTATCGTATTTATTAGATTAACATTTATAAAAATCAGTAACATATAAAATTATTCTATAATCCAAATAAATAGATTTTGTCAAATTAAAATTGTCAAATAAACAAAATAACCACAATACTCAATTACAATCGTAAGAAGAAACAATTATACATGAAAATTACTAACAATATAATTTATTAACCAGAAAATGAATATGAATAGATCTCGTTACAGATAATAAGCGTCATACAAGTTTTATACAATTCTTCTAAACTATTAACTATGATAATTTGCCAGTTCAGTTTCCTCGTAGATACTAAATTATTTATTTTTATTATTTTAGCCCTTCAGCGATGGAATTTTAGTAATAGAAATAAAACAGTAGATTTTAGGAAACAATCCTAAGTTCTGCAACCGAAATTTTAGATTCTTCAACTTAACTACACAGAATTAACAGAAAAATTTTCGAGGAATACATTCGTGTAGACAACCGCAAGGTGCAAATACTCGTCTTTGAATTGAACAAACCGAATTGACTCATCAACATCTAATCACGAAACAGGACTGATCTGTGATCAGTGTCAAACTGTGCTTTCTATAGAACATATTCTAGTAGACTGTCAAAAATATAACGTACTCAGAAACAAATTTTAAATTCAAAAACAATTAAATGGAAAAAGTTTAGCTTTTAAATAAAAGTGATTTCTATCAAACAAATTTAGTTACGATATTGAAAAAAGGGTCACTGGTTTTTCTGTCCGTATAAACAAGAAGGCTTGATTTGAATTTAAAAATCGTTTTAAGAAAAAGTCGTCCTCATTTTAGCAGATGACATCCGTTAATTCAAGTACGTTTTGCTAGTTAGCTATTTGGGTCAATAGTCGAGTGACTATACGTCGTGACAATACAGTATGGTAATTTCAGCTTGATAATTTAGCAATTACAGATGAAAAGATTGAGTAATAGAATAAATAAACATGCAATTGCAAAGACAGCATTTCGTAGATTATCTCTGGGGAGAAAAAATAGATGCGAGCATTAGAGGTATAAGGACTCGTGATTCTAGGAACACGGGGTTTTGGTTTGAGAGCTTTCGCCGCTGCAGCTCAATTAACGGCGTTGCCAACAGAGCGTTTGCATAAAATATGCAACGGCTCTAAGGCTTTGCCAATGTTACCCGCTCTAGCCAAGTTCCATGCATTTACAGTAAAAATCGCGCGGTACGTACGCGAAAAATCATCGGTGGCTATTCATGCGATAGTTATCGTGTTTATATGTCGACACGCTAAAACTTTTACCGCGTGACTATGATATACACGCGACGATGCTTCCTAGTACACTACGGCCTCTCTGGATTATCAAAGATCTAACAGAGAATTTCGAGTATTAGGCACGAATCGTGGATCTTCACGATCCTTTTCTTCTGAGAACCTTTCGTCGAATTGCAAGCGTTAATTATAAGTTCAGAAAGCTGGAGTGGGAGGTTTAGTGTCAAGGGAATCGTGCAGCCAACGGGTTCCATGATTTGTCGCATCAACTCTCTATATCACGCACTTCGCGCCAATAAACGCTAAACTTTTATCACCTAGTGATATACGATGGTCGCTGCACTCCCGGAAGAAATACACTCTGAGTAATAAAATAAAAAGAGTAAAATATAGGAGAAAGCGTTCGAACGCTTGGCACACCATTCCAGAGACATGCTACCGCCCCTTGGCGTTTTCCCTGCCCGAGAAAATATCGAAACCTATATCGTTAATCAGGCAAAAATTTCCGCGGTTACTGGCTGGCAAAAGCAGAGAAAGAGAGCACCAAAGAAACGACACAGGTTTTGGATTACTGCCAATCTTCCCGTGACGTGCATCTTCCACATAATCCATAAAATTAGTCGTCCTCTACTTTTACTTAGAAAATTAATTTTTAAAACCGTACTTACTTACTAACATTACCAGAAATGGTTGAAACATTGCAACATGTTTTATCTACTCTTATGTGATGGTTTACTGGATTGTGCTATATAACCGATCATCTATGATTTGAGAAATTAGTATACTAAAAAATTTTTAGTACAATATCTGCATCAACTTATTGTATGGTATGTTTTCCGTTTAATAATGTACTTTTCCCACACAAAAATAGAATAGCCTAAAAACATTTAGCCTAAAATGAATGTAGCCTAAAACCTGTTTAACCTAAAATGCATCTAGCCTAAAAGCGTTTGGCCTAATTTAACCTAATTTACAATGTAAAATTTAGGCCAAATGGGATTTAGAACAAATGATTTTAGTCTAGATGAATTTAGGTTCAATAGGTTTCAGGCTACATGCTGAATGAGTTTTAGGCTGAATGCATTTTAGGTTAAATGGGTTTTAGGCTACATGCATTTTAGGTTAAATGGATTTTAAGTTATATGGGTTTTAGGCTACATACATTTAAGAGTGAATGAGTTTTAGGCTGAATGAATTTTACGGTTAAATGGGTTTTTAGCTACATAAATTTTAGGCTGAATAAGTTTTATGCTATATGCATTTTAGGTTAAATGCATTTTAGGCTATATGCATTTTAGGCTGAATGCATTTTAAGTTAAATGGGTTTTAGGCTACATGCATTTTAGGATAAATTGATTTTAGGTGAAATGGGTTTTTGGAAACATGTATTTTAGGTTGAATGAGTTTCAGTCTAAATGCATTTTAGGCTAAATGCATTTTACGTTAAATTATTTTTAGGCCAAATACATTTTAGGTTAAATGCATTCAAGGGTAAATGGATTTTAGTCTATATGGGTTTAGGCTGAACGGGATTTAGGATAAATGAGTTTAAGGGATGTTGGTGAAATCAAAATTGTATTTTTGGAAAATTTGTAGAGGATGATAGTGTGATCCCCACTACTGAACGATGGTTTATTAATTTCAGTTTACAAAAAAAAGCTTTCATAGATTGATAATGAGAAATCTTTTGTTTATATGAGATTTTGTAAGGATATGTTATCGAGAATAATTTTTTTTTCCTTTTTTAGAAAGTTTTGCCTAAAATCTATAAATGATAGTGAAATCTACTTTCAACACTACATAAAATGTGGGGTACTTTAAAATCTTTTGGAATATTCATTCATAGGTAGAAACTAAACTCGAAGTAAAAGATATTATTATAAGACTAAAAATCATGTAAAAAGGTAAAATTTAGCAACAATAAAGTATCAATAGCCTTTTTTCTTTACTACTTTTTTAACAAAATCTGAGATTTAAAAGTTTTCAGCGAGATGGAATTATATTCATTTACATATGATGTACGTGTCTTCAACATCAGAAATATCACGTTTTTCAAATGGTATATCGAGTTTTGAGAAACTTTGTGAAAATATATCTCCATGTAAGTTACTTCTCTATGTAGTTTCAAAAGCTAGAAAAGGTTTGAATTTATAATTTCAGGAATTTTTTATCACGTTGTTTTTTTAGTAAAAACTTTAATTCACAATTATTTGTGAACCATCGTGGTTTTAATAATAATTTCTACTTTCAACTAGCAACTCTATTTTAAGTTTATTTATGACTATTGCTATCATTTATGTTTTCAACATTTATTTTACGATAATAAATCACCTGTACATGTTTCTAGTTTTCTTAAAGTGCTCTCGACATTTCTTACGTTTAGATTTTAAAATCTAATAATTTAACATGTGCCTCAATTCGATATAATTTGATCCCTTCGAAAGAAATTAATTTGTTGCATGAAGTAGTTTGTAACAAAACTGATCTTCGTACGAATCGAATGAATACAAAACTTGGATGCAGTAGTGTTCGCCTAAGTGCCTAAAGGAAGAAAGTGAAATACTCTACTTTTGCTGTTCTCTTGCACTGACACTGTGTCGTGACTACCGTCGATAATGAAAATTCCAAAGGTAGCGGAAACACTATCGAAGCAAAGAAACGTGCAGCCAAAAGAATTTAGTTAAAAGTCTACTTTTAAGAATATTTTTTATTCTGCCTTAATATTTTTGAGTTGTCAAAAGTTCGCCTTGTCGCGTCACTTCAAGCAACAGCTCGTCAATCACTGTCATCTCAAACATCCCTAGAGACCCTTTACACCCTCGCTTGATAATAACAACACTCTACTAACAAAAAACATGTTATTGTTCAAAGATAAAGAAGATCCATTGATTTACAGAATGACACGATTTGCAAGAAACAATGCAGAACGAAACAATAGGTATTTTGTAGTCATAATTTAGGATTTTCATTATTCAATAATTGTAGTTTTAAAATTTAATTATATATTAAATTTAGATCTGCCTGTGTCTTTTAAATATTCTGAAAAATTTCGGCACATTTTATGGGTATCCTAATTTTATCTTCTTTTTTGTTTATTAGACTGAGGTAGAATAAACCAAATTTCAATGAAGAATTTCAATTTAATAGAATTATTAATCTCTGCCAAAAGGATCTTTTATGTGAATGAACAATTTTAAACATTTAATTTTTTGGAAAGAAATTTAAAGGAGAATTTAAGTTTAAACTTTGTTTGATTAAATTTAATTTAATAAAAGAAGAATAGAGTGAAAAACTGTTAGGTTAAAGTTTGTTTCATTAACACCAATCATAGAGTTTCGTCAAAAGAATAAGCTCCACATTTCCGATCTCCGTCTGTCAAAATTTCAGATGATGCATTATGTGCAAATCATTCAATTTCTTTTTCCGCTTGTATATTGAGTGCTAATTAAAAAAAAATTACATTTGTCTAACGAAACAAATAAGGAGAGTTGACTTGAAAACCTTCAGCACTAAACCACAGTTCACACATCAAAACATTTTAAAATCAGGCTTCAAATTTTTGTCTTTTAAGGTTTAAGAGTTTAATTTGAAGATGTGTCGAATTTTCGTTTCTCTCGAGTGTGACAAGAAGTTCATTAGGCGAGTGATTAACACCTTGATAAATAGTGGACCCAGAGAAAAAAGTCTTAGGGAATGAATAACGATGCAATAGCTCATATGTAAAACAGGCTGTGCTCTTAAGCTGAAGAAGGAAGGATACGCCTTTGAGATGATATATAATCGGAATCTAATAGCGTTCTGATCTTACCTTAAGCAAAGAAGCCCAAGCAAATCACTTCCGCTTAGTTACTCTTGACATTTCACTTTTATACCAGCGAATACTGAATTATTGACTTCCAGCCCAGCAGCCTTATCTTCTCGTGTTTCTATTATCAGAAGCATTGTCGAATCTTCCGCATATTTACGGAAGTATCATCTCGCGTTTTAATCCTTGACAGAGGCATTCGCGTCATCGGATTACTAGATTTCTAACAATGAGTAATAGATGACTCCTCATTTTTCTCCCAGTGCTTAGTGCATTTGCAAATATTAGATTGAAGTTGGATAAAAGCGAATGTACATTCTATTGGCGAACTAACAAATTACTATGTAGTGGGCGTTGCACAGCCTCAAGCGAAAATTCATGATATCGGCAGGGAAGCGGCACAAAGTTCTCTCCAAGTGCTTCCAGCTACTGCACTCACAGGCATGCAATGAGCTTCTACGAGAAATGAGATAACGATAGAGTTCCAGTGGACAAGATGAATTTTACATGTTTCTGGAAAAATTTATATCATACAATACAAGCGTCCGCCAATAGTATCTAGACTGGCCTGAACCAGTTTAAGAGATGCTTTACAACAAAGTATAATGAATCTTATTAATATGCAGATTTATTCTGTATATCGCTTTTCGTCGCGCGTATCTCCGCACGGAAACGTTAACTCAGAATTATATAGAATATACGGCGGAAGTGTCATACCAGCTATTATTTTAACATTTTCCTCCTATCCATTATGTAAAGTTTTGTGCACAATTTTCTACACATTTGCAGTATCTCTGATAATCTTTATCTGCTCTTGCATTTCAAAGTTATTGACATTTTTTGTTAGGGAATTATTTGCTATTTGCAAAATAAAATAGATAAAATTACATAAATAATGAAATGGAAATTGACCAAAAAATATATTTTCTAGACTTAACTTTGATAAGAAAAAATAACCGTTTTATTTTTGACTGGTATAATAAACCTACAGCTTCGGGCAGACTTCTTAATTTTTTATCAAATCACCCGATTAACCAAAAGCGTAATATTGTTTTTAACCTCGTTGACAGAGCTATTTCTCTTTCACATAAGAGTTTTCACAGAAAAAACATTAAATTAACGAAGAGTTTACTCTCTAATAATAACTACCCCGTAAACTTTGTCAACGATTGCATTTCTGAGAGACTTCATTATTTAAAATCAAAAACAAAAAATAACAATGTGGAATTTTCTAATTTAAAAAAAGCTCTATATGCTAAACAACAAAAAATTGTCATCCCTTTTGAGAATAAACATTTTTATACAAAATGCAAACAACAATTTAAAAACTACAATATCTGTACTATTCCTAAAGTTCAAAAGTCGCTTAATAATATTGTAAAATTGGGAAAAAAATCTGATGACAAGTGGAAAAAATGTGAAGTGGTATATAGAATTCCCTGCTAAGATTGTAATGCAGCATATTATGGTGAAACCAAAAGATTGCTTGAAACTAGAGTTCGTGAGCATAAAACTAACAAAAATCCAAACTTCGTAATCAACTTACATTGTACAAACAATAATCACGAATTCGACTTTAAAAGTACTAAAATTGTAGATTTCGAAAGAGATTGGCGTAGGCGTCGAATTTCCGAAATGGTTTTTATTAACCACGACCCTAATAGCATTAACATTAAGGAAAATATAGACAATTTAAACAAAAATTATAACCTACTTCTACAGAGAAAATTCTCCGTTTCTTAATTCTTATTTACCAGGCTCATTATTTCAATTTCTTGTTTATTATTTTGAATTTGTCAATATCTGTTTACGTTTATTTTCCTTAGTCTTTCTGAATTTGTAAATTCTGTATTATTTTTTGTCAGTTTGTCTCTTGCATTTAACATGACAACACGTTTGACAGTGTCACTGCTTAGTTATGTTTACTTTTAATTTTGACGTTTCCGTTTTTTAAGGTATTAAATTCATTAGACTTGTATTTTTTATAAAGTGTGTTTTGTTCGTGTTAAAAATATTTTCTCAAGTGTGTATATTTTGTATTTACAGCCTGAAGAGGTCAACGAAATGTTGACGAAACGTACAATAAAAAACGTTTTAATTTATGTGGTTAGTGTTTTTTGTTTTTTTGGTTTAAAAATCAAAAACCTACACAATTTGGCTCCAACGGATCAA
Organism: Ganaspis brasiliensis; assembly: GCA_037103525.1. NCBI lineage: Eukaryota > Metazoa > Arthropoda > Insecta > Hymenoptera > Figitidae > Ganaspis > Ganaspis brasiliensis. The sequence goes on along the minus strand of JAZKLR010000145.1, from coordinate 4,861,573 downwards.
ATATTTCTTTTATTTATTGACAATGGAGAGCAACAAAACATTTACCTTTGAGCTCTTTTTTAATTCGATGGAGAGAAAAATTATTTTCAAGCTAAAACAGAATATTAATGATTTCACAAACTAAAACGGATTTTAAATTTATAAAAACAGTGAAAAAAAAATTTTTTTAATTGAAAATTCGGGTTTGCTATTTAAAAATATTTACAATTAGGTGCTTTAAGTATAATGGATATTCTTGTGGCCGAAAAATATTTTTAAATAGGTTGAATCTCCTATTTAACTGCGATTAGCAACTTTTGGATAAAGGAGCAGGTAAAGAAATTTTAAAAATTTAGTTTTGACGCAGTAATTATAGTGAGTCTAATAATAATAAAAATTAGATAAAAAAATAAAATCACTGGAATTGTGGTGGGTTATTTAACATACAACTTGTGATGAAGTGACATTTATCGTCCTGAGACTCTTTCCAATAAGTTTTGCTTTCAATAAAAACTATACTCGACTGAATGATCAGCTCTAGTGAAATTTTTTCAAATGTTATGTTTTTTTCAATTTTTATATTATAATTGTTTGAATGTGAAGTGACTATAACCTGAATGGTTTTTAGTAATTTATAACATAATTTATCAATTGTAATGTTTTTATTTTTTTAAAGGTTATTTGTAACTTAATGATTTAGGGTTTCATTTATTATAGTTTAAAGGAACAGTTGTCTATAAAATAGTGAAAAAATTATTTAAAATACGAGAAAGAAATGTTTTGTTGACAAAGAGTGAAAAGGTGATTAAAACTCTAAAAGAGAACTCGATCCCAAAAGGGGTGCGATTAAATAAATTAGGAGAATGAAATTTATTGAAAATTAAAATCAAAAGTTGATTAAGTAAATACTTAAACGTATTTTCATGGTTGTAGCTTCTAAAACCTATGTCTGTGTTGACCAAATATAAATGTGATTTTTACTCTTTTTTTTTAATCTTTAAATTAAGATGCAAGAATTCTAGATCTTTAATCATTTCAAAACATGCCAATCCCCAGATGAGATACAAATATGGAATTAACAAATAATGTTGGGAAACAGTAATTATTAAATATCATATTGCAATCAAAGTTACTTTCCATTCCCTTTTTAATTATAAATTACAATCACCATCACCATGTAAATTAAAAAGTCGATTTATATTCAAATATTAAAAATATCATATCGAAATACATTTTATATTTAACAGTTTTCAGAATCGTAAAATGGTTTTTGCAACATAACCTTAAATAAACGTGGCTAGTATGTTAATAAGCCAATGGTGTATTTCAAATATTAAATTTTAAAATTACTGACAATTGTTATATCATTTATTGTGTTTGATGTATTGGAACACATAGTCGATAAAATGTCCATAATTTCCAATTTTGTAAAACATTGTTGAATATTGGACGAAGTTGACTTATTTTATCATTAAATATTTCCAAAGCAGCATAAAGTGACACAATTACCTTTCTGTATATATCTACAAAAGAAGTTTTATGTAAAAATTAATTCCTCTATGTAATGATCCCTCACAGTTTTACGTTGCAATAAAGTTTTTAATCTCCAGAAAAAAGCTCATGCTTAATGATTTTAATCACAAAGAAGCAAATTCACTACTTAAGCGAACATGATGTGAAACAATTTTAGAATTTCCTGCCAGAATATTTTGAGCAATAAAAGTAGCTAATTTCAATTTTAAAAGTAATTTTTTCCTTAAAGTTAAAAGTGTCTGAACAGTTTTTAAAATTGGTTTGTTTTAAAATATATCTAGTTCTTTAACGTGAATTTTTGAGTCCAAGTGAACTATAGTAATGCCTACATTTTATTCTTAATACAAAGATCTTACTTTTTGGATACTCTTTACTATTCAATAATTGTTATATTAATTTTTTATAACATTGCATAGGCGGTATAATGATGTTCCTACATTATTCTAACACTATTTTCAAATATTGTTAATCGCTTTCGAAATTTTTCCATCTGTTGTTCTCTCCGAGTAGAATCGATTGAGTTATGCTGATTCGTGAACTTCATAACCGCTGGTTTCAAATTACAGGAGCAGAACACTAAGGGAATTAGAGTACTAAACCGTGTGTGCATGTTAAGCATGTATTTTGTATTCACATCAGCATTTACCACTTCTGTCAAAAGTTCCTAAACGCCAACTGAATTAATTTACAATTTTGAAATTTGAAATTGCGTCAGGATTCTCGTCAGAAATTTGGCTCTAGAATAATCCCCACGCTAAGCTAGCAATCTTATATAGTTCATAAAATAATATACAATATTCTATAAATATACTCAAGAGAATGCAAAATTGTTGAAAGAATTATTTTTTATGCAATTTGGGTTATTTAAATACTAAATCTCATTTATGAATAAGTTTCATCAATTCTTTTAATTTTTTTGGACGAGAATGAGTTTATTTAAGCTAAAATTGACGATTAATTTTTTAATTATAATTTTCTGAACAAACAACAGTAATATTTAATAGGTATATAAGATTAGGGATTAATTGTCTCATAGTGTTAAACTTTTTAACGTACTTGAAGAAATATTTTATTTCAAAAAATATTGTTAAGGATTTCTCTAAAAAGGTAGAATAATTAACTTTTTCGATATACGTCCGGAATATTCCACATCCCAGATGTGAAATATAGTATTATTCGGAATGATTAATTCGAAATGTGGATTCCGGGTAATCGAATTCAAGATGCGAAATCCGGGATAGAGAATCTGGGATATAAAATTCAGGATATAGAATTTAAGATTTGAAAACTGAGATAAAGAATTCGGAATCCAAAAAATGGATTCATGTATGTGAATTGCGGGATGTGTAATCTCTTAAGTAGAACTCGGGATGAGAAACTGCGATCGCTAAAGAGTTGAAATTTCAAAGTTTAAAAAGAATAATTTTTCTTTGAATGTTTTCTAATTTTTAGCTCTGAGTAAATGCATTAACTGTCAATTTAATTAAATAACTCGTTACCCTCTACAACAAAAATGTTTGCCAAAAGTAGAATAGCTACATTTAATAAAGAAAGGACGCTTCTCCTTTAAGTGGTTTTGTCTCACATTGTAAAACTTGTGCGAATGCAGAGGTAAAAGTATATACGCGAGTAGCGTCTAGGGATGTTTTTATTGCTCATTAAGTTACTTTAGGATATTCACGTAGCGGAGCAACGTTGTAGCCCGTTAAAGTTCATCCCCTTTATCCTGCGGCGACCGGGATATAAATTTCAGTTTACCTCGGGTACGAGGTATCCTGATTCGTCGCGTAATCTCTTGCGGGTGTGTGCGACGAAAACGTCGTAACCTTCCGAATAATGCTTTGTAAAAGGGTTTCGTAATTAGCGTCCTTCGGTTGGATCGGATCTTAACCACAGTGTCTCTGCTCCTCCTCCTCCTCCAGTATTTCTCCGTTTCGCAAATAAGCTGATAATTAAATCACATTTCTATTCCTTTTGTGAGCCCAAGGAATGCATCTATTATTGAATCATAAGTTGGAGTCTCGGCAAGCATTCTCACTTATTATTCAAGCAGAACACGCGTTTTGCGTCTATTCCTTCTGTATCTAGTGTTTTAGTATTCTCCTTATTATAACTTCTGCGTCTTCGTTCTCTCTCTCTCTCTCCCTCTCTCTGTTTTCAGCAAAAGTTTGTGGAATTCAGTTTTACACCGCATATGTTCGATTCACGATAAGGGAGATTCACTACGATCTGATCTCGAACGAGTCCTGTTATAATTTCAGAAATTTAATCTCTCGCTGAATTACGTCGAGAGAATAAAAGGAATGGTGTAAAAGCAATGAAAAGAAAGCAAAGGGATGGTATAGCCATTGAAATATGGTGAAAGGATTTAAGTTGGTAACGATAGCGCATAATGAAACCGACGCGCTCGTATGACAGTATTATAGCGGCAGGTAGGAAATGATGATTCTCACTATCAAAATAATGTTGCAGCAGGTTCCAGTTGAACCGGTATAAGTAGGGGTAGAATGAGAGGGGTTTTCCCGAGCGTAATCCACTTTCAGTCTGAAATATAGAACATAAATTCTAGCCTATATCGGGCAGACGGAAAATTTAAAGCCACGATAAATTAACATGTTAACGAGGGGTGCGTTGCGACATTCCACCAATCCTGGTCTGGTCTCGGAGTGCGCTTCCGCGACTTGCACCAGCTTTTCCTAATGCGATGGTAATCGAGCAAAATATTGTGGCAACGGCCGCGGGCATATACTCAGATCAGAGGTCCTTGACTCCTCTTTCCTGCTGCTATGAGATTACGGTTCTTCGCTCTCTCCTCGACCCTTTTTCCCTGTAACCCTGCACCCTTTTCCATTTCCTTTCTCATTCTTTAAATCTTCTTTTCTCAGTTTGCGTGACTCTTTCAAAAACGCGCTCATACGCAGATGAAAGACGAACCGAGGAATGAGGAATGAGGAAAGAGAAACGCTTGAAAAAATTATAATGAGAGGCGTATAATGGGGAAAGCAATGACAGACGGGAAGCGACGTCTTGACAATCCGATTTCAAGTTCCCCGATGACATGAGGACTCTTGCGGTTAAAAGTTAGGAGAACTTCCTAATGTATGTGGGAGAGTCGGTTGGTCGGTGGCTTGCATCCGTTCTATGACCGGGCGACCCAGGTCGTGACCTGCCCCAGGCTCAGGATCCTTGCTTCTCAATGTCTACTTCTTTCTTGCCCTCACGATCCTACATCCGAGGCTTTCGTCCTCACTGAACATCAGTTATCTTACTAGTTAGATATCTTGCGTAACCAAAGGTCGGTGGACTCTTCCTTTACTGTATAAAATTACTTATCTTCCCTTTCAAGAAATTCTTTCAATCTCTCTTTTCAAAACGACTAACATTGCTTCCAATCATCTATACATCTTTTTATAATTTGAAGCTTCCAGTTATCTGCCATTTCTATTCATCTATAAGTTTCAATTATCTATAGCTGTCAATAATCTGAGGTTATAACTTCTTCTTATCTGTAACTTTCAATCGCCTATTGCTTTCGGTTATCTGTAGCTTTGAATAATTTTTAGCTGTTCATAATCTGTAATTATAGATTATCTGTAGCTGTGAATCAACTACAGTTTTCATTCATATGTTAAACTACATTGTATGTAGCTTTCTATAATCTGCAAATTTAAATCATTTCAATTATATCATCACTTTTATTATTTCGATTATATATCATTATGACTTATTAAAATTTGTATTTTTATCACTAATTTACTTGGGAATGGGGTCAAATCGGGATGGATGTACCGCAGGGGTCGGTTCTTGGTCCTCTTGTGTTTTTAATCTACACTAGCGATTTGGAGGGTGTTCTCAAGTATATAAAACATAAGTCTTTTGTGGGTGATTTGCAAATCTACTATCACTCTAGCTTGGATGAGCTCAATGAGTCTCTTGTACTCATTAATAAAGATATACAAGCTATTTGTGATTCGGCGGAAACAAACCATTCTCAAATTATGATTAATAATACAATAATTCCTTATGTTCAACGCTTTAAAAATCTGGGTGTCATTTTCCGACTCTCTTTATCTTAGGACAAGCATATGGGCCAAATTTGCAAAAAAATCTATGCAACGTTAAATCAACTAAAATCAAAGAAAAATGCGCTAAGGACTCAATTGGCTTCGTCTTTAATATTAGCTCACATTGATTATTGCTGCGCGATATATCATAATCTTACTGAAGGAACTTAATTCTAAACTTGAAAGACTCCTCAACTTTTGTATTAGATTTATTTTTTATTTGAAACATGATTAACACATCTCACCTTATCATGGAAGGCTCAGTTGATCAAGGTAAGCAACAGAAGCCTTTTATTTATTGGTTGTCTTATACTATTCTTAGCACCAAAAAACCATTTTATTTATTAGAGAAGTTTTGCTTTCGGAATGACATTACAAACAGAGAATTGAGGTGTCCATCTGTTTTAAGGATTACTTTATGTAGGACAGCGCATTATAAGAGTTCTTTTATTGTAACCGCATCAACTTTGTGGAATTTCCTTCCATCATATTTAACTGATGCATTAAGCCTTAATAATTTCAAATTTAATCTTCATGCTTTTCTTCTTTAATCCTAATAATTTGTATATTGAGATTATTACTGCTTACAAATTCCATTTATTACTTTAAAAAAATTCCCAACTTTTACCATATTCAAAATTTTCATTATTTGTAATCTCCTACGATGTCAGGCTTCCAATTACTCGTAGCTTTTGATCTTTTGTAACTTCAAATTATTTATGGATTCTAATTATTTGCAGCTTCCTATCATCCATAGCTTCCAGTCATCCATAATTTTCAATCTTCCGCAGCTTCCAATTAATTGTAACTTCCTATCATTTCAGGCTTCCAATTATCAATAACTTTCGATCTTTTGCAACTACCGATTATTTATAGTTTTTAATTATTTGCAGCTTCCTATTATCTGTCGCTTCTAGTCATCCATAATTTTGAATCAACTGCAGCTTTCAATTAATTGTAACTTCCAATCATCCATAATTTCCAATCATTTGCAGCTTCTCATCAATTCTAGCTTCTCATCATCTATCTGTCTCCCTGTATAAGAAACAACGTCTCGGCAATTGTAGTTTTCAATTGTCTATTAGCTTCCAATTTATGTGCCTTCCATCCATCATTGACTGTAGGTATGAATAATAATTTATTATCTTCAATCTGTTGTAGTTGATCATCAGCAGATTTTATTAATTAGAAGCTTCCAATTATGAACAATAGTTTGAAAAATGTTGAGTAATAATTGGAATATGAATACGACAGCTTTCATGGGAAAGAAACTTTAAGATGTCATAATTATAATTTAGGCTATCAGCTTGAATCATTTACAGTTTCCACTTTTCTGTTAATTTTAAGATTACAGTTAGAACAATCCCGGAATTCTTTAATCAAAATGCCTTATTTACATGAAAAACTCTAAACTATCTAAATTCAGTTAAACGAATAAAAAACGAGGGGAATTGAGATGTAATTTCCTTATTCGTATCTTTTAGATTAACATCTCAAGACTTTGAGCATAATCTTCTCTGTGCTCCATTTACTCTTTCTCAAGTACAACTATAATTTAAGGGCGGAGGTAAATTACTATATATAAAATTCTCCTATTTCGCTTTGTTTGTAAGAAAAAGCAATTATTTTAATGTCTAGATTACCCAAATTAAACTGATTATATCAAAGCTTCCAGAACAAAATAAGCTTGATTTTTTTTGGACGAAATTGCAGAAAAGTAAAGAAGAATCGTCAACTAGCTATTAAAAAGAACTTTTTCATAAAAGGAAAACTATTTATCAAAAAATATATTAAGTGTTAAAATGATAAATGACTTAAGATTGTTATCGTTTCAGTTCTAAGTAATCCTAATTACAATTATGATTACAATTATAAAATCTCGATTATGACCACATTTATCATTATAGTCTCGATTAGAATCTCAATCATGATCATAATTGTGATAAATCACAATGATCATTTCGGACTATAATAAAATAATATCATTGGAAGTTAGACATTGTTAAACTTATAAAGGAATATTGAGTCACTTATCTAATTATAATGTGAAAATTAATTTAAATTAATTTAAATCATTCAATTAAAAAATTTTGATTTTCTTTAAAAAATATTATCGACCTTTACTGCCAAAATTTAAAGTTTTCAACTTTAATTCAATATGAATCGACAAATAAAATATAATGAAATTTTGATTTTGAAAAACAACTCATATCCTCTGCATATCACCACCAAAATTTGACGAGTTATTCTTGCAGATATAGAAAATGTTTGACCAATCGATCAATCCAAAACGTAACAAATTATCCACTTTTTAATTTATCTAAATTGAAAGCTCGTTATAAAAAGTGCCACACTATATTTAATATTAAATGTTTAAATTATTATTTTTCTTTCATTCTTTAATTAAAATTGAATAAACGTTTAAATTTAAAATAGACTGAGTCTCGTAAAATTCAGGCAACAAATCCATATTTTTCCCAACAAGTAGGTAGATTTAATATAAACCACTGTAACACTTGTTGCGTCACAATTAACAAATTATATTTTTTTATTTAGCGTATCTGAAATTTACAATTATTAAAGTAGCTTTTCATTTTGTGGAGAAAAATCCTTTGGAATAAGATTAAAATATATCGTTAAAATATAATTTCAACGAACTTAATCTCGTCTCGGAATCTTTATAAACACCGTGTTTTCTGCAATTCTTCTTAAATATTAATAAATGTACATTTATGACTATAATTCAAACCAATCTAAAATAGTTTTAACATCTGTCATTTTATTACGGAGCACAGTGGTCTGAAATCCGATTCTAGCTGGACAAAACTATTCACTCAAGAACGCTTCGATACAATTTTACGCCACTTTGTTTCTAGCAGTTTTTGAGGCCGCTGATTACAAATATGAAGTCAGATTTCAAAAATTCAAAATGACGGATCTAATATGGCGGACCAAAAAATTACGAAATCATTGTATTTTACTAAAATATGGTATTTTAAGGTTTTTGAGGTCGCTGATTAAGAATCTGTTGTTATATTTTAAAAATTCAAAATGGCGGATTCAATATGGCTGACCTAAAAAATAAAAAGTTGGTTTATTTTAGTATAACGAGAAATTTAAGGGTATTTGAGGTCGCTGATTACGAATCTCAAGTCAGATTTCAAAAATTCAAAATGGCGGATCCAATATGGAGGACCAAAAAATTACGAAATCATTGTATTTTAGTTAAACATGGTATTTTGAGGTTTTTGGGGTCGCTGATTAAGAATCTGCTGTTAGATTTTAAAAATTCAAAATGACGGATTCAATATGGATGACCCAAATATTACAAAATTGGTTTATTTTAACATAACATTGTATTTAAAGGTTTTTGAGGTCGCTAATTACGAATCTGAAGTCAGATTTCAACAATCAAAATGGCGGATCCAATATGACGAACTGAAAAATGAAGACATTAATTTATTGTAAAATAACATGGTATTTAAATGTTTTTAAGGTTGCTGATTACGAATCTGAAGTCACATTTCAAAAATTAAAATGGTGGATCCAATTTGGTGGACTGACAAATAAAAAAATTAGTGTATTTTAATGAAACTTGGTATCTTCAGATTCGTAATCAGCGACCTCAAAAACCTTTATATACAATGTTGTATTAAAGTAAACCAATTTTGTAATATTTGGATCATCCATATTGAATTCGTCATTTTGAATTTTTAAAATCTAATAACAGATGATCGTAATCAGCGACCCCAAAAATCTTAAAATACCATGTTTTATTTAAAAACAATGATTTCTTCATTTTTTGGTCCGCCATATTGGATCCGCCATTTTGAATTTTTGAAATCTGACTTGAGATTCGTAATCAGCGACCTCGAATACCCTTAAATTTCACGTTATATTAAGAAAAACCAATTTTTTTATTTTTAGTTCAGCCATATTGAATCCGCCATTTTGAATTTGTAAAATTTAACTACAGATTCTTAATCAGCGACCTCAAAAACCTTAAAATACCATGTTTTAGTAAAATACATGGATTTCGTAATTTTTTGGTCCGCCATATTGGATCCGCCATTTTGAATTTTTAAAATCTGACTTCATATTTTTAATCAGCGGCCTCAAAACTGCTAGAAATAAAATAGCATCAAAGCCTCTTTGTGCAAATATTTTTGTCCTTTTAGAATCGGGTTTTATGGCCCGCTTTAAACACAAAAATATCGTAAAGTGGCAAAAAGTGGCAAAAAGTGTTAATGGTTACGGAAACTTTAGGTCATAATTCACATTCTCCCATAAATAACTTTTTAAAAAAATTTGAATAATTTTACTTTTTCTATTTTGAAATTTGTATTATACAAGTAGCAGACAAACTTACTTTTGTCGTCGGTTTTTTAATTATAAACATTAAAAATAAAATTATTTATCTAACACTATCTTGTAGTGTGTGAATCAAACTATAGAATTCATATAGGATTGTTTAAAATTTGATGATTTAATAGGTCACGAGCTGCGTTTAAATACAGCTATGATTTTTAGAGCAAAATCAATTGTGCGTGAGTTTACGCAAGTACAAGCATTAATACAGTAATATAAATTTTTTTTAGTGATTGAATCACACAAAAACGGATGCTCTAGATATTATAAAACATAAAAATACTAAAAAAAAATTTTTTTAAAGACATCGACTTTCCGACTTTTGTCCACCTAGAATCAGGTTTCAGACCACTGTGGCGGAGGTTGAACTGATAGTGAGGACTAGACATAAGTGCTTTTAACAGATGTACTTCGGTTTGCTTCCTACGAATATTTCCTAAATTTCTAAGACCCTTCACTCCCACTCTTACGAGTGCTACGTTGTCAAATTTAAGGTCAAAAATGTGACATTGATAAATGTGAATTTTGGAAACTCACTTATTTCTACCTATAAAACAGTCTAGCTTGAGTAACTGAACCAGCCATATCGCGCTTGAGAGACAACCAATGTATATTGAATTAATTGGTATTTAATAAATAATGTTAAGTGATATATCAGCTTTACATTTATTTTAACAAAATCTACCTGTTGTCAAACTTGAGATAAAACAACAGAAGTGAAAGAACTTTTAGAATGAATAAAAATGATGTACAGTTAAAAATGAGTTATGACGTTTGTATTGTAACGCTTGTTGGTTTTGTAACTTGTGGTGGCATTGTTTCTTGCCTTGATCTTGACCGAGAAAAAGAAAGTTGAATAATGCTGCTTAGATTACTTAAGACACGTGACGTAAGAGCAATTGCGTTCTTGCATCACGGTCTTTAAAGCTGTCCTACTTCTGAAACACGGAAGCAGACTGAAATCGAGAGGAGGACCTCTGCGAGCAGTCAGACAGAAAGAGAGAGTCGATCATACACCACCTTCTGTTACTACTTATCCCCACTTTCCGCTTAAATGAAGGTTCGCGACGCCACACTCAACGAGCGAAAGTCAATACTGCAATTTCCAGTTTGCTCTTGACATATTATGACCAGCATCGAACTTTCAGTATTCTTTTATATTATTTAAATTTTATTAAAAATTTATTATCATAATTTCAGTTTTTATTATAACTCGCTTTAATCTATCTCATTTAACTATTTGCTTCCATCATGCTTCTGCAATTATTAATATTCAATATTGCTCATTTTAGTAATTCAACTGTATTTTTGATCATTCATTTTCAATAATCCAACCATATTTTCATTTAATATTGCTCCTCGACTCTAAATCCTCTTCATAATCATACTGGAATATCATTTCAAATAGTACGAATAGCTGAAACTTGATTTGTAATAACTGTTGCCTCTCAAAGAACATGCTTGTAGAGCTTAATAAAAAGCTATTAATTAAAAATAATGCCCTTTCAAAAAGTCAAGGATATTTCAAATAATATGAATTAAAATATAAATTCTGATCAAAATTTCATACTAAATTGCTATTAACTGGAGCAGGTAAAAATAATGTTTTAACTAAATCTTGTTACTGTCAATATTATTTCTATTTATTTGTTATGAATTAAATTATTTTCGGTAATGATTTTGGATTGAAAAAAAAACCTTTTATAATAATTACTAAGTTAAATGCCTCAGTTATCATTAGTTATTTTCTTTCTTTTATTTATTTATATCATTTTATTTATTTCACAGTATACAATAAATTACGCAATTTATTGACAAAACTATCTAAGGAATTACCGTAAAAATTGTTATTAACATTTTTTTTTTAATTTCATAAACTTTATTTTAAAACTATTTTTTATGTTTTACTAGTTCAAAGAAACTCAGTTTAACCAAAAATCCACAAAACATTTGTTTATAATTGAATAAACATATTAAGAATTAGGACTAAACACCTGACGATTAATAAAACATGCGAGATGATGATTTTTAGGGCATCTATCTTAACCCTTTCCGTCACAGTGATCAATATACAGACCACCGTTTTCTTTGTAGTATTTTGTGTATAACTTTTTTAAATTTTAAGATTGGACTGAAAGATATTATTTTTATTTTAATCCAGTAAATTTTCTATTTGATTATATAGTGTGAATAATTATCTTCAGCATTCATAATACATCTAAGAAAGTATAAATATAATATTTAAAAGCTTCTAATTACAATTAAAAAAATATTTATTTAATAAATGTTTATTTTTTATTATTAAATACTAAAAATAAATTTCAAAAATATGACAAAAAATTGATAATATTCAATAATATCAGATACGAGTTTCACGACAATATTTCATATTTACTTATCTATTTATGTCGTATTTGTTATTTAAATTTTCTATCACTCTCTGTGATTTTTGTATTTTTTAACTTGCTAAAAATCTCAATATTTTTCAATATTTTATTTTTTTATATCTAAATCAAATATTTATTTTTTTATTTGTCCCATTTAGCTCGAAGCCCAAATTAAGTTTATTTTATTCACATTTTCGGAAAGAGTTTTAATCGTTTAATAAACGAAATTCGGTCAGATTTTAGTATAGAAGCAGTAAAAAATTGAGGCAACATTGAAATGTCCGTTGGTAAATATTTGCGATAAAACGTTGAAATCATGAATTTGCAAAGAAGTAATTTTAGTTTAAATTGCTGCAGATTGTTTGTTTAAAAATATTCCATATTCTGGATAATTTAAATTGACAACAACAATATAACCAAGAGGTATAGGTATATATGTAGTAGAGTAGAAATTTCAGTGGTTTTCATGAAATTTACACCTTTTTTATTTGGTTTACAGTTGAAATTAAACCAGCAGTAACATTTACAGAATAAAACGGTTAATAAATATTTTGTGCTTATGACTAAAATATTTTTTACGTTCAGCCAAAATACGATTATTGTGTAAACGAGTTATTAAAATAAAAATATTTTAAGGGGTCAGTATGGGTTTATTGGACATATTTTCAAGAATTTATTTTTTCCATTAAAATATATTTTAATAACCCAGGCTTTTTACACATAAACATTAATATTTAATAGTGCCAAAAAATACTTTTTATTTTTGATTGTTTATTTCTGAGAAATAGCTGCTCGAAGTTAACCTTAAATTTTACTGGCCGACACGATATCTGGAGTTTTGATTGTCTAAAATCAAAAAATCAAGTACTTTCTTAAAATTTGGATCTGTAGTCATCGCATGAACTAGGATATTTTAATTCCGATGAAAAAAAACAAAATGGCGGATGTTTAAATTTTTTAACCCTTTTTTTACAACTTAATTTGTTTAAAAAAAGGGTTAAATATTAATGGATTTTTATAATCCTAGCTCATGCCAAAGCAGCACGTGCATAGAAGAATCCCTGAAAATTTGAGATCAATCGGTTCAATAGTTTTTTTTAAATCGTGTCGGCCAGGTCGAAAAACATTGTTTTGAGAAATACGCGTTTAAGGTATTAGTCGCGTAAAATGATTTTCGTCAGATTTTTTTAAAACTTTGTATCTGTATTCATGAGGTATTTATTAATGAAATGAGATCTATCCTATTAACTTTGACCACTTCTGAGCTTCAAAATATTAATTCAAAGATTATACCTTTTACATGCAATAGCACAAAATGCATGTAAAAAATGTCTCTTATATTCATTTATAAAAAAACAAGTCGTCAGATTTTCAAATAAAACTACTAAGTTACACATTGAGATAAAATAAGTCCTTTAAAAAAAAATTTCCTTTATTGACCACGCCGTATAAAAAATACAATAATTTAAAAATTCATAATTTTTCATTTTCACGTGGTTTCATTAAAAAATGTCGAAAACGTGTGAGCAATAAATACATCACGATAACTTATAGTACCTGACTAAAAATCGTGAAAATTACATATATTACATTAGAAGAGGTCACAAGGAAGCAAGTGAGTTGATATAAAAGTTTATTTATTGTTCTTTTTATTTTGCGGGAGTTTTGCGGGAGCATTTACGCGACTAATACCTTAACATTCGCGCAACCAAAGGCTGCTCGGGCCGGTCACGCAATATAATATTCTATTGTGCTTTTGATTTATATGGTTAAAACGACTTAAGTACATAAATACTTATCTCTAATATTGCAGTGTATGATAAAATAATAAATTTTACTCATAATGTTACAATGACATTTGTTTAGACAATTTTTCATTGCTATGCTATACGCCGTTATGCTTCTGCAGTATCGCGTTTTTAGCATTTTTTCAGCTCTACTATCTATATATTAGTTTTAACCTTATTTCTACAGGTATAAAAAAATATAAAATTAATGTTTTTTAAAAAGAAATTTTTTTAAAAAAATAAATCCATACTGACCCCTTAACTGCAGATAGATGTTAAAATTGATCAATATCTTCATTGACAAATTAATAGGATTAATTATTAGTTAATGCTTATAGATTAATAATTAATAAATATTATTAATTATTCTACAATTTTTGTTCTTATGATATAAAACAAAGAGCGATTTCTTGCGTGTGTATAAGAATATAGCTATAAAGTGGGTATAGATTACAATTTTTTATGGTGAAAAAATGTAGTCCCATGTGGTTGAATAGTGAAATAGGGGAATAATTGACCAACCAAGTGATATAAGAAAAATGTTATCAATAGAAATAATCTCGTGCAATTACCTAATTGGTCTACACACATTCCTTTACTTCACTATTGTACCACATGGGACTACATCCTGAGTGCATACACTACGTATTGATGCAAGTTTGGATATAGTTCCAAAGGTTTTGACATAAGGCACATTTAGTATCCAATACACGAAATGGATTATCACGACAATGGAATTTCGTTCAAAATTATCATTCTAACATTTTTAAAACAAAACAAAAAAATTATTATTTTATACTTTTCTTTGAGTTTAGAGCCTTACTAATTTTTATATTATAGTTATGCAGATCATTATAACAGTTGTCTAGATATCGAATAAGAAAAAATTATTCATAGTTATCTATCTGATAATATTGGCAAGCTTCAAAAATAAGAAAAAACCAGTAAGAAACCCCTGAGAATTTCCAGAAAATCCCCAGGGATTTCCCAGGAATTTTCCAGAGATTTTCTAAGAATTCTCAAAGATTTCCCAGGAGTTTTCAAGGATTCAGGAATTTTCCAGGAATTCCCACGGGTTTTTTTATCAATTTTCCAGAGATTTCCCAGAGATTTATCAGAAAATTCATAATAATTCACAGAGGTTTCCCAGGAGTCCTTACGGATTCCCTATGAATTCCTAGGGATTTTCTAAAGATTTACCAAAAATTTATCAGATATTTTCAAGGTGCATCTAGAGATTTTCTAGGGATTTCCCAGGAATTTATCAGGAATTCATAGAAATATCTCAGAAGACTTTGGGACTTCTAATGAATTTCCTGGAATTTTCCAAAGATTTTCTAGAAATTTTGAAATATTTCCCAGGAATTCCCAGGAATTTACAAAGAGTTTTCCAGTAAATGACAGAGATTCCCCAGGAGTCCTAAAGGATCTAGGAATTTTCCAAAAATTTTCTAGGAATTCCCTGAGATGTCGAAGGGACTTACCAGAATTTCCTAGAAAATTTCCATGAATTCTCAGGGATTTTTCAGTAAATTCATACTAATTTACAGACATTTCCCATAATTCCCTACTAATTCCTAGGAATTTCTAAACGATTTCCCAGAAATTGATCAGAAATTTTTAAGGAGTTTCTAGAGATTTAACAGAGATTTCCCTGGAATTCTCAGGAGTTTTCCAGGAATTTTTAGCAATTCCCCAGAAGTTTCTGGAACTTTCTGATGAATTCCCTGAGATTATCCACAGATTCTCTAGGAATTTCTAAGAATTTCCCTCAGATTGTCTACAAATTTCTAGGGATTTCAAGGAATTTCGAGGAATTGACAAGGAGTTTCCCAGTAATTACTAGAGATTTCCCCAAGATTTTCCAGTAATTCCCAGGACCATCCCAGGAATTCTTAGGAATTCCCTGTGATTTCCCAGAGATTTTCTAGAAGTTCCCATTGATTTCCCAAAAATTTCCAGGGATTTCACAGGAGTCCTAAGGAATTTACTAGAAATTTCTAATGATTTCCAAAGGATACCCCAGATTTTCCCTGAAATTTTTAAGGGATTTCCAGAGATTTCCCAGGAATTCTTAGGAGTCCCTGGGTATTTCTGAAGAGTTCCCAAGGATTTTCCAGAGAATATCTAGGAATTTGCAGGAATTTCTAACAAAGTTTCTAGGGATTTCCAGGGATTTTCGAAGAGTTTCTTAGTAATTGACAGTAATTTTCCAGAAGTCCTAAGTTGTCCATAAATTTTTTAAGGAATTTTCCAGGAATTCCTAAAGAATTTCAAGGGATTTCCCAGAAATTTGCAAGGAGTTCTCAGAGAGTTCTCAGGGAATACCCAGAAATTTCCCAGGGATTCCCAAGAAGCTCCTAGAAATTTTTCAGAAATTTTCCAATACCTGTTTAGGATTTCCCAGGTGACCATAGGAATTTCCTGTGAATTCTCAGAGCTTTCCCAGGAATTCTCGAAGATTTCCTAGAGATTTTCTAGGAATTTCCAGATGTTTCTAGAGATTCCCCATAAATTCCCAGGGATTTCCTAGCATTTTCCCCAGATTGCCCAAAAAATTCTTAGAAATTCACAGCGATTTTTCAATGATTGCCCAGGAATTCCTATGGGTTTCCCAGAGAATTTCTAAGAATTTTAAGAATTTTCCGAGGAATTCCCAGAGATTTTCCAGGAATTCTCAGAGATTTCCCAGAAATTGCCAAAGATTTCCCGAGAGTCCCTAGGTATTTGTCAGAAATTCCCAAGGACTCCCTTGCGTTTTCCCACGTATTCCTAGGGGTCACCAAGAGATAAAATTAATTCTAAAAATAGAAAAAATACCAATGAGAAGTGAAAATCTAAGTGAAGGAAGTCAAAGAAGATAGAAATAGAGAAGATTGAATTGATGAAAAGTTAGAAAATTATGCACTATTTGAAAGATATTATAGTTATTCAAAGACTGATTATAAATTTAGTTGGAAATAGTTTAATTATACCAAGCATTTCCAACTGAATACCTGAGTAACCAACATCTCTCAAACAAACTTAAACTCTATTTAGTAAAAACAGAACTGAATGTAGGGGCAGATATAGATGCTATACACAATTTATGGAGATGTTGATAAGGGTATTACTGCGTACTTAGTTAAGTTTAGTTTAATTCACAACTTGATGGTGTAGTGCACAAGTTCTGGATGTAATTTTCTAAATCTTTGTTCGAAATGGAAAAAAGGAATAAAAACCTTACTACTGGCAATATAAAACGGTAAAAATATCCACATCTTAGCATGTGTATACTTTTAAAATAAATCACGACAATAACCGACTAGAACATCTTTTTAATCAGAGAGATATCTATAGAATAGTACTTTAGAGAATGAAGAAATGTCCCAGGCAGACAAATCCGGAGCCAAAACCATTTTTCAAAGCGCGCTGAAAGCAAACAGAAAATTGTCGATTCTTGCAGTTTAAAGAGTCGTGTGTTGCAAATGTAGCGGAACGCGGTCTCGGAAAAATTCATTCGTTTTACACTGTGTGGCGCCGTGTTTCGCGGTGCACGACAGAAATGTCTCCACTCCATAAGGTATGCTTCATCGTAAACGTGATTTCAATAGCGTTCAAATGTCTGCAGAAGCGCAGCTGTATTGCAAAGAGGTGAACTGAATTTCCCATAGACGTCTCCTGCCCGTCGCACTGTTTTCTCTCTTATTTTTCCGTCTATGGAAAAAGAAAACAAGAAACGCCTCGCTTTCTGCCGGCGTTGCGAGACGAAAATGTGTTCACTTGCTGAGTGTACGCTTGCACGTTCGCAACCTCTACGATACGTGTTTCAACGATCAACTTAAAAATCTCACTGCAGATGTTTTGCAAAGTACTTACTTTTAATATCATTCAAAAATTGTACGTCTAGAGCATGGAAATGAGCAGCAAGCTTACCTGCAACACAAAAATTGTTTTTATTTAATAATCTACTTTTTTCATTCAATGGGCATTTGCAATTCTTAAATAATTATGTGGTTTATGAAATAGGTTACAAAAATGAATGTAGATAAAATTGCTTAAGTATGTCATAGAACAAAACTTTTTGTTCTATACAAACCTACACACTGAGCACTTGTCTATGTTGACGCGCTCTATATATTTCAACTGTTTGTTTTTTAATTTGTCAAAACATTCACTAATTACAATTCTATTCGATTTTTAATTTTACTTATCCAAATTAGGGTGGACCAAAAAAACAAATGTCAGAAGTATTAAGCTCATACCACACAAATTTGGTCACAATTGAAAAAAATTACCCCTAATTTTTCTTTTGAAAGTGGAGAATATTTAGGGGTAGCTCAAAGCCCATGAAGTATACAATGTTTTTAGCATGGACAAAAAACAGTTTTTCTTTTTGCAATAAAATCGTAAAAATCACTAAAAATTATAATGGACCGAGTCAGTTCTTGTAAAATGTTTAAAAAGCATACTTTAATTAATTCGTAATTTATTCGTAATTTATTTCGTAAGTTATTTAATTAATAACTTAGTGTTATTAACTATTTTTTATGCCATTTCAAAAAACCACCAAAATTCAAAGGAATAAAAAAATCAAAAAATTAATAATAATTTAATAACAATAAATTATATAATAAATTACGTAATTTATTATTATTATTTCTATTTATCAAGGTTAAATTCAAACAAGCTACATTTAAAATAGTCAAATTTTTAATGTATTAATTTATTTCAGTAATACTGAACGTTATTTTAACTTATTTTTTTTTTATCTCCAATTGTGAACCTATTTTTGGAGTGATGCCATAAAGCCTACTTAACTAAATGAACAAAGTTGAAATAAATCCAAATTTTAATTAATCTAATATTTACTAATGAAATTTTTCATACATTCTAAATTTGATTCACCAAATTTTTAATTTTCAACTGAAGCAATTTTAGTCAGCTTAAATAAAATCCAAATTTAAATCAAATCTAATTTAAAATTTGTTATTTCTTAGGTTATTATTTAACGTTAATAACACTAAATTATTTTAATTTTTTCAATAAAAAAGAAAATTGAATAAAGATTCTGAATATCATGTTTCTATTGTTTTTTCATTTGTTCTTGTTTATTTTAAGTTTTTCTACAATTTTCTCCGTTCTTCATTTATTCAAGGATATCTTTCATTTATTTTCTAGTTTTTTTTTAAAACGAACCGTAAAAATTTATTGAATTATTTCAATAGTTTTTGGCATTTTTTGCACATTTGTTCCCAAATTTGTTGTAATTCTCCAAATTTCTAATCTGTTAGAATTATTAAAAAAAAAATTAATTTTTATAATATCTTTTTATTATTTATATTAAGCGTTCTCACTTTTTTATTGCTTATATACTTACTGATTTTTAAAATTTGCCTTACTTTTTAACAAATTTTTGCTTTTTTTTGTAAATTTTTCAATACTTTAGACCTCTTTAAGATTTAAAAACATTTGTTTATTATCTTCCATTATTACATGGTTTTCTTAATTTATTTCATTTTGTAGAGGGGGGGGGGGGTAATTTTTTTTTATTGTCCAATCATCTTCAGATTCGGTCATTTCTTTTCGCTTTCATCCAATTTTCTAAATGTTTTCTCTATTTTTTCACAAAATAGTAAAATTCATAATTTGTTTCTAGTTTGTTAAATTTAAAAAAACAAAGTAACTTGATGTTTTAAATATTTTGTTATTATTTTTTATTGCAAAACTTCAATTATTCTCGTTTTTTTAAAAATATTTTTTTATCCTTTGATAATGTTTTTTATTTTACTATTTACTCTCTTGCATTAGTTTGTGTTTTTTTTTAGTTGTCTTTTTTCATTTAGAGGCGAGAAGGGAAAGAATTTTCAGTCTTCTTTAATTTTCTAATTTTTCGATTTCGTCCAATTTTTTTAAAGTCAAAAAATTTTGATACAATAAAACAATTTACAACAGTTTAATTTAAATACAATTTCGGATTATTTAAATCAGATTTGGAACAAAAAAGAGCTTAATTCAATCCAAAACAATTTACTGTGTTTTTTGTTGTTCTCGCAAAGTTGTTTTAATTTTCTAATTTGTTTCTAATCTGTTGAATTTTTTAAAAAATTTTCTACCTTCTTCAAATAAATATTTTTAAACTATTTATTAAATGTTTTGATTTTTCTTATAACGTAAAAACTTTTGGACTTGTTAAATTCGATTTGTAGCTTTTTTCGTAAAGTTTTTCAGTTTTGTTTCCATTTGTATTAGTTCTTTTGATAACAATAATTTCTTTTTTTTAATACCTACTTTACTGATAAATTTTTTATTAAATTTTGATTTTCAAAAAGATTTTTCGAATAATTTTAAATTCTTTGGTTTGTGTGTAGATATACTCTTTTTCTTTTCTCTATGAAAGACTTTCTGCTCAGCATTGAGTAGTTCTCTCTTTTTAAAAAATCTACATATTCTTTTTAACAAAAAAGACACTGTCATCACTGAAATGGTAATTTAAACAATAGATATAAATCAGTTATTTGGTAAGTTAAATTACACATACCCACAAAAAAAACATTTTCTTTTAGTAGTATATACTAGTATATTTCTATGTATTTTACTTCGCTAAATCAAAAAAATTCGTTCTACTTTTTAAGATTATCTTAAAAGAATTTTTAAAAACACAAATCAAAACAGCTGAAACGAAAACATTTTTTTTTTGCCCAGAACATTACATTGCTGTATTCCTACGTATTTTTCTCTGCTGAATCCGAATCCAAAGTCAAAATGATTAGATGAGCTAACATTTTTTAGATAATCTGAAAAAATCGATTTTTTCGTGTTTTTTATCAGTTTTTTGATACTATCTCTAAAAGTTGAACTAATCTGGCAATTCTAACTTCGGATTCAGATTCAGAGAATAAAAATACGTAAGAGTACGCTAGTATATTGTCCCGGACAAAAAAACTTTATTTTGTCTCTTTGGGGGGGGGGGGGGATTTGAACATTTTTTTTAGGATCTTTTCAAAAAGTATAACTAATCTAACAATTCTGACTTCGGATTCAGATTCAGCGAAGAATAATACGTACGAATACACTAGTGTAGTGTCTCAGAAAAAAAATTATTTTTTTTGCGTGACTGTGTTATTGTTCGAAACACTTTCTTTTGTCACCTTTTACGGAAAATAATTGATCTTTTTGCAATATAATTTAAAGAGAGAAGATCCTATTATAATAGCAATCAATTGGGTGCGACTGATTTTGATTGATTTAGGTGGAGAGGTTTGTAAAGTACGTGTTTTGATAGTTTGAGGTGATAAATCAGGTGAACGAGGACAGTGTAAGAGTAGAGGATAAAAACAGTTTAATTATGCGAGTGAGTAATAAATTTTTCTGCCACTTGGTTACTGACAGAGCTCACACGGTGATCGGCAATTAGCTTCTTCGAACATTCAATTGCCGTGCGGGTCTTACGGTTATAGCTCTTTTAATAACGGTGTTTCGCTCTTAGAGCCATGCTGTTCTGACTTTAGTAAAAATGATATCGCCCGGTAAGGCGTTCTCAGAGTAGAAACTCCGTTTAGCGCCCCCTGACCTTCTTAAAATTATAAATAGCCGCGTGTCGTCGTTCTCGTACATTTTCTCACCCAGCCACCCCGATGTACTCTGCTCATTCTGCACGACGAGAGCACAGGCGAAACGTAAACGAAACATTTTGCAAGTAATACGGCAAATAACGGCCCGACAGGGTTAAATGAACCGATACGAGGAAGGCGCGAAAGAAAGATAAATAAAGTGAGAGACGCCGTCAAGGGGCTAAATTCTGTGTTTGCCAATGTCAAATCAACACGATTTCAAATCAACTTACTCCAAGCGCGTCTTTCTGTTTCTCAACTCAACAGAAAAGTCGTATTTATACTAAATTTATGTCTTCAATCAAAAGCGCATTTACTTTTCTCCCTGTTTCAGCGTATTTATACTTTTTGTCTGTTGCTCTTTACAAATTATCACACTGCTTTACACATCTCGACAAAATCAAGTCGGAAAATCAACAAAGTCGACAAAAAGTCAAAGTCTCAGTTTGTTTCAACAAAAAATAAAAAATTGTCCCAACATTTCTTGGAAAAGTTGGTGAAACGTGCTTTTCTGAAAGATTCGCAAACTTGTAAAATGTATTTTGGGACGATTGACAAAGAAAGAAAACTATTCGCGAATTAGGTGGAATTCTCTAGAAATAAATAAGGAGAAAAAGTAAACAGTTTCTTCTAACTCAAAGGAAAGTAAAGAATATTTATTCAATTTATAAAATGCGGTAATTGCGTTGTCTGACTAAATACTGTTTATACTACTTGTTTAAAATCAACATTTTTTTGTAGGTCAAATTTTTTTTTATTTACAATTTAAATTTTGTTAAAACTATTAAAATTTGTTAATGTTCTATAAATTTCCGTTATATAAATTTAAAACAATCATAATTGACAAACTCTGAAAATGAGTCTTGTCTGACTGAAACGACATTTTCTACTGGCTTCTAATGAAGCCTCATCTTAGGGACTCTCGACATATTCACGGTGATTTTTAAACTTATTTTTACCTCAAGGATAATGGAACTTACAATAACACAACCCAAGTACCATACACCGATTTTTTTAAAACTTGGTAATATTAAAACATCGAAAAATATTTGACACGAATTTTTTAAATTCGTACGTTTTTAATTTTAAGAAAAGAAATCACCCTTTTAAGAATTTAGGGATGAAATCAGTATATCAACAGAGATGCGTTAGATTTTTATAAAAATAGTCACCCGGAAATTTTCGGGGTCACAGATTATGAATATGATGTCACTTTTAAAAAAAACCATTTGGTAATTATCTTGATGAGCTGCATTTCACAGTGATATCAAATTTTTTAAAAAAGTAATCATCAAATTAGTAGTCATATTGGATCTGCCATTTTGAATTTTAAAATATGACTTCATATTTGTACCCAGCGACTCCAAAAACCCCGGATAACAGGTTCCAAGCAAATCCGATTGATTTTCAATTTTTTTTTGTCCACCATGATGGATTTGCCATTTTTAATTTTTAAATGTGATATCATATTCGTAAAAAATAAAATTAAAATAAATAAAATAATTAAAATAATTAAAATAAAAATAAAATTTAAAATCGATTAAAAGCTAACACTGTATTCTAAAATACTGATTTCATCCCTTAAAGTTTAAAAGGATGTTTTCTACCCTTAAAACTCAAAAAGGACAGATTTAAAAGAATACGGACCAAGTTTCGCGGTTCCAACATTTTTTTTGTACACGAACAAGCCCCCCAGGGTAACCAAAATTTTTTTTTCGTATATTGCAAAAAAATCTTAAATTTAAAAAAGATTTTTCACTGAAATTATTATATATCAACAAACAGCATATTTCATTAAACTTAGGATGAGTTTTTTTTTTTTTTTTTTGCTTAAGAAATTTATTGTTGCGAAATTATAAAATTTCCAAATAAACAGCGAAAATAAAAGAATTCTAAAAACTTGTCAAATATCAAAGAATGTCTACTAACTTTGTTCTTATTGCACCTAATACCAAGAAACAGTTGTTTCATAATTTTGCAAATTCACACTTTTTAATAAATTACGGATAAAGAATAAAAATGAAATTATTGTTGAAACAATTTTAAAACAAATTATTAGTGCCATTTATTAATTCTTTTCATAATGCGCCTGCAAAGACTGGTTGTTTGCAAAATTATGAAAAAACTGCATCTTTGTAAACGCATTGTGTACAAAATTCGTAAAGAACATCACTTATTTCTTTAAACAATGTTTAAATAATTGTTACTGCTAGTTTAAATGAACATCTTATTTAATTTACTGATTTAGCACTAAGTTTTACTAAAATATATTTGACAAGTTTTTAGAATTCTTCTTTTAGTGTTCTTTTCTTTTAGTGTTTTTTTGGAAATGATATAATTTTGCAAGAATACATTCTTTTATCAAATGAAAAATTCATTGTAACATTAATAAAATACCTTATTTGTTAATATACAAGAATTTCAATAAAAAATCTTCTTGGATTTGTCTTTTTTGTAATATCCAAATAAAAACCTTTTTGTTACCCCAGGATGGCTTATGGTAGTCCGTTTACATAAATTGACAAATATTATAAATAAATAAGAAAAAATTAAAAAAAACTAAATTGTTCCTAATTATTTTTCTAAATTAGTGAAAAAGTTGTTCAGTGATTTAAAATTGCTATTCGATGGGTGCAATTTTCGAGCAGTTACTAAAACATTCATATTGTTTGGTCACCCAGAGTAGCTCATGGTAGCGCGAAGGTAAAATATTTTTCGATATTTTAGTAGTGTACTTAGAGATTTTTCCCAGACGGAATCTTATGGGATATTATTTTTCAGGACCTAAGGGACCATTTAAAAAGAAAAAAACCGCTGCCAAGTTGTACTTCAAGTAATTATTTTGAGTTAATTATTTTTGTGTTCATTTTTTGAACACATTGCTTCCTCAAGAGATTACTCAAATTGTGTATTTATACATTAAAAATTAAATTCAGAGATCAGATGGATTTTCTGAAAAATGACAAAAAACCTTAAAATTCCATTTAAAAATATTTTTGATTCTTTAAACATCACTAAGTTCTGATTAATAGGTCGCAAAATAATCTTAAATATGCCAATTGATGCGTTTTTGAATTGCCTACAAAGTGGATAGGAAGTATTTTTTATAAAATTTATATAAGATGACAAAAGACTAAAAAAAATCTATTTTTTTCAAAATTTTCCATTTTTAAACTTTGATAACTCGAAACAGAATTACGCTAGAACGTTTGAAAATAACTTATTTGATGTATTTTTTAATCACATATAAGTTGATTAAAATATATTAGAATTCGCAAAACAATATAAAAACAAAATGATTTAAACAGGACTTTCAAAATTTTAATAACTTTGGATAAAGTTGCACTGGAGTTCGATAAAAGCTCAATCGATGCATTTTTGAAAAATAAAACAAATATAATACTTACATTTTCAGTTTTTTTAAAACAAATCTACAATTTTGCACAAAAAAAAACAATTTTTGAAAAATGTATAAATAGAAGAAAAAAAATGGTTCTAACTATTACGGTTTTTGAGATATGTCAGAAAATCCCAATTGAGTATTGTCAAAACAATACTTTCTTTATGAGGAAGCCAAAACAAAATTTCCGTACTATTCTTGAGTGACCTAACTTTTTAAAATACTTTATGCATGCCTTATGTATGTATACATTTTAGAGATAATTTTAACTTACACTTTAATTTAATTTCTACTTCAGTTTACTTGATAATTTTTCACCAGTAATTAGCCTCCCTACAAAGAGCGTAACAGGAGATTCTTTTGTTTTTCTTTTAATAGAGGAATAAGTTTGAAGGCCCTATTCTAGACCTAATTTCTGGAAGAATTAAGAACACTTATTTCTCGTGTGATTGATTTTGTCTGAGATAGCTGAAAAGGAAGATTCTGATAAGAATCTAGTGAAGGGTAAGTGAGATTATTGATTCAAAGCGAGGGGTAAGAGCTGTGCATCGTCATCCGACAGCAATTCGCAAAATCCAAGGGTTGGCTCAGGCAAACCCTATTTCCTCTCTGTTGAGCAGAGTCAATTAGGAACTGTCGAGTCCGTCGGGATACAGTGCCTTCAGTCAGAACCTTACGTGCAACGAGGGGATATTCCAAAGGGCAAGTTCACTAATCATGGGAAAGGCTTTAAGGTCAAATCGAGTCAGTTTATATAAATGTTTCTCTCTTTAGTAACTGTGATTAATCCGAGAAACAATTAGTTAAACTTTGCCGCATTCTATTTGGATTTCAGAATTCCCTGCGCTTATCAGCATTTAATTAATATTACAGGCACTAATAATGCCTCAATAACAAAGTATCTCCATTTATGCAGTTTCCAATCAGGTTAACGCAAATTCTCCGACGAGATGGGAAATAATTTCAATTACCATTGTACTGCTATCTGGTAATTGGCAATATTGATTAGCATCAGATTATTGTTACAGGTCTTGGATTGAACCGGGGGACAGAAAAGTCGTGCGTCGAGGATATTTCTTCATAAGAAGATGTGAAGGTTTTTTCCTCGACGATGAATAAGTTCCCACTAAAGCTAGCACGACTTGCTCGATCCGCCCCTTCCCTACATCCTTCGATTTCTAATCTACCCGGGCCGTGATGTCGCCCGTAATTAATACAAGTTGTAATCCCGCCGCATTCCGGTTTTGCACGAGACAAGATATTAGTTGTGCCGTAGTTGTGCCAGTCGCCGCGGCCGACGAGATACGATCGGCATTAGGGCGCCGAGGCTCTCCATTTCCTGTTACAGTTAATGGAAATTCAGAACGTACGTTCCTAATCTCAGCAATTTTGCTGCTCAAATAGGCTGCCGGGGTAACATGGATGTTCCTGCTGTTGGTGCAAAGACTAGATGGATCTATAGTGCGGTCGACGAAAGCCACCGTACAATAATGCCTGAACGTGACTCCCTTTGACGAGCCAGAGGTACTGTGCCCGGATAAACTTCCGGTTTATTCTCAGAAAAAAAATTTTATCTTCTAGCGAAAATAAACATTTTTCTTGCATTTACGAGTCGGATCAACTCGCACGTTTGTACACGCCCTGCCTCGAAACCAGTACCCATTTGCAAATAAAAGTTTGCCTGCCTTGTGATTTTTTAGTGTCTTCCTTTCACGTTGAGCATTTATCCCACCAAAGTTCACTCTCACAAAGCCTTTAAACCGTAATCGTTATCGGCTTATCGAATACATTTCAGTGTTCGATTTTCTGTTTTGCAGAAATATTTCAAGAATGCGATTCTTATTGTTCTCCCGGGGTAGGAGATTGATTTTCAAAGAGGATCCTCTAGAGAAAAAATTAATATCTGTTTACCCATCGAGAGTGGGTTTCCATTGTGATTTTAATACGCTTTGCATATCCTGCATCGCTTGCGTTATATTTCATTTTCTTTACAAATCAACGACAATGCCACTGGTGTCCACTTATGGGAAATCTGATGACCCGCTAACCCTCTTCGAGTATAATGTACAAACAAAAACCACTTGTATCTTTACCCAGATCCTGTACACGCTTTTTGCCACAGTCTTTTCGTGGGACTCTAGCTCAGAATACGCGTAGCAAACTATCCAGAGCAAAACTACATTTATCAACAGCAGCTTTCCTGAATCTCTCGAGAATTCTATCACTACCAGATGTCGGAATTTCGTAATTTTCATACTGTTGAATCTAATCTTCTAACTCATCTTCCATTCTCTTCTTTTAGGGGAAGCCTACAATCTTGACATAATACTCGCAGGACTATAATGCTTACAGAATGGTACAAGCCTTTACGACAATATTATCTTCCGTCAACTTAAAAATATTTCATGTTATTTCACAAAAGCTATAAAAGGTATTCAGTTATGTTAAACAATCATTTAATAGCCAAGTTTATCACAAGATCTGGATAATAAATTTGATTAAACCATTACTTTTACCATAAAAGAACTAATAATTGAATCACAATTATTTACAAAATAATCAGCGAAATCTCACTGATTGAAATAGCTATAAATATACCACCAAGATTCAGTTTAATTTCGCTGTTTCAATCAGTGCAAAATTAATTCACTGTTTCGATCAGTAAAACGTTATTTCATCAATTTGATCAGTGAAGGTAACATTACGTAATTTTTCTATATAAATATAATTTTGTATTAATGGAAAATATAATCTTGATTAATAAATTACAAAGGAAAATACAATTAAATTGAGCAATAAGTATTTTGTCAACCTTGGATAGCTTAAATGCTAAACAAATAAAAAACTGACAACCAGCCTGTATTCCTAGACTCGGGTCTGCAGTTAATCAAACATGAATGCAATGAACCTTAAGACCCACGATGTTAAATGTTTAATTCCGGTTTCCAAGAAATGTACGTTTCAGTGCATTTTCGATTTATCTTTGACCTCCCCTTTTCAGAAAATTCCGAGAAATGTGCCTCACTTTTAATATGCAATATTCCGAGTGATAAAAGTTAAAGAAAAGCATTTTTTATTTGTAATTAACAACGTTGTTTTAATTATTATCCCATATTCAATAAGGAGATCAGTAATAAGTTTTTTACATACCAAAATGTATTCAAATTCTAGGAACTTGGTTTAAGTATTACATATGTTAACAACTACTTTCCTATCGTAGGGGAGACCGGGGCTGGTTAGGCCATTTTTCTCTTTTTGTTGTTTAACTTCGTTAATATACAATTTATAAAAACCTTATCGTACAGGAAACCTGCTCTGATATTTCAACTTTCATTTAAAAAAGAAAAATTCCCGTTATTACTTTTAGTTTTTTTGGGGAAACATTGTTTTTGGAGAAATCTAAAGTGACCCAACCCGCCTCAGCCCGGGGCAGACTGGGTCATGATTAAAATGTTACTGTTTAATTGTTAAAACATTACTTTATATAATAAACTTAGTTTTTAAGGTAATTTTATAATAAAAGAAATTAAAAAATAAATATATTTAAATTGGAGCAGTGAAAGTATAAGATTATAAATTTAAAAAGTTGCTCATATTGAAAAAACGTATTTTTTAATTCCTAATTGTTAAAAAGTATTACCATTAGTGTTAATTAACTGAAATAAATTACTGATAGTGAAATTTAATTAAATTATTGTAGTTTATTAATGTAGTATAATTAAATAGTAGATTCCTCATGCATTTGGGCGGCCCAATTAACCCTGGACAAAACGACCCCACTGACCTCGCCTCTGTTTCTCAAATATTTGATTTTTTTCTATCGATACTGCAAATATAAATTAAAATCTCTTTATTGTCCTTTAAAAGGAACTACTCAAAGATCAGAATTTGATAATTAAACTTTTTCTAAAGCTTTTACTCAGGAAGCTATAACAAAAAAACGAAGTGGGTAAAAATGTACTTTGGAGTATCCAAATTAGTTTTTCTTATGTTTACTCCACATAAATGATAATTTAATCATGAAACTTGGCACAAACTTGCATCTCACTATGTAACATAATTTTTGTGTAGAGCGGAATTTATTCGACTAATAGCCTTTGAGTAAACTGCAATGACCCACTCTACCCCTGACCCAACTAGCCCCGGTCTCCCCTACTAAAATAGTCTTTTTCTACTTTAGCTATCATTATTATCAAACATTCATCGCCGTAAAATAATTCTTGATTTTATTATCCACTAATTCTTTCCATTTACTCTGCCTACTATTATATTAAGGGCCGCCTATCTGGAAAAATGACAAAAAAAAAACGATTTTTTTTAATTTGATTCTCTAAAACTAGCCTCATTTAGGAATAAAACAAGACTATTTAAAACCTTTTATGATTAGTAGAAGTAGCCTAAATAAATTTTTAAAGTTGGATACATTTTCTCAAGAATAATAATTCCTGAAGTGCATCAATAAATTGTGTATACGAATGCTTCAGTTGTATTCAAATTTTGTATTTTTATATTAAAAATGAATAAAACAAAAACCCATATATATTTCTCGACATGATTCACAAATTCAAAATGGAGGATCCAATATGCCGGACGTATTTTTTTAAATTTACTGAATTAGCATACATCCACTGGGGTTTTTTTGGTCGCTAATTTCAAATTTGAAGTCAGATTTGGAAAATTCAAAATGGCGGATACAATATGGCGATCAATTTAAGATTTGAAATCAGTAAACCCAAAAATCTCCGTGTAGCAAGATACATTAGAATCGAAATTATTAAATTTGAAAAGGAATTCATAAATTCGTATTCAGCGATCCCAAAATCGCCCAAGTAAAAAGTTTCATGCACATTTAGTCATTTTTTAAAAATTTGTTCACAACACTGGATCCGCCAATTAATATTTTAAAAAAATAATTTAGATTAGTAATCAGCGACCGTCAAAATCTCTAGATACGAAGTTTATAAAAATTTATCTGTTTATTAAAAATTCGGCCGCCATATTGGATCCATCATTTTCAGTTTTCAAAATCTGACTTCAAATTTGAAATCAGCGACCTTAAAAACACAAAATACCGAGATTCATGAAAATCCAGTGTATTTTTAAAAATTCGTCCGCCATATTGGATCGGCTATTTTGAATTTTTTAAATCTGACTTCAAATTTGAAATCGACGACTTCGAAAACCCCAATATACCAATATTCATGCAAATTCAGACAATTTAAAAAATTCGATCTCCATATTGTATCCGCCATTTTGAATTTTTCAAATCTGACTTAAAAAAATCAGCGACCTCAAAAACCCCAATATACCAAGATTAATGCAAATTCCGTCAATTTTAAAAAAATTCGTCCGCCATATTGGATCCGCCATTTTGAATTTTTAAAATGTGACTCAAAATTTGAAATCAGTGACCCCAAAAACTCCAATATACCAAGATTCATATAAATTCGTTCAATTTTTAACAATTCGACCGCCATATTGGATCAACCATTTTGAATTTTGAAAATCTGACTTTGAGTTTGAAATCAGCGACCCCAAAAACCCTAGTATACCAAGTATCAAAAAATTTTGATTATTTGATTCTGAAATTCATAAGTTTTTTTTTCTTTTTAGTTATTCGTTTCTCCTGTAAAATTTTTTTTTTAATTTTTTTTTATCTTGCGGTACACTTTTCTCTTGAACTACTAAACCGATTTACAAGTTTCTTTTTAATTTGTTCAGTAAGGTTTCAAGATTACGAATAAGAAGTTTGACATCATTTTGAAAAGTTATATAAACGGAGATGTCAGTCGCTTAATCAGAGAAATTGGGAATTTTTTTTACATTTTAGTATAATGTATATAAAAAAGTATCAATTTAAGATAACGTCTTATTACTTCTTATTCATATAATTGATTATATTTGTAATCGAATAAAACAAGGAAGAACGCAATTGGAGTAATAGGTTTCGAGGAAAGTGTACCGAAAGTTGACTTTTCTTAAATTGTTTTAAGGTGACTTAAGCGTCCCCTGAATTTAGTTTCTACGAGAAATAATAAATATTGTAAAAATAGATCCGTAATTAAATACTTTACTTTTGTGTACACTATAATTTTTATATCTTTAAAACATTAGGTTATGAATTTATTTAGTGATAAGAAAATGTTATAAGAAAAAGAAAACTAAGGGTTGCATTTTTCAAAATTTAATCTTTTCCCTTGTTAAATAAAAAAATGCATCAAGCATTTTTTTATTACCTTCTTTGTTCAATGCTTAACAAAACTCCCAAAACACATGCAGGGTTATTGAAGTTTTCCTCTGTTCTCTTATCTTCTTCAAAAGATATAAAAGGAGCGCGAGGGCTTTCCCAAGCAGTCTATTTTTTTTTTTAACTTAAGAAGACACCTCTTCTCCATCCTATGTAACTCTCTCGTGATAATTTTTTATTTCAATTTAATTAATTTTTCTTCTTTCTATAAAAATTTGTATTCGTTATTAAAATTGTATTTACAAGATTTCTGATCATTATGTTAAATCAGATAAAAACAACCATATTTTGTTCATCTTTCTTTTTATTTTAATCAATTAAAATTTAAACAAAATAAACATTTTCAATTTTAGCTTTCGTAAAAAAATATAATTTTGATTAACCTTAAGATAACTATTTTTAATAAGTATTTTTCCTCCTCGTCTATTTCTTCCGCGTATAAATCGTGGAGGATAGGCGGTTTTCCTATACTTTTCATCCATTAAGAAATTCGCAAATTTGAGTAACCCTCTCTTATAGTGCGTTTAGATTTGTGAGTTTCCGAACTCCATTAATCCATTATTGACGGTTACTCTAGGTTATTATATACTTTAGTTTCTTTTCCTCCCTACGTGGTAGGAGAAGACAATAGTCAGAAGGAACTGATTAGCAAGATATTCAAGTTACGTTTCCTAAGTTATGTAAGCAATCTGTTACAACACGAAATATTAGTCTGATTTAGATGTAACAGGGGCAAGGACTATTTTTGTGCCGATATAAGCTCACTCAGATTTTACAAGAACTTAATTTTGATTAGAATTCAAGGTACAGTCTTTGTGATTAAGAAACAGAACTAGCACGAAGTTGTTTGTTTAAAAGTGAAAAAGGACCTTATCAGGTCCTTGGGGAAAGCACGACACTTTGCAGTTGAAATAGATTTATTTAAAATACTTAACAACTCTGATAATAGTAGATGACAGGAGACTCGCATATAGATCAGGATGGAAATCAAACAGAGATGTTGAGCAGAGAAAGTAAGGGAAGAACCCGTTAGTAGATGAGCAACGTGCATAGCTCTCTTATACATAAAATGATAGGTTTAATTAGAATGACTTATGTCTCTGAGGGGTCATACGGAAACCGGCCTTTCTTCCTGATTGTCGTTGGGTCAGGTACCGTTCTCGTGGGCAACTAGCTAATATATCACAGCAGCGCTTCGCTTCCTAACTTTTTCACCATCTAGTGTCTCGACTCTTCTTTTTATCGGGACATAGTCCGGCGTGGCGGTGTATCTGAGGCCGCGATCAGTGACGGCAAGTTGGTGGTGGTGGCCATACGGCTGGCGGTGGTGTTGGCGGATACAAAGGGAAAAGAAAAAACTCGATGGCAAAATAGTATCGCTGTTATGGCTGCGGCACGAACTGTCACCCGTTTCCGCGTGTTTCTTACTCCCCGCGTTCCACTCTCCTTTATCCTCGCTGGCGACACAGCTCTCGCCGCGTGCACTATGGAACACGATGGTCTCTTTCCTCTTTCTCCCCCTATCTCTTCCTTTTCCTCCTGCCCTATACCAACCTTTCGTTCGTTCTTCGATTTTCATTCTATGACGTGCAATAATAGAGCACACTCTCACCAACCTACCAACTCGGCGCCCATTCAGCTGAAGGTGTTGCATTCAGAATGGATAGAGATAAAAGATAATTGACGTTCTAAGTACCAGAAAGATTGTTCCTGCCTCTGGGAAAATATTGCGCCTCTATTTTTCACAAATAATCCGGCTTGTATAGAATCAAATCAGAAGCTCGTGTGTTGATCAAACCTGAGTCGAGGAAAAGAAATTGCAAAATTTTGATAAGACTGGATTATTGTGGGAAAGATCCCTGTGAAGAGTACACAGAGAACCCAATCCCATTCTCTGCTTATGGAATAGTACTCATATGTCTAGGTTATCGAGGCAGCCGGAAGGTAACCTCATGGAAAGGTGAAGCCCTTGGCTTTGCCTTAGTGCGATTAGATCTCGTTCACTGTTATAACCGAGCATGGTGACGGCGGAACTAGCTACAACGCCGACGACAACGACACCAACAACGGCACCTCGATTTAAAGTCGCCCTCAGGTATTCATAGCGGTTTTGCAGGGCGGCTTCGACTGCCACGAGTTTCCATCCCAGCCGGAATATCCGATGGTTATCTGAGGAACTGCATGAATAGCGGTACTCGCAAATATATTCTTTTATATTGACATTTACTGTTTGCGCTCAGTCGCGTTTAGACACATTTGTAACGTGGTGAGATACTCGGTATTTATTTCTCTTCTTTTTAATTTTATCATTTCAGTTCGCTCTTATAGAATAAACAATTTCTGGTGCGTTTTCAAACACGTGCAGTTAAAAATAAATGGTTCTAAATATCATGGCATCATTATCTAATACTCTTTAGACCCTGCATTTGAATGAAAACTCATTGTTTTCTAGATTTTAAAGTACTTATCTTCAGGGATTGGCGACATCCTCAATAGAAGTTATCAAAAGTTTCCTTTGATATTTGGTAGCAATAAAAAACTATGAAATATACCGAAGGTTAGAAGGTGTGACGTTGTGAATCGTTACTTAAATAGTTTCAAATAGAATTTGGTGTTAAAATATTTCAATACTGCAAGAGGTTTCTGATTTATTAGTTTTGTCAGTATTTTCTTATTCTCATATTCGTTTCTGAGTGTGAATTTGGTCGTTAGTTTGAGTGTCCAAGAAATAATGAATTGCGTGAGGTCAGCTTCGTTTTTCCCAGTGTTTTTCGTAGGTCTTCGGGTTCCAGAGGATTGACGAAGAAAGAAATAGGACTTAGGGCCAAGGATAGACGAGAACGGAGCAAGGAAGATCACTGGAAAGGGATCGACCGGCTGATCAATATTCGCAGGGCCACGGCCATGAGACTACGAATTGGGCCAGAAGTGTTTTCGGGGAATTATATTAAGTGTTTAAAATCTGGAAAAATTAATTACGTTGAAAGTGTAAGGGGATTTTTAAGAGAATAGGGATTTAGTGTAATAAAGAGAAGTTAAAGTGTAATTAGGGAATTTTGTTTTATTTATGGTTTAATTGTGTATTTCCCTCAATTTTATTTTCTGCGTTGTCGAGGCCAGCAACACGTGATTTTCAGCGGAAAGCCGTTTGGTAAGTTTATTCATTCAAATTCTCGTAGTCTCATCCAGATTATACACCAATCTGGGGATTTGGAGGATCTCCCCTTTGGTTCAATGTTGGGTTGATATTTTTATTTCGGGGTGAAAAGTCAAATAAGAGTTTTAGCGTTTCGAGTTAGGTGTAAATTTTAATTAATTAGTAACTCGCTACAAAGGAAGCAATCCACAAAATAGACATAGAAGAATTTATAAAAACTTCAACAAGTTATGCGACAATATAGATAATTTCCGGAAATCTACGTGTTCTTGTTTGCATTATACAAAGCCACGTAGGAAATAGTCTCGTAGATATATTTATTGTAACGATGTGAATCGTTGCTTAAATATTTTGTCGGTCTTCGGGTTCCAGTGGAGTAAGAGAGGAAGGTCAAGAGCCGATGACGAAGGATAGAGAAGAGCAGAGTTAGAAAGAAGATCGTCGTAAAAGGGATCGACCGACTGATCGATATTAGGAGGTCACGGCCATTATTCTTTCGATCGGAATCAACGAGTCAGAGAACAGGTGTTCGGGGAAACAATCATTTTCAATTCTCGGAAATTTGGTTGGTAAGTGAACTCAAAATTTATCATGTCTCAACGATAATTGCACTGTTTTGTGGAGTCGGAGGATCTCCTCTTTGGTCACAGAGTTGGTTTTGGTTGTTTGTCACAGGGTCGAAGAATTTTTGTTTTTTTTTAGTTTCGAGTTAGGTGCAAAATTTCAAAAAATCATTATTAACTCATTACATTATTAAAAATCGTTTATCCAATCACTGCCCTTCTTTTATTTTCGAAATTACTGACCCTCCAGATTTTTTCCCGTCAAAATTATTCTTGAACTCCATTAGATGATTTACAAATCTATTAAAGTTAATTCCTTAGGCTCTAATAAATAAATAAAATATTTATAAATTACATATACGTTAGTTTCTGACGTGACACATTCCCTTGATTCATTTTTATTTTAACATCTTCTTTTAGCATGACATTAAAAAAATGTCCTCTTTTCCGTAACGCTTTTCGATACAATTTTTTTATCATTTTTTTTTTCTTCGTGGATTTAATAAGGAAATACAAATGCATCCGTAAATTTATTCTTTGTGCACATTTCTCGACTATTTTCTTTAGAAACACTTTTAAAAATATTCCGCAAATGGATTTTCTACGTACTTATTATTGAAATAAATAAGTTCTGAAGGCATATAGATTTGCATCAGTATGAAGTTAGTGTCCTAGCTTCAATATTGAAAGAAGAAATAATGTTAGTCTACAAAATAACCGCATCACGTCAGGCTTGTGCAATATGGAACAGACCCAGCGAATACTAATTTGAAAGATGAGCAGGAAGGAAGGCTCTCGGGATATCGGATAAAATTGGTAAATAAAATGAGAAAAGCGTAGGAGGTGCGCAGACATCGGAACAGATGGATTTCACCTTCGCGTAATCCAACGCTATTCGCGATTCGACCGCAAATGTAACGGAATATCGTTCAAGTTCATAGGCTTAGATGTTTTATTACTCGATTATTCTTTGATGCTGTAACAAAATTGTTATTGGCACGTATCGAATAAGAAATAGCATTACAGTATCCAAAAGTTTAGTAACGGTAGATATCATTGATAAAAGCGCAAATATTCTTCTCAAACTAATAATACTTTTTGTGCAATGAGAAATCAGTTTTTCCAAATAAAGAATGTTATGGTTACAGTGTAACCAAACTAATTTATATTTTATTAATCATTCGGAATACATTTATACAACAGAAAATAAAAATAGTATATTCTAAGATTCGGAGATTATTTAATATCTTTAATTATCAATAATAATAAACGTGGAACGTTGGATCAGATCACTCGTCTTTGTCCTTTATTACTTGGTCTAAACAAATTTGAATGAATGATTTTAGATGGCGCGCCTCCTTTGTATGTAATCAGGATTTGGTTTTAGGATTTTTAATTCCTGGTATAATCCACATCAATGAGAGAAATCTTCAAGAATATGAGTCCAACTGCCTTTTGCCCACCACTTTTTTGCCACACGACACAATTTTCGGAATAATTACAAAAGAAAATAATTAAAATTATATTTATAAGTATTAATAAAATACAATATTTTTTAATGACACAAACCTCATGAGTTCTCGGCAAGATACATGCGGTGGCAATAGAAGAATTCCGAGGACCAGAAAATTAGACGGAAAACTGAATTTTAATTTAATATACTGAATCACAGAGGTCCGGACTCCCCTCTTTCTACATCACCGAATCATCCGGTGTAGAATTCGACCGATTTCGACTAAATTCGACGAATAGATAGAGAATCTCCGGGAATCTTATCAATTGACAATTTGTCTCCTTTTTGATTTCATGTGGACAAAAGAAATTTAAATATACAAATATAAACATTGCAAGAGAAATTAAGATTCGCAATTTTTAAGGTCGCTTCAACAGCAACAAAAGTTTATACTCTTTGTCAGGGACAATGTGTCAGAATGATTTACAATCTAATTTCATTAGGGTTTTATAACGTACAAGGTGCAACTTCTCGTTCCCAATTACAAGGTACTTTCTACAACTATATGGCTTGAGTGTCCATAAGTAAACGGACGATTTTATGCGTTTATTTCTGTGTCTCGTTGCATCGACGAATTATGGCCGTAGTGCCATCATGTGATAAACGTACATGGTCAGCTTAGTCGCTGCTGGAAGATCAAATGCTGATGCGACCCCTGCACAGAATCAATGGTCACCAACCGCACAAGATGAATCATTGAAAAAGCACCATGTCGTCAAATCCTAATATGAGCAGTACATGCAGAATTATAAACAAGAAACATCACTAAGATGTTTCATGTT
The DNA here is from genome assembly GCA_037103525.1 of Ganaspis brasiliensis. NCBI lineage: Eukaryota > Metazoa > Arthropoda > Insecta > Hymenoptera > Figitidae > Ganaspis > Ganaspis brasiliensis. The sequence goes on along the minus strand of JAZKLR010000145.1, from coordinate 4,824,201 downwards.
TCAAGGACTTGGAGAATCTAGCAAGATTAATTGTTCTCTGTCGTAAAGACATCGAGATTAGATTAAATTATGGCTAGTTTGAGTTGCAAGTCCTCGGCATACCAGGGGGGACAGTTAACCGTTAAGAATATTTACACTCGATGAATGAAATTCTCAGAGTACATTCAACGAGAATGATGTTTGTAAGATAATTCTCGTTTGGTCTCTGACCTGGGGAGAAATGGAAAGTAAAGTATTGCTTTGGGATAAGAAGAGTTTGACAATGAGAGGGTTGGACAACGATATGATAGCAGTGGTATTGATAAGAAGATTTTATGGGGAGGGTACCGAGCACAAGTTTGAGGGACTGTTAGCAGATGTACATTAGGATACGGCGACAGGAAGAAAACAAAAATGATAAGAAGGGGTTGGTGAAGCAGGTTTATAGCAGGGATTTAGATACGGAGGAAGGAACGGCTCGAGGCCATTGTTCGATATAAGACACGACTTCATTAAGCATTCAAGTAATGTTCAAACATTGCACATTGAATTGTACCTACTTGGTGCCCCTGTACCCTGCCGTTACCACCATCGCACCGCCACCGACGGCGTACAGCAACGGCTGAGAACCGGCTGCTGCGGTTGCGGCGGCGAAGCATACAATGCGAATATCGTCTCAGGGGAACTCGTGATGCTGCAATATAGAATAATGTATAACTATATCACGGACTAAGAGTCGGTGAGGTAGGAGTAAAAGAAGGTGAAGGAGGAGGAGAAGAACAGGAGGAGTGTATTTCGTGGTGTAGCAAAGCATGGCGAGAGTGTTGGACGAGATAACCCGATATATCTAGATGACTGTGCGCACACGGAATACATCACCATATAAGTAAAACCCTTGTGGCCCCCAGGATCACCACTTCGCAGCCTTGATTCATGGAGACTAAAGGGACGCCGCTCCACTCCAGTGATATCCTACTATTTTATGTCTTTAGCGATATCAACATTGAATCACTGCAAGAATCATTTCGATTCCAACCTCTCTCTTTCAACTCCAACTCTTTCTCTTTCATCTTCCTTACTCTCCTCCCGCAATTCTTAACGCTTCCTTGCTGCTGGGTCGTGTCTACTTTTTAATGCTGAGCAGCCGACTCTCGTTAACCCTCTTACACACAAGTATATAGGATAGCCTTGCAGGAGAAACCACCCCACTTTTTATACTCCACACTAAAGAAACGAGTGCGGAAATGCTCCTCGAGAAAGGAAAACATTCTCGGAAATTTTTTTTCCACTTGTAAAGTGCTGCTGTTCTTATATATACATGTTCTTTTCTTTCCTTTAACAACCAAAATTATCTCAGTTTAATTTTACTACAAAGTGATCAAGTTTAACGCTGCATTTAATCAAAATCTGTTGGAATAGTAACCATAATTGCTATATTATATTCTTAAAGTAAATCTTGCTGGAAGGATCATTTATGACCTTCCCACTAATGCACTTCTACGAGCAAAGGGTCTGTCATCGGTTTTCTGGTAAATTACAGACAGTCTCTTCTTAACCATCTGTAAGATGAGCAGAAAATAAAGTCTCAATATTTTGTTCACTACAAATACAGCTGTGCACATTTATTTAATTAACCAGTATATTGCGTAAAATCTCTATTAAAGTTAAATTCCCAACAAAATCAAAATTACGTTTCAGAAGGGAAATTGCGATTAAGGGCTTTGTTGATAACAAAATTATTAACAATTTTACAAACTCTGGTATCAACTTTTATTTGCTGTTATAACAAGGAAAATGTGTTTTCGCAAAATAATACAATTTGTAGAGTTAGAAATTTTCATATATGGCCATAAAAAAGCGTTTAAAATGTTTAACTTTGAAAATGAGGCAAATGACAAGTTCTCTTCGGGACAGAATGAGGAAGGAGGTACAATTAGTCACATGAGTAATAAATAAATGAGCACTGCTGTTCGTAAATACGCAAATTCAGAGAGTTTTATGTTGATCCTAGATTTAAAAGTGTAAGAAGGATATTGGAATACTTCACACTTTATTTTTAGAATTTAATCTGGAACAAAAGAATAATTATTCAAATAAAATTAAGAACTCTTTTTCAATTAATTCATAATGTCCAAATTTATAATACTATTGTAACAAAACATACATTTGTAAAAATTTTCTGATAAGAATACTAATTATAGTAGGTTGATTTGCAAATTACTTCATTCTTTCAATTCTAGATATACCATTCCCTCGATTAAATAATATAATATTTTGGTTATTATTTCTTTCATTACTATTAATAATTTCTAAAATGTTAATTGATGAAAAAGTAGAAACAGCCTGTTTATCTTCCTTTATCTTTAAATAAATCTAATCCTGGAATTTCTAATGATTTAATAACTTTTTCAATTTATCCTAGAGATCCATATTCAGAAACAGATCTTAACAAACATTACATAATATAATTTTTCCTTAAAATACCTCACTAATTAAAGCAATTGTTTTTATTATAATAATATTCGTTCCTCATCATGTCTTCATTTCAGAATTGAATTTTTATCTTGAGCATTTTTCGTTAGTTTTGTACATAGCAGGTCAAACAGTTAATCAAGTTTAAAAAATATATATAGTTAAAATAAAAATAAAAGTTAATTAAAGAAATCAATTAATATAATGTTTAACTAAAAGACCCCTTGGTCAAATCAGCTTTTACTGGAATTCATTGATAACACAGAAACTCTTGTCAGTTGATGTATCCAATAAAATCTTATTGAGAACTATTGCAATTCCATTGGAATGTATTGGAGTTCTACTAGAAATCATTGGAATTTCATTAGAAATCAGTATGCAATAGGTAATTTAATTAATAAAAATAGTCCTTCACAATATCATTTCATCTTTAGTTATTGGTTAATTAAAGTTATATCCTAAATTACTCAAATTATCATAATTACTATCTGACTTTTTTTAATTATATAATAATATATTTGATTTTACAAAATAAATAATAGTCTAATATCCAAAAAATATTTACTAACTATCCTCTTAATCAAGTTTTAATTTTACTTACAAACTACAAATTTCTGTTAATTTTTACAAGCTCGTGAATTTTTCACAAGGTTGTTAGCAGCATCTGCTTCACGTGCCTAAATAAAAAACTGTTTCATCACTAGGGAATTCGTTAAACTCATAATGCAGGAAATTTCTCTCAAGAGGAATAAAAAACACGCTTTGATTTAACACCCCAGATATTCCGTGACGTCAGAAAGGAATTGCGAGCTTAAAGCTGCAGTAAGCTTGAGGAAAATTCTTTAAAGAGAATCTTTGAAGCATCATGAAGAATACATGATAGGTTATCACCGGGTAACACCTTTTATGGTGTCGCAAAGTTTCAGAGATAATGACTGTTGCTACACGCCAATGTAATAGATACATCTACTAGCATAAATTCCCTTCTGATCGCATATTTTTTTACTCCCTTTTTCTTTTGTGGTTAGCGTGAGATTATAAATCTCATTACAGCGTATTTTCCTGCAAATAAGTTTTCGTTAAAATAATGAAATTCCATTTTCAAATAATGAAATTGCTCTTCTGAGGAAAGAGAATATAGTCTTTCAAATTAGAAATCTCGGTCGTTTCGCAGTTTATTGTGACACGGAATATTTCATAATGCTCAGAAAATTTTGCGAGAATAATCTATCCGGAATGTGAATGGTTTTTCGTTTACAATGCACTGACAGGTGTATTGAGTTTAAATGCATTTTGTGTAATTGAAGGTACACCGTGAAAACGTTTCAGCAGCAGCGCTAGCCTGTAATAATATCTGTCTCATGAAGAATAGTGAGTGCAATTTCAAGTACAGTCGACCGCAGTAGCTCTAGGCGAAATGCGAATTTTATTTGAAAAATGTACAAAAATATGATACTTTTATTAGCGACTTGCGAGGCTTTCGTAATATTGTTAGCATATTCTCACTTATCTAAATGTATCCTTTACTTATGCTCCTGCGTGTCTGCGCATTCAACAAGGCATCACGTTTAGTCGTAATTCACAAACCTAAAATTTAGACATTACCTCTCTTTACTTACCACACATTGTTACTCTCTTTAACAAACAACTATTTTCACACAGTGCAAATTACACAAAGAAACAGTTATATTTCAAAAGTGTTACTTTCTTACAAACTACTGGTTGCTAATGTAGTCATTACAATTTAACAATGTGCTAATTCATTACTTATATTTACTTTATCCTAAACAAATCCCAAAAAATTTAAACAAATTGACAATATTCTAGAAAAAAATCAACTTTACTTTTATAATAATTAACCGAACTGAAATATTCTTTTTAAGTAGCTTAAAAAGTTAACTAACTAAAGATCATCAGGTTTAACAAACTTCTATATTATACCGACTTAATTAAAAATATACTCAACAAACTGACTTAACCAATATATGACTTAACGATCGATTAATAAACTTAAAACTCTTTCAAGATTTTAATGAACTCTTCGAAGAAGGAAGCGAATAGCATTTTCTCAGGAATTACTCTTTGCCGAGAATGATTATAAAATTAACAAAAAATAAATAAAAAATAGCATCAAAGAAACAATACGATTGAATAATATAAACAATAGAAATCAATATTTAAATTCTAATTAAATTTGTCTATCAATGTATTCTTGCGATTCAACGCTCTCAATTCTACCCTTACTATTCTCTATTCAATAAAGGGCCTTTTTGGTAATAATAATGCAAAGGTACTCATCTATAAATCGAATGAATAGTTGATAAATGTATCGTGCAAATGATTCCAGATTCAGAAAGTCGGATCGTTTAGAAACATCCTCTCGACGTGGGCAACCCCGAGTGAAGCTATCTGTTCTGTCAAGTCAAATTTCCTTTTCTTCCAGATAATTTTAAATTCAGTTTTTATGAGAATATAACGGACACACTTTAATAAATGAAAACACAAAACCTTAAAATACTTTTATCCTCATTTTAAGAATTCTGTTGCATCGTACCAATATATATTTTTATTTAATTTGTTTTAAAGTTTAAAGAAAATTCAAATTTTCAATAACTGTACTAAATAGATTATTAGAATGTTTATTGTGAGATAGTTATAATTTACATATTGAATTGATAATTTATAAAGCTTTCTAACATCAACATCGTTCAGTTACAACTTTAGCATAATCAGATTGTTAGTTTTCTCATTTTCAAGAACTTTAAATTACGAGATAAAGGTTATTGTCTTAGACTTTTAAAACTTTACAAAACTTTGACCGTAAATATCTAACACTCAACGACACTTCTTAGTAACGTACCTCAATTAAATACGTAGCTTAAATTGTAAAACTAATGATTCTAGAAATGATGGTTCAATTTATGTTTATCTCTTGAAATACTTGTTTAGACACGACTGAAATAAGTTTAGAAACAACTTAGAGGTATTCAAATTTGTGAAGATTCTAGAAAAGGCTCAACAGATTAAAACAACAATTGTAATGTTTTGCAGATATCCGCCGTTAGTCTTAGTTACTGTTCCTCTCTCTCACCTTTACTGTAACCAATAGGAGCTACTCATTATCCCCTCTAATTTGAAAATTCAGATATTGTTTGACTACCAATGTATTTTGTTCGGTAAAAAATAAATTTAAATTTCACCAAAGGTGCCATCTCTTCATTGACTTTACCAGCATTAATATTTTTAAATTTATTCAATCATTAAACAAGTTTTAATCGCAGTTCTTGAATCAAAATCTTTAGTAGTTTCTAAGAATTTCTTCTTTCCTCTTGTATTAAAAATCAAATCTGGTTTGGTCGGCAACAGTTTCCCTTTACCGAAATTGTACCCTACCCTATTAAATATTAAACCTTTGATTTTTTTCCTAAATCTAGCAACTATAATTAGCAAATCAAAATTGACTGGAAGCAGAGTCTTGTGTAAATTTCTAGCTGTAAACAAACTCTATAATTATCATGCAGACGGGCCGTGGGTCCATCGATCATCAGACACTCAAAAGTATCACGCAGCGAGAAATTGCTAAAAATTGCAAATGAGAAATGGGAAGGAAGTGAGAGAGGAAAAAATGTCTAATTGAGTCGGCGAATTTAAATTTAACTGAAAGTAGATATTTATGATGAGTTCATGACCGGTTAAAAATGAATGCCAATTAGTGTAATGTGAATAAAAACAGTATTACGCAACGCAAGAGCGGAACCGGTTTTGTGGAAAGTAAAGATTATGCAGCCCAAGGGTAAGGAGAGTGTATCGTAATCCATCGACCTTAACAGGTTGTGAAGTGCCTCAAGTATTTTCCACAAGGAGAGAACTTGCTGTTCGTCAAGGAGGCTAAGTCCAGAAAAGCGCAAAAACCCACCAACGAAAGCAATACGCGTCGAAGAATGAACGAAGGAGAGAGGTATCCGCGTATTATTATCCATGAACTTTTAAGGCGCCATCATCCGGCTATAAAAAGCGTTAAGAGGCAAGTGACCGGCTGACGCACCGGTTAGAAACTGACTTAACTATAAATGCCGTATAAAGAACTCGAGCGATTAACAGCTTGGATGCGATATGTGCGTGAATGCGTGCGCGGATATGTATAAGGGAAGAATAATTGTCGGTAAACTGTTCGAACAAGTAACTAGACATTACTACCCGCGCGGAATTCCGCGAGTGCTGAATTTACCTGCAGGACGAAACATTGAATGTATTCGAATTGGCTGCTGTTGCTCGTACTGAAAACGTACGACCATATATGATGCACGCTCTCGCGTACTAATCCGATTAAATACCATTACGTTACGAGACGATTAATTTCCAAGCCCGAAATAACGGCGTGACTTCCACTGCTAAATTGTATGCGCGAAACTATTAAATGCTGAAATTCCCTTTATAAGTTTGATTTAGGTATTAATTTTCGTAAACAATTATTACTGAGTATTTGATGCAGTTATTACATTAACACTAAATTCGTGTCAATTGAAATAGAATAGTTCCCGGAGCTGGAAAATAATACACAATTGAGAATTTCAATACTACATTATTCATAAAGCTTTTATGGCCTATTCCACTGTATTTATAAGAGTACTTGTTAAAATTTTAACAATTATAGTTTTAATCTGCCCTTTTCGCAATTCTCAGAAAACAAACGTTACAGATTTTAACATCATGGGCGAGTCAGTACCGTTTTCTGAAGACTTACAGTTATGTAATAAAATATATTTATAACCTTTCCAGCATTCACGTTCTCACTTCATCGCCTTTCTTGGATTTTATTTGGATCAGTCAGCTTTTCGGTAGACGAAAGGTCAGAAATAATGAATTATATTCTGATTCTTTCACACGATTATTGAATCCTACCAGAAATTCAGTTATCTTGTGTCAATAAAGTTGACAAGGTCATTGGGCCACTCAGAATTATTGTCGTTAAATGCTAGAAAGTTTTCGAGAAATGCTAACATTTTGGCATGTTAGGAGAAAACCACAGGATGATATCGGCCCTTTTGGATGCTTTATCATGTGGAAAAGTCTTCATATTCAAAGCAACCGTTGATCTTGAGTAACCGGTGACATACATTGTCCTTTCTGCTTCATATGATGCAAAAAGGTTGTCTCTATTCACAACATTTCGGATTGTATTCTCAGATACTCGCAGATTCCTGACAATGGCGTTCATGGCTGTTTCAGGTCTCTTGTACATAAAAACTTCACCTACCTCCCAAGCCGGTTGGTTCCGATAATGTTTAAAAGTGGCAAGTATTTTCTGCTCTTTTACAGCAGGTGAAACATTCCAGTTGGATTCCGCTAACTCCTTATACAAACTTTGTGTACAATCGACCTAGAAACTTTTAAAAATAAAACAAATTCTAAATCTTCGTAAATAGCGCTTGTATAACAATTACAGTCAGACTTTTCAATTGCGTTAGTATCACACCAAAAAGTCTAATATACTAAATTTTATTCGAGACTAGAACCTAAATCTTAATTGCTGAGGACATCGAAATCTAATAGAAATATGTAAAGTAATATGATTTTAGTTTAAGAAAAGAAATGGGTGAGGAAGTGAGTACGGCGTAAAAAGCGGGATTATAAATTATTACAATAGACGGCGACGACTAGTGAAAACCGGAAAATCAACGAGGTTTGATCGTTGTGTATGAGAATAGAAGAAAGAAACATGAAGAGGAATAAAAAACGATTGGGGTGCAAAAGGTCCAATAAATTGAAAATATTGAAATTGTTTCTTAAGTTTATTTTATGTTTGAAAGAAATTCCTGTGTTAGTAAATTTTGGCCCTGAGTAGGGCCGATTGTAATTTTAAGATAAAATGTAATATATAAAAAGAAACTAAGATAACTCCTCTTTATTTCGTCCAACATATATTTTTCAGAAAGTAATACAAAAACATATTTTGAATTTCGCGCGCTTGTTAGGTTGCAATCCTGAAAACAGCTGATCTATTTACAGCTTCAAGGCTAATGTTCCTAAAAATTCTACAAGGACCAAAATTTATGATTCGCATTCGTGTGTACAAAAATTTAGAGGCTGAATGAAATGAACGCTCGGCAAATAAGAAACCATAGAATGAAAGATGATGATTTGTTTTGAGCTGATGATTAGTTTGCAGACAGACAAATGTGGCAGCATCATCGAATGAATTGCGCTAGAGATGAAGCTGTCGGGAATTGTGTGTGGCATAGCAGCAGGGAATCCTAGAAACATGTGTAAACGACAACAGGCACGTTGTTGTATTGTCGTGTATAACTTGCCACATACACGTAAACGCTTACAAAAGCACTTGGCTGCACGTGTACCTAGAACAGAGTACCTGCGCTTTATGCAAGTACTACAGAGGACGACAATGTGAAATCTCGACAACGACAAAACGGTGACTGGAATGTAACGTTTTAAGTTCACTGGCTTTCGTTCAAACTAGCTTCCTATTTGCAATTTCATGGTAATAGTCTCTCTGACAAAAGCTTTGATCCGACAAATTCTAACCTGCATCTTAAACTTTGAGGCACTCTTGAATTTCAAGTCCAAAACTAATCTTCAAAATGTCAAACTCCCTTTGTTCTTCAACACGCTTTTCCAACAGGACTTTTATTTTTATCCTATTTTCCCTTTACTTTTGCATTTAGAATACTTTTATATTTAAAAGTCTATCACGTTTAGGACACTTTTAGACTCACGACCTTTTATGCTCGAAACACTTTGACGTTTAACGTGTTTGTGGATTTAGAATACTTTTATATTTTAAGAAATTTTGCATTAATAATATTTTAAATACAAAGAATAAATAATGTTTTAGAAAATAGTGAACTTGACTTCAAGTACCTCTGTATTCAAAGATAAGTTGAATACCGTTAAAAGATTTTCCTGTTGGGCTGTAAATACGAGGTGTTTTTCTTATATTCTGCCATTCGTCACGTTCTTTAAAATGCACTTTGTTATTTAAATCTAGGCACTAAATGGGTTTTCAATGTATCGCACTTAGAATACAAGGCCGAATTAGAATTTTCTTTGGGTAAATATTTCTGTTATTATTTGACGAGTTGGTGTTGTTAGGAACTTGTTGACGTTCCGCAGGATAGTTTTACTGGGCGAAAAACGAGTTGGTATGTGCTATTGCTTATGCATGTGCTCCTTGGCTATTAAATGTGTAAAATCATTCAGAGCTGCCCGTAAAGCAGAGGGTAATGCAGCCCAGCTATGTTTGTATAGAAATTGTTCGTTTTGTGGCGAGCCCTTGTTTTACCGCTTTCTCCATCTCTCGCAGTCAAACTTTTTTCTATAACACGGAACTCACTGAAAACTTCTCTCTAAAATACAAATTGTTATTTTCTTCAGACTATTAAATGATGCTTAAAACCACACGGTGCGTGTGTTTAAAATAATTCGTCAATTTTCTTCCCAAGGAAAATAAAGCACTTAAGGGGGGAAAACCCTTTAGAATTATAAAAAAATTGATTTTTGTTTTCTTTCATAATTTGAAAGTATACTATATAAAGAGTACACTGTAGGAAGTGCAAATAAAAATATTTAATATTTACGGAGATACGGCACCTAAACTACCCTTTCAGGTAGCCAGAGCGTTTAAGTGGGAACAACTTTTTTTTAGAATTATTTTGTATAATTCTTTTGTCCTATTGTAGTTTTGATAGAAAATTGTCGAAAAAAATTGGTTTATTGAAATTAAAATAAAATCAGATTCTAGGAATACGTCAAGTTTGAAAAATATAAAACTTTTCTTTTTTGGAGTTGTTTTCCCTTAAATTGTATTATTTTAATTCAAGGATATTTATTTAACATTAAACTCCTGACAATATACATGAGTGTCAGTGAGAGAGAGAAATATGTCTATTAAATATTAATATTACAATAGTGATAATAGAAGAGCACTTTGAAGTGGGAAATATTTTCCGAACAAGTAAATTCAACACGAAGAGAGTAACTCGAATGATAATAGATACGAAGAGCAATCGGAATAGGTAGATAAAGAGCGAGAGCGAAAATGGGCTTAGGTGAAAGCAGCTTACCCTTACGAACACAATCTGTTGCTTTGCGCCACTTCGATTTTCAGCGAAATAGCAGACCCGTTAGAGACATATATATCAATAGAATATCGAGTGGACTCGGGTGATTTCAAGCACTCCAACTGGAGCTATTGTGTCTAGAAGCGAGGCTAAAACAAGCTATAGACGCTTCCTTATTAGTTCTATGTGGGAATCGGGTCTCCTCGTATTGTTTATTCGAAATAGGTCTGTCGAACGCATCTTATTGTAACCCTCTTATTAACAGATAAATATTCTTGATTCAGCTTATTTAATTTGGCAAGCGAGCTCTATTCTATAACCAATATATCACACCCAATATGGAATAGATGAATGAAGTATATAAATCAACGCACCTTGGACGATAAATTGAAATAAATGAATGCAAGTATTCTCTTTGTACGAATTTGTCAAAAGGTGGTCAATTTTTAGATTTACATTCTAGGACGTAACAACGACTTGGATTATTTTTTAGATATAAAACACGAAAGTTTGGCCTATTTGTAAAGCAACCAAAACGAAATGATGAGTTTTGTGCAATTGTTATTGCAACCGTTACGTTTACAATGCATGTGTCATTTATTAGGGTCTAAATTGCTGTGTCTGATAAAGGATTGTGTTCTATTTTTGTTCAAAGAGGAGCAAAAAAAAGTGTTTTATTGAAAACATGGCTCTTTTGAACTAGAACTGTTGCACCGTGTGAATTTCATACTATTCGTGAGCGATTTCGGAGGTCAAAGAACAAAGAAAATGTATGCCTCGAAACACCGATGGTGAAGTAAATGCAGTCTTATGTAGGGTATTCATGACCAGAAAGAGCGAATGGCAAAACAGACCCGTGACCCAATCCATACATTGTTGAGAACCTATAAAGAAGCCAATCCATAGCTATGTATCGAGGTTACATGACCACTTTGCTATTCAGTGCCATTGTCCACTGAAAGGTAATTCTGGGGTCGAACTTGTGTCTCGATATTACCGGCTCTAACACCCTACAAGTCGTAACATTCAATACAACACTTTATCTTTAACAACTGTTTACATAATTTATTAACGTGTAATTTTCAAAATTGGATGAAAGTCCCTTTTGGTAAATGCAGAAAATGAAAGTTATAAATACTAAAAATTATAATTATTTCATCATTGTAATAATTATTCATATCAGAAATACGGACCAGGATGTACTTTGCAAAGTGATGATGCTCTTAGATCTAAAATACTCTTCTTTATGTACTAATTATGCAATACAAGCTTCGTAGCTGAGAATTTGCATGTTTATTATGCATTAATTGGAGAAAAATGTAACGGATTTCAAGCTGAAACTAAAATGAGAATTCTCTATTTACAGCGTTGTTCATTTATGACACGGAACACTAATTTAAAAACTCTTTTTGATGCTTAAGTACAGAATAACGTCTTTTATTTTGTAGCAATATCTAATAAGATTCTTATTTTGTTTATAGGTATTTTTGTTTACTTTTAAAAAATGCAAGACTTCTATTTCATATTTAATACTTAATACAAAAAGGCATCCCTACAGTCTCATGGAGGAAAAAAGTATAGACTTCCAAACAACAACCTAAATCTGATGGAAGAGAGTTATATAATTCTATTTATTTATAACAAAACAACCTGTTGATGCCAACGAATACTTGTCGGCGAAACGTTGCCCATGAGATAATATATACTTCTCTACCTTCCTGGATTACATACATTTCTGATTAAGTAACAAAAACCGTTTTCAATAATTAAGTTTCCAAAAAGAATAATGAATAAAAATTGAACTCACTTGCAACAAAAAGATAGTTGACGAGAAGAAAGACGTAAAATTCGAGTGAAAGAGAAATACAAATCGGTCCCTGATGATCAGAAATAGAAGGGTTGAAACATCGGACAGAATGTGAAATTGTAGTCAATTATTTATTAAGTGAACTGATGCTGTACAGAATCCAATCCGGATAGCAACTGGATAATTCTCTCTAGCTTTCAGCAACCCTTTTTTAGATTAAAAATCTTTTAATATCCAAAACTTTGTATGTCTTAGAATTACTGTATAATCCCAAGGTTATCTTTTAGAATTAATTTAAAAATCTGAATAGGTGGAAAACTAATTTTAGATATTTAAAATTGCATAGTTTTTAAACACAATTAGATGATTTTCCGAACTATTAAGGTTAATTCCTTAGGTTCTAATAAATAATTAAAATGTTTATCAGTAAAATACGAACGTCTATTCGGACTTCACATCTGTTTAAAATGAAACCCTAAACTGTGATGCGAAAGAAATAAAAAGCTTTACATTTGAAAACCAATTAGATCTCTTTTTTAAAATCTTCTGGTTATGTCAGTATAAAGCCCAATTAATTTAAAAACAGGGAATTAATTCAATAAAAATAAATTGAAATTCATTCAAGCAAGTAAAATAATGCCAAACGTGAATCGATACCCGAGAGTGCAAACACTCGCCTCAGTTCCCGTAGAAACGTGTATGTACGTAGTTAATCCATTAATTTTACTCGACACTATTTTCACAGTGTCAGACGCAGCAGCTTAGTCATGAACTGCAAAAAAAGTTTTCCAATTAAATCCGCTTCAAATCATTTGATACGATTAATGGTGCAGTGGTCGCTTCATGGTCGACAGCACACATAAAACAATGGGTTTTGAAAAAATTCTTCTTTTGATAATAATTTGCAGTAGGTGTTGAATAAAGAGTGTTCCTGGTACTGAGTTACCGATCAGCGCCAAAAAATGGAAAGGCACTATCTTTGTAAACAGAAAACGGTGCTAGCACCATCAAATAAGTAAAGCAAATGCCCAGGGCACGCACGAGAAGCGCGTGACCCGAGGCTCCTTGTACGTGCATAGATATGGCGAATAACACCGAACACGATCCGGCACGAGTTTACAACCCACCTACCAAAGAGTCACAATCCGTGGCTCGGATCTAAATTCAACGACAAAGAGCAGGAGAGGGTTAAAACGAGAGGAGTCGAAGGAGAGAGAAGCCGAAGAGGAAGACGAAGAAAAGGTAGTCTTCGCGGTATCCATAACGATCCAATCGCGATCTGGTGTTACACGACGTGTTCGTGAGCTTGTTTCCAGTTAGACAGACCAGACAAAGTTCACTGAGCAAAGTGACCGTGAGTTACATGTAACACTCAGGAGGGTGTGTACTTAAGCAAAAGACCAAGGCATGCACTCAATCTCACTTATCTGACATATTTAAAAGGTCTCGCGGAACTTTTTAAGAAAATTGCAATCTGCATAGTTCCCGGTACCGTTTCATGCTCGTTACCGAAGTAACCGGTTAATATCGCGTCAAACTTGAATTTTTTGGGGATTCCCTAACGGTCACGAAGGGGCAATCTGGCCCCACGGCATCTCAGAGAGCACGTTCTGCTTTATACATATTACAAATATCTTGTCCCGTGATAATATGAAGGAGGTATGTACCGCGACATATCAGAGGCTCTGCGACTATTATTAACCTTTACACTCCTTTCTGCAACTGCGATCTAAAGTGTTTGAATGTGACCTACATGGCATACCGGTTGGCGGTAGAAAACATAACAAGATACTGGTTGAGTTTGAATTTTCCGGGCGGAATAGTAACGGTTCGATCGCTATCTTTTATCTGGCTGTATGACACTAAGAATGCGATCGAGTTTCTTGATGGAGACGATCAGAGCTGTTACGGCGTACTTTATCAGCTATACGAGCATGTTAGACTGGATTAAGACCTCAACGACAACATTCATGGCGAAAATAGAATTACTTGGGCTGTGATGACGATTAAAATAAAATACAACTGAGATTTCCAAGTTAAATAGCATTATCGAGGATAACGGAGAAAAGGAATCGAGACTCCACTTCAATCGACATCAGTCTTATAAAGTACGATGTTACGCTATCTAATGCACTATTTCAGTCCTCAACTAGACACCTTATAAATCCACGATTACGAACCAGGAAAATTGATATCTCGACGGTGCAGCGTGTATATATCAACTGCAAACCAGAAATGATTCTTCTCCGTTCAAGATGATTTTCAATTGTTTAAAAATCACTTGTTTATGTTAATGACACAAGTGGAAAAATGAACAAATGATTTTTCATGACTTTTTCAGTATTAACTATTTTTTAAAGTGAAATAAAATCGACATACGCTTTAAAAGTTATTAAATCGGAATTTTTGAATTACCTAAAATGACAACAATTTTTTTCAAAAAATAAAAAAAATTGTTGATCCACTGCAGCAAGGTTGTGTAGGTTTTTGATTTTATTCTATTGTTGGTTGTATAATAAAAAAACACCAAGTGGTGACATCGTCAGAGGTTTTTTTTTAATTTTGATTTTTCCGTTACTAGGTAAAAAATTCATTCGACTAGTATTTTTTATATAGTGTACTTTGTTCGTTTTAAAAATATTTTTTCAATTGTTTATATTTTGTATTTACAGCCTGAAGAGGTCAACGAGTTGTTGACGAAACGTAGCTAGAATAAAAACGCAGTTTCGTTTAACTTATGTGTTTAGTGTTTTTTGTTTTTTTACTTCACAACCAACAATACAATAAAAATCAAAAACCTACCCAACATTGCTCCAACGGATCAATAATTTCTTTTATTTATTCACAATAGAGAGAAACAAAACATTAATTTTTGCATTTTTTCATAATTGAACAGAATTACAATCTTATGCATGTCATCGAAACAATTTTTCGTGGAAAAATATTCAAGATATCAATAAAATACATACAACATAAAATATGGATTTTAAAAAGACGTACTGCTTTTGTAAGAAAAACAGTTTTTGAAATTTTTAATATTTATTGAGCTAATTGCAAAAAACTGAATTTTTATGGTTTCCACCATGATAATCAAATTTGCGCCAATCTTCACTATTATATTCATAATATGAGCACGTCAAAATATGTAGGAATACCAAATTGAAAAAAATTCGGGGGTACTCATTATTCTAAACCTGAGTCGACGAAACGTCGCTTTTTGATGAAAATTTAAAATTTTTATTCAACTGACCTGCCCTGGATCATTTACCATAGTTTCTAATAATAAATTTATAAAAGTTTTTATACTTTTGAAAACTTGAAGATTCGTTTGTACACTTTTTTTAGTCAAGGTGTACACACTTTTTTCCATTTCTTGAGGCTTTCGTCAGCAAATCTCCGACGTAAATATCCAATCTTGATCCAGGGCTTGCTTGGCGATGCAATTTATACGATTCTTCGTGTCTCTTATTTGCGGTCCGCTTACAGATCGCATCGACTTCATCCCTCTTCTTTTTCAAGAACGGCGGATAGACTGTTGCATTTTGTACGCCAAACGACTAGGTCGTTGCTGATTTTAAGAGCAAGTCGTTTCCGAGCACGTAGAAATGTCATTTAGAACGAAGGTGGGGTCATTTATCCAAAGCTGGGTCTGCTGACCTTTCCAGAATCTTTGAATAGACCCGAATGCCAAGATGAAACGGTATAATAAAAGTTACTCTAATTTCAGTCCATTTCCATCTAAACTTTTGCAATCTAATATTTATGCAGAAAGTACCCTTTAGTACAAATTTAATAAATAAGTGGGATTAGGTAAAATATAGTTAGCTGCCTTTTCAATCGGGAAAATTTCAGAATTAAACGGATCCGTTAAATATTCAATTACAAATAATATATGAGGAGAATAAAATAGTAAACTAATCAACTAATGTATTTTTGGACACGATCGTCAAAAATAAATATATTTAAAAATAATTTTGTTTTACTTTACGGCAGTTGAGATTGAAGTAGTGGTTCTCCAACTTCTTTTACTGGAGCAGTTGATTAAAGAATCCAAATCCTCCAATAAATAGACTTTAGAATAATTTATCACGAATCACAATGTAAAAGAGATATTTATAGAAAAATACAAGACAATAATCTCAAATCAAAAAATTAAAAACATATATCAAGGTCGATCACAATAAATAATAATTATTTTGATTTTACTACTGAAGTCACACTTTTATTACAATTAAAAATTTTTGTTAAATTAACATAATCGATCGATTTCAGTTTATAAATCGATTTCCTCTATGTTATACAATATTTTTCATACCCCACATTACACTCATGACGAAATCATCACGTTGTAAATTGAAGATGAGGTAGGAACTCACATCTCTTAGAATATGACAAATTGGAAAAATTCCATCCGAATATTAAGTTGAAATTTCGTTCTCGAGAAGCAGAGTTAACCAGTCAATGAGTCGATAAGTGTAGGAGTTAAATGAAATATTGCAAATCATCGCTAATCATTTAATACGTTATACAAATTTTTTATTCCTTTTAGAAGTTAAGAAAATTGCTTCTCTTTCCATTAATCAGATGAGGCAAAAAGTGCCATACTACACAAGACAATATTAAAATTGTAATTATCACAGCTGGCACTTAATTTATTACGTATTCACTTCTTATTAAATTTAAAATCAATTCTTCTGATTAGTGTGTTCAATTCAAGAACTCAAATATGTGAAAGCCTCGACTCATTGAACTCTCAATGCTCCCTTAATACGTTATTAGCATTTGGAAATTTATCGAAAGCGTCCAAATTTGTATTTTAAAATTTTATATATCTACCTTTAAAGCTCCACTATAGAGATCAATTCACCACACGGTCAACCCTAGAAAGTATTTTATATTGGAGAACGTCACTTCAGTACACAATTGTAAAGAATGTGGCACACTTTTGAGAAAAGTGAATCTTGAAAAATTATGAAATTTCGTGAAAGTCAGCTGGTTGAATTGATACTATATGTCCATTTTTTGAAACCTTGAGAAGCTCATAGTGGTTTTTGAAGTAAATGATAGCACCCACGAACAGAGGCACGATTTCTTTTCCGAGGCATCGGTCAACGTCAGCCGGCAAAGTCGCAGAAATTTAACCCAGGAGAAATGGCCGGCTCACTGAGACGGTATGCCGTACACGGAACCCTCGATTTGTATTCTTGGCGCGTGACGTGACATTCTATGTGGAAACTATCGTTTCTCTCCCAGCGACCCTTTTGTCTCGTTTCGATACGATAATTTCAGTCGTGAGCATATGTAGACGTAGAGCCACCACGAGCTTTCAAGCTCAAGCTTTTGGGCACAATTTTATTTCACGATAGGAAATTAGAGCAAAAAATAAGCAACCTCTGCTTGCCTTTTTCCACTTTCAGTACAGTTTCGTTTCTACCACCATGGCAGCTTTAAAGGTCCAATTAAATTACCTACAATTCGATTAAACCTCTACTGCTATTTCGGACCCGGTTCTTTTACAAAGTTTCCTGAAAATTCGTTTCTCCTGTCAGCCAGCAACTCTAATGTCCATTGCACTTTGTAATGCAGACAAAATGATTCGACCTACATGTCCTTTCTGCAGTAATGAATTTTCCCGAATAAATGTCCTTATTATCATGTCGTCCTGTAAGTTTAATGTGAGAAAGCATAGTTCCTGAAATCCCGAGAAATCCAATGAAATAGAGGTCCCATTTAGACCAGTTGGAATCTAGTAAACGTTAATTGAATGTGCTAATTCACTCTCTGAATCTGTCTGTACTACATTTAGAGGCAATTACAAAATGCCCACTACTTCAGTCATCGCAGAACATTATTTTTCCTCTTTTAACGCCAAAATATTTAAAATCGGTGTGAAATATTTCCTGGTTTCATCAAATTCACGGGAAATCTGTCACTGCGTTAAGAAAATATTCTTTTCACAAAATGTTGACTCTTTTATTTATTTATGAAACACTTTGTACGAATTTTGTGGAAAAGAAGTTTATAGGAGAATTTATATGTTATTAGTCTTTTTTAGGGGGAACTCTTAGATGCAGATTGCTTTTATGATAAAAAATCATCAGTTTCGAAAATTGGTGTAAACAATTTTGGCTGCAGCTCAAAGAAAATTTGACTTGTAGGTCTGAAAAATAAATGCTCAATGGCACATAGTAAATTTTATTAGTACTGAAAAAACTTTTTGTGGACTAAAATAAAAAAGGGTCCTGCTTAAAAACAAACCAGGAAATTAATTGTTTCCTCAAATTGTTATTAATAATATTCCATAATTATTCAGGCAAATATGGACGAATTTACTTAAGTCCTGTTATTTATGGAATTTTCGATTACTAATGATTACGAATCTGGAGTCAGATTGTCAAAATACAAAATGCCTGAAAATAGTTAAATACCAGAAAAAATTTGAAATAATTCATTTTCGACTAACTTGCAATTAAAAATGGTTTAAAATTTTGATGAATTGAGAATCAATGATAACTTTCATCAATAACTTTCTTGACGAATAAAAATTGAAACCTTATTGAAAGTTAGAAATTAGAACGTTTTAAATATGAATTAGATTTATTTGAATCGACTTGAATTCTAATTAATAAATGTTTTGACCAGTAAAGATTAATATTGACAGAAAACATTGCTTGACATTAAAAATTCGATGAAATTAAATTTTGTACTCTTTAAATCTGAATTAGTGATTTTCTACTAATGAATTAGCGAGAAATAGGTTACTATTAAATAGTGGAATTTTTCACTTTTTTTTTAGTAGAAAAATACTAATTTGAAAGTGAAATATCTACTAATTGAAATTGTGAAAATTAACTTAATTTCTCAATTAACTCAATTCAACTGTCAAATTAGTATAGTTTTCTACTAAGAATTAATAATTTTCTACTAAAAAATAGTGAAATTTTTCATAATTTAATAGAAACCGATTTTTGGCAAGAAATTCATTAGCAGAAAATCATTAATTCAGATTTAAAGAGCATATCAAATTTTTTAGAAGTGCCTAAATATATCATCCAGAAGATCTGTAAATAAATTGAATCAATTCAGCAAATAACATTTTTAGAATTTCAAATAACTAATATTTAAAAGAATAAACCATTTTTAAACAAAAATAAAAAAAACTGCAAATTATCAAAGTCAGTTAAATAGGTAGTTAAATTTTAACTATGTGAAAAAAAATGAATAGTCGACTACCTGTGTTGCCTGATATTGATTTCGTCCATTAAACTTAATTTTGAATTTCCGCATTTTAATTTAAGAATTAATAAGAATTTAAATTACAGACATTAAATAAAGTATTTTTTAAAATTTTTTACGAAATTTGAATCTTCAAATTTAAGGGCATGTGATGGATTAGCACGTTACTGATATAGGCAAAATTTGTCGCTTATGACCTTTTAAGTAATTCTACCAAGTTTTGTGGCAAAATATTCAATATTTTAGGCGAAAAGTTACCGACAAATTTTGACCATTCCCTTTTGAAACTTTTACAGTTCTAAAATTTTAAAGTAAAGTTTAATTTATATATTTCATGGTAAATAAAAAAATTCTTCGTTAAACACCAAAAAGCATTTTTGGTAAAACAAAAAGGAGAAAAAAGGAATTAAAATTAACCTTGATAACATTTTGTGTATTTTTATTTTGACATTTATCCACCCAAGGATAATACTTTTTATGTACAGTGGTTTTAATAAGCGCTGTTCAAAAAATGGTACTAATCTAAGTTCTTTAAAATTCACTAAATAATGCGAAACTTTAGCTTCATAATGAGTTCAAGTGTAAGATTATTTCTACAAGACCAAAGCCGCTTAAGTCGAGAATGAGTCTGGGTATTGTTTCATGAGAATTTTCCAGAGAAGCAAGGGATGTTTTTATAATCTCTCCCACAATTCACTTCAAGGAATTATTATTTTCTTTTAGTTTTCTTCTAGAATCAGACAACATTATTTTTTCACGAATTTAGTTATTTATGAATTTTTCTTCTTGAAAAATATCTCTTTCCTTTATAAATGTCTTTTCTTTAAAAATGACATTCATTTGAGAAATGTGATTCTTTTATAAATTTAATTCCTAAAAATAATATCTCTAATATAGGTACCTATAATTGTAAAGTGAATTTCCTTGAACAGGTTTAGAGGTTGTTTGACAGCGTATATCAACTATTATACAAATTATCCATTAGTCGCAAGAAACTAGGATCTAACCTAAATCAAGTTGAATTCAAAATCGACTTCATCGCGGAGCATTGTTCAATTTCTATGCGGAAGTTAGCAACATAACTGAGAATGGGAGAATAATTTCTAGCTCATTCTAAACTTGACTATTCTGAATGAACTTGAAACTTAAATAGATATGCATATGTGTATTCTCGTACGGTTTCTCGCCACCGATCTGCAGAGCCAGAGAGTAATAAAGACAGATCACGACGAGTTCTGAAACCGGAAATTATATTTTCACGTCTGCCCTGCCTCCCATCTAATAACGCCGCAACTTTATAAACTACTCCAATGCCAGGCCAAGAGCTCATAAGTTTACCCACGTGTCACTTGGTATCTGTGCAAAGTTATTTCATTGATATTTAAATTCTCCTTTTCCACGAGATGGCATGTTTATGCAGATATATACTCAAATCCTAGTAAATAAACAGCAATATTATTCCCTCTTATAGATACAAATATATCTCACATGCACGTTTACTTCATCTTTCTCATATAATAATAATGCATCTTATCGCTTCACTATTACGTCCAATTAAACCAGCTTTCAATTAATTCAACTTTACCTAATTGAACTCGACGACATGGAGTAGAAGATCTGAAATGTTCATTTTCAGATAATTATCACTTCATTTATCGGTGAGTAAAGCAGTACCCGGCTGTTGATTTTGAATTAAATCTTAATCAATTGCCAGCAAATATAAGCAAACGAGAATAACATAACTTTCAATACAACGCCATTTATTACATTCACTTTAGAAATGGGATGAGCTGCAGCAGTGCAATTAAATGAAAGCAAACCTCATGCAGAATATGTATTTCGCTTGCTTTCCCTTAATTAGTAGACGAATAACTGTATCGTTCTCGTATTACACATCATATGTTACTTAATATAATATTAAATTTTTGTTATCAACACGTCGCATTGCCGGTGCTTGTTAGGAGTTTGTCTCATTAGGAGTCCTTTGAGCAAAAAAGCAACATGGATCCAGCAGGAATCCCATTATAATTGCTTCAACCTGTTCAGTGTTTTTTGAGTCCTTCAATTCAAAAGTTTAATACGTTGTGGTTATTTCTGAAGAGAAGAATGGCTCGCTATTGAAAAGCGCGAACAGCATTCCACCTCGGCTTCTTCAATGCGGCATATATTAAAGTAAGAAGTGCCGTAGCCAAAGGCTCGATTCGCGTGGTGCGAGAGCGAACACTTGAAAAGTAGCGCTTCGTTATCGTTTTTACTCAATTAAAACATTTAAGGAGCGACGTACGATTAACGAGTTCTTAGCACGAATATTGTGCGTATCGTCCTCGACCCCCAGCTCCCAGTAATTAGCTAGCTTTACGTGATTTCAGCGCTAATGAAGGATAACTACTAAGTATCTCAAGATGACTAATCTCCAGCTGTGCAACAGTGACCGATCGTTATGGCATTATCGCGACCAAGACCAAGAAAAGAGGATGCGCCGAACATCCTTGCACCTCTGGGAAACGGTTAACCCCGAAGCTGATAACAAATCGTGTCCGCATACCGAGTTATCGACCAATAGCGTCGGCCCTCCACGATGAACCGTCATGATCGACGATCGACATTTTCCCTGATCACGGCTCGTAAATCGTAATGGTTCCTCTCTACGAGCTCTAGTCCTTGAAATCTTATTACGCTCCGACTCAAGAGCTGAATATTTTTATGTGTGCAAACTGATCATCACCCTTTTTCCCATCAACACTGCCTCACTCTACAAGAATCATATTGCATTTTTTCTCCTTTTATGTCACGATAATAATAATTTATACTGCACTTCAAAATTAAATTTTAGGGTTTCATGGCCTAAAGTCGAAACACTTATAACGACACTTTGGCATCCGTCCGTCCGTCCGTCCGTCCCTCGTTCACAGACAATTGGTGTGCATTTGAGATGAAAGTGGAATTATAATAAAATTAAAATTGAATTGAAGTGGGATTAAAATGGAAGTGGAATTGAAATTCAATTAAAGTACAATTTAAATGGAATTAAAGTGGAATTGAAGTAGAATTAAGTAAAAATGAAGTGGTATTGAAGTGGAATAGAATTGGATAAAGTTCCGAAATACCCAAACCTCTAATTTTATTGCAACTACGTATACTTACGAATTTTAATGCGCTGATTCAGTAATAATATAAGGCCCGTATCATTTTAACACAAAAATTTTTGGTACCACATACCTAAGAAAATGTTTTTCTGTACCCGTATTAAAATCAAAGAGTTTTAAGTCTTATTTATTAAATAATTGATTTTAATACATTAAATATATATATGAAAACACTAAATTACCCAGTAAATTCAATTATTCAATAATAAAAAACTAAAAATCTTACTCTCTAAATCTGAATTAGTGGTTTTCTACTAATGAATTAGCGAAAACTGAGCTACTATTAAAATAGTAAGAATTTTACTAATTTTTAGTAGAAAACTACTAAGAATTAGTAGAAAACTACTAATTAAATTAGTAAAAAAATCTACTTTTTTGAAAAGTAAAGTTTCACTATTTCAATTAGTAGTTTTCTACTAAGAATTAGTCATTTTCTACTAAGAATTAGTAGTTTTCTACTATATGAATTAGAGAAAAATGAGCCATGAATTTGACTAATTCATAGTAGAAAACTACTAATTCAGATTTAGAGAGTAGATATTAGTAGGAGTACAAAATATTTTCTTAGATTGAACAATATAACATGTGATACGAAAAATTTTGTGTCAAAATAATACGGGCCTACAACAAACCTATAAGCTATTTTCATGGTTTTTTTTTTAAAAACTATTAATTTTTTAGTAACAAATGCATTCAACATAAAATGTTTATTTTTATAAGATCTACAACTTTTGTCGGAAATATTTTTTGAGATTTTAAATATTTCATAAGATAATAGCAAAAAAAGGTGAATTATTATGGTAGGTTTTTAGGTTTTATTACCATGAAATTCAAATTTGCCGGTATTTTCACTATAACTTTTGTTATCAGTGCATAAAAATTCGTAAGTATACATAATTTCAATAAAATTTAGGGTTTCAGCTTTTACCCATGTAATTGAAACGGTACTGAAGTGGAATTGAAATGGAATTGAAATAGAATTGAAGTAAACTTGAAGTGGTAGTGTAATTCAAATGAAAGTGAAATGGAACTGAAGAGAAATTGAAATGGAACTGAAGTGGAATTTAGGTGAAATTAAAGTGGAATTAAAATGGAACTGAAGTAGAATTCAAATAGAATTGAGGTAGAATTGAAGTAAACTTGAAGTGGAAGAGTATAATTCAAATGAAAGTGAAATGTAACTAAAATGTAATAAAAATAGAATTGAAGTGAAATTGAAATGGAACTGAAATAAAATAAAAGTGGTATTTAAGTGGAAATGAAGTAGAATTGAAATGAAATTAAAAGTGGAATTAAAATTTAAGTTTAGTGCAATTAAGTGGAATTGAAGTGTAAATGAAGAGAAATTAAAGTGGAATTTAAATGGAACTGAAGTAGAATTCAAATGGAATTAACGTAAAATTGAAGTAGACTTGAAGTAAAATTGAAATGGAACTGAAGTATAATTGAAGTGGGATTAAAGTGGAAATGAAGTAGAATTGAAATGGAATTGAAATTGAATAATTGAAGTAAGAGTGGAGCGAGATTGGAGTATAATTGAAATTGTATTGAAGTGAAAGTGAAGTGAAATTGAAGTGGAATTAAAGTGAAATTGAAATATAATTTAATTGAAACTAAAGTAAAATTGAAATAGAATTGAAGTTGACTAAAATGGAACTGAAGTGGGATTGAAGTGGAAATGAAATAGAATTGAAGTAGTATTGAAGTGGAAATGAAATAGAATTGAAATGGAACTAAAATTGAATTAAAATGGAATTCAAGTGAATTTGAATGTGGACTTAAAAGTGAAAGTCAAAATGAAGTGGTCTTGAAGTAGAATGGAAATGAAACTAAAATTGAATTAAAGTAGAATTGATGTATCAAACCAGGGAAAAATATAAATTCATATAACACTTTCAATTTTAGACGCTATGCGTCTGCTTTTCGTACTAATTTTTCATTGTTATTATTTACTTTATGGAATTGGTAATGGTTGGCTTTAATTGAATATAATTTTATTTACATTAGCTAACAGCATTATAAAGATTTTATAAACTTAATTTAGAGGTAAATATAAGTAGCTTTTAATTCACCAAGGAGACCTGTCCGGTAATAAAGTGCCTTTATTTCCCAGCAGGGAAATAAAAGTTCATAACACGCTGCAGCAGTCAATTACAGAAAGTGTCGTCACTATAATTTACTGAAGACATATAAGCTCCGACATATATAATTGCACTGTAAAATTTTTTTTGGTTCAAATCACACTCTAGACTTGTTATCTTATATAAAACTGAAACATAACCTATTTTAAAACTGAAAATTTACATGAATTTTTTATGAACTTCGTATTTTTAAAGTTTATTTCCCAACTTTGAAAGTGATTACATCCAAGTTGTGGGTCTGCTACTTTAAAAGTATGGCGTTTACAAAAAGCGTACGTAAATTTCTTGTTTAAAATATGATATTTTACAATTTTCTAATACAATATGTCAGTTTTTCACAGTCTGAGGTGTGATTTAAACCAAAAAATTATTTTATTTCGAAGAAAATAGAAAAAAGTGCTCTCAACTTTTCCTTAATTTTACGCAAAATGGCGATATAATGTCCGATACCGATTCACCAAAAACGTTTCTAAATTAATTTCAAATTTAATTACAGAAATATAAAGTAAAATTAAACAAATTTTTGCATTTAGAGTAAAAAAAATATGTTTTTTATTAAAGCAATTTTTTGGTCAATCTTCTTATTTTCAAGCTAGTTCAAATTTTAATAAGACTTTTGTTTATAACCAAATTCTATTATTAAATCGATTTTCATCATAGCCGATTTTAATACAGAGTCAATTCTAAAAATAATAAATTTTAATTTTACTAATAAAAGTAACAATTAAACGATCCCGAAATAATTTCTCAAACTTTTATCTAGTCGAGAAAATTTCGTTGACCTAAATGTAAAATTCGTAAATTCAAGGAAAATTTATTCTGATTAAAATTATTCGAAATGTGAAAGCAATGTGGACCTAAAAGTCAGAACTTTTTGGCATCTAGCCAAGAAGCGATCTACTTGCAGAAACTTTTCATATTTTTAATTAAATACATTTTTACCGTTTGCTAATTATGATCATCTGTTTGTTTCAGGTAAGTTCGAAATCCCGCATTCCAGATTCCTGACGCTGTAAGTGGTATTAATTACATTAATTACGTGAATTATTTGAAACTCAAACTTTAGCAAAAAGAAACGTACAAGTAAACTGTTCTTCAAACTATTAATTAAACATTTTTTGCACTGGATTTGTCAGAAGTACACACCCAGCTCTCTAATTATTTATCAATAACTAAAGCTATTTTATTCTCACTTTGAGAATAAAGTTATGATGCTCTGAAAGCTCCAAAGGCGATTAAAACACTGTTTTAATCAAATTAAAAACAAACTTATTGCCCGCGTAAACTCGATTTAATTAAGGTCATTATAGGAGAAGTTATGTCTTATCAAGAGTATCAAGAGAAACCATCTATCAGATTTATTCAAACCAAAGAAAGTGCAAATAAAGTTGTTAAGAGTGCAAATAAAAGAGTGAATTATGTCTAGTCTCTCACTTCTTTTACTGGGAATGATAATAATTAATATACTATCGTATTCGTACTACTTGACAAATTTAGTGAAATAGAATATTTAAATCAGTAAAAACATTGGATTTAAAAATTAATAAAAGCCACGTCAATTATTCCACTCTAATTTCTTTTCTCTTATTCAATCTTATCTAAATTTTTATTTTATTTTGTGACATTTTAATTTATTCGTTGCATTAAATTTTCTAATTAGTCCCATATCTAATTATATTAATAATTTATTTTATTCTAAATTCCATTTCTGATCACATATTTTATCACTGATTCTTTAAATTTTCAAATAATTATCATGCAATTATTATTATTAATAATAATAAAAATAATAATAATAAATAAATAATAAGATAAGTCTGTAGGATGCAGAGTATATCCGCTTGTGTTATAAACAAGCGTAAATTAAATAATATTATCGTGAAAATTGAACATTTTTTTAATATTCGTTTAAACTCAGTGTTGATCTATCAAAGTCTGTGTTTTTATTTTTGTTCATTTAGGTATATTTACTTTTTCATAAAACCATCAAAAAAGCAGAATTTTTCAAGAGAAACCGAAGCGTGCCAAATGCATATAAAATTTTTTTTAAATTTATTCGATACATAAATAAATATAATGTTTACAATGAAAAAAATATAGTGTCATTTAATTTTAAAAGAAATTGTAAATTGATATTTACAGTAAAGACGATTTACCACTTTGTCGTAAATTATAATAAGGTTCCTTTATTTTTCTCAATGAAGAGGGGGGAAGCTATTAATTTATCACAAATTTTCTTCTTTTCGTCCATTTTTTAAAATCCTGTAATTTGTCTAAATAATTTACAAATTATTAATTAAAAGATTGCTTCGTACCATATTATTCTAAACATAAAATACTGTTAAAAACAGAGCAAAATGTAATTGATTACATTCTTCAGAAAATCAAAAAATAATTATTTGCTTAAACAACTCTCTTAATAGGAATTCTTAAACAATCGGCCTTTAACTTAATTAATCATTTATTCTATTAATAAACTAATATTATTACTATTGATTAAAAATATTAAAATTTTGTTCATGAAGTCATAAAACTATCAAGAATATTTAATAGACAAGTTTATGATAAAACACTTTCAAAAAATCCCTTTCATTTCATATTTTATATTTAACTATTTATTTGCACACCTCCAATTAATAAAAAATTTATTCAATTGTCAATAAATATATCATTTTAAGTCGAAATTGTGTTCAATATGAAACTAGTTTGATGTCATCCGTGCAGTATCATTCCTGAATTCAATATTGAAAATTATTTAGGTAATGGTAACTCAAAATTGCGTTTATTATAAATTCGAATTCAAATTTACGTACAATGAATAATAAATTCCAATTTCCTCTTCAATTTCCTCAATGTCCGTTTGTTAAACAATAATTGTTTAAAAAAATTATTTTAAATTTTGATTTTTTTAAAACTATTTATAAGAATCGATTCTATGACAAAAACTGAGAAAATGTCATACAAATAATATTGTTTTTTACCATCATTTGTTTATAAAAATTGTTTATAAAATTGTTTATAAAATCATTATAAACATATAAGTATTATTTTCTAATAAAATTAAAAGTCATTTTGTTGAATTATGTATGCAGATCGATTGTATGAAAAAAAAAACATAAAGATTTCTAATGTAGCATTTTTTTGTATCAGTTGTATTTTGTTCATAAAATCGTTGTAAATAAATAACTGTTATTTGTTTATAACGATTTTATAAACAAAGTATAACTGATACAAAAAACTGATTTAAACAAAATCTTCTTAGTTTCTTCCACAGAATCGATTGCCATAAATATTTTTATCAAAATTAAAATTTCGAATGATTTGTTTAAACAATTGAAAATTGTAAACAAAAAATAGGGTTGAATTTTTTTTATTTACCTGGTAGTCCAATCTTTAGTTTCATACTAGCATGGTTAGTTAGTTTAACAAAAAAATAACTTTAAAAGCTCTCCTTACTTTAATTTCGTTTTTTTTTTTCGAGAAATTAACTAATTACTATTGCCTTAAGTTACAATACAATTTAAAATGTTTAACATTCTAAATTATTTTATTAAGATTGTTTAAACAATTTTAAAATTGTTGGTTAGTAGCTAAAACTGTTTAAAAAGATTTGAGACAGATTTTAGGTGTAAAAAATATATAATTATATTTTGTGTATTTCAACAAAATAGTTATTTCCGTTTCGTTTTTTATCGTTTGAAGAAAAAACAAAAATCCACTTAAGTGATTTATTATAAATAAATATTTTTAAAATAATTAGAATGATTATTAGAATTTTAGAACCTACAATACCGTCGGAATTTGGCAGTCTACTCATTTTTTAAGGTTTGAAAAACATCTTTAAACGTACAAAGTGTAATTATTAAAATTCATCTGTCATTATTTTCTTAAATAAGATGAAATTTTGAGGAAAATAAGACCTGAGTGAAGTGATTTAGTCAATTTTTCATTAAAATATGTTCATAAAAGTAGGATTTTTAATGTTTGACAAAAATTCAAATTACTCTCGAAATAATAAAGCTGTTTTTAAATTTTTTTTAAAATTATTTTTATGTCAAAATAATTTTTTCAAAATTTTATAAATTTTTTGTTAAATTTTAATTCTTGCATATTCTAGGGAAAAAATCACTTTTATGCTTAAATTTATTCTTCAGAAAATTTCCTTTAAAACAAGTATAGAAACTTTAAAAAACCTTAATTATTTCGAGAGTAATTTCAATTTTTGTAAAACATTTTAAATTCCACATTTTTAACACATTTCAATGAAAAATGAACTAAGTCAGTTCACTCAGATCTTATTTTCCTTAAAACTTCATCTGCTTTGAGGAAATAAACACAGAAAAATTTTAATAATTATACTTTGTACGTTTAGAGACATTTTTTATACCTTAAAAAATGGGTGGACTGACAAATTCCGACGGTACTGTAAGTTGACTTACGTTGTTCTTTGATTGAACGGTTCATTTGTTTATAAAAAAAAAATTATTTAAAAAGGTGTTTAACATTGGATTCCATTTGAGGAGAAAGGAGTGCAAATAGAGTGTAAAAGAATGTAAATAGAGTAGAAAAGAGTGCAAAAAGAGTAAAAAAGAGGGTAAATAAAGTAGAATCGAGTAAAGATAAATCAAGAGAAGAAAGTTGAAATAGAAACTAGAATATAGAGCAGGAGAATCTAGAGTTATAAATCGCGTTGAAGAAATAAATGAAAAATTCGGTTTTATCAGGAGTAATTTTCATTATGAGACGGAAAGAATAATGTCTGCCGTAAGGACTTTAAAGTAGACAAGTTGCGCGAAATAGCGGTCCATGCAACTTCAAGGTTCACCTTGACCAAGACGGAAGCGAAACTTGAATGAGAGTCGGATCTGGAATTGTTATAAATCACGGAGGACAGTAGCCGCTAGCTACTGGTTAGTTCGTTATACGAAGCGGCTGTAGCGCGCATATGGGAAAATAATTATTATGAGCGATGACGAGAGGTGGCTTGAAACTTGTTGGGTTACCACCCGCACTATATATACGTGTATATACATACATATATAGGTGTATATATATTATATATATAGCAGCCTCCTGGGGATCCGCACTTCCGGCTTGACGCGATAAGAGCAAGGCGGTGGAACATGCTTTGGATGATTTTAGTTATTATGCCACCTAACATTAACGATTCAACGGGTCCAGCTTATATGAAACAGACTCTGAATAGAAAGCAGTAATCTACTCAAAGAATTCTGTTATGTTGAATCATGAGCATTTCTAGTGACGCCTAATTAGTGCCCGATCACTAATATCAGTAATCGAGAGCATCTAACTTGGATCGCGTCGTTTCATCTGAAAAAGAATCTGCAACTGCCTGCACCAGGCAACCAGTTGATTTAAGAGGACACGTGCGTATGCGTTTTAACTCGTGAGATAACGATCGCTACCTGATTGCAAATCAGTATATAGATGAGCCTCATATAATCTCGTACGCACCCACATTGTATGATATATATCGATGAAATATATAAATATTCTACTCTTATTCCGGAAGAGTTTCTTGTTTACTGTCATGCTATTTCGATGATATACACTCCAAGGGAACTTTTCCTTTTATTTTCCTGTCAACTGCATAAAAATGCACTTCACACCATTAGGAATTTATTTGCAGCACGTAAAGTTAGATTGAGAGTTAAGGGAGTAATCAGAATGAGTTACACTTTTATAGTGAATTTCAAGTGAATGAATAAAAGATAAAGGATGAGGGAATCTTATATACCATCTTCAATAAAGTATTTTATATACGATCTAGAAATACCTGATCGAATCACGCCAAATGGGACTTAAAACAACTTGTGCCACTAGTTTTTCTATCTTTCTCATCATCTCAGATAAAAATACACATTCCGACAATTTTCTAAATTAGAAAAATAGTGATTTTCTTTCTTTTTTTCTTTTTTTTTCAGATGTAGTTACACTTAACCAACATTTCTGATCGGACAAGATAATTTTTTTAATTTTGCAACTTGGAAAGAAAAAAAAAACAGATGAAATTTGCTGTAGTTTGAACATAGAGGACATTTTCTTTTAAGAAAAAAAGTGGATTGTTGAATTAAGAACCCGGGAAAAAGGGTTTAGATATAATCAGATATATTTCAGATATCATCAGATATATTGTAGATATAATCAGATATATTTCAGATCTAATGATATATGATTTGATCTATTCAGATATAATCAGATATAATCAGTTATTTTAACATATATCTGCTTATATATATTTAGATATAATCAGATCTAACTAGATATATTTAGATATAATCAGATCTGATATTATATCTGTTTATATCTAGATAGATATCGCCTGATGTGAGGTCATATCTAACTAGATATATTTTAACATAGTCAAATCTGATATTATACCTTTCTATATCTAATTAGATATTGTCAGATATGAAGTCAGATATAATCATTTTGTTAACAGATTTAATCATACATAATATCAGATCAAACTATATCTAATAAAAAAATTATTTATTTATAATATATATAAATAATATAGTTTGGACTTTTTCAAATTTGCATTAAATTGACATTGCCGCTTACATAATTTCATTTTATAAATAAATTATCAAATTAATATATAATTTAAAATTGAACAATAATATACCTAAAATATACATATAGATATATACAAGATGTGTATATAAAGTAAAATATGTGTTGAAATCTAATAATTTTAAAGCACAGAAGAAAGTTTAGATATGATTAGATGTAGTTTTATTTAAATTTAATCTCGCTCATACTGATTCATATACATTCTAACAAGAAATATTTCTAAGTACCCTTTTTGGAGCAGTGGTTAGAGCTCTTGAAGACGAGAGCGAGTTTTTGTATGGGTTGTGTAACATTGTAAACACACCCTTTGTTTTCTGGCTTATAATAATTAATTAACAACTCTGCACTTACAACTTCATTTACGGCGTAGATCCTGATATCTACAGCAGCGCAATGTTCCTTTTATAAGAGTTTCACGCATAAGTAGTAGTCGACGAGTGACCATAAATGGTCCGTAACCTCAAAACTTTTTGTTTTGTGTTCGACAACAAAGCCATGATAGGCTCAGAAGAACTGATTGTTATAAGGCGCAGTTTGTTTGTTTTAGCGCCACATTGTAAAAAATTTTATAATATGTTGTTGGTAAATAAATGAAAAAAAAAAAAAAAAAAAAATTAGAGCTCTTGACTAGAAGTCGTGGGAGTGCGGGATCGAGTCTCGGGTCAGTCGATTTTTTTTTTTATTATTATTATTTATTACAAATGTTTATTAATTATATCACCCAACTTCATATTTTTTAATAATATTTGTAATTTTCAATAAATTTATTTATTTATTTAAAATTTTTTAATCTGGTTAGATCTAATTATATCTGGTCAGATAGAGACAAAATCGAGATATGATTATATATAATCAATTATATCTGATTATATCTAAACCTTTTTTCCCGGGAATGCCGTTTGTATTTCATGAAATATTTGAAAATTAAAATCCACTGTGTGATAGTGTCAAAATAGATATTGAACAACCAAGGTATATTTTTAAAAAATAAAAAACACTCAAATTAAAAGAAAAAAATGTTTACTATCTGAAATTGTATTTAAAATTTTTCTATTCTAACACACAACTCTCAAATTTCTCACATTTTCAATTTAAATAAAATGCTCGCGTGATTAAAACCGAATATCAGATTTCATAATATTATTCTGATTAAACAAAATTCAATTTTTTAAAAATGAATGAAAAATAATTTAAAAGAAATATGTTTTTTTTAGCAAACCCAATTATTGAGCATGTATATTATATTGAAAAGGATTTCAAATGTGGAAAAAATTCGTTAATTAATAAAAAACTGAAAAAAAAGAAAATTATTACGTATTGTTTCTAATATTGTGAAAACCCAGTTTTTATACGTTTACAGCTCTAAAAAAAATAAATATTAATTTTAATCCAATAAATTTTTATTTCAAAGACTGGTATTGAGCCAACAAATATTTCATACTTTTTAACAAAAAAGTCAAATAAAAAAAATTAAGTATTTTTAAAAGTAAGTTATATTAGTATTATATATTATATATTATATTATATTTTTAATTTTTATTTATTTGGAATGTTATACTACCTAAATAAATTCCACATTATTTCCATAGATTTATAAAATAAATAAGTACTATTTTCTCAGGATTATAAGGTACACTTTACTTTGAGCCAGTATCATTTTGACACATGACTTAATTTTAGATTGTTATATTGTACAGAATGGAAATGTTATTTTGTACAACTGCTAAATGATATTTTGTACAATTTTGAATAATGAATTTGTTATTTTGTACAATTTTTTAAAAAAGCTAAAATATTGTACTCCCAATGTTTTATTGCTTTTTTACAAAATTGTACAAAATAACAAATTCATTTTTCAAAACTGAACAAAATAACATTTAACAGTTGTACAAAATAACATTTCCATTCTGTACAATATAACAATCTAAAATTAAGTCATGTGTCAAAATGATACTGGCTCTTTACTTTCGAAGGATCTTACAGTTTATATTATTTTCATGGAAGCACAAAGTACACATTATTACTCTAGGGAAATAAAAAGCACAGAATTGACCTAATTTCAGAAAATACATTTTATTTTCCTCGGTTCGTAAAGCACGTATTATTTTTTAAGTAAATAAAGTACACATTTCTCTAGGTTTATAAAGTATGCCTTATTTAGCAAGGTTTATAAATTTTTTACAAAGTAAACTTATTTTTCTAAGTTGATACAGGACCTTTTATTTTTCTAGATTCATAAAGTGCACATTATTTCCCAAAAAATATTTTCTATGCAAATAAAGTACATATTCTTTCCCTAGGTTTACAAAATATGCTTTATTTCTCTAAGTTTATAAAGTATGCCTCATTTCCCTCGGTTTATAAAGTTATGACAAAGTAAAATTTATTTTTTTAGGTACGTACAGGACATTTTATTTTTCTAGGTTCGTAAAGTACTGATTATTTTCCTAGGTAAATAAAGTGCACACTGTTTTCCGGGGTTCATAAAATACTTCTTATTAACCTAGATAAATAAAGTGAACAGTTTTTACCTAGTTTCAGAAGATACATATTATTCAGTTAGGTGTATACCTTACACCTTATTTCCCTGGGCTCACAAAGTAATACTTTTTTTTCTAGGTTCATACAAGAGACTTTATTTTTCTAGGTTCGTAAAGTACAAATTATTTCCCTAGGTAAATAAAGGGAACACTATTTTTCGGGGTTTATAAAATAGATATTATTACGTTGGATAAATAATTTACACAGTATTTACCTACTTGCAGAAAATACACCTTATTTCCCTAAGTTTATAAATTCTGTCTTATTTCCCTAGGTGTATAAAGTATGCTTTATTTTCCCAGGTTTATAAAGTGTTTCTTATTTTCCTAGGTTCATACAGTTAACCTTATTTTCTAGTTTTATGAAGTGCGTATATTATTATATGAGGTAAATAAAAAACACACTATTTTTTGAGCTTCATAAAGTACATATTGTTTCCCTAGGTTCAGAAGGTTTTTCCTTTAAATATTTTAAGTAAATATTATTTCTCTGGGTTATTAAAGAACATTTTCTTTCCCTAGGTTTATAATGAATACTTTAATTTCCTAGGTTCATAAAGTACATATTATTACCTTCGGTAAAAAAAGTTCACCTTGTATCCCGCTCTTAAAAAAAAAGAAAAGAAGCCACTTTACTATTTTTAATCTCTGATTCTGAATCCAACAGTTAATTTTGTCACATTTTAATTCTCTACATATAAAAATATAAAACTTCAGCCACCTAATGTTAGTACTTCCTACATATGCGTGGAACAGTTGATATGTGAATTTCAAGATAAAATAGTGAATTCATACAATTCCTTCGAGTCGTAAATGGTTTTTATGTCTGTTTGAAGATCTCTGAAATTACTTTATTCGACTATTATACACGAACTTTAAATTTAAAAACGAAGAGAGGGAATGAGGTGAGAATCTAGATTTGCAGTATTATTCAAAGACAGTCCGAATGTCTTGAGTATAAGTGTGGTAATCCAAGCTGCATTTACTCAACTCTCTTGACGATGGAAACTCGAAGAGTTTAATCGGTAAAGCAGGAGGAGTGCGTCTATTCTACTAAAGTCTTGAGCGCTTTCGTCTTGTGACTACGCGAAAGTGCAATCTTTATGCATGAGTTCGACAGCGCTAGAGTCGGTTTTATTTCCGACAACCTGTTCCATCAAAATATGTACCTACCTAGAGAAAGTTCGCCAAGATATTTAAATCTCGATTCCAACAGAAAACCCTGCATCTTTTTCCACTCGTTCTCGCTTTTTTTCCCCCTTTTCGCCTTAACATTAGCTCAGAAAGGGAGAACTTGAAGAGTGCTTGTTTATTCGAAACGAGAGTGTGCGCCTCGTTACGGAAAGGGTGCAAATTCTTTTCCTGCTTATCGAGTAAAACTCACACTGATCATGCTAAGGGCAAAGCGCCAGTTGCAAGAAAAATCTAATAAATTATGCACTCAAATAATATTCGTGAACGGTTTCTTTAGCGTCTTATTTTTTTTTTATTTTCTTTTCTCCCAATAGTATGAGATTTTTTCTTTTTATCATGTTCCTATAACAGCAAAGAGCAATTAACTTGAATTCGATGAATATTAACAAAAATTATCACAACCGTTTACCTTCTCTGGATATTGTTCAGAAAATGATAAACATTGAAATTTAAACTGATGATGCACGAAGAATTTGATCAGTGCACGGAAATGATTATTTTTCTTTTGTGATAAAACTGATTGATTGAAATGTAATTTAATATTTCTCAACTGCATGATTGTATTGTAAACTACGACTTTTATTTTTGTCAGATGATAAAATATAAAAATCCCGTTTATGCAAAAATATGAAGGGAAAACTCATAACGATGAATATCGCCAATTAAAAGCAATTGATGAGAACAAGCGACCGAAACCAATCGACTAAATTGATCTATGAAAATTGTGGCAGCCGAATGAAAAAGCATAAAGAAAAACTGCGACCGGTTCTGTAACTACGCACGCAAAATTCGGATCAATATCGAAACCGAACACATATTTCACTTGAATGCAACCTGGATTTCGAACACATCAGTTACATTCAAGTTGCCTGGAAACCGTTTACCGTTTTAATCACGTGACAACTTTAGAATCATGCCCCAAGCTCCATAGATAATGGCATTAATTTTGTTAACAATATCACAGAATCATTACAATAACGTTTATTTGAGAAAGGATCAGTGTTTGTAATTGAATAATATTTGACCAGAGTTTATTTAATTTAAAAAGAGCTAAGAATTATTTTATTTAATTATGGCTTTGCTATGATAAAGAATATTTTTGCTTATCAATTCTTCATTTTCTTGTAGTTTAATTTCAAACTTTGTAAAAAAAACTTCCTTAATGTTACAGGAAAAACTTTATCGAGAAAAGTTTTCAAAAATCAAAAATTCCCTTGGTAGTTTATTCCTTTGAAGGTTAATGCAAGTTTTAAAAAAATGTTAAACAGAATTATAATAACAAAAGTTCTCTTAAATAAAATAAAAATAATATATTTTTGCTTATACATTCTTCATTTTTTTCTGTTTAATTTCAATATTTGCGGAAAACTTCCTTAATATTAAAGGAAAAACTTTATCGAGAGTAGTTTTCGCAAATCAAAAATTCTCTCGACAGTTTACTCCTTTGAACCTATTGCAGTTTAATTTCAAACTTTGTGAAAAATAAAAAAATGTTAAACAGAATTATAATAACAAAAGTTTCCTAAAATACCATATCTGATTAGATTTTGATGAGGCAATGTGTGTAGTCATATCCCCTTTACTCCAGTTTACCCTACGACGAGTCGAATTCATTTACACAGTTCGTATAAAGCTCGAGCCCACGTTCCTCAACCTCTTACCATTTTTTGTTTCTTTTTTGTGTTTATACCATTTTCTACGTTTCATTATAGAGATTTTTTACCGAAAGAATCGGGACCACACTAATTCAATCTAATTTGAAGACAATGCTTTTTTCTGACGTGTAAGTTTGTCCATTAAATTTCTCGTTGATCTTGCGAAAGGCTTATTCTTTGATTTAAAGATGAAGAAAATCTATAAAAAGTCGTCATCTAAAGTTTTAGGCAGAGTGTAAAAACGAGTTTCATGCTGGAGGTTAATTTGTAAAGAGCGCGGGAAGAAAAAAACTGAAACAAGAATTCAGTTGAGAGCCGAATGCGTATAGTAAAGCACATAAAGCCAGTTTATAGTCGCCTTTCGAGAGGACTATAAAGTAGGCCTCAAACTGCATAGTCATTCTGCCTACTAAGTATATCATGACTTTTCTCCCTGTCTTAAAACAACGCCTGTGTAATTCGAGTAGCTCGGAGATTGAAACCTTACTGATCTGATCGACCAAGATAGTCATCATTAGGACGATCGCAGTTACGACGCCTGACGTACTGCCCATTAAAGTTTACTGTAGTGATGGTTTCGTCAGTAATTACTAATAAATCTAGTGTCGGCATCACTTCAACCTATACCGATTATCAAGCGATAGAAATTCATTGCCACAACTGCCATTCTCGTCAGAACATTGAAAACTCCCCATAAGAGAGTAGGAACATCTCGTACAACAAGTCAAAGAAGAAAATTAAGATTGAAAGGTAACAAGGAAACAAGGAAACAGAAAGTTGAATGCTGTGAAGCACTATCAGTTTTCTCATCTAAATGCTGCTGTAATTATTTTCATTTCCAAGTCATTTATTTCCGAATCTTAAGGTATTTGGCT
The DNA here is from genome assembly GCA_037103525.1 of Ganaspis brasiliensis. NCBI lineage: Eukaryota > Metazoa > Arthropoda > Insecta > Hymenoptera > Figitidae > Ganaspis > Ganaspis brasiliensis. The sequence goes on along the minus strand of JAZKLR010000145.1, from coordinate 4,786,481 downwards.
GCAAGTGAAGCAATAGTCGCTGCGAGTTGAATAACAATCTGCATGTTAAATAACAGTCTGCAAGTTAAGAGTAGTATTTAAATATAGTACGAGTATGTGTCATGCTTTACAATATGAGTATTTTCCCTCGAGAAATGGAAAATTAGTGGTTAAGTGTTAAGTGAATGCAGAGATAAAAGAAAATTACGTAAATGCTACTCTTTTAGCTCTCATTCTGCAAATTGTGAGTACTCTCACTCTTATGCTCCTTGTATTATAATTAAGACATTTTTCTGCATCTTCTTGAAGGATGTTTAAATATTTACATTGCAGAAGAGTTTATTCAACATTAAGTCTAGAATGAGAAGTTTAGAATTTTAAGAAGTTACATGAAAAAAAATTAATAACTTAATTATACATTTAATATGAGATTCAATCTTTAGAAACAAAAGTAAAATGTAACTCGATCTTTAAAATCGAAATATAGATTTATATGATTAAAATATTAGTTATATGAAGAACACATATTCTTATGTCTAAAAAATATATTATAAATCTTAAATTCTGTGATACATACAAAATATACACTAAAAAAACAAATGACCAATTACTTAAAATGTGTTTTGAAATTTAAAAAAAAAAGATAAACGTTTTGTTTAAAAGTAAACGTCCAAAAAAACTTATATGTTGAAAGCAAATTTAGTAATGAAATTTATACGATTTTATTTTAGTCAAATGATCTTATATGTATCCTCCGTATACTCAAAATTAACATTTTTAAATATTATATTTTCCAATAATAAAATACGTTTTAGCATAAACTTTTCATACGTTTATATATGTTGCCAAATCTCTAAATTACACTGCAAAAACATGGTGTCTTAAATTGGACACAAATGTCTTAAATTAAGATACTTTTGGTGTCTAAGGCACGAAAAATGTCTTATTTTAAGACATTTTTGAACAATTTAAGACACCTGTTTTTCCAGTGTAGACATTCCATAAAAATGACGTTTTTAGATATAAATTTTTGCAAAATAAAACATAACTTATTATAAAAAAAATGATTATTATATCTACTTTAGATATATTTCTACTTTTCTGCAATTGAGAATTTACTCTCTAACTCTGAAATAGTTAAAAATAATTAATTATTAATAAAATCGTGGCTGACATTTTACTTAAGTAGTGAGTGAAAAATAACTAATTATTAGTAAAAAAATAACTAAAAATAGTTCAAATTTGTCTAATGGAATTAATAGGCAGAAATTTATTAGAAAATTAGTTATTTTGACATAACCAAAAACTGAATATGACTAATAATAATTAGTTATTTTTCACTAAATGATTAGTAGAAATATGACTATTTGAATTAGTGGCTAACTTTTTGCTTTAAAATTAGTTATTTTTAACTAATTGAAATTAAGAGAGTAACTTATTTTAAATTTTGTGATTAATTTTTTTCCGTATAGGATCTATCAGTTTTTATTCTATTATTTAAAACAATTCACGATTTATTAATAGACCTGAAACTGCGTGTTCATGATCCAGAAAAAGGTGGTTTTTACTCTGAAAGAAAAATTATTTCTGCATTCATTTTTTCATTAAACGCTATACTTCACAGCACTTTAAACACAAGCCAAAAAGATCGTAAAAATTTACCTTCAATCACATTTTTGCTTCTGTTCTTTCCATAATTTTTATCGACTGATTGGGTTATAGGATTTTTTTAAATTTAATTATGCTTTAAAAAAATTTTTTTCCTTTTAAAAATTACATTATAAAACGTAAAATTCTATAAGGATTGTCAAAATAGTTAAAAATTTACAAACTTGTTTATAAACTAACAAAACTGATTAGACTGTACCCGAATATTTCACAAATCCGTCAATACTCATTAAAAGGCGATAAAATGGAAAATAAGTTGTTAGAATTGATTAAAAGTATATTTAAAATTAATCAAAAGTTGATAGAATTAATTTAAATATTTCAATTTTTTAGAAAACGGGGCATTCTTCAAACAGCGTAAAATGAGAAAAGGTAGTCTTTAAATTGAATTTAACAATATTTCACGTTATGCATTCCATTTCGAAAAATGCTTTAATTTTTATGAACAAAAATTGCAATAAAAGTTAGAAACGTATGTAAAACATCCACAGACATTCTCCAAATTTTATTGAAAGCATAAAACTTTGAGATATATTTTAAACTAAATTTATAGATAATAAAAAAAATATTCATATTTAAAATTTTTTTAATTTTTTAATAAAATTCGTTTAATTAGCGTTTGTTTGACAGTTTCATTCCAAAGCTGATATTCTAAAACTTTTAAACTTTTTGGTACATTTAATTGTATTTTCATAAAACTAAATTAAAAATATAAAAATTTTGTGCTTCAGTGCGCAAATTGTTTTTAAAAGTTTTAGAATAAAAATAGCTTGTAAAATAACTTAAAAATGTCAATTCCAACATTTCGCATAAATATAAAAAAAAAATTTAATTCGTGTTATAGTTAATGAAAGTTAATAATGTTTTAAAATAAAGTTCACGATGTGAGTAATCATTAAATTAATTACAAAAAACGAAGAGCAGGATTATCAGTGTAAAACTTTTTAACACTGGAAGAAAATAAATCTAATCTAAATCTAATTACAAGAAACGCCCCTAACTCTTTTTATTTGATGCCTGTTAAACTGAATATCAGCACGTAAAACATTACTCACAAACTTGGTTTATCCGCTTCACGTGGAATGCCCCAATTGTATAAGAATTTACCCGAATGCATGACAATCTTTTTATAAACTCTTTAGAGATAGTCAGAATTTGAACAATGAAGGGAATAGAAAGAAACGAGAGTTGATGGAAATGTTGTATATTTAAAAGGAAAATAAAACCATTCATTCAAACGCAGACATTTTAAAAGCTCTAGAATGTTTGCAAGAATTTTTTTATTCAAATGTTGCGTGTTGGGATGTAAGTGATTTTTTGTAGTGTGTGTTGAGAGCTTTTTATTAGACTGTCACATTGTAATTGTTTCTCGGAAAACAAATTTTTCACAAAAACTGATAATTTTTAGAAAACAAAAAAGTTCACATACAATGTTTTATTACGTTTTTAATAATAATATACATCACCGAACAATTGCCACCATCAGGACCTAGAAATACATTTTTACGATACAATTTTACAGAATATAAAAAAATGGAACAAGATTTTACAAAAAATACCTAAAGTTTAAATATAAAAACATAAAATACATAAACGTTACCCAAATTTGTAATAAAAATTCAAAATTGATATAATATGTGGATCTTTGAAAATTCGGCTTGATGAATATAAAAAAAAAATATATCGAAGAAGACGACAAATATCTTAAAAGTATCGGTGAACACATTCGACGTGATTACGAGATTTTAGAGTGTGCGTCCGTCCGTCAATAGTCCAAATCCAATCGCAACTCATTTTTATTTCAAAAGACATTCCAAACATTGTCGAATTAATTTCAAACAGTCCTAAACTACTTTTTTATAACTCATATTAGTTTCCAAAACTTTCAAACTAGTTTCAAACAGTTTTGAACTAGTTTTAACCAATTTTAAAATCATTATAAACAGTTTCGAACAAGTTTTAAACAATTGAAAACTTTTTATAGTTTCAAAGTGGTTATAAACTGTTTTAAACTAGTTTAAAATAATTTCAAGTTACTTTAAAACAGTTTTAAGCTAGTTTCGAAAGTTTTAAATTGGTTTCAAACCATTTTTAAATAGTTATAAACAGTTTGGAATAAGCTTTAAACAGTTTTAAATTTATTACAATTTTAAAGTAGTTATAAACTGTTTCAATCTAGTTAAAAATATTCTCTAATTACTTTAAAATAGTTGTAAACTAGTTTCGAATTGTTTTCAAATAGTTCTAAACTCGTTCCAAACCGTTTTAAACTATTTAACAATTTTGAACAAGCCTTTTACATCTTTAAAATTATTACAGTCTTAAACTATTATTAAACAGTTTCAATTTAGTTCCAAACAGTATCGAACTAGTTTTAAAATACTTTAAAACAGGCTTGAACTAGTTACAAACTCTTTTGACCTAGTTTTGACAGTTGTTAACTTGATACAAACTTGAAATAGTTCCTAACCAGTCCAAACAATTTTGAAGTATTTTAGAACTAGTTATAAACAGATTGTAACAGTTTACAAGAGTTTCAAACTTGTTCCAAACTGTCTTGAACTAGTTATGAACAAGTCTTTTACAGTTTTAAACTTATTACAGTCTTAAAGTAGTGTAAAACATTTTCAAACTAATTTTGAATTACTTTAAAATAGTTTTGAACTAGTTTCGAATTGGTTACAAACAGTTCCAAGCTAGTTTCAAACGGTTTTGAACTAATTGCAAACCTTTTTGAACTAGTTTTGACAGTTTTTAACTTGATTCAAACTTGAAATACTTCTCAAGTGTTTCAAACAATTTCAAATTAGTTTAAAACTAGTTCAAAATAGTTTTCAATAATTTTTGACAGTTTTGAACTTGTTACAGTTTTAAAATAGTTTCAAACAATTTCGAACTAGTTAAAAACCAGTTTGAAATAGTTTTAAACTACTTTCAAACAGTTTTGAACTACATCCTAACAGGTTTTAATTATTTTCAAGCCAGTTTTAAACTATTTACAAACAGATTTGAAACAGCTTCAAACAGTTCCAAACTAGTTTCAAACAATTTTGAACTGCACCCTAACAGGTTTTAATTATTTTCAAACCAATTTCAAACTAATTATAAATGGTTTTGAAACATTTTCAAACAGTTTTAAACTAGTTTCGAACAATTTCGAACTAGTTACAAAACGTTTTGAAATAGTTTTAAACTATTTTCAAACACTTTTGAACTACATTCTAACCGGTTTTAATTATGTTCAAACAAATTTCAAACAGTTTCAAACTAGTTACAAACAATTTTGAAACAGTTTTAAACTACTTTAAAAATAGGTTTGAAACTAGATCTAAATTATTTTTAAACATTTTTGATCAAGTTATAAACAATTTTTATCAATTTGCCTGGTGATAGAAATGGTTTTAATTTTACGAAATGTCAGAGTCTGAATAAAGTACTGACTGCTGGACGAAAAATCTGCGATTAAAATGAGCCAAAAATAGCTCATTTTGAGTAAATGAAATAAAATTAAAAATTCAATTTATGACAAAACACATCCGAAAGTTTGAAAAAATAGACTTAATTTATTGAAATAAATTATTTAATAAATAAGACTTAAAAATCTTTGATTTTAGTAGGAGCACAATATAACATTTACATAGATTAAACCATATAACATTTACTACGAAAAATTTTGCAAAATGATACGTGCCCAAATAGATGGTAACTGGGACATTGACGGATAACAAGGGTACGGGGTAGAAGTAGTATTGCAAATGATTCTAATGATTCGAAGCAGAATACTTTAAAGTTAATTTCTGATGAATTGTGATGATTTGAATGAACAATTGTTTAGAGAAATCAAAGTTGGTATGTCTATTGTATTCATATCACTTGACATCAGTTTCACTGTTAAGTAGTAAACTCGGCCAGTCGATTGAACCAGATAAGGTAGCTGAACCAGATAAGGCTCGTGGCTAGGACAGGTCTCGAATCCATTTGTTGTTGAGGTAACCGCATCCTCAAAGAATAGAGAAGCACAAACTCTTAACATTCACTTGCAAGGTCGCAGAACACCTGTAGGTTTACTACAAACACATATAAGTAGCGTAGCTACCTTCCTATTCGTCAAAACCCTTTTCTTTACACAAATCATCTTCCGCCTAAAGATTCGCCTTATTTTTCCCTCTTTTGAAATGTTTTGCTCATTTGCGAGTCAGCACGTTTTCACTACCTCTCAATCTCAGTGATGAAGGTGCAGAGAAGGGAGGCGTGTAAATCTCGTCGGATGATGTCAGTTTCACTCTACGTGCGTCTTCATAGTTTAAAGCTTTCAGCTCAAAGTGTCGAGATTATTTTCTTCCCATCTCACGCCATATTTTTTAGATCCCAAGCTCATTGAGAACTGTTTTTCTTTTTATTTTATCCCTGTCTCAGTGACTTTTAGTCTCGGCTAATCCTCTCCACCTAAGCACCAGAAATAACTCAATTTGTGTCACTTTTCGTTTATTAATTCGTATCTGATGTAAGGCAACTGTAGCTGGCTTTTTTAGACTCAAGGCAAGAAGTAATTTTCTCATGAAATGATCGAGATTTAATTTCGAATCAAGTTTCTTTTTGTTGATTTAAAAAAACTTTAGAGTAATAGAAATTAATCGGAGAAGGCACTCGAGCACACAATAATCATTTTCGAGGTGTTATTAGAAAACAGTTATGCTCAATGCCCTATATATAAAGTAAAGCTAGTTTCCCCCTTTAATTTACAAAACATTGGGCAACATGGATGACTCGGTGAAACTAACAAGTGTGTATCTCTAAACTTGTGAGTATAAAAATCATTAGACAGTCGCAGTTTATTCTCGATACAATCCCTCTATGAGAAAGCGATAATAAAAAATTGGCAAAAGTTTACAGATATCGGAAATTATTATCCAGAATTGAAAATATTAAAATATTTACTACTTTTTCGAACCAGCTTTGAAGGTTTTTTTTTAATAAAATAAAAAAAAATAAAATCAAACTTTGGAATTTACCAATTATTCACTCTAGAGAAAATTGCATCCTACAAATACATGTTTGATGTGTGGTATGACAATATTGATTCGATTCAAACAAGCTTTTTTAATTAAGCCAATAGTCGTTCTCTGCTTTTGGAACACATATGAAAATCTGCTTCAAAAGTTTAAAATTAAAATTTTTGTACGGTTTTAAAGAGTTAAAAAATAGCCCCTCTTTTTTTATTTTAAATAAATAAAGTTATTTTAAATAATTCCGAGCCAATGTGGAATATGATATAGAAAGCATTGTGTAAAATGACACTTCATTCGAGAAATTATTGAACTGTTACAACAATGGTAAATTGGCCATTCATTGAATCAGTAATTGAGATGAAATTTACAATTATTAAATAACATCAAAGGGTTTAAATAACAATTTGAATTATTCTATAAATAATATGGGGAATAATGAATAAAACTACATCAATCGAATCATCATAATTGGTCTAATTAATAATAAATAATGAGAAAATGAGGAATAAACGTTAATAAAATAAAACTATTATCTCGAAGTAGATTGACATTGAAGTTACGAATTTGCAATTAAGATAATTAATTAATTTAGTTAGTTAGTTAGAGAACACCTAGCGAGCAATAAATAAATCTTGGATTAAAGGTGTCATGTTGAGTAACTAAGACAGCGATAGCCGTAAAAATAATACGTTATCTGAATATGAATTTTCATGGCGTGGGTAGTAAAGCACTATAATAGAGCAAAATCTAGGATATCAAATTTTTAAAGGTCTGACCTAGATAAGTAAAGACTCTGGCTTTATAACTAAAGATAGGAATTTCCCTGGCGCTAGTCATAGAGAAAACTTAGCCTCGAAGCCCTTGCGGCCATAAACTTGAATCAAATCTTAAGATTAAAACGAAGACATCTCATTTTCCTCTTTATAGAGAAGATCTTAATTGCGATTTACAATAAGGGAAGAGATATGCACAATCAACAGGTAGCTTTAGTCAAACTATTATCATCAAGATATTATGCAAATGGCGGTACAAAAAATGCATTTATCAAGGTTAATTATTTGTCCTAACTGTCGGTTATGTGAGATAAGCAATCAACGCGCAGTGGTAGGTTTAACGAGGATATTAATATATTCAACTGATACAAGGAGATGCGCTTTTCCAGCATGCTGGGATTCTACGTGATGTTTTTCTGATACCGAGTCGTCGTGCTGCGTCGCATTACCCTGCTCCATGCACTCGGCATTTCCATGGAAGATTCGATAAGCAAGATTGTGGTATAGGTACGCGTACATTTACAAATACGCGCCTATATTCACAGTGCAGTAAATACAAAGAAAGTTGGATAAGCGGGAAATTTCATTTGTGACTTACACATCAGAAATGTTTCGATATCAATAGTAGATTTTGTCAAAAACTTAAAGTTTGCGATTGACATTAGACGGTTCATCATGAAAAGATCACATGCGCTGAATAAAATTCGAGTTTTTATAATTTTCCTCGTAGAACCGGTTACACTTTTAAAAAACTATTATAATAGCTTAGAATATGTTTGGAAACGTTAACAACTAGTTAAAAACGGTTTATAACTAGTCTGACACTTTTTGTAACTAATTAATAGCAGTTTAAGATAGGTTCGAAACTGTTTGAAAACAGCTCAACACTGTTTAGGACAAGTTAAAAACTGTAAGGTAAAGAAAAGATTTAAACTGTTCAGAACTAGTTGAAAACTTTTTGGAACAATTTTCGAACTGCATGGAATGTGTTAAAAAGTGTGTACAACAGGTTTAAATTTGTTTGGAAATAGCTCAACACTGTTTAGAACAAGTTAAAAAACTGTTTGGTATAGGTTCAAAACTGTTTAGAACTAGTTAAAAACTGTTTGGAACTGATTCAAACTTTTTGGAACTGGTTCAAACTGTTTTAATCCTGGTCAAATTGCTAAAACCCAGTTGAAAACTGTTTGGAACTAGTTAAAAACTGTTCATAAATGGTTCAAACTGTTTGAAACCAGGTCAAATTGTTTTTACTGTTTCAAACTGTTTGAAAACAGATTTAAACTGTTTGGAACAAATTTAATCCTCTTTAGAACTAGTTTAAAACTATTTGGTACAGGTTCAAAACTGTTTAGAACTTGATAAAAACTATTTAGAACTGGTTTAAACTATTTGAATTTTGACACAAGGTTAAAGTGTTTAAACCCAGTTGAAAATTGTTTAGAATCAGATTCAAACTATTCGTAACAAATTTCATCCTGTTAGGAACTAGTTTAAAACTAATCGGAACAAGTTTAAAGCTACTTCTAAATAACTAAACACTGTTCAGGACAAGTTGAAAACAGTTTATTATAGGCTCTAAACTGTTTAGAACCAGATGACATTTGTTTGAAACAAATTTTATCCTGTTTGAAACCTAGTTTAAACATGTTTGGAAATTGTTCAACACTGTATAGGACGAGTTTAAAATTGTTTGTTACAGGTTCGAAACTGTTTACAACTAGTTGAAAACTGTTTGGAACTTATTCAAACTGTTTGAAACCAGGTTAAATTGTTGATAGGCAGTTTAAAACTGTTTAGAACTAGATTCAAATTGCTTAGGAAAATTAAAACCTGTTGGAACTAGTTTAAAACTGTTTCAAACCAATTCAACAATTTTTTTAAATAGTCCAAGCTGTTTAGAACCGGCCCAAATAACTCGTTAAAACTGTTCGACAGATCCGAATCAGCTTAAAACTTGCTCATACCTGTTTGGGATAAGTTTAAAAGTTTTTTAATCTAGTTGAAAACTGTTTGGAACTAATTCAAATTGTTTAGATTCAGTTACAAAGTATTTGAAACAAGTTTAAAACTGTTTGTAACTGGCTCAGAACTATTAAGTAATGTTTAGAATTATTTAAAAATGTTTAAAACTGGTCTAAACATATTTACAAAAGATTTATTTGTATTTATACTGTTTAAAACTAGTCTAAATCTGATTGAAAATAAGTTTAAAATTGTGTAGAATTAATTAAAACATATTTGGACTAGTTTGAAATAGTTTTGGACTAGTTTGAAATAGTTTGGAACTAGTTAAGAACTGTTTGAAACAAGTTTAAACATATTAAAACAAGTTTTAAATTGTTTTTGACTAGTTTAAAACTGTAGGGAGATAGTTCAAAACTATTTGGAACTGGTCAAAAAGTTGTTTGGAACTTATTCAAAATTGTTAAAACATTTAGAATGAAAGAATTTGAAACACACAGCTATGGCCTATTAACAACGGACGGACAGACGGATGGGAGGACGGAAGTAATTTCCACATTTCTCGACGTTTTGAGACCTCCAGATTTTAAAAAATTGGGTTTTACAAAAATGCCTGTCTGTCTGTAGAAAAAATTTTGGCATCGTATAACTAAAGGTTGAATTCGTCAGCCAACCATTTTGAACCAAAAATGTTAAAAGAAAAAAATTGCTAATTTCTGAAATTTAAAAAATCTTTTTTTTCTATAATTTTTAATTTTAAATGCATATATAATGAAGAAAAAAAGATATAAATTTTTTAAGTTTTACAACTTTTTTTTGTTATCGTATTTCTTTATTTTTACCCAACTAATTTTCTGAAATTCTAAATTATTTTCGTTTATATTCTTGCAATTTAAAAAAAGTTGTAATGTCTTCCAATATCTATAGTTGTTTTAGTAATTTTTTTTGTATTTATTTATTTATTGTTTAAATTACAATAAGTCTTATGATTCTCAGTGATTTTATTGGATTAAATTTATTTTTGCTTAACCTGTGAGTTATTTTTAAAAGATTTTGAAAAAAGAATTTCATTTTGAATTCAAATTTTTTTTGGTATTGTAAGAATATTATAAATTTTAAGATTATATAAAGTTCGGAATCCACAAACAAATCTTAAATTAAAATCAATAAGACAATAGATTATCAAAAAATAAATATTTAACGTGATGCAAAAATATACATGGTCTATAAATAAAAAAAATCAAAATTTCGTCCAAGTAAATTTTAATGATATCAAGAAGCACAAATAGTTTAAAATTTCGCTCGCACAGTTTCCAAATAATATTTTACGAAATTGATTTAAAAGAAAAAAGAAGAGACGTCTCTCGAGCGCTTGTTTTAAATTGGAAAATAACATGAAAAGTTAGCGTCACAAATTATTTTTCGAATTCAAAGGATGATTTTGAATTAGTCAAATAGTTAACAAAAAAAAATACACATTCACACACAAAATACAATTACAAATGTCAGAAAATTTATTATTAATTTGTTGTTTAAAAACTTATCGCTTTCTCGTGGCTGACCCTTGGCAAAGATGCTTGGCGTCTTTTCGGATTCCGGGATGATGGAAAATTTGTGAAAAGTCCAATTTTTGGCGAATCTATTCCCAAATTGGTTTCACGAAGATTGGTGAATTTTTTTCCAATTGATTGACAGAAACTTTAATTTTTCTTCACCCACGTGGTGACAATAATTCCACTCCTCTATCCTCAGCACTTTATTACCCAACAAAAGGCCAAAAAAAAATCGCCACACTATAATTTACACATTTTACAGAGTTAAAAAAAAAAATCCAGGAGTTATATTTTTTGAAAAGAAAAGAAGTTAATCCATTTTAAAAGTAAAAAATTATTTACCTATAAGGTCGTCGGCGACACACTTATATTATGGCGACTTAAGTTTACTTTGGTCAGCACACGAAAAGAGCGATAAATTTCTAATTAATACTTTTATATGATGAGGACTCTACAATTCCCCACTTATTTAAGAAACCATACGACATGAGCCGAATCTTAACGACGGAATCCCTTAATCAAGGCTTATCATTAAATTTCGTGCATGTTAATTTGCCTAAGGGCAGGCTGATTCGCTACATTTGTCCCCCTTACTTTGACAAATTAGTATTATTTTTTCAAAGTACACAATAATTATAAACATTTATATATACATAGATTATCAGAATACAATCAGTCGAATAAAAAGAAAAATCAAGCTGCTTATCGCAAGTCAGAATACAAAACTATTTTTTTTTTTTTTTTTTTTTTATAATATGATTCAGCGTGACTCATATGGCTCAATGATCACAAGGTGAGACATATTTTCGCAAATTTGCACGATTATGAATCCCCACAAGCTGATGAGGCTCATTAATCTCCACCAATTCATAGCTATTATTTCCTAAATCTCGACGAATCAAATACGGTCCGTAAAACAAATGGAAAAATTTCCGTGTCACTTTTTTTAGTGCATCTGATTGTCGAGGTATGTGTAACAAAACAAGATCATTCTCGTTCAAAGGAACTTTAGAGGATGATTTTTGAGCTCGAGCACGGTTTTTAAAGCTTTTATTAATTCGATCTCCAGCCAGGACAATTTTAGCGTCTTTAGAAATATCCACCGATTCCGGAAAATTAACAATCTGTTGAATCTGATCTACCGGTTTTACCCCAAATTGCAACTCGAATGGTGAGTAACCGGTGCTTAAATGGGTAGTTACGTTCAAGAAATACTCTATATCAGGCAAATGTTTCGCCCACCGGGTATGACGATCAGAACAGAGCGTACGGAACAAACGGCCCAACTCCCGCATGACTCTTTCCACGGGATTACTTTTAGGATGACGTATAGATGAATAAATGGTTTGGATTCCCGCTTCATTTAGTTGACGACTCCACTTGGGGGAGGTAAATTGCGTGCCGTGGTCTGAAAGGAGTCGCCGAGGCTTGCCCATTTCCGGAATATAACAGTCAAATACTTTTCTCAAAACAGTGAGTGTATTTTCTTTTTTTATGGGATATAATTTAACGTACTTGGTAAAGGCATCTAACATGACAAATATATATTCCATCCCGCCAATGGACCTGGGTAAAGGGCCATAAAAATCGACGCAGATAAGATCTCTAGGAGCAGACGACGAAACCAATCGATAAGATCCCTCCATATTTACATTAAGACTTTTAACACGTTGGCAAAGATCACATGAAAGTATAAATTTTTTAATTTCCGAATTCATTGATTTCCAATAATAATTTTGTTTAATATACTGAATTGTTTTATAAATTCCGGGATGTCCTAACTTGGAATGGACACAATCGATTAGAGCTTTCGTAATTTGAGACGGTATAATAACCTGCCATGAATTTAGTGCGATATCCCACCGAAATAATATATCCTCCTCTATAACATAAGTTTTATTATTTTCACAATTTTTTACCTTTTTTATCAAATCGACGATATATGCGTCATCTTTTTGCATAATCGATAAATTTTTCAAAGACTCTGACAAATCAGGACCGTATTCAATTTGCGCGCACTGATAAGAAATCTCGTCATTTTTATCTTTAAGATCTAAAACATCGATCGAGAGACTATTAGGCTGCCTAGATTCAAACTCGCCACTCGGATTCCGGCTGAAAAAATCCGCTACCACATTATCTTTTCCCTGGCAATGCATAACTACAAAATCAAATTGTTGAAGTACTATACACCAACGAATTATACGAGGATTTAATATAGATGTCGTCTTCAAAAAAGTTAAAGCTTCGTGATCCGTTATAATTTCGAATTTAACACCCAACAAGTACGTTCTGAGTTTGTTGATTGAATACACAATTGCCAACAATTCTTTTTCAGTTGTTGTGTAATTCAATTCAGCAACACCCAGACAACGACTGACAAGAGAGATAATTCTATGATTATTTTCAGAATCAAGCTGATAAAGGATTCCGCTAACACCGAAATCCGAAGCATCAGTTTGCAGTTTAAAAACAGCACCCGGTAGATAGTGACTAAGCCTGACACAATCCACAAACGCCGATTTCATATTAGTAAAGGCCCTATCGTGCTCCTTCGTCCAATTCCAATTTCTTTTCTCTTTCAATAATTCACGAAAAGGTTCTAGGAGATTCGCATGTCGTACCGTAAACTGACGATAGTAGGTGCACATACCTAAAAATTGTTGCAAATCTCGTCTATTCCTCGGTTGGCTAAAATTTCTAATTAATTCAAGCTTATCACTAAGTGGGCGAACCCCATCCACCGAAATCTCAAATCCCAAAAATCGAACACTTTGCTTAAAAAACAAGGATTTATTCAAATTTAGGGTAAAATTTTTTATTTGAAGAGCTTCAAAAATGACACATAGAGCCTCAATGTGAACCCAAATAGATCCCGAGGTTGTGATCAAAAGATCATCAACATAGGTTGTGAGAAATTCTTCGAATTTGTTACCGAGAGCTAAACTAAGAGCACGGATAAAAGCTGAACCAGCTGTTTTCAACCCGAACGGGATTCGACAAAAATGATACAATTTAGAATCAAACAGAAATGCCGTGTATTTTCTGCAACTCGGATGAAGAGGAATTTGCCAATAGCCGGTGGTGAGATCAGTAATCGTCATATGAGTAACACCATAAAACTTTTGAATAAGTTCATTAATCAATGGTGGTGACTCATGATCCGATTCAATAATCTCGTTTATGTACCTCGCATCGAGACATACCCTAACCGAACTATCTGATTTAATAACAATTCTAAGCGGGTTACAATATGAACTGTCTGATCGTTCAATTATTCCAGCCTTCGTCATGTCTTCTATAGCTTTTTTAACTTTTTCTCGATAAGCCAATGGGACGGGATATGATTTTCTAACAACGGCTTTATGATTCTTTACTCTAAATTTATATGGCTCCACCCTGGCACTCGTTAATTTAGGAGTGAAAAGCTTTTCAAAGGAAGACATCTTATCTACAAAACGATCCTTTTCAAAATTATTCAATCCTTCTATGTCAGATGCAATTTTCCTAATCTCTGTAATAAACGTATTTTGATCAAAATCAACCTCGCCATGAAAATCAGTAACAACATCTACCTCATTCAAATCTCTTTGAGCATAACTATGAATATTTTCAAAATCTTTTTCAAAAATTAAATTATTAGATACTGTCTCATTAAAACAAAATTCATCAACTCCCACATCTTGAAAAAGTTTCTCATGATTTTCCCTTAAATTATTTTCAATTATTTCACAGTCAAGACTATTTATTTTTATTATATTTATTGTATCAAAATTTGGACATTGAATATTCCATTTTTTTTTAAAAAAATCAGAATTGTCATAAAAATCCTTAAGAACACTACCAGAACAAATATTTTTGAAAGAATCAATAGGATTATAATTTGTTTCAAATTTATTTACATGTTCATGGACATTCATAAAACTCGACTGATTCAAATAATTGTTACTGTCCCCCTGATAAGCATTTAATCGACTTACGCGATTGACTGGTTGCTCTTCAATCATTTGTACATAAACATAATTATTATTATTATTTTTTGACACAATAAGCCTATTTTTTGAAACAATCCTATCAAAGAAAATCAATGACTTATCAACTAATTGATCATTAATAGTCAGCGTCAAATCACGGTAATTAAGAATCGCATTATAAGCCAGAAAAAAATCATTTCCCAATATGATGGGATTAGACAAACTTGAAACAATTAGAAAGCAAAATTTGTAAGAATGTTGTCCCACTCGCATGGTATACAAAATTTGTTTTTTAATACGAGTGGGTTTTTTACCGATGGCAGTAAATAAAAACATATTATTAACAGGCAACTCATCGAATTTATTATGTTTCAACAAATATTCGTAACATGATTCTGACATGGCCGTCACCTGGCTGCCAGTATCGAGCAAAGCTTTAACGGGAACTGAAAAAAATTGCACAATTAATCGCGGACAGAGAGGAATACTTGAAATTTCTTTGCTCACCATTGATTCAGATTCACCTTTAGTATCATTTGCAAGATTATCAAATTCGTCATAGAAATGTTGGCGCGAAGTTTCCACAGATAACATCGCGCCCGTTAGCAGTTTAAATGCCCATTATTTGTTGACGAATTTTCCTGAACTAGAAAATGAGGAGGGGGAACTCTAATGTCTGGAAGAGTACTGGGATAATGATAGAGCGAGGTACAAGCCCCATGATTCACCAACTGATAATCGTCCCCACTCCAATTCATCTGAGTCCCCGTTACGTTCATCGCCTGAACTCCCCTCTGATAATTTCCCCCCGCCGATCCCGAATTCTGATTCATGTGAGACACCCGATTTGGAAATTTATTTTTAGCGGAATCAAATTTATCCTGGCTAGAAATGCCTGAAAAAACTTGCTGACTTCTTTTTTGCACATTATTTCTATCATCAAAGGTTAAATCCAGCTGTGCCAATCCCTGAGAGACTTTATCAAAATTATTAAAATCCACTGTGGCGAGAGCATCCCGTACCCGCAATGGCATTTGCTGTATTACTGTATAATAAATCTCATATGGCTCTATTTTTGGTAAGAAATATTGAGCCTCTTGTACTTGTTTTAAAAAATAAGTATGTAAGCTTTCTTTATTCCCTTCAAAACGCCTGGACAACCAACTGGACTTAAGCTTCACGCGAATAGGAATTGAATAAAATTCCTCTAGAAATTTTTTCTTAAAATCTTTAAAATCTCTAATTTCAGCTTTCCTTGTCAAAAACCAAACCAATGAACGTCCCTCAAAAACACCGTCCAAAATAGTTAATTGTTTTTCACTCGATATATTTTTCATTGTAAAAAATTTTTCTATTTGTTCTAAAAATTGATTCGGATTTAAAGACTCATCAAACTTGGGTGGTTTTACATCTACATTAATTGAACGAAGTCCGTCTATCAAAGTAGAAATTAATTGATTATTATAATCTTGACTTGACATTCTAACAATTTGATCGCGCAATTGAACCATTTGAGCATTCTGAGCATGATTTATTTGTTGTAAACGCGTAACTTCTACCCGCAATTGTTCAACAGTCATGGCGTTTAATATAGCTTGATTATCACCTGTCATATTTTCAACCGAATTTCTCGAATTTCTTTGAATATTTCTACTCTTTTCTCTAATTTTATATTTACTTTTTTGTCTATCTAAACCCGGGAGCAAATCACCTTCTTTCGACCTTGTTTTTCGTACAGAAGTCGGCGTCATAAAATATTATACATACATAAAAGCAATTGTTCATTAAAAAAATTTTCAATTAAAAATTCAATATAGAAATATCAATATACACATACACACAACATTCAATTTCAATAATAAATAAGAATACAAAATATCAATTATTCAATTTCAATAATAAATAACAAAACAAAATATCAATCATTCAATTTCAATAATTATAGGGCTATTGTTTCGTGCCCTTCACGTTGAGCGCCAATTGTAAGAATATTATAAATTTTAAGATTATATAAAGTTCGGAATCCACAAACAAATCTTAAATTAAAATCAATAAGACAATAGATTATCAAAAAATAAATATTTAACGTGATGCAAAAATATACATGGTCTATAAATAAAAAAAATCAAAATTTCGTCCAAGTAAATTTTAATGATATCAAGAAGCACAAATAGTTTAAAATTTCGCTCGCACAGTTTCCAAATAATATTTTACGAAATTGATTTAAAAGAAAAAAGAAGAGACGTCTCTCGAGCGCTTGTTTTAAATTGGAAAATAACATGAAAAGTTAGCGTCACAAATTATTTTTCGAATTCAAAGGATGATTTTGAATTAGTCAAATAGTTAACAAAAAAAAATACACATTCACACACAAAATACAATTACAAATGTCAGAAAATTTATTATTAATTTGTTGTTTAAAAACTTATCGCTTTCTCGTGGCTGACCCTTGGCAAAGATGCTTGGCGTCTTTTCGGATTCCGGGATGATGGAAAATTTGTGAAAAGTCCAATTTTTGGCGAATCTATTCCCAAATTGGTTTCACGAAGATTGGTGAATTTTTTTCCAATTGATTGACAGAAACTTTAATTTTTCTTCACCCACGTGGTGACAATAATTCCACTCCTCTATCCTCAGCACTTTATTACCCAACAAAAGGCCAAAAAAAAATCGCCACACTATAATTTACACATTTTACAGAGTTAAAAAAAAAAATCCAGGAGTTATATTTTTTGAAAAGAAAAGAAGTTAATCCATTTTAAAAGTAAAAAATTATTTACCTATAAGGTCGTCGGCGACACACTTATATTATGGCGACTTAAGTTTACTTTGGTCAGCACACGAAAAGAGCGATAAATTTCTAATTAATACTTTTATATGATGAGGACTCTACAATTCCCCACTTATTTAAGAAACCATACGACATGAGCCGAATCTTAACGACGGAATCCCTTAATCAAGGCTTATCATTAAATTTCGTGCATGTTAATTTGCCTAAGGGCAGGCTGATTCGCTACAGTATTTGTACCCATTTTTAATTATACCATTTGTATTCAAGTTGTTTGTGCAATTGTTGGTCACTTTTTTAATATTCTAAATGTTTTTATCATTATTCAGAGATTTTTTAAATATTAGGTTGTTCTTTGCTTTAAATTAAATTCCCATAAGTAATTATTTTTAGTTACATCTGGTATTTTGTATGGTAGTTCTTTTTGCATTAAAGATATTGTTTAATTTTTCCTACATTTGTTAAAAATATGACAGATGTTTTGTTTTTCAACTGTTTTCTCCATTTTAATGGTCTTATTCATGTCTTAATATACATTGTGTTGATAATTTTAAAATTTCAATAATTCTCTTCCAATTTTTGGTATGACTGATAGGAATTTTTTTATTTTTCAGTCACTTTTTGTTATTTTTATAAATATTCTTACATTTTTATTTGTAAAAAATATTTTTGTAGTTATTATCTTACGCTTTAAATTGTATTTTCTTATTTGTTGGGGACGAGGGGTCTTTAGTTATTTTCTATATTTTTATACTTTTTGTTTTCACATTTGTATTAATTTTTTTATCATTTTTAAAAATTTTATTCACTTATATCAGTTTTAGTGTTTCCTGAGTCTCCGATCAAATCTTGATAAGTATATGTGTTTTGTGTGTCTCTTTTTATAATCACGGTGACTTTGAAACAGTTTAACGCGAATTTTATTAAATTTTAACAAAATCCGCGTTAAAGGTCCAGGTTATTAAACCTGAAATTATACCCAAAGGTCTTGTTACAATAACAGTTCATAAAATTTTTATCGGTTTTTGATTAAGTAAAAAATGCTTTTAAGCAGAACAATTTTTATCATCTACATTTAACTTGATATAAAAAAAAATTCTTCGTATTTGAACGAATTTACACATCCTTATCGAAAATTCATTAAAAAAATTAAATTATCACTTCTCGATACCATTCGAGTAGAAAAAAAAGTTATATTTAATTTAAATCCTCAAGGTTTTGAATTTTTAACATGTGTTCAAAGAAACAAAAAAGAACTTTAATACACGTAGTTTTCTACAACGCAACAGTAATGCTACCGGTTAAAACTAATTATTATTGGTTAATAATTATTATCGTTAAGAGCTCTTTCAGGTTATAATAGTTACGAAAAAAAAAAGTTTCTTAAGTACACTGGGAAGAACAATTTTAATAAAGCTAAAGGCAGTTTTCAGTGTTTTGTTACATGTTTAAGATATGGATAACATTAAGTGGGGGTGCCTTGTTGGAAAAATTGGGAATTATTGGGAGAAGTGTCTTCAATGGTAACTTCTATGTAAATAGGACCGGTGATAAGACGTGGTGCCGACCAGTAATGCCACTGCGTGACAAGATCTTTAATCGGGATTTAAGTCAAGCAAGACCGTGACACGCCACCTTTTCTGTATCGTTACGATAAAACCAAACCAGTCTCTCGGGTAAAGAAAGAGAACGAGATCCAAGTTTATTAGGAATCTGTTACTGTTTTAGCAACGATTGTAACGAAAGGAGTAAACGCGGTAGGTAGTCCTGCAATCTGCTCACTTTTCAGCCGATAAAGGCGAAACATAAAGAGGACAATCAGCACAACAAATCGCAATAACCAGAGACCACTACAACCAACTTTCTTGGTTTCCAGACAACCTTGAATCTTCCATGAGCTTTCGCTCTCTGGATTTGGAAGCTATCAGGATCAAAACCTCTGGTCATAAAATTTCAAGCAGAGCACAATAAATTCTATTAGGGCAGTCTGCTCAGTCTCCTGATCAGGTTTACCTATTAGGAAGATTGCACATTGACTTAAAGCTTGTTGTTCATCTTTTGATGATGCTCAACACTTATGGCCATTCCCCATTACCTCTAGGGTAGCAATTAACTGCACCATTCATAAACAATGTCGTTATTATACGAGCGAAAGTATTTCTTCTTGGAATCTCTATGATAGCTTTTTAATACTTTTCTCCCCTTCACATCTGGCAAGCAGAGAAGCAGTTTTACCAATTAAACAGACGAGAAAAAACTTTATTATCTTACTTAACAAGCAGAAAAAAGAACTTCATCAACTTGATAAACGGAAAGTGACACTCGAATAAAAGGAAAACTGTAAATCTGAGAAACAGGAAGTGTCGAATCTTTCAGCTAGTATTTTTGCACTTTTTCAGTTAGTTGGAAAGAAACTGTGCAATTAGACATGGTTGAAAATTAGAAATTCACTGAATTTAGTCGCAATGCTTTTAACCTGGTAAAATATGATAAATTTTATTCTTTCTGTTAAATTTTCATTATTTATTAAACTTTATTTGAATTTCTAACCTCAAAATGCTTAGTGAATTTTTTCTGATATAATATATTACATAAGATATTTAGAAAGAGTGTTCGGGAATTTTAAGTTACTTTATTAGTTAATAATTTTGTTAGCTTTTTGTCTTGTTGACCTTATATTCATAACCAGGAGCCCTAATAATCTTCACACTCTAATACTTTAGATAACGAATATTATATTTTATCTACATAGAAAACTGTTTTGGATTGAATTAAGCTGCAACGCTCTTTTTTTATACCAAATTGAGTTTAAATAATCTGAAATTGGCTTTAAACAAGAGCGCTGCAGATTATTTTAATACCTAAAAGTTTTCAGTGTATTAATTTTTACTATAAGAACTATTAATCTGGGATAATCGTACAAAAAAAAAACATTTTTCCTAGCAAAGACAGTAAATTTTCAATCCAGGATAGTAAAAATTATTTACTAAAGTCTTTCAGTGCAGATACGAAATTTATTTTTAATTCGTCCGCCCTACTGATTTTGTCATTTCAGTTTTGAAAAATTGACTTCAGATTTGCACCCAATGACATTAAAAACTCCTATAGAAGCTGTGCTACATAAAGAATGGGTTATATGGTCTGCCACACAGAAAATTTTTTTGTGCTGGCTATTTTACGAATCTGAAGTCAGTTTTTCAAAATTTTAAATCCAATAAGGCGGGCAATTTTTTAAAAACTTTTTAAATTTTTTTGTTACTTATTATCTAGAGGTTGTTGGGATTGCTGATTACGAATCTAAAATTAAATTTTCAAAATTTAAATAAACAGTTCCAATATGACGGACAATTATTCCTGTTTTTTTTTAAAATTATGATCTCAAATGTTCACAATTAGAAACCCCTAAATACTAAATTTTAGAAAAATTCAAATGTCTTTCAAAGTTCGTCTTTTACAAATATTTTTAGATATATTTACAAATTAAATTAAAATTTTTAAAAAATTTGGAATCCAACACCGAAAAAAATATATTCTTCTTTTGAGCGTATTTCCTCTACAATATGGTATCAAAATTCCATCCTCTCATATTTAGTAGAAATCTGCTTGTTCTAAGAAGAATGTACTTAATTTGACAGGAATTATTCTTTAATTAAGTGAAATATTCTTTATTTGAGAGGAATATTATTTATTTGAGAGGAATCTTCTTCATTTGAGAGCAGTACTTTTAATCTTAGAGGATTTACTTTTGATACTATTTTTAAGAGGATCCTCTGCAATGAAGAGTATCTTCTGAAATGAAGAATATTCCTCTCGAATAAAGAATATTTAACTTAATTGAAGAATAATTCCTGTCAAATTAAGTATATTCCTCTTAAAACAAGCAAAATTTTACTCAATTTGAGAGGATGGAATTTTGATACCATATTGTAGAGGAAATACGCTCAAAAGAAGAATATTTTTTTTCGGTGAATTAAAGGATTAAACAATTTGCAGAAAGGAAACATGAATTTTGAACTAAGTATGTAAAATCTTCTGCATGTCAAAAAAATTTATCAAAATTCCGTCTATCACATCTAATTAGATTTAAGGTTATGTTCTTTTTTTACAATAATATTTTTTAGTTATAGTGTTATAATTACAACCACGAAAAGTGTTTTTGCGACAAATTTTGAAGGCGCACCACTGACACTGGTACGAAATCAGTTTTTTAAAAATAATTTTAAAAAATGTTTTAACCCATGTTTTTTTAACAAATTATTCTTCAGTAATCAGAAGCTAATTTTTAAATTAAATAAAATTGAATACAATTTTTTTAACAGTTTTTATTATTTTAAAAAATAACTTCTGATAAATGAAAAATAATTTGTTGATAAACATGGGTTCAGAAATTTGTTTTTAAAAAATCATTTTAAAAAACTGATTTATCATGTATTGTTTCTACACCAGTAAGCATCCTTATTGAATTTTCCCTTCTGATCTTAAAGAATCTAATAGATACTATATCCCAATATCTTCTGTAGGGTTTATATTTTTTTATATAAAAACTTGTTTAACTTCAATAATTTTTGGTGGCAGAAATAATTATTTAAGTATAAAATTGATAAATTTGGTTAATAAGTTTTTTTTTTAATTTTAGTAATTAAATGTTATACAAAATTAATGATATCTAATATTTTCATAAATTAATTTAATTCAAATTTTTTTTTAAATTATTTATAATTTTTTATATTGGGACTAACGATGATTTTACTAAATATAGTTACCGTGAGGTCTTTGGCTGCGCGATTAGATTACGGATAACTTATATATGGTATATATTGGCGTCAGATTGGGGTACCACCAGCATTTGTTTTATCTAATAGAATATGGAGGCAAATTACGGTAGAAAATCGAGAAATTCTAAAGAATGTTCTTTGGAACAGTTGCCGTACGGCCTTCGGCCGCGCGGTTACATTCTGCTACCAGCATATACATTTCTATACCACAAGCTTTTTAAAGTGTTGGCCTAGGGTTAGAGTGCCACCCACAGTAGTTGGCATTTCAACCCCTATGTCAACGCACATTACAAAATGATACCAATCGGCCCTTGTCAGTGTCACCGACTTTTTTTTGCGTTTTTCTCGAGAAATATTCATTTTTATAAAAAATTGTACACAACATAAAATGTGTATTTTTATCAGATCTACAACTTTTGTCTAATAATTTTTTTTTAATTGATCGTTTTTGCCGAATTAAGCGCAAGAAACTACAAATTATATGGATTTTTAAATAGTTTTCAACATAATAATAAAATTTGCGCCAATTTAATTGCAATTTCCATAGCTATCTCATCAAGTAAGTATCCAAGATTTCAAAGAAACACTGAGATATCCACTTTTCAGAATTGCATCCTAAATAGTGAAGAAAACGAAAGAAAAGAAATCGATGTCAAGTTTTAGAGCGACATGAGACGATGTTGAGAATACATGGAATTCCTCTTTGAATGAGTTTCAAAGGCATCGGAGAAACCAAAGACAGCATAAATAGGCATGACTTTGAGGCTTTGAAGTTAAGTTAATGTTTGTTTCGTCATTTTCGAGGGAGAATGGTTCAAGTATGTTTTCTAATTACGCTACTGGAAATAAGCTGACGTGGATGCAGGAATGGAATGAGAGGAAATGAGAGGGTAGTTGCGATACTGGTATACCATCAATCTCTCCGCGACATTGCACGAGAGAGAGACTCTGTATAATGCGGCCAAAGTTTAATTACCACATTACTTTGGCGTACTCGACATACTCCTTCTCGCTTAGCTTGCTCCTGCCCCCCTCTACCTCTACCTCTACCTCTTTTCTTCCTTGTCAGAGGGCCCCAGGCAGATTCATCGGTTTACGCGACAGCTCGCACTGCCTATCTAAATGTGAGGCCAAACGCAACAGTGAACACCCTGAATCACCAAAGGCCCTTCCGCCCCTTGAGGGCCTCATTCAATTGAGGCGCGTTTCTTGCCAAGGAGCAAAATATATCTGCTGCTTCTAACAGCAACCGTGTATTTGACGACCGCAGGAGGTATACACCAACTACTCATACCTTTTCAACTCTTAAGCCAGAGCCTGGCTACGCATAAACCAGTTTCCTGGTTATCTCACTTTTATCATTTTCCTCATCGTCCCAATGAACGCTTCTTCAAGCTTTACAGATTACAGATGTTCGGAAATTTATAGACACTTGAGGTATCACTAAAGCAATTCAGTAATTTGCTCCTAAATTAAGCGTGCAGATTGTCATTTAGAGTCGCGTTTTGCGTCAGAGAGGATTTATTAAATTGGAACGAGATAGCGTGTTCTAATAAATGGCATTTTCTTAACGATCAACTTTTGTCAATCACATGAATTTAGAGGCCGGTAAGTGCGTATCATGCGCAGAAGGTGAAACTCTGATAAAGCGATTGGCTATCTTAATAGTAAACTGCTTTAATAGTATCCACAATATCCACACGTCTGATTATCAAGATAATCAACATTACTATCTAAATGGCAAGCTTGCTTATCTAAACTTTATAACAGATTACTATAGCTTGTCCTACAGCTTATTATCAACGAATATATACTCGACTTTCCAGTTTTCTCCACACTTAAAAATGCTGACTTGAATTATTAAACTAGGTTTCAGCAGTTGCTGCGAAAAGAGATTTTAAGGTTACACACTTTGTGAACTCTTTGAAAGTTAGTAACGGTTCAGTTTTGGCGACATTAGATTTCAATCCTTACTTTCCGTTTTACATTTTCAACTTTCCGGAAAAATTAGGTTATTTCGATTTGATGGTTTTAATAACACAGTCGGGATTGATAAAAAATTGGCAATAATTTTAAGGTGTAATTAGTCATTTTTTAAAACAGTTTATTAAAGAAAAATTCGTAACTGATTACAAATTTTAGTAAATAAACATTTTTATATTTAATGAAGATTTGTTTAAATCAGTTGAGCTTTTTTTAGAAAAGGTATCAAAAGATTCAATTGTGAAATCCATAAAAGTAGTTAAATTCACGGAAAAAAATATTCAACTGGAACAGCAATAAGTTTCATTGAAACAGTGATATGTTTCACTAAAATAGCGAAAGATTTTGCTATTTTAGTGAAACATATCGCTGTTCCAGAGAAACTTATTGATATTCCAGTTGAAGATTTTTTCCGTGAAAGTTGCCAAAATTTAATGAAATTATTTAAATATTTAGTAAAAATAATTTAATAAATTAATTTAATTATAAACATAAAATTTTTATTTTTGGTACCAGTCATTATCCCAAATTATATAAAAGCTTTAGAATATATTTTTTAAAAATAAGCAGAATATTTTTCCAAATGATCAAAATTCATATTAAAAATTTAGAATCTATCGCGTAAATTATGAATTAATAATATGACTTTAACATTTGTCAATTTAACCAACTTCTATCAAAGATTAACCTAAATTCAACTTTAACTTATTTATTTATTTAACAAATAAGAAAATAAGTTAGTTAAGTTTATTAATAGATTTGAATTTATTACAAGTGGGCAAAATGTATTTAAAAACTGTAAGAATCGTTTTGAAACCACCTGCTTCTACATTTATTAATTTAAAATTTTAAATAATAATTATTAAAATTTATTATAAGGACGTTTGACACCTTGACATAATCTCAAACTAAAAAGTATTTTTTAACATGAAACACAATAAATTAAAATAATTTTTAACAATTTATAAAAGATCTACTTATAGATTTAAAAAAATGTATTTTGCTTTAAAATAGTTTGTCAATTAAACATTATCGAATATTTCCTGTTTTTTCTTCAAATCTAATGAATAGATGCAATTTTGATCTAATTGTGTCCAAATATAGCCCATTTTGTTCTTTGGCACATTTTTTACGATTCTACCATTATAGAATTTTATTCAAAATGTTTGGATCAGAAATAATGGCCAAAAATAATTTTAGCTTTTATATTATTTCTGAATAAAATACTTTAGATAAAATTCTATGAGTAGAATAGTAGAGAACATTTCAGAAAACAAAATGAGCCATTGTTGATCATAATTGGATAAAAATTGAAATTGATCATTAGATTTGAAAAAAACCCAAAATGCTAGTAAGTAACACGTAAATAAATAATAATATAACATTATAAAATGAAAAAATATTTAAATCAGTTTAAAGTTATGCCTTAAGATCAAACATCCTTAAATTTACAATATTCAATTTATAATTATAAAGAATCATTAAATACTTAAGAGGAGGCACCTCCCCTTGTTTTAACCCCCTTAAATTTTCATGACCTTTGTAAGCTACATTTTTTTTGTACCAATTGGGTCCAAAAAACATATAAGGTAGTCAAAAATATAAAATCTGAACTTTTAACCAGTATAGAATTTAAAGTTTTAAAAAATTAAATTTTTTGAAAACTGAACTTCTCTTTAAATTTTCAGTATTTTTTATTGGCAATTTTTTCTAAGCTTTTTTAATGATTTTTTCGAATCTCGATTACATGGATTTTTCAAAATTTTAATTTTTAAGAAGAATGGAAAATTCTAAAGTGGTCAAATAATTTTTTTCTTATAATTTTTTATGATATTCTATAGTTTTAGATGTAAAATTATGTAAAATAAAAATTAAAAAATCAGCAATAATTAAGACCTTTTATTTTTGATCAATCTGCATATTTTTAGTACCCAAAAGATGCAAGGAAAAAATATAGCTTACTAATGTTGTGAAAATTTAAGGGGGTCAAAACAGGGGGTGGTATCTCCCCTTAAACAATCCTTAAAATTAAAAGTCTTCATATTATTATTGCCAGAAACCCTTAATTTTATCAGAATACAAAAAATATGCCATAACTAATATAAATAATAAGTATATAATAAAAAGCTTAATACATTTTTATTATTGATAACAAATTTCTTAAATTTCCCAGATATTATCAAAGTATACGCGCCAAATTTAATTTTTTTTTTTTGCGTAGGATGTGGAAACCTGCTCCCAGGTAACGAATTTAGAATTTATCAAAAGTGGTAATAGAAATTCTTAGGAGTGATTATAAATTAATTAATTGTCATAAATATGTTTTAACTTTAAAGGCAATTTTTGTTATAAATAAAAACCATGTTAACTGTTATATAGAAGAATTTTGTGTTCCGATTGTAAATTTGACACCACGATGGGCGCCATTTTGATAATTTCAAAAAATACCAGATGACTTAAAGTTATGGGTAAAAAATGCGAAGATTTGCATCATGGTGGACTTTGAAGACACTTCAACTCATCGACAAGCCTTTTAATGAGAATGACCCACATACAATTAGAAATTGTTAGAGAATACTTTAAGTCAATGGAAATCGTAGAAACATTTAGAAATTAGCATAGTTAATTATAGTAATTTAATTGGCACATGTAACAAATGTAAGCTAATTATCTGAAATTTGGCGAAACGTATATAGCTGTATCAAGAATCAGCCTTAGCGGCAAATTTCACACACACACTGCAAAAAAATGAAAGAATAAATCTTATCTAAATTTATCTTTATGTTTTTTTCTTTGGCTATAATTGTTAAAATTTATCAGCGTTCATTAGAAATCAGTGAGATAATAATTGATGAAAAATGGTGAGAACCAATGTGGAGATTAAATCTCTTTGGAATTATGCAGCACCTACTGTTGTACGGTTCTGGCAACGATCAAATATTCCTTTTCATGTTCACTTTTGGATATTTATGGGTATTGATTTAAACTATGACCTGCTTTAATACAATCTCCAAGCACTATTTGCATGACCCACTTGTCGGTCACTTTATTACAAAACAGTGTAACAGAAATCGCAGGAGTATCAATAAATTTTTAGTGTACAAGAAACAGGTAAAGCAGGCTGATGCAAATAAAAGTTGCTCCAACTGTAAAACGGTACGACTTGTGATCTAAAGTGTGTTGGAAGTAAGTGTGAAACGGTTTTAGATCAAGGCGCGTAAATTCAAGGAGAACGTCGAACCGATCGTGCTCCATGGAATCCCATGCTTTCAACTGCTTTCAACTGCTCTCTTATGACCCTCTGCATAACTGCCTAACATTGTAACATAAACTCCATTTGACCGAGATCTACGTCGAAAAGAAAAGACCAAACATCGATAAATCAGCTGTTGACACTTGAAATGCTCGCGAGAATCAGAGATTGACTGCTCCAAGGAAAAAGTGATTTCTGCAGAAAGCCACAAAACGAAAAATGCATCCACTTCACCTTCACCTTCGCTGGAACGACCAGTGGAATAAGTTCGACACGGTCGGGCAATTCTGCTGGAGAATCTGATCTATAAACTCCTTCCATGCCCATTTCCCCGTAGATAGGTGCATTCAAATGAGATCGCCAGAACGAGTCTTACGCGGAAAAGCCATGATGCTACTCAGGCATAAATACTTTTAAGTGGATCAGAGATCAGATATTACGCACGACTGAAAGTCAGCAGTCGGTAGCAATTGCACCTCTAAACGTACCTACACGCATACAGAAAACGCAGCCCAATTAGCGATTAAACGACGCTGGTCAAGCGGATGGATATCGGCCTCTCGTAAATCGGGACCAAGAGTCGTTTTCAAGCGAAATCCTCTGGCGTGGTGTAGCGAGATTCGCGATCGCGATTGAGCCTGATGGGACACATAGGAACCGTTACAGTTGCTCCAGAGAAACGGTGACGCGATGCGATTCCAGTGCACAGGCACCTGGTATACGCGTGAAACAGCCAGAAGAGCATTTTCCAAGAAACTCAAGCCTGGGTCGCGTTGTTCACACGTGCATTTCATTTTATTCTCCAAGCTAACTCCTTCCCAAACATACTCCTCTTTTTATCTCCTCAAACATATCCTTACTCTTATTATTATCTTTCCAAAGATTACAGTTTAGTTAAAGGTGAAAAATTGTCGCTCCTACTCTGGTTTCAATTCCGTTACTTAAAAATTAACATCAGTTGATACAAACGGAACAATTTCGAAACAGCTAATCACACAGGTCCTCCAGAAAAAAGGATTTGGATGAGACACTACATTAGATATTATTATTATCTATTTAAAACATCACCTAAACTACCAGGGTTATTAGCAACAGAAACACATTGTTGAAATCATGATATAGTAATATATCGTTTTAACATTTTCATTATAAATTTGATCAATAAGATCTACAATTTTCATTAGGGTTTCGTGGCCTAGGGCCGAAACCTTTATAACGAGACTTTGGAGCATGCCTGTCTGTCCGTCCGTCAGACCCTGCCAATAGCAACGAATTTGCTATTAAAAGATTCCCCAGAGATTTATTCTAGAAATTCTCAGGGATTCGTGACAAATTCCTGGGAATTCCTGGGAATCCCTGTGAAATTTCTGTGAAATCCCTGGGAACTGTCTGCAAAATCCGTAGAAACTTCCTGTCAAATTACTAAGAAAATCCTGTGAAATTTCAGAGAAATTCCTGAGAAAAAATTACTGTAAATTCCTGGAAAATTTCTGGTGAATCTCTATGAAATTCCTGGGAAAATTACAAGGAATTCCTAGGATATCTCTGGGAATTTTTGGGTAATTGCTAGCTAATCCTTGGGAAATTCCTGGGAAATTACTGGGAATTCCTAGCAAACCCTATTAAAATTCGTGATAAATTACTGGTAATACCTAGGAACTCTTTAGGAATTCCTGGGAAATCCCAGTGAATCTTTGAGAATTTTTGAGGAGTTTCTGTAAAATCCCAGGAAATTTCTGGGAAATTACTGCAAAATCCTTAGGCATTCTTGGGGGTAGCTGGAAAATTACCCTGTGAATTTCGTCGGAATGCATAGAAATTCCTGGATAGACACTGGAAATCCGTGGGAAATTACTGGGTATTTCTAGGTAATTCCTCGAAATATCTGGGAATCCCAGAGATATTCCTGGAAAATTTCTGTGAAATCCCTGAAAACTCCTTGTAAATTACTGGGAATTCCTGGAAAATTCATGAGAAAATTACTGAGAAAATCCTGGGAAAGTACTATGAATTCCTAAATATCTCTGTGAATTCCTGGAAAATCTCTAGGAGTCCTTGGGAAAGCCCGGAGAATTTTAGGGAATCCTTTAGGAATTCCTGTGAAGTCCCTGGAAATTTCTGGAAATTTACTGGAAAATCCTTGGGAATCCCTAAGAAATTACTAAGGAAACCCTAGAAAATCTTTAAGAGTCCTTAGGAAATTACAGAAAAGTCCCTGTGAAATTCCTGGGAATGCCTAAGAATTCCTTGACAGTCCCTTGATATCCCTAGGAAATTTTTGTTAATTTCTGGGTTATTTCTGGAAATTTCCTATAAAATCCCTTGAAATTCCAGGTAAATTACTCGGAATTCCTGCGAAATTCCTGGGAAATTACTGTGAAAATCCTGAGAAATTTATATAAAATCTCTGGAAATCCCTGGAAAATTAGTGGAAATTTCTGAGAAAATCCTGGGAGACCATGGAAAATTACTGGAAATTTCTGTGAAATCTCTATAAATTTCTGGGAAACCTCTAGGAATCCTTGGGAATTCCCGGAGAATGTTGGGAAACCTTGAGGAATTCCTATGAAATCCCTGGAAATTTCTGGGAAAATACTGCTAAATCCTTGGGCATCCCTGGAAAACTACTGTGGAAACCCTTGAAAATCTCTGGTAGTCCTTGGGAAATCATAGGAAAGTCTCTGTGAATTATTTGTGAATTACTAAGAATTCCTGGACAGACCCTTGACATCTCTAAGAAAATATTGTTAATATCTGGGTAATTCCTGAAAATCTCTGGATATCCCGGAGATACTTCTGGAAAATTTCTATGAAATTCCTGATAATCCTTGATAAATTACTGGTAATTCCTCGAACATTCCTATGAAATCCTTGGAAGTTTCTGGGAAATTACTGAAAATTACTAGGAAATTACTGAAAAAATCCTAGAAAACCCTGGGAAATTAGTGTGAAATACTATGCAATCTCTAGGAATCTTTTAAAATCCCGGGGAATCTTTGGGAATCTTTGAGGAATTTCTGTGAAATCCCTGAAAATTTGTGGGAAATTACAGGTAAATCTCTGTGAATTTCCTGGTAATGCCTAGGAATTTCTGGACGGTCTCTGGAAATCCCTAAGATATTCCTGAGAAATTTCTATGAAATCCATGGAAATTCCTAGTAAATTATTGGGAATTCCTGGAAAATTACTGGGAACTTCTGGAATCCTTGCTGAATCTGAATGTAAAATTAAAATTAACTTAGTATTCTAAACAAAAATTTTATTATTTTTTTTGTTTTTTTTTTATTTTTGCAGTTTTTTTTCAAATTATCTAAAAAAATTTAGCCAAAACTTCGGTTTCGGATTCAGCGGAAAAAATTCTCACGTAATTTTAATTTTATGAGTTAGAAAGGAACTACTGAAATCAATTTTATGACTAAAAACTGCAACGCACTTGGTTTGAGAAGTCTTTGTTGAGATCCAAACATAAAAATTAGAAATGGGAAAATATTTAACGACACCTAACTACAAGAGTTTCTAAAAAAATGGCGAACGTAATTCAATGCTCCTAATTAATGAAATAACTTACTTAGAGCTAATGAAATTATGGTTTTCAAAAATTAGGTAATATATCTGTAATTTAATCAAATTGCTAAATATATAAACAATTGTTAAACGTTATTCATTGATTCTCTAGAAATTATATCAACTTTTCCCAGGTTTTATTTAATGAGAATATAACCATTGTTATTTATCAGTGTTTGTCCTTTTTCGACTAAATTCACGTTATTATTTGTTCTCCTTTGTATCTCAATTTTGCAAACAGGAAGACTGAAAGCTGATTATAATATTTCGAATGCCAACAAAGAGAAAAATTTTAATATTAAACTGAAATAAACAACATGGAATTTAGAGAAAAAACTCTAAGGGAAAAATTTTATTGGAAAATGAAGTAGATAAATTATGAACGAAAGAGATAAAAAGAGAGTATTAATTTAATATTCAACAGAATCAAGTTATGTGGAAACGGTTTATGTAATTTTATGTTATTAGATTGCATTATTTTGAGAAATTATTTTATTGTTGGATTCGAAATAAGTTCGTGGAATACAATAAAACTTTTTAGTATTATATTTAATTAATGAAAAAAACCTTCAAGAACATTAAATTTTAAAAAACTTGTTAATTGTTAACATTTATAATAAAATAACAAATTTTCTCACAAATATTTAAATGATAATATCTTTCAAATATTTAGAAATAGATAAGCTTAAATATAATAGGCAATTGAAAAATTTATAAGTAACTGGGAAAAGTTATCAAATTTCAGAAAATTACTTCTAAACATAGGTTTAGAACTTAAAATTATAGGAAAGGGTTAAAAAATGAAAGAAAATTATTTAAAGCTAAGAAACATTTCACCAAATAGAAAAACATGACTCCAACTGGAAAATTTATAATTAAAAATTTCCGTACCCATGTTTATTTAATAATACAAATTATTATTATTCGCTTCGATGATTTAAAATCATTACAATATTTCTCATTAAGCCCTTCATTTTTAAATATCAATATTTAATGCGTATAAATTTTGTTTAAATCTTTGATTTAATTCATTTGTGAATGATTAATAAAATGAATTTAAAATAACTTCTTTATATTATTTCCAATAAAATTTTTAACTAAATAAATGTTTTTCAGCAAAAATTCAACTTATTACAACAAATTTGTTTAAAATTCTTATTAGTTTTTTAACGAATCGGCAGTAACAAAGATCGTTCTTAAACCACAAGATTAATTTCTAAACAGTTTTGAGTTATAAACACGTTTTTAAGTAAGTCTATATAGTTATAAACAGTATTGAACTGATTCTAAAGAGCTTTAAATAAATTCAAAACAGTTTTAAACAGTTTAAAACGAGTTCCAACAATTCTAAACAAATTTAAACTAGTTACCAATAGTTTTAAACTATTTATAAACAATTATAAACAGTTCCAAACTAATTCAAACAAGTTATAAACAGTTTAAACTGAATCCAAATATTCTAATTAATTTTCAACTGGTTTTAAACTATTAATAAACAATTATAAACAGTTTCAAACTAATTCAAACAAGTTATAAACAGTTTAAACTCGTTCCAAATATTCTAATTAATTTTAAACTGGTTTTACACTATTTATAAACAATTATAACCAGTTTCAAACAAATTTAAACACATTTTATTAAACAGCTTTAATCTGTCTCAAACAGGTTATAAACAGTTTTAAACAAATTTTAAATAGTTTAAAAAGTGAATTAAGTTTATAGACAGTTTTAAATTCTTTTAAATAAGTAATGAACCGTTTTTATCTGTTTCAAACCAATTATAAACTATTTTTAACAGTTTGAAATTGTTTCAAATAAATTATAATCAGTTTTCAAAGTTTTTAAAGAGTTTTTAACTGTCTTAAACACGTTATAGATAGTTTTAAACTGTTTCAAAGTAGTTTCGAATATTTTTCAACTGGTAATAACAATTCTAAACAACATTAATCTAGTTTTAGATAGTTTTAATCAGTTTCAAGCTAGTCACAAACAGTTATAGGCATGTTCTAATAGTTTCAAACAATTTAAAACTAGTTCTAAATAGTTCTAAACCTTTTTAAACTAGTTATAAACAGTTTTAAACAAGTTGTAAACAGTTTTAAACAAGTTCTAAATAGTTTTTGGAAGTTTTACATCGTTTCAAACAATTTGGAACTAGTCTTAAAAATTTTTAAAACGTTTTGATCTAGTTATATACCAGTTTTAAAGAGTTTATTAGTATTCTGAAAGCAAACGTTAACATTGTTGAATTAGTTATAAACGGTTTTATGCAGTTATAAATAATTTTTTACTAGTTTCAATAAATAAATAAATTTGAACTAGTTTTAAATAGTTTTATATTAGCACTAACAGTTTCAAACTATTTTGAACTAGCTATAAAAAGTTTTGCGTACTTCTAAACAGTTTCAATTTTTTTTTATTTGATCATAATCGGTTTTTGACAATTGATAAAGATTTTGGAAGAATTATAAACAATTTTAAATTAGTTCCAATAATTGTAAACAGTTTTGAACTAGTGATTTAACAGTTTAAAGCAAGTTATGGATAGTTTTGCATTCTGTTAAATATAGTTTAGAACAATTGGGGACTAGTTATAAACTTCTCTAAACAATTTCACACTAACTGTCAACAGTTGTTTTAAAAATTTATTGTTATTTGATTATTATTAATTTTCTAAAAAAAAAAAAAAAATGAAAATACACATTTTTTTTATTCTGACGTTCCCAATTAAATTGATAACACTAAAAATTCTTATTATTAAATTAACGTACATCAAATTGATCTGATTTTGTTATAAACTAGATCATTTGATATTCAGTATCCTCGTATAGTGAAAATCCAATTTGTCATTCTTGACTCCATTCTATTTTAATCCCATATTTCTTCTAGTATTTTTATTTTCACAATTATCTTTCGCTCGGTATATTCTTTCCCTGGTTTTATCTTCTCAAAGATATCTTTTTTCATAATCTTGCAAAGCCCAACAATCCTGACACTTCTTTTTGACGTGTCTTAGTCGTCTACTCTATCCTCTTTTTTCACATTTCCTCCTGCTTTACAATTCTTTGACTTCCTTTCGAGAATCACTGCATGAATTCCAATCTCTCCATCGTCAGTTTAGCATGGCTGCATAAACGAATCGTAATTATCGTTTATCCAGTGCATATCATCTACAGATATTTACTGGGACCAGGTTGGTAATGATGGAGTGTCATCTTCCGCGTTTCTTTCGCAGAAATTCTCGCACGAAAGCGATACGCAACCACGCAAACATTTTACTAGTTATTCTTACCGTTAAGCGAAATGTCGAGCGACCTCAGGCCAATATCCGCACTCGATGGACGATAACACTTCCTATTTCTTGTGCTCGGAATACAGCACTCTTTGGATATAAACAAGAGAAGACGTTGCCAGAGGTAGTAACTGGTATTAAAACGTGTTATGGATAGCAGAATGGATTTGAAAGACCATCAACTAAAACTCGGGAAATAGCATATTTCGCACAAAAATTATCCTGCACTTCCAACGACTTGTATTAATTTTCTCTATACATGCAATATATGTATACCCTTCCTCACTTTATTTTTTGTCTGTCGTGTTCTTTTTATATTTTTGTTTTCTTATATGAACAGCAGATGTAGGAATGTAGAAAATAGCAATAATTACAATAAATAAGTGTACGCTGTGTGTTATTCTTTAATGGGTACATGCTGCATGAAACCAACATTTTCGAACCTTTTTTTCGAAAACAAACAATATTTCAGTTTTTGTCTGTATTTAAAATTTTCTCTTGCATATGGCAAGAGCATTTTAACATTCTGAAGTTACAGTACCTTATAAAATGGATTGGTACACGGTTAACCGTGTACCTTCTACATTCATATGCAAATTCTCAAGCTAATAACGATTTCGTATGTAGATCCCTGTTTAGTAACAATAAAAGTTTAAGTACAATACGTTTACTACATGCTGAATTATGTCCCTTGAATGAAAATTGGAGGATTTAGGAAATAATTCATTTGTACCTTGCGACTTTGATGTAATTCGCGGCAAAATTTTAATCCCGTTTTACAAACTTTGAAAATTGGAATTATTAATTTTGAGATGTGGGGTGATGTTAACATTTATAAGATAATTTTATAATTTATTTCATAAATTTCTGAGTTATTAAACGTTTTAGTGTTAGTTTATAATTTTTCAGTTAAATAGAATTAATTAACAATTGTAGAGTTACTTAATTAAATTAGAGCATTTAAATTCATATTCCAAGAATATATCCATTTTTTATTTACTTTAAAAACAGTCCATCAAAATTCTAATAACTAACATAAAAGTTTAACGAGAGCAATTAACAGTTAGACAAAAACGTGAGTTAAAGTTAAAATGGGTGATTTAAGCTTAGAAAAAAGACAACTGTTCACTTCCTCAGTTTTTGTAGCAACATTTGTCAATAAAATGTACTTTATAAATTGTAAATATGGAATAAATTATTTCATATAATATTTCTTGATTACTTATCCGAAACTTATTAAATTTCTAAAAACAGATAAAAAAATTATTAAAACATTGTTTTAAAGTTTTTTGAGAAATAATATCAGCTATAATTGATAATATTTACCAAAAGGCTTCAAATTTTTAGCATTTATCAAAATGTTTACAAGTTCAAACATATGAAGACAATCCTTTTAAAAATCGTTTAAACCTAAACTCATCAGAATCGAAAAAATTACACAACACATTTTCACAATCTATAGAATTAAACATTACATAGCCCTACAAAAAATAATTTTTTTTTTGATACGGCACATTTCGTTACTGTATTTTTACGTTTTTTCTCCGCTAAATCCGAATTCGAAATCAGAATAACCAGATTGGCTAAAATTTTTTAGATTATCTCAAAAAGTTTAAACCAAACTAGGATACTAGCAATTCTGTCTTCGGATTCGGATTTAGTAAATAAAAATATATAGGAATAGACTAGGGTAGGGTCTTGGACAAATTTTTTTGTGGTGCTTTTGTTATTAACTATTTTTGCAAACATGTTTGATCATCATATTATTCCGAACGTTCCTTCAATACGATAAAAATTGTTCTTTAATAAATAAACTTTAAACAATCATAGGTTGTTATAAAAAGAAAAAAAATAGCTGTGAATTTGAAAAAAATTATTTAAAATTTAAACGAAGATAAGCTTAGCGTTAAGCGCCAAGTTATATTTAGAAATAAAAAAGATAAAATATAAGGAGAAATAAATAAACCTTTAAGACTTGAACCGTTAAAACTTTTACCAATCTAGATCGATTAACATACGAAGAGGTGGGTGGATTAGGAACAATACCAATTATTATTAGTCAATTAAAATTATCAAACATTTAGTTTAGAATTTTTTAAAAATAACAAAATTATGCGGCCAGACTGCTGATTTCGATTCACATTGAGCAAAGAGATAAATTTTTACATATTTATTCGGAGAGACGACTCCGTTATTGTTACAATAACTTCTCTACCGAGAAATCTCCATCCATACACCGTCTATCCAGAATAGGAATTCGTCCAGACATTCTTTTAAAATAAAATACTATAGAACCAAAATTTAATGGACGTTAAATACGTCGGTGCACATTATCACCATTAAACTTGGAATGCCAAGAGGAACATTATCTCTTCTAGAGTTTCGTTTATGGCGCCACTAGCGTCGTATGAGTCCACCGAAATTCTAACTTGAGTGACTAACGTCACACTTCAAGATTGCCACCTACAGATGATTTTCACAGGTTGATAATAGTGATAAGAATTCGATTTTTGATTCTGGCATTCTTGTGAGAACGGGACTCTCATCCAATCCAATATGCCAGGCCATTTCCACGATGATAATTAATTACTCTCTAAAACTGAATCAGTGAAAATTTCACTGATTTGAAATCAGTTAAAACTTCACTGATTCAGTTTTAGAGAGTACAATCTTCCTAGTCTAGTTAATGGCAGACTATTTTGTCCAAAAATGCGTGATCTTCTCGTGCATAAAAAGAAATTATTCAGTTTTAGACACCGCTTGATATTTGTATTGTAACAAATTTATCTATTTATAAAATTGAAACAAGAAAATAATACCAGAAGTTCTTATAACGCTTATTTAACAGAAATGAAATAATGATAAAAAGCCACGTATAAATAAGAAAAACCATATATTTTAGTAAACAATTCAATGATAAATGGTTAATACAATTTTCTGTTCTATCGAGATATATTGTTCAAAGAATTATTAGAGATTTAAAGTTGCTTCATAAATTATTACAAATTTCAATTAGAAAGGAAGATTTAAAGTCAAATAAACAATCAATCATTCATCACATCATCATAAATTATAATCGAGTCAATAAAATTATAAAACAAGAAAATAACGAAATAATTCATGGTACCAAGAATTTACAAAAAATATAATGAACATTCAGCAGCAATTAATAAAGTAATTCAAATCGTAAGATATATATAATATCACAATAAAGATAAATAAATATAGATTATAACATACGAACACTTCGTTAAAACAAGTATGGAACTTTCCAAAGCAAGGATTAAATAATACTTTCAAAATAATGCTCAAAAACATATAAATATTAGAAAACAAAATTCTCTCAACAAATGTATCATAAATTGAATCGCCCAAAATAAATGAAAAAAAAACTTATCGGATTCCTTCTTGTATATTATGGCGTAGAGTCAGATGAGGTGAAAAATGGTAAGCCGGAAATTCTGGACCTCAGAATAAAATCCTATGGTCTCAACTCGTGGAAGGTTTCACGAACCAAACACTAGAAATATCCTCGCTGGTTAAACCCTCGTCTTATTAGGATTGGCACCAAAATCAGGTTTAAATATTATTAATTGAGGAGTCCTTCTGATAGTGTAGCTTCCGGTCCACATGTTTAATTCCTCATCAACCCTTTAAATTCCATGAATCCAATAAAATCCATTTCAAATTTAGCGCCACACTTAATTAAAAACACAAATTGATATATTCATTAATAATTAGAAACTTTACACGTGATTTTACATTTTAAAGGAAATTTATCAAATAAAACAAAATGTACCTCCTGTGCTGTCGGCGACACGCAGAAATGAGGCGATAGCCACACCAAACGGCTTTGAATTTCAATTACACAAGAAATATTTTCACACGAAATCTTACTTTTATTGGATTCGTGGAACTTTCCCCCTTTTTCCCTGAATTTATCCCTACTTCCAGAAGCCCAGACGTCTCCGGCTACCATGGTCCCAATCTGTTCACGAATCATTGCGAAAATTCCCGAAAAATGATTATCTCACTTTAAAAGTGCGCGAGGTATAATTCAAATTAAATTTAAAGATATTTATTTCCCTTCAGTATAGTGAACCTAATCTGGCAATCTGTCAGGATATGGTTTACATATGATTTATTAAGTTTTAATTAGTAGAAATAAAAATCAAAATAAATTTGAAGTTCATGCTATGATTCCAGGTTTAGTGATTATATTTACATTAAAATATATATTACAGTAAAACTCACATATGTCAAATTTCAAGGGACCAAATAAAATTTTCAATATTAGCGGGAATCCGATTTATCCGGGTAAAAATACATGATTTATAAATTCAAAGGACGGACAAAAATATCTGATGTAAGCGGGAATCCGATATATGCGGGTCCGATATACGTGGGTTCTACTGTATTTTATATTCTAATTAAGAATTGTGCAAACTTTTTCCTGGCCTTTTTGACCGGGGATGAGTTTGTCATAGTAGTGTGCGGATCATTTGGAACTTGAGGGAAGGTTGAGAAACTTGCAATAAACATAGGTACTGTATGGGTCCTTCAACCTTACACACTGCAAAAACTGCTGTCTTCTAAGTGTCTTATTTTAAGACACAAGACATTAAGAAAGCGGGTCGAGTCCATACCAAGTGATCACACCAATTTCAGTCATATTGAGTAATATTTACGAAATTGATATTTTGGGTTCCTTTAGGAGTAAAAAAAATAAATTTTAATTATTTTTAAAAAATTCAAAATATTTTCGAAAATATTCAAATTCAAAATTTTGAGTACTATTTTTTTTGTTTTATCATAACTTCTGTAATTTTGAAGCAATTGAGATCATTTTTTTTTTAAATTACTCGTATTTAAATACTCTTCCAAGAAAAATTATAATAATTAAGAAATTGTTTATAATTAAATTTTTATTAAAAAAATTAAATTATTTATTTAAACAAAATCTAAAGTATATCATCGATCTTTTTCAAAAAATTCATAAACATAGCCTATAATGTGCTTAAAAATTTAAGCCAAAGAAAAAGATGGTATGTATTATAGTTTTTGAGAAAAAAATTATTAAGTTATGCTAGCGCGGCGCAGACCAGTGTCACCGCTACTCAACGCGTAGTTCCGTAGTAACCGAAATGTATGTATATTATTACATAATATAAATACAGTTAATCGTCATGTTTATTTTTTTATTTTACAAATTGTGCTGTGCACAGAATTTGAAAAAATTTTTGTTTCAATTTTATTCTCAAGGGGTACGAAGGAATGAAATTTTTGTGTACCTTTAATGGTAAAAAAATTAGAAAAAAGTGAGACTAGTACTAATAATGACCCAAATTCAATCACTTCAACTACAAACGCAAAACGATAAAAAATCAAAGGATACAAACCTGTATATAAGTGAATTTTTAATTAAAGCTTGCTTGCTTATATAGAAAATACTCAACGATCTCTCTTTCAAGAAATACACGCACCTAGCGGCAAGTTAAGAACTACAAATGTTAGCGGCAAATTCGAAATCTTTAAAATATTAAATATCGAATTTAATTATAGATATCAACACAAATTCATATAATTTTTTCTATTATGTGAACTTATAAGATTGATTTGAAATTTTTTTTTACAAACATTGATTAAAAATAGTTATTTATAATAATCTTCAAATTTCATTCATTAATTCAATCTGTCAACACCTGCGAAGTTTGTCAGTACTTCGCAGTACTGACAAATTTTATGTTTCATACTTTATGTTTCAAATTTTTAATCATTTTTCTCCTTATAAAATTTTGTCATCTTTTAAATTTATTATAGTTTTCATTTCTTTCAACTATTTTCAAACTATTTTTATCATTCTTTAAGGGGAGAGATAGGTGAAATTTTAACTCAACAAAATTTTTGATGCTCAGAGGTGTCATTTTTTTTTTTACATCAATTAAGATGTAGAATTATGGTATTACATAAAAATTAAAAAACAATATTTTTTTGGTCATTTTCGAAATTTTATTTTTCAAAATCCATACGATGGATTGTAGAAAATTATTTAAAAATCCCACAAAAAAATTGTCGATGGAAAAAATGAAAATTGTGAAAGAGGTTTAATTTTTAAAATTTAAGTTTTTCTTAGAATAAATTTCTCAAACTCCGCAAATTATTTGTTTCTCTATTTTTGACATTACCCCATAATTTTAGGTCTAAAATTGCATAAGAAAAAAAATTAACACCCCTGAACATCGCGAATTTTGATAATTTTACCAGTCCATTATTTTTCTTTCTTCAGTTTTAAATTATTTTAATTATTCACTTATTTTCACTTATTTTTACCAGTTTTTAATTATATTAATTATTTTTCAATTGATTTAACAAATTTTCAATTATTATTCTTAAATTTTAATAATTTTCCCAATTTTTAGTTATTTTTATTATTTTTCTATAAATTACCAATTTTTTAATTACTTTTTTTTACTTTAATTATTTTCTCCGATTTTTTTAATTCTAAAGTTTGATGTCCATGTACTATGAAAAGATCAGTGTGACTTTCTGAAGCTTATAATTTAAATATAATACACTAACTATATTTACATTATGTAAAAATATACATACATTTCGGTTACTACGGAACTACGCGTTGAGTAGCGGTGACACCAGTCCGCGCCGCGCTAGCATAACTTAATAATTTTTTTCTCAAAAACTATAATACATACCATCTTTTTCTTTGGCTTAAATTTTTAAGCACATTATAGGCTATGTTTATGAATTTTTTGAAAAAGAACGATGATATACTTTAGATTTTGTTTAAATAAATAATTTAATTTTTTTAATAAAAATTTAATTATAAACAATTTCTTAATTATTATAATTTTTCTTGAAAGAGTATTTAAATACGAGTAATTTAAAAAAAAATGATCTCAATTGCTTCAAAATTACAGAAGTTATGATAACACAAAAAAAATAGTACATAAAATTTCGAATTTGAATATTTTCGAAAATATTTTGAATTTTTTAAAAATAATTAAAATTTATTTTTTTTACTCCTAAAGGAACCCAAAATATCAATTTCGTAAATATTACTCAATATGACTGAAATTGGTGTGATCACTTGGTATGGACTCGACCAGCGTCTTACGATTATTTCAAGCTATTTCATTGGTTAATAATTTTTAAAGATGCTTTCCCATTGGCTTAAAATTAAGACACTTTAAAACGTCTTAAAAGTGGGGACAAAAATGTCTTAAAATAAGACACTTGTTTTTACAGTGTGCAAGAATAATTATTTGCATGACATTCTTTTGGTATTCCTCTTGTTCAAAATCGAGGTCTTCATATCCGAACTCCTCCAGCAGATTATTTTCCAACGACACAAAGAAAGCAAAGACAAATTTTTGTAAAATTATTCTAAAAAGCGAGAAGCAAAAAATGTGTAAATTTGTCGAGGAACGGTCTTTCTGCGCGTCTGGTCAAGCGGGTATTTTTTCACTTGGCTCTCGAGAGGAAACCGGGGGCAAAAAGAGCTTGGAATGTGAGCGAGTTAGACGTCTTTAGGATGACTGAAGGTGACTATTTTAACGAGTAGGAAGTAAAGGGTATGACGAGCAGGGGGGAGATGAAAAAGAGAGAAATCGGTAACAGGTAACAGGCTTAGCCGATCGAAAACCGGCAGTTTCAGTAGTGTTGTAGAGGCGATCGGACTGTGCGTACCGTTCTGTCCTCCTTAGGCACTTCTTTGCTGCGGTTGCCTCAGACGTTGTCGGTCGCTCGAGGAAGAGCCACGGCCAGGTGTAGTACCTATTCGCGACTGGTCTCCTTAGCACTCTTTGGATTATTATTTCGAATCGGTAGTCAGTGATTTCGTAGTGAGTACGCGTGATCCGGAACCAAGTGCAGTACACTTTCGCAAGGATTGCCAAATTGTTTGTCATTGTGTGACATTTGAAAAATACGCCCGCGCGCCCAACATCCGTGTCGTCTCAACAAGTAACTGTGTCTTTTTAAATTTACCGGAAATTCCTTGCAGGCTATTCAAAGCCATTTGCATTCTTGTCGCTGTTGCGCAAACGCCTCGAACACTGCATCAGCAGGTGCTTCCGTCCGCACCAGTCATCTCAATCAAGAACAGCCCCGTACGTATACGTCATCCAAGGACGTATCGTGTTTCAAGTTATGCACTTTGCTAGCGGTCAATGGCATGAAATTATCTTTACGCACCAGTGATCTGCGGCCAATTATTGTCGGTGCACGAAT
The DNA here is from genome assembly GCA_037103525.1 of Ganaspis brasiliensis. NCBI lineage: Eukaryota > Metazoa > Arthropoda > Insecta > Hymenoptera > Figitidae > Ganaspis > Ganaspis brasiliensis. The sequence goes on along the minus strand of JAZKLR010000145.1, from coordinate 4,743,658 downwards.
ACTTTCTTTTTCTAGAGTGCAATTACTTGTCAGAAAAATAAACCCCTAGTTTCTGTTTCAACTGCTTTTTGTCTATGAGGTTTTATCTAGAAGACCCCGTGGACAGGACAAGTTTCTGTTCTTTGCAAATCCTTTCAACCTCAATGTCAATCCAGGACAATGTTCCATGTAATTGGTCGCAGATTCTTCTTCTAAACAATGACTCAATTTATGTTTCAAAGGGTTTATAGTCCAGGAAAGGGGTAAAAACTGGGAAAAGAGTTAATTCTGTATTAAGCTAGACTATTTTAAACAGTTAATTTATCAGGCAAAGTTGCAAAAAATGCAAATCATATTCTTGGATCAATTCAATCGAAAAATGATCTTTTGGGTGATTTACAGAATCTGGTGTGGAACAATTTCAGCTTGCTTCAAAATTGTTCGGAAACAATCTAAACGTTTGTTAAAAAATAATTTTGAAGTTTGTGTGAAATTGTTTAGTAAAGTGCTCAAAATTGAATTATTTGAATGGATTCATCAAAGTTTCAAATTGATGCAAGAGTAGTGCTATTTGTTGATATTGAATTTTTTTGGTAACGAGAAACGGTACAAATTTCAAACGTACTTATTTGACATTCTGTTTCTATAGTAATCCACGAGTTAACAAAGTTTTGTAAAATCTGATAAATTGCTGTTTGCAATACTCTGCAAGTTAACAACGTGCTTTCTGCTTCCCAGTTCAAAAAAACGTTTCTTTTAATAAAGCTGCAACCAGTGATGAAAAAGTGATTTACAATAAAACATACATCAATTATAAATAATAACTAAAAAAGACCTATCTTGATCCAGTTAAGAATAAACCGAAGAGATACAATCCCTAGAAAAACAATTCTTAGAGAATCCTAAGAAAGGCTTTTGCTAAAAATGGTATCTTTTTCTATTATTGAATCATTTTTATCACTTCAAATTAGCTACACCTTGAACGTAAGTTTAAATAATAAAAATAATAAAATTATAAAACATAAATACCAAAAAATATATTTTTCCTTTTTTAATAACATGCCATGTTGTGGAGTAGATATTCTTAACTTAAAAATTAAACTGATCTGCATTTTTAAAAAAAAAATTTCTGTTCGGAATTCTGCGTATAAAATATCGTCTTTCAATTCCTAACTTTGCCTTGTCACACAAAAATTTAATTTTTTCTTAATTTCACTGCAAAAATAAGTATCTTAAAAGTCATATAATTTTGAATAAAGTATCCAATCCGATTTTTGGAAAAGTAAAATAAAAGTTCATCCAAACTAACTAAATATTTTGTATGGAATGGAAGAAAAAGGTTTTACTAAAAATGTCAGAACTTGTTCAGGAAAAGAGGATATTTGAATTTTTCGACAATACGTCAACAATTTTTTGAAATTCATTCTAATTTTTCTAGAAACATTCTTTGTAATATTTCAAAAGTTCGACTATAATATTGAAAGATGAATTTTTTAAACAAAAATAATTATTATTTATACGAATAATAATATAAAGAAGATTTATTTATAAACCATATTGATATATAATTCGTGTATTTCTTTAAAACTTAAATACTTAAATTTCATAAACACATAAAGTTGTAAGTTTTTAAAAAATAAATATAAAATAGAATAAAATAAAACAAAAAAGCAGTAAAGCAGATAATGGGTGAAGTAAAGAACCTGTTCTGAAAGGCCATAAAAACACATTTATTAAAGTGAAATAATATGTTATACGTTTGAATAGGTTTACTAAACATCAAAAAGTTTTTTCGTTTATTGTTCTCAGTTTGTTCTAAGTTTCCACTTTATCAGATAAAACACTTATTACTTCCAAACTCCTTTTAAAAAAAACGGTTTTCCGTGCTGTAAAATTTTAAGAGCCCCGAGTCAAAATTTAGATCCTTTCAAAATAATCTTAATATCTTTAAAACATATTTGGATTCTATTAAACTCTCGTCGGATTTTATCTCTTTCTAACTGTTCTGAAACATTCTTTAAATATAAAAGTGACAGATTTGGAAATAATTACCACCTTTTATCTGGAAATTAAAAACGGTGTTTTTTAAACCTCTTTTAATTTAGAAAAAGTAAGTTTTAAATTTTGACTGAAAAGAAATAAAAGTGAAACATTTATAAGTTTAAATAAAATAAGTATTTATAGAAATTCAACAATATGAAATATGGAAAATTAAATGTCTAAGAAGAATTTAAAAGGAAAATGTTTGTTTCATTCTTGCTGAAAAACAAAGTAAAAGGATTTTCTGCAATGTGCGATGTATACAGTGGTATTTCAGAGTAAAAGAAAGATTTATTTCTCTTGGAAAATATATCTTTAATCTGTCGTAAAGTTTTCTTAAACTATTTCTATCAGCCATCAATTTGCTCCTGCATGTAAGTCGCTTTCTTCACTGAAAGAAATTTTTAAAGATTTTAAACTGAATTTATAAAATGTAATATAAGTTTTATAAAGTGAAAATATTGAAGAACTAACTAGAAAAAACTGATAAGTTCACTTTTAAAATGTTACATAAAGAAAAAAAGTTTAATACCGACTATTTCTATTTTGTAGAATATTGTTGCACCTGGGTAAAACATATGAATTTGATAAATGAGAATAAATTAAAATAGAATTAAACTTCTCTCATGATAATCTTAAATACTAATTGTTAAAGCTTAAATGAAAAAAAAAGATTACTTTTTGTTTCTTTTGAATTTCAATTAAAAATAAGAGTAGAAATTTTATGAAAATGAATAATACTTTATATAAAATCTGATGAATTTTAGAATTTACGGTGAGTGAACAAGTTTCTATTCACATAAAACAAATTAAACTCCGTAAACCGGAACATAACAATGTCTTTGACAATATTCTGTTTAATTAATGAAACGTTAATAATCTTCTAAAACTAGAAGCTCATAATTTCACCAAATTATAATAACCAGATCTAATTAATGAAATTCTTCAAAGAAGATTAATTGAACCTTCTTTGTACAAGTTTAATCTGCCAAAATAAATTAATTTTTGATATTGAAATTTCCTATGAATAAAAATTAATTTACTTCGCTAATGTATCCGTTAATTAATATTTACTTCGCTCAGGTAGCCATTATTACTGAAGATTGACTTAAAATAGTTTATCCGGTGTCAATCACTTTTTTATTGTGTGATATTTATTAAAATCACTTTTTCATGAAACAGTTAATTGATAATATACAGTACAAAAGGTTCAGATAAAATTACCAGCTATGTCACTTTTAGTAATAATTTCTTTCGAGAAAATTAAAATATAATCTATTATATTTTTAGAATAAAAATAAATATTTGTTTTCTAAAAAGAATTAATATTAATATTCTTCATTTAAGAAAAATAATCCAATCAAGAATAGTGTATTTATAAAAAATTCCCTGGAATTTATGTGGAAATTTTGTGATTTTTTAAACAATTCAGTTTTCGTGTAGTTTTTAAGAAACTTTCGAGCAACAGAAATTTTAGTTTGAATTTATGTTAAAATTAGAGAAAATTTAAGAGAAATAAAAATTGCAGCTCAAATTTCTGTAGAATTTCCATAAAATTGTTGTGAAGTTTCCGCAATATCAAAAATGCAGGTTAGCTTTCCATACAATTTTCCTGGAATTTTAAAATAGAAATTCCAGCAGAAATCTCAAGAAAATCAAAATTTCAGCTTAAAATTTCGTAGAATCTTCAGAAAGTTTTAGTGTAATTTATGGAATAAAAGACATTCAAACTCAAATTTCTTTGGAACTTTCATAAAATTTCCAGAAAATATACATTTTAGATGCATTTTGAAAAAAAATTCTGTCAATTTAAGGAAAACTAAAATTTTAGATAGAATTTTCGTGGATTTCCAAGTGACTTTAGAGAAATTTTTCGGACATAGAAATTTTAGTTCAAATTTCCCTTTAATTTCCTTAAAAATTTCGTCAAATTCTCAGTAACTGAAAATTCTAGCTGGAATATTTAGAAAAAATATTTTATAATATTAATATAACATTCTTAAAAATTCCAGAAAATGTAGACTGTAGTTGGAATTTAAGAATTTCGTGCACCTCCTGTAAAATTTCGGAAATATAAGTTTTTAGTGGATTTTTGTTATAATTTAAGAAATTTAAATTTCTAGAAAATATAAGAACCATCAGAGGTTATTATGGAATTTTTATGAAATTTTATTAAAATACAATTTTTATGAAATTTTCTGTAGACTTTCTGTTGCACTTTCATCATTTTTAGAAAATGAAAATATCACATGGAGTGTATTTATTTATTTGAAAAATATACGGAGTTTGTGTGAACTTTTAGTGAAATGTTTTGAAAATATAAATTTCTGCTACACTTTCTTTAGAGTTATCGTGGAAGTTTCGAGAAAATTTTGTAATTCTAGAAATTTGTAAATATTAAAATTCTATCCGGAACTTTTAATTAACATTCCAGAATTTTTGTGGCTTTAGAAATTTCAGTAGAAATGTTAGATAAAACTATCCTGAAGAATAGAAATTCCGTTAACTTGATATTTCAGTTGAAATTATTATAAAAATTACAGTGAAATGTTTAAAAATAGATATTTTAACTGGAATTTCCTCTAAACTCTTATATCTGGAAGAAAGTGAAATTCCAGTAGGAAATTCTATCAAACTTTCGTGAAATTTATAAAAAATAGAAATATCTTTCAAAGTTTCTGTAAAATTCGTATAAATAGACTTTCCTGCTGGGATTTTCGTCGAAATTCATAAAAGTTTAATAAATCAAAATGTAAACTGAATTTTTTGTCGGAAATTTTTTTTGAAATTTCTAGAAAATAGAAAATTTAGCTTGACTTTCTAGGTTACTTTCATAAAATTCACTGAAAATAAAAAAAATTACCTGTAATTTCCGTTTTGTTAAATTTCCAAGAAGTAGATATTCCATTTTGATTGAATTTTAATGAAATTCTTGTGTAGTTTCAGAAATAGAGATTTCAGCTGGAAATATAATAGATCTTCCCTAAAAGTTTTGAAAAATTGTAGTTAAAAGTTACATGAAACTTTTGAAAATTTCAATTCCTATTTCCGTACAACTGTCGTAAAATTGACGAGAAATAGATTTTATCAGAGATTTCTCATAAATTTCAGTGTAATTTTTGCAAAATATTAGAAATATAAGTATCAGCTCACAGTGCAAATTTTCTATAGTTTTGGTGAAATAAAAATTGGAGCTCAAATTTCGGTCGAACATTTTCAAATTTCCAGGGCAATAAAATCCAGCTTAATTTCGTTGACATTTTCATGGAACTTTAATGAAAGAAAAATATTAATTCCAGACAGAATTTCCGTATATCTTGTATGAAAGTTGTAAATTTTCTGAAAATTAGAAATTTCTGCAGGAATTCCCTTTAAAAATTGTAGGTGGGGAATTATTCTGAATCCAAGAATTACACTATGTCGGATTCTAAGTATAAGTCATTCCCGATCCAAAAAAGAGAAATTACATAACTTTGATTTTATATAAATTTAAATTATATATTTAATAAAGGAAACTTTTCTCTTAGTGATTAAACTTAAGAACATCACAGAAAAAAACTGAATTCATAATGAGTCGGTTTTGCCTCATTCCAAGACACAACGGAAATGAGAATTCCTTTGATAATTTTAAGTTTTAATCCAAAAAGTCGCACAATAACTTTTTAAGACAAACAAATTTGCGACTTTTATTTGTACTGAAATTAAATATGGGTAATGGAATTATTTTTTCCGCTGCACCTCAGACTGAGACAAAATGGGCTTATTTTGAGTTTGGCTTTTTTCTGTGATGAAGTATATGATATATGTAGACAAAATTTGTCTGTAATCTTTCTCATAAAATACTGAATAGTTTGTCATGAGAACATTTTCGGACAAATTTTGCTAACTTCCTTGACGTCATACTCTATCATATCTCCTTAATAAAACCTTTTTAAAAATACTTTTTCTGTTAACGTATTTGCAATAGAGCGAAAACTTGCAACTAATTCTGGGTTATTTTAGCTTTGGAACGGAGAGCTCTTGTTTACCGGGTCGAATAAATATTTGCGCTTGTAAAAGAGAGGATGATACGACAGAAAAGATAGAACGAGTCAAGAGACTTAAGTTTGTGTTTGGTTGTTTTGTTACAGGTAATAAGGAGCTGAATTCACGATGACGAAGTACACAAGATGCCAGTTCTTGACGAAATTTCTCCTCCTCCAGGCAACGACGTACGTCGTTTTCGCCGGTGAAACGACGGTCGTCTCTGCCTCGGAACCTTCCGCTCTTTCCGGTCCAGATTACACTGGACCCTCCGCGGGTTCCGATGAGTGCGATCCTGAAATGGTGGGCTTCGAATTGGTCACCGGTTATGTTTACACTGCACCATCTAATATGCTAGAATCTATACCAGGCAGTCTGATGCTCACAGACTGCCTGGAGACCTGTCAAGGAAACGACTCCTGTCAAGCTGTCAACTACGAAACCGGTCTCTGTGTCCTGTTCAGCTCCAACGCAGACAGCAATCCCGGTAAGTTGAAATTTCTATTATTACTTCAAAATCAGATCAATCATTATCTCAAACTTTTCGTCCAAGATTTATTGCGCGCCAAAACTCGAGATATATTTTTTTAAAACTGATCCTTCTCAAAGTTATTTTCTTGACTTTTATCTGTTTAACTTTATTTTACGAAATGTTTCCTATTTGTTCACAAAACATTTTCTAGGTACGACTTTTTTTCTTTTAATTATACTTGTTTAATTTTTACTCTCATATTTATCTACAATGATTAATTTTCAATTCAGTCTTCAATAATTGTCAACTTACGGACACGAAATTATAATTATATTTTGTAGAAATTTGCAGCCTTGAAATATCGTAAAATAAAGTTAAAAAGGTGGAAGTACCAAATTTTGAATCTGCCGTTTTGTGCTTTAATTAATAGCTTGTAGGAAATAGCAGGAAAAAATTTTTAGTTCTCATACATCTACATAAATAATTGCCAGATTTTTTTGATTCAAAATTCTTTTTATGATGTATTAAAAAAACTCGACCACCATGATATTGGCAGACGCTCGAAATGATTCATATTCATTGCGCATTTGAAACGACGCAGAAAGCATGACATGATTTTTAGCGTTAAATTAAAAAGCATATATTAATAGATTAATTATATTTATCAAATAATTAAATAGTTTATTATCACGTTAAAACAACGGTTTCCTAACTAGTTAGAACAAAAAAATTAATCATGTTATTATAAACCTTTTTTTTTATTTCAAGAGAATAACTCCTTACAAACAAAATCAAAATTTGAGTCCCCCAAGTGCAAAAACACGGTTACAGTATACAAACAATTTTAATAAAAATCTAAAATCAGAAAAATCTCGCTCGTTTAAATACTAAAATTAATCTCCATTTAAAAACAGAAAAATAAAACTTAAAATCGTGACATTTACTTGCTTGAATTGGGAAAATAATTTAAAATGACCCAGAGGAATGATAATCTGCTCTTCACTCGGTCGACATTAATCATGAGATAATTTATTTTGAGTCAAGGGATTTACTGGAGGTGGAATATTTAAACGGCGTTGGTAGTGTAAGGTCTATTGTGCCTGAGCCAATATTTGGAAAAAGTGACCTAAATCGTAAATTTCTCTCTTCCCTCAGGTTTACCAATTTTGATGGAGAGTTCATAATTCAAAATTCATGTAAAACGAGGTGTGAGAACATTTTTGAGCTCGTAAACTTGACCGTAATAAAATGCAAACTAGAATCATAAACTAAATTGAAAAGCGAGTTTTTCAAATTTCCATGTAGATCATAAAATGATAAACGATACAAATAAAAAGGTTCATTAATTACGCACGCTAATAACGCGTTCATAACTGGTGTGTTAAATGAAGCGAATCTAAAAATGCTTTTCAATGAAAATTTACTTAATTACTGTCCTGTCATCTTATCTTATGCAAAAAGTCTAAATCTTGTTAGTTGGAAAAGAACATAACGCAGGAGCGACTTTGAAACAGCAAAAAAAAACTTAAACGTCCAAATAAAAGACGATCCATCGATACAAATTAAATAGATAAATAAAAGGTGTTTTAATTACCGAGATCATAATTCCAATACGTTATTTTTTACCGTTAAATAAGATAAGCTCAATTTTAATTATTTATTTTTCAATGTTGCCTTTCATGTTTACTGTTTTCAAGTTTCTTCATGAAGAATAACATTATTACGTGAAAGAAAATTAAAAAAGACAGCTAACAGGACTTGAATTTATAAAATACTTTTCTCCTCTTTCAATGTTCTCTATCATAGCCTTCAATTGTGAAAATTCTGTGTAGCAAATGCTCCCATTGTTTTTGCGACAACAATTTCTCTCTATGACAAACTCCACTTGATGTCCAGCTGTCCAGACACTGAGCGTTGCTTTGTTATTTCTGCAGGTTGGATTTATTCACGCTATTTTGTTCGTTTCTGCTGAAAGCTGTGTACATAGTGCCAACTATTTCGGTTCTCTTTGAATACAAAAAGAGAACAAATTCTAAAGAGCCACGCTCTAAGTGTAGATTTCAATTTTCACTCGATTTCTTATCCTTGAAACAATGTTTTATGGAAATTATTTTTCTGCATTTAAAAGTTATCATTCATTTTCAATTATTTTTTTATTAAACACTTTTTTGAAAATTTCAATCCGATTTATTAAAATTCATTCTAATAAGCAGCATTTTTATTGCCATTCATTTATTACGGTATTTTAAATTCAAAGTACGCGCCGACCGCCAGAGGGTGACAGTGGGTGCTTAGACTTCAGAGTGCTACCATGGTTTTGAGATTTGTTTTATTTGGCTGTGTGGATGGAGTCTAACCTCTAAAACTGAGGAGATGGATTTTATTATGGAATAAGACCATTTTATGTGTCTTATCCCGAGATATAGGTTCATATTTTTCTGCACAGAATGGCAGCTGTCAGGACTCTTTAACAGCTAGCCTCTTTAGTGGTTTTTAGACTCCGACTAACGTCAGATCACGTGATTTGGACAGTAAACTCGTGATTGGCTGGAGGGATCTGGATCGATAATAATTGCTGACTGACCTCACTCTAGTTCTAAAATTCATTGAGCCTGCGGGTGTTAATAGTTTGAAAGTTTTATTTACAAAAAAATAACAACGCCATTAAGTAAAAATGTCGAAGACCCTTGTGATAATTACAGAAGATAATTTGAGTCCTTTATTTTCTGAATTTCAGTATCCTGTAGAATTTAAAATTTTATTTTTGACAAGTTAAGGTTAGGATACCCGGATCCCATATTAAGATTGAAATTAATTTAAAAATTTATTTATTTCTTCCTAATAGTATTCGAGAAATATATACTCGTTGATAAATGTAAGCATACTTCCTTTTATGATTAATGAATTGATGAATTGTTAATTGAGTATAAGAGGGGAGACCTAAAGATTTGGGAGTTTCGGAGCTTCACTCAGGTAGCCGAGAATTTTGTGGATTATTTAATTATGAGCTGTTCTTGAGTTTTTATATTTATAAAATGCACCACACTCTAAAGACATATAGAGTATTTTATAAGTATGTAATTAATTAGTGGTGAAAGATTATTCAAGTTTTCGTGCAGTTTATATTAAATTATTTTATTCTTTGTTTTTATATAGTGTGGTGTTTTAAATGTAATGTCGATTTTGACTTCTCTATAATTCATCGTTGTATTTAAACTTAAGGATATAAAATATCATAATTTTATGATTGAAAAAAGATTGTTAATTAAATATCAAGTTCAAATTTACAATTTGGGATAAGTCACTTTTATTTTATTTGACTAGTATCGATTATATATATAAATTATCATGGCTCTTGATTGACCCTATCAAAAATATTCATCATCCATGGACTTCATTTATTTATTTTCTGTTCGGACTAATATTATAATTAACAATTCTAAATACATTTTCTCTATTTGCAAAAGATTTTTTTGACTGACCCCTAGGATTTAATAATAATAAATGTTGAATTATAAGATTCTTGATTTCCGATATATGTTTCAGTGAATTATTGTTTAACTCTAATCAATAATCTACTCACAATTTTTTTCCCCCAAAACTCCAATTTTATTGATTTATTCGTTACAAGAAGTGTTCTACTTTTATTAACAGGGAGAAAATAATCATTTTCTGGTCGGTTGATTGTCAGGCTTATCAATAATTCATGATTGAGCACTAAACTTATTGAAATTCGAATTTCGTATTGACTCTTTTTCTTTAGAGGGAAAATTGACAGCTCAGTTGTTACAGGCCGAATCTGGTGGCACATAATATATAGCAGTGATTCAGTGGTTGGAGAATCAGGCGAGAAATCGTTTCCCTGCTTCTCGATGTCTAACCCGGGACCAACTACGTTTCCCTCTCACCCTTATCACTCTTCTCCATTCTCGAATTCACCCTCTCTTGAGCTCCTTGCAGGAAAATCAACTTTCGTTCTTGTGGAGCCCCAAAATCGCGGCACAGCATCGTAGTATTTGTGCAAAATTTAAATAAAGTTCGATGGACTCAGAGAACGACAATCCGACTCAAGAATCCCTTTCCGTCGCATGGGCAAATCGACGAGAACACACATTTCACTTGCAGCACTTCCTTTCCGCCTATAACGAAAGCAATATCTGCCCCCTTAACGCTTCTCAACAAAAGATTCGTATCAGCTGACGGAACATTCAACGATTTATTTTACATAATTCGTTTAATTCTTTGCATTCAAAGCTATTTCTAGTTTACGTCACGTAACCGGAAATTTTACATTTTTATAAGAAAGATCTTATTTTCTGTACATTTTCATATATATCAGAAAAATTAAATATGTTTAATCATGGTTGTTCAACAATACAGTCGGATATTAAATCTGATCCTAGAATCAAACTCATAGCTTTTACAAGTTTTTTGCAAGGTGACTGCGAATCTGGAAAAAAAAATTTTATTTTTGAAGTCGCTCTTCATAATTCAGGCTTTTTGATGTTTTTAAACTATTGAATAGTTTTTCTGTTTTTAATGTTCTTTTTTTAAAACTAAAAAGTTTATATTTTTCACTAAATAAAAATGAGGTATATTAAATGTTTAAAAATGCTTTTCTTAATATGTTTCTTAAAACCAATCAAGATGTAAATAGTGAGTTAATAATTATAGGAAAGAATTCGGGAAAATTAAAGTTTAGGATTCAGGAGTCCCGGGAATTTAAAAACTATTAAATTCATTAACTATCATTCACTAAACACTCTGGATTCGTAATCGGCGTAAAAATATCTTTCGAGAGCTGAATCTAGAAAAAAAAAGATTACTTTTGTCCGACAGTGTAACGTTTTTTGTTTGATATATGTTTATGATATATCATCTGTTTTCTTTAAAAACTTCTTATCTGCGAGCTTTTTGGTATCTTTCGCATAAATTTTCATTGATTTAGAGAAAATTTATTTGCATCAAGATATTAGATATATTTTTTCGCTACATTTATTCCTATAAACAGACTTTATAAACTTTTTCTTCCATCAGCGAGAATCCCTTCCAACTGATACTAATTTTGTATCATTAAACTGTATTACATTATTAAACTCACTTTCGCGGTTTCATTCCCTTTTTGGAACGACTCATTACATCTTCATTCTTGATTAAACGTTCATCTAAAATGCCTCATTAAACTTCCATTCATAGGTTCTAAACATGAGTAACTTGAAGTTATCACTGCACTGTGTTGTGCAAGAGGAAATAAATTATGCAGAACGAATTTTTACAGATGTTAAAAGGAAGTATTGAAATCGACTTGAATCCGGAGGTGAGGAGATTATATAACACCTGTAACAAAACTATTTTTATCTAATGATTTTTGAAAGACAAATTAGTGTCATAAAAATCAGTCTTTATTAATTTTCATTAAACTGTCAAGAAACAATTCAACATAAAAAATTTTTAACAAAAATTCCAACACTTTAGAGAGAAAAAGGTTAATATAAAATATTTATATCCTTGATTTTATACAAAAAATTAATTTTGAAGATTGATAGTCTACTTTCATAAAATTGCACTGTAAAAACATGGTGTCTTAAATTGGACAAAAATGTCTTAAATTAAGATACTTTTGGTGTCTAAGACACGAAAAATATCTTAATTTAAAACATTTTTGAACAATTTAAGACACCTGTTTTTGAAGTGTGATGAATACAAAAAGAACATTTAAGCTTCCCCTACTTTAAATTCTTAATAGTCGACTGGTTTCGGGAATCAAAAAACAATCGCCTCAGATTCCACAAGTTTAAAAAAAAGGAACAATGTAGACACTGCACCGCTGCGCTGACGTAGTTTTATAGATCCACCATAATTTTATTGTTAGCAACAATTAATAGATCGCCATGTAGAAATATCCAAGCAGTTGATAAAATTATAATTAAAGAAAAAACAGAACCATACTACAAAAACAATTGTAAAAATACTTAAATTAAATAATAGTTAATTATACCTTATCTTCGTTAACTTTTTAAACAAAAATATCTTTGAACATTCGGTTTTGTTGCTCAGAGTTTGGCACAATTAGTTTCAAAATTTAAACATTTGAAATAGATTATCGATGCAAAAGTAATTATATTTCGACGATGATTAGCTTATAAAGTTCCGCTAATTTTCACCCACCAATTATTAGTGCCTCGTTCTCAATTTTGGTTCAAGCAGGGTGTCTACTAAACGGGAAAACCGGGAAATAACCGGGAATTTAAATTGTCCGGGAAAAATTTGACTAATATCAATATCATTATCAATTTGTTTTATAAATAAAGATGGTAATTTTATGCATTTTGAACCAATCTTATTATGCGTTTAAATTTTATGTAATTATGCGACAATTATGCAATTGAAAAATAAAAAATATACATTAAAAATTAAAAAATAATATAACATATTCTCATAAAATATAGTTGTTTGTCTACTATATTTTTTTCTTAACGCTAACAATACCGCAGAAACAATGAACGACGTTAAATTTGAAAAAGTCAAATTATTATGAGAAAATGTAGATAGAACTTCAGTTTTTTTAATAGACCGTACATTTCATAATAGTTTATATAATTATGGGCAATTCTATTGTGTGCTTTCAATTATTTTCATCATATTTCAATTATTTTCTTCGATATTCAATAATTCTCGTCTTTTTTCAATTATCAATTACGTTCTTGAAGCTTCAATTCAATTCTTCAACTATTTTCTGAAATTCACAATTATTTTCTTCAATTGCCAATTATTCTTTTCAATTTTCAATTATTTTCTTCAACTCTCAATTATTTTCTTCAATTTCCAATTATTGGATTTAATTTTCAATTATTTTAATCAATTTTTAATTAAGTAGAGATTTTTTTCCTTACAAAATTTTATGAACGAACAGAGATATATGTGATCTTAGGAAGGTCAATAAAAATAAAAATTCAAAAGAATTTCATTTTTTATTGACCTTCCTAAGATCACATATATCTCTGTTTGTTCATACAATTTTTAATTATTTTCTTCAGATCTCAATTATTTCCTTCAATTTTTAATTATTTAATTATTTAATTCAATATTCAATAATTCTCGACTTTTTTCAACTATTTTTTTCAATCATCATTTATTTATTTCACATCTCAATAACTCCTCCAATTTTCAATTATTTTCTTCTATAATCAATAATTCTCTGCTTTTTTAATTTTTTTTCAATTATCAATTATGCTTTTGAAACTTCAATTCAATTCATCAATTATTATTATTCAACAATTTTCATAAAATCACATTTTCTTCAATTTCAAATTATTTTCTACAATTTTTAATTCATTTCTTCAAATTTTTCTTCATTTTTTATTGTTTCCTTCAAATTCTGTAATTCGTGGATTTTTCAATTTCTTTTTTCTTCAATTATCACTTATTTTTTTCTACTTTCAATCCAATTGTTCAATTCTTGAATTTTTTTCTTTAATTCTCAATTATAATTTTCGACATTTAATTGCATTCTTAAATTTTTTTCAATTTCAGTTTTTTTCAATATTCAATAACTCTAGGTTTTTTACAATGATTTTTTTTTTATATTCTTAACTATTTTCTTCAACTTCCAATTTTTTTTCTTAAATTACAATTATTTTCTTCAATTTCCAATTATTATTTCATATTTCTTTTAATTTCTCAAATACTTTCAATTTTTAAATTCTTCTCAATTTTCTTCAATATTCAACAATTCTCAGCTTTTTAAATTATGTTTTTCTTTCAATTTTAATTTAAATTGATAATTTTTAAATTAGTTTCATCAATTTGCAATTATTTCCGTCGATTTCTAAATTTTTCAGCTGTTTTCAAATATTGTCTTCAATTTTTAAGTACTTACTTCAATTTTCAATTATTTTCTTTCATTTTTAATTATTTTCTTTCATTTTTAATTATTTTGTTCAATTTTCAATTGTTTGTTTCAATATTCAGTAATCTCGACTTTTTTCAATTATTTTTTTTTTTCAATTATCAGTTATTTATTTCATGTTTCAAAACCTTCAATTTTCAATAATTTTCTTCTATTTTCAGTTTAATTGTTCAATTATTTTTTTCAATTAATTTCTTTAAATAACAATTCTATTCTTCAATTTTTAATGTTTTCTACAATATTAAATAATTCCTGGCATTTTCCATGTTTCTTTTTTTAATTATTAGGTAATTATTTTCTTCTTTTTTCAATCCAATTGTTTATTAATTTTCTTTAATTCTCAATTATTGTATTCAAATTTCAATTTTATTTCTCAATTTTTTTTTTTAATATTCAATAATTTTGTGTTTTTCCGATTTCAATTTGATTATTTAATTTTCAATTTATTTCTTCAATTTTGAATTATTAACTTAAAATTCGAATTATTTTTTTTTAATTTCCAACTAGTTGACCAATTTTTAATTATATTCTTTGAATTTAATAAAGATTGTTCAATTTTTTCAATTATTGTTCAATTGTCGATTAATATTTCCTTTTTTCTTAATTTCGTTTCTAATTGTCAAATATCTTTGTCATTGTTCCATTATTTCTTTCCATTATTAATTATTTCTTTTCATTATTTATTGTTTCTTTTAATTCTTAATTATTATTTTTTGTAAAGTTTAATATTTAATTCTTCAATTCTCAATTATTTTCTTTGAATTTCAATTATTTTCTTCAATTATCAATTGATATCTTCAATTTTTGTAGCAACTTGTAGGTCTATTTATACTTAAAATAAAACTTAAATTAACAAGAAAAAAACCGGGAAAAATAGGAACAAAAACCGGGAAATGACCGGGAATTTTGTGGGACGAAATTAGTAGACACCCTGTTCAAGACTTAGATTCTACGCACGAGGTAAGGATCAATAAATTTAAAAATCTCTTTTATTTATCTCTAATTGAATAATCACAAACACACAACTTTTGGCCTTTTTTTATGAGTTGAGGGCGCTGACTCTAAGAAATTCCGTTGTAACCTAAGCCTCGATGAGGTTGTTTTAATTCTGTTGTGAAGTGGATGTTGCAAGCTCCTTAACGTAGGTCACCTAGTATTAAGGACCGGTATTTCAGTTAACTCTCGGTTGTTGCCGTCGTAAATCATGACGCCAGTAGTGCCGCCGGGATACGAGAGTAGCTCCGCACCTACCCCCTAGCGACAAATTGCGATTATAAATCTTTTTGGGACTCTCGACCGGTAAAAGGTCAATGTGCAAATAGCAAGGCAACTTATGTTGTAAGAGGGTGGGCGAGAGTTCTGCAGGCTACGGAAATTAAAATGAAAATTTATCTCTCGTATCTCTTGATCGCATCGCGAATCACTTGCCGTACGATATTATTTAATCCGTGTGTATTATTCAACGCACTATACAAACGTATCATGAGCTATGATACGGAAACAGTTGATCAATAATAATCAGAAAATGATTCAGATTAATATTGAAAATGAATTATCATTAAAAGTAGCTCATTATATAGTGGAGATTAAAGATAAAGTGTTAAAGAATATAAATAAATATTTAATGGAAATTTTTTTGAAAACAAAGACACTTGGCGCTGTGAATTGAAGTAATTAGGTACAGTAGTACTTACAATTACAATGCAGCATTATATTGCGAGAACCTTAAAGATTTACTTATCCGCTTATGGTTCTGTCTATATCGAAGTGCCTGGTTTACTAAAGGGAAATAATTCATCTTGACACTCTAGAATCGCTACTGTTCTGCCCCTTTTCTATTATGATGAGAATAATAAGGACTGCGGAAATCGCCACGATTCCTCATTATGAAAATTGCTTCGTGAAGCTCTTCTTGAGCAAGTCGCTGACGCAGGATCCTCTGCAACAAGTACTTTCGATTGGCCTCGTTTAAAATACGGGAAAAGCAGAAAAGGCAGAAGTAGAAATAAAAGGAATCTTGATTTATTCCCAGGCATTCAACGCATCAAGAAGGTCTTGACTAAGCTGAAAAAATTCTCATTGCAGATCTTGTGTTCCGATCAGTGAATTATTTCTCCCGGTGAATTAATCCAGGTTATTAACTTGTGTAGATGAGTTGTTGGCAATTATGTTCCTATCACATGTATAATCGGTATGGATACCCACTTGAAGCTCATCTGTACAGAAAGTGATTCATTTAATTAAAGAAGCAAGCTTTCTTCCGTGGGATACCAATCATACACTAATCAGAGGTTTTGTATTCATTGGAAAATGGTATTTTTTCAAAAAGCGCATACATGTCTGATTAATGAAACCGAGGTGTTTAAAATAAGGAAAAATATTCATATCATCTTCAGGGAAAAATCAACTTGAGAGGCGATTAAGGCTGTTTAAACAAAACAAGAGATCCCTGCAAGAGAAATTGCAGGGAGTCGTTTGTTATGAAGGACCAAGTCACGCTCGGATAACAATCTTTGTCCGTTGTTCAGCGCAGCTACAAGTGTCAATTGGTTCGTAACTACGAGTTAAGGCACATTCCGGCAGATAATACATGTAATTCATCCACCTTCTAGGCTGTAGAATGACTGTTACGAGAAGACAGAGATTTATTGAAACCGATATAATACCGACTGAGTATGTTCTCGCTTCAACACTGAGAAAATAAGATGACTAAATATAACCAATTTTTGATCAAAAGTAACCAAGCAAGGTTGTTGATATAGCACTTGCAAAACACTTTATTGATTGTAACCGAATAATTTTTTAAAAAGGCTATAGTCTAAGATCCGAATGAGCAGCGACTTTCACCTATATGTTCATCGCATAAAAATACTTTTTTATGGAAAATAATATGCCAAGAAATGAATTATGGATATGTTGTCTAAAATAATATGTTCAAGGATATATGATTAGAATGAGATAATGGATTGTTTTTTTTTTTTTAATAATTTCGCTCACTTGTTTACTAAAATAATGAAATGCCAATGTAAAGAAAAAAAACCCTAAGTACTAGGATACCGTCGCAGATTCTTAACGTCGTTTTTAGAACTTTTCCTTGCGTTGTTTTGATCATATATATCTTTTTATTTCCCTCAAAATTGTCTGCACTTAAATTTATTCCGTTCAACCATTTTTATTTGAATGTTATGAACAACTACATTTTTTAATGTTTCTAAATAACACAATATGCTTCACATTTTATGTTTCGAGTAAAACACAGAGTTCCCTTCATTCGCTGCAATTTTTAAACTTCAAAGCAGGGCAACCATCATTCTTAAACAATGTTTTCAGCCAACTTTATACATCATTCTGTTCTCAAAAAAATTATCTATCGTTTCAAATAACTTTCATTCGATAAACAGATGAGTGCAAATTAATATTTTCATTAACCTCTTTATACTTAGCAACCCAATAGTTCTGAACTGAAAAAAGTAGTCAACCCAACGGAAGCCTATTCTTCAGGCTTCCTACTTTCTATTGGCATTTCATTTTTTTTGGTAAACAAGTGAGCGGGATAAACTTCTGAATAATAGGTACCCCCAATTTTCTTGAAACTTGAAATATCAATGTATTTTGATGTGCTGATTAGAAATATCATAGTGAAAATTGGCGCAAATTTAATCATAATTGAGAAAACCATAAGAAAACAATAAAAATTCAGTTTTTTGCAATTATCTCAATAAATATTGAAAATTTTGGAAATTGCTTTAAAGAAAAGTTGTAGCCCTTCTAAAAATACATATTTTTTGCTGCAAGCATTTTTTTAAATCTCTAATAGCTTTCGAGAAAATCGATACTAAAGTTTGCCGTGCAGCGCAAACAACGGCGAAGAGAAGACAGGGACGACCGTGTGGGGCGCCTAGTTTTATTTTAGGCCCCCTCTCCTCGAATTTTAATTAAACTTAACACAATTACGTATTTTGATGTGCTGATTAGGAATACTATAGTGAAAATTGGCGCAAATTTAATCACCATGGTTAAAACCATAAAAAAACAATCAAAATTCAGTTTTTTGCAATTATTTAAATAAATATTAAAAATTCCGATAACTATTTTTTACAAAAGTTGTAGGTCTTCTTAAAATACATATTTTATGTTATATACATTTTTTTATATCTCTAATAGTTTTCGATAAAATCGATATTAAAGTTTATCGTGAAACGCAAACAGAGGCAAAGAGAAGACAGGAGCGACCGTGTGGGGCGCCCAGTTTTATTTTAGGCTCCCTCTTCTTTAATTTTAATGAAACTTGGCATAATTACGTATTTTTATGTGCTGATTAGAAATATCATAGTGAAAATTGGGGCAAATTTAATAATCCTGGTAAAAACCATAAAAAACAATAAAATTTCAGTTTTTTGCAATTATCTCAATAAATATTAAAAATTTCGAAAAATGTTTTATACAAAAGTTGTAGGTCTTCTTAAAATATATATTTTATGTTGTATGTAATTTTTGATATCTCTAAAAGTCTTCGAGAAAGCTGATAGTGAAGTTGCTCGAAATGCTTCAGAACTACACCCTTTTTGGAAAATATAATCAAATTTTTGAAGTATGTTTCCTTTTTGTTTTTTTTTCACAGAAGGGTACAAGGGGGTTCCTTTCACACCTATAGTGGTCTTTACTAAAAGATACTCGGACAACAGTGATTTTTACAAAAATAAATAATGTGTCGAGCATGCCTTCTCTTCGCCACTATCTACGCGCTGAACGAGCAACTTTACTATCAATTTTCTCGAAAAATATTACAAATATTAAAAAAACGCATTTAACAAAAAATGTGTATTTTTAGAAGACCTACAACTTTTGTAAAAAATATTTTTTAAAATTTTCAAGATTTATTGAGTAAATTGCAAAAAACTGAATTTTTATGGATTATTTTATTTAATCATAGCACACAAAACCTAAGAAGCTCAAAACGTTGCATAATGATGCCGATTTTTCGATTTATTTCACAAATTGAGCTCAAAAATTGCATTTTTATGCAACGTTTTGAGCTTCTCAGGTTTTGTGTGAGCTTTAAACATATCATTTTAAGCAACCAATCCGTAATTTCTTTCTTGACATATTATTTTTTACAAAAAAATATTGTTATCCGGTAAACATATCTAGGTGAAGGTCGCTTCGATTTGGGATGACTAATATACTGTTAACCTTCCAGTTCGACTGTGAGAGCAGGTATCTTATTTGTTTTGATCCGAGTCCGAGCTGCTACTAAAAGTTGGTTAGATGCTCATTTTCTCAGTGAAGACACTGTTTTGTTCTGTTTCGCACCAGATTCTCGGCAATTTTTAATAAACAATCTATCTACCTCGCGACTAATAGGACTTAAAAAGCTCACGTGCATTGTCAGCGAGCGCTACCGCTCTGGCCCTCATGAATAATGGATACTTGTATAAGTAAGTGTAATGAGAAACGCACTAATTGAATCTTCCGGGGTATAATTAATATAAACTATACGCCCGAAGCCGCGCGGTCCAGAACATTAATTAAACTGCAAACAAGTTGGCACGCCCTCGGAAGGGCGTTGTGATAGGGGATTTTTCGTCATCCTTTGCCCCGACTCCACTCAAGATGCCGACTTTCAAGTGTGCACTTCGTGCTTTCCTGGGCCGTCAGCCCGCCAAACCAAAGTCACGATCCCCATAGTTTTGCAAGGTCCGTTAGTTGCAGAGGCCTCTAAAGTGCGAACGTGTGTCACTTGCGCTCCGCTCTTGGAAAACGACTAAGACGAATAGCATGACTGTCAAGAGACAGAATGGTCTCACAGAAAAGTGATCATTACACACGAGCCGAGCAATGAATCGCTATACTGGACAATTAATGCTTTTCTCGACGCAAATGGGGCAAGTCACTAACGGTGCACCGTTAGAGTCCACTTGACGAATTCAAATAAACAAGTGTCACCCAACTAATTCAGTCCATTAAGAAAGTAACGCTTTTCTGACAAATTAACTCTATTTGTATTGAAAACTAATTATGAAAAAGGTTAATTGACAACCGGTCTCAAAGTCACTCTTCATTTGCATACCGGTAGTATATTCATTATTCGTTATATCTTCCGTATGTGCCGTGTCTCTGTCAACTCAACAAATAAGGAATTCCTGTCTTTCATTATCTGTACACTTCATATATATTTTATTTATTTTATGTTACTACTAATTTTTATCTAGTAATTCGTATATGTAATTATTCCATAAATAACAGTCCCACGAGAAAAAAAGTTTTTATCCAAGACACTGCACTAGTATATTTTTAAATAATTTTTTTTGCTGAATCTGAATCCAAAGTCAAACTTGCAAGATTGGTTTAACTTTCTGAGATAATCTCAAAAAAAAATTTTTAATGCAAATCAAAACCAAATAAAAAATTGTATTTTTGTTTGATTATTTCGGAATAATGTCTCTGTATTTATTTATCTATGTATTTTTCTCCATCGAATCTGAATCCGAAGTCAGAGCAGTTTTTTAAGATTAAAATACGTAAGAATACACTAGCATATTGTTCTGGACGAAAAATAATTTTTTTGTCGGGTTTTTGAGCAGTTTTTTGAGATTATCTCTAAAAGTAGAACTACTCTACGCTGTTAAAAATTTCTGTATTGTGCTTCATATGAAACTCAATTGAACATAAAATTATATTAAATTTAATATACATGTATATTAGAATTCATTCAACGTTATGAATTCTCAGATACATGTATAGCAAATTTAATATACATTATATTAAATTTATAGGATAATTTATATTAAATTTAATATAATTGTATGTTAAATTGAATTTTATATACATGTATGTGAAGGACAATACAGAAATTTTTAACTGTGTAACAATTGTGACTTGAGTTTCGGATTAAGCGGAGAAAAATACGTAAGAATATACTAATATATTGTCCCGGACAAAAAAAAAATTCTATGACCGTATGTGTGTTTGTGTGTGTGTGGTAACTTTTTTGTCATCAGGATATCTCTAGAATTTTTTTAGTGATTTCAACAGAATTTAGTAGGGTTTATAACCTCATAAATATCTAAAATAGGACACGCGATTTTTGAATAATAATGAATCAATTTTCTTAGCTTCTTCCTTCATCTGAAAATAGCTTTTTTCGTACTAAAAATGTAACTTTATAAATAAGAGAGCCACATTTTATGCCTTAAAAGGAATCAATCGGCTTATGTAAAGTACATTATTCATCAAAAATGTATACAATAATTTATGATTTTTGCTTTTTAACGAAATTTAAAATTCTATTTCTGTCTATAATTCTTCAATTTTTACTTTTTGTCATGCTTCCTTTGGAAATAATATTCTAGATTGAAGAAGGGATACAATGTATATTTTTTCCTAATATTTACAAAATTAATAAAAATTTAAAAATTTGAATGAATTTTTTTTTCTAATTTCTTAAATTGTAATTTCTGCTTCATCATAAAGAAAGTTTTGTATTCTTTTAAATGTACATTTTTTATTAATGATCCAAATTAAGATTCTTTTACATAGAATTCTGATATATGATTCCCTGATGATATGTCCATAATATGTATTTATGCATATGTTTGCATTTGTGTATGTACTTTATTCTGTAAACACAATAACACAAAAACTGTTCAAAAGATTTTAAAAAAATTTAGTATGTTTATTTTTTTTGCTAAAATCTTAAATTAGACACAAAAGATTTTTTAAATAACCATTTAAATTTAATCAAATTTTACTGAAACTTTATCTTTAAGACAATTATTTTGTTCAAAAAATTTTTATTTTGAAGAAAATTATTTTGTTTAAAAAAAGTTTCTTATTCCATAAATTGAATTTTATGTAATTCTTGCTTCAAAACAAATACATTCTAAAGTATCTATTTGCTTAAAATTCAAAGATTCACTAGTAATTCAAAATCAGAAATATCCTTCTTTGTTAACATTTTTGTTTTATTTTGAAGCGTAACTAAAAATTTTTGTAATGCTATACTTAATATTTAAGAAAATTTAATTATTTTCACATAGTTCATACTTTTAAAATTTTTATAAAATTACCATTTCTTTATGTGAACGCAATCTATTTCTGCCGAGGTGCAAGCAGAATGTTAATGAAATCATCTTTTTTATAAACATTTTTTTTAATTAATACTAAATCAAAATACAATTCTTAATAAACAAATTCATTCAAATTTGAATACAAAATTATAACATTTAAAATACGATTCGAAATTCGAATTAGAATAAAGACACACGAGACATTTTGGGAATTCAAATCCATGAAAAAATGCTCATGTTAAAAAGCTTAGAAATAAAAATTGCAGAAGATTGTATAAAATTTACAAATTTTATTGAAAATACGGACGTAAATTAATTATCCTCATGAAGTAGATCACATGATAGTCATTAAGGAAGCAAATTTACATTAAGGTAAGCTCTTGAGCTTGGACTTAGTTTGAAATTAGTTGTATGGTTAAACTTGATTCTCACGTTTTTCTGAGTCATGGTATATAATAGTAGGTGTCTTATTAAAAAGTTATCTTTCTCAAACCACTATAATGACTATGACTTGAGAAAAGCAAAAGCAAAACAACTACAAACTGCTCTCATTATTATAAGACTAAGAAGAGCGTCAAGATTATTTAAAGCTTTCAATTACCATTTATACCTTTTCGAGGCATTTTACCGCAATTGCAATTTTGAATTTACTAAATAAAAGTTGCAGCTTATCAGCAATACATAAATTTTACGTTAAGAAATGATAAGAGAAGGTGAGGATATCTTGGAAATAGTGCTTCTGTCTGCAAGCATATTGCTCAGTCCAATGGTGCTATCGACAGAACGAATCTTTGTCTGAGGCGTTACAAATTGGAATAAAAACGCTCGAATAATCGAGGGATCGTGCCATTTATCACAGTTCGAGGAGTCGGGCGTAGGCAATCCACCTCTAGACGGAACGAATGTTACTTGTGAATTACGTGTGGCACAGCAGACACTTTGAGGAAAAAAAGCGTACGCAGAACGAGAACGAAAAGAGTAATCCTATACTCAAATGGGTACCAATCTAGTTTATTCGACAAAAAAGCGCTGCATGATTAATTGGAAAGCAAGATCTCAACTGCTGGCTACCGAGAAGCTTGTTCTAACATCAATTAAAAAATCCACTCCTTTTCACTATTCTTGAATGTGTAATAGGGTGATCCAAAAATGTATGGGAAAAAAGAAAACTTGGAATTTTAATGCTCTCATGTCGAAAAAAATACCCCTGTTTTTTTCTTTAAAATAAAAACAAATTTAGAGGTCGCTCAAAGTTAAAACAAACTAAAAACAACACTTTTTCGTAGAAATAGTATAGAATCCTTGAAAATTAATATTTTTCAATCGCCACATTCTCACAGAAAAAACAAAAGGTGATTATTACCTCAAATTAGGGTAAAATTTACCTGCATCAAAAATCACTCTGAACATGCATGCAAAAACAAAAGGTGAAAAATTACCAGCACCCAATTTCACTCCTTTATATTTTCTGTGCTGTTTCTCTTCAGGAGAGTTCAAAAAATAATGCGAAATTGTTTATTTAACCATTTTTTAATATAACCTATTTTTTATAGATCCCCCAAAAAGACCCAAAAAATGCAGAAATATACAGAAACAAGTGTCAAAAAAGATTTTTTATTATTTTTTTGATAATTGTTTGTAATATTTTCAATAAATAGCATAAATATAAACCTTTAAGAATTTTTTTATGTAATTGCTAACTTTCTTGAAAAAATTATTATTTCTAATTCACATATCAAATTAGGCTACAGATACCAACGATTAACAAAAAAATAACAATTCTATCAATTGTTTAAACAATTTATTATTCTTTAATTTAAACTTTTTATTAAATTAAACCACAGATTTGCAACTTTTTGTCAAATTTGCAATTTTTAAAGACAAATGTAACCAATTACTAACAACAAGCTCTAAATAACAATTTTATCAATTGTTTAAAACAATTCTACCAACTGTTTAAAACAAATTATAATTGTTTAATTTCAACTTTTTATCAAATTAAGCTATAGACTTGAAATTTTTAATGTTTAAAACAAATTATAATTGTTTAATTTCAACTTTTTATCAAAATAAGCTATAGAGTTAAAATTTTTTCTCAATTTCGCACCTTTTAAAGATGAATGTTACCAATTGTTAACAACAAAATAAAAATAACAATTCTATCAATTGTTTAAAAAATTTATTATTCTTTAATTTCAACTTTTTATTTAATTAAACCGCCGATTTGAATCTTTTTCTCAAATTTGCAATTTTTGTAGACGAATGTAACCAATTACTAACAACAAAGTTCAAATAACAATTCTATCAATTGTTTAAACAAATTATAATTGTTTACTTTAAACTTTTTATCAAACTAAACTTTAGAGTTGAAATTTATACTTAATTTTGCAATTTTTAAAGCTGAATGATTCCAATTATTAAAATTAAATTTAAAAAAACAATTCTATGAATTATTTTAAAAGAATTTATCACTAGGTGAATAATTCAAAAAGCCTTAAAAAAAAGTGTCGACAATATAAACTGCTCTGCCAATTATAAATGTAAAAATATTTAAGTTCCACTCACCCTCTCCAAGTTTTGCGCAAAATTTAATATGAAGGACACTCACCTGAAACAGAAAAATATTTTAATATTAATACGTGAATACTTTTATGCATTCCTAAAATTGAAAGCTATAGCTTAGTTTTCTAAAAAGTTGAAATTAAACAATTATTATTTGATTAAACAATTGCTAGGTTCGTTGTTAGTGATTGGTATCATTTATCTTAAAAAGTTGAAAAATTGAGAAAAGGCTCCAACTCTGTAGCTTAATTTGATGAAAACTTGTTTCAACAATAATAATTTGTTTAAACGATTGAAACAATTGTTATTTTCAGTTTTTTGTTAGGAATTGGCTACATTCGTCTTAAAAAGTTGCATAATTGAGAGAAAGTTGCAACTCTGTAGCCTAATTTGATAAGTAGTTGTAAATAAACAATAATAATTTATTTAAACAAATTTGCAATTACATAAAACAATTCTTGAAAGTTTATATTTATATATTCTTGAAGTTTTATATTTTTTATTAAAAATATTCCAAAAAATTGTCAAAAAAAGAGTAAAAAATATTCTCTAACACTCGTTTTTGTATTTTTTGTGGTTTTGGGGAGATCCGTAAAAAATAGTTAATATTAAACAATATGTAAGTAAACAATTTGTCAGTACTGTTTTAAGTCTCCTAAAAAGAAAAAGAATTTTGCGATTTAAAAATATTGACTTTCAAAGATTCTATAACATTTCTACGAAAAAGTTTTTTTTACTCATGTAAATTTTTTTTTGACATAAAACAATCCTAGGGAGTGAGAACATTTAAATTCGATTTTAATTTTTTTTTGATCACCCTAATGTGTAACGATTTCCAAGAATAAAAAAATCTGCCCATGAAAATTGTAATGTTCAAAACACGTCTATTGTAATCTGTGAAGAAAGCGAGCTGCATACGTGGCACCAAAGTGAATAAGTGTTGCTGATAAACTGACACACGTTCTGGATTTCCCTCTCCATTTTCTCGAGTTGAAAAATTGGATGCAGACAATTTTAAGGTTAATTACAGCAATTAGGATGGCTGTCGTAGAATCTTGCCACGTAATCGGGCGCGACAGGCGCTCTTTGCAGCGTTTCTGGTGATAAAAAAACGGAAGAGGACTGATAGAAAAAACACGGAGGAAAAAAGATAAAATAAAGTAAAAGAAGAGAGAAACGAAAAGAGTGTAGAGAACACTAGTGGCAACCATGGCACCGTGGTATTTCTCGTCGAACGAGCCGTGTTGGTCACGGTTTGATAGCCTCTGACAGGAGCTTCCTTCAACGATGAGCCTTGAAGGAATATTTTTCTTCCAAAAAGTTGTTCTGTAAATTGCATTTTTGTCGCAAGACCGCGACGAATAGAATCCGGACGTAGGAACGTGCTCAAATCGTGATCGACATGGGACAATGACGGCACGTCGCGATCACAAAACTTTTGTCCAGTCCGTTAGCTCATGATGAGATCAGTCATTCAACAAGCGACCAATCAACTTCCCCTTTTACACTTCTCCGTTTACTTTAATTTGTATCTTCTTTTTAAATTCTTCTCATTTTTTCGCATACTCAGTTTCTTGCTTCGCTTCTTGTTCTTATTCTTTAACCTTCCTCATGATTTCCTTACTTCGTGTCTCAATTCTTTTCTCTTTTTTCTTCTCGTTCTTTTTCTTTTACTTCTGTTCTAACTTCTTTAACATCTTCTCTCACTTAATAATTCTCTTCTCATTTCTTTTTTTATCTTTTCTCACTTCTTTGACATCTTTTCTCACTTCTTGAACATCTCTTCTCACTTCTTTAAATCTTCTCTCAGTTTTACGACATGTTTTCTAATTTCTTTTATGTCTCCACTAAGTTTATTTTCTTGGTTCTTTTTCTATTTTTTCTCTCACTTTTTGACGTCTCGTCTCACTTCCTCTTTTACATCTCCTCTCACGTCTTTTATTTTTCCATCTTTCATTTCTACCTCTCTTTACTTTCAATGCACCCGCCGTTTCTAAAGGAAGGGCCATTTAGCATTGACGGTACAGTAAACTGAGAATAATTAGTATGTTTGAAGCTCATTTTCAAAGGAAGAAAGCAAGTCTCGAGTTCATGGTTCGTGATTCCGATGTCGTAAGCATTTTGTTGTAATTTATCTAAACCTGTAGAATCCTTATTATGTCTTTCTTTTGCAACTGACTGCAACTTGCTCACTTTACTAAGATCAATTATTGCTGATATTATGTGATCTATAATTATCGAAATTGTAAATGTTAATTTTTTTCTGTAATTAAAAAAGTTTTCCGAGTTGTACAAGAGCAAAAAGTATTGATAAATATGTTATTCTCAATTCTCCGAAGAAGCAACTTTTCAATTTTCTTTTAAACGAGGAAAGCTTATTTTTTAAAACTTTTGAGTTTTATTGAGAACTCCTAAACCTCATTGTATAGGTATTTTTTTTTAAAATAAGCCGCAACAACTTTGGGTGTAATCAATTAGAATTTGGATAAATTGAAGTTTGAATAAATTAAATTTAAAGCTGATTTAATTAATGATAAACTAAAATTAATATTAATTAAAGTTTGAAACAATTAAGTTTAGAGACACTTTGAATTAATTGAAATTTTGTTAAATTAAACATTTTATTCATAAATTAATAATTAATAAAAAATAATTGAGTAGTTAAATTGCCAAGTGATTACAATTTTAATAAATTGAAGCCTAGATTGTTAAAAATGTTAAAAGTGGATAAAATATGAAAAGTATAAAACATGTAGATAGCATAAGAAATATTAAAAACATCAAAAATGGGAATAGAGTGCAAAGTTTACAAAATAGGTGAAATGGGTGACGACATTTAAAGAAGATGAATTAGGCGTGGAAAGATATCAGTTTGTAATAACCAAAAAGGTGATGGTATTTTAATGGGAATAGAAGCAATTCCAAAACAGAAAAAATAAAAAAATTTCCCGCAGTATTGAAGCGTTTGCAAATTCTTCTGGTGTGATGAATTTCAATTTGCCACGAAGACACTAAACTGATCCGTAAAAAAGAGAAAATTCACTTTTTTTAAGTACTGCTTAACCACAAACTTTTACGACTTTTTTCGCAAGAGGCTTTTTACGTACCGTTTTACAGAATACAGAGACGTGTATATTTACTTACATGGATAAAAAAGAGTTAATTGCTGCAGCTAAAAACAATCAGATAAAAATTTTTAGTCATTGTAGCTTAATATTAACTAAGACAGCTAACATCTTAGATAAGATACTTAAAGGTAGCTGCGGTAGCGTTTGCCCGTTGTTCACAACCAATAGCTGCAATTTGGGGTTTGGGGATTCCCCTGAAATAATTTCTAGGAAATCCCTAAAAATTCTTGCAAACCCTAAGGAAATTCCTGTAAATTCCTAGAAAACCATTGGAAATTACTTGAAAATCACTGGGAATTCCTGGAACATCCCTGGGATTACCAGGGAAAATCCTGTGAACTCTTGGGAAATTCCTGGAAGATCCCTGGGAATCCTTTACAAATCACTGGGAACTCTTGAGAAATTCCTGGAAAATCCTGAAAAGTCCCTGGAAATTACTAGAAAACCCTAACATTAATTCCTGTGAGCTGTTTGGAAATTCTTAGAAAATCCTTGGGAATGTCTTGGAAACTTTTCGTCTCTCTTGAGACATTCCTAAAAAGACCATGGGAATTCCTAGAAAATCCTTGGGAAATTCCTAGGAATTCTCGGATAATCTCTGGGAATTACTAGGAAACTCTAAGGAATATTTTTTCGGAAATCTCTGACCATCCTTGAGAAATTCCTGTGAACTCTTGGGATATTCCTGGAACATCCCTGGGAATCCCTGGAAATCCCTGGGAACTCTAGCGAAATTTGTATAAAGTCCTTAAAAGTCCCTGCGAATTTCTAGGAAGTCGCAGGGATAATTCCTAGAAAATCCTTGAGAAATTCCTGGGAATTCTTGGAAAATCCCTGGGAATTACTAGGAAACTTCAAGGGATAATTGGTAAATTACTAGAAACTCCAAAGGATAAATCTTGGGAAATTCCTGGCATTCCTTGAGAAATTCCTGTGAGCTGTTGGAAAATTTTTGGAAAATCCCTGAGAATCCGTTGGAAATTTTCTGTGAGTTGTTGGAAAATTCTTGGAAAAGCTCTGGGAATTCCTAGGAAATACCAAGAATAATTGCTGGAAAATTCTTGAAAGGTTTCTTGAAAATCTTGGATAATCTCTGGGAATTGCCAGGAAACTCAAGGAAACTCCTCCCATTCATAATTCCTGTAAAATTTCTGGGAATTCCTGGAAAATCCCTGGACTCATGCATAGATACGATACCCTGGCGGGTTTGAAAATCCTAAATAAATTAAATGGTAACAGTTACCATGTTGCTGCTAAATGCAACCATTTTCTACTATTATAGGGTAGTGTCATTGGTTATTAATCAACTGCTACAAAAATACTTGTGAATCTTTTTACAGCTCTTGATAAGGATTATTTATATCATCATTTATTTTGTTCTTTTAATTTTATAAAGATGCTGTGTAAAGAAGTTCATGATCTTTTTTGTAGCAATTGAGCCGCAAATGGTGCAAATACCCTAATACAATATAATACATATGATATATAATAAATGTAATAAATTTTCGTAATTATGAATGAAATAAAAAAATACACGATCCTCTTGAAGGTTTCATTATGGCAAATTGCAAAGTAATTCTGGGACATTTATAACGATAGAAGGATAAAAGGGTGCAAGTGAGGTGGTCCGGGTCGCATCAGAGTAAAAGTTAGATGCACGTTTTCTTGGACGATGTGCAGCGAACTGAGGCTGATAGGAAGTTTCCTTCGAGTCCAAGAGATTTAAACTTTGTTGCGCATACTTTAAGTATTACAGGATTTCGATATAAGTGAGCGACTTGGACAAGAAGACAAAATGGTCACCATGCGTGGCACGTTGTTTGTTCGCCAGTTTTTTCGAGGGAAAAATCGAGAGCGGTGTGCAAAATTTTTCGTGAACTCATTTTGCAAAAATGGACCGGACAAAAAACACGAATTTATCCTTTCTCAATGGAGAATTCATCTTTCTTTTTAAGAGCTGCACTGCTCGATAGGAGAGCAGAGAGGCGAATCTATTTACGGGTAAACATAAAATTCAGCTCGACTTCGACGGTCGGTACGTTGACAAATACAAAAGGCCGTCCGCGTGGAAGAATGGAGAATTCCGGGAGAAGAGGCGAATAGGTTTGCCGGAACGTGCGAAGCGGACCATTTTTCACGGTTTCATTGTCCTTGATAGTCCTGACGAAGGGTCTCTTTGTGTAAAGTGAAATAACTCACTATACCCGCGGTTACCAAAGAAATTTACAGGTTCACTGTTTTACCTGTAAAACGCCTCTTATTTGCGACGCATTCAGCACACAATGTAGACCGATCTTGTGTGATATCTTACTCGCTCTTGGCATTCTCATATCCTGATGTCTTCCTGCGAACGACAAAAGGAAAAGAGTAGACTAGAATCCTTGCAGATAAATTCCAATAATCGTTTAACTTGTTCTCCTCTATTTCTACTCCATGTACAGAAAGTAATATCTTTAAATTTACAGAGATACATTTTTCTCCCTCATGAGAAGGAATGTGTCATCAATAACAGTTGATCCGATGACCTTGAAGACATTTCCGTACATGCTTCACAGAATTGTGGACATGTACCATTTCTGCTTAGGATTGAATCGATAAATAAATTACTATTCTTGGACAGCTACCGACATCGACAAGGAGCACAAATTTTGCCAGTAATTTCGATTAAATCTTAAGTGCTGTTGGATGTCGTTTGAGAAGCTTCTGCCAAGATTCCCGAAAGCGATCAACGCGAGGATCGATGCCATGCCGTATCGGCTGGAATGTTGGCGGACGATCAGTCTTTATATCGATTTTAAGTAAGCGTCATTGCAAAACATCGCGAAAAGAGGACACTTCGCGTCGGACCTAATGCTCTTTGATTCGATATGCTGTCGCATTTACTGCAAAGTATCCGACATATTTATGCGAAGAGTTATTCAGCATCGAATCCTCGTCGGATAACGGACTCTAACCGCATACCACCGACTATGGCTGCGACGTCGCGAAACCATAATGCCGCACGTGCATAACGCCTGGGACCGATACATAATAATGATTTCCATATAAAACGCAGCAAAAGGAGCTCGCAAACGCGGACGTCTCTTTGCCATTTTGCCTTTTTAATGAAGGATGTTAACATTGCTGGTCCCTGATAACATTCTTGATTGGTGCAAGACGTCCTTTCACCTCATCAATGTTTAAAAGCCTCCAGCTCTGATAACACTTGTTTCTTTCTTTTGGTTTAAACGGCAAAGACGTAAACGCAATTAGCACACGATCAGGTGACGTTGTCCGAGCCAATTTACGTTCGTCTACTTAACTCGTCCGTGACTACTGAGAAATCGGAGAAGTTACTCCAAATCTAAAATACACAGACATTAGCAGGCATTGATGTATGCTGAATGAGATAAGAATGAAGAAGGGCAAAAATTCCATTTTCAATTCATTTAAATAGACGTTTTTATTGCCATCCGAGATATATATATGCATTTTATCTCAGAATGTGCGCTTCGCTATGACAATAACTTAGCCACTGTTAATCGTGTACAAATTCTCTCCGAGACAGTTCTCTCTGCTTAGTTCATGCCTCTGCTATTAACTTAGGAATTCCACATAGTAACCAAAATTATCATATTATTGCATTATTGCAAATTCCAGAGCGGTAAGTTCCAGAGTAATAATTTATCAGTACTTGTCAACTAAGGTTGAAATGCACAAACTTCAGTTGGAATCTTTTCGGGCATTTAGACATTTGACTTCACAATGTGACATTTTCTCATATAAGAGAATTAAAATCTTTTAGGTGATTCAGTGATGTTAATAAAAGTTAAATTAGAAGCATTCTTAAATTTTTCACAAAATTAATTTAGGTTTTGTTATTAACTTGGATAAATTTCGAAAAAGAATGAATCGTCAAATTTTTATATTAAAGGTGGATAATTGAATAATATTTTTGCAAAGGAATTATTTTTAGAAAATTTTAATTCGAAAGGCCATCACGTCAGAATTTTTTAAAACAACAAATTATGGACATTTTTAACAGAACGTATCTTTTGAGTTAAATTGTAAGCATCTTATTTCTCAATAATTCCATAGATTTAGATTTTCGTACGTTTATAGTAAATCTAATGTCGAAATTAAATATTCAATTTGGCGGATCAAATCTGTAGGGCTGTATAAAGTAAAATTTTTTACAATTAATTAAAAAGAGTAAGGGGATTACTAATAATATCATTGGTTTTTTTTAAAATTATTTTTAAAATTCTATTTTGCAAAGATTGAAGAGGTTCAACAATATTACTGTAGGCCCCCTCCCCCAACCTATATAATACCATATGTAAAAATACTTTTAAACAAAGCATGGTATATCACATCAATGTTTTGATATCCATTATTTTAAACAATTTAGAAAAAATAAACAATAAATATATTTACATTTTTTGATAACATACTGAACATGCTTGTCCCATCCACGTAAATAATTATTCCCAAATACTTATTCTGTGTTACCCATTTAATAGAAGTGTTATTAATTAAAATATTGATTGACTTTGGTAAAGAGTCAGAATAACACCCGAAAGACATAAAAAACAGTTTTATTTAAATTTAATAATAGTTGATTATTTTATAATATTTTAAAATAATTATTTTGATACGGTTACAATATCAAATTACTCTATTATTACAATATTTACTAATAAAAGTGGCATTACATTGATACTTTCATCTAAAGAGACAGGAATGTCCACGCATACATTTACGGTAATAACAATATTCTCAAGGGTAAATTGTCGTCGCTGTTCATAATAGATTCTGAAGTGTTTATTCGTAATTAAATTGGGTTGCCTTGGCACGGGGAATGTAGTTTAGTCTCCTGGTTGAGGGCTTCCATTGTGTACTCAACATCTCCCTTCCTTTGGTCCTGGAGGGTTCTCGTATAATACGGAGTTTCTGCGAGGAACGAGAGCAAGATCCCATCATTCGTGGCTCCTTGATTCAGAGTATAGATCACATTCTATGAATGCTGCGGACGTAATAATGACAGAGATGTCATTTGAAGAATGGTAAACGTCACACTAGTCTGGGCACCGTTAATGCAATATATTACAGTGCACATCCTCAGGGCCAACCCGTTCTCACACATCAATGGGAGGAAAAACACGTTCCAGCACTTAGGATTCACGGAATAATTCTTAAATTTCCTTCAATTCACAAACAAAATAACTGTTGATATTTCCTTGAGTGGCAAAGAAGTATTCTATTACGCAATTCTCATTTCACAGTTTGCTTTTTGCCAGCCATTTCTTTTATATATCACCTTTCTTGTCTTTACACGTACATTTATCTTTATCAAGTGCAACCATCTTTCATTTTCTTCAAGCATCTTTTACTTCAAAATTAATTCTCTATTCCATTCTCAATTATCAGATTAGTTCCATCATCAAATGGTTCTTAGCAGGTGCTTATCAAGTAATTTTAAAAACTAGTCAGATTTTCAGTTTTTTAAATGTCGTTTGCGTTAGCATCATTGATACCAATATATATATATTGGTTTTATTATTAATTTTATTATCTGTAATCTTATACTTTGTTTAACCTTTATTTTACTTTCTAAAGCGCCAAGTTATTTTACCAAGATTAAAAACAAATTAGTAACTAAATCTCAATTCTTATTTATTATTTCCAGTAATTACAATGATCAGAGAACCAAATAGAGATTTTAAAAAAAATAAATTTTAAACTCGTAGTTTTGCTTCTAAAGTTAAGCGATAAGTCTTTAGATCAAGAAAGAATTTTTTGCTCGACGAACAGTAATTTTTTACGTTATAGAAATGATTACAAATTTTTTGCCAAGGAATTCCTAGGTATGCGAAATATTAGACTAGATTAAAATCTCAAACAAGTTATTATGGCTTTAATGTGCTTGACGAAGTCTAGTCTTGGATTTTTTGTGAATGAATTTGAATGCAAAGAATTTTGATAGACGGTCTAAAGAATATAGAGACACGCAAGGAAGAGGACAATTAAGATGGACTTTTTATGAAAGTGTGTTTCGACTACTCAATTGTGTAGAGTGGACTGGATAAAAAATGATTAACGGTAAAAACGATTCTCCGTCAGGCCATCTCGCGTGCCTTTAAACGAATTTCAGTGGTACGTGTTCTGATCGGTTTTAATCGAGTCCTTCTATACCATTTGGAGCCGCAATCTTCCTTCACCTGGCGTCGAGTCAATGTCCCCGCCTTCCGGCGACGGAAACTCCATACGTTCGTCCTCGGACGAGGTCACCAGGAAAACGGCTCGAGTGGGAGGTCCCTATATATGGAAGGACTTGCCGCCAGCGAACGGTCATCGAGATATAACCGCCAAGTCGTGGGCTGCTTCTAGAGTTCGGTGTGACAAATTGCATATGATTCATATGACAATTTCACACATGAGTAAAATAGCCGACATTGAAGAAGTCGACTGTAGTTGCTTGCTCCTCCACACAAAGAAAAGCAAAGGGTCAAATTTGTCCTACTCTTCTTTGTCTACTCTATTGTTTAACTGCCGTAATCGTTTTATAATTGACACAAAAAGTTCCAGGTAACCTGGTGGTTCTGGAAATTGTTTCTGTTCAGCCTTTTTATCAAGTTTGTGTATTCAGAAGAGAATGCTTCTTCAGCACAAATGTCTACATAGTAATCATTTAGGCTTTAACAGAAATCACGTCAAAAAAAGATAACAGGCAAGAAAAGTCACCAGAAACCTTAAGCAACGAAGCGGGAACTTTTGCTAAAATTATAAAGGATGTACAAAAATATAATAGAATTTGTTTCGGTATTTTAATGTGTAATGTTCTATATTAATATTAATTGATGTTTCTTTTGATTTCAAGTTCATAATTAACGATTTATTAAGTAGACGTTTTGACATTCTGTGAAGGTCATTTTCAGTGAGAATTTTAAAATAAGAAGTTTGGAATTACACTGCAAAAACTGCTGTCTTCTAAGTGTCTTATTTTAAGACACAAGACATTAAGAAACAATTCTGGGTCACTATTATCATATTAATTTTAATTATGAATTTATCTTAAATCATAGTTATCAGGCACACAGTAAAACATTTAATGATGCAGTTAAATGGACGATCTAATTGTAATAATTTTATAAAATTAAACACAGAAAATTATTTTGGATTAAATTAATCTACAACGCTCTTTTTTATATACGAAATTGGATTTAAATAATCTGAGATTGGCTCTCGTCAGCATGCTGCAGATTATCTTAATACATAAAAGTTTTCAGTGAAGTTAATACCAAATTAATTATTAAATTATAAATACCTAATTATTCACACATGAAATATTGATGTTATCGGTTAATGACGGACGAAAATTAATAAATTGTTAAATATGGAAATCTGTAATATACGATCAATAATTTTTAAAAAATTTACAAAGCAAGACTACAAATTTTCAACGAAGGTTTAAAATAACTAACAATAATTTGCAATTAGGTCCAATCAATTAGGATGTTTCAGATTTAAACATTTTCAAATTCAAATGATTCCAAATTTCATAATCCCATTTCCTGACGGTTCCAAATTAAGAAAGGATTCAATCGTGATAAAATTTCTAAATTTAGAACCATTCCTGGTCAGCTGATTCCACCTTCCAATTCTGGTGATTCGAAATTTTTTAATCCTTTAATTCCAAAGGTTCTAAACTTTGATCTCTTTTAATCATTATTCAAATTCAGTAATTTCTAATCTAGGTGTTTTTAAACTTTATCCTTTAATTCCTCATGATTTCAAATTGGGGATCCAACTGAGATTTCAAATTCGGATATTTCTAAAGTTTTATATTTTCTAACTTTGGTGTCTATAAATTTCATGATCCATCAATTTTAATGGTTAAAAATTTAAGGAATGTACAAATTAGAATGTTTATAGAATTTATATTTTTTCAAAAGATATGATTCGTCTTATAATCCTTTAATTCGTAATAGTTTTAAATCAAGGAACCTTCTAATTCAGATATTTCTTTATTGAAAAATATTCATAATCGGATATTTCCAAATTCGGAAACCTTCCAATTCAGGTGACTCAAAAATTAAAAATTTCTCTATTCTTAATGTTCCCAAAGCTAGGTTCTAATTTGGATATTTTCAAAATTAAAAACTTTTTAAAACAAATTATTCTCAAAATCCTTTATTTTTATTATTTCTAATTACGGGACCTTTTAATTTGGATATAATTTCTAAATTTAAGAACATTTTTCTGTTTCCGAATTCAAGAATCTTCAAATTCTGTTGGTCCCAAATATAACTATTTTTTAATAATGGTTCCAAACTTATCATTATTTAATTACGATTTTTCCAAATTTAAAATTCAAGCAAAATTTTTTTATGGATTTCAGAATTATAACTAAGAATTTTTAAACAGAAATTGTATTGCATGGCTAATATATGTGGATAAAAAAAGTTAGAAGGTTCTTTTAATGAGTAAAAAAACAGATTAAAATTCCAGCTAAATTAAAAGTTAGAAATTTCACGGTTGTCTCATTGCCTAGTATTAAAGATTTTCCAAAGGAAGGTCAGGTAATAAGATTTGTTAAAAATGCTATTAAAAAAATTTTAATCTACATAACTGCTCAAAACCGAGGCTCGAAAGAAACGAGATCTGAAAAAAATCTTAAATTAGATAGATCACCAAAATAAGAGAATTTAACAGAGTGCTATTTTGAAAATGAAAATAGACCTTCGAATTTTAAATTGGTGCTAAACGAATATAATATTTGCATATATTGTCGTTCTCAGCGCTGTTTGACATTTCGTAGAAAAAAAGTAAACTAATAAATAATACTGTGGTATATATAGAGTAGCATATGTGGAACATGATACAACCTAATGCCTTTAATACGTTTTTTCCACCCGCAAATACATTTAACGGTAAAAAATAATTTTCAAATTCTTTTCTCTTTTATATCAAGGGGTTTTTTATAGAAGTTTTATTAATTCTGATGTCAGGTTGAGGGGTAGAATATCCATTGAAGTATGTCTTTTATGATCTTACTTTAGGAAGTCTTATAAGATGAGGATAAGTATATAATAACCTTCAGATAGGGTGGATTCTTTTAAATATTCTCTTCTAAATTGAATCTATTTTATACTCACAAAAAAATCTATCAAACGAAAATGACAGTAATCCATTTAAAAAGAAAAATATTTGTCAAAATCGTTAATTTGATTTGAGAAAAATTATTAAATTATATAAATATATTGTTACATGATACTAATAGAGCTTTGAGAATCATAAAAAATGTGTGAAACTTAAAAAAAAAATCACCGTTTTTTTGTTGGTCTGTACCACAAAATTTTAAAAAACTGTTGTCTATATATAGTCAATTTGACTGCCTGATTAAATGTTTTCTGCACACGACGAATGATCAGAGATAAATATTAATCTATTTGAAATTAAAATTTAGATACTAATAGTGGGTAAGAATTCTTATAAGAAATGTATAATACGATAACCTGAGGGTATCCACCCCAACACCATCATAAGGACATCCTAAGGATGACCCAAATATATCCTTAAGTTTCTTTAAGATATTTTCAAGATTTCCAGCGTATGTTATTTTTGTATACTAATAGGATATCCGTTGCTATCAGGGAATATATCAATATTTGATTTTGACCATATTTCTATAAACATTTAAATCATGAGTCAAACAAAGACATACATGTTTTGAGAATACACTGCAAAAACTGCTGTCTTCTTAGTGTCTTATTTTAAGACACAAGACATTAAGAAAGCGTCTTACGGTTATTTCAAGCTATTTCATTAGTTAATACTTTTTAAAGATCCTTTCCCATTGGTTTAAAATTAAGACACTTTAAAACGTCTTAAAAGTGAGGACAAAAATGTCTTAAAATAAGACACTTGATTTTACAGTGTACTCATCTACGTTGAAAACATTATTTTTCCACGACACATCCCAGGATTACAAATCAATTAGAGAAATCTACGATGAGAAATGTATCAATCCAAAGAGGTCGACTTGATCATTCCCATTCGACACTTGTACAATCATTCCCTTTTCCTTCATACTGATAAAAATTATAAGGATTCATAGTATTCGAATGTCACTCAAACGAA
The DNA here is from genome assembly GCA_037103525.1 of Ganaspis brasiliensis. Lineage (NCBI taxonomy): Eukaryota > Metazoa > Arthropoda > Insecta > Hymenoptera > Figitidae > Ganaspis > Ganaspis brasiliensis. Next base: position 4,705,354 of record JAZKLR010000145.1, on the reverse strand, counting down.
GATAAAATCATGATTTAAAACGTCACACTGTAATACACACTAACAATAAATACTTACTTATTTTGGAACAACTTTATAATTGACTCTATGACACGACTTTACCTTGAATATTCTCAACGAGACACTTAAGCGTGACATGACTTTATGTGATAAACGGAACGATGATTATATCTAATAACGAATACGCAATTTTATAAATTTGCTGGTTGCTCCCTTTCCGGGATCGTCTTGGAAAGGGATTACCGTCTACTCTACATCCCACTAGATACTCACTCTAATTACGCGCCTTTATCTTCATACTACAATAACACGTCTTGAAACTGTCTTCCAGTAAAAAATTGTTTTCTTTCTCCCGTGATGACATTGTCAGAACGAAACAAAAGTTTAGGTAAGAGTATCGAGTGAAACATAGTTTTTTAACCGGTAGTTTTAATTGGGTCACAATGTAGAAGCATTGAATGTTAAAAAGTATAAATTTTTCAGAGTTTGTAAAGAGCTGTAATCTTTTGCTGAGTAAGTAGCTCTTAGAGTTGGCAGGAAGGGCAACTGGGTGTGCGATTCTTTTTGCGTATGCTGAACTAGACGAGTATTGCGTGTTGGTTCAGAGCACGGTTCTGAATACCGAAGGGCCGTGCTACACGTTGGATTCCAAATAGCCGTGGGAAGTATCGTGATCCCGACTGCCTGAGAATACTAAATGTATACGTAGAGAAAGGTACCTTACGTATATGCGATTAGACGTAGAGTGAAGAGCTGGAACTTGCTTCCAAGAACGTACGGTTAGGTACAGTGCCCTATCCTATTCCATCCTATCCTATCCTATTCTACGTACGTGTCGCCAAACGACAACGGCACGAATACCCTACCGAGATCATTCGTGTTCACCAGAATTTATGGGGTTCACTCGACCGGTATTCGCTTGCTCATTCTCTCTCTCTCTCTTTCACTGTATCTTTCTTTCGTCAACCCTCAACTCTCTCTCTCACTTACAGCATTGCCGCTGCTGAATTTGCATAGAGCCACGGCTAATAGTTGGAGATAAGCAGTAGAAGAAAGTATCTTGGATGAACGCGACTCTCGTCTCGTGCCACTTAGGGAATCGTTGGGTCTTCAGGTCTTCTCTACGTATTCGCTATGTAGATATAACCAGTAGTTGGAAAAAAATCACCGCGTCCGCACAGCGTCATTTACCTTGAATCTCTCGAATGTTTACATTAATTCTGCCTCGACTAAACGATTTCTCTCATGGAATACCTTAATAAAAGTGCATGTATTTGAGCCGAGACTCGGTCGCTAGATGAGACACAGCCTGTTCGCATTAAGGAATTATTTCCCGTTATCGAATCGAATCGTTGGCATGCACGATGTGCCGTGTTGCATACTACGCATCGTTGCTCCTACTGCGAATTAGAAGTTTCCACTGTCATTCGCGCTTGCCGACAAATATCTTTTGAAATACGGTTCTACTTGAACTTCAGTTCCAGAAACCTCGTTAACACCTGCTCTCTGCTTTATCACTCTTTAATAATTTACTTACACGAGCTTTTCACTTTATTTTACAACTTCGCCACTCATTATATCCTACTTAACATTTTATCTACTTGTGTACATTATTTTTACGTATTATCGACTTCATTTAAGAAACAATTTCGTGAAAATATTAACCTATCAACTAACTTTATTGAATATTCGACATGTAATTGAGAATAGAAAGAATGAATACATAAAACTCTTTTTCGAAATTCCGGTATTTTTCAGTAAGTTGCAGTTTTTCTTGAATTAGTTTAATGTTATTGTTGTCTTATTGTTCAAGTTGTTGTCATCGGAAAATATTTTGAGAAAAGTAAGTGGGTTTCATAAAATTTAATTAAAGAATCTATCATTGTCAATTTCTGGAAAACGGTATCAGATAAAAACAGCTATAAACCCTAGGATAGGAGAAGGAGGAAGCGAGCAGAGATCAAAAATGGTTTTGGGACCAGTTTCAGTCAAATTTAAGTAAATAGCAAGAAAAGTTAAAAGATTGGAAGAAATCTAGTTTTGAAAAAGTACATAGTGAAAAGTAATTCAAAAGGTGGGGATGAATTTTAATATGGACAATGTTTAGTGATAAATACTCTCACAGAAAAAACCTGAACTCATATTGAACCCGTTTTAGCTCGTTTTGAGACGCAGCGAAAATGACATTTCCTTTTCTCTTGTTAAGTTTCAGTCCAAAAAGTTGCAACATGACTTTTTTAGTTTTAATAAGTCATTTTGCAACTTTTTGGACTAAAACTTAACAAGATTAATGAAAATTTCATTTCCGCTGCGTCTTAAAACGAGCAAAAACGGGCTTAATATGAGTTCAAGTTTTTTTTGTGGCTGGAATAAGTCTAAATTTGACTATACGGAACCAAGAAGTTCACGAAAATCTGCTTAACTTGTTCTTTACTTTTGGATAGGCACAAAGTTCGTAACTCTGTCATTAACGTTTTCTATGAATCCATAAAAATTCGTTACTCTTTATCTCACGCTTAATATCTACACATGAGCACAAGAAAAAGTTTGGGGATCCTTAGAAAACGTTAATGAAAAAACCTCAAAAAGGGTTGTCAAAAGAATAAATTTTTGGGTGGGATAATTGAGTGGAATAAGAATACCCTAAGAAGGTAACACCAGGTGAAAAAGATATTAAATATAAGTAGTTTGATATCATTCAGATAAAAAGCTTCACATTTAGAATAAGCTGTGCAATTTATTATATCGTCGGAGCTACTTTAAACCGCAAATTTACACTTGGTTAATACCGCGTGTCTACAAATCCTTAAAAGACTACTATTATTGCCATTTGCCTTGCAATATAGCCTTTATGGAATATGCAGTTACGCGGTATTAACCAAGTGTAGATTCGCGGTATTGAAGTAGCTTCAACGATATCTAAAATTTTCATCAAATTGGTATCGGAATTTCTAGAAATGTGTTATTTGGAAAAGCGTGACTAAAAATAATTGTTTAGAATAATTGTCAAAAAAATAAAGATTCACGCCAGATGTATAAACTAAAACAAAAAAAGGTTGATAAATTCAACTACTGAATAATTTTCAAGAAGGATCGACAAAAAATAATCTTTCTAGTGAAAAGACTAACAAGTTGGATATACCATTTATTACAGACAATTACCAATTATCGTATTTAGAAACGACCAGTTATTGAAGCAAAATAATTTTGCACCTTCTTTTACACTTTTCCCGTCTCTACAATATCTTCATTTTCTATAATCTTCATCCTTTCATGTTTTCAGTTTTCACATGATTTCTTCTCATCATTTATATTTTCATTCTACGTGTATTATTTATCAGCAGTAATTACAATTTTCCTTCTTCCTATAATTTTTTCTTCACAGTGTTTCAACTTCCGCTTATAAATTTGCGACTACATCTTATTCTGCTTTTTATATTCTATTCCATATAATAGTATACCTTTACGCATGTATTTAAAAAACATGTGTTTTCCCTTATCGTGCATTTTCTTTCCTGTAAATTTACACGTAACAAAAAGCGTAGCGGAAAGAAGCGTGCATGCACGCATATTGCACGATTCTTAGAAACGATCTCGTATCGGGAAAGTACTTCATTTTGTAATACACTCAAGCTAGAGAAGAACACTCATTCTACATTTTGCGCACAAGGAAAGTGCCCTTTAACTAGTCTATAATTACCGCAGAAACTAAAAACATTTTAAAGTTTCTTTTTCTTCCCTGGAATGCTTTCTAAGATATTGTATACGGAATACAATAAAGAATGTATATACTATAACTGTACAGTATGTATCTAAAATTTATTGGTTTCATCTTTTCGAGTGCGCATTGCCTCCTTATAATGATGCAAGCTTTTCCAAATTTGATATTTTTTGATAATTACCTACTTTTCCATGAATTGGTATACATGGAGTTACTATTTTTTCTTATTTTCCTGAAGGGAAATAATCCATTCAGATACTATTTCGAGACATAACATAGTGTCATTTACGTTTCTGTGAAATGAAAATAATTTTAAACCGCTGGCTTTCGCATTAGTTCAACTGCGGTCTCCTACTTCAGAGTAACTGTAGTCTTCTTTCAAGTTTGTTATTCTTCATTTTAAAAAAGTGACAATTGTCTCTAAGCTTAAATTGCACATAGGAGAAATGTTGCACTTTCCCCAGGGTCAGTAACTGCTCGTTAAGAAAGTAACAACTCATTTCTAGAGGTACAACAGTGATTCCCACGTCAAATGGTGTTGTTCTTTCACATTCAGGAAATCAACTGCAAGAATAGCTAAAGTCCTCAAAATTTTGTATCGCATCACCGAGAGAAAAGTTTTCTTGTCCCAATGCAAAAATGCATTGGAACAAGTATGAATTACGCTTAGGATCAAACGCAGTATAAAATATTGTAGACTCAAGAATTTGAGGTTATGTTAAACTGTTTTGAGCATGACAGTAGCAGAATAGAGTTTGCGCCAAATATATTTTCCTTCTCACAAACTTGAAATATTCTTGGAATAAGCATATAAGTATGATTTCTTTCAAGGCAATCAATGTAAACATATTTTTATCCTTGGTGAAAGAAAACTTTTTTCTTAGTCATGTTCAAGTACACAAATCTAGATGCAAAGTCACACTCGATTTCGATTTCAAAATCGCTTTCGCAAACAATTGTTATAAAAAAATATTTTTTTAAAAATATTAATCGTTGTAGTCAGTTTCAACGTTTACAATTTCTTTAATCTTATAGTACAGTAGTTGTTCTAAATTTCAAGAAAGGCAATAAATAAAAAGTAAAAACAAAAACAAAAAAGTGTGTAAAGTGTAAAAATATGTTAAAATGTATTATGAATTATGAATTATAATGTACTGACGTATTGATGAATCTTGGAGAAGAAGCCATTTTTGGTTACACATAAAAAGATTAGTATAATGTTTGTAAAAAAATTTTTAATTGTTTAAGACGTTTTTAAAAAATAAAAATTCGTTATAAAATGTTTTTAATTGATATAGTTTTAAATTTATTAATAAAATAATCAAAAATAAATGTTTATACATTTTCAACGTTTATATTTTGACGTTGGTTAGATTAGTAAATTAAAACCGTAAATGATGCGAATTTCGAATTTTAAGAAATAATAAATGCATATTTTAATTAATAATTAATTGTTAAATATTTTGAAAACTTAATTTTGTTTTTGTTACTAAATACCTGATTTAAATAATTCTTTAGTTTACTTACTTTATTTTTATCTTACTTCAAAGCAAATTTATCGATTTAATTTAAGTATATATTTGACTGAAATTAGACGAATTATTTTAAAAATTAGAAAGTATACATTTGTTTAAAATAGTTTATTTAATTTGCCTTAAATTGCATTTGTAAATTCACAAAATGTATAGTTTTAATTTACTACTCTATAATGTAAACATCTGCTTTATTTATTTAATTCATAAATTTTAAACTTTATTAATAAAAAACATCATTAAGAATTTTAGATTCTTAATAACATCTCAAACAATTAATAATAACTTTTTTAGTTATAGCTTAAGTAATTATTTTACAAACATGATACTAACCTTTATGCAACCAAAAATTTCTTTTCTGCTTTTTTTTTTGTTTTTTTTTATTCTCCAAATAATCATCACGACTTACAATACATTATAATTCATCACACATTTTAACATGTTTTTACATTTCACACACTTATTGTACTTTTTACACTTTATTTGTTGCTTTATTTTAATTTAAAAAAAAAACTATAGTTCTATAATATTCAAAACAATGTAAACACTGCAACTGGCTAAAAATAACACTTCCTAAAATTTTGTTTAAGAAAAATTTTTATTGAAAACAATTATAAAAAAATTCTGATACCACAAACCGAGAAAAACAAAAGCACATCGGTGTAGGTGGTTAGATGGCGTAAGAAAATGGTAAAAAACCAAAATTATGAAATCAATGACATTTTTTACAATTCACATTTTTAGGTTATGTACTTGCTATTTTTCGAATATTTTATCATTCCTTTATTTCGTATTAATCATAAAAAGGTCCGTAATCATTTATATTTATTGAAATTATTTCATAAATTATATTTACTACAAAACCTGAAAGTGTGAATCGTAAGAAATTTCATTTATTTCATAATTATTACCATTTTCGTACGCCATCTAATTAATATACAATTGTTTTTTTTATTTCAGTTGAAGAGTAATTTTTTTATTACAGAACCCTATTTTTAATCCAACACATTTCACTATCTTAGTTTATCTATTAAAATCAAAATAACCGATTGCAGATATCGATGTATTTTAACTTTTTTTGGTTCGTGCTATCAGAAATTTTTTACAAGGAATTGAACGCGAAAGCGAAATCGAGTGTAACTTTACATAATCGAGCCCCCATTATCTCTCAAAATTAGTGTCCAACTTTTAATTAATTTCGATTTACAAAATGGGTAAATATTTCGCAAGTTTCTAAAACTTTCAGAAGCATACTCTAGAAATGTTTGTGGAATGCACTAAATAGGAAGCAAGATTTTAATAAATTCTAAACACGTTGGCAATGAAAGAACCCTGGCATGTCGGTAAAATAACTCGCAGGCGTGAATCTTAACTAAATAAAGACGATTTTCAAGAAGGAGCATTTTACAAGCAATTTTCTTGGGGCAATGAGACGTGGTATGGCCAGTAACAAGTGTCGGTAACAGAAATTGTCTTGGCGTTATGACAGCAATGTAAATCGAGTAATTTACAATATGGCTAACCTTGCATCATTGTAGGTACAAGGTTACTTGCACCGAATATTCAATTCCACTGGTGCACTTCAATCTACAAGGTGCGAATAGCTTCCGGAGAACCGTGAAAAGTAATTACGTTATTGGACGAGGTTCTTCCTGTGTTGGTGTGAAAATATGTACCTGGAGTCTCGTGAGTGTTTGTGAGAACACACCGCGGGTCGTCGACGAGTCGCGTGCGTGTAACTCACCGTGTCGAGCACATGGGCAACCAAGCGCGTTGTGTTTCTGGGCGCGGTTTCGAGTATTAAATTCTTGCAGCCAGTGCATGCACGCAAATTAGAAGCATGCCTTCCATTGGGCAAAGGAAACTCGCAAATACAAAACGCTTCCCCTGACACCGCAGCCTCCATTTCCGTTTGTATTTCCCATCTCCTTTCTCGCCCTCAACGCTCTAATTTGTATTCTCCAATTGTTCCATTCATTAAATTCCAGAATCGAATAGTAAGTGTAAAACAGTAAGAAAATCCTGCAGTAAGTAAATCTTCCCTTTGATTATTTATGCGACAGCGACACAAAAACGACATTTCCTTTTGTCCCCGATGCTTTTGTAGGCATTTTAACTGGAATTCCATTTGGCCTTTACTTAACATTCTCCTCTCTTGTTTTCACAAAAAAAATAAATAAATCGGAATTTCTGATAATCTACATAAAATGTCCTTAATTCGAATCAAGACAAGTGAAAAAGGTTCATAGGTAGAGACTTCTGGAATTTAAGATTTTTTCACTCTCGATTTCGAACCAATGATTCGTGTCGTACTTGAAAAGAAAATATGTAAAAGTCTTGTTTTTCAATTGTTATGTCCTGAAGTTACATTGATAATTTAAATATTTAAATGTATTTTAACCCTGTTTTCTTTACGAAGCAGAAGGATTTGAACTAAGAGAACAGGGAAAGGAAGTCAAATCAAACAATCCGAATAGGTTAAATTATTATTTATTCAAGCTTTAAAAATTAGAGTTGAGAGAAAGAATTTTCACTGGAAATATGTCTTAGAATTCAAGTCCGTCATTCATCTGAAACAATGAATGATCGTTAGATAAAGGTAAAAGAAAGGGATGGTAGAAGGGTATATTGATATTGGAACTTACCTTGGTTGAAAATCGTCAATATTTAGTCGGGGTTAATCTCCGCCACATCAGGAATAAGGCAGGTCAGTAGCAGCAAATGAGTGACCCAGCAATGATGCAACCTCCGGACCGAGGTTGAGTTCCCTGAGAATCCAACGCAGAAATGACTCGGAAGGTTATGACATGACCTTTTGTCGTGAATTTGGAAGAACTTGTCCTCGAGGAGATTATCGGCTACTTTTTTGGTGATTCCTTATTTCACACCTCTCAGTTGGTCAAGCAAAATTTGCGTTTAATAATTCCTCCCTCTTTTGGTCCAGAGCAGAAATGTGTATAGATGGTCTCGTTTCTTCGGCCATCTATTTATCTTTTTATTTGAAGCTAACGAATATTGATTTCTGTGTGTTTCTCGTTTCTCTCTTCCCGATTTGTATGTTTGCAACGTTTTAAATAATTTCATAAAAGATACAGAAATTAACAATTTAATATTATAATTATCCATATAATGAAGTACGTCACGATGACGTGACACAATATTTATTTTAATGTGAGTTGTTTGCTACGAGTTCTTAAAATAAACGTTCGAAAAGTTAAAACTTAGCAAATTATGCTAATGTTATTCATTGTCGGTAGAGTTCGAGTTGATATAAATTTTTAGAAAACATCCAGATGAACATCCAGATGAGTGCAAAGGTGAATTCCAAAAATTACTATTTTTAGATAATAAGACTTAATTTTTTAAATCTATAATATCAGTAAAGCATGAAGGAAAAGGTGACACGATTTGAAGTATGAATTCGCACTAATCTGAAATATGTCGAATCAATTCGTGACGAATCTGTCAATAACGCAAGTATAAATTCTGAATGGAGAACATTATCGCTGAAAATTAATCTCTCTTAATCTGAATCAACCAAATTTCCTAGATTTCTATCGATAAGTATACCACTAAACCCAATAAGCGGATATGTAGTAAAGAATCAGTGAATAATTAGTGGAATTTCACTGATTCACCAGCGCATATATGATGATTAGAATAAGTGGTATGCTTATCGATGCTCCAGATTTAGAGAGTATTGTTTAACTCTCAGTAGAGGAAAATTACTCTAAAACCATATTTTAATTTAATGATTGTTATTTTAGTTTGTGATGAATTTAAAAATTAAAAAGACAAATCAAATGTTGATGTGAAATAGTTAACGGCTGCTGGATTTGGGAGTTAAATTTTTGGAGTTAAAAATCAACTCTATAAAGAAGTGAGGCTCATACGCGCCATTGTAAAGAAGAGTGGAGACTGAAGAAATAATACCGTTAACTCCTTTTGCTTTAACTCGAAAAGGGTGCGACTATAATAGAGTCCTGTTGTGATTTAAACTTTAAATCCCTTTTTTAACAATTGTAAGATCAATAATTTCTTATCTTTATTTATAATTCAAAATATTTCTATAGTTAGAATACAATTGAATATCTAAAGTTGATGCTAAACCCAACCCCCAGGGGTGCATGGAATATGGCAAATGAGAATGCAGGGAAACTGACTTTCCTTCAAGGGTGCATTGCAGAAAAGCTATTTGCTGTACTCTAATGTATATAACCAATATAACGTTATAAGCAAGAAACCCAAGCGGACTATTAAAATAATAATTTTCAAGCAAATTTTTAAAAAAGGAGCAATTTATTCTTTAGTTGAATTATTCTAATAAATTAATATTAGAATAGAATTAAACGTTAGTAGGTCAATCAATGAGTAATTCCTCTTCCATCACGGTTCAAATTTCCAAGTGAAGTGTTAACTAAAATGTTAATTGGAAAGTAAAGGCAATGAAGAGAAATGATCCCGGGAAAGGAAAATGCTCGATATCGTATTGATGTTCGGCTTTATTTGTAGAAAGGAAACTATTTTAACGTGAGAAGCAATGATCAATATTTGAGCAGTTAAAACAGGATCAAACATCAAAGGGCTTAGTTCAGCAATGCTGCTTTTACTCGATAGTAGTCTTCTTGAAGATCGCTCTGTGGAAGTAGCAATTAATCTCCGAAGTGATGCCAGATTCGATCGGTGACTGGCGAGAAAGTTTCACTTGCTAGGTTAATACCGTAGGGACATTTCCAAGTGTACGAGAGACATCGATCTCCCGGAGGCAAGCTGTTCAATTATCTGCTTTTGGCAGGTCACGTCTCACATTTTGCAGTAGGTTGCTCCTTATCATTGCAGGTACCAAGTCCAAGATAACAATTATCAGCAAACTTTACATCATTTAGCATAACCTAATCCATTCTATGGTTGTGTAATTTCACTTCCGGCGATTCAAACAGTCATATTAAAAAAAAACGAATGTCATATCACTTTTTTTTAATTGATGTGTTGGAAAAGAAACGAAATCTTTCTTAACAAAAAATAAAGCTTAAGTTCAGAGAAGATACTCTCAATACACATTGTGACGAAGTAAAATTTTACCTCGCACAATGTTTTCAGATTAATCTAAAAAGGTTATAACACACCAATCTGGAATCATTTTAGAACTGTTGTACAGTCGAATGTGAGCTTGGCGACTTGTGCCTCAATGTTGAATCCTAATATTTTTCAATTAATTTTAATTATTCAGGAATTGATTATTCTCATCTGCCAGCCTGTCAGACTAGAGTTGTTATATTGTTTTGTTGACAACGATGCGCTCTCGCTGTCGTTATTCTGAACTGGTTTGTCGAACCTTTTGGTCGTGTTTTATTTCTTAAGTGTTAAAAGCCTAATAAAAATGTAATCAATATTATTGACGGGGCTCTATTCATGGCCCTTGTGTCCTACCAGGTGAGATCATTCATTAATGACTTTTTTTTTGTTGGAGTCATGTCATGTTGTGGTTAAAATTTAGAATCGGAGTTTGTGCTGCTCTTTATCTCCCACTCTCTGGAATACTGGTTAGTCACGGCTTTATTTTTTTGTGAATTAATAAAATGAATTAGATTAGTTTAATTAGTCTATTATTTAATGATTGTTTTTTATCATTTAGTTATTTCTCATTAAAATAACTTGGCCCTAGGGATTTATTTTTGTACAGTTTATTTGTTTTGGTTCAAATTATATTTTAGATTTTTAAACATTAAACAAAAACTAGAATAATGCGTCATAACGTATATATCCGCATGGGAGATCATTTTCAAGCAAGTCATGCCTATTAAAAACTGATAAAAATTAAAATTTTTAATTTTCTAAAAATGCTATTTTGAAGAGAATGTTAATATGCCACTTTTTTCTCTTTAACATTTTTTTTATGACTTAAAGTGTAATTATGTTTTAAAACATCTCTCGTCATATCTTGGACAAATCTTAATGAAATTAATCGAAACTTGGAATGCTTACGAATTTAAGTCTATTAAAGCTGTCAACATTCTCAAAAAGATTAAAACATTTATTGTTTAAAAATTTGTTAATGTAAATTGAGACCTCTTAGTAAAATGCATTTTCCTAATTTCAATTAAAAAAAAGTCGCTATGTTACCTAAGAGTTGACATGACTTCCAGTGTAACATTTTTTCATCACTATTTGAGGAGGTTTTTTGAAAATTTTCAAATTGATGTTTTTATAAATAACACAGATATACCAGTTTTACAGCGTGTTTAAAAAATTAAAATTTTGATTTTTGTCATTTTTTGGTAGGCTTGACTAGCCATAACGTAAGTTTCCAGCGAAGATCTAGTTATTTGATCTGGACTCTCAATTCCTCTTCTATAATTCTAAAACTCCGCGGTCCAATTAATCAAAGACAATTGAATTGAAAAAAAGTGAGAATTTCAGGGGGTCCACAACAACTATTTACGCTTTATCTTGGGGATGAAAGTTTTTGTCGGTTAAGCAAGATTCATAAATTACATCGTTGGCAGTATAATATATGCTCGATAAATTGGAAAAGAACCGAGTTCGCCGACTGTACGATAGGATCATGATTTACGCAGAGTCCAGTGCCGCTTCATTTTAATGTGATATCCACTGTTGCGAATAATTGATCAACGTTAATTTTGCAATTTAACGTATAACATGGATTAATTGCACTGGGGTATATGCCCGTCGGTTATGCGCTGCGTTAAATGAGTTTTGTACAGATTGGACACGTGCATAGCGTTGATTTCGAGCATATTTTCAATTTTGAACAGTCCCTCAACGCTGATCATCCTCTAGGGCTTCAGTTTTCATCATCACACGGATAACTCGATGAATTTTTGCACTCCAAGTTATTACGCATAAGTGATTTATTTTCCAGGTACTTGAAATTCGATAGTGAGGCGATGGTTTCAATTTTATGGGTTTAAGCTAGAAGGGGCCATTGGTGATTCTCGGAACCTGGCACTTTAAATTTTTAATTAGTTAAATTCTTAATTAGAAGTCAATTATAGTTTGGGTCACGTGAATATTTGTACCAATGGAAATCCTCGGCGTGTTATCGATGCGCTCGTAGGATCTGTAGCCAAAGTCATGGGGTGTGGATCGATTGATCACTGATTATTCGTTACACCCTGGCTCTGGTTGTGGATCCGCGCCGAATCTTTAACTACTCGCCGAGGATTCTTAAAGGTTTGTGTAATTACTTTGTTTAATGTACAAAAATAAAAATTTAACTAGTTTCATTATAATATACGTTACGATAATTGATATGACAGTCCCTTTTGAGAATGGTCCGGACGCATTCAGCATTGCCAGAGACTAGAAATTGGAAAAGTACAGGCCGATGGCTCTCTCCCTTCAGGAGAAAAGCTGTACCGTATATTTAAACGACTTCATCGTAGGGGCATTGGGTACTTAGGACTAAAGCAACCAGGGAATTTTGAAACAGTTAGGAGTCGGTCCCTGGTACTCCTACCTGATGAAAAAGCTTATGATCTCTGACACCATAAGATGGTCTAGAGACATATATGTTGAGCATGTCTCGGGCATCAAACAGTATAGTTGAAAATGTTTATATTCACTATTTATTAATTAAAAAAAGTTAGGAAATTGTACAAATATTGTGCATATATTATATTAAATTTAGTTACCTTAGTTCATTATATAAAGAAGTTTATTAGTGTTACATTACCCCGGCAAGTTAATTCTGATTACAATTTTCGAAATAAGAACGAAAAATATCTTGAATTAAAAACGTAGAAATAGAATAATAAAAATATTAAACCTTGAAAAGTAGTTTTTTTAATCCAAAGAAACATGAAACTTTGAGTGATAAAAAGAATACTGTCCTGCAAAATGGGAAATTTTTCGACGAGCTGGGTAATAAGTTTTATCCTGTATAATATGAAAAGTAATTTTAAATACAATAAAACCAGTCTTAAACTATTAGAGCATCTCTTTTTTCACCTCGTAATATTCAGTAATAACGTTGGCTCGTAATATCTAAAGGCTACCCCGTCACATTATCTTTTATAGTCTTTGGCCCTCCCACGGTCTGATGGGGACTTGTATTCAACTCTTTCCACGTTTAACACTCAAATAGTCAGCTAATGTAGAAAAAACATAGTAAAATTATTAAATGACGGTGTATGAAACGTGTAGACTTAGGCAGTCTTATTTAACGAGCGTTTAATTGTGGGTGGTCGTTACAGTGACTTAACTTGCCGTGTAAAGTCACAGTTTTTCAACTAGCTTTGCAGACGTAGCGTAATTGTTCTTGCTCGTCAGTCGTCTCTGAATGAAGTAGGAACATTTATATCTGTGTCTAGCGTATCAAATTGCTGTAACAATGTGCTCTCTATAAAAGCAAAACTATAATTGACATCATCCTCCCGAAGAATGCAAGTTTCGCGGGCTGATTATGATTGCAAAGAGATTATTGATCAAGCTCTGTTTGGTGCATTTAGCTTGGTATAATATGACGTTTCTGTCGATTTTACTGGTGGAACTAATATAACAGATAAGGCGAGTTTAGCATGTATACGAAGTCTGAATAAGAAGATCCTTGGACCTAAGCCAACGTTTTCAATCGCCCTTTGCAGTAGACAGGCACAGAGACGTTCCTCCTCCATCCACTCGACTTTTGCGTTCTCTCGTTTTATGTAGACAGTGATGCAATTCCACGAATTGAATGCATTCGTACTTTCAGCATTGCTACACTGTAAAAAATTTCGGAATTTTCTCCGATGAATTAGTAGGAAATTATTCCGAAACTGGTAGGTAACACATGTTTCCGAATATTTTGTAGGAAAAATTTCCGAAAAGAGGAGGAAAAATACTTTATCCACAGAAAACCGGAAATTATTCCACAAACTTCGGAAAAATTTCCAATCAAAACGGATTTTTAGCCTATAGTAGTAGGAAATATTTCCGGATAGAGTCGGAAAAATACTTTTTTCCTATACAACCGGAAATTATTCCACAAACTTTAGAAAAATTTCCAAGCAAAACGGATTTTTAACCTACAGTAGTAGGAAATATTTCCGAATGGAATGGGAAAAATACATTTTCCACAAAAAACCGGAATTTATTCCTTATACTTCGGGAAAATTTCCAATAAAATGGGATTTTTATCCTATGGTAGTAGGAAATATTTCCGAATGGAGTCGGAATAATACTTTTCTCACATAAAACCGGAAATTATTCCACAAACTTCGGAAAAATTTCTAAACAAAACGGATTTTTAACCTATAGTAAAAGGAAATATTTCCGAATGCAGTCGGAAAAATACATTTTCCACAAAAAACCGGAAATTATTCCTCAAACTTCGGAAAAATTTCCAAACAAAACGGGTTTTTAACCTATAGTAAAAGGAAATATTTCCTAATGCAGTCGGAAAAATACATTTTCCACAAAAAACCGGAAATTATTCCTCAAACCTCGGAAAAATTTCCAAACAAAACGGATTTTTAACCTATAGTAAAAGGAAATATTTCCGAATGCAGTCGGAAAAATACATTTTCCAAAAAAAACCGGAAATTATTTCTCAAACTTCAGAAAAATTTCCAAACTAAACGGATTTTTAACTTGTGCATATTATATTGCTCAATCTAAGAAAATTTTATTTTGTACTCCTACTAAAAGAAACTCCTAGGTTTATTTTTTTAAAAATAAAAATCACTTAATTAGTTTCTCATAATTATTTTATTTATTATAATTATGAAAAATTTATTTATGTGAAGAACAAATGTTATTTTGTACTCCTACTAAAAGGAACTCCTAGTTTCATTTTTTAAAAAATACAAATGACTTAATTAGTTTCTTCTAATTATTTTATTTATTATAATTATGAAAAATTTATTTATGTGAAGAACAAAAATTTTACTAAAAGATTGTTGATACAGAACTAATAGATCTAACATGTTTTTGTTATAAAAATTTTGTTTTACATATTTATTACTATTATATTTTAATATTTAATTCTTCTGTTTAATTTATAAAAAAAAAATTGTTTTGGGCAATGTTTGCATTTTAAAAATATTACTTTTATTAATATAAATAAATGAAATTGTTTAAAACGTTAATCAATTTATTTGTATTCATTTTATTGAAGTTAATCAATTTGTTTGTATTCATTTTATTGATAATCTGTATCCGAGCCTGTATTCTTTTATCATTTTTAAATATCGATTAATTATTGTTCTCAATTATTTTTCCTAATACATATAATTTAATTTTAAACTATTTTGTTTGAACCAGTTAATATTGTTAAGAATGTTTACTTATTTAATTTATTGGTAATTTAGTAACGATAAATAATTTTTTTACCAAATAAATTTAATCTTATGTTAATTTCAATCAGAAAAAAAGTAAACATTGTTAGTAATGATTGTAATAAAATTTTAAATTTTAATATTAGAAATGTTTTCTATCTTTGAATGTTTCTTAATAATATAAACAGATACACAGATTATACAAAAAATGAAAATTTCTCCGAATATAAATTATCTTATTTCAAATAAATATTTTTAAATTTTATTTGGATAAGATTCTTAAAAATCTTCTCCAAAAAAATGTCTTAATCTTTAAAATAATGGATTCACAAAAAATTTGTCGAAAGGAATTTATTGCCATTCTCCTTTTGGTGAAAATATGTGTGAGTGTCACATGCCAGTAATGCTAACTAAACCATAGGACCAAAATTTATGAGAGTCTATTGTTGACGGGCGATGCCATTGCGGGGGTTCAACTGCACGTGGCGACCAAACGAAACTTGAGATCACCAAGTTCTTTGAAAAGAGAATTTCATAGCCAAGATGGCTCAATGGTTAGGTGCTCGTATCGTAATATGCGTATTTGCGTTTAGCGTTAGGGTTAGTGCGTTCGAATCTCAGTGTCGCTAGGATTTTTCAAAAATTTCGTATGTATGCGTTTAGTTGCGTTTAAGGTATAAATAAAATGTTAATTAATAATCAAATGTAATTTCAGCACAACACAACAATTGAATTAAATAAGTATGTAAAAACAAACCCAAATCCCATACTGTAAAATATAAATTTCCTTAATGTTTTAAATCTGTTGATTTGATTTTTATTATTGAATAATCAATGGGATTTTTTGTATCAGGATAAACATATTTCTTTATTACAACTGTACATGTAATGTTTCATATATGAGTTGGGTCAGGCCATATAATAGTCAACCACCCACTTTGGTTAGAAACGAATTTTCGTTTGTTTATTAAACCCAACCCTTTTTTTCCGTGTACAAAATTTGAATAATTTCCGGTAATTTTTGAAAAAATTCCAACTTAATGTCAGGACAAATATCCGACGTATTCGGAAAAATGTCCAACTTCATATGCGGAAAAATTTCCGATAATTTCGGAAAAAATTCCTCTTCATCAGTAGGAAAAGTTTCCGAAAAAGTTGGAAATAAAACCAATTTTTTTTTCGGAAAAATTTCCACCGTCTGGGGTTCCGTGCTGTCCGAATTTTTTCGGAAAAATTTCCGAAAAATTTTTTACAGTGTAGACCTCGCTTTTCTCTTCCTATTTTTCTCTTCTTTAGCTATCTGACCTTTCTCCCTCTTCTGAAAATGCGTCATGTACTTAAGCCATGACACGCCCCGTGTATTTTACTTTCTAAACTTCAGGGGTTGCTTCCCTTCTTGAAATTCGTTTTACAATATTGTTTTCTGTCATATTCCTTTGATAAAGCCCATGTGAAAAGGGGAAATTTTCTTTTACTCTGTGTCTGTGTGTGTTAAAAAAACAATTTTTTACTTATGGACACTATTGAATCTTTTAGGGAGTCTAGAAATGTAATAACAAAATTTAACTTATAATAAATGCAGTGGATATTTTTGGACTCTACTCGATTTACTGATTTGAAATATTCAAAAATACATTATTCGTAATATTTTAAATTTATCACTCAAGCAAATAAATATTAGTAATGTCTGCCATTCTGAAGAAAAGCATGACAGCATAATTGACATTTTTTTAAAACTTGAGATGAAACACTTTCACATTTAGTAATGCTTTTTCAAAATATATAAATTCAAATGCTTATTTAAATAAAAAAGGTAAAATAACATAAGTGCATTTAAAGTAAGAAACATGATTGACAATCTTATTTAATAATTTTTGGTACTATGAAATTTGATAAACGGATTAAAAATGCACAAAAATTAGAATGAAATGTCAAACAATAATATTTGTTTGTTTCGATTTTACAAAAAAAAAAGAACAAAAAAAGAGATTGTTCAATTAGTTGGAAAACAGAATTTTACGAGAAAATTTCATGCTCCGAACGCTGAGAGAGCTGCAATTACACGACTCAAATCATCGTTGCTGCGTATTTAGTATATTTGTTTTTTTTTTTTTCAATTAATGCGTAAAAATGAAGATCTATTTTTAAAAGTGATGAATTTTGCACGTTTTTAACAATGTAAAACGTAAGGTTAGATATCACATTTTTAGTATTATTTTCTCTGTACTTTTTACCGCAACGGGGAATAACTGGAAAAAATGTCACAAAATTCTTTGCACTTTTAATATTAATAATTAACGATTTATTTAATTATTTATATTTATTGTAGATTTCATACAAAAAAGGGAGAAATAAAAGGAAGTGATTTACTTATTATTAAAGGACTTGTAATAAGACATTATTATTGCACCATAATTTATTATTATCAACCCACCATTTAGGAAAAGAAAACTTCAAATTTCTTTAATAACAAGAACCCTCGATTGAACACAGTATCGTATTAAGCACTATTAAAAGTCAGAACAAAAGAAAGTTCACTAATAATAAACTAGAACATATCAGCATCATACGCCAGTTGGGAAAAGAAAATCTTAAATCTGTTTAGTAACAATAAATAATCATCGATTGAACACAATATCGTATTAAACACTATTAAAAATGAGTAAGTATCCTTTTGACACAAAACTCATCATAAAGATTGTTTTATTATACAAATATTGGTACCCTGAGAAAAAATTTTAGTAAAAATTCCTGTGCTGTTCACTATAAATGTCATAATTGACAGTCTCCGAAATTTTACCTTGCTGTCTTACAATGTTTACCGGATTTAATCTTAAAATCTTAAAAATAACACTACAAGAAAAATTACTAATATTCTGTTTAGTAATAAGAATCCTCGATTGAACACAATATCGTATTAAACACTATTAAAAATAAAACCAGTTCAAAAGACACTAATAAACCGGAACATCATATGCAATTTGGGAAAAAAAAATTTAATTTTTTTAATAACAATAACCCTTGATTGAACACAATATCGTATTGAACACTATTAAAAATATAAAACTAGACAAAGTTGACTAATAGTAAACCGGAAGATTTGAGAGTCTTATGCCATGGTACGCCAAATTTGTACAAAATTGTGAGAAGGGAGAAAGGTAGGAAAATACTGCCATGGTTGGGTAGGTATCGACTTTAACAAAAAACTAATAACGAATATTTCGATGTCTCGAATTGTGGCTTTCTGATTAGTTGATAATATTTCTGAGAAAATTACTAGTCAATCAGAAATCCCATATTTCAGGTAGCAAACTATTCGTTGATTATTTTTTCGTTGAAATCAGTATTTAGTAATCATGAGCCAGTTTTCTCACCTTTCTCCCTTCTTACAATCTTCTACAAATATGGCGTGTATCATAGCACATTTTCCTGCTATTTACCGTCATTGAAAATTTATATCACTCTTACCCTTTAGAATAATATGTACATTTTTTTAAAATCTTTTTGATATAAACATTGGAACCATTTGATCGGAATATCCAAAATATAAACAAAGCTGCAAATTGAATTACATTCCTATGCAAATAATGTCTTTTCAACAACCCTACAGGAGTCTCTCGATGAGTAACTACTCAAACTTTCAGAAAACGCTCTTCTGGAGTTGAAATAAAGTCAATGTTGATATTCACAGAGATCAAGAGAAAAGCAATCGAGAATTGTCCGCAAGACAGTTATTGAAGCTCTTCTGTACCTTTTTCTCAAGTCCTAAAGCAGTCACTTAACAAGAGTTTACAGTACCTATAAACTTCTTAAGACCCTCTCTTCACTTATTCCGATATAAATAATACAACTAGAGTTTATTTAAATATATACTTAGAAAACACAAAACCAAAATAAAACTTTTGTTCTACCACGACCAATGATGTAACTAGAATTTGCCGATAAATTTTTTATCCCTTGCAAGAAAAATATCTACTTTATTAAGCCGCACTCTGGCTGTGATGGTAAATAATAGACTGTTAGAGGTAACTTCCGCCTTGTTAAGGATCAGGAACACAAATGCATACTTTGCATTATGATTTTAACAAGGGACTAGAGTCGTTCGCTTCTTATTGCAGGTGCGCTGTCGCAATCTCAGTTTCCGGTATTCACCATCTACGCCCAAAAGAGTTGTTTGTCGGTGAAGCCTTGTGAACGAGCATGGTGCATCGATAGAGTGCAAGGACATCGGCTCCAGGGTCATACGAAGAGAACCTCGACCGCGTCTTCACGTCAACACTGTTTGGAACTTTGCCTAGGCGAGAGGGAGTTCCTCTGTCGGTAAGTGGCGAATCAGTTTGTCCTTTCTACATCGTTTAACTTAGATGATAAGCCGACTGCTTTTTTTATTACCAGAAATCCTTATGTGTGACATGCATATACTTTACGAAAAGCGTCTGCTCATTTGTTACGCTCGCGTGGGTAAAAAGCCAATTCAAGACTCAGGGATAACAGTTTTTCACTCATTCTACATTTCCGTTTGACATTTAGTTACCAGTTGGACATTCAGTTACGGAAATTATCACATCCGAGTCGTTACTTTGATTCCTTCAGAAAGGAAGTACCTGCACTTTTCCCGTTTTCGTTGTTTCTCAATTACAGATAAAATGCAAATTCTCACATGCGGGAATATCGAAAGCAAATTTTAAAAATTCAATAAGTAATTTTTTGAGTTTTTCACGTATGACTTATGGTCATTTCATTTTTTTTGGATTATATTTTTCAATCTTGGAAATTATAACTAAAATCGTACTTATTTCGAGATTTACACATATACACATAATACAAAACAATATATTAGGTTATTTCACAGCACAATAAAAGAATTTTTTCTTATCATATATCATTGAGAAATCATAGTTAAATTTCAGAACAAACTCCATATTTATACATAATTATTAAGAAATGCTTCGTCAAAGCTTCTCTCAGAGATGATTATTTAAACAAATGTATACGAAATCTTATTATTGAAAGAAAATA
This sequence comes from Ganaspis brasiliensis, assembly GCA_037103525.1. Taxonomy (NCBI): domain Eukaryota; kingdom Metazoa; phylum Arthropoda; class Insecta; order Hymenoptera; family Figitidae; genus Ganaspis; species Ganaspis brasiliensis. Next base: position 4,684,805 of record JAZKLR010000145.1, on the reverse strand, counting down.
ACTAAATCTCATTAAGAAAATACAACACAAGTAGATGATACACAATTGAGAAATTAAAACAAGCTTTCGACAATTGGTAAGGTTCATCTTTTGCTGAACAAAATAATGAAGGAAGATTTGTGAAACATATAAGAAATAAACATCAGAACTGGATGAAGTTACAGCAATTGAATAAGAAACGATCTAATTAAACGATTTCTTAAGGGATTCTGGCGCTTATAAAAATGAGGGTAATGATAAGAAGTAAAGTGTAGTAAAGTAGTAAAGTGTAGAAGAGCATAAATTGAAAAATAATCAGAAAGCATTAATTGCGTATATGAAAACAATGTTGAAAAAAAATTATTTGACGAAGTTATTAATAAAGTTTGTTCACAATTGTGAGAAATAAAGATCATTGAAATAAATGTAATAATCTAATATGTACATCTCTGTTATTCAAAATATTCACCCTCTGTACCTATCAGAGTTTACAAGATTTTTCAAATAATAAACAGCGGAATTGAAAAATGGAGAAAGTGACATACGATCACATAAAGTAGCTTTCAGAAAAGTTGAATGAGAATAAAAATTATTAAAGGCTTAACTCTTGCGTATAAAAAACGGATTTATTGGTACGGTAAAGCAGTTTAGTTTGGTTTCTACCCCAACGTTGCTATCTTATTGGCTCGGATGCGTAACCGAGGCAATTATGCGTATCAAGACTCCTCTTTATAGCAGGTTATAAATAATACTGCTCCATGTCATATGTTGTTTATGAGTTTACATTCGCAATGCGCTGTGTAATGTTCAGGTAGACTCTCATTGCATCTCGAAGCGTCACTACACAGAAACGATAAATAAAAACACACGATGCTCGCCTCAGTCAGTTTTTTGCATTCACGTAGCGCGCTAATTGGACCATTTTACAGCATTCCTTTTAACGCCCGGACTGACGAGATTTCAGTTCCGTCTTTCAACCTGTCAGTTGCATATTTTCAAAAAATTTTATTCAGATAGTCAGACCAGCTTCACTTTTTTTTTATTTTAACGTTTAGTGTTTCTAGTATCTCATCATTAAAAATATACCAAGAATTAAATACTTTTCATTAAAATATATATTTACTTTTGTACTATTTTTAATTAAAGTACTTTTAAACAATAATTATCACTGTTTGAATAAAATACAAATTTTTAATGACTTTATTTATGTGATCCATTCCATTATCGCGTGATGCGAATTGCCCTAAGTGATCAAAGGTATGGACACGACATCAAACACAGGTGAAAGGCCGACAATAAATTCATGGATCATGATTTTGTGTTTAATAGTCTAATAATTGGTTCCACGTTAATTGATCGTAAATTTGAAAACACCATGCAATAACGCCTGCCATTTTTGATCAGCGCCAAAGGGGATCAAAGATTCAATTACCAGATCTATAAAAATAAATATTAATCAATACCTAGGGATTCAATATATTTAGTAACTTTTTTCTTCAACTGACCTTGGAAGGTTGGTTCTGAAGTTCTAAATGTAGGTTAGGAGATAAAAGTAGAATAATAAAGTTATGGAGCGATTTAATATTAATTAATTGCTGCTTGAAACTTTCTGAGATTTATTTCTCAACAAAACAATTTAAATGACGCTGTAAAGAAAAACAACTTAGATGAGGATATTGGGACAATTTTTTTTTTAGATTAGATTATGGACATTTTTATATTAAAAACACAAATCTTCAGTGAAATCTGTCGTGTTTTTCCATTTCTTTACTTAGATAGTCTGTGCGATCACCGCTAGGGTGCGCCGAGTGTACCACGTTTGCTCATTGGCTGTTGCGATGACATCAAGTTACCTATACGAATAGCTATCATTTTTAAAAAATGGCCGACGTTTTGTGATCTGTCCATGTCTTTAATTTTAAATTTAAATTAATGTGATTTGAATTATATTAAATTAAATATTGTGATATTTTTGTGAATTAAATTGTCAGTACCCTTGGCCACATATTTGAAACAGAAGAAAAAGAAGTGCCATCCCTATGTATACAATGAATAATTCTGGAAAAGATCAATTAAATTTTAATTTAATTTTGAATTTATCACTTGTGTAAGATATATCTTTATTAAATTCTTAAAATCATAGTACAAACCGTGTCAACTTTTTGGAAGTTCGTTCTGGACTGACTCATACCTAATAGGCCCAAATTGCCTTAAAAGACGCAATGACGTGTCAACGTATAATATCTTACACTTGGCAGTATTTAATAATAAAGATGATAATATCGATCTCTTATAGTCCTTATTATCAATTGTAATAATATTTAAATAGCTACCTGTCTAATTAAAAACTGAAAACACCTTTAAATCTTCGAGACACAACTTAATTAAAGTCCAACTATAAAATATCCCTCTTTGGTCTCCCACAAAAATATCAATGAGTTTTCTCCGTAACTTTAAAAACACCAATCACATTCGTCTGCAGTCTTTCTAAGCTCCGCCTCAAGCTTCACCTTTTTGATCTCTCGGAGGAAAGTAAACTGCAAATTATCATTGTGAATAAAATGTTAGTTTAGTAGTAATTAATTTTAGTAGGTATACGAGGAAACTTAAATTCAAGTGTATACTCTCTCAGTTGCCGAATACCACACTGGAAGGTATATTGTTAATCGAATAATTCTTTTAAAGATACACCCTTATGGTGTGTAAATACATTTGTCAAACCTCGTTAAAAAATCAGATAAAAAACATAACGAGATGACGCTTCAAAATTGAAAAGACCTAACAAAGTTAAGCACCCAAATGATCAAAGGAATATAAGCAAATCACATGAATGAAGCAATAAACTGAAGTAACGTATCTAAAATCAGTTAGACAGCGAAGCAAATGAGAATAACGAACCAAAGCAGCGTAACAAAATGAAACTAATCTAATTACGAAATAAGTAGAAGTAACGTGAAACGGATTTGGAAGTTGAATAAAAAGCAGAGTGTTTCTATTCATCGAATTGGAGGAAGCGGAGATTTCCGACACGCTTCTCATCGAGGCAAACGTGCAGGGTTTTCTTACACGTACACGGTCAAAAGCGACCAAAGGAAAAGGTCTTTACCAGGCGGTGCCTGAGACTTGGAACGAGACTGGAGGTAACCTGACGTTGACCCATCAGGGTCAAGAGGTTGCAGTCCAGGCGGAACCGTATCAAAAGTGGTGTACACGGCGAGAAGCCTTTTCGCATTCCGAGGAAGGAAGAAAACGAACGAGGGACATAAAAAGAGGATGAACTAAGGTGGAAAGAGTGAATCGTGACGTTGGCCTTTCAGGCGACCGGAAGAAATCCCAGAAAGAGAACAAGCCGGAGAGACTCCCTTGACTCGGTGAAGACTTCTCTGCACGCGAACTCCAGAGTTCATCGAATCATCTGCGTACCGCTGATAATCAGAAGGGAAAAGGGAAGGGATTACGCAACAATGCATCGTGCGTGCGACCGTAAAGCCGGTGTCGGCCAAGTAACAGGAGCCAGTGCGCCGGGATTGCTGCTGAAGATCGCATTAACATTCTATGGGAACGGTATTTCTTCCGTACAATCCTCCTGACAAGACTGTGCTAGCCTTAACCGTTTCTTCTTCCTTCGCGTGGCAATGTGTCTTTTTTCAAGACCATAGAGGCACATTCTATGTGCATCCGGAGAGGCTAAAATCTTAGATTATCACGGCCAATTAAACAATTACCGAAGGTAATTTACACCTACAACAAATTCAATTGTTCATGTCTGGTTTAATCCCCATTTTTCATTCTCTCAATTCTACTTCTGTATATCAAGCGCAAACTCGGATGGAAATTACTCGTTGGCAGACGAGACATATGCTAAAGCCAATTCGAGACGAGTTGTGAAAATCTAGATTCGCAATGCACACGGCACCATAACTTTTTTTAAAATTCAACTGGAAACTACTTGTTGGATAATTCAATAAAAAGTTTTAAATGGTCCTCGAAAGGTTAAGTGAATTAACAATATCTACAATTTTTTTCATCAAATAACTCAATGTTCCGTTGGAAAAGGTTTGCTAACCTCATCAAGCACAATTCGTCATAACATTACAACTAATTTAACTCGTGAAAGAACAGGTAAAACGGCATTCTACAGTGGAGAAGAGATGAAAAAACGTGTTGTTATGTCTTTTGACGAATCGTTCTTGATGAGCTTAGCTGACAATGAAACGTCGCATAGCTTGTTGACAAAAAGAGTGATTATTTATTCTATTAACTGTAATGTAATTTTAAGCAGGGATGAACCTCAACACAAACGTTGTAAGATCAATTTTTATCAGACTTATTGCTTTAAATGAACCTATCAGTTTTTTTTACTTTTAATTCCAAAGTCAAAAATGATTTTTGGCAAAAAAATTGTGATCAGTGTTACGTCCTAACAATTATATTTTAACTTCTGTTTTTAAACAAATAATGAATAGATTTATGTTTTAACAAATTGACGATTTCCTAAAATTTTGTGTATGTACGTAAAATATGAGCGAATGATAAAAATAAATATTTAATCATTAACTTAAATCCTCTAGAATTATCAAAAACTACATTTAGGTTTGACCGTATCATAAAAAAGAGACATGCAATTTGTACAACGAAAGATGTTTTGCTAAGCGGTTAATTGCACTACGATTGAGTGACTCACGACAGCCATTTGTAACCCATTCCCTGTCATTTTGTCTTTTTCTCCTATAGTATCAATAGACTTTTCTAAACCAATAAAATCCGTCAATTTTCTGAACTCCCCAATTTTTCCATTTCCAAAATTTCCTCAAATTTCTCCAGTTGAAATGAGAGACATCAGATTCAAATTTACCGTCTGGTTGAATACTCCGTCGCGAACCGAATGTCACGGTATACTATCAATCATGTATTTTATTTAATTAGTTTCAGTTAATTAATTAGTAAAGTGTGAACTTTAACCAAAATTTCAACTGAATCACTTATCCTTCTTTTACAATCTATTCAATAAATAGTTGCACAAAATTAATTTGACGTGCAACCGAAATAAAAAATACAAATCAAGAACTCACTTCAACAATTAGAATCAAGAAATTTGAAAAAGGAATCATTATAATTCAATTTCTGTGGCAATATTGACGAGGAATGATAGATTGAATCATCGTTTGACTTGTCAAAGAGGATATCGAATTAATAAACAAATCGAGAGCACACAACGTGTGTAAATTTGTGATATATTCCGAAATGTTTACTTTAGTCCGATCTCGCAAAATCAGACCAATTTTCATAGAAATAACAGAGAGTCCCACGTGACAGTAGACCTAGCTGCTACACTATCGTTTCCGGTCGTTCGGTTCCACAGTCGGTGAATCGATAGAAAGTTATTGGTCGCTCGCATTGGCAATTTTGGTGTTGACCGCAATGGTCCACCAAGAGAGAAAGAGAGGCACTGTCCGAGAAGCGAGAATTTGAAATACATTTTGGTTGGCTGATGCATTGCCAAAGAAAAAAAAAGAACATAATAGATGGAAAAGGGCGATAAAAACGGTTAACTATTTATTATTTGATATTTTCGACATTGTAATCCTAATGGGAATGACCCCACAAAAAAAATAAAATAAAAAATATGAAACATTCTCTATAAGGAAGTAGCATAAGCTGATGATTTGTTAAAACAAAATAAGAGAAGATAAAGAAAAAGAGCAAAAAATATCAAATGAAACTAACTTGCAGGAAATTCCATTGAAAAAGAAACTACAAGTTGAGAATGAAAAAGGTAAATAACAAATGAAATCAAAGTGATGACGATTAATAAAGTAGATTAGTAGATATAAAGATTCAAAGTGTGCGGAAGAAATATTAAGAGTGATATATATGAAATGGCAAATGGAGAGATGTACTTGAGTTCGATGCTCTATAATCAAGGATGATCCACAAGTAACCGGTAAATATCCGGCGCGTACCTAGTTGAGAAGTGCTCTTCACTGAGAGCGATATTGTTCGCTATTGAAGGAGAGGAGGAGAGAGAATAAATCGATGGAGCATGCAGTTCCAACAGGGGGATTCGTACGAAATGCAGTCTTTTTTCATGAGATAGGTTATTATTGTCGTTCCATTGATGTTGCTTGTTACCCGGTAATGATTTTATTGTTTAAGAGTCATGTTCAAGTTTTACCTGTGCCGCAATCAATTACAATAATGTAATATAATCGTAGCAAGGTCTTGTGGTGCGTAGCTGTATAATGAGGTCCCTCTTTAATGAGAGGGTAAGAAGACTGTGGGGGCTGGGCGTGCCTCTGTTTCTACATGTAACGTACGTGCAGGCATAACTACAAATGTATACGCAAGCTACGTACTCGTAACCTATCCACATAATACGTGGTTACGTGTGAGGGCAAAGAAGCCAAGAGCGGTGGTCCTCGCAGCTTCACGCAATGTTGTACAATCTCCATACACCAAGATAACTTGACTCAACCTTGTCTATTTTCAGTTTTTAATTTTCTTCTCCTTCTTCTCCTTCTTCTTCTTGTTTATTCCTATACTTTTCAATTTTATCCCTACTTGCTTTCATTTTTGTGTGTTTCAGGATTATTATTTTTTTCTTCTGCTTTCTATAATTATTTTTCTTTTCTCATCGATGCGGGCCCGTATCATTTTTACACAAATTTTTTCGGGCAACTTGTTATATTGTACTCCTGAAGATGAATGTTATATTTTACTCTTTCTGAAATCCAAGATTTTTAGGGCCCGTATCATTTTGACACAAATTTTTTCGGGCAACTTGTTATATTGTACTCCCAAAGATGAATGTTATATTTTACTCCTACTAAAATTAAAGATTTTTAAGTTTTAATTATTTAATAATTGGACTTACTGGATTAATTAAGTCTTTTAATATTAATTTAATGTATTAAAATCAATTATTTAATAAATAAGACTTAAAAATCTTTGATTTCAGCTGGAGTAAAATATAACATTTATCTTCAGGAGTACAATATAACAAGTTGCCCGAAAAAATTTGTGTCAAAATGATACGGACCCAAATCTTTGATTTCAGCTGGAGTAAAATATAACATTTATCTTCAGGAGTACAATATAACAAGTTGCCCGAAAAAATTTGTGTCAAAATGATACGGACCCGATTTTTAAGTTTTAATTATTCAATAATTAAACTTACTGTATTAATTAAGTCTTTTAATATTAATTTCATGTATTAAAATCAATTATTGAATAAATAAGACTTTAAAATTTTTTATTTTAGAAGGAGTAAAATATAACATTCATCTTCGGAAGTACAATATAACAAGTTGCCCGAAAAAAAGTTTGTCAAAATGAGACGGGCCCATCGATGCACTTTTGTACTCCTTCAACTTTTTCAAATTCTTTAAAGGCATGTGATAGAGAATTTTAATCTTAATTTAAAATACATTTTTAAAAATTTTTAAATATTACGAATTTTTGTAAAAATTAATTTTAAAGAAAAATTTAAACAATTATATTTTAACTTCTGTTTTTAAACAAATAATAAATAGATTTATGTCTATTTGGGTCTAGCAGACCTTCTTGTTGATGTTTTCAGTAATTCTACAAAGTTTGGTGTCAAACTATTTATTTTTTTAAGAAAAAGTTTACGGACAAATTTTGCCTATACGAATGACATCATTCACCAATAATCACCATCACATACCTTTAAAATGCTTTATATAAAATTTTCTATATCCTCTTTCTTCTAATTCCAACGGTTCTTAAATTATTATTAACAATTTAAAGAAGCCAAAAATTATATTCATTTTATGAAAATTTTTCTTCCATGTAAGTAAAAAAATTTGCTTTTTCATGGAGGAAGCAATAAGTAAATTTTTAAAAAATTGAAAAATTTAATTTCTTAACAATTAAAAAATTGCGGATTATTTTTTTAAATGTTGCCACAATAAAAACCTTCTGTAGTTAAATCGATTTGTTTTGAAGTAAGAAAATACGATATTTAATATATTAACTTAAATTTATAGGTTAAAAAATACTTTTTTAAAAAAAAATGAATTTTACAAAAAATCAAAGTTTAATAAAAATGTTTTTAATGGTTACCTTTAAAAACCCTTGTGTCTGATTCCAGATTTTAGTATTTAAAATATCCATACCAAATTTTATTTAAGTCCGTTAAATAATTTTTTAGTTATAGTGTTCACAAGAAAAAAACATCCATGCACACACACCTACACGCACACACACATACACGCACAGACATCCGGAAGAATTTGTAAATTTAAAGGATTAAATATAGAATGTGTTGATTTTTTTTAAAAATGACAGCAGTTTGAAATTTACAAGAAAATGAAAATGTTTATTTTGTGTTAATAGTAATTACACCATTAAAAATATTTTATTTAAAATTTGTTGCGTTCTGTGATATAAAGCTTACGAATCAAGCTTTAAACTGACACTTTATTAACTTCTCTAACTTTATTAGAATCGATACACGGTAACTCAAAAACAGTTCAACAAATTTTAATAAAATTTGATATAGTTATTTTTACTACCAAAATCTGAAGTTAAGCACAAGAATTTTTAAAAATAACAGTTAAAGAATTTTTTAATTTAATTTTGATTTTTTCACAAACATTTCTTTAACCTATAAATTCAAATCTTTATAAGTATAGTTTCAACTTCTTTCAAATTGTAGTTTAGACATAAAAATAAATAAAAATGTTGTTGTTACTGAAAAAATGTAAATATAGGTCCGTAACATGACAAATACCCAAATATTACATTTTTGAATTTCTATACACTTTCTATACTTTTAATATTTTTTCAACTTTTTACACTATCTATATGCTTTTCATTCGTTTTTCAAAATTTTTATACTTTTACCCTTTGCCAACTTTTTATTACATTCTTTTTATTCGTTTCGTTTACTTTTGCTAGATTCTTTTCTTCTGCCTTTTTATACGTCCTTATACTTTTTACTGGTTTCATGTTTTCTGCACATTCTTGTATCATTTTTATATTTCTTTATATTTTTTGCACTCTTCTTTTTCGACTTTGAAGTTCCATGTTCAACGTTTTTCATTATTTTCCACTTTTTCACCAACAAAAATTAAGTCTTAATTAATTTTTAGCTCAGAAAAGCTTCATAACAAAGTATTTTTAGCACAAAGTAGATGGTTTTTAAATTGAGAAAAATTGAATCAAACAATTAAAATCTTACGAGCGTTAATTACGTAATTTTTGAAATCTAGAAAATCCTTTTATCCTGAAGTATATACAAAGAAAGATAAAAACTAAGTAAATAATAAGCTTGTAAAAATAAATAATAAGCTGTAAAAACGAATTAAAAATTTGTTTCCTTAATGAAAACCTATTTCTGTAGAGTTACAGTTTAATATAAAAAATTAATTATGTGTGTAACTGAACCCTTTAAGCTACATACTTTTTATACTTAAAAATAATATTCCTCGAAATAAATATGTGTATTAATAATTTAAAAATATGTAAAATAACATTTTTAAATTAGGAAATTGAAAATTAAGAATATTTAAAAATGTAATTTTGCCTGCATTCAAGGTACTCGAAAAATTCTTCATATTCTTAAAAATAAGCCAAATCGTTAAATTCACACAAAATTAGATTTTTAATTACTTTTGAAATTTAATGAATTCAAGTTTTACAAATTATCAAGACTACATTTAGATATTTCGAAAATCGAAAACTAGTTCTAATTTTTAAAAATTGTTAACATGTCATTTTTGGAATTTATTTAATTTTCTTTAGGCTTACGGATATTACATAAACAGTATTCAATGATGGATTAAGAATTAATTTTTCAATCCTTTTTTCGCCTTTTAAAATATTCTGTATCATTTTTGGATTTGCAATGTCAAATCTGTTGAAATGTAACATTTTATAAATGCCCCAAATTTTACTATCATTTTGTTATTAGTTTCAAACTTTTGATCGACATTTAGTGATTAACGTTTCGCAAAATAGATAGTTGTATCGATAATGGTTCGAGTGATACATTGAAAATTTAAAACTCATTGTCAAGACAGGCAAAATTTTCTCTTTCTGGTAAATACACAAAATAATTTTAATGGACAAAAAATGATAACTAATGTTTAGTTATAATAATAAAAAATTTATACATTAATTCTATTTTCTATTTATTCAGTAAAGAAAGAGCCTAATTGAAAATTATATACAAGATAATATAATTCAGAAAGGCTATAAAAGGAGGGTATAATATGATACACAGATAACACTGAAATAATATCTTGGTTCAATTAGTCCTCTAATTACTTCCTAGTTTCCTTTTAAAAATACTTAAATCTCATTAAACTCACAAACTAGGAGGTTTGAAATATAACTTAATTAGAATTACAAACAGTTGAGATGACACTTGGCGATAAAAGTAATCGGAAAAATTAAAGCAGGCCTGACTTGTTATATTCGATCTTGGGCTTTTATAAAACGAGATTATGACTTTGCTGCTGCTTCAAAGATGCTTTTCTTTTCACGCGAGCTGCCGTATCTGAATCTAAGTCGTCTTGCCGCCTCTTGAATAATATAAAGCCTTCCGCCCGCGGTAACGACGACTGCCAAGATTTCTCACGTGTCGTCGGATAAGTGCATTATGCATTTTACAACAACGAGAGGCAATATACTTTTCTCATTCGATTACCTCTCTTGACATTCACGAGTTCACAGAAAACCTCCAATTTAGCCAGTCGGAGCTTGTTGAAAACGAGCTATACAGTTTATCTTCATTAATGAGCAACCACGAACCGACACGTATAACCTCCATAGACATTTACTTAATAGATGGAAATATATATGTCTTTTTCACTTAATTAAACTCGTTTATGAAAAGAAATCGCTGCTACTTTAACACAAAACCGCCGCGTATCATTTCAACTTTTTAATATTTCATAATAATGTACTCCAAATAAACTCGACTCCTGTTTTGTAATTACAACGTATTTTCTCGCTTTTAAAACACACTAGAGAAACAAGTTATGCGAGTTTAGTATCAATTAAAACTTTTTTTTATTTAAATAACATTTACTATTCATTTTCTTGGAAAAAATTTCATTAGCAAAACGTGGCGTACTCTTCGTCGAGAAGGAAGTCTTTAAGTCCTCTTACTTAGTAGAGTGTGGAGTCCTTTTTTCATTCACGTGAAATTAAATAAATCTCTTTTAAGCTAATGGTTGGATTAAGTTTCTAATTAAAAGCAATCAACTCTAGTTAAATACTGAAGAATAATAATAAAATGCATGACAAACAATAGTTTAAAAAATTAGGCAAAACCGAACGGTTCCGTATCTCCATACACTGAGAAAAAATTTTCGTAAATATTCCTGCGCTGTTCACTATAAAAGAGTCATAATTGACAGTCTACGAAATTTTACCGTGATGTCTTACAATTTTTACCGGATTACCCACAATTTTTACTAGAAAATCTGGTAAAAATTATAAGACAGCACGGTAAAATTTCGGAGACTGTCAATTATGACACTTTTATAGTAAACAGCACAGGAATTTTTACGAAAATTTTTTCTCAGTGTATATTTTTTCAATTATATGATTTGAATTTTTGGTTAGTAGGGGAGGGGGACATGGTAACTTTTTTGCTTTTGGGCTAAAAATTGTGGTTTTTTCTGGATTTATACATTATGATGAGATCGAAACACGTTTTCCACTTTATTTTCATAAATCCAATGTAAAATTGGATTTATTTATATAGTACATATGTGTACTAAATTTGAGATTTAAAGAGGGTGCGAAAACGGACACACCTAGTGATTTTAATATGATTCCGTTTTACGCACGAAACCCTAAAAAGAAGTAATAATTTAGAGAACTAAATTCGTCATTTTTTTTCTTTTTTTTTTTGAAAGATTTTTCAGTAAATAGTTTGAGGAATGATGCAAACGTAAAAAATGAATTTGCTGCTGTACACGAATTTTTCGAGTGCTGGTGGAAAAAACATGCACCACGCCTCTCTGGATATGACGTATGCCTTGTGTACCGTGGGTAACGAATTATGCAAACCTCTCGAAACGATGCTTTCGCGAGGCTCAATTCTGCTCGAAAATTCACACTACATCGCTCGACCCGGATGAACATGATTTGACCGGACATTTTCCGGGATAAGATAGATTTACGGGATTAAAGCTCAATCGTTCGTCCCGTTCAGGGAATTACGGAACTTTTTTTAACAAGTTTAATACTTATTAACATTCTCCGTAAAACCACGGAACTTTTACACTTTTTCCCAGAGCCACTTTAAAATTGGTTTCAAATGTCTATTTCACGACGAATTAGTCGAAAACAATTATTCTGAATGGTGACTTTAAAATGATGCTAGATTAAATTTTTTTTAAGAATTAATTGTTAAAGATTATTTATTAAAAAATCGACGCCAAATTCTCAAAATTTCAAAATGAGGATTCGTTATAGCGAATGATTTTTTAAAAGAATGATTTGCTTGAAAATTGTTTACCGGGAGTAAGTTTCTGAAGATGTATCTAACAACAATTAATTAAATTAATTAATATTATTATATTTTTTGCAAATATAATAATAATTATAAATTCGAGTGATAAATTTATTTCAATAAATTATTTACATTGTTTTCGCAAAGAGGATTTTGTTAAGCTCTAAACAAATTTTTTAAGGACATGTGATGAAGTATGACCTCACTAGTAAAGACAAAAATTGTCCTTATATTTCTCTCACAATACTGAATACTTTGCTACAAATTTTTGCAGAATTACTTAAAATTCCATTAGGAAGGTTTGTCAGACCCAAATTTATTTCGATGTTAACTCAAAGTTATTTTTTTTCAACTTTCCAAAAATCTACGAATTTAAAAAAAAATTAATTTAAAAGAAACAACCAAATAAAACAGACATACCTTCTTAATGATATTTTAAATAATTCCACAAAATTTAAGATCAAAATATTCAGTATTTTAAGAGAAACATTACGGACAATTTCTGTCTATACTAGTGACGTCATACTCTATCATATATGCCTTTAAAGACGGAAAAATATAAATTTACCAAGAAGTAATATTTTTTCGATTTTGAACTGTAATCAGGGTGGCCTCAAAATTTTATTTTCAAAATTCCCTGATTTTTCCTGACATTTCCCTGGCTAATTTTTCATTTTCCCTGACCACCAATTTTACAGATTTTTTCAATCTTGCTTTGTTTATTTGGGATTTGAAGTAATACAATCATGAATGTTTAATTGTGGTTCCTTTAAGAAAAAATTTCCTGACTTTTAAAGATTTTTTTTTAAAATCCCTGACTTTTCCCTGACCTACGGCCACCCTGTGTAATACACTTTTAGTAGTATTTAAAAATATATTTACTTTACATATCACTCAAGTTTTATATAAAAATATTCATTAATTGTTTAAAAATTGTTGTTTAACTTTAATTTTCTACACTGAGAAAAAATTTTGTTTTAATCAAACATAACTATGTTTGATATGCAGTCCAATAGAAAGTATTTTTGAATTAAACATAATATGTTTGATTCAAATTTAACAAGTTTATTCCAATTAAGTAATCCATTTAGTTTAAAAAAAATTTTATAGTTGACTAATATTGTATTTGAATCAAACAAACTTTTCTCTCAGTGTAAAAATAATAAACTACTTGTTCAGAAATTAACTTATAATTGTCAATAAAATTAACCGATATGTAACAATAGTTTTTAAAATACGTTAAATGATTCAAAAGAATAATAATGAGACTTCTGAGAAAATCTGAGATCCATCGGTGTGAAATTAAGTGAAATATTAAATTAAGAAAATAAGTAGTTAATGAAACTTATTATAGGTTTAAGTTAATAATTAAATAAGAGTATATAGTTAATTAATTATCAAAGATATAAACCCCTGGGAAGAAAGGTTTAGATATAATCAATTATAATTATGTACAATTCATTATATATATAATTATATCTGTTTTTTCTATGTAGTGAGATATGATTAGAAATTAGATCTAACGAGATTAAATATTTTAAAAGATTGAAATTTACTGACAAGTATGGAAGTTACTAAAAATTATTAAGGATACCAGATAGTAAAATTTTTTAAGGATTTTTAAATTAAATTATCCAAGATTATATAATATTTTAATTATAGGTATAATATATAATATCAAATTATATATTCTGTATAATTATAATAAAATATACACAAATAATTCAGACAAATGTAAATAAGCAATAAATGAAAATAATAAATTGTTTTTAATTTTAAGAAGACTGCGATGCTCGTTTAAAAATTTTTTTCCCGTTGCAGTTTTTTTGCATTCACCACAAGAAAGTAGTATACTCTTCTCGCGGCTTCCAAAAGCACTTACCATTAGGAACACTGCCCGTAACAACAGCGTATCCAATTATAAGTGTGAAATTCATTGTTCGAACGACCCTGTCGCCTGTCCGCGACTCACCCTTTTGAAAGCTTGCCAACTTGGGTGATACAGTCGCTAGACCAAGTTACTCGAAAATGCGCTCGGAGGGTTAAAAAATTGCATCACCTTGAGAACAATTTGGTCGAATTTCTTCGGTGCAGAAAAGAATTTATTTTATCACATTTAGCTGATAAACTTTCTCTTTAATAATGTTAGTCTGCAGATATGTCTAGGAAATAAATTAAATGCATGTGAGACAAGAAACCACACTAGTTATGAATGAAAAAGAGATATTGTATGGAGATGAAGCTTGAATGCAAATCGAATAAAGTATAAAATGAAAGCATTCACTTTCAGATAATTGTTCAAAATGCTTGTATAATTGCTTTCAGGAACAATGATTCGCTTCCTTAAGCGATATTCAATTAGTTGACAATTATATGCAAATTAATAATGACATGCAGAACATGTAAAAATAACAAGTGAAAAGCGAGGAGTCGTTTCTTCTCATTTAGAAATGGAAATTTGAATGAAATTACATTTAAATCAATTGTAAATTGAATAATTTTCATTTGGATAAGTTTAAGTTTAGTTCGATTGGAAATTAGATAAATTTACATTTATATCATTTGGAAATTGCAAAAGTTTACTTTAATAATGTTTGGAAAATATCAAAAAATGTCAGTTGTCAATTTGAAACGATTAAAAATAGGATGAATTTATTTTTAGATTTATAATTATAAATTGAAAATTGGATGATCATCTAAGTTACTTTCAATAATTAAAAACTGAATAAATTACACTGAGAAAATAAGTTAACTAAATACAACCAATTTTTGATTAAATTTAGCAGAGAGAGGTTGTTGACATAGCACCTGCAAAGCACTTAATTGATTTTAGCAGAGCATATGCTCCGGTATCCTAGAAGTTTGATTGTCATCGCCGGTGTTTTGTTTGTTTTGTCCCGACGATCCCTAACCTAGAAATAAAGCTGCTTGGCTAGAGGCTTATTTTCTCAGTGTAACATTTAAATGAATTAAAAAATATATAACTTTTAATTTGAATACGTCTAATTTCAAAGCATTAGGAAATTAGATAAATCTTTATTGTAGCAAATTTAAAGAAAGATTAATTGGTAATTGATTTTTGGTTTAATCAGAAATTTATTAAAATTACTATTAAATAATTTGGTAATTTAAACAATTTGAATTAGGTTAGGATCAATTAAAAATTGGTTAAATTTATTATTAGATAATTTTTCAATTTATTTTGGGTTAATTGGAGATTGGAGAAATTTAAATATACATCTTATTTATTTATAAATAAGTTGAATTATTTTTTTAAACAAGGAATTTTAACTTTTTTTAATCGAACCAATTAAAAATTAGATAAATTGAATTCTAAATCTGATACAGTTAAATTTAAGCTATTTTGAAAAGTGGGTTAAATTTACATATTTAATTACCTAATTAAATCATATGAAAATTACACAAATTCAATTTAAACCAATTGAAAATTGGAAAGTTTTTGTTTGGATTAATTGGAAAAAAGTTAGGTTAATTTTTGGTTAAATTAACTCATGGTTCAATAGAAAATTATTTAATTGATTTCGGTAATTCAAAATTTGAAAAATTTAGCTAGTATAAATTTAAACTTTATGATTTTTTAGAATCATTTAAAAACCATTCATGTTTAAATTCCAATCAAATTAAAATTAAAAAGCGTAGGTTTGGATCAATTGAAAATTCGTTAAATTTAGTTTTGAAACATCTTCAAATTGAATAAAGTCAAATTTGGATCAATTTGAGATTTGATAAAATTTGGAAATTTGTTTATTTACTTTTTGATAATTTAGAAACTGAGTAAAAGTTTTGGGTCAATTAAAAATTGGTTAAATTCACATTTTGAACAGTTGTTAAATGCTAAGTAGATAAATTTACAGTTCGATTAATTGAAAATGGGATAAATTTACTTTTTATTATTCTGATGAAGGACAAATTTACATTTAAGTCAATTCGATATTAGATAACCTTACATTTGGATCAATTGGAAATTAAATAAATTTACATTTGGATCAAATGAAAATTATATAAATTTACATTTGGATTAGTTGTTATTTTATAAATTTACGTTTTATATACTAGCAAATTTGTTTATTTATACTTTTAATGATTTTGAAATTGAATAAATAGAAATTAGAGTCAATCGACAGTTAGTCAAATTTACTTTTTGAATAATTGAAAATCGGGTAAATTTACATTTGGATTATCTAAAAATAGGATTAATTTACTTTTTATTATTCAGATAAAGGATAAATTTGGATATCGATCAATTGGATATTACAATATAAATTTACATTTGGATCAATTGGGAATTAAACAAATTTACATTTGGATCAATTGGAAATTAAATAAATTTACATTAGATCAATTGAAAATTTAAGAAATTTACATTTGGATTAGCTGCTATTTTATAAATTTACGTTTTATTTACTAAGACATTTGTTTATTTATACTTTAAATGATTTGAAAATTGAAAAAATAGAAATTAGAGTCAATCGACAGTTGGTCAAATTTACTTTTGAATAATTGAAAAACGGGTAAATTTACATTTGGATTAACTAAAAATGGGATTAATTTACTTTTTATTATTTGGATAATGGATAAATTTACATTTCGATCAATTGGATATTAGATAAACTTACATTTGGATCAACTGAAAATTAAATAAATTTACATTTCGATCAAATGAAAATTGCATAAATTTACATTTGGATTAATTGCAAATTGGATAAATTTACTTTTTCAACATTCGCATAGTGAATAAATTGTAAATTTAATCATTTAAAAATCGGACAAATTTACATTCGGATCAGTTGTAGCTTGAATATATTCACATAAAAAATATCTCCATGTTGTTTCTCTGCATTTATAAAAACCGTGCAAGTAAAACCGAAACCACACATTACAAGTGAAAAATTTGTATTTATAAAAAAAAACATACATAAACAAAGTTTATCAGCATTTAAAAAATTCATTGACACTGATAAAATTTAAATTCGGAAACAATCTTATCGAGAAACAGTGATTTACTATTGGACCACTTGTCGGGCTGTAATCGTGTCAGTTCGACAGTTCACAGGACTGGAAACACGAAATGCTGTTGAACCCAGATTACAAATTACTAGCGTAATTTCCCTGTCGCGTCGTCGAATATCGCGGACACGATCTTCATAATGCTTCGTTCGCGAATGACGAATGATGTCCCACGCGATCTCGTTCGTGCCGAGCGTACCTGCTTTTTTCATTCATCGAAATGAATAATTCAACCGGCAGCGATCGATCAGACTCGAGAATTCTTCATCACCAATGGAATGTGTCTACTTTTGGTTGCAACTTTGGAGCTAATCCGTTAACTTTTCCGCACGGACCAGATCATTCCATATCTATTTCTGATATCGGGATCCTCTTGGCCATTTTTCATTCACTCTTTTTCTTTCTTTCTTGTTTTTTTTTTCTTTTACTCGTAAGATTGAAAATCTCTGCGTGACCGGATACAGAGATTCGCAAGATCGAAATCATGCACTTTCATTCAAATCGATTTCGCGAGTTGCGTTGCGCGATCATTTAATCATAACGTGAAACGATGTTTCACGGATTTATCGCCGCTGTGCGGAGCAATTATCACGTAGCTTTAGATGCAACTTTAATCGTCAGTACCGTTTAAAAACCCAGTCAACAATTATTGCTAGATAGCGTTACTAACTTAAAAATTACATTTTTCTGGGAAAAATAAAATTAGACTGTTTAACGGGGAGTAACACCTTTGAAGATAAATTTTTTAACATAAAAAATGAAGCATTTGAAAAACGGTTTTTATATTAAATATTTAGATGACTAGTTACTAAAATAATGATTTTTGTTTTCGACAATTTTCAAAAATTGTGGGAGTTCCTGAATTAATAAAGATGTGTTTTTTTTTAAATTCATAAAATCTGACATAGTTTAAAGTATAAACTACAAAGCTAGGATGAGGTGTTTTATAAACCAGAGTCAATGTGAAAATAATTATAAATCTGAATTCTGCTCTATACTATACCATTACAGTTTGCATTAGATTGCTCATTTTTCACCTGAAATTGATCATTTGTAATTCAATTTTTGCCTTGGAAGGCGACACTTGAGTAAGGAAGTTTCTTGGAAAGATCGTTAAGTTTTATAAGGCTGTGAATAGAAGGGTGCCTGATTTGGTAATAGATTATTAGATTGGTATGAGGTGCAAACACGCTAGGTTGTTGTTGAAAACGCATATATGTATCAGAAGATAAGGCTAAGAGCTAATGATAACTTGCTCTAATCATACCTCTAGAAACCACAAGCATCTCTAGTGGTTGATGGTCAACGGAATCAAATGAGCTAGGGTGGCAGCTTGGTGAATCAAGGAGCTAGGTAAATGCTTACCTAAACACCCTCTTGTGGAATCCAAGTGTATTTTCCTAGAACAACAATTGCTGCCAACAAACTCACAGATAAAACATCCGGTCCATTAACTTCAAATTAGTCACATCGTTTGATAAGAAATATTGTGTTTCTTACCCTGTGACTAACAAACTAATTAATGCGACAATTTTAAGCAAACACATATAATTTATATAAATCAGCCGATTTATTTTAAAGCAATGAATACGATTTTTTTCTATTTTAGGTTGAGTTTATAAGAAAACATAGTTTCTTTTGATGAAAATCATTGTCCAAAGAATAAAAATTCAATAACGAATTTTTAAATGGCTTTTTTTAAAAAACCCTTGTTTCTGATTTCAGATTTTAGTAGTAAAAGTAACTATAACAAATTTTATTTAAATCCATTAAAGCGTTCACGAATTATCGTGTTCATAAGAAAAAATACATCCACACACACACACACACATATACTTCCGGACATTTGATCAGGAATTCGTATAACACATTTATAGAAAGAGGAATATTTATATTTGGAAATTTGAAGATAAAAAAAAATAAAACTAACAAACTCATTAAAAAGAAGGTAAACAATAACAACAACAAAAATTAGAAACAAAAAGAAGAATAGAGAACAATAATAAAAAAAAGTTATAATTTTATTTCATTATTTACAAAGTGCCTTCCATGATTTTAATCTTTTTTGGAACAGAATTTTGTACTGCTAAAAATTTTTTGAGTATTGTTTACAATCTACTAATTTTTGTGTTTAGAAGGATTTAAAACACAATATTTGATATATTTAGTCTGAAAATTATTATTGTACCTAAACAATTATAATTAAAAATCGAACAGACAGAGGGATTCTAATTTTTGAAATTCTTTTCTTTTTAATTTAGTTCTAATTTATGTAAATCTTCATTCTTTTATTGTTAAAAATTGTATTTCGCAAAGTTAAAGTTAAATATTAATTTAATGAAATTAAAATAGCATTTAAAATGTTGTTTTTATAATACAAAATTATCCAGACATAAAAATAAAAATGATGATTTTTCAAACATTTTTTAATATTAAATAAAAATTTATTTGCAATTTGTTTATAACTGATGTTAAAACTATTTTCCAGCACTTTTAAATGAAAATAGCAAAAAAAGCTTCAAACAAATCCGTTCAGAATTTTTTATAGATAAAGTCTGTTTCAAATAATAAATAAGTCAACTCTGACGTATCCTAAAATTAAAAAGTGTATTTTCAGTTATATAAAATATATAAAGAAACAAAAATTTAAAAATATGACTTAATTTGTTTTACCAAATTTGGAGCAGTTAAGCAATTTAAAAAAAAACTGAATATACTCTCTTTATCTAGATTATAGTAAAAATTTTTACATATTAGAATTAATGACTGACTTTTTGCTACACTGAGAAAACGGAATTCTTATATTAAGTAACTTTTACTATTTAAAAGTAAAACCTAAACTGACTGGAATTTCTGCGCAGGTCAAGCAGTTTTTACTATTTCCGGAGTAAATTTTACTATTTCTGAAGTAACTTTTAGTAAAATAATTAAAACTTACTTCGGAAATTGTAAAAATTGCCAGATATGCGCAGAAATTTTGGTCAGTTTAGGTTTTACTTTTAAATAGTAGAAGTTACTTTATCTTTTTTTTCAGTGTACAAATTAGTAAAATTTGAATAATACAATTAGTTAAAAAAATTTTGAAACCAATTCGTTTGTCAAATTTAACTAATTTATAGTAAAAAGTCAATAATTAATTTAAATTAGTGAACAATCTTATTATAATTTAGTTTTATGGAATAAATAAATTACATAAAATGATAAATATTATTTATGTAAAAATTAATTTTTGTCCAAAACAATTTTTGCTGAAAATTTGACAACTCGATGTTTAAGAATTTTGTAAAGCAGATTTTAATTAAAGCTTTGTTTGATAAAAAATATCCTATGAAAAACATGTTTTAGTTTGAGGTTATGTAATAGGGTTGAAAATTCTTAACGAATATTATTGACAATATTGAATAATATTAATTACTAATATTACAATTTAGTTACAGGAATCTTAAATTTTGGGACCGAAAAATCGAATTTAAATATGTTAAAAATTTTGAAACAACAATGAAAAGATAAATTATTGTTAATAGAAATAAAGATTTGATGTGATAAAGTCAGGTGAACTTTTCGTTTTCAGTGAATTTTCATTGTTGAAGTTTGGTGGGCTGCATTTTTAGAGAAATTATAGGAAATTTTTGAAATTAAGCTAAATAAAACATTGAGCTTTTAACTTTAAAATAAGCCAAATTAAAATTAAATAGCTTGACTGGTTCGAAAGTTATAAGTAAATATATAATACGAAAAAACGCAACGATTACACTGTTAGTTCGACTCTCGGGTATCTGACGTATGCAAAATACATGGAGCAGTAGAATCGCTGCTTTTAACATT
Source organism: Ganaspis brasiliensis (assembly GCA_037103525.1). Lineage (NCBI taxonomy): Eukaryota > Metazoa > Arthropoda > Insecta > Hymenoptera > Figitidae > Ganaspis > Ganaspis brasiliensis. The sequence continues at coordinate 4,663,480 of JAZKLR010000145.1, read as the reverse complement.
TTTCATGCACAGTTAACATCATTTATACTTATAACAATGGAACCAATCAAGATAATTAAGTTTTCCTTTTCTTATTTTAAAGTTAAAAATTCAAGATATTAATTAGGTTCATTTCAAAAATTTCCTATTATTTCTATAGAAAATTCAGCCCACCAAACCTGAGCAATAAAAATTCACTGAAAACGAAAAATTCATTACATCAAATCTCCGTTTCTATTGATCAAAAAAGCTTCAGGCTAGAACTATTGGACGGCAAATTTTAAAAGCTTTCTATGAATCTATAAAAAATTTAATTTTGCTAATTTTTAATAGAGTTATCAACATTAAAAGACGTTCATTTTTTTAATACGATTTTTGTAAGTGGTCCCACAATTTTGTCCGGCAATGTAATTCAATTAGTCAAATTGTAACTATTATTACTTACTTTTGTTTACTAATAATTAGATATTTTTAATTCATTGATAATATAAAAATTCAGCCGCAATTTTATTAATAATTAGTTACTTTTAACTGGGTAAAAGGTCCGATTCAAACAATAACACTTTCTGAATCCAATGAATCTTAAAACTGGATTTTAAAAACCCATTTTCCAGTGAAAAATAAACCAAAATATCCAATTTAAATCTGCAATTACCATTAATCAAATTCAAGATTTTGAATGAAATAGAAAGCATAATAATAACAACAATTCAAAACAAGACTGTAATAATAATGTAAGCTAAACTCAAAAACAAATCCGACATTTTCGAATTCAATTCACTTAAAAACCTTGCTGATAGAATCTTGAATAAATTACTTCATTACTCGACTGTAGTTAAACTTGAAATACCAACTTGGCTGAAAGTTAGAGAACCGAAGAACGATGGCTTGAAAGTTTTTGTGAAAAGGGTTTATTTACCTTTTAAAGGGTAAATAAAATTGGAGAAAAAAAGGAAAACAAAAGTTGTAGAGCGAGTGAGGAATTCATAGGGAAGATGCAAAGAGCGCTTATTTGAAGAAGGAAGAGGAAAGTGCCCTTTCGCGTGGGCGAGGCTCGTATTGGAAAGGTTTTAACAGAGGCGTGCAGAAAGTAATCAATCATCGAGTAAAGTTATTTAATCCTAGCAATAACTGATGGTTGGTTGGTAGTGGTGCTTGGGATGTGTCGAGTGAGATGAGGAAAAGGGTATTTCCTAGTCCACATGTCGAACAAGCACTCCACTGAACAACACTTGAGCCTGTTACTCTATTCCCATTTGAATCCTGAGCTGTCTCCTTCTCGTTGCCGCTCATCAAGTATATCTCAGCCCCTCTGTTAGTACCTGCTTCTAAAACCTCTTTGATCAGACTTGCAGAGTGCACCTGCCAATAGCACTTAATTAGATCGTCTGGTCTGAATAGGATGACCATTTGCGCAATCATTGCGTATAACGGCCCAATTCCAAACAACATTTTCATTCTATCATCACCTACTGCTCTCGTCTTTTTATTCATTGAAAACTGCTGAAAGAAGACGGAAATGTTCAATAATCATTAGAGCGGACCGCAAGAGGTGCATTTTTGCCAACCTGATCGTGGAAGTAACTGCCATAGTAAAACTCGAGTTCCTCTATTAGATGCAGTTTTGCATTTGCTGTGCTGTTCAGTATCGCGATAAACATGGACAGCTCTTCCCGGATGAAGCGAGAGCGGATGCGCGTGCGCCAGCGCTTGGATAATCGTCCAGACGTTACGATCTGGTATTACTCGCCCTAGGGTTAAATTGCGATCAAGGGCTTAACGGTGATTCGAAGGCCGATGGAAGACTAAGATCATAGCCTAAGAGGTATTTCTCTTCACAGGCAATACATTTCGCTTTTTTCTATACATTGATCGAAATTCGATATGCTGCACTTCTCTATATTTCTCGGAATAAGAATTTCACTCTTTGCATTGAGAACAGTGTTTACAGGATTCACCATCCACTGGATAAGCTTCATTCCCCGAGTAATAACTCTTTTACTTCCATCCTATATACCCTTAAATATGAATCATTTCATTTATATTGTGGTTCTTTCAAGATTTACTATTTATTACTCAATAAAAGTATTTACTTCTACTACAGTTATACCGATTACGAGAATTTCTACTTCTTGATTTTTTAACTGATTGCTTTAAAAACATGTGATCGAGTATGTCGTCATTGGTATAGGCAAAATTTGTCCATAAACTTTCTCATAAAATATTAAATATTTTGACATTAACCTTCGATAGGTTATAGATGAATCTAATACAGGCATTAAGTGCTCTTTTAAGCTTCATACAGAGTTCCTCAGTAATTTTGAAATAAACTATGCATCCGTAATCAGAAAAAGAAAGCATAGTACTTTTGATTAGTACTAGCCTTCTTTTGCAGGTTAAGAATATTTTTAAGAAAAGTCTAAGTAAATTATGAACTTAGTAAAAGAACACTATTAAGGACACTATGAAGACAGGTAAAATATGTTATTCTCAAAATTAGAAAATCGTTCCTTGTGTGTTTCAGTCATAAAAATACAATGCCTTTGTCAAAAACAAGCAAAGCAATTATTTTTACTCATACAAAATTAGATGGTTTAGAGAAAGAGAATCGTGTTATGTAAATCTAGAGCGAAAAACCTCGTTTCAATATATTTCTCGATCATCTCGTTCGCAATGCAAATTTGACTATACGCTAGATAAATAAAGCTTCTTGTTTACGCTATTTATACAAATGGACAAAGGTATTTGTACAATAGTTGAAATGGTTTAGGACTATTATATAAATAGTAATTTTCTGAAGAATGTTTATACAAGGAAATTGTTCCGGAGAAATGTGAGCATTTGCAGACGTGGAATTCTACAGTCAAGTGTAAAATGGCATTGACAACAGTGGAATCTTGCGGAGTACGAGTCGGAGCTTAAGGAAGACTTGCACGAAATTAACGGCACTGGCCGCTCGCATAATCCCGTCTCGAGAATAACGGCTTTTGCGGCAATTAGCTTGCAAGAAAACACATGGGTGAACGAATATTCGACCGTAATGCTAGTCGGGACGATAATGAATAGAGGGAAAAGACAGAAGAGAGAGAGGGAGAGAGAGAGTGAGAGAAAGAGAAAGAGAGGGCTTACACCCTTGATAGAAACACCGTTACCCAATGCCATTGTATTGTACACCACCTACAATGCGACATACACACATAAATGCATTTTATACCAAATACAAATACAGAGGTACATTGGGCACCATAAACACGTGGTCACAAAGTGCGAATACCTGAAAGCAGCATCGGATAGTGGTAAGAGTAATCCGGCTTTACGGCAAACTATAGTATACGAGTTCAGTTCGAGCCATTCGATCGAATTTCAAAGATTTCCATACTGTCGCTACTGAAATGTACATTTTATTTTCTCACTGTAATCCGAGAATGGTCTGTGACCAATCAAGCTTTTATCATTTATTTATAGACCACTTTCAATGTTTCCCGAGGAGATTACACTTTCATAAAACCATGGAATTAACTCGGATTATGATTGTATTTATTATCATCAACAGATAAATCCTCCGATATTCCATTACTTCTTTAAGATAAAACGTAAACATTGGAAACTGGTAGCCATAAAGGCATAAATAGCTGATGAATATCATGATGGAAACACTCAGATAAGTGTGAAAGACCGCCTAACCTATTGACTACTCACACACACAAAGCGATCATCTCCTTGGAATGTTGCAATCGAAGCAATGAAATTGTTTGAAGGAGATTAGGTAGCGATCTTCTGGTAGCAATGGTGTTAGGAAATATAATCTTGAGATGAAAGTGAAATGGAATTTCCCGATTCGAGGGTTCTTCCGCATTGGAAAGAAGCGCCTTTTCAGCTAAACCAACTGATTGTTCGATAACGACTGAGAGTTTTAACTACTTCTATTTCACAAGATAAAGTCTTTTTTTTCCAACATGTAAAAATCGTGTTTTTCAATATAAACTCCTTTCGCTCACTAAATGGAGCTTCATTTACTAAGATGATCTCATTACTCAAAACCTGTTTCCTTGTAGTTTTTGTGTAGTTCTTGAGAAACTGATAACGTAATGAGTGCCATCGATTAATAGTTTTTCTTCCTTATTGTTCTTAAATTGAACAATAAGTAGGTATTTTATCAACCTTGGATATTGCTTAAATATTTCGGAAATAGTAGGAGATGACTTTAAAATCCACTCGCGACGATTCGATTGTATTTTTGACAGTTTAATGACCTTTCTATTTTTCTTTGAAGGATGTTTATACTTCATCCAGTTAATCAAAATTAAACTTCCACATAAAGTTAACTTCTTACAAAAAGAAATATAATTAAAAACATTAGTTGTAAATTTGAGGTTATGTTATAAAGCATGCAGTTTTCAAATACCACAAACATTCTTTTATGATGCATATATTTATTTGTTAAATAAAATTGTTTGCACTTACGTGATATTTTAGCCTTACAAATGATGTAAATATAAAATTTTTATGAAAATGTTTGACAAATCATTGCGGCAAACAGACAAAATCCTCGAAATTTAGATTTAGAGAGTAACATTATTAATCTTTATAAATAAACAGGCAACACTTTAATTGTAAAATGTAACATGCTTTAAATGAGAAAAATCTATTCCTTCTACCAACCGGATGTGGTGCAAGGAAAGATGGCATTGGATTCGAGTAATAGTTTTCGATCGTGGTCGGCCGATAGTCACCAAGTGACAAGCTCAAGGGCTGTACAAGTATACATATAAGCACCCTACTACGACTGAAACTACTCGTGCAAGGATACCTTGTCTGCTTTGACTCTCCATCCCTCTCAAATAGGTTCAGACCCAGAACGGTTGAAGGATCTTCGACGGCAGTGAGTCTAAGTGAAAAACGTCTAAGGATCGAGAACGACATACAAAATAGGACGAGACGAGAAGAAACGATAACAGCGATCGCTCTCTGAAGCTGATTAGCAATGCACGACCAAGGAAAACTTCTGCTTGTGCAGAAAGAAAGAGATCAGTGCGAATAAAACATCCACGCACCATTTAAGGTTCTCCCTTTCAGTCTTTTTATGTATGAAAATAAAAATTACAAATTTTTAAAAATTGGAATAAAAACATTAAGTTATTTCTTGAAATGAGATAGATGAATGTCTGACAATTTTTTCGCAATTATGTTTCGAAGTCGCTTAAAAAACGTCTTAAAAACCAAAGAGAATCTGTCATAACTAGCTTAACGAAAAAACGACTTAACAAATAACCAACTTAACGAAATTTACCTAAAAAAACGACCAACGTAACCAATTTCCTACTTAATGACTTAACTAATAAACAAACCCTAAATTCTCTCGAACTTTTTTGAAATTATCTCAATAAATCTTGAAAATTTGGGAAATTAGTATCTACAAAAGTTGTAGGCCTTCTAAAAATACACATTTTTGTTCTATTCATTTCTTTGAAATTTTTGATAGTTTTTGAGAAAATCGATTATGAAGTTGCTCGTGTAAAGCGTAGAGCGGCAAAATGAAGGCAGAAAGGACACATTCTTTCTTTTTGTAAAAATCACTGTTGCCCGGATATCTTTTGGCAAAATTCATTATAATCATCAATTAAAATTTACAATCGACTGAAAATTTTTTGTAAACACTAATTTTTTCAGAGAAATTTAATCTTATTAAAAATGTTGCGAGAAGATCACAACAAAAAAGAATTACATTGCTGTAACCAGACTCACATGAAGATAAACTATCCACAACCCTCACATTTAATTTGTTGTCAAACAAATGTATAATGCCTTCAGTAAAATTAGAATTTAACATATTTACAAAATTAATAAGCTCGTTGTCACACAGTGGAACAAAACCAGCTTTCCGTGGACAAATTAACTTGTAGGTCAAGTTTTTACGAAAGCTTTTAAATCTAATAAAATTACACATTCTTACAATTTCAGTTCAAATTAAACAATTTTTGTCATAAGTATTTGTGATAAACAATTTATTTAAACAATTAAGCAACAATCCATAATTTTAAAGAATAAAATTTTTTTTTTTGACTAAGTGCCTAAATTTGTTCCGTATGGACCTTTCTCAGAGTGTGACTTAATGTCAATGACTTCATTTGTTACAAACAATTAAAATTTTTATAAACAATTAAGCAACAATTCATAATTTTGAAGATTTAAGAATTCTTTTTTTGACTAAGTGCCTGAACTCGTTGTTTATAAATGGGCATTTGCAGGAATTTAACCAAATGTTAATATTTTATTTGTTATAAACAATTTTTGTAAACAATTGAGCAACAATTCATAATTTTGAAGATTTAAACATTCTTTTTTTGACTAGTGCCTGAACTCGTTGTTTATAAATGGGCATTTGCAGAAATTTAACCAAATGTTAATATTTTATTTGTTATAAACAATTTTTATAAACAATTGAGCAACAATTCATAATTTTGAAGATTTAAACATTCTTTTTTAGACTAAGTGTCTTAATTTGTCTCTTATGGACATTTCTTAGAGTGTGAATAAATGTTAATGATTTTATTTGTTACAAACTATTAAAATATTTATAAACAATTAAGCAACAATTCATAATTTTTATGATTTAAAAATTCTTTTTAAGACATTTAGACTAACAATAAATGTCTGAATTCGTTCTTTATTAATGGGCATTTTGCATAATGTGACTAAATATCAATAATTTCATTTGTTTTAAACAATTAAAATCTTTATAAACAGTTAAGCAACAATTCGTAATTTTGATGACATAAAATTTCTTTTTTAGACTAAGTGCCTAAATTCGTTCATCATAAATGGGTATTTGCCAGAATGTGACGCAATGTTAATAATTTTATTTGTTATAAACAATTTTTATAAACAATTAAGCAGCAATCCATAATTTTGATGCCACAAGTGTTCTTCACAATTTATATCTAATAAATTAAATTGTTGACCTTTACTTACATTCAGGCAAATTTGCATTTATGAAAAAAGAATTCAGACACTTAGTCTAAAAAAAAATCTATTATTCATCAAAATTATGAATTGTTATTTAATTTTTTATAAAAATTGTTTATAAGAAATTAACTTGTTGCCATTTACTCACATTCTTGCAAATGTCCGTTTATGAAGAACGAATTCAGACACTTGTTCTGAACAAGAATTGTTTTATTTATCAAAATTAAGAATTGTTGCTTAATTCTTTATCAAAATTGTTGATAACAAATGAAATTATTAACATTAAATTACATTCTGGCAAATTTCCATTTAAGAAGACCGAATTCAAACACTTAGAATAAAAAACAATTTTTAATGCATTAAAATTATGCATTGTTTCTTAATTGTTTATAAAAATTGTTTAGAACAAATGAAATTATTAAAATTTGTTTACATTCTGGAAAATGTCTATTTATGAAGAAGGAATTCAGGCACGTAGTCTAAAAAAGAAATTTTATGTCATCAAAATTATGAATTGTTGCTTAATTGTTTATAAAAATTGTTTGTAACAAATAAAACATTAACATTTGGTCACATTATTGCAAATGCCCATTTATGAAGAACGAATTCAGTCACTAAGTATAAAAAAGAAATTTTAACTCTTCAAAATTATGGATTGTCGCTTAATTGTTTATAAAAATCATTTATAACAAATACTTATGACAAAAATTGTTTAATTTGAACTAAAATGGTAAGAGTGTGGAATTTCATTAAATTTAAAAGCTTTCATAAACAATTTTAAAAAAATATTTCAATTATTTATTGCTTAATTGTTAATAACTTTCAACACAAGTAATAATTTAAAAATCGGCCACGACAGATCTTTGCGCAATTTATTAAGCTTTAAGTTAAAAAAAAGAACATGTAAATTAGTCAAAAATTCTGACCTACAAGTTAATTTGTCCACAAAAAGTCGGTTTTGTCCCACTGTAGCATCGTGATTCATTTACGCTCGGCTATCTGATCCAGGAATGATTTTACAAAATTTATCAAGTTGGCGTATCGGTGATCCAAGAGGTCGATGTTGTTCTCATTGGGCATCGTAGGACTCAAAGGACATTTCTTATTGGTTGCGTTTTCGTCTATCCAACTCGGCTCGATAATCCTTCAAATTCAAATTGATGCTCCTCATAGTTACCTCTGACATCATAAAAGTAACTCTCTCGAATTTAACTGATGCCGTAAGCAATTGTTTAGCCAAACAAACCAAACAACTCATAAGATTTAAAGTTAAATATAAACTAATCAGAATCTTGCTCTTTAACCTCCAATGACTTAGCAACCAACTTAACAAAAGTTGTGAAAATGTGCACGCTGAAGCGGCCAACCGAACCAACTTATTCAAAATTCAGTCAATTTTCATAATACCATATAAAAATAATAATCATAACTACTTATCCGAGAGATCATTGAACAATGTAACAAGAGTCAATCATAATCCTCATTTCTATAAAAATATCTTATACGCAAATCGAATGATTGAGTGAATCTTACATAGTTTTTAACCCAACAGTTACTTTTACAAAATTGTACTAAAATTTTGTAACGTCACATGCTTCCTCGCTTCTGACAATTTGTCACTTTGATTCATTTACGTGAAAAAAGTGGTGATACTTAGAGGGGAGAGCGGCTTTTACACGAACTTGTATGCCATCCACTTTCTGGATTCACCTGGGAGATCACATAGGAAACCAAGACGTTAATGCGGGACGAAGTGGAGCGGTCTTGAAGTTCACTGGTGCCTTGATTCGAAGCGACAGGACTCATTGTTTACCGCATTAAGAGCACCTGCTGGCGCTTCGAGTAAAGACGAGGTGGGCACTCAAGAGCAAGACCGGCCCTACATCCGCAGTAAGTGTTTGGCTAGCTTCCACTGAGTTTACTCATCAAGCACCAGGAATTAAGATTTCAAAGACTGAGATGCCTAAAACAACCCTACATTTTCTTATGCTAACAAAGTAGATGTTAATTTAATTCCTGTCTATTCACAACTTATCATGTTACACGCTGCTTCAATTAGAGATTAAGACATTATTTTCCAACTTGGATTCTTTGCAAAGGATGTAATTTCTTCCGCTTAGATTCCTTGCTGCTTAGGATGTAATTTTCGCACTTTGGTTCATTGTAATTTACGATGCAAGCTTTGCATTTTGATTCGTTGCAGCTTAAGGTGTAGTTTTTGCATTCGTTACAACTCAGGGTGCAATTTTTGCATTTGATTCGTTATACAACATAAAGGTGCAAATTTTGCACATTGGTTCAATGTAGTTTAAAGATGTAATTTTCGTAATTGCGGATGAATACGGGCTTGATTATGTAATCTTTCACACTTCCTACTTTACATCTTGCACCTGTTACTTTAGACCATTTTTTATTATGTCACTGTGCAATTGTACGATTAAAGACATTAATTCACGACATTAATGCCAGTAATTGACCAAGTATCCCTAGAAGAAGGTTGGTGTTGAAAGGGCTCTAAATTCGACCCTGAGATTAAAATCGATACAAGCGCCAATAATTCCCAAAACGGTCGGATTACCGAATTTTACCGAGTTCAACACTCTTTGTCTGAATGCGTGAGTGTTAACATAGCTTTTAAACTATGAGTGAGTTGTCGATTCTGTAGGTGCTGAATTTTGTCTACGTTTATCGAAAGAGATTTACTCAATATCTAACTGAGAATTATTTCGACAAGAGTCGATACTTGATCAATTAAAAAGTAAGTGGTTAATGTACACGTGTTTTTTATAATTCCATAAACTAAATTCCTGGAAGTCTAAATAAAATTAACTAGCGTCCACGTATCTTCTTTTGCCAAATAGAGCTCCAGCAACTTTGAGCCCGGTCGCGCTGGGTGAGAGTAGAATTTCAATTTACTTAACCTAATATTCATTTTGACATATAATTTTATTAACCAAAAATTCGCCCCACGTTGGGCGCCAAATGAAACGAATATAATTTTATTAACCAAAAATTCTATTCGTCTCAAAGAAAATGTTTAGATAGACAATTTTAAATTGTTTTAGTGCAAAATACCAAACGATACATTCTCAAAATTTACTCTCGCATTTGAAAGTGATGAAATGTGGTAAGTGAGAAGAGTTAGGTAATCGACCCCCCGGCAATAGGATACGTGCAATCAATGCTACAGGTTGAAAATGATATTTCTGATCAAGTTTATGTGGTGGAGGGTAGAAATAGAAGTAAGTTCTGGGGTAACGACACTTAAGGAAATTTGTACTGAAATGTACAAGACATAATGGCGAACGTGGAGGAGACGACTGGGGGAAGGCAGTCAAGCGATTTATCACGAACGCGATGTGATCGGGCTCGCCTTTAGCGCTGGACGTTAATAACGCTACACGGATCATGAGTTCTATCCTCTTCCTTCTACTACATCTCTTCCTTGTACTTTGCCTTGTCCTCCCTCTGCCTGGTGCATACCTAATAAAGCGGCCACTGCTACGGCTCTGCTAGGATATACCTCTCGCTCTTTTCCGTACGTGCGGGCAAAAAGGCCTGCTGAGATGTCGACGCTTGGCAAAAAAAGCGCAAGGTCGATCCTCAAACGTAACGAGAAACGACGTTACCCTATTAATAATACGCGCACAAACGCTGCGGACAGTGCACGCACGGCAAGAAAAATAAACAAAACGAACGAGAACAGATCAGGCCGTCACTTCTACAATGTTGCTGCTCGACAATGCAACCCGTGAGGAGAGTGATGCATGTTTAGTTTTTTCTAAGCCTATACCATCTTAGTGAACAACTTCCTCATCCGGTATATCTATTATATAGATATTTTTCCTTCACGTCTTTCTTAATCGTTTAATTGATTTGCAGCTGCTTCAGAACTCTAGATTTTTTTATTTTCTTTTCTGAACGTCTAATCTCTCGCTTGAAATGTCTCAATCGTAAAGAAAAACACCAGGCTAGTGGATCACAGAAGCGATCATCAATCCAAGTACTAACCGTACCTGAAATTGCTTAACCTCCGTGACCGCGGAGACGGGCGCTTCAACAGCGATTTCAGAACTTTTGATTAACCGCAATCTTTTTAGGTTAATTGTTGTACATCTTAAAGAGTACTAGTTGTCTAGTACGACAATTGTACCTAACCTATAATACGAATCATATTAAACGTCATACATGATGCCTTTTCTTGTACAGAAACATATAATTAAAAGCATTCTCGGGTACATTAAGAATTTGTGATTGAAGAATAGTGTCGACAGGCAAGATCAAGAAACAATGTTAGGTAATCATTTTCTTCAATTACAGGAGAAAATGATCCCTTGCGAGCTGAGTTGCAAAAGTTACGTAATTCAAGGCGATGATTTTTTCAAACGGAATGGGTTTATTTATGAAATAAGAATGCTTGGTATGAATTCCATGATTCGAATTTCATATTAGATTATAATTCAGTGCGGAAGTAAAGAGAGAAGTGGAGTACAATTTATTTGAATTGCAAACGATGGGACCCGAGTTCCTTGTGGAAAGTGCGATCGTTATACTCGATTTGGAGTGTGCTAGAACGTTCGTTTCGATTTACGATGTTAATGCCCGACCAAATCGCGGCAGGGGTAAAAGCCTCGCAAACCGCATCCGTTGTCGGTCTTGGGCGCGAAGCGACGAAGTTAATATCCATTTTCACGGACGTCGCACGTGAAAAGCGCTGCAAAACAAACGAGATGAGAATGTGGTGCGAATTGGGAACTCACAAACATAGCGATTCACGTAAAATGAGACGCACACAACTCGCTACATTTATGTGGATGATGTAGATAGAAAGATAAAGCTAATGCCAGGCAGTGATTCAAACTCGAGCTACTGTTGGCACAGCGTGTGTAACAATTGCACGCTTGTAGTTGCACCAGCAGGTTTGATGTTCTGTACATCTCGCTTTCCTGTCTCACGCTCCAACCTTTTATCCAAGTGAAAGAAAAGCCTGTCTTTTCTCTGCGTGCAACAGGATCACTGCTTGACGTAAAAGTGCAAAAACGAGTGCCGTTTTGTCGAGCGAGAACTAACCAACGGCGGGTGGACGTTGGAAAACAGACGGACGGACAGGCAGACAGATGAACGGGATAAAACGAAGGAAGGAAGGAAGCGAGCAGACCAACAGTCACTATCGAGTCCAAAGTCTTGCTCAACGAGTTAGCAAACTGAACCTCTGTTGTTTCTATTGCTGCTTGTGTACTTCTGTTCTGACCTAACCCTCCCTGACTGCTATAACTACTCGAAAAGACCATTGCATTTCCTGCCTTTTCCAACTTTTATGACCGTATAAAGCCGCGATTTTCACCCGACCGTCTTCGTTTAATTCACGCGAAATACTCGTTTCCCTCGTGCAGCTGTTTTTTCCACCAACTCATGTGTGTAAAATCCGATCTCAAACCGAGATTTATCTCATACAACTATCGTCTCTGATGTGAGGAGAAATGAATGGTTCTGCTCATTAACTCTAAGCTATAAATAATAACATTACCTCTCTTAGCGCTAAGGAATGGGCTGTAAATTTCGTCCAGCTTAAAACGCAGAAAGTAACTAGAGTTTTATTAGCTGTTGCAGAACATTGCGCATCCTCATTTTCTCACAGGAATTTTACTCTCGGAATATTGTCGCCAATTGTAAATAATAGGATACTTTTCCTGGAACTAATTATGAAAATATGAGACGATAAAATTGATTTGCATTTTTTTAATTACCATCAAACGGCGACAAGCTGTCTAGGGAACCAGTCTTTGCATTCTTGGAATTTGCGGGAGAATTCATAAAGTTGATTTATCGAGTTGAGGAGAAAAGCCGACAGCAGTCAGTATGGCCCCAAGTGGGAGACTAAACCACTTTTATAAAAACCAAATCAATAAAATCCTAAATTCCGAACCCGACTGAACCTATATTAATTGTGTACCTTAAGCAATTACATTGGAATTTAATTACCTATTATGTAGGTGTATTATATTTATTACTCTATTATGTATAGAATAAATGTATGAGAAGTGGTATAGGTATAAATTGTTGCTACAGACATTAGGTTAGTCTTAACCTCAATGGCATGAGACCAATTTATATGCTTGAGATACTCATCTTTGTTTTAAAACGCGAATAACCTGTAACAATTGAAATAACACGAGCCTTTTTTTCAGTTGCATGAATATTGCATACATGCGCTACATTTATGTTTTAAGAATAAAAATAAGCTACAGTTTAATTTTAGCAAAATCGGCAACACGTGCTCAAATACACTCCAACGTGATGTGCCTTTTATAGTTTTCTAAGGATAATAATTTATAAAGACATGCACTTTCTAAAATTTTGGAAATATTTTTATAAATATAAGCGATGCGTGCTAGTTTCGATATTTGTAAATTCACATAAAAAGAAGAGAAATAATTGTGAACTGTAATAAATCAATACAGTAATAGTAATATGAGAATCAGTTTCACATGAAAACGTATTCATCTTTCAAATACAAAATTAATGATAAATGCATTCAAATTTTTAAGTTTAATATAATAACTTGGATCGAATTAATCCATTACATTTATTATATTATTTCTATTTAATTTATCATGTCTATTACATCACTTTCATTAAATTACTATTATACTATTTCCATTAAATTACCATTATATCATTTCGCGGAAAGAAATGTCTCATCGAACTCATGTTTGTAGTAAAAATTTGTTGCCACAGCAAAAAAAATATGATACGGAAGCAAACAATTTTGATATCACATAGCATGCAGTTTGTTTTCACATCAAATATTATTTTTCGCAGCAAATAATTTGCTGGTACAACAAACTTTTCCTATGCGTGTTCCGTTAAATCGTTTCTATTAAATCTTTTTGATTTAAGCTTTAAAACACTTACTCTACTAATCACTTCCATTAATAGATCATTAACAGTGAAATAAATTGTCATCAATCAATCAATTCATTAATTCACTTCAATTATTGTGTCAATAGATTAAATCATTTACAATTATTTTTCAATTAAATTGTCTTAATTAAATTCATTCACTATGAATTTACACATTCAACATGAGGCTCATAGCTGAGAACTATTACCAAAGTGCAATACAATTCAACATGTAATAATTCGTAATTAATTTTATTAAAGTTTAAATATAAAAATTCTTTCTTTTAAAAATATTAAAATTTTAACTGTAAGTTCAAATTCAAATATAACAATTTGATGAAAAAAAAAAAATAATTTCAAGATTTTCGAATTTTCTAAATTATTTAAAAATGAAAGATAAAGAGGTTGTTACAAATAAGAATATCATTAAAAAAACAACTTAATGTGTACAATTGCATGACGCCTAATACATATACCCGTCAACGTATAAAGAGGCTTCCCATATAAGAATTTAAATTAAACCAACAAATGAATATTCCTGTATAGTTAAAACTCATAAAATTGTAATTTAAACAAAGAATAAATACTAATCTTATAAAAAGCCTATTATAAAGATCAAGATGAATCTAAAAAGACAATAAAGAGCAAAAACACTAATTATTAACGAAAGGGGTAATAAGAATTCTAATTATAAATAGAGCAATAAAGATAGTAATTATAAATAAGAAAGTAAAAACTGTGGTAATAATAAATAGAGCAAAAGATTGATTAATGACAGAAGGATGGATGCTTTGAAGTATAAATTTCCTTGAGCAATAGTTGAAAAATGATGAACAAATTCGAGAAAGGAAACTCTTGAGCGCAACTTTTCACGATTAGGTTTATAGAGAGCAAACTTCACTTAAGTTGAACGATGCTTTTAATCGTCTCCGAACTCAAACTGAAGAGCATCAAGCCTTCTCAGTAACACTCGGCCTAAGGATCGTGCTCGGTGTACTTTATCACGATTTCCTCGCTTTTACGAGCATCGCTCCGCGTGCACAGCAAGAAAAATGTCGCGGAAACGGCCAGCGTCCGTCACGCTCCGCTCTACAAGAAGAGAGCCGTGAAATTGAGAATTTTGGCAAGAAAGACTATTCGCGTACATGTATTCTTACACCAGTTTAATTGAGCCACTGCTTTTTATTAAGCATCACTTTTAATATCCCTCGCCATCCAGGAAAATATATTCATTTCATTATAAGAATGGCGTTAATAACTCAAAACAGCGCCAATGTTCCGATATTTCACAAATTATATATTCCTTAGGTTGTTGAATTTCTTTAAAACTGCCTCTTTCTCTTCTGCCTCACTTAATCTGGCCATTAAAATTTACTTACTCCATATCATTAAATTTAATATCTCTATATTTTGCGCAAATGAATTTAATGTTGCAGCAGTTCTCTAGCCAGCGCACTTAATATATACTAAGCTGCAATTCAGATTGCTATAATTAGGATTTATCTTTACTTTCCTTACCATCCGTACTTTAAGTAATTGTAAAATCATGTCATAGAAAATGAGAACGGACCTGGAATAAACTAAAACACTAGAAAAAATCTTGATTCGAGAATTTGTAAGGTGAAATTATCTTTAAATCTGATAATTGCAAATGCCAGAAGAAATAGATGTGTAAATTTTAAAGGAAAATGAAATATAAATAAAGGCAAGTGGTAAAGAATTGTAGAGCATTTATCAGAAGGATAGATGTTGATGCGGAGGATAAAGCGTGATGGGGAAAAATTGTTTTTCCACAATATGACTGTCGCGCGCCTCAATTCCCATTAACGTAAAAATTATTGCCGCACACCGTGACTTCTGTCTGTGTTGGATTACCGCCGCAACAATAATGTATGCGAAGCGGTGGGCGCAATGTATCTAACTACATATTCCCCGCATCGTAATGCACGAGCAAACTGTTACAATTACTTTAGCGGATTATGGGCGCACAAACTAGTTTTTAGTAGTGGTATTCGCCACAAGTTGCGACTCGGAACATTACACAGCAGCTGATACTCGCAATACAAATTCGGTCGTACACATAATATGTCCTCAACGAAACAGCATAAAATGTTTTTAAAATATTTCATTAACTCAAACGCAGCTAAGCGCAAAACACTAACTTTACACTGTCACTCCAACGAAAATAAACATAACGTATACGCTCCTGTAACTCTACTCTGCAATTAAATCATAAACAATTATTCTAAAAAACATTAACCTAATAGTTTCGTCCAACATTATATTAACTAAATAATAATAGAAAAATTAAATAAATAATTCAGGGGTCATTCACTTATTACGTGATACAAATTTTAGCTAATTTGAACCTCTTGGATACTCCATACTGAAAAATAATGCATACCTATATTTCTTGTATTTCGTGATTTGATGAAAATTACAGAATTTATAAATTATTGACATTTGATGTTTTGAACAAAAGGGTATTTTTGAACGCGTTATTCTCCGTTAATAACAAGGAATTGAAAATAATGTGCTTCATGAAATTTGCTGGAAATTCCATGAATTTTCCAGATATGCAATAAAAACTCGTGAAATTATAATGAAAGTATTGCAAAAATTAAAATTAATAAATGTTTTTTCTCAAAAAAAGATGTTATCGATTTTTTAATTTATCGTGTCAAGATAAACTTTGAAAAATAAATAAGTAATGTTCTTACATAGTACAGCTCTAATAACAATGAGCTGATTGCAAATTGTATCTAAATTGCAAATATCAATAAATAGAAAAAAACGCCATATTCTCATAAATGGAAAAATTAATTATTTTTCAAATTTTATGTTAACAAGGAAAATTTAAAAATCGATAACGTTTTTCTTTAAGAAAAAACATTTTTTTCAATTACATTTTAAATTTCAATTATTTTCTTCAGATATTAAATCAATTTCATTATTATATTAATAACTGTATTTATTTTCAATTATTTTATAATTATTGTCTTCAATTTACAATTAACTTCTTTAGTAATCAAATTATTAATTCAAATTTATAATTATCTGCTTCAATATTTTTAATTGTTGTTTTCTATAATTACTTTCCAAATACTTAAGAATATTAAAAAGACTGTTTCATTGCATTAATTTTTAATAAATTTTTCATTATTTTCTTCAAACATTAATTACATTTTTCAACTATTTAAATGATATTTTTTACTTTTTAATTATTTTCTTTTATTTCAAATATATTCTGTAATTTTGTCAATTATTTTCCACAAACTTCAATAACTTTCATTTATTTTCAATTATTATTTTTATCATATTTCAAGTAATCATGTTTATTTCCAACTTTTTCTCTAATTTTTTAAATTATTTTTTACATTTTTTTATTGTTTTCATCAAAAAAGTTTGTTGTTTTTTATTTGAAATTGTATTATGTAATTGTGTCAATTATTTTTCTCAAACTTTTATTATTTTAAAATGATCTTTTATGAATTTATTTCTTATGCAATATTATATTATTCTCTTTCATTTCCAACTATTTTTATCTGTTTTCGATTATCAAAAAAAATTTTAACGCCTGTATAGTTTAACAAATACAAAAAATAAGAAAATAAATTTCAATTATTATTTTCAATTTTCAATTATTTTTATCCTTTTCCAATTTTTTTCCCACATTTTTAACCATTCTTATTTTTTCAATTAACTTCTAAGATTCCCAATTGTTTTTCTAAAAATTCAAATATTTTCTTTAAAATTTCTTTTAATTTTAAATTTATTTCGATGATCCCAAAAGGTTATTTATAGCCTATCTAGTTTAATAACTAAATACATTTTTAATGATTCTTATTCTTTTAAATAATTTATAAGATTTTCAAGTATTTTTCTCAAAACTGAATTATTGTCTTAAATTTTCAATTATATGACTTTTCAATTACTTTTCCCAATTTTCAATTATTTTCATTATTTTTCAATTAATTTCAAAAATTTGCCATTTTTTAAAAATTTTAATTACTTTTGTCAATTTATAATTTTTTTTATCACTTTAGAAATAATTTTTTTTAACTTCATGTATATCCTGTTATTTTTTCAATTATTTATATCAAGTTTCAATTATATTTTTCTCAAATTTCGGTTATTTTTATCATTTTTTAATTTTTTCCCTTAATAGCTTCCTTAAAGAAAAGCTTTGTGATAGTGAAAATTTTTAATTTTTGAAGTAATAGTCTAAATCGATTTCTGTGTCATTCTTAAGCAAATGTCCAGATGTGTGTGTGTGTGTATAGCTTTTTTGTCGCCAGGATATCTCGAGAACGCTTTTACGGGTTTTAATAAAATTTGGATAGCACATTAGGCTCCTAATTACCTAAATTACACAGGGATTTTTAAAATACTCAATTAAATTTTATTAAACACCTTTCATTATCAAAGAATGTCGTTTTTTGACGAAAATTTTTGTTATGGTAAAAATTCAACTTACATAATGAATAAAAAATTATATTCCTTGTCTCAAAACGAATCGATTGATCTATATAAAGTATTTATTTCACCAAAAATTCGCATACTAATTTATGATTCTTCATTATTTTTTACATTTAAAATTCTTGTACTTTTTATAACTTTTCTAATTTTTATTTTATGGTCATAGACCGTTTGGATAAAATATTCTAGATTAAAAGACGAACTAATTGATCTAAACATATAAAGTATATATATTTTTCTGGAAATTGATAAAATTAGTGGCTATTTTTCATTTTAATCAAATCCAAATTTTATTATTTTCTTTTTGTAAATTATTTTGCTTACATGGATGCGAAATGTTTATGAATGAACATAATTTTCACCTAGTTTTTTTTAATTTTCTTTGAAAAGTTACGTTTAATGCACAGTGGCGTGTCTTCTTGGGAAGAATCCGGGAAATGACGAATCTTTTGGAAAAGTGGAAAGATTTAAGGAAAGGGATTCAGCTAACCTTGTATTATCATTCAAATTTGCATATTGACATTTTATATTGAACCAGTTATAAGACATAATGTGTATTAAGATAATAAAGGGCGGATGTTTTGGAAAGAAAAGTCTTTTTCAGTTCAGTATTCTTTGATACGACTTTTGCATTACAAGTACTCGATGCGAGTCGATTTAGCGTTCGGTTCAAGAAACGTTTAAATTACCTAATGTTTTCAGAATACGTGACTCATCTGAATAAATCCCATTTGATAATAAAAGTGGCAATACATACCTATTCCATTTTCTGAATTTACAAAGGAGCGGATTATTCGTCTATTTACATAACGCGACAAAAAAAAATCTCATATATGCCTGTTCGTGCGCTTATCTCTTTCCTTCCTGAGTAAAAGAAGTCTGAGCATTTTCCAGTTATATAGCCGAGTCAAGGGAAAATAATAGTGTCGTATTTGCGTAACAAGTGTCATACTAGAGCTTTACCTTGCAAAGCCGACAGATGGGCCGACGTTTTGAGCTTACTCTGTAACACAGAAGCACGTGCATACGTCGACCATCCGTTTATTTCACCTTTGCTGTATCCGCACATTCTGTGGAAAAAGTTTCTCCTTTTCTACCAACTTACCTGAAACAAAAAAAAGATACACAAGTTTATAAAAAGTAAAATGCTGACGAGACTAGTTTCTTATTATCCTAATTTACCGGAATCTTCTTTTTATTTTTTCTTTTAAATTGTGCTCTAACTTTTACTACATAAGTTTCTTTAATGTGGCACTTTATTGTTTTATTCATCAAAATGAAACTACGAGAATGACAATGAAAAGTTTAAAAATGTGAATGAAAAGTTAGAGAATGATAATGAAAAGTTAAAGTATTAAGTTAAGGAATGAAAATGATAAGGTAGCAATAAATTAAAGTAGACGAATTTAAAGGAAATGTAAACAAATGTAAATGAGAAAAAGACAAATGTAAATGAAAAGAAGACAAATGTAAGTGAAAAAAGACAAATGTAAATGAAAATTAGACAAATATAAATGAAAATTAGACAAATGTAAATGAAATGTAAATAAGTACAAATAAAGTAGAGAAGAATGATAAAAATTACATAAAACACAAATTATTTGTATTTAATTAAAACTAAAGAGAAAGATAATTTTATTTTTATTTTTTTGACTAACTGGTTTTTAGGTGTCAATCAAAGTGAATTAATTTTTATGTTGCTGAACATTCAACTGAATAATGTTCATACCGTGTACAGAACTTAAAATAAATGTAAATTGTAGTTTAATTTTAATGAAATTTTAGTAGATATAAATGAATATAAATATTACAAAGACATAACTCAACCAAAAATACTCAAGATCAAGAAATAAAAATTTCATAAAATTTCCAGTAAAAAAACATTTTTCAATATGAAAAATTAGAAAATAGTAGTGATGCACGTCGAGCAAACGATCTGATCGACTTCACATCTGATCGTCTGTTGTTTGCTCGATTATGATTGATTTGAACAAATTACTTTTTATTTATCTTTTAATAAATAGCATAATTTTTTAAAATATCTTTAAGTAAGTATCCTTTCTTTTTGTTGACACTTTTTATTTTTTACGTGGGTAATTCCATTGGCTTTCGTCAGAGGGATGTTTGCTAAAAATATTTTACTTTAATTTAAATTATCATTTAAAAATTGAATTTTTAAATGAATAAAAAAATATTTATAAAAATCTTTATTTAAAATAAACTCTATAGAGTTTAATAATGACTTATATATAAAACAAGTGTATTTTTGAGATATGCAAGCAACATCCCTCAGACAAAAGTCAATGGAATTACCCACGTGACAGATAAAAAAAGTCAACAAAAAGAAAGGATACTTACTTGAAGATATTTTCAAAAATTATGCTATTTATTAAAAGATAAATAAAAAGTAATTTGTTCAAATCAATCATAATCGAGCAAACAACAGACGATCAGATGTGAAGTCGATCAGATCGTTTGCTCGACGTGCAACACTAGAAAATAGTAAAATTTCGTCTCTAATAATTTTTTTAATTTTATACAATAAAATACAGAAAGTTCAGAGAAGTAAATTTCTGAAACGTAACCAACTTGATAAAGTTATTCAACGAAAATTATTGTGAAAGTAATGTAAAAAAGTTAGTCAAATTTTGTAAACAAAAGAGTATATTAAAATTGTTCTAAAAATAAAGGTGTCAAAAATTACTTAAATTTAATAAACAAGAATTATTAAAATTTTTAGGAACAAAAATTACTTAATGTTATTGAACAAAATTATTTTGAAACTTAAAGAATAAAAATTACTGATGCTTAATCAAGAAAATTATTGAAATGTATTCAACAAAAATTTCTAAACTCACAAAAATTGAAGAAACTTATCCGTAAGAAAGTATTAAAATAATAAAATTAAAATCCAAATAATCCATTTTAATCAACAAAAATTTAGGTAAATAAATTATTTTGAAATATTTAGACATTGAAAATTTTTTACGCTAAATCAATACAGATACAATTTTGAAACTTGAACATTTAAATGTTGTAACTAAAACTTTTAAAAAACTACTAAAAATAGCACAAACATTTTTAACTAACTTGGAAAAGGAATAATTATAACTCTTAAAACAAATATTACTGAAACTTTAACTGCAAAAGTTACTAAACTATAATTAATAAAAAATGCTTAAATTCATGCAACAAAAATTACTACAATTTAGTCATATTATTAAAATTAGTTTACGAATATATTATTTTAGTCAACAACAATTATTTTGCCATTAACTTATTCTGAACCTTAAAGTAAAAAACATTACTAACATTTAGTCAACAAAAATTGCTAAAATGTAGTGCAAATTACTCGTATTTACTGAAAATAAGTCAACAAAAGTTATTTACTAAATTAGTTAATAAACGTATTTAGTTAATTAAATTCAAAATTTTTTCTTGTCTTTTTGTCGTCACTTATGCAAAAAAAGGTTTGACCTGCAGATTAATTTTGACACTTTAGCAAACAAATTTTGAAACTGAAACAACAAAAGTTAAATATTGAACAAAAGTTATTCACGAGGTTATTCAGAAATTTAAAGAACATAATTTTTTTTAACTTAAAAAAAAAACAATATTTTAGTTTTATATAACGAACAAAGTTTTAAAGCTGAGCAAAAAATGTACGGAAAATTTAGCAAGGAATGTTACTAATACTTACTTAGTTGACAAAAAATATTTTAAAACTTTACCAACAAAATATGAACTGATATTTCGGTTGGCAACATAAACTCATAATTGAAATTCAGATTAGATAACTGTAACAGATAATTAGTGGGTCTTATAGTGACTGACTCCTGAGCAGGATACTTGAACTGATCATATCTGAATATTATATGTATTATGTGATGATACCTTTGTACTATACGTACTACCATATTACATCTCAGTCTTTTGATGATTATCTGGCCGACTTTATAACTAATAAACAACAAAATCTCAATTTCACGCGCTTAATTACTAGGTACGAAATATGTAAATTTCCTCGGTTTAGATGGATGTATAATATTACAATGAATTTTGGAATGTTTAGAAAGAAAATCTCGGTAATTTGCATACATTATATTTGAGTGGAAAAGAGAATAATAAGGATCTGAAAACGTCAGAGTTGTAATGTTAGTCCTTTCCGTATTATTCCGTCCGCTTGTTCTACTTCTCCATTTGTCGGGCGCCAATCGTGAACCAGACGCAAACAACAGTAATAAAGGGCAATATAGCGCGAGTTATTTAATTAGTATTTATATCCTTTGGCGCCTAGATGGAAACGATCAAGTCCGTGGCGCGGAGGAAAAGAGAAAGAAAAGTTCATTAGAGGGATGAACAATGTGGATTTAGATGAATGTGCTCTCATCTGAGATCCAGATCTTTTGTCATCACTGAAATGGGAATCTTTTGTTAAAACTTTCATAGAATATTACCTCAGAAAAATTATTCTTGAAATTAAAATATTTACATATTCTGTTCCACTTGAAGTAAATTATAAATAAGGAAGAAAGTAATTATACTTTCTAGCTTGTATATAGATGATTCTCCACGTAGGGCATAAATTCATGTTTTTAATTAATAATACTAGAGTGAAAATAATATTAATTTAATATTAATACATTATATTTCACCTAAAGTCGTTGCGTCCTATTTTTAGGACCTTCTAACCTGGTCTACGCAAATCCATGACAAAAGTCGCACTAAAGTACTTATAGAGAACTTTGTGATAAACTGATCCAATTCGTAGCAACCAATGAAAATGTTAGTTAGTTTTGATTGGTCGACAAGTTAAAATTATAAGGAGACTTCGAACTGTTGAAATAAATGCGACTTTAAATAAGCGAGACTATAAATGATTTAAAAATGACCACGTAAGTGTCTTAAAATGAGACACCTGTTTTTGCCGCGTATAGATAGATATATTTTTTAACAAGTAAATCGAATGGAATAATGATTTTTAAAAAGTTAAATGGCAAAGTACGTAATATAAAGAATTGTAACAATTGTCATGGGAGTTGAGCTGGTTTATTTTTATTTTCGTTTGCTCTTTAACTCTTTCCTTTTTCAGACGACAGGTTTTTGTGCGCTGTTTGTTCCCTTGTGTAGACGTCCGACTATTGGAACCTTGTACAATCAGCTTCGTTAGACTTCCATTCGCCTTTCTCAGATTTAATTGCACCTTCCCACTACCGTCCGTTATTTGACAGCCTCCTTGCATTGTTATCGGATCAATAAAGATACGCTCTTCTCAAAGAGCCGAATGAATAGAAATCTTGGTGTTTTTGTCGTTTGCACCTGATGATCCTCGCTCTGAGAAGAATAGAACTCCAATTTTTGTTACCTTTTCTTTCCCAAGATGCATTTGCAGAAAGGAGCGGTAAGCTTTGAAGCGCCTCAGAATAAATTAAAGACTGTTTCTCTGAGAAAGGAAAATTTACTTCTTTGCAAAACAAGTACCTAACCCTGTCTTGGAAAAAATCCAAACTCACATATCTCATATAATTTGGCCTATATATCGGGAACCGCCGCGCCGCGCAATCCCTCTGTGACCAAAAAGCCGATATCTATTCAGCCTCTCGTAAAATGAATCTCGCGTACATCGATATACACCAAAAAATTCGAGAGTATAGTGCACTCAGCGCAAAATCGCCGATACAGCTTCAACTTCAATTTCGTTCAACAGAATGCATGTAATCTAAAAGAGATTTCTAAAAGCTGCTACACTGAATTTCAACTTTCATCCTTTCGTTTTAACTCTCATCTTTCCAACTCTCTAAAATGTTCCACAAATCGATAACATTATATTCGATTCGATTCATAAATTCATTCTCGGCCGGAGAGACCGATAATCGTCACCTCTTTAATAAACCAAAAACACATGTGGCTTTTATGCGAGTTATGATATTTTACAATAAAGCTATTTTGCCTTTGTCATTTCGATAATGCATTGTACTCAGCAAAACGGACAGACAATGTGTATTTTCCGATAACGTGTAATCGTCAAAATTATAGATAACGAGCTGCGCATACATACGTGGCAATAGGGCAAAATTAGCAACGTACTGGTATTCGGGTCACTAGTTGTTTGGAATTTGGTCCAGCCTATTCATGTCACACACAGTTTATCGCGTGCGACAATGAGCAATATATATCTCCAAAACATTTGTATATGCTTATATTACATACACGCATATCTGGCAAAATATATCTGTTTACATTGTATCCATACATCTGCATATATGTAGCATGAGAATATATTTATTCATTTCAAAACAGCGCCATAGTTTCCATAACGGAATTCCTTTTTTTAAACTATTGAGATCTAGACTGTTATATTCAATTTTACTATCATATTTGGTATAAACTTACAAATGCTTAATTATTATCTTTAAAATTATCTTTTGCTCTATTAAGAGGAGGCGCAGCTGAAATACTAAACTTTGAAAGTTGTCGAGAAGTATGTTGTTCTAGGACACCATTTTTTTCTAGTAGCATAATTTGGGATGTAAAATTACAGAATAATGTCAAGAGAAAATAAATTAATATTTTAACCATTTGAGGATAAAAAAAGATCTTTATTCCACTGCTTTAAATTTTAATGATCGTTATATTAAGTATAAGACGGCAGCTAGTAGGGTAAGGGTCAAGTTGGAAATGTAGTAGTGAAATGCAAGTTTCTGTCATGTTTTATTATTATATCATTGTTTTTATATATGCAGTAAATGTAAGAAAAACTTATTTTAATACTCCAAAGTAAACTTTTCTGAGTAATTTTAGGAAAAATTTTAATAACTATTATTGAGCTTATGGAACACTTAAGCGATTTTAATTTACATTTGCAGCATCAATAAAAAAACCAAATATTTGAGAATACATTAAGTTCAAGAACCAACTTGTCCCGAGCTGGGGCATGTTGGGTCACTTTGCTAGATTCCAGAAACCCTTTAAAAAATCTAAAAGTGATAACAAAACCTTTTTTTAAATGAAAGCTGAAATAATATAGTGCATGTTTTCTGTCCGGAAAGGTTTTCATAAAACCTTTTTGCCTTAAACTTTGATTGATAAAAATTATTTTACTAGAATTTCATAATACTTTTACAACATTATGAACCTGGGTTATAATTATTCTCATCGAACTACGTTAAATGAAAATTAATTAAAAAACCGAGTCTAATTCCGACAGGTTCTACTGAACTGAATACAAACGAAGCTATACATAAAAAAGAGTTGCTAATAACCCAACTTGCCCCGGTTTATCATACTTGCTTTTTGTTATTTGGTTCCTGAAAATATACAGGATAGTTCCATATATTATATTAATTTTTCACCAGTTTCGAATTTGTAGTTTTAAAATAATTTAATATACGTCTTTTACAATTTATACGATTTTATACAGACAATTTTTCAATATACTCTTTTAATGTTTTTTTAGAATCCATCAGATGAATTTTAAAAAATTAAAAATTTTAAACGAACAGAAAACAAAGTATTCTTTAAACTGTACAAATAATTTTTTATTTAGAATTTTGTTGATGAAATTCCTTAAATATCACAATTATGCAAAAAAATTGTCAACCCTGAGCAATGACTTAAAATTTCATTGGTTTCCCTCCAGCAAACATTAATCTTCTTTTACAATTTTAACTATTTTTAGTAAAAATATTTCTTTGCATCCTATTATTAAACAAAAACAAATTTAATACGTTCTCATTTGATGAAATTTAATTCATCCCGACCTTGAACTTTAGATTTTATAATTAAATCTTATTCAAGTAATACCCATAACCAGTCGGAGTGTTTTAAAACATTTTCATTTTTTAAAAAAATACAAATTCTAAAATAACGAAACAGTTTTTTAACATTTTTAATTTAATATCTAGATTTTAATTACAAAATATACCAAAAAATTTATCATCCCCGAGCAGAATAAATTTTGGTAGATGAAATTTCAGTGGTATCTCTCGCTAAAAACACTGAAAACTTTTATGTATTAAATTATTCTGCAGCGCGATTGTTTAAAGCCAATTTCAGATTATTTAAATTCCATTTGGTATAAAAAAAACAGCGTTGTAGCTTAATTTAATCCAAAATAATTTTTTGTGAATATTTAAAAATATATTATTATTAGAAAATTTTTTCTTTTTCGGAACTGTCTAATTTCACTTTGTGTTTACATTATTCTTTAAAAGTGTTCCCGTCAATCAAACAAATTTTAAAAAATGTTTTTTTCTCCATATAACTTTATAACTTTCCTCACTTTTTTCTCTTTTTTTTCATTTTTTCGAATTTTAATTCTATTTTTTCTATTTTATCACTTTGTTGAAGGTTATCGCATGGTGTTTTTATTTACTTGTATTTTTGTTGTGGAGAAAAATGAATTTGTAGTATTCTTCAATTGCCTTACTTTTTTAAATTCGCAAATATTTTTCATAGCTTTTCCCCAACTTTATTACAATCTTTCAATTTTTTAGAAAAAAATCCTTCTTATGTTGGTGTTACTTTATATTAAAAAAGAAATGTAAGTTATTGAAGATTTTTTTATACCATTTTCAGATTTTCCATTTTTTCAAAGTTATTTACATATTTAAAAAATTCCTGATTTTTAAAATAATATCCTTAACTTTTTTATTTTAAAGAATTTTCTCACTTTGGCAGACATTTTACCTCATCTTTTTAAAATGTATTCTTATACTTTTTAATTTTCTCATTTTTTAGTACGTTTTACTTATTTTTTGTTACTTTTGCTTTCGTTAATAATATCATTGATACTTTTTGAAGTTTTTCTTTTTTAATAGCTTGTTTCAAACAGTTTCTTAACTTTTAAATACCTTGTTTTCTAATTTTTTTAAACTTTTGAAAATTGTTAAATTTCTTTGCTTTTTCGTAAATTTTTTCAGATATTTTAATATATTTAGAATAATTATTATCGTTTTTGCAAATGGGTTTTTGGGATGATTGAATTTAAATTTGTAATCGAAATATGAAAATTCAAAATGGTGACTTTAAAATATCAACCAAAACGATTTTCAATTTTAGTGAGACTTCTCAGCTTTTAATTTTTACTTAATTTACATTTTGATTTTTTTTTATTCTGACAAAAGATTTGGAGTCAGTGACCCAAAAAAATGCAATGTGATCAATGATTATATAAATAATTTTTTTTTTTGAAAATAAATTTTTTAACAGATTTTTGTATTTTCTCTGTACTGTAAACGTGTAAAATTTTACCAATTTTCGTAAATTATTGTATGGATTTTTTCTTAAATTTTTTCTTCGATGTTTTTATTTATTTCTTCAGCTTATTATCGGATTTGGAAGAGAGGGATTTGATATTTTCTTCAATTTCTGTTTCTTTTAAAATTGCTCATCTTACTGTTTTATTTGAAAACAGTCTTCAATATTTTTTTTTCTAATTTTTCACATAATTGATTTTCTTTAAAAATTTCTAGTATATCTTTGTTAAAAAAAAAAGAAAATCGAAAATGTTACGTATCTTTAATAATTTAAAAAAAAAATTGTAATGTCTTCACGAGTGCTTAGATTTATTTGCAGAATATATGGAATAATAATATATTAAACGTGACGTACGTAGTTTCATGTTTTATTGGATTTTTCATTGGAAAGACACGACATGGTGCTATATATGTTAGATCGAGAAGGAGAAATAAAGTGAACTCATTTCTTGCAATTGGTAAAAGCAGTCCCTTGGGAAAATAAGAAATTAGTCCTGACTTGAAGGTACAACATGTTGTCATTTCCAAGGATGAATGCCCGCAGGATGAAAAGATTTAATATGTACCTTGGACGACAATTTCGTTGAATATATTCTCGTGATATCAATAGCATTTAAAATGGGGGGACATGGCAAAACGTAATCTATTATGCTGGTCGCAGCGATCGATCTGTACACGCTCGTATGTAAATCTTTAAACGGATCTGTACGGTTTACGTCAAGGTCAAGGTTCCCACGGTTTCTCGTGTAAAGCACTCCTTGAATACCTTCAGAATTGGAAAGATGGGTACTGGCGCGGCGGGAAGCATCTTCTGCAACCAACTGTACGCACCTGTACTTACGTTTATTGCTGGTTATCTTTCTGCTGTTTATCTAGAAACGCCATCTGGAGGCAATAACTTTACGTGTTTCAATGTCCAGCGCGAATTATTCTAGGTACGTGTGTCAACTGATGTTATTCTATGTAAACTGTCCGATTCCTTAACGGCATCGCGAAATGGGGTCAATCTGGCAAACCTACATCGGAGATCAAAGTACAAGTCGGGAAACTGATATTTAGTCACACATGCGTGGTTACTTGTACCGTTACGGTTAACTTACCCTACACTTATGAGTGATAGTTTATTTAAATGGTACAGATCAAGTATCGTGCAAACGGAAGAAAACAGCTACTCTAGTGATTATCTTCATCTTGAGAAAAACAAAGGGAATTAAAAGACCGGTAATTTCAGTTATATCGCACACATGTCTTTCGGAGGAATATCTTGATGTCGGGATATATAATATAATGGCTCGGGAAAGTATTTTTTATGAAACATAAAGGGTCAATGCTGGAAGGAAATAAGTTTATTTTTAAAAATCGAGAGATTGCTCCAGTTTTATTACTGAGAAACTCTCGCCGAGGTGTTCCTCACTTTACAAGGAATGCGCGCGGATTATGTGCAACTTTGATTATCAAGAAAATCGTTCTGAGAATTCTGCGCTTCTCCCTGATGCCTACATGGAAATGATTCCTACATAATTCTCCCGGCTCTCTCAACCATCCAAACCACTTGTTTTCCTTTCATTTTGCTAGATTAATTTTCTTCTATTTCTCGAAATAGTTTCAGTTTTATTAGCAATTGATAATATTTAACCTTGGAATAATACAACTCTAGCATAATAATATTGATATTCCCCGTTTCTTACATTTGAATGCAAAATAAATCTACACTTGATGTGGAAAGAAAAATACAGTATTCAAATACAGGAAAAATTAAAATTACATAAATAGTTGACGACAACTTTGCAAAAAATGAACAAAGGATGTTAAAAAAAAAGTCAACACAAGAGGAATCCTGTAAAGTATACCTTGTGCAGTTTGCAATTCTTCTTATCCGAGTTTCACCCTCTTTATATCTTCCCTGGTCCCCATTTAACATGACTGCAGTTAATAAGTAGTCAAGGTTCGCTTGCGACAAAGTCAAAGGATCCGCGGGTTTTCTTATGCAAATCAAGCAACTAAAATAATCGTCGGAATAATACATAGATTGGGGGACGAGTTAGCGCGCACTGCGAGAAACGGACAATATATTGTTAGATGACCATTACATAGAACCATTAGATAGTCGACACATCCAGATAACGAGCATTAGCCACATAACAACCGCGCTAGGCAAGCACGTACAGGCATAATCCATTGGCGAACAACAGAGAGCATCTTTCTGACTCTTATCAAGAACCTCTTTTAATCTTCGAGAGCATACTTTACTTTTTCTCTATCTCTCTCTCCCTCTCTCTAAATTGTCCTCTCGATTCTGCGAATATAAGTACATTTATTGTCTCCACACTATCTTCTTTCCTTAAGCTTGTCTCACAGGGACCAACTCTTACTTTCTAGTCTCAATGGTTTATGATATTAGGCTTCATTTTACTAAGAAATATACTTCTTTCATTTTATATTCTGATTATTAAACCTTTCAATGTTAATTAATTGTTTAATGTTTCTATTCTTTTCTTGTTTTTCTTATATTTTTTAGGGTGTGGACAAGAATTAAAATCATTATAACAAATCTTCAGCATAAGAGTAAAGAATGTGTACTACTGGTGTGTAATTGATTAAAACTAATTGCAGACAGTTTTGAACAATTTTAAGTGCTTTTGACAGTTCTAAGCAATTCTGAAGATTTTAATACATTTTAAAACTTTATGGATCATACACTGAGAAAAATGTAATTAATAGATATTCAAATTTAACATCCATATATTAAAACATAGTATTTAGATATTCAAACTTAATATCCAGATGTTAAAATAATTATTTTTTAATATCCAGGATAGTAAGTTTAAATATCTATTTCTCTCAGTGTAGTCACTCGTCTTCTCTTTAAATCTGAATTAGTGGTTTTCTACTAATGAATTAGCGAAAAGTGAGCTATTATTATATATATGAATTTTACTAATTTTGTAGTAGATAACTACTAATTGAAATATTAAAGTTTCACTATTTGAATTATTATTTTCTGTTATTTTAATTAATATATTCTACAAAAAATTAGTAGTTACCTACTAAAAAATTAGTAAAATTCTTACGATTTAAAAGTAGCTCACTTTTCGCTAATTCATTAATAGAAAACTACTAATTCAGATTTAGAGAGTATATTATTAAATAAAACTAATTTTAACCACAATAAAATTTTTGATCAGTTATAAAAGGTGTATTATTATTTTAGAACAGGATTGAACAGAATCTAACAATTATGAAAACCCAAATAATTTTGAATCAAATATAAACAGTTTTTAACAAATCATAAACAGATTGAAACGTGTTATAAACAGTTCTAAACCAGTTCTAAAAAACTTTAAAGAAGTTGAAAAACAGTTTTCAATAACTTTTTAACAGTTCCAAACAAGTTATAAACAGTTTTAAAGTGGTTCGAAACGTATTAAGTTTTAAAGCGCTTTAAATATTTATAAATAGATGTAAACAAATTTTCAATAAGTTATAAGTGATTTAAACAAATTACAAACAGTTTTAAACTAATTATAAACAGTCTCCAAAAAGTTACAAACTGTTTAAAAGTTATACCAAATATTACAAACATTGTAAAACTGGTTCTAAGCACTGCCAAGTTTAAAAAAGTTTTAAATAGTTATCAATAGTTGTTAAACAATATTTAACCAGTTTTAAATAATTTAAACAAGTTTAAAAAAAGTTTAAAATCTGGTTTAAACTGTTTCAAATAAGTTATAGATGGTTTTAAACAAATCACTATTACGTTGAAAACAATTTTAAGTAATTCCTAACACTTTTAAACTATTGTTAAGTTTTTTAAACCAGTTCAAAATCTAAACAAATATAAACAATTTTAAACCAGTTCCTAATAGTTTAGAACACGTTATAAACAGTTTTAAACAAGTTCTAAACACTATATAGTTTAAAACAGTTTTAAGAAGTTGTAAATAATGTTCGGATCACCATTTAGCTCAAAATAGGTTCAAGTAGTTATAAATTGTTTTTAAACAATCTAAACAAATTGTGAACAGGTTGAAACCAGTTCTGAACAGTTTAAAACTAGTTCTAATAAGTATAAATTTCTAAATAGTTCTAAACAGTTTTAAGTAAATTTTAACAGTTATAAATAGTTTAAAATAATTTATAAACCGTCTTAAACTGGTTCTGAAATTTTTTAAAATCAAATTCTCAACAATTGAAACTAGTGATCAATAGGTTTAATTACTTTAAAACAGTTTTGAATTTGTTCTAAAATTGCTAACAAACTGTAAACGGTTTTGAACAAAAATAAAAGTTGTGAGGGAGGAGAAGTCATTGGATTTCACAAGAGTGTAAGAGAAATTTTGTTAATGAAATTAATTTTTTTTAATGAATTAATAAATATAATTTAATTATATTAAGAAGAAGAGCCTAGAATATTATAATAGAACATAAAAATGCACTCAATTTAAAAATAAAATGTATGAATATCATAAAACTTTTACGTAAAAGTAAAAAAATTTAAAAATATAATTTAAAATCAACAAAAATCCACTTCTATTTAAATAAGTGCTGATATTTTGAAATTGATGATGAGCATAAAAGATGATTTTTAACGATGGAAACCAGCAGTGCAAGTTATGACTTCATTGATGTTCATAATGTAATTCATAGCAAATTGTCATAAAGTCACTTTATATGACTTTATGACTTGAAGTACCATAAAATCAACTATTCTCCTTTTCAATGTAACTGAGGCAAATAATAAGCAACTGCTTCAATATATGTCAGAAATTGTTTAAATTACATTTATTGAAAAACAAATCGTTTTTTTAATAAACATTTAAAATTTGCAAATCACTTAAAACACAAATAAGAAAGTATCTGAATAAAAGTATAAAGAAAATTAAATTTTAACGTCTACAAATAATGCTTGAAAGCAATTATTATTGTAATTATATTAAATTTGTTTCAATACAAATAAAATATTTATTAAACTAAATAAAAATAGTGAACCTTTTATGCAGAAAATAAAAATTACGTAAAATAGAAAATTCTTAAAAGAAATATATTTCTCCAAGAATTGTGGAATGCCTACCACGACTTTTCTCGTCTTTGAAATTTTCTCTTTTAGCAATTCCATTTTAAATTTGAAAAGGAACTCGATAGCTTTGATGTTCAAAGTTATTTTACTTTATAAATTATATTATTATATTTTAATCTAATACCGTATTCCAATTTTGTGAAATTTAATATTTAAATCGTGAATTTATGTTTTATCGCAAAAATATTCATTCATGCTAATTATTCACAAATGATATTATTTTCGAAAATAATATCAACAATAGTTGGAAACTGGGACACTTCCATTCAAGTAGGATTAAAATTATCTGTTTGCGCTGTTATTATACAACATTTTGCCTAACTAGTTAACAAATATTCTAAAATTTCCAGTTCTAATTTGCAACTTCTAACTTTCGAACTTCGAACTATTCAATTCTGGTTATTATACAATAGTTTCTGTTGAGCGTTGATCATTATTAATATAATTTCTGAAAGCAGAAGACTGGAAGATTATTAAATCTTCTCGCAGGTAAAACATCGTTCTCTATTAAAATAAACTTTCAGTTAGAGAAGTTTTGGCTGAATAATAGATTCACATTTATTATTCAGAAACATTTTTCTCATAAAAATATAAAATATTTCAAACTAGGAAATACTGTTCTTTTTTCTATAGGTATAAAGAATTTATAGTGTGATAGGATAAAGTCAAACTTAACTTATTACCAAATCTCTTTTCTTAACATTAAAAAATCGAGAAACATTTATTATCTAAAAATAAATATAAAAATTCTGTCGATAATTCTTCTCATATTAAGAATTAGTGTTTCTACTGTCTGACTATAAATTACTGTTACCACTGCTACCGCACTAGGGCTGACCGAGTGCGTTACCGAAATGTAAATGAAGCGTACAGTTCGTTTGAATAAACAGTCATTCGGGACCTCACCTAGCTTCGCTATACAGGATTAGGGTAATAGTTAAACTTTTTAACCTTTCAACAATTACTTTAAACCTGAACAACTGCATTAAACCTCGGCTTTCAGTAGTTTTTTAAACTAAATTCAACAAAATGTTTCACTTTGTTTTATTTACTGAGACGAGTTGGCTCGATTTTATCAAAAACGGATTGAGCAACGGCTTTAAACAGATTATAAAGGGGATTTTAAAACATTTTAATTATTCGTTTTAATCTAAAATGCTCTCATAAAAGTAGTTCACTGAATTCTTTGACTAAAATATTATCCAAGCGTTAATACAATACACAGAGGGAAATAAATGGTATTAGGTGCCATCATGATGGTACCACCTATTTCTCTCTATGTGCAATCGATTAGAAAAAGATTTAGTATATTCGTTACTTTGTTGGATAACGTTAATTAAATTCAATTTGAAGGACTTTTATGAATATTATTTGACTTCTTTATCTTTTATTGGAATACTTTAATATTTTACTTTTATTATTTAACTATTTAACCAAACTTTCAACAAAAGTTTTTAGAAAGTTTTTTTTTTATGTTAACAAACATTTGTTCTTCTCAAATAACCTGTTTTTTAAGTTTTGAAAGAAAATACAACTCAATTAAAAAAAAAAATTCAGACCAGAATAATTATTTATTATTATTTCAGTAGTATAAAATATACTTGAAAGTAATTTTAACAAATGAATTTTCAAGTCATTTTCGAAATTCTCTAAAATGTTCATAACAAATGTAAATGAATAAGAGACTACAAAAAACTACTTCTTTTTACATAGGTTTTAAGGAAATTTGAAGAGGGGTGCTTTGAGAAATCAAGAGTTTTAGATTTTAAATAGGAATTTCCTTACGAAATTAAAAAAAAATTTAATTTTAGTATAAAGTGTACACATAGACTGAACTTAGAAAGTTGTAACGTTATTTTAGTTTCCGCCACACTTTACAAAATTTTAATTAAATTACAAGAAAATAAATTTATTAATCATGCGAAATAAATTTTTTAAACCATAAATAAAGTCAAATTCAATTATCTCTCTAAATCTGAATTAGTTAAAAATAACTAATTTAAAAACAAAAACTCAGTCACTTATTCAAATAGTTATATTTCTACTAATCATTTAGTAAAAAATAACTAATTATTAGTCAAATTCATTTTTCGGTTATGTCAAAATAACTAATATTTTAGTAAAATTCTGTTTACTAATTCAGTTAGTCGAATTTTAACTATTTTTTAGTTATATTTTTACTAACAATTAGTCATTTTTTTACTAATATTTAGTTATTTTTAACTAATTGCTGAAATAAAAACTCAGGCACGATTTTACTAATTATTAGTTATTTTTAACTAATTCAAATTTAGAGAGCATATTTTATATAAAGTCACATAAAAATTTTACAAAATCAAATAAATTTTTGCACGCAATTGAAAAGCCAATCATGCAACGCAATTTTTCTTTATAAACAAATGAGATTAATTTAACAAACGAGGTTATTGAAATTTCACTAATTATTCGCTAAAATAAACTTGCGCGCACTCACACAAATTAAAAATTAAAATTTGTAATGGTTATTAATTAGATATAATTTGCGAGTAAAAACGTTTAAATATAGACAGAGAGAGAGAGAGAGAGAGAGATGTATTAAAAATTTCGCAACAGAACCTTTATTTTCAACCGGATGAATACGAGTACTCAAAATGAAGGGTAAATTTCTTTTCAAAATGCACGATATAAATATAAATATACCTCTAAGGTTATCAGCAACGCGCTTACAATGTGGCGACAAGTAACTTTAAAATTTAGAGAACGAAAGATAAAATTTTATACTTGACAGGAGTTTTATTAATTGTGTATATCCCCGCTTAATCTACAACTCGAAACCTTAGTTGGTGCATTTAATGTGTTCGCCAAGAATCGTCTTCCACGAAGTTTTCCGATTTTGGAGAATTTGGCTGGATATTGCTTCTGGTATTGCTGAACGAGAGGCTCACTTTCGATTTAATTTAAGAATCTAGAAAATATTCGGTAACGCGGTAATACTAGTAAATATTATTCGCAGCAAACGAATACTATCGAATATATCGATTGTCAACTGCAATTTATATCGTTATTGAAACGATCTCTTATAACACTCAGCTGAATCGTTAAAAAAATTTCATTTTGAATATACTGAATACACATTAGAATCAAGCGATTCTCAGAAAATCAGTACGATTATTTGCAAACCTTATACGATTGAACTCAATTCTCAACTATTTAGCGAAAATATGTACGATTCAGTGTGATTCTCGACTATTCAGCACAACTCTATACAATTCATTCAAGACGATTCAAGGAATATCAGAAGCTTAAATATATAGAATATCAACAAGTATTAGCAAATATGAGAAGCACTTTTTCAAAAGTTGATAAATCCATTTTCCAACAAAGTTGAGATAATCACAAATTTAACATATTAGGAACCTTACAAATCGATCTGTCACTGTTAAATTCAAGAAAAAAAAATTATTATTAAAGAATTTTCAATTTAAAAAAAACTTGGACTTAACCAAGATGATTTAAAATTTTAATTTTGTTCCTAGAATAAATTACAAAAACCTTTAAATTCCTTAATTACTATAAACTTTAATTAAAAATAAATCTCTTTAAGTGCAAAAAACAATCGTATATAAATAATTTCGTGTATGTTTCTACTTTATAATTAACTCTAGGGGTTAGGTGCGAAACTGCATTTGTCTAATTTTCTCGAAATAACAAAATGTAGATTTATCAACTTTTGAAAAAGTACTCCTGATATCAACAAATACCAGCGAAAGTTAACTAATTATAAAATACCAAACTGGGGGCTTTTTAACTGTTAACATTTTCGAAAACAAAAGTCAATAAAAGTGAAAAAAAAGTGAAGTCAGGCGAAATCAAATCATTTCGGAATCAAATCAAATTACATAATCGACCCCCACACTGAGTTTATTCGAGACTATTCGGAGTAGTCAGCACCTCGCTGCTGAATATTGCGTCTATTATTATCCCTCTCTATTTAAATTTGCTCTCTCTCTCTTGTCATATAATCAGCTACGCTGATATGACTAACTCTCTTCAAAGTCTACATTAATTTTTCTCAATCTTACTTTACATATAATTATTTATGCAAAATATGTTTCGAAATAAGTAAATTAATGTAAAAATACGTTGCGCGATTTATAAATATAAACGCTAATGGGCGAGCCCCCCGACGAAGCCCAATAAAATATCTTTTGCAATTTGAAATAAATTGAAACAGAGCATACCACAGGAAGATTAATGTCAGTTTAGATTAATGTTTAGTTTTGCTTTGCAGCAGAGTCGTGTAATAAGATCTTACACTTAAGAGTCATAAGTCTTGCAAAGTAATGCTTAGGTAAGCTCATTCGCTGTGGCAGATGAGAAAGTTGAAGAGGGGTGTTGGAAGGGCCTAATTATTAAGTACGTATATTACGCGCGGTTTCGTGTTAAGTAGTTACCCATCGTGCTTATTGGACTGACAGGTGGGAAGTTCGGCACTCGACAGTTTGCAAAGATACGATGACGAGTGCTGGTGAGTTTCGAGTCGAGAGATTAACTCGTCACTGTGCACGCGAGTCATTAATCACGAGATAAGTGTATGCCAAGAAAATGGTTAGGGACAGGCGTAGACCCTGGTGTAGGCGGGCGCGAGGTTTGTATCTGTCGCCTCGAACAGCCACGACAGAGAAACCTTCCGGCCTAATAAATTCGCAGCATTGCTTGCAATAGCCAGCGCCAAGAGTCCAAGAAATTCCTTGCACTTGAGCTCGCGGACACACGAACGAGCAAGCCAACAGCAGAATGAATGGCGAAGGTGAGAGGCCTTAATAAGGAAAGTTTAACCGTGGCCGCAGTCGCTTGACTCCACGCGAAGGAGAGAGTACAGGGGTCGCAAGGGAACGTGAAACCAAGGGAGAGTGAGTGAGAGAGAGAGCGAGACGTGGTTACGTTTTTGCTGACAAACGTTCCTGAGCGTTAATTACATTCCGCGTGAAAGAGCCCGATCGAATGATTTGCCGCGGACGTTCCTCAGGTTCTCCGCAAGCCTCGCGTTAACAGCGTGACGCGATCTTGCACGTGATCCACTCTTTAAAAACTTCCTCCTTGAAATCTGCGCAAAACGTCCCACATTCGAACAAACGGCTTTATAACAAGGACGCGCCAAGCCTTGATTAAGAAGATCCTTCTTCTTGGAGCTTCGAATTCTTTAACTGATCATTAAAATTTCTACGTCTGCCCGATCATTAACAGAATGTCAATTTTTCTGGCTCATCAGATCCGTCCTGCATGGATAAAAAACTAAGAGTATTTGCGACCCATCGTACCCTCACTATTCAGACCATGGGGAAGACACTCCATGCAGTTTTTTGAAGTAATTAATTTTTTGCTACTTTCGGCACTATGTA
Source organism: Ganaspis brasiliensis (assembly GCA_037103525.1). Classification (NCBI taxonomy): domain Eukaryota; kingdom Metazoa; phylum Arthropoda; class Insecta; order Hymenoptera; family Figitidae; genus Ganaspis; species Ganaspis brasiliensis. The sequence goes on along the minus strand of JAZKLR010000145.1, from coordinate 4,625,438 downwards.
ACCGAACTAATTCTTATTTGATCAATAATTCGGAACACATTTAAACAACACAAAATAGAAACAGTAAATTCTAAGATTCAGGGATAATATCTTTAATTATAATTTGCCGAATTCCAAATTACATATTATTTAAAACGCGATAAAGCGAGATGAACAATTGCGACAAAGATAATAAAATAAACAACCAAAATTTCCGCTATAAATTCAAATACAAGTCATTCAGATTTCATACCGCCCGTGACACACTGTCAAATGAGCACTTATTAAATAATTGGACAAAACATATAGTCATTATTCTATCAATAAATAAGCAAAATTTCAAATATGGTACAAATAATTATAATAAATAAAGAGACAACTTTACAAGATATGGACCAACTTGAAGATATCGGAATAAGTTAGAAGTTTTCCGCCATCATAATCGTCGCTAATAATTCGACGAATAGATAGAGTCTCCGAGAATCTTATCAATTGACAATTTGTCTTCTTTTTGATTCCATGTCGAAAGAATTAAATTAAATATTCAAATACAAACAATGCAAGAGAAATTAAGGTTCGCAATTCTTAAGGTAGCTTAAATTACGAGGGCGCGCTAATTCAACGCGCATGCTTATTGGTAGTGCGGGGTTTTTTAAATCCAACTTCCGAGTTTATTAAATTCAGAATGAAACTTACTTCAAAAAATGCAGAAAAATCCGGTGAACAACATATCAAAATGGATCAAGGATTTTCTTAACTATTATTAATTAATAAAAAAGTATTAATTAATTGGATGTTAAGACCGAAAACGCTAGTTTTTCCACTTTGACACATCTAATCACGTTTTAAAAAATACGTACACTGAAAACATTATAGTACAACATCCGAACTATACTAAGTACTGCAGTAACACTATAACCTCCAAGCAGCAGTTGCGCCATTTATAGAAGAGCTGCCAAACTAAAGGTTATGTACTGTTGCTATTCCATATTTGGTACGGATGTTGCTCCATAAGGAACAAACTCTATACTTTGTGGTACAACATCAGTCCCAAAAAGTAGAACTGCTTCCGTACCTTGTCATGGTATTGTACTTACTTTGTTATGGGTCAGTATTAGTGCTCAGCTAAGACTGCATCTGTACTTAACTGAAGTCCAAACTTTGTCAGAAATTATGTGCAACAAGTAAACGGTAAACTTTACGGACAAGTTTTTTTATACCAGTGACATCATTGTTTATTATATGTCCTAAAGATACGTTTCTTAAATCCCCAAAAAGGATCTAGATCACTGCCACATTGTGATTCTTTTAATTTTTTTCAACAAGATTTTCAGACTATGTTAAATTTTAAACTTTCCTCACTCGCAGAATTTACTTCCTTGAATGTGTTCAAGGTTCCGGATTCCAAGAACTAACATTAAATAAGAGATGATTTTGCTTGAAAGTTACAACATTAAACGAATCAACATTAAACATAAATGTTGAATAGATGGTTAACATCTTGTATTACAAAAAATAACTGAATGTATGTGCCGAATTGCTGAACTATGTTATAATCTGAATTGTCGGCAACATCTTATTATCAATGCTTTGAAGAGAATTGCTTTCTAATAAATGCAATTAATAGCATTGATTGAAGAGGCTTCAATCAGTTACACGATATCTCGAATGGTGCGTACGTTTCCCTGCTTATTATTGACTTTGACCAATCAATTGAACATGCACTGCTGGCGCCACAGATGAATAACAATCAATATGTACGTTGCCTATACATAACGGAATTGCACTCACTACAACTCCTGTGTCAGGAACATACAAAGATGTATTGAGCAATGCGGATGTTGTTTCTTGATCATTTCACAATGCAGGAACATCCATGTCGGTTTTGGATTTACAGAGGATGCTTCATTATACATAGGCTACATCAGTCGAGACATGCACTATTTCCAAGGTCTCTTCTGAAATTTAATGAATCGGTTCAAACCAGACGACCAGCACATTCATACAATTTCCATGACACTGAAAATGTTCAATCAGGATAAAACAAGTTTTTTTTAAAAAAAACTCGGATTCCGAGAGTTTCTTTAGTACTAGGTATAATTCTAAAGAATTAAGAATTATCCAAAAGAAAGTTTAAATTCCTTAAGATGATTCGTTTAGGTTTGAAGGTTTTTTTAAAATGATTTATTGAGTCTTTTGCTTCTAAGGGAGTTTTCTTATGACGCTAAAGAAATCAGTACTTCAGAATGTTAAGGGAAAATTACTTCGGATTGCAAAGGAATCATTTCTTCAGATTCTGGAAGACAATCATTTCTTTAGATTCTAAGGGAATCGTTTCTTTAGAATTTAAGGGAATCATTTCTTTAAATTCAATTTCTTTAGATTTCTAGCGAATTATTTCCTTTGATTTTAAGAACCCTATTGCATCAAATCCTAAGTGAACTATTTCTTTAAGTGGATCATTTATCAGATTTTAAACGATTAATTCCTACAGATTTAAAAAACACAGTTCCCTGAGATTCTAAAGGAAACATTTTTTTTCAATTCTTAAGGATTTATCTTCAATTTAGAATGTTTTTATATTTTATCCCTCTACCTATGCTAACTTCTCTCTACTCTAGTGCTTCACGACGAGCTTTCTATAGTCCCCACCAGGCGTCCAAATGGACGATTTTAAACGATAACGGTCATTTCAGTGATATTTCAAATAAAATGTAAGTGAAATGAATTGATTACTTAATTTATTCTTTTACCAATTTGTTAAAATTCCTCCGTCTAAAGAACAATAATTAAATTGTCCTGCGCAGGAAACTACGAAAATCAGCTCACAAATTCGGTCACGCATATTAAAAATTCGTATTAAAGAAACTATAAATGTAACAAAAAATACAAACACAATATTTAAACAAGTAAAACAAGTAACCGATCGACGCAAGGTACTCTTTGAGAACTCGCTTTCAATCATTTAACGAAATTTATCAATAAAAATATACATAAAAGGTCAAATACTCATCCAAACAGAGACAATTGTATATGAGACGACTTGAAATAAGTTAGGTCCGTTCAGCCATTATAATTTATATCTTTTTGGAATCATCCTTTTGACTTAGGGATCTTTGCGTGATGCTACTCATTTCTCAAGCTCGACTAATGTCGTTAATTAAGATATAAGTATTTTAGTTCACAAATAAATTTAAAGGACATACTTTAAATAAATATGAAAATATTGTTAGATATTTCAATTATATTAAAATTTAATAAGAACGAAAATCTAATGATTAATTACTAATTTAAATTTCCTCGATGAGACGGTCGAACTTGGCTTATTCTTAATTACGCCCCACTCTAGGCCAACTACTGAGGAACCCGGAAAATGAACAGCAAATTTGAAAGATAGATCCCCCAATTGTAGGATTATTAATATTTAACTGGCCTATTAATCCAACCAGAAGACTCCCAACAATGTTGCGTGAAATAAGTTAATTAATAAATTAACAAACACTTAATTATTTCAGTCACAGTCCTTTATTGCAACTATTAAAACTTAACAATTTATTTGAATCTAATAGACAACGTGGTTTCCCACCTAACTGACTAGATATGGGTACTATATATGTATGTTCAATGAATAACGTCACTGAGGGAATTATTTAATTATTTAAAATGGATAAAATTCATTGGAACGTAGATATAACATACCTCAGTCGGCTGATTTGTATATCTACTTAGTTTCTTGGAGGGCTATCAGTCCTAGGAACTTGTAAATGAATAAATAAATAAAATGAATAAAAATCTAAATTATCGTTCAAAATTTGCGACGTTTCGTTGCCGTGGTTCTTATCTCTAATCTAATTGTCTATCCCTAACCAGCTATATTAAATTGTAATACACGTAAATTTACAATTAATTGTCACAGGAATTAATAGTAAAAATGCAGAATCATGCACGACAAACATTCCTGAAGATTCTAAAACTTGTGCAGCTTCTTTAAACTGATACAATCATTGGAAATAACATTAGAAGAACTATTTTAAATACTCGTTATCTTCGCACATTAACGTCGCAGCTGAAGTTCTTTGGAATGTGCAGCTAGCAAAAGTTGCTGAGGACATCGACGAGTTTCGATAGCGATGGGGACGCAGGGTAGTAACGACGTGGATCAGGAGACGAACAAACCCGATACATCGAGTGCGCGGTGCTGGCAGTCTTATAATCACCGGGACTCATCTCTGCAAACGGAAACCCCATGCTGTGTCCCTTTCGAGCGCGTCTTTCAGCGAACGCTTTACCGGAGTTGCGGGTCCGGTGGTAAGCCAGTAAAGCCTCTACGGAACAGGACGGAATGTGAACTAGCAGCAGCCAGAACTGTTTGTTTAACTAAACAGTGGCGAATCCGAGTAAATCATTCAGAGCTGGATGGGAGAATGCTAAAGCCTGAGTCGGTAGCTCCCAATACAGAGACCTTCCTGCCTACTGCTTGACTACCTGGCTACTTGCCTGATTCAACTATACTACATGCATAATACTGTTTCATGCGTGATACCAACTCCGTTCCCTCGTTTTCTATTTACATAATTCGCTACACTGGAATTAGAATAAGGGATGCGATCAGACACCGAGAGAAGCTATTTTGGAACATGAAAAGAAACACGTTCAGCACATCGTACTCACAGTGCAATTTCAATTCCCTCTTTTGAACACGCCCTTGACGGACCATAATTAAAGGATTTAAAAATTAATTAATTACAATTCGATGGCGCAGAGATTCTTTATTGATAGAAAAAAAAGGATCATGCCGTTACCGAGAGATAGAGAGTGTATGAGCACTGAAATCCGATCATTAAATATATATTGCCAGTGCTGACCGATCCATTCTCGTATGCTCGTTTTGCGACACGACTTGGAAGAGAATTACTGCGAAGATAGCAATAAGAGAGATACGACTTTATCGTTTCTGCGGCCACCGTGCGGTTCGACCCACTCTCGTTTCGTGCGCCACTCTCCTTTTCTCCTTTTCCGTCTCTCTTGATGCTATTCTACACTTTCCTTCTCTCTTTCTTTATCAGATCTCTTCAGTCTGTAAGCATCACGAGTTAGAGTAATTCCTTGAGATTATCCCTGCAAAAAAGGGAATCGAGGAACTCTGATACCCGGGTAACTATGTTTCTGAATCGAATTCCTTTCTTCTGCTTCTTGCTTCGAGCTTGAAAGCGATCCGATTGTAGCCTCAAGAACAAAAGAACCTCCACTGATTCTGTTTATCGCAAGTTTTATATTAAGATCATACCTGCGCCTTGTTTTATTAAAAAGTCTCCTTGAAATCAGACTCCACTTCAAATTTATCACTTTTCTCTCTTCTGGATTACATTTCTATTTCATACACTACAATTATTCGTATTCCCTTTCTGCATCTTGCATTCAATTTCTATTATATACATTAACAACAAAATGATGTATTTAAAAATAATCTTTAGATTTCGAATTTGAATCCTCAGTAATCAATTTGATTGGCAGGTCGAAGAAATTCCAATGATAGATTAATTAGTTGATCTTAACACCTCGATAGAAATTAAACAACGGATACGCTTTCACGTGCCTGCCGAGGACACAAAAAGGTTTGCTTTCTTATTTGATTTTAAAGTTAAACAAATAAAGAAAATCGTTACAAAGGTTTCCGTTAAATATAATTAGGGAAATTAGGATCGCCAATTTCAGGAAAAAAAGATTTAATAAGAATGACTATAAAATCTATTGTGTTATAAGGGGGAAAGAAGAAGGAATGAAAAAGGTTTTTGGGACCAGAGTCAGTCTAATCGCGGAGACTGAAGAAAAGTGCAAAGAAAAAAAGAAATCTAGTTTTGTCGAAGTAGTGAAAAGTTGAGGAAGAAGTTTGGTCTTTGACGAAGTAGTGGAAAATTAATAAAAGCTTTGGAAAAAGTCTAGGTATGACCAGGTAATTAAACTAGTCGGAATCTAAATACCATGAAACTGAAAGGATTGACTAATTAATTTATTGAGTAATTCTAAAGAAGGAATGTTAAAAGAAAAACGTTTCGGATTGGATAGATAATGAAACGTGAAATATTTTCTATTTTAACAATATTTTCTTATTTAAATAATTTAATTGATTAATTAATTTATTCCTAAAAGTTCAATAAATAATTATGCAGTACTATTGAAGCATTTTATGTGTAAGTTTTATTTTAATTTTTCTTATTATCTTTATGTTTCTTTAATATTTCTCCAAATTACAACCACAATTTTTATAATAAACTGTGTAAATTTATTGATGAAGTATATGCAGTAAACTCGTCAACAATTGTCTGGACACTTCCAGAATTAATAATAATTTAATACTTTAAATTTCATAATTATTCCCTATACCCGCCTACTAAATCAATTTTACGAATTGATGATCATTATCCACTATTTCACTTAGCATCATTACTTTCGATACTTGCTAACTCTTTAACGATTTGCTAATTGGTGAATTCAAATATTTCAAAATTTTTAATCTCTCTGGTTTAATTTTTTTGATAACTAGTGTTGCAGTTGTCAATTGTAGCAGTTACTCTCGATTTTATCCTCAAATTGACAAGTAAAATTCTCAATCATTGAAAACGAAAACAGTCCTGGTGTGAAATTAACAATCTATTTCTTATGTTCCATCAAGAAAGACGCTTTTTTCTCTGTATTGAAAATTGTTGTGGACATTAATTGTACGGGTGCGAATAATCTACCCCCATCAAATTTAATTAAATTAGCAATCATTCTGCTCGGTGGGGATCGATGTTATCGTGGTCGAATATATTTGCTGGAGTCTTATTCGCTCTCTCATTCCCTTGCGTCTATCCGTGTGTGTTCTAGGTCTTGAGGTCCGCTCGATTTGCATATGCAAATGGTACGATATAAGTAATTAATTTGCAATCAGCCAACGATAGCGTCGCTTTATGCGCGTCAGATACAATTCATTAAAGGTCGCGATATTTATTAATTAGTGTTGGGCGTTACGTACATAGATATGCACTTGCTGATTAGATTTCGCGGTAAGAGCGTTACTTGAGAATTTATTGTTTTCGGGTTTTGTCGCCTGTTTCCTACATACGCCGCTTGTTAACACGATCGGATATGCGATTCGAGTTTCAGCGACCGCGGGTCAATAGTTTGTTTCTCTAGACATTTAGAATTTCAAATACCACATAGTCCGCAGTTTGCGGGAAGTTAAAATAGAACTCATTCCACTTCCGATTAAATCACTATACCTTGAGAATGTCTTGAGTAAATTGGTTCTTATCGACGTTTCTGAGGAGAGCAACTGAGCAAGGCAGTACCTATGTTAGGAACTTAGTAGCACCTGTTACTCTCACCCCCTGTCGACCGCAGACCAGCTGGATTTCCGACTACCCTTACGTTAACGTTATCGTAATTACATCGTACATACACAGACGACATTGTCTGAATATGAGAGCACACCATTTCACGTACCAGCGTTTAATTCCCTCTACATTAAGACGCTTATTCTCACCGCTGCTTGGCTAACGCGATTCTCTAAAGTTGATTGATTAATGTGAATATATTTACCCGCTATTCGAGGAAGTAATCTGATTATTTCATCAGCTGGATTAAATAATCCCGTTCCGAGGAAATCATTAAATACATCTTTTAACAATAATTAGCTATTTTCTTTGGTCAATTTATATTGGAAATTGCCATATTGGGATTTAGATTAATAACAATAAACTTTTTTTTTTCATTTTGCAGCTCTTGGTTTTTAATTGAAAATGTTGTCTAGAACGGTGGTATGAAGAAGAAAATAAACATCAACAAGTTGATTGGATAAGTAGTTGAGAAATGATAGAGGTTTAAAAAGTGTACAAGGTCTTAAAGAGATTGATAACATGCTTGTGTTATCAATTGAATCCAAATTACCAAGTGTTTGAAAACAATTTCGATTTTAAACTTCGTTGTGAATTTGAATAGTTACTTCCGACTGCTAATTCCAATCAAGGACTAAAAACTCTGCACACAATTTTTCCAATTTCACGAATCAAGAAGATTAATCAAGCGAATTCCGATCTAAAATTACCGCCAGACTCCTGTCTAAACTTTTTCTTAATCAACTCAACTCTGCAAAGTCGCATTCGTTGTTGCCCACGAATGTTAGGTATTAGTAGTCGATTGTGAAATTTATGGAGGTTTTGTTGTGAGAAATGAAACTTTCTATTCTGACATATATCCTTTCCCGCAAAACCGATAGTGTCGACAGGTTGAAGAAGCGTCGAAGATGTCAGCAAAGACGACAAAACCATCCTTCCCATAACGTTTCGTTCCGACGCGGAATTGCTGTCAACGAGTATTGCTCGGCATTTTCCTGAGGCTGAGAGAATATCGAGCGAGTACACATCGTGAGTGGGTACACATGAGGCATTGCAGTTTGTTCTCAAAAGGGGGTGGATGGGTGGATGGATATGTAGGTGTTCAGAGCTCGGTTATGTATTGGCACATGCTCGTAATTGTGGCCATTTGTCGACTCTCAGACGGAGAGAGCCTGAGATACAAGACGAGCACGGATAAAGAGAGAGGGAAAGGGGATGACTAGAATCGAGGGTTGTGTCGTCCTAGAGTCGTCGATGAACGAGAAATATATATCAAGATATAGCAAGACGCCCCTATATCTCATTATGTCCATCCAGCATTCATCCTTTAAACCTCTAAAATCTCCCAAATGACCATCTCTTATGGCTTTGATAAGATCTCTCGTGACAGAAAAGAAATACAGAGCTATTCACAAGTGTAAAACACCACCGATAAAAGGACCTAAAAGTATAATCTTTTTGAAAAGTAGTATTTAATCTGCAATCTAGAATTTGGTCAACATTAATAATTCTACTGCAGCTGATTCTTCTATATCTATGTAAAAAAATCGAGAAGATTGCAGCGTGTATTTATTTTGATTCTTGTCGAATTTAAAATTTTGTTAAATTAAGATTTATTTCTATTTTGACTTTGTATTTAATTAATTGAATTATTGAGATAATATTATTTAAACTTCCGGGTTTTACCTGCCAACTTGTCAGATCGGACAATTATTGTTTTGTAGGATAAACATTAAATGTTCGCACTTCTCTTTCTCATGTACGAACACTGCTCTTGACTCTGATGTGGAGTTTTCCACAACAAAATGATTCGTCGAGGAGGTGAACCTGGTGGTCGTCATCATCGTGGTTGGCAGTTCTAGTTGTCATGGGATTGTTCTGGCACATGTGTTCTGATGTGAGTACCGTTCGCTCAAAAGTGCCAAGATCAAATGATGTCGACAATCGTGTTTATAAACTGTCAAAACACTAGTGTCAGCCATCTTGTTTTAGCGCTTGACGTTAGCACCACCACCACTACACCTGATTTACGTTCTCGGTCGATTGCCGCTCCATCTATCCATCCGTGGGTAATGTCACGGCGCGAACATTAAAATGTGATTTGTGATGTATTGCCGCATACTGGACTAGACGACGACGTGTTCTCGCTGTCATCGTATTCTAAACTGGTTCGTCTGACCTTTTGGTTTTGTTTTGCTAAGTCTTAAAAACTTTATAAAAATGTAACAAAATATGTGACGGGGCTACATTTATGGCCATTTTGCCCTCTCAGGTGAGCTCCATTATTAACTTTTGTGTATTAATTTGATGGAATCGGTTCTCCGACTATATTTTGTAAATTTAGAGTCAGTGTTCAGTACGCGTCTTCTTGTAAATGACCGTGCCATGTGGCAGGGGCTATTTCTACATTCTTGTCATATTTTTGATAAAGTTCAAATTTAATAAATTTGTCATTTCCTGGTTTAAGGGGTAAGACCACTGTAAAACACGTAAATTAGACCTAATTTTAAGATTTATTTATGGAAGCGTAAAATAAGATGAATTAAAATCCGGTTGATCTAGAACCAAAACCCAAATTTTTTATGAATTTGCAACTCAAAAGCTAGAGAAGTACGTAGGGGATTTTGAATAAAACGGTTTTTGTGAAAATGGCACGCATTTGAATCAAAATTTCAAGTTTTTCGATAAAAAATCGATAGACAATTGTTAATAACTTTTTTTTTTTTTTTAGTAGAGAAAAACCCCTACGTACTTCCATGAAGAATGTTATCATATAGCTGCATACCAATTTATAAGTAAATCGATCAAAAATTGTGCGAGAAAAGTTACCGGCCAGTTTGAAAAATGTTGTTTTGGGAAAAACGCGTTCAAAGTATAAGAACATAGACGTTTCTTATGCACTGCGCACAGTAGGGTTTCGCGCGGATTAAAAATTTTAGCTTTTAAAAGTGTTTTCTTTCTCTAATGTTTATTGTTTCTCATTTTTAAGACCCTATGGCACCTTTCTAGCTAAAAAAAAATTGTTCGATTTCTTGAAAGGTTCACAGTGGTCTAACCCCTTAAATTAAATTCTTAGTTTGTGCTGCTCCTTATCCCCCACTCTCCGAAAAACTGGTTAGTTGTGGCTTGTCGTTTAGATTTCAGCTAATAACAGAATAATTTTATTGTTTTCATTAGTCTATTGTTTTGTTATTTTGTTGTTTAGTTATTTCTCATTAAAATAACTTGGCACTAGGTAATTATTTTTATATTGTTCATTTGTTTTAATAAAACTTGAAATTAAAAATTTAAAGATTAAACGTTAAACATAATTGAGAAGAATGCGTCATAGGATACATTGATAACATTCTTGTTACGATACTTTAAGCAGCAATTCACGTTAAAAAGCAGGATTTATCTTAAACTTCTTTTCAATAAAGTAAATATACACTACATACCGGGTGTGTCGTTCTGTTTGTTTCGTTGATAATAAAGACTGAGGAACTTCGAATTTCATTTCTACAATCACAAGATAAAACAATTTCTCGGGTAGGTGGTGTAAAAGAATAGGCTAGAGGAAGTAAACTTATAGAAAACGTCGTCGCGAATCGTTCGATATTGGAAGCGAGGTACGAGATCTCGCGCAGACGAATAATTTGAGATTCATCGAGAATGCAGTAGGGCAAGCCACTTGTAATTCTTTTCCACCGCTGCCTCCAGCCTCACCTCCAACCCTCTGTTCCGAATCGGCGCGTCTTTTTTTGTCCCGCCATTTGTTCGAAATAGCCTGGCAAGAAAAGAAAGCGAAGCCCCGCATAGCTCTAGTGAAGTTAACTTCGCATTTAACATCTGCCTGGAAGGTTAAAATTTCCCTCGAGGTTTACTCTAAGTTGGAGCAGGATATCTTTTGTCTGCCGATTCGAAGGAGAAAATCAGAGGGTTTTATCTTTGTGCGGTAGACTCTACCCACGTTCCTGCTCTTGCTTTCTTTTTCCGTATTTATTTTTTTCCCGCTAGCACACTTGAACGGGTCTTGACTCTGAAGAGGAGATAGGTACCCCTTTTTTCCATTAATTATTTACCGCAAGAGATATCAAATCGGATTTGCTTGTTCCTTAATCCGCATCTTGAAGGATACACTATCTATATCTCTTACCTAAAAAGGGCGCCCGCATCATTTTTGTTGTTCCAAATGCACAAGGAACCAACCCACAGCTTATCTTCAACTTGTAATCGTTTATCTTCTAAATATTAATAAACCACAAACAAGTTTATTCACTAATTGTGAATCAAACAAGTTTTCAGTCTTTTTAATAAGAACCCGTTTTAAAATATTACAATGCCAAGACAAAAAGTTTTGCGATTTGGAAGGATTCTGCTTCATATGAGTCGGGATTTCCACCAATGAGAAAAACTGCATTAATGGAATCGAATCATGATTTTCTAAAGCACATATTTTATAATTCAATCGAGCAGATTGAATCAATGAATTTTTTCTCAGCGTAGAAACGTTATAATACGTTATTCATGAGGAACGTGAGAAACAGTAAAATCCAAGAGAATGTCTTGAAGTTTGCAGGATGCTCGAAATACGCGTACCTTTTATAAAATGTTTGCAGTTGATGCTTTTACAGTTATCCCACTTTCCTGACCTTCTTCAAATTTATTAGTTTATATCTCGACAAAAAATAAAACGATCCAGTAAAATGATTAAAGAAGAAAAGCAAAGTTAAAGTCAGATTAGATTCGACATTTAATAACTGAATTTAATTTATCCTGGAAATGTCGACGAAGAATCAAGATCAATTTAGCTGAGTGTCATTGATATACAGCTGGGAAATTAAAAAAAAACGCAGATTGGTACTGGATTATGCGATCCGATTTAGCGGTAGACGGTATAAAACCGCGGTGATTTTTCGACTTTCTCGCGAATAAGAATATTGAAATCATAACGGGCGTTCATGAATATTATTCAGGTCTTAAAGCAATATAATCTTAAATCGATAGAGCGACGGGGAATAAATTTCTGTCCCAGTTGCTGGAATCCCCAGACTTAAGCACGGTGATGAGCAAGACAGCACACCTGAGTTAAGTCTTGATTTTAAAAAATTGCCACATTAAGGGAAAATGCATGAGAATTAATTAAATATGATAAATTGCGAACTGGAAATTGCAGTAGCTAAATTCAGTAGAAACGTTCCCCTTTGAAATGTACACACCAATTCGAGTGGAAAGTACCCAATAAATCAGAGAAAATTATTGACTCGATCGCGTGAAACTGGTCACGAGCAAAATTGTCAGATCGTGAGCGAGCTTCTGCCTTAACAGCCTCCGTAGCCGGTACTTGCCATTACAAGATCTTCGCGACTCCTACTGATCCCGGAGAATTAGCGTCTTCTCGATTGTTCTTTGATTAGTTCCATTTAGTCCGACTAACTACGCGTGATTACATAGCAATAAAGTGTGGTCGAAAGTAATTGCAGAACGCGTTTCCTGTTTCCTTCTTCCACATTGAGCGTCCAAGATCCATAGTTCTCTTGAAAGACAAAAATAAGAACGACCACCTGCACTTGAAATACCACAGCGTGGGATGACAGCATGAATTAGAAATGACTCTGGAACGAGTCTCGAAGATTGTATAAACGAAGAAATCAGCATGCGCTGGTACGATAAACAAATTACGCTCATTTGTTGATGGCTGTAACATCCGGCAGGATGTCAAAAATAATGACTATTTTCTGTGATTAGTTGCAATTAAGGAAGCGACAGTTGTTAATTATTCAACCTACTTTTAATTAGTTTTATCAGAAAATATTACGATAAACACGTGGAATAAAACAGGGAGAAGAAACTTGATTGGCGGATTTTTAAATCTCATTACGTCATCTTATATCGGATTGTAAGAAACGTTGTGGAACCGGGTTGATAAAAGTATCAAGTACGCTCGATGCGAATTGATTTTTTTCCGAATCACGAGATGCACGCGAGCTTTTAACCTGGAACACGCGAGACACTTACGAACGCTCACATAGCAGTACACCAACTGTCGTAATACATTTGCATTACGGTCAAAGCGACAAACATGTTCGCATATAGCGTGCACGATTTCATTGCTCGATTTGCAAATTAGACTCGGCAAAAAATGTCATTGACGAATTAACCCTTTCCTGTTACTTTATTTCACTGTAATTGCTTTCCTAAGTGCAAAGAGCTCAAACGAATATTGAAAATTCCATCAGTTTAGAAACTAACAAGCTTTTAGCGGAATGCTCGTAATATCTAAAAATTATATTATAGCCGTATGTACGCAGTCTTTGAGAATCACGTCTGTCTGCTTTGAAATAACAGTTTAATACTCACAAAAGCCACTTAGACAGAAAAGACCGCTTTTCATGATAATTAACACAAACGTTGCACAGTGTACGATTTTGTAATTTTAATATTCTAAAGAAATGGACTAAAATTAATGGTCCTTAGGCCAAAATGAAGATAAAAAAATGCAAAATAGAGGACAATTATAGAGAATTCTTTATCTAATTTTTTGGACAACAGAGGCAGACTAACTTTTTTTAATAATTCTTCAATTGTTATAGAACTTAGTACTTTCATGTTTTCGAGGTTGCTAAATTTAAATACAATGTTTAAATTTATGAATTTAAAACGGCTAATCGAAAATGCTTGAACCTGAAGAAATTTTTGTATTGTAACGTTTACAAGGTAGAAGAAACATAAGAAATCATCCTCAATCGTTTCCCGGCATCAAATCGAAATCGTCACGGCTTTGTGTGTTATTATTGTCAAAATTTTATTATTCTTATTTATATTCTTTTGGATTTTTATATTAAATTTAAATGTACGATTTTCAAGACTTAATAGTAATAGCTTTTAATCGTTTCATTTTGGCGCCCGAACAGGGTCTTGTCATATTTCTAACATTCAAATTAAATTATTTTTCGTCAATAAATCGAATCCCTTCAACATCAAGAATTCTCTATAATTTCCTTCTATTCTGCATTTCTTTAACTTGATTCTAGTCCAAGGATCATTAAGTTTGGTCCATTTTTTTTAAGAGATATTAGGTTTTAAAGATTAATATTACAAAATCGTACAATGTGCGCTGCCAGAAAAAACTTTTAACTTTAAATAGTTTTCAATTGTTTCAGTCATTAAGTTTTGATTTAATACGCGTGTTGAGTAAATTCAAGAACATGTTATTGAAATTCCAAACAGCTTTTAAAATAGTCAATAAGCTATATTTATAATATGGTAATGTGAAATGTGTATTGTGCTTATTAATTTATATTCTGAGACATTTTTCTGCGTCTGGACAGATTTTGCATTTTTTTTTTCGTACAGGATGTGCGTGTCTTCATTTTTAAATACTACTTTTCTTATCTTAAATTTTCAGTTTCCTGTGAGAATGAAAATTAAAATATCATTTTCTTTTTGCTTTCAGGTCTGCAAACTTCGTAAACGCGACGAAAGAGTGTGAACTCTCAGACATGGACAGATTAACAGTAGCCGGATCTGGAGCATTAGAAGCAGCGAAAGGAGTGGATTACTTGGAAAATCATTGCGTGAATGAACCATCTAAATTGTGCGATTTCAAGAAAATTTCAGGTCGCATTTTGAAGACAGTTGACTCGGTCTATCAAGATGTTGCAAATATCGACGAGTGTCGTGACCTCTGCCTGAACTCCCCATTTCGTTGCCACTCCTACGATTATGGTGATACAGGCGATATGGTGTGCCGTCTCAGTCACCATTCAAGAGCAACTCTCTTCGATATTCAGGTTAGTAACCGGAAACAAAACTACTCAGCTTCTCTGCTCCCAGGTTCCCAAGATTCTTCGATCAGATTTCAAAATACGGGGTTTCAACTTCCACGATTCTATCAAAGTGAATGATTAAAATTGCACGAAATCAATGGAATTAACTTTAGTTTAACAAACAGGGTTAAGCACGATGCTATTTAAAATGATTATCGTTCATTTACACAATTCTCATTCAATTAAATTTAAGTATGTGACGCGTTATGAAGAAAGGGACCTAAGAGGCAAAATATTTTAGGTTATGTTTGTATTTTTGGAATAAAAACACACCTAGAAACACCCAATTTGAAAAAATACCCCTATTTTTTATTTTGAAATCGGACAATATTTAGAGGTGGCTCAAAGCCCATGAAGTTTCCCATGTTTTAAAGTAACGAACAAAATTAAATTTAGCGTTTTTCAAAACTAAAGTAACAAACTAAATTTAGTTTTAATTTTTCTTTCACAAAATGAAAGTAATATACTAAATTAAATTTATTTGTTTCAAAAAGTAAAGTAACAAGCTAAACTAAATTTTGAGCTTTTAAAACTAAAGTAACAAAGTAAATTAAATGTCATTTTTAGCGAAATAAAAGCAACAAACTGATTTAAATTTCGAGTTTTTAAAAATTAGAGCAACAAACTACATTTAGTTTTATGTAAACCCAATTTTGAAATAGCACACTAATTTAGTTTCCACCTTCAAAAAATAAAGTAACAAAGTAAATTTAGTTTTGTGGTAACTCAAAAATTAAACTAAAAAACTACATTTAGTTTCGTGTCATGTAAAACTAAAGTAACAAGCTAAATTTAGATTTATATTAATCCGAAAATCAGCAAAAACTGTAAAATTGAATTAAATTGGATAGAAATTAAAAACTAAAGTAACAAACTAAAAATTAAATTCCACGTTTTCTGTAATTGGAGCAACAAATGAAATTAAATTTCCAATTTTTAGAAATTAACACAAACTAACTTTATTCCCATATCTTCCAAATCTAAAGTGACAAACTGAATTTGGTTTATATTAATATTTTTTAAGTCTAAAGTAACAAAATCCACTTAGTATCGCGTCACTTAAAATTCAATTTAAAAAATGTTATACAGTTTAATAAAGATTCAAAGTTAATGTTATTTAAAGTCTGTATTCTTGAGAAATAAAGCAACAAACTAATTTCAGTTTCACGTAAACTCAAAGCGAAAGTAACAAACTAAATTTAGTTTCATGTCAACCATAAACTATAATTAGTTTCATAACTTCCAAAACTAAAGTAGCAAACTGAATTTTTTTTCCTGTTAACTCGAATCTAAAATTTCCAATTTCATATAATTTCCGAATCTAAAGTAACAAACTGACAATATTTTAAAAACTAAACTTTCTGAGTAAATATATCTGACATTAATTGTTTTTCTAAATCCTTGTCAAAAAACGTAAAGTTTGCCCTATATCATAAGATCAACAGTATAAAAATATGTGGAAAATAAATTTATGTGTCATAAAAACTTTCCAATTTCTATCATTAACTTTTTCTAGAGACTTCTGCACAATAACTACCTCAAAGTTTCTACATAAAAAAGTTTATGTTGTAATATCTGTGCTGTATATAAATGTTTTGTTATTTGTTACTTAACATTTGTATCACAAAGTATTTTTCCTATTCTCAAAAAAGTCGGAAACTAAAAATAAAAAAAAATACGACCAGAGTAAAATTTATCCGAGCACGAAATTAGTTTGGCTGAAATTTTGCAAACGTTCGTTGAGGTAAATTGATTATTGTGCTAATGTAAAAGAGGGTTAAAATTTAAGTGCACGAAAGTGCATTGCGTTTAAAGTGGCATTTTCGTCCTAAATCGAGTTTCGATTGCACACGTTTTCTACTTCAACCCCAAGAGCAGTTCGATCGTTCGCGGGTGAAAGGTAGGGTCTTCCGCGGCTACAAAAAACAAAAGAGAAAATCTTGTTCTCGCCAACCTGTTGAAACCTCGTTGTCGCGTATTTCAGAGGGATTTTACCATGTATAGAAAAAGAGATAATGAAGAAACCACGCATTCATGAAAGAGGGATAAAGACAAAGGGACGTGTGATTATAATCTCCAGAAGAATGGTCGAAAATTCTTTAATCATTTCACGATAGACAGAAAATACGCAAAAAATTTTTTAAAAATCAGACATCAGTAAAAAACGATTTTAATTCACTAATTGTTTTACAATTTTATATTATTGTAAATTTGTTAAATGTATTTTTGAACTACATCTTTTGTTTGATATAATTACCATTCGTTTTATTAAAAATGTTTTTACATCGCAGTTTATTTTTGTAAAGAAAAAAAGGTCATCCTGCAGTATATCAGGTGTGGAAATGTAATACTATATAAAAATGTACAAGGCGAGAAAGAAAGAGATTATATGAGTTAAGTTTGATGATCTGAACGCAGCGAGAGCAGAAATTTTACGAGTAATATTCTCTTCACTGAGAAAAAAGAATTGCTATGATAGCAAACTGAATTGTTATAATACTTTTTTTTTTTGTTATAAAAACAAAAAAATTTGCTAAGTCAGAAAATGGATTGCTAAAACAGCAAAACAAATTAGTTAAAAAAAAAATTGCAGGCGCTATATTAACAATTCAGTTTGCTATCATAGCAATTTTTTTCTCAGTGTTTCTGACATGTTGAGAAATACAAAAATCGGAATTATGCAAATCTAATAATATTTGGCGTTTTTGACTAGTTTTTAACTAAATCAAAAATTCAGGTTAGGTTTATCGGATATTAATTTTATTTTTAAAATATAGAATTTAGAATATTTTCACTTTCTAACAGTTTTACTAATTTCAAGAACCACATTTTTAAAGAACAAATTGGAACAAATGTGTTTGTTTTTATTTATTTATTCAATTATTAAGTATTTCAAAAATCACGAAACAGATAATAAGCAAAACGTGGTTGAAAGCTCACGACAATGCCGGCGTCAGTGGTAATCTCTCTTCACAGATGGCGCCACATGTAAAGTGTAACAGCTGTTTTAGACTACGCGAGTCAAATATAATCGTGTTGAAAAATACAGTATTCTATAAAAGCACATAATAAAGTAAATTTTTTAAAGAAAATAACACTCACGAAACTTAAAAACTGCTTCTTATATTAAAAATCATATTATTTTAAAACATCTATCGCGATTAAATTCAAAGTTTTAGAAAAAGAGCTGAAATTTTTTGCTTTTTTATGCGCAGGCGTGGCTATAAAAAAAATCTAAACACAAATTCAGAGTCCACGTAAAATTTTCGATCCATTAAGTTATAAACGATAAATTTGGATCAAAGCAAAAGTTTTTAAAATGCTTGTTCTCGATAAATACAAATTTTTATATATTAATTCCCAATTTGCATTTTGCAATGTTACAGGAGCCATACCTAGACCTACCAGAAGCATCAACATACGAATTGAGTTCTTGCTACAACGTGACAATTGACTGTCTGGCTGGAGATATGGTGACACGGATACAGACGAGCAAGTTATTTAATGGCAAAGTGTACGCGAAGGGTTCACCCAACTCTTGTGTAAAGGATGTAACTGGAGTTCTGGAATTTGAACTTCGTATGGCTTATGACGACTTGGAGTGCAATGTGAAGCAGCAGGGTTTGGGTCGATATCTTACCGATGTGGTTATTCAACACCACGACACTATTATCACGAGGTCGGATCTGGGTCTGGCTGTTACTTGCCAATATGACTTGAGTAATAAAACCGTCTCAAATGAAGTGGATTTGGGCGTTCATGGTGACGTTACTCCCTCTTTATTCGAGGAAGTCATTGTTGACTCTCCTAATGTCGCCATGAAAATCACCGACCCAAGTGGAAAGCAGGGAGTTCCTTCAGCCGAAGTTGGTGACCCTTTAGCTCTCAAATTTGAAATTCTTGACCCCAACAGTCCCTATGAAATATTCGTCCGGGAATTAGTTGCCATGGATGGTGTCGATTCCAGTGAAATTGTTCTCATCGACCACCGAGGTTGTCCTACGGATCAAGTCATCATGGGATATCTCTTCAAACCTAACAACACTGACAAGGTGAGTGTTCAATTTTTTGTTTACTTTTACACAGTGAAACAAGTTTAACCCGCAATAGTCACACCTCCAAATAATAACGAAATTATCATGTGGGGTCACTGTAACATTATGTTATGTCCGGAAGGGACAAACGATAAATTAATTGTTTTAATATTACTCCCTGTTTTATTTACAAAGCCCATAGACTTTGAGCTATGGGAACAGGGAAAGAAGATCTACTGAACAATATTATTTACCACATTAAGTTTTAGTTATTTTATTCAATCAAATACAAACTTCAGCAGTTGCTGAGCGATCTTAGTTTAGTTAAGGTTAAAAGTTTAAATTCAGGATAATAATGTCTATGGATTGGGTATTACACTCAGCTTGATATTTGTTTGTCTACACTGATGTTAGTATTAGTTTCTGAAGTAGGGTTTTGTCTTAAATTTGACTCGATTACACTAATATTAAATTTAGTAATTTATCTTTTTTCACGTAATATTACGTGCTGCTTGGGTGTCAGTTTGACAATTGAGGCGCCTAAGTTTGGTTATAATGCTACAAAAAGTTCTGATGGCACTAACCCTAACCTTTTTTATTGAGTTCTTTCTGGACTGTTGAATCAAACAAACAATCAACTGTAGTAATCGAACATGTTTCGTTCATCTCTTCGTTTAGTAGGGTGACTAGAGTATGACTTCAAAATATCTGACCAACAGTAATCAGGCCACATGCAAAAAATTTAAAGTACTCGTAGTTCTGACTTTTAGACCTTCGGGGCATAATGTCATTAAACAAACCAAATCTATTTTCAGTAAGCTACTTATCAAACAATAATGGAAACCACTTCAAAAGCAAAACTAAAAGTTAGACTCGGAAAGATTAATACCTTCTTTCTAACAAAAATAAAACAATTTCTTTAGTATCAAAGCATATTATTTCTAAAACATCAAGGAAAACTACTTCTATTCAAGTTTCAATTAAATATGTGATGGGGAGAGGTAAAATGGATGATTCTGCTGCGTCCAATGGTTTATCATAAAGGTGATTGCCCTATTAGCAGTCTAAGCAGGCAATTAAGAAGCAAGGGCGCTTCTGCCGAGGTAAACAGATAACCCATTTATCATCTTTGTGGACAATCCATGCACAGCCCTCTTTAGTATTGGATATAGCCCAAGTTAGTATATTATAGTGTGTGACGATGCAGTAGCTCTATAATGGAGTATTAACCCGTCAGTGTCGTGGCATTTTAATCTGATACTTTCCATCTCAGGGGGTTTCAAAAGACCTCACACTGATTCAATTTCCACTACTTTCCTCAAGGTAATAACGCTCTCGTCATATTGAATATTAAGAGTGATACAGGTGGGAATCAATCGCTGGGGGCAATTCAATCTTCATATTCGGTGATATTTTGCCTTGAGTTGGCTATATTTAATGATTCAATGCGTGACTTCGTGATAACACCTAGAGCGACTGTACAACACGATGGATGTCGATAACACCTGACACGTGCTCGAGCAATGTTGTATGCTACTTAACGAAAAATGTGAGTTAACGATTGGCCGTCTCATGCTAATCAATCATGTTGGCGGATTTTACCACGTTGATGGTAGGTAGAAGAGGTCTGGTAATTTACTACGAGTAACAGGTCGCTCGACGACGCGATGCGCTCCTTCCTTTTCCTGATGACGCATGATGATACATGATGACAGGCTCGATAATTATTATAGAAATTGTTTATGTAAAAAGAAAAATCAATCAAATTCAGCAAAAAGAAGAGTCATTGCTGCTCTTGACTTCTACTTACCCTCCAGCAATGTTTAATAAATTTCTGAATTACCCTAATTAAATATAATTGCAAGAAACAGCCAGAAGAAAAACAATTGTCATCATAAAATGAATTTCATGTTCTCTCATGCCTATAAATTTTCTACTCTTTTATTCTAAGATAATTTCTAAACCCGTTCGCCATAAAATGAATTCAATTTTTTTATCATAAAATAAATTCTAAGATTTCTCATTATAAAATGAATTCTAGGTTTTTTAATTAGAAAGTGACCTCGAAATTTGTTTCATCAAAAGGTGAATTCTAACTTTTTTCATAAGATAAAATAAATAAAAAGAAAGATTTTTTGGTGAGTTGATTAAAATCTACTAATTTGAATTTAGGGTAAGTCGAGAAAGGAATAAGAATCTGAAGTCAGATTTTGAAAATTTAAAAATTGCATTTTCATAAAAATTGGTATTTATAGGTTTTTAGAGTCGATGATGGCGAATATGAAATCAGAATTTCAAACTTCAAAATAGCGGATCTAAGATGGCTGACCAATTTTGCAATTTTTTCTGATTTTTATAAAAATTGGTGTCTAGGGGTTTTTGGGGTCCCCGATGACGAATATTAAATCAGAATTCCAAAATTCTAAACGGCAGATCCAAGATTGCGGAACAATTTTAAACAAATTTTTGGATTTTTATAAAAAATTGGTATCTAGGGGTTTTTGGGATCGCTGATAACAAATATAAATTCAGAATTTTAAAACTGTTGTTTCTAAATGAACAAAGAAGCAAATAAAAACAATACCTAAACCAATTTGTTATTGCGAAATTAATCTATACATGTCTGAAGTCACGTTCAATTATTTTGTCGAAAACTTCGAGAACTTAAAAGTGTCGCTATAAATATTATAGTTAAGTATTGTCAATTTAGTTGTGATAGGATAAATTTTTATCAAATGTTTTGAAGAAAAAGATAAAAACAAACAAACCAGGAATTCGCGGGTTAATTTGTGCAATTTTTAAAAAACCCGATATTTTTTTCAAATTTAGTACGTTATTTTGGATTTGCCATTTTAAATTTAAAAATTTACAACTTATATTCTTCATCCGATTTCCCAAAAAATCCCAAGATATCAATTTTTATGAAAATCCAAAAATATTATCAAAATACGTCCGCTATATAGAATTCGCCATTTTGAATTTTAAAAATCTGACTTTAGATTCTTAATTAGCGACCCCAAAATCGACCGAGTAACGTGTTTCAAGTCAATTCTTTGACTTTTCAAAAATTCGTCCGTCATATTGGATCCGCCATTTTGAATTTTGAAAATCTGACTTTAGATTCTTAATCAGCGACCTCAAAAACACCCGAGTAACAAGTTTCAAATGAATTCGTCGAATTTTAAAAAATTTGTCCACCATATTGGATCCTCCATTTTGAATTTAAAAATCTGACTTTAGATTCTTAATCAGCGACCCCAAAAACACCCGACTTACGAGTTTCAAGTCAATTCATAGACTTTTTACAAAATTTTCCGCCATTTAAAATTGTCAAAATTTGACCTCAGATTCTTATATAGCAACCCCAAAAACCTTCGAGTAACAAGTTTCAAGTGAATTCATTAATTTTTCAAAAATTTTGTCCGACATATTGGATCCGTCATTTTAGATTTTTCAAATCTGACTTCAGATTCTTAATCCCAGACACCAAAAACCCCTGAGTAACAAGTTTCAAGTGAATTCATTGGATTGTCAAATTTTTGTCCGCCATATTGGATCCGCCATTTTGAATATTTAATATCTTACTTCGGATTCTTAATCAGTGACTCTAAACACCCAAAAAACAGTTATCATGAGTAATGAGTCTCAATTGAATTCATTAACTTTTAAAAAATGTACCCGAGATATTGGATCCTCCATTTTGAATTTTAAAAATCTGACTTTAGATTCGTTACCAGCGACCCTAAAAACGTAAGAATCAAATAACACCCAAACAGTATTTTTTTTTACAAAGTTTGTAATATTTTTTTTTCTCAGTCAGCAATGAAATTTGCATTTTGAGTCACAGTAAGGACAACTAACTAAACGAGAAACGTATTACTTTTGACATACAACAAAAATTTCCGAGTGTTTTTTGAGCGAATAAAAAAATGATTGTCCTTTTGCTTCCTAATTAAACTTGGTAATGATAAGACTCTTTGAACTTTTAGTCTATATGTATCGTGACACACTAACTGATTAACAACCAGATCAGTGAGTGGAAAAGATTAAAAATTACGAGAAGTGATCCATCTCTCCTCGACTTACTCTAGAAAAATGTGTTTCTTATTCTGATTAGTCGGAATGTAAACTTTGATTCTGGAAATTATTGTATTTTCTCACTAATCTAGTAAATTACTATCGTAAAAGCAATTGAAGCTTGAGAGCGTACCTTCAGGACTCATTGGTTTATAAAAATACGTTAAAAAAGAAAAACGAACGGTATTCGTTGAGAGTATGAAGGCATCGGAGTGGGTGATTTACATACGGTGACTTGTGGGTGATTCGCTATCTTCTCTAGAGTGAGGAGGTAGGGCAAGAGTGTCGGTGAGAGCAAAACAAGCATCTACATCACGATCTACAGTTGGACCCTGCCAATGAAAGTCTACAGTGCAGGCGGCATGGGCACCGCCTCGTTAACTGCGTCGTTCCACGTCATTTACTCAGGAAGAACAGGGCAATATCGCTTTATTAGAAAGTAATAATAGCCCTTGCATAAACAAAGATAAACGTGAAGATTTCCATCAGAATTGAGAATTGTTGTCGTTGGGCATCAGGGCATTTTCTAAGCTCAGTAGGTTTTGTCGATTGAAGGGTAGTAAGAAATGGGAGAGGAAAGAAAAAGACAGAAAATAAGGGGTATGTCGACTAAATTCAGGTTCTTTGAACTGACAGTTTAACAAGAAGAATTCCTCGTGCACCGCCTGAGGAAATTAAAATTCTAGCTGAGAAGGAGAGAAAAAAATGAAGAAAGAATAGACTGATCTAGTCTATTTTGCCTATCTGGTAATAGTGTAGAGTTGCAACTTGATAAAATGTCTCGAGGTCGAGTGATATACTGCAACGGTACAATGAAGGGAGGCACAATATCGCTTCATTAACAAGTAATACCATAGACACAAGTACGTGGTAAACCTTACATCGTCGATCTGGTTAGTTTGTTGTGCGGAAGAGGTATAGAGTATTCGTTCTCAAGCTTGCAAGACGGTGAACGAACGACGCGTTTAATTAACACCTCGCTCGACTCACGCGTACTCTGTAATTACCGCTGCAGTATTCAGCAGTACCGTTTGGAATAAGAGAATGCGCCTTACTACAGTTTTATCTTACAGTAATTGCATTTTCTGTAATTGCCAAGTAACTTTTAACAAACGATGACGAAACTCTATAATAGTTGATTGCACAATGAAAAGCCTTTCCTTTATTCTGATTTCTAGAGTAATTATTGTATCCAATTCCGTTTGAGCTTAGGTCTTTAAAGCAGATTTCGATGTTTGAAACGGGGATGGTGTTGAATGAAAATCTGATAAACGTCTCACGTGTAGCATTCGAACGTTAGTTAACTCGAGCTAGACATAAAGCCAACGACGTCGATCGACGTGGATATAAAAACATGGGATTACAGAGCGGATTACGGAGAAGGTTGTCAGGACACGTGTATTTCAACTGCAATAAAACAGATTCTTGCCTTGCGAGTTCATCGACCATCTTCTAAACTCAATGTCGCTTATCGCATGCAAAAAAGCGACAAACTTTAATCAGATGATTATTCTTGAAAATTGCAATCGTGGGAAAAGTTTCATTCTCGAGTTAAACCGCTTTAGAAAGTACACAATTTTTATAAGTCAGGGCTTTAGTTTTAAAGCGTCTTAAAAGAAATGAGATTTCGGACTCTTGCTAGCATCTTTACTCAATCAATAAGGTTGATTACACCCTCTACCTTAAAGTACGGGGATTTCGAAAAATGATCCTATGATAGGTCCCTTAGGTACATGTTGGCGTCTGCGCAGAAGTTTGTTATTGTTCGTAGACAACTTCTGCGCAGACGCCGAAATACGCATATGAAGGAGCGTAGCCTTAAATCAAAAATCCACTGAAATATTTTGAGAGAAAAAATTTTAAAGAAGAACATGGAAATCATTCGATGCAAGAATGGATGACACTAGCAAAAATCGTAGGCTTACTTTAGAACAAGTAGGGAAATTTTTTGTAAAATATAGGAAATTTATTTTTTATTTGTTGAATTTACTCATATGCAAAACCAATATATGGCGGCTTTTTAGCAAAAAAAGTACCGAAAAATTGATATCCATTTTATTTAAATTAATATTTTTTACCTAAAACAACTTTTTAATATCTAATAAAGTTGCAAAAAATAACTGTTGGAAGATAAAAATATGCATTAGTTAATACATAAAATTAAAAATGGCGGATATTGTTAAAAAAAAGTAAAAACTTAATATATTTTGGATCAATCTTTAAGTTTTATATTAAAATTAATGAAACTTGGCACGTAGGAGATTTTAAGTCGCAGATTGCGAGTCATTTAATAATTATTCAAAATTTGAATTGTCGGATTTAATATGACGGACAAAAATACAAAATTTATGCAAAATTAATGAAACTTATTACATAGGGGTACTGGGGTCGCTGATTACGATTCCGATTATAATATTTTAAAATTCAAAATGTCGGATCGAATATGGCGGATGAAAGTACAAAATTTTTGCCAAAATTTATAAACCCCAGTACACAGAAGTTTATGGAGTCGCCGATAACGAATCCCATCATAATATCTTAAAATTTAAAATGGCGGATCCGATAGAGCAATCATGAAATACAACAAAGTGCTTAAATCGTTTTAAAAATTGTGTTTCGAATGTTCTTGAGACCACCAATTTTCGAATTTGATATTTTAGGAAAAAGAAAATAAAATGTCGGATTTAACATAACGGACATGAAATGCAAAAAACACTTAAATCTTTGAAAAAACATTAATCGGGTTTTTTTTAAATCTCTCGCCATTTTTAATTTTGAAAAACGAATAACAGATTTGTAATCAGCAATGGCGAAAACCACTGATTCTCTATCTTTTGAGTTGTATATTCATAAAAATTTGGGTTATAGTTTTAGATCCCAAATTGAAAAAGATTCTCTACTGGCCATAGACCTCTACTTTCAAAAGGGACTTTTTTAAATCGACCATCAAGGCTGCCATTTTAACTTTTGAAGTATATAAAAATAATATTTTTACACTTTAATAGATACCTAATAATAAATAAATAAATCGGGTTTTAATTTATTTTATTCTGCTCCCTTAAAAAAGTTTTAAAATTAGGTCTAATTAAACTTTTTATAATTGTCTAAACGTCGAACTTCTTAAAAACACCATCAATGAAGACACGAAAAACATCTTTTTGGTCGGAACATTAAGCTAGTGTATTCCTACGTATTTTTTGTTGCTGAGTTTAAATCCGAAGTCAGAATAACCAAATTGGCTAAAAATTTTTTAATAATTTTAAAAAGATGCTAAAAAAATCGATTTTTTGAGGTTATTTCACAAAATTAAGCCGATCTTGAAATTCTGACTTTGGATTTAAATTAAGGTATTAGTCGCGTGAGGTTTTTTAAAAAATGTTGCAATTTAAATTAGTAATAGCTTATTTTATTCACAAAAAGGTGCTCTAGAAATTTACCACGTTTAATTTAAAGAAAATACTGTTTTTTAATATAAAAATTTGTTTAAAAAAGAATAATAATTTTTTTGACATTTTCTTTAAACAAATATTTATATTAGAAACCGCTGCCAAGTTGTACCTTAAGTATTTATTTGTTGTGAGTAATTTTTGATATTTATTTTTTAAAAACATTGCTTCCTCATAGAGATTAATGCAAACATCAAGAAGTTTTAATTAATAGCTTGCAAAAAAATATTAAATAGGTCAATTGATGCATTTTTGAATTTTCTACAAAACGAGCAAAACTTATTCTTCATAAACTTTATATAAAAAACAAAAAAATAAATAAACAAATTAATTTTTCATTTTTGAAACCTTGATCACTTGGAACAGGATTATAGTAGAAGGTTCTCAAATAGCTCATTCGATGTGTTTTTTAATCATCTACACAATAATGAATATTATTCGCCAAGAAACGATTTTTTCAAAATTTTTAAATAGTTAAAATTGGTCGATTGGGTTCAAACATATAGATCGTAATTTTTCCCCCTGGAGGGCCTATGATTTCGTAAAAGTACATAGTTAGTATTATAGTTTTCGAGATATTAGGCCGAACGTAATGTGGACACACACACATACACACGCACACGCGCGGCCATTTTTTAAAAACTTCATTTTCGACATCCTGAGGTTGAAATTTGCCGAGATATGTCAAAAAATCGCAATCGATAATTTGAGGGTAAAATAATACTTCCTCTATGAGGAAGCAAAAAACAGTTAACTTTTTTTTAAATTAAACATGGTAAAGTTGTAGAGAACCTTTTTGTGAATAAAATAAACTATTATTAATCAAAATTGCAACATTTTTTTTTTAAATATGGACCTGAACTGCGCTGGAGGCGAACCTATAGGACCTTTCCATTTCACTGAGCTACGCAGTGTCAAATTTTAAAAATTTGATGAATATTTTAGGTTAAAACGTCCGGCACGAGCGTCGCTCCTGTTCTTGAGTTGGATGTCTCAATTATGCAAAATTTTCTTTAAGACTGCAGAATAGCATAATCCTCTAGCATAATCCTAAAAGAGTCTTAGCGAGGAAAATGTATTTGGAGATAGTAAATGGATGGTGTGTACGAGTAGGACTTGGAAAAATTTCAGTATTTGAAAGAAAGCGGTGTAGAAAAGGCGAGTATCGGGTTATTTTCTTGTTGTGGTAACAGTGATAAAACGTCGGGTGGCCTTAGTGTGTTATACGGCTATAGGAAGCTGCGCTTGTCGATCGGCAGGTTCAATGAAATACGCGCGAGTGCACGACGGAAACATAAATTCGCAGGGGCGTTTACCGAGCGGCTAGAGGTATCGACTTCCTGTTGGTGGGGAAGTTGATTTTATTAAGCGGTGGGGAAGAAAAACGAGTCGACTTGCGCCCGTCTAACAGCTCTTCTAGGCAGGAATTTACCAAAAGACTGAAGCGTATGTTCGTCACGTATTGCACGCCGGAGGCCACCGTTTCTCGACCGGTTTCAATGAAATTGGAAACATTTCTCAACGACGCGCGTCCTCCACGTGCTACCCTACCTTGCATGCGACGCGACGCAGCGCAACTTGACTTTTAAAGTGGACAGGAGATCAACCTCTACTCAAGCAGTAAAGTCTCCAGCATACACATACCTACAGCCTTGCTACATTTATGGCTCTTCTTTCACATCATTTCATGCTTATGAAAAGAGCTCATCGTTCAATCTCGAGCACAAAATTAAGTCAGTAAACTTCCAGTCGTTTCGGTTAAACATGTGATCTCTTTTTGTGGCAATATTGTGTATGCGCACCATTTTTTTACTCAAAATAATTGCTTATACCAGCGGCTTCCTTTAATAAATAGTTGCGAGGAAAAAGTGTACCGATTGTTTACACGAGCACGCTTTGATAGTAAAAACTGGAAAGTAGCTACTTCATTAACCTGGAACCAGCAGCGATCGTAAAGGAACGTTTCAAATTGGCACGCTAGTTGAAACGCCCTGTATACTCGTGGAATATCTTCTCGAACTTGAACCCCAGCATCCGCATTCTAAACCGTGCGTTATTCCTGATTTCGCGTGACGGCTGATTTCAACGAAAATGAAGTTTAAAAAAGACGCCTAGCGATAAGTACCAGGTATCGAATTCAAAGAAGGCTACATATCACATTACACCATGAATACAGAATCCTCTGCGATTACTGGGCACATGAGCAATAGGATGCGGATGCTCGATAATCTATAGCGCTTTGGAATCTTCCGGGTTGAGCCTTTCCGCAAAAATGCAATTAATAATTGTACCGATACATTTTACACACTTTATCAATTACTGTAGCTGATCACCTTCTGACCCTCTCTGAATTCTAAAATATCATCTCTTTCAAATTATACACTTTCATTCGTAAAAGATCTGCTCTAGCTAAAAATATCTTCTATCCAAGAATGACATGCAATCGTATTTTTCAAGAATTTCTTCTTTTTCTAAATACCATGCATTACCATCTCATGTTAAATATCTTGTATTCTGAAAGTTAATGCACTGAAATGTATCTACGTGGTGAAAAGGTTGGCAAATTATAAAGTGTGAATAACACGCACTGTATATTTAAAAATATGGAATATCTTTACTTTAACCAATACTGTATCCATAGACAATGAATGATCTTAAAAACTGTTATTAGTTATTTTATTTTTATAATAGGGTAAATGTGGTTAAGTCCGGACAGTGCCGAAAGTCAGACACTTCTAGTTTTTAAGTTAAATAAATAATCATTTATTATCGGAATCTTCTCACAAAATTATTTCATCAAATTTGGCAGATTTATAGATTGTAAAAATTACCAGCAGCGCCCTCTGATGATTTTTAAATTAGTCAAAATTCAACAATAATGTAATTTACTCAAACACGTTGTTTTGATATTTTGTTTAATTTTCTTGTTCCGGCCATCAAGGCGTCACAGATTTTTATTAGTAAGAATTTATTATTTATTTAAGAGTCAGCATATGGACTTACAAATTAAAATCATGCTTCCTGACATTTTTGTAACTTAATTTTATTTATTTTATACCCTAAAAACGTGAAATATTTTTATTATCTTTAAGAAGAAAATGTCTGACTACTGCTGATTTCATGATTTTTATTAAAATTGCTATATTTTATTAAATATTAAATTTATATGAAAATTAATCCTGAATGAGTCCTTTAACGGTTTATGCAAAGCATTATTTAAGATCGAATTTTTAAGTGTCACCCCCGTTTTTACCCTATAATACTTTCACTTTATATTTTATTTCAAAGTTGTATTTAATGGACCTTTAAAGATTTTTTTCCAAAACGTAAACTACAGTGTTTTCAGATTTGTTCTTGAATAAAAAATGGCCACTTCTTTATTCTATATAAGAACTTTTATAAAAGGCTTTAAAAGAATATTTAAAACCCGGTTTTAAAAAGTAAATGTTCGTAATTTTCATTTAAAAAAAAAAAAATAACTTATTTTTATGAACAAATAAATGTTTAACATAATGTCAAGAAAACTGCCGTATAGAATGAAAGAGTTTCTGTAACTAGTATTAGAAAAACAAGAAAATTTTTAAAAAATATGTAAAACGTGTGAAAGCAAAAATAAGCAAGTTAAAGAAAATCCATAAACTGAGGAAATGTAAAAATAAAATTAGAAGAATGATAAAAGACAAGTATCAAGTCTACAAAAATTAAAATAAAAAAATAATTAAAAACATTGAGGAATTTGAAAAAATATGGAAACAATTTTGAAAGAACAAAAAAAAACGTACATAAATAGTACAAAATTTAAGGAAAAATCTCAAAAACTTATATTGGAAACAATGAAACAAGAAACTATGCAATCCTCTACAAAAATTGTAAAATAAAAAAAAGAAATAAAACTTGAAAATTGTTAAAAATGTCAAAAAATAAGTAAACAAACAAAAACGGTAGAGTTAAAATGACTGAAAATAAATAAAAAAAGTTATTTGAAAAAATTAAGGAAATGCGTAAAGTAAAATTATAAAGACGAATACAAAATAATGTAAACAAAAAACAAAAGAAGCTCAATAATAAAGAAAAATGAAGAATCTGTCAAAAAATTTTGAAAAACTACTATACACAAATATAAATTTCTTGATGAAATAATAATAATAAATTGTAAAAAATAAGCCGTTACGGAAGGAGAACACATTTTTAAGAAATGTAAAAATGATTGCAATATTAAGAAATTATTTAAATGGACAATGCATTATTTAAAAACTTAGAACGAAACAATTAGCGTAAAATGTACAAATTAGAAAAAATTCAACTAATTTTAAATTAAGTGAAGAATTTTAAATATTTTGTATTTGAGATTTATTTGAATAATAATGAGTTGAAAATTTAAAAATTAAATAAAGTGCGAATTGAAAAAAAAGAGTACAGAAAGTCTTTGACAGAAAATAAAAAGTAGAGAAAAAAAATCCTTATGTATGTGAGAAGCATTCTATTCCCAACCGTTTCACTAGCAAAGACTATTGAGTGGAAATAATTTTTCAAATAGATTTTATTTAATTAAAACTCAATTAAAATTTAATGGACGAAAGAGGAGATTCTTTGAAAGAGAATTTTTTTAATTTTAAAATATTGTGAAGCCTTTCGTAAAAAAATGTTAAATTCTTTATAGAATTTTGCGTTTAAAATTTTCTATCATTAATATCTGAAAATATTCACTGCCTTAAAATCATAAAATAGACTTTTCGAGAAATTTGGGGATAAAAATTAAAATACAAAATCATTTAATTAAATCTGAAGTCAGAATATATGCAATATCTTGGTAAAATTGGTTATTTTGTTCTTTCTAATGTGTCTGACAGGTTTGATAAAAGGATTTTGAATTTTAATTTCACATTAATTTTCAAATCACATAAAAATTTATTACAAACTTTAGATAGTAGACAATAGAAAATAGAAATTTTATTTTCGTACATTTTTTAACGAATTCAATAAGAATGGGCTTTTTGAGATACATAATAGATATTTAATAAATATTCTTGTTTTTGGTGTTTTTAAAAATCAAAAATTAAAAAATTTTTGTTTACCCTTACAATTTTTTTTTTATTTTTATATATTTTCAACATTTTCTGACAAGAATCCAGATTGATTTTAATTTTTTTTATACAGTACTTACAGTTTTGCCCCTGGCATTAATTATAATGGATTAAAATTTGAAATCTAAAAAAAAATTTACACGTTCTTAACAGGTTCTTACAAAAAGTTTAGTACCATTTCAAAGATCAAGAAATTTATTTTTAAATTCGTTCATTACATTATAATTTTAAATTCATTGTTAATTAAATTAAAACTCATGTACCAGCAATAGTTTTTTTGATAGTGGAATTGATTTGCAATAGAATGCTCCATAAAAATATCAAGAATTTATTTAAGAATGTACGTGGATATTATAATTATGATTTTATTTTATTATTACTTTTTTATTGTGAAGAAGTTTTTTTAACCTGCAAATAAATTAACAATATTTCTATTTTAAAGACTATTGAGTCTAAATCAACGGTGTAGAATGAAAAATGTTATAGCGAAACTAATATATTTCTGAACTTCGGTCTTTTTTGGGTAGAAAATATTTTTAAGCAGAAGTAAAATCGATTAGAAGATTGTATAAAATTGAAAATAAAACGGTATAGAAGATTGCACTTAAATAGAACATGTTTTTTTTTAATAATGATGTTTAGGATTAAAACATAAATTATTTCACAGAAGTTACTAAGGCATATTTTTATCTTTTAAAAGAAATTATTTAAGGTTTGATTGAAATTTCGTAGGCAAATTTGATTTTTAAATCGCTAATTGGATAAACGGTTCAACTCAGTCTTGAAAAAAATACCCTAACAATTTAAAGCATTTTTTCAGCTAATAATTAAAAAGTATTTAATAATAAATAATTTGGCGAATGGTTACACCGTTTACCGGTTAAAATTGAGGGATCACTTACAAAAATGGGATTAAAAACATCACCAACTTAAAATGTTGATAACTCTGTGAGATATTAGCGAATTGAAATTTTTCATGGACCATTGGAAAGCTTTTAAAATTTTCCATTAAATGGTTTTATTTTAAAGCTTCTTTGATTAATAAAAACGGAGATTCAATGTGATAAAACCGGGTGAATTTTTCGTTTTTTGTGAACTTTTATTGTTTATTTTTGGTCGGGCATATTTCCTAGAAAAATAATTAGAAAATTTTGAAATTAAGCTAAATTAAACCTGGAACTATTAGCTTTAAAATAAGCCAAAGAAAATTAAAATATCTTGACTGGTTCAAAAGTTATAAGTAAATGTTATTAAAGATCAAAACGCATACATTTACTTATAACTTTAGAACCATTCAAGATATTTTAATTTTCGTTGGCTTATTTTAAAGCTAATAGTTCAAGGTTTAATTTAGCCTAATTTCAAATTTTTCTAATTACTTTTCTAGAAAATATACCCCACCAAACTTGAACAATTAAAATTAACAAAAAACGAAAAATTCATCTGTCTTTATTACATTGAATCTCCGTTCCTATTAATCGAAAAAGCTTTAAAATAGGATCATTTATCGGCAAATTTTATAAGCTTTCCAATGGTCTATAAAAAGTTTCAATTCGCTTATATCAGACAAAGTTATCAACATTTTTATACGGTCATGTTTTAAATCCGAGTTTTGTAAGTGGTCCTACAAATTTGGCCACTAGCATATGTTACTGCGCCTGCGCAGAAGTTCGTCGCCATGACAACTAACTTCTGCGCAGACGCCAACATAAGAAAGAAGCGTATCATAAGGTGATTTTTTCAAATTTTTGTATCACAAGGTACTCGGTGATGTAATCAGCCTCAATGTAATTATTTCAAAACTAATGTTGAAAATAATTTTTTTGTTGCAGATTCTGCTTTCGAAATTTGATGCCTTCAAATTCCCAAGTTCTGAAGTGGTACAATTCCGTGCATTGGTGACACCCTGTATGCCAACTTGTGAACCAGTCAGGTGCGATCTGGAGGATTCGTCTGAAGATGTCTATTCCTATGGACGTCGTCGTCGTAGGCGATCGACCTCAAGCTCGCAGGCACGTGAAGATCTTCTCCTGGTGCAATCGATCCAAATCACTGATAAATTCGGATTCGAACGGGATGGAAAGCCAATCAACACCAACACAACGAGGGACAGTAATTTCATTGAAAGTGAGGACATCTCCAGTGGCTTTATGGGAAGTTGCATTAATCTAGGAGAAGTCATTGTAGCAGGAACGGTCTTTCTAGCCGCTCAAATCGCCATTATCGCAGCATGGACTTTCACTTGGCAGCGTCGGCGGCAAATTTTGAAACACCAGGAGGCACTCTCGGTTTCCGTTTCTGTGCCTGGAATGCACTCAGGTCGAGCGGACAGTCTCTGCAAGTTGTACGACGCAGGCTACTCGCGACGCTTTTAAACAAGGATCCAGCGACTCGTGAACCTCCGCTCCTATGTCTTTTTCCTGCCGAGAACTTTTCTACCGCGTATTATTGCTACCTAAGCACGACCAGTAAACGCTTCAGTCAATTTTAATTTCTCGCTAGTTTACAAGCTCAATTCTAACGTTTCCTCGCTGGCCGGTTTTGCAATTTGCGCGGTAAATCCGCGATCACGGTGTTGTGTTGTCTCATCATCTCTTTCAAGGACTCGCGGAATTTCCTTTGGCAGGACGAAAGGTGCTTACGTAAAAATTGCGACGAACGGACGCACGTCTTTCACCCCGCCAGCTATGGTCTCACGCATGGCGAAACCATTGACTTGATCCGTTCCATCGGGAATTCTTACGCTCTCTACGTACTTTTTAAGTGACTGGTTACGCTCGTATTATCTCCGCTGCTCTCCGGCATCTTACGTCAAATTGATTCCTTACGCCTCATCAACTGCTCCTTCGCAGTTAGATCAAAACAAAAAAAGCGAGCATCGTGCCAAACGTAATTTATTGATATATCGCGCACTCTCGGAAGCGAATTCAACAAACGAGTCTGTCTCCAAGCGACACTCGGGTTTTACAAGTCGAATTCGACGTCTGGCTCGTATTTCTTGCGAAAAAGAACTTCCCTCTCTCAATAAATTACTCGGAATCCGCTTAGAATTGTGGTCTCGTGCAATCCGAGGCGAGGCTAGATG
Organism: Ganaspis brasiliensis; assembly: GCA_037103525.1. Classification (NCBI taxonomy): domain Eukaryota; kingdom Metazoa; phylum Arthropoda; class Insecta; order Hymenoptera; family Figitidae; genus Ganaspis; species Ganaspis brasiliensis. The sequence continues at coordinate 4,590,549 of JAZKLR010000145.1, read as the reverse complement.
GCAGAGAAAAGAGTTTTTCGGACTTGGCAGAGAGGCGTGGCTCGGCTGCAGACACTGCAGAGGTGATGGAGGTCGACATGTATTTGCTACGTAGCGCGGATTCTAATTAGCATTGGGAATCAAGCGTGATTATGCAGATGCTCCAAGTGGGATATCAGGACCACGACGTGGCATGGGGTTCAGTTTGGGGATGCTGGATGGTTGCTGGGGTGCACAAAGGGGTTGGCAGAAGGTTAATTACCTCTTGTGGTGTCTCGGTCTAAGCTAAGCTTGCAAGTCGAGCTTGATGGGGTAACTGCTCAGGGTTACTGTTGGCTCACATCGACGATAGTTATCTGACCATACGGTCCGCGTAACCTCGGATCCCCTTCGACTTAACCTTAGCCACGTCTCGTCCTCCACACTGGGCATGTTAATTTACATTGCGGCACGTGACCTTATCAATCTGAACCAGCGTTCTCGCGTGCACCTCGAGTGCATCTCATAAAGGAGTTGAGCGAGAAAAGCCATGCAAAATTTATAGCCATACACTTTCCAGGTTAATTCATTTCTCGTCTAATCAACCCACTTTTCCAATCAACCGATTTTTCTCAATTATCCAAGAGCACGCATGCAAATTCACAAAATGCAATCATCATCATAAATTAATCAAACATTATGTTAGAATTTAATTAAATATTCAAAAATTTTAGTAAAATGGTTTGAATTTTACGTCAGACTTTAAATTATGTATACAGATAATTTTACAAAGTTTCTGTGCGGTTTTCTTCCTCTTTCACTAGATTCTATTCTTGATGTAGATCAACGCGGTAAAACCTTTTTTGTCCCGTAGTCTTTTTTTTTTCGAATAATAGTTGCACTGATGATAATAAAAAGATTTTATTGGTTACTGTGAAATTCTATTAATAGCAAGATCTGAATAAGCCGCGTTGTAGATCTACTTCAAAACGAAACGTTCACTTGAAAGTAAATGTGATACTTCAATTATAAATTTAGAATTCAATTATAAAATTGAATTAGACTTTTTTTTAGATTCAAATCAAATTTCAAGTTGGATAAAAGAATTCTTGGGAAAGAGAGAGGAAAACCTGTGACTGATTTGTTATAATGGATTCAATTGGATTTTAATTGGGACGACGTTCGTTTTAGAACTGGTGACGAGTGCGCAGCAGTTGATCGAAAAAAGTAATCTAGGATTCGAATAGAGTGCCTACCGACGTATTAGTAAATTAGGTTAGAAGTACGGGTTACGTGCAATTTTAGTTAAATTAAATTCGATTAGGCGTACTTTGGGGACTCTATCGATTTCAGCAAATTACTCAAGACTCTTCTGCGGAATCGAATCAATTATGAAATTAAGATTAGAATAAGAAGACAAACATTGACTTAAGACGACAAGAGTAGCGGTTTACAATTGCGTATTTTATCATCTTTTGTCGAAATTTTTTTTAACGTTTATCGACCTTCTGATCTTTCTAATAACTGGATAAAGTATGATATGCAAATTTTGTGCATCAGCCTTTGATGTGATGATTGCCGTTTTCTTATTACCCGAGGATAGTTCGTGAGCTTGTTCGATAATCTTCAGTATTTCTCTATATGGGAAGTGTTACAGAATCGAACGTTGTCGAACAAACACGAGCTGAAATCAGGAAGAAAAATCACTTTGATCACAGACAATGTCAGATTAATTATAGAGATCAGTATTGTCGAGGTTTAATTCAGCTTTTGTCGAGGTTTAATTCAAAGTTTGTCTTGCGGTACAATAATAGTTTTCTAGTGTTTGAGCATTGAAATGATTAAATGTTTCTTCGTCAACACAGTATTAAGTATTAACATGACGCTAATTTTAATCTCGGGTGAACGTGGTACTTTATGATATTTGTAGCGCGATTGAGAGTTGTGAGTAGCTCGAAAAGTTCGCAGGAACGCTGGGGCAGAATGAAACAATTGCTTCCGGCCTGCTAACTACGTTCCACGTGTCAACAAAAGGTGCCTACGTACTACAATAAGTGACTGCATTGCATATGACTTATAATTATGGTTGTTATCTACGATAAAGTTAATAATTTCTAACTAAGCTGACGTAGTATAACCAACCTGCTTGTGGTGAGAGGGTAGAACCAATTACGCAAGTTTGGCAATTTACGTAAGAAGAAAGTAGTAGTGTTGTTTGTTTGTTTTTTTTTTTTTTGTAAGTGAGCGCATACCCGTACTTTTATACAAGCGAGGTCGAGCCACATAGAAATATTTTCTAGGCACGAACTCAGAGTGACATAGGAAAAATTCAAATCTCTTTTTTTCTGAATGGCTTGACCCGTAAGAGATACGGTACGAAACAGGAGACTTTTCGATTTTCGACACGGTACGACCGTCGCTAACGTCGATTTCACGGGAACGGGTCCAGTGTGATCGATGATTCGACCCGAAGGGATTGTACTGCAAATTGTCTCCTGACTCCGGAAGATCGCTGCACATTCTGTTATCTAATGACTCAGGGAGCGAAAAAGTAAGGGAAAAAGAGAGAGTTTTTCCTACGTCTGTCAACTTTTTTTTTAGTGGTAATAGCTGACGCACTTTTCATCGAGTTGATAGAATTACACGAAACAAGTGATCCGTCCATCTAACTCAACTCGATGCAAACTGCTATTTTATCAATGTATAAGATCAATCATTATAACTATTATAATTTTCTGTAATGCGTATATATATTATATATATGATATATCGAACAGATTATTCCTTATATCAAGACTAAGCAGTAAATAATCGTGGGACGTGTACGATGAATAATTTCGGGCTCGAGGACGAATGCTAGCACTTTCAATTATATAATAGTAATATTAATAATAATAATTATAATAATAAGAAGAAGAATAATAATAATATTAAAAATAATATTAATAATACTAGATTTTTTATTTGCATTTTTCATCGTGCGATTCCGCGACGTCTTCGTTTTAGCATACGAGTATACTTGTGTTTCTTTCTTCAATGTGCGTTTGTTGATATCTTTGTCTTTTTGTCGAGTGTCTGTGAGTGTAGACGTCGAAGCTCGTCCCCGAGCCTTAGATGCGCGTCTGTCTCGTATACTAGCTCGAAAGTGTATAAGTTTGCACTGTACTTTGACAATCGTAAACATCTTCTATCTTTTCACATTTCATTCTTTATCAAATTGCAAGCATTTTCTACAAAATGTCTACATTTATAATGACGATTGTACAGAGAGTGCTCGACAACTGTACTTCTCACATCACCGCAACGACATCGCTTATTTATTTTTACGTCTATATTACTCCTCGCATTGTCCTATCATTTCTCCCGCTCATCACTCTTTTCTCATCTTTCACTTTCATCTTTCATTTACGAGCTTAGTTTTACTACGAAATGCTAAGTAATTTAACGACTATTTTTACAAACGATAAACATAATGTTTTTTACTATTGAGTTCTGTCCCGCCAAACCATCGTACTCATCAGTACCGTTACGTTGTACATAGAACATATGGTACAGAGAAATAAATTCATTTTCTAACGAACGTCAAATGTCTTCTATTTATTTTCCCTTTTACAATACCTGTCTCTCCTCATTACTATATAATATAAGGATAATTTATTGCGCAAAAACAATTTAATATTTTTTTAATAAAGAAGTAAGTCTTTTAACTATAATAGAATTTTAAATAAATAGAATAGGAAAAGAGAAATCAATCACTCTCAGTCAATTAAAACATTTGTCATTTATTTATAAGACGCTAACGTTTTAACAGCTACGCTGCCCTCATTAGACACTAGAATATATTTATATTACAAATTAAAATGATTTATAAATGAATAAACAAGCAGAATACATTAAAAATTAATTACTAAATGAGATAAAAAATCCTGTTACAAGTTACAAAACATAATACGTTGAATGTCAAAGTCAATTATTAAAACTTTTAGAAACACTTGTGTATAATCGTTGTGTTATTGCCGACGATTAAAATTAAACTAAAGACAAGAATGAATAACTAACCCTCAATTCACAATCTTCAGTTTCTAATTAAAAGACAATTAATCATATCAGTCAACAACTGCAATAAGAAATAAGTTTCTTCAATAATATAAATCAACAAATAAATAAAGAAAGTAAACTAGGTACATTTTATATTCTCTCTAAATCTGAATTAGTAGTTTTCTACTATGAATTAGTCAAATTCATGGCTCATTTTTCTCTAATTCATATAGTAGAAAACTACTAATTGAAATAGTGAAACTTTACTTTTAAAATAAGTATATTTTTTACTAATTTAATTAGTAGTTTTCTACTACAAAATTAGTAGTTTTCTACTAAGAATTAGTAAAATTCTTACTATTTTAATAGTAGCTCACTTTTTGCTAATTCATTAGTAGAAAACCACTAATTCAGATTTAGAGAGTTAATAGAAGGCAAATAACAAGTATAAATTTTATAATTTGTATTTTTATTCAGTTAAAAATTGAAAATGAATATTACTGAGATTTTGTGTATCATCTTTAATGTTTATCGGATTTTTTTGTAAATTTATAAGTATCATTTCATAAGTCCGGCGTTTTTTAAGATTTGATTCTCTATCTAAAATTGGATTTTAAATGGTTTCATGTAAAACACTTTTATATGCATGTCACAATTTTGTGACGATAAAATGCCAAAAAAAAAAATGGCATGGTAAAGTACACACAAAAATGTCACGAAACAAGTTGAAAATTATGTTCACTTCAAGAACACATGACGACTTATATTCATAAAGCAAAAATTTGGTTTCATATAAAAAAGCAGTAAATTAAAATATACAAAAAATAAAAAATTTCGTAAAAAGTTAGAAGCTTTAATAATTTTAGAGAAGAAATTATATACTTCATACAGATCAATCGATTCATTTTTCATTTTAGAATATTTTTCAAAGGAGTAATCTCTTTAAAAAAGTAATAAGAGAAGTAACATTAAAAAACTTGTTAAAAATTATGTTCATTTCATGAACACTTTGCTTCCATGTAAGCAACATAATTTGGTTTTTCATAGAGGAAGCCATAGATTAAAAAATAAAAAAATTTCAATTTCGTAAAAAATACAAAATTTATATTTATTCTGTCAATTTCCGGGAAAATATATAATTTATATATATAGAAAAATTAGTTCGTTTTTTAATCTAGAATACTTTTTTCAAAAAATGATCGTTAAAAAATGAAAAATAGAGAATTTATAGGAGGATAAATATTTTTAAACGCAAAAAAAATGAAAAATGATGAATTATTATGCAAATTTTTGGTGAATTAATAGGTTTGTTTTGAGACAAGGAATATGACTTTTTTTCATTAAGTTTCATTTTTAGCATGAAATTTTTTTTTTACAAAACATGCTTTTTTTTTATTTATGAGCTTAATAAGCCTTCCAAATTTTATTGAGATCCGTTGAAGCATTCTCGAGATTTCCTGGCGACAAAAAACGCTAAACACAAACATACATCTGGACATTTGATTAAGAATGAAAATTTGAGCTTTTTAGATGAAAATGGGTCGATTTAGACTGTTTTTGTAAAATCGAAAGTTTTAACGATAACAAAAGTTCCTTGACGAGGAAGCAAAAATTCTCTTAACAATTAAAATATCTCTATTATTTTAACAAATTTTAGTTGAAATATTTATATTAGGTGGATAAATTGATTCATTTTTCAATCTAGAATATTTTTTCTAAAAAATCTTTGGCAGTAAACTTAAAATTTTAAAAGTTATAAAAAGAGAAGGAATTTTTTAATGTCCCAAAAACTTAAGAAATCTGAATTATTGTATAAATTTTTGGCAAATTGTATAGTTTATATGGATCAGTCGATTTTTCTGGAGACAAGAATTTTTGGCAAAGAGATATTTATGAATAAAAAAATTTGCTTAAAAGAGATTGATTCAATATTTTTAAAAATTCCTGTCTTCGATTTTAAGTATTTAGGAGTTTGATTATGTTGCTTAATAAACATACAATTGTTAAAAAAAAAAATTTCTGTGACATTTTTGTTTACTCAGACATTTCATTTTGTTTCCGTTTTATTTCTTTTATGACACATGAGTGTCCTAATCTTCATGTCACACTTTTTCATAAGCGCATTTTTTACGTTTTTTGTTATAAATTGAATAATAAATTACTCTTTTCGTTTTAATTGTTTAGTTATTTAGTTTTTAAATTCCTTTTGTAAACCTAACTTAATGCATGAATTTTTGTCTTTGAAAACATTGAAAATTAAAATCACTACATAAATGTTGATTGATGTCGCTAGACCAGAATCGATTGAGGAATATCAGAAGAGGGGATATTTTTAAGCTGACTTTCGTAAGCGACAAATTGAAGATATTCAAGAAATTATTCTCCAGCGAAGGATATTGTTTGGAAGGTACGTATTTCTTAATTTACCTTCAGAGTTATTTCAAAATCATAAATTAAAAATGTAATAAAAATTAAAAATAAATAAAACTATTATTATAAATTTTAAAATTATAACCGAATATTATATTTAACATTTTAAAGCAGTAAAGATTCCTTTCAAATAAACTTTTTTTTACTACAGAAATAATACTAATAGTAATAACAATAACAATAAACAATCCCAAGATTTTCTTCAATTAATCTTTAAATGTTAATTAGGTAATACGCTTTTATTGAAAAAAATTATAAAAACCATTTGAAGCAATTTATAAATATATAACTGCGCCAATAACTGTTCTGTTTTTACATCACTATTGATTTATACAATTTTGATCGCTTGCTCCCGCAATTTATTATCATTTCCAGTCGCCAGCAATAATTCCATAATACTTCCAATTTTTTTTAACGCCACGAATAAATCACTTTTAAAGTGACATCTCGGTACATTAAATTTCAAATGAATAAAATTGTTTTACGGCATCGTAAAAATCTTTTTTGTCCATAAGCACGAATGACAAAAAGATTATAAAGTATGTCAATGTCGTTTTGAAATTGATATTGAATTGGAAAATGACGTGAAAAACATATTCATAATGGAGCTGTTAAAATGTTAAAGGAGCATGAAAAAGTACTTCGTTTTATTATTAAACTGTTTACGCGAAAATTAACGGAACATTGACAAACCTTTTTCCAGAAATTTAATAACAAACAAGAAGTTATAACTTAAGGAGTTTCTCTTAATAGACATAATCTCAAACTCGAAAGTGGATTTTCACGCAAAATAAAAATATTATTAAAAATAAGTTCACAAAATTTTGAATGATCCAGTCGGACATTTTTTTTGTCAAATAATAATTAATTAACATTTTTTGTTCTTTCTTAAAATCTAGTTAAAATCTGTAATTTTCATTCAATTCTGACAATTAATAGCTCATTTCTCTTTTTGAAACATTCTGTACAAATTTTATTTGGGTCATTCATATATTATGTGATACAAATATTAGCTAATTTGACCCCCCTCCCCCTACGTGATACTTTTTCTATTCTTAAATAGAATGATTTAATTAATTAATATTAAATGTTGACTTGTTGTCTATCATAAATTTCTAACGTTTACATTTACAATTTATTAAAATTAAATATAAAAAAATTTACTGTTAACTTCATTTCTTTTAAAATCTTAAAAAGAACACAGGTAAGATCGCTTTAGCTTTTGGGTCATTGAATTTTTTCTGGCTGATTGAAAGTTATATATTTTTTAATTAATAACATTTTGAATTTTGAAATTATAAAAAATTAGTTTCAAATAGAATTATTCTTTATATTCTTCTATTCATTTTTAAAAAAAATTACCTTGATACGACTGATAGAACGGAAATATTACTATTTCAAATTGTTTTCCGACATTTTAATTCTTGTAAAAGAATTAATAAAATTCTAAAGTTTCATTGCCCGCAGTTAACCTGCTCTGAAATAACGTATATTACTTTGAGTCGCACTAATATTTTTATTTTGCGTGAGAAACCACTTTCTAGTTTGAGGTTATGTCAATGGAAAGTAGCTCCTTAAATATATTACACTTGTTTACCGTAAAGTTGTTTTGTTTTGAAGGAATGTTAATTACAAGTTGAAAACAGAAGTTAAAAGTTGTAATGTCTATTTACTTTTAAATGAAAAGGAGTGATGAGAGTTGTCTGTTACTAATAATGTTTTATGCCTTTTCTTGACCTGTGACACTCGAGTCAGAAAAGATGAAATGCTTGTTAGTTGGTACCAACATTAGTTAAACTCTCCTTGCTTCTTAGTCATTTGTTCTCAGATAATGCAAGTACAAAAATAATTTGCGTGGAAGGATTCATTATTGCCAGGAGTACTAGGGATCACTATGGTGAGACTATGGCGTGACTAAAAGTGCTTTTTCATAATACTGTTCTCTTTAAAATGAATGCGAAGATGGCAAAGACTTTTAAACTCTGTTTAAACTTAAAAACTTTTATATAGAATTCATAGAGGATTCAACTAAATAAATTTATCTCTCTAATTATTTCCAATCAGCCAGCAACTTTCATTTCAATTTTTTAAAAAGTCTCAACATTAATTAGACAACTTTCAGCGCAATTTACTTTAGGTAATTATAAAATTTCTGGATCCCATTTCTATATAAAAAATTAAGTAAGAAATTAGCGTCGTCTTAGAAGTAGTTATCATTTGCATACCTGGTTACTGCACTTTTTATCACTTAATTGTATAATTAATTTCACTTTGCATTTGATACGCTCGTTTTTGTAGTTTCTTATGGACTTGAGTGAATGTAAATGTTCCTACTTAAATTGACCTTACTTTACTTGTCGTTTGTTAAAGTCAATCCTTCGAAACTAAAGATCACAATCATCATAAGTTTTCCATTGCGGTTCATCCCACAGTTTATAAACGTTTAAAATTTAATTAACTATGAAGAACTACTTCAAAATAATTGAGTTGTGTTTGAAAATCGATTGCATTTTAAAGCAACAGTTTGAATTAATTGAAGCTGTAAAAGTTAATTAGAACTGGAAAAATTAATTTCAATTAAAAAAATTACATAATTAAATTATAAAGAGCAAAAAAAAATACAAAATTGTTTTTTTATCTATTAAAAAATGGAGGGGGGGTCAAAAACCTTTTAAAATTTGTTTACGTAATACTTGAATGGCCCCTTATGACACAAATGAGTGAATTAAGGGGAGGCTTACTTAGTAGGCTACATTTCTTTTTCTTACATTAATTAGGACCCAAAAACATAAAAAAAGGTCAAAAATATAAAATCTGAACTTTTTTTTAACCAGTATAGAATTTATTAAAGTTTTAAATAATTAAAATTTCTGAAAATTGAATTTCTCTGTCAATTTTTAGTATTTTTGATCGTCAATTTTTTCACATGGTTTTTATAATGTCTCTTTTAAATTTCTTGCATGGATTTTCCAAAATTTTAATTTTCAAACAAACAAAAAATGTTGAAAAATTCTAAAATAGTCAAATAATTTGTATTCTTAATTTTTGATTATGTACTATAATTTAAAATGTGAAATTATGTAAAAAAAATTTGACCTCTCTAAAATTAGCAAAAATTAAGATATTTTATTTTTGATCAATTTGCATGTTTTTAGAACCCAAAAGATGTAAGAAAAATAACTTACTAAGGTCATGGAAATTTAATGGGGTTAAAACAAGGGATGCTGCCTACCCTTAATTTTAGAAAATTATCATCAGCAAGGTCACAGGGTGACCGCAAAGTTTCATTTTTAAAATTCATTGAATTTTCCCAGACTAATTTTTCCTGCGACGAATAAAATTTTAGCTTCAAAATGTATTAGCACTTTGATTAAATTCTAATCAGTCTTATTTTTATAATTTCATCATTTTAATTATACTACTAAAATTAGACCATAATTATATACCCTACAATGATCACATTGATCGCTGGGAACCTTTTGTAATTAAAGGATTTAAATAAATAAATAAATTTTGAAATGACACTTTCTTGAAATGTTAATTAGAATGTCACAGTTTTCACCACTTTTTCGAATCGGCATAGTTTTCAGTGCTCTTGCGAGTTGGTTTTGTTTTCAAAACTTCATCGAAAAAGGCAGGATTTTTCCCTGGAAAAAGTGACAGAAAGGTGACAAAAAATATAATAAACAACAAACTAGAATGTGTTTAAAACAGGGTTGCTACGTTTTCAAAATTTCAATATTCAATGACTTCCAGGTTCTCCAGACCATTTTTCATCAAATTCCATGATCAAATAAAAAATACAGTAAAACTCATGTATATCGGACCCGCATATATCTGATTCCTGCCTACATCAGATTTTTTTGCTGGTCCCTTCAATTTATATATCATGTATTTTTACCCGGATAAATCGGATTCTCGCTCATATCGGAAAATTTTCTCGGTCCCTTGAAATCCGATATACGTGAGTTTTACTGTAAGAAGCAATATTAACACGCGCCCAAGCACGTGAAAAGCTTTGCATGGTTTTTAGTCATTTAAAACTATAAATTTTTGCAAATCTAATAAGTAATGAAAATTACGAGAAAAATTACAAAATTCAAAAAAATATCTGAAAAATGACGAAAATAATGAGCAATTGAAAACAAAATTCATAAAATGGCTAGACTAATACACAACTGAACAAAAAAATTGGAAAAATCCAAGTATAATTATAAAATTTTAAGAAAATAACTGAAAATTGAAAAAATTGCAGGAAATAATTGAAAAATTTCAGAAAACAATTGAAAATCGAAGAAAACAATTAATAATTGTAAAAAATAATAGAAAAATGACGAGAATAATTAAAAAATTGAAGAAAATATCTGAAAACTGCCCAAACAAATTGACAATTAAAAACAAACTTCAAAAAATGATTAGATTGCCTATTGGCAACTAAAAGAAATAATTGAAAAAAATATGCAAGAAATATTAAATTAAGAAATTAAGATAATTATACGAATAATTGTTGGAAATAATTACAAATTGAACAACTGGATTGAAAATCGAAAAAAATTGAAAATTTAAAAGTGGAATTGAAATTTAATGAATAGAATTGAAAATTGAAAAATAGTAATTAAAAAAGCTAAAAATGGTAGAATATAGAAGAGAATAATTGAAAACTGAAAAATTAAAATTTGAAGAAAATAATAAAAAAAATTAAGAAATAAATTAAAAATTTAAGAATTAAATTCAAATTTGAAAAAAATAATTGATACTTGAAGAAAGGTAAGAATTACTGAATATTGAATAAAAGAATTGAAAATTGGAGACTGGGATTTCAAATTAAAAATAATAATTGAGAAAAGAAAATAATTATGAATTGAAGAAATAAATTAAAGATTAAGGGATTAAATTAAAATTTTAAGAAAGTAATTAAAAATTGAAAAAAAATTAGAAAAATGTCGAGAATAATTGTCACAGAACAAAATATTAAAGAATAATTATAAACTTCAAGAATAATTGTAAATTGAAAAATTGTTAGAAAATAATTGAAAATTGCGGAAAAATTTAATAATTGAAAGAAATAATTGAAAAATGACGAAAATAATTGAAAAATTGAAGAAAATATCTAAAATATGAAGAAAATAATAGACAATTGCAAACAAAATTCGAAAAATGGCTAGGTTAATAAACAGCAAAACAAAAAAATTGAAAAAAAAAGAATAATTATAAAATGTTAAGAAAATAATTGAAAAATAAAGACAATAAAAATTGGAGAAAATATTAAAAATTGAAGTAATAAACTGAAGATTAAAGAATTAAATTAAATTTGTAAGAAAATAATTGATAATTAAAAGAGAAATTACTAAATTAATTAAATATTAAGAAAAATACTTGACAATTGAAAAAAAAGTAAAAAAAAATTCGAAAGCTGTCGAAAATAATCGACAACAGAACAAAATAATTAAAAAAAAATTAAAGGATAATTAGATACAAAATTGAAGAAGAATATTAAGTTGTTAATTAAAAACTAAAGAAAATTTTAGGAAATAAATGAAAATTTATTAAATCAATTGAAAATTGAAAAAGATGATTAAAGAATTATATTGAAAGTTCAAAAAAATAATTGACAATTGAAAAAAGACGAGGATTATTGAACATTATATAAAATAATTGAAAATTGAAGAAAATAATTGAGAATTGAAGAAAATAATTAATAAACAGTACAAAAAGCAGGCGCAAAGCGCCTACCATTGAGGGTTTCGTGGCTTTTTCTGGATCACACACAACTCTTACACACAACCAAAAAATGGTAAAAAAAACCATCTCCTCTCTTTCCCTATTTCTGTTTCTCTTCTATAATATATTATGAATACATTTGGTTTTAGCAAATATCATTGTTATATTTGATTTGTTACTTACTTAAATAATAATAAGCATATTGTTTCCAACATGCACTACCTGGAGGTAACCAATTTTGCATCTCAAAAATCCTCATTTTGTGTTTTGTTCCTCTCTCTCGCACGCAACCTAAAATTGACAGATATTGGTTCGTGTGTTTCCGTCTCGGTCTCTCACTATCACCTTCTCTCTCGCACACAACCTAAAATTGACAGCTATTGGTTCGTGTGTTTCCGTCTCTGTTTCTCACTATCACCCTCTCTCTCGCACAGAACCTAAAATTGACTGCTATTGGCTGTGAACGACGGACGGACGGACGACAAAGTCTCACTATTAAGCTGGCTCTACATGTGAACCTAACACTGCTCCGCACGCACGTCGTGCATGAGATAGAAAAGGACGGAGAGAGTCTCTGTCCTTTTCTATCTCGTGCAAGTCGGGTCCGACATGTCGTGTCGGATCAAAGTTAGCTTTGCATGTAGAGCCAGCTTTAGGGTTTCGATCCCGAACCACGAAACCCTAAAAATGGAGGAAATAAAATGAAAATTTAAGAATTAATGTGAATTATAAATAAAATAATTGAGTTTTGAAAGAAAAATTACAAAATGACGAAAATGGTATGTTATGGTAATGTTTATTCTATTTACATAAATAGCAGGAACATAGAAAAGATTAGTTAACTGTGTATTCGACTTTATTCTTTTTTATGGCTTTTTTCATTAGTAAATTGGATTTTTTGTTGTTTTATCAATCATCAATAAAACTAAATTTAAACATTAAATCTGAATTTTATGAACATACTTCGAAAGATTTACAAAAAATTATATATTTTTGATTCCAAAAAAAAATGTGAAAAAATGATGTAAAAACGTGACAAGTCATCAAAGAAGGTGAAAAAGGTGACAAATCATCAAATAAGGTGAAAAACGGTGAAAAGGTGGCTGTCTGTGATGCCTGAAATAATCCAAATCAGCAAAAAAAAAGATATGCTAAGACCCTTCATTCAAAGTTGCTTCAAGACCCTCAAAAGCTTTTGGGGGTAGCCGAAATATACTCTACTACTCCAAAATGTTTGCGACGCTTCCCCAATCATATTTTAGGTTACGTATCGAATAATTTAAAACACTATTATGTCAAGTTAATCTCATTCATAGAATATTTTGTAAACGACTTGAAAATAAAGAGTTTCAGAGGCACACTCATAAATAAAGAATATGAGATACTTCCTGAAAAGTCTTTATTAAATTTCAGCTTGTCTAAATTAATTAAAGCGAAAAGAGCAAATTTCCTGAATTCCTCATTTTACTATCGCATCCTGCTAAGGATGAGTTTCCCGAGATTTTATTAGGAATGTGTCGCCATCTTGAGATTTATGTTTTTTCGCAAGATCCAACAAGAGCAGTGTCTCAGACGAGGATCAAGTCGCATGCATATTCTTAGGTTTATGGCGATACTAACCCGATCGGAAGTATCCTAGCATCGAGTTGAGCTTGGTTATTATCGATCGAATCCTGTGCAAGGAACTGGCTGATTTGTTCACCAAGGTATAAGACGAACACTAGTTGGCTGGCATAAAAGTCTTGATAGGTTTTCGTTATTTCCGGGATCTCATTCGAAAGCGAGGATGTTGTAGAGACGAGGTCATGTCAAAGACATAGCCAGGTTGTCTTACGACGAGTGCTCTTTTGCTGGATCAACTCAGTACTAGGATTCAGGGGATGGAGAGCGAACTTCCTGTAGCTACTACTGCACACGGAGCATAAAATGGTACACAATCTCCTACCCAGCTTCTCGTCGAGGACCGCGCGAAGATTTCACGCTCACTTCTTCTAGACATGGCGACGCTCAACATTTTGTCGTGTGCATCCTAGCGTTAAGGCGCTACTGTGCCAAGTAACGACAAAATCACCAAACTGATATAATATAAACGTCAATTAATCCTGACAAAACTCGCTTGAAATTCTTCCACTCTTTTTAACTTTTTTCTTTATTCTTTCTTTCTTTCTTTCTTTTTATTTATTTTTTTTTAATTTTCCGAATTAAAGTCTTGCTTTGTTTGTCATCTTTCCTGTTTTTCGTTGGGTTATAAATATTAAGTCAGAAAATAGAATAAAAAGCGGTCGAGACAGTTTTATTGTATGCAAGTTACCCTGTCGTGATAAATAAATTATCGTTTCTACTGCGAGCTCGGAATTTACAATTCTAGTGTTTTGAATTTTTATGAATCAGAAAATAAATTATTTTTAAATAAATAATATTTTCAACTCGCATTTTTCTCGTTAAAACGTGTCATTATGAGAAGAAGCACTTTTTGTAAAAAAAAGTATTCTGTATGAAAAGAAAAATATTCTATAAAAAGAACCGTTTCGTTATTACGATTCTTTTTATTTATATCAAGATAAACATTCCTTATCCCTTGTAGTCACGTATTTTATGTCGGAAAGAACAGAAAAATAATGTTTTTAAAAAATAGAAACATTTCGGTTCTACAATGTTTTTCTCGAAAACTGAAATCTATTATCTTCAAATGACCCTTTAAGGTCATTTATTTTACTTTAAGTTTACGTAATAACAAGAAAAACAATATTTTATAGATGAATTTTAAAAATAAAAATATTCTGTGTAAAAAGTTGTTATAAAAAGGTGTATATAATTATATTGACCACTGTAACTAAAAAAATTACAAATAAAAGCAAATTAAACGTTTTTGTCTGTTTAACCCTTTTCTTCAACATGCATTTTTACGACAAAATATATAGTGAAAGTAATGTAAATTTTTCAAAAATATTGCAGTTTTTTTTAATTAATGATTATATTTAAACCTGAGATTCAATTTTTCACACATTTCTATTTTAAATTCTGTAAAATTAATTAATAAAGATTTAAAACACTTTAAACATACTATGAAAATTAATAAATATTTTATATTATATTTATAATAATATATGAATACTTTTTATAATAATATTTCGTTCTTTTAATTACTTCCAAAAATTACAATATAAATAAGAATAAAGAATGAAATATCATGATTTAATTGGAAAAAAGAGAGCACTGTTTTCAAATATTTTTAAGACTTTTAATAGCCTTTTTTATAATTTATTCCTCTTTTAGTCATTTTCTTTTTTTTTTTTTTAATTTAAAACTTTCTTCCCTATTTTAAATAAAAACACCAAATTAAATTTCTCCAAATAAATTTTGTATTTTTTATCTCAAAATGTTTATTTTTTATTGGTAAATTATTAAACTTATTTAATTTCTAATTTTATTATAGGTTTTAAATTAGGATCAATTATAATATAATTTTAATCAGTTCAATTGGAAGAACAAAAAATAAGATTGACTGAAATATAGATTTTACTATATTACAGATTTGCAAAGCACATCAGACTAAAAATTTATTTAAATCAAGATCAAGGATCCCAAAATTTTCACAAAAAACACTGATCACAAAAATTAAATACTTAAGGTATTTCTCCGATGGGCAGTCCCTGCCAAAAGTTAGTATTTCAGTTAATAGCGATTACTAATTAATATAATTTATTTCTTAACTTATTATTGACCATGAATAGTTGATCAGATATCGGCCAATAGTTTTTTAATAAGAATGTTTAAAAAATTAACAAAAGTTGGTAAATTTTCAACGTTTTTTAAAGATACCTTTTTCACAAGTCTATATCTTTTCTTACCATTTTTTAAAAAATAGTACAATTTAAGTAAATAATCGATTATTTTCTTGAGAAAAACAAACTCTACAACTTCACCTCGTCAGATTTTTGGAAAAGTGGATCATTTTTTAAATAAAGCAATTTGTTTATAAATGTTTTGAAAAATTTAAAAATATATTTATAAACAAACAGCTGTATTTAAAAAATTATCCACTTTCTCAAAAATCAGACGAGGTGAAGTTGCAGAGTTTGTTTTTTTCAAGAAAATAAGCTATTATTTACCTAAATTGTACCATTTTTTAAAAAATGGTAAGAAAAGATATAGACTTGTGAAAAAGGTATCTTCAATAAACGTTGAAAATTTAGCAACTTTTGTTAATTTTTGAAACCTTCTTATTAAAAAACTATTGGCCGATATCTGATCAACTATTCATAGTCAATAACAAGTTAAGAAATAAATTATATTAATTAATAATCGCTATTAACTGAAATACTAACTTTTGTCAGGGACTGCCAATCGGAGAAATACCTTAAAATAACTACATAAAATTAAAGAAAAATAACTATTTATGAATAGAAGTTTGAATTAATAAAAGAATTTAGAATCGATAAATTTAAATATTAATTGATTTAAGTTTAAATTAAAGAATAAGAATAGAAAAGAAAACTTATAACTAATGAGCACAGAAATAAAACATTATATATTACAAGAAAATGTCGAAGCAATTTTAAATGACCCAATTTCTGGTTCTCTTAATCTCAAAATAAATGTCAACTTCAATATTTAATATTGAAACAAAATGAAAAATGTATTTGAAGATTAAGAATGTTGGTATTAAGTGCTTTTTAAGAGTAGAATAAGATTCTTTACAATCGAGTAATACTCGTAATAACATGAGTTTTTATTAAATCCGAAGAATATTTACACCTTTGTCCTCCATTTTTAATTCACTATTTTTTTCGCTTAGAGATGATTAACCCCTTGATAAAACCTAAAACTAAAAAGTTATTTTTAGCAGGGAAAGAAAAAAAATTGATTACAACAAATTCTAAAAAGATCAACTGATACAGTTTGTAGGGTAAGTGCGTTAGTTGCTGCGGATGCTTCAGTTGCTGCGGTTTTCAGAAAAATTCACTAATTTCTATTTAAGAATATGTACCTATTTCAAAATGTGTGATAAAATTATTCTAACCTTTACTTAATACAATTCCATCAAAAATCTTATTTTAACTATTATTAATTTATAATTATTTAAGTTTAAATTATTGTTCCCGCAGCAACTAAAGCAAACATTTGGTTTGTATGTGCTTTAGTTGCTGCGGGAAATCTAACCTCCAATTACACGTTATTCTGGCCGCAGCAACTAACACACATCAACTGACTCAAACCCGCAGCAATAGATGCATTTGTTATTATTTTTAATTTCTTAATTTTGTTCAAATATACAATTTTTATGGGGTTTTGATGTTTGAATAAATATCTAAATAACACAAACTACTTATTTCATAAGTGGTAAATTCATTGTTATCAATAAAAAAGCGGTATTTTTTTATAAAAAGGAGTCTCGGCTGAGAGCCCGCAGCAACTGACACATTTACCCTATGTAAAATAATGGTTCTCGATGAAAATATTTTTTCAAATGAAGATTATTTTTCATTCATGTTTCTCTTTCAATGTAATGAACAATAGTAATTTGTATCCAATTATAACAGACAATGAATTATTCTGTTCCTGGAATTATTCTCTATCATTGAATATTGTTAAAAAAGATTGATATAGAAATAATATCTAATCGAATTTTTTTGAGCATACCTTTTTTCATTGAAAAAAAACGTTCTTTGACAAAAATGTTTCCATGCTAAAAATACAAGTTAATGAATACAAAAATCATATTCCTTATCTTAAAACGAATCGATTGTCCTATATAAAATACATTAACTAATTTTAAAATATTTTATCGACATTTTCTTGTACTTTCGCAATACAGATTAAAAAATCTAAATGCGCCTATAACTTCGTTAATTAATTTTTTTTATAAATACGGAAAAACACATTTCGTCTAAAATTGTCAAAGAAATAACTAACTTTCTTTGGAATTGATTCTCTGACTCTTTCATACAGAGCCTGTCTGAATTGAAATTGAATCGACCTATAACAAAAAAATATTATTATTATCTTTTATTTAAAACACAGCTCTTTTATGTCGTCAATAAAAAAATGAATGTTCTCTTATTAGGAAATTTTAAATCTACAGATTTTTTAGATTAAAAGTTGTGAAACGGTAAATCTTCATATTTTTCTTTACCTATAGACGTTAAAATTTATGTAGAGTTTTTTAACTTAATTTTAGGATTTTGATTTTAGACAAATGTTTTCACTCAAAACTTGCTACTTCCTAAAAATCTCGGAACATACAAAAATACAAACTTAATTTCAATCGGTGAATACGTACATACCCTGTCTAGTAAACATTTCATGGCGTCACACATAAATATAAAATATTTAAAGTATGAATATTGAATAGCTTAAGTAGAAATTGAACACTGCAACTACAAAAATGAAAATCGTTCATAAAGTTTATAATTTATAAACAGTGTAAATTATTACAGAATCTAAACTAAAGGAAGTACATACCTTAATTATTCGTAATTAGCAACTCATATTAAGTAATGGATCATAACTTTATTTACCGTAATAATTATAAAACATATAAATTGTAATTAGTCCTTTATTACTGACGTATATTACATCAGAAGATAAATCTAAGAAAAAGCGATGATAATCTGAATCAACTTTACAAAAAGTAATTGAATTTTACGTCTAATAATAGCTAGAATTTTCAGTTAGTTGTGTTTCAATTTACGGATTATTATGGCTGCACCACCAACGTTGATGACATGAATTGAGAACCCTGATAAATGATTAATGACATGACGCTAGACAGTCTTGCTTATCAAATAATTCTCTGACAACGGCACGATCAAAAGAAATTGCCTTATTAGAAAAGATTTCCCGCAGGATCCAGGTTATCGACAAGAAGTTCATCCTTTACTGAGCATCGTGGTTGCCTTAACGTAGATGCCCCAGGTGGCATGCCTATTATTTATCAAAAGTAGAGTCCCTTCACACCGACAGATCGCGGCCTAAGGGATATCAATTCACTTCGAAACTTGGATACTTTATACATGCGCATACCTGAGGCCACTTATTTTCTTGTAGACTATAATTATTAGAAGAATTATTATAACTTTCTAGATCAATTATGACCTTATATTCAAAATAATCGTTGAATAGTCATTCATAATTGCTTTCAGTCAATCAAATGTCTATTTCCCATGGGTTCTAATTGATTATTATTATTCGAAAATATATATATCTTATGATTATAGATTTCAGATAAAAGGGTTCGTGTTGAGTGATTATCACATCAGGATTGAATGTTTTAATTATTGATCTTTCAGTGGACAAAGATTTAGTGGATTTTTTGGTATCATAATTCCGAGAATCTAGAAAATGTTTCTGGGTTTTCTATTCTGGGATAGATATTCTGAAATAGATGTGCACGATTAGAATATTAATACATGTATTAAAGATATTTAGTGATTCATTTGAGCAATACGGTACGGGAACTGCGTGAAACTTCTTTTGTTATCGTTTTGACAATCGAGAAGTTATCTTTATATCGTTTAGTTTTAGATAATTTTTTTTTAAATTTCATTAGATTATGAAATAAAACTCCCTCTCTTGAAGACATGATTTTCCAATAACCGCTCAATGACCAACTATCTAAAGCAAACGATGAGCTCTCTGCGGAATGGCTTGAGTGGGGAAAAGGGTACTAGTAGTCACATGAGTAATTATAAAGGGATAGTGGGGACTCTAGAGGGACTACTGCGCATACATTCTCAAATTTGGTGGGATTCTTTCTCGTTTAATCTTGAAACTAAAAGTAAAAGGACAAAGGAGTAACTTCTGGGACCACCCTTCAAATATTTTAAGAAGCTTTTAAAGGTATGTTAATTTCGATCGTGAAAACAAAATATTTGACGTTATGTAAATTTGAAATTTTCTTATTTTTTATTCGGTTGAATTTTATTTGTTTAGAGTGGTCATATTTTTTTATTATCAATATCTTACAAATAATTTCGGGAAATTTGGAGTAGTAGAACCTCGAATGAGACAGACTCGGCTGGAACTTTAATGATAGAACGTCCAACGTCCTTCCGGCAGGACAAAAAAGCCTTCCGTGAGTACGTACGAAATCGCGTTATAAAATTAACATGGATTCAGATAAACAAAAAGTAGTATATATGGTTGGAAAGGTAAAGAATCAAGCTTTCAGCGCATGTAAACATGGAACTTGTAAATTCAAACCCCGAAGCTTGGTAGCTAAAAGAATTTAAATTTTCCAAAAATTCACATAATTTTTAGTCACAAAAAGACGACGCGCGGTACTGCCCGCAGGACGTTTTCGTTTTTTTAAAAAGACTACCTAGCCCTTGTACATAAATTTAAAAAATCGATATTTACGTCATCTGAAGGGCCCGCATCATTTTGACACAAATGTTTTCGTGCAACTTGTTATATTGTACTCCCGAAGATAAATGTTATATTTTACTCCTTCTGAAATCAAAGATATTTGGGCCCGTATCATTTTGACACAAATGTTTTCGGGCAACTTGTTATATTGTACTCCTAAAGATAAATGTTATATTTTACACCTACTAAAATCAAAGACTTTTAAGTTTTAATTATTTAATAATTGAACTTATTGGATTAATTAAGTCTTTTAATATTAATTTAATGTATTAAAATCAATTATTTAATAAATAAGACTTAAAAATCTTTGATTTTAGAAGGAGTAAAATGTAACATTCATCATCAGGAGTACAATATAACAAGTTGCCCGAAAAAATTTGTGTCAAAATGATACGGACCCAGATTTTTAAGTCTTATTTATTAAATAATTGGATATTAATACATTAAATTAATATTAAAAGACTTAATGAAACAAGTCAGTTCAATTATTTAATAATTAAAACTTAAAAATCTTTGATTTTAGTAGGAGTAAAATATAACATTCATCTTCGGGAGTACAATATAACAACTTGCCCGAAAAAATTTGTGTCAAAATGATACGGGCCCCATCTGAAAGCTTGTTTCATTACCTAAAAAACCATATATTCATTTTTATACTTATCTGCTTCCATATTGATTTTATAGAGCGATTTCCGAGGGACTCGCGCCTGAGCCATTTACCACCGGCCGCCATTACGTTAGTTATAACAATATTTACAAAAGTAATAATAAACTCAATTCCTTTGATGATAAAGATGATGAATTATGATCATAATGTGATGATGATGATGATGATTATATGAAATTAAAATATTTTTTCACAAAAATGAATTGTCCTTCCGGAAGGACGTTTGCTGTGTGAAAGCGCGTCCTACCGGCAGTACGCAGCCTTTGACGTTCTATCATTAAAGAAAATCTTGGGATTATTGGTGGATAATTTTTTAAAGAATACTTCGAGGATTATATTCATCTTGTTGTGACAAAATCATCACGTTTTTCACTCAAGCCGTTCCGTCGCTATCATGGTAGCTGTCTGCAATATTTTTTGACAAATCTAAGTAAATTCGTTGGTTGCTAATTTCCTGAAAGTAAGATAAACTCCTAAAGTAATCAAAAGAGAAAATTATCAAGATTTCAAGCATTTTTGTTTTATTATTGTAAAATCTATATAAAAATTGATTGTTATAAATTTTGTTATTTACGGAATTAATTTTTTATTATATCATTAGTCAACATTTCTTCCTGAACTTTTTTTTATAAAGGAAATTTTTGTTCCTATTAATTTAAATTGTATAACTATTTAATGAACGTATTTATATGTATGGATGATTGTTAAATTTTAATGAGTAAATTTTTAAATCTGGTACCAGAAAATAACGAATAATTTAAAAATTGACTATATATGTATATATTTTGTAATTCGAGCCATAGGATTCTATAATTGTATTAAATTAGTACAAAGAAGATTATTGATCATATATTTTAAAATAAATTAATTTTGATGGAATATTGAAAAATTTTGTTAATTTTTCCAACTTGAATCTTATTTTAATTGGTGTTCCGAAGTCATTATTTCTGTGATTGTCGATAGTTCTTTTGTTTCGGTCTTTGATAATTACAAGTGTGAGGTCATCATTATTTGATTATAATGGAGTATTTATATTTACATTTTATATTGATTTGAAATTAAAGTTTGAAATAATATTTAAATAGATAACTTGAACTAAAATAAATTATTATGAATAATTTATTTTCATTTTTTTACGATTAGTTTGCCTTAAATAAAAAAACGTGTCGTTACGTATCTAAATCAAAAGAAAGTCTTTAACAATTGTTTTGTAAAACTATCAAAAGAATTATAAATTCCTTTTTCATAACATAAACTGATTTATTTTCATTGCGACGACGATTATTTTAAAATGCAAAAAAGAAATTAAATGACTAAAAATAACAAAATATAAATTAAAATCATTAATTTAACTAAAACTTTTAAAAACTATGTATGTTAATTGAAAAAATTTTGAGATTAGTTATATTATATTGTTTAAAATAATTTATAAATTTATATTACATTTCGATTGTTTATTGGAAAAAGTTAATTGAAATTCGAGTCCATGATAGCTTTATAATGATTTTCAATAACAAATATTAATTTGAATTTTAAACGTCACATGTTTTAATCGATGCTCTTGGGGGTTTATAATCAGTTGCCTTGAGAGATTTTGATCAATAAAAAGTGTAATAAAATTAAAGCAAAACAGTGTAAAATAAAAATTTTATTAAGAAGGAAATGGTATTTTTATCTAATTATAAAAATAAAGAGAATATAATAACAATTTTTTCTGTAGAATGTTTGTTCAGCTAATTGCAATTTCGGTCAAATAATTTAAAAATTCTTTTAAAAAAATAATATTTAATATAAAAAGAAAATCGAATACATGAAAATTCGGTGAAACGTAAATTTTGGCATTCAAAAATTCAAATTACTTAGAATCATGTTAAATGAAAATTCTAATAAGTAAGAATTCAGCTAAATTAGAATTTTGTTGAAAAAAAAGTTGATAAAAGAGAAATTTTTTTAAACAAAAATTCTGTTGAGTAAAAAGTCGGATTAATTTAAACTCAGTTGAATACACATTCAAAAAATGAAAATGAGTACATGAAAATTTTATTTTATCAAATTCTGTGAAATGAAAATTTAATGTAAATACATTTTATTGGAAGTTGATGAGCTACGTAGCCGCAGTTTGTTTAAATTTCTATAAATCAATATAAACAAACCCTGTAAATTGAGGTATATATTTTTTTTATGTATTTATTAAAACTCCCGGGGATATTTACACTTAGTTGTTAGTAAAGGATTAATGTTCAGTTATGGAAGATAGGTGGAAGTAATAATTACAATTTTCATGATAAGATTTAATTAATTAATATTTATTTATTTGATGAAAAACAGATACATAGCAATATTTTGTATTTTCCTACATGTTTTTGATATAATTAGGACAGGAAAACTCTCCATATCAATAATTATGTTTTTTGACGGTAAGGCTTAACTTAAAAAATATTTGGTGTAACTGGAAAATTGGTAATTCAAAAGTCACGTTCAATTAAGTTTGGATCAAATATTTGTAAAATTTAAATTAGACTGTAATAAAAATTTAATATAGTTCACAATTTAAAACTTTACAGATCACGATACTTTATTTAATTTAACTTATATTAAAAAAGAAATTAGTTGCACGAATTTTAAATATAAACATAATTATTTTAACGTGTACACTTCTTTTATTTTTTACAAAATACGTTTTTCTGTCATGTTTATATTTCATGTCAGATATAAGTTGTTTTTTTCGGTAAATTTGGTTTCGGCTAATTTGACTTTCGATAAAATTAATATAGGTAGCTACCTTAAAAACGAAGTAAAATTAAAAATGACTGTTTAAATCGATTAATATTTGGGATTAAAATAATTGTACCGGAAGAAGTTTGGGATAGTTGAGAATCGAATGAATTAAAATTGGATTAGAAGGAGAATCAGATCAACTGATATTTGGATTAAAGGAAACTAGATTGATTAAAATTAAGATCGGTCGAAATTAAAAGGCAATTGACATTGAAATCGAAATATTGGAGTAAGCCACTGGCAATTTATATCGACTAGCGTAATGAACCTCGTTTGCTAACGCTCGCTCTGTGATTATTATTTATTTACTTGCTTATTGATGTGGACATTTTATAAAATGTTAGTGAAGTTATTGTTCATTAAATGTTTAATATTTATTTTACAAATTTTTTATATTCTAATAATTTTTATTGTCATATTTTATTATTATAAAAATTTTTAAAAATTAATTATCATATTAAGGGGGGGGGGGGGTATGGTCTCACGGGCGAAAAAAAACACCTTTTAAACTATTTTTTTACGAAACTACTAAATATTTTTAAATGATTTTATTTTTACATTATTTTGTAACATTTGAAGTGAGTTCTCACTTAAAAGAAAAAAAAATATTTAAAATTAAAGGACTTGCAGCCACTTGATGTAGACCATGTCAAAAACTGAGTCTGTTGCGGTGCCCCTAATTAAAAATCGTGGAATCATCTCAAACTCATGGGGTTAAAAAAATTAGTTATTTGGAAGTATATCTCCAAACCAACGGTCCCCTTTTATTAAAAAAAATTTTTTTTCATTTTTTTTAAGGTCGGTTAAGGTAAAAGTACGTTTTTTATCCTAACAAAGCGCCATTTTGGATCTGTATAATCGATTAAAAACAAAAAAAAAAAAACAATAGACGAGAACTGTTGGCTGGGAGTCAAATATACAAATATTATAAATATATATAAATATATATACCTATCCAAGACGTCCGCGTAGTGGGACTTGAGCAACATTGTATAAAAAATATATATAATGGCTAACATTGGAAAGGTTTAAAAAGCAAAATATGCTTCACAAACAATTTGTTAACTAAAACTTAAAAACAATGTATTAACAAAAAAAATATAAATTGTAGGTATTATTTCTAAACTAATTATTTCAAAATGTAAGAAAAATATACTTAAAGTAGGATACAAAATAAAAAATTAATCTTAAAAAACAAATAAAAAAAAATTGCGCGTAGGTTTTTATCGATTTAACACTTGCGCAGCAGTTTTTTTACTAACATTACACATGCGCAGTAGCTTTCTACAAACGTTAGGTATGCGCAGTGGTAAAAATCGAAACAAATAATGATTGCCTCACAATTTCAACATGAACTGACATTAAAAAACATGTTAGCAAAAAAGTTTAATCCAATGTTTAAAACATATAATTTTGAAGACTAAATTAAACGCACAACATTTTACAAGTGGAGAAAAACAAAATTTTAATTTTCGTTGGAATTAAAAAAAAAAAAAAAAAGTTAAATAAAAACAACTGCGCATGTGCAATGTTTGTGTTGTAGTGCGCACGTTTACACAGTTGTGGTGCACTACTGCGCATGTGCAACAATATGTTGTGCATAAAAAAATGTTCAGTTTAACATTCTTGACACGAATAGTGCCAGTGCGCATTGTTACAAACCGTAATAACATGGTAAAATGAACATTTTTGTAAGTTGCCTATTGGAAAAAGAAGGTGAACTTTGAAGTGTGTACGACGATGAACGAAGTTTTCTCGGTATCGTATTAATATAATAGAAGATTACCATGTACAATTTTATAAATTCTGGGAGAACATTAAAACACTTTATTCTCAATAAATAAGTAAATTTTTACAAAACTATTTTACACAATAATTAATTGGAAGATTTTCTGACAGTATTTTAAATAATTATAACCCCCCCCCCCTCAGTACCACAAGAAAATGGTATTTTAAAGCATGAAAAATTGAAAACTTTCATAACAAAATTTGTTACTTTTGCTTCCTCATAGAGGAAGCTTTGTGATCGTTAAAATATTCGATTTTCCAAAAATAGTCTAAATCGACTCATTTTTATCTAAAAAGCGAAAATTTTCATTCCTAAGCGAATGTCCAGATGTATGTGTATGTGTGTGTGTGTGTGTGTGTGTGTGTGTATAGCGTTTTTTGTGTACAAGATATCTTGAGAACGCTTAAACGGATTCCAATAAAATTTGGATGACTTATTAAGCTCATGAATATCTAAATTTGGACACAAGGATTTTTGAAAATACTCAACCAAATTTTTTTGAGCTCTATTTTTCATCGAAAAAAATCGGTTTTTGCCAAAAAAAAATTTTATGCTAAAAATACAACTTAATGAATACAAAAATCATATTTCTTATCTCAAAACGAATCGATTGACCTATAAAACTTTTATAATTAATCAAGAATTCGTAAAATAATTCATATTTTTATATTTTTTTGCATTTAAAATTCATCGTTTTTAAATTACTTCCCCAATTAAGTTATATATTATTAATTTCTTGCTTCCTCTATGAGGAAGCAAATTATTTTGCTTATTTGGAAGCGAAATGTCCATGAAATGGACATAATTCTCACCTAGTTTATAAATATTTTAAAGAAAAAAAGAATAAAATTGAATACATTTTTCACGTTTTTATTAGTTTTTATATTCAATAATATAAATTTTTCTATTAAATTTCTTGATTTTCAATATTTAGATTGAATTTGAATATTCTTTTCTATTATGGGTCATTAATTACAATAATAATGGAAGAAAACAATTTTAACCAATTTTTAAAATAAAGGTACCTTTGCGCATGTGCACTTACCATGCTACAGTGTTACGCATGCGCAATAATAAAACGGATTTTTACTGCGCACTTATTAAAAAAAGTATAGGGGAGACCGAGGAGGAAAGTAACAGAGGTGGAAAGTAACAACGCTTATAACTTCTAAACCAATGAGCGGACAGACGTAGTCCTTAAATAATTTTAAGTCAGTTTTGCCCCCCTCTACCTCCCCCAAATTATGTTAGGGGTCTACCGGAAGCTATATATCTGATACTGACATTTTGTGCAAAAATTATGTCAAAAGTATGTTTTTGCCTAAATTTTCAAAATATCATAATTTTTTGATTTTATAGATATTTTAAATATGCTTTTCGTTTTTTTGAAGCTTTTTTATTTATCTTTAAGTCGTGCTAGTGCATAATTAAAAAATGCAAAATACTTTTGTGTAATTTAAACTTGTTTTTTGAAATCCAAGGAAAAGAGGGGCGAGGTGGAAAGTAACACGTTGTTACTTTCCTCCTCAT
Organism: Ganaspis brasiliensis; assembly: GCA_037103525.1. Lineage (NCBI taxonomy): Eukaryota > Metazoa > Arthropoda > Insecta > Hymenoptera > Figitidae > Ganaspis > Ganaspis brasiliensis. The sequence goes on along the minus strand of JAZKLR010000145.1, from coordinate 4,563,268 downwards.
CTAATGCTTTATTTTTATAAACCTCCTCCTTTTTTATAATTATGTGATTTTATATGTTTATTTTATATTTTAAAGACTAAATTTTGGACTTTTGATTGGAATTTTTAAGAAACGATGCTTTTTTAATGTCACTCTTATTCAACGAATACTAAATAGAGAAAAAAAAACTTGATTTCAAAAAAGTGCAAAAATATCTGCCAATTATGTACAAAATGTAGTTAATATCACTTTGTCTTGTTATATGTTCATAATAAAAATAATTTAAATTAATAGCAGTTTTATATTTGAAATGCTAGCCTTAATTTTAAAGTGTTACTTTCCTCCTTCGTGCTGTTACTTTCCACCTCAGGGGTAAGGAGGAAAGTAACAAATAAAGAGCTGATTAAAAAGTCCTGCAGTGAACTATCAAATTATTATTAATGTTTAATTCCAATTTTATTTAATAGGTGAAAGTCCAAGCTTTCGATTAATATGTTTACAGAACTTATCCGACAAATAGTTTTAATGCTAGCATCAAAAACTGATTTTTGTTACTTTCCTCCTCGGTCTCCCCTACTATATGTACTGGAAATTTAATTATCTGGTAAAGTACAGTACTGCGCATGCGTAATTTTTAAATTTGATCAGAGCACATGTGTAACTATCACTGTGCATAATTGCGCATGTGTAACAGCAATACAAAACAACTGCGCATGTGAAATGTTTGTGTTGTAGTGCGCACGTTTACACAGTTCTGGTGCACTACTGCGCATGTGCAACAATATGTTGTACATAAAAAAATGTTCAGTTTAACATGCTTGACACGAATAGTGCCAGTGCGCATTGTTACAAACTGTAATAACATGGTAAAATGAACATTTTTGTAAGTTGCCTATTGGAAAAAGTAGGTGAACTTTGAAGTGTGTACGACGAGGAACGAAGTTTTCTCGGTATCGTATTAATATAATAGAAGATGACGGTTTAGACTGACTGAAATGTGGACTGATTGAAATTAAGGTTAATTAAAAAATATATATAATCAAACAGAATTATGCATCAGGGTGATCTTTTTATAATCATCTTGAACTTAGTTGATTTAATTTAAAACGTTTTACAAAATTTAAACCGATCAGGTTCTTATTTCATTTTGAGTTTCTTCCATGTGTGTTAGTTGTGACGATGTGGAATTTTTATTTAAAATTTTACTTCTCACAATTTTTTATTCATTAAAAGTTCAATTAAATTATTTGTTTTCATGAATTAATTTAACAAATTTATTAATTTTTTTTTAATTCGGAGGTTGCAGCGGTATTTCTAGACTTTTTTTGTTTTAAAAAAAAATTGATTGACAAATTGATTGTATTTTGAATAATACTTATCAAGGAAATGCATTACGGGTAAAAAGCTGTTCCTCAATTTATATTTTTCAAATAAGAAAGGGTTATCTGCAGGATGTAACTTTTGAGTAAACTTTTATCAATGTGGGGTAATTTCGCTCAACTTTCATGACTTTAATTTTTAACAACAAAAATATGTTAGTTTACAAGCTATAATCACTTTATAAAATCATTATAAATAAAATAATGTTATTTAATTAATATTTACAGTCATCAGAATAAATATTTAACCACGTTTTGTGTTTTATAAATTCGTAAAATTTTTGAATTTTGTCATGAGAAATAACCTTAGATACTTGATAAACAATTGAATGATACATTGTATTCATGAACGAAATTACCCAACAAATATGAAATATTTTTTTTAAATTGACTTTTTTTTAAATCTATTCAACTTTTCAGTTATTTTATTTTTTCTAAATCATGTCAGGGATATAGGAAATAAGATTATTAGATGATTTTAACATAAAATATTTTAAATATAGGTTTCACAAGTGACTTTTACACACTACTTGTTCAATGAGCAAAATAGACATCTTTAAATAAATATTATTTTTATTAAAACTTGGCTATAATTCTACTTTAAAATACCCTTGAGACACAGTTTGATACTTTTCTTAACATTAGCAATTGCAAATTTTATATTTTTCTTCCTAGAAATAACAATAAATAATTTTTGAAAAAAAAGTTTCCACTGAGCGAAGTTACACTACATGAGCGAAGTTAGCCTGTTTTACGGTACATTTTGACCCTTTCCGTTTAATTTATAAATTTAATCTTAATTCCTCCCTATAAACTGAAAAAAAATTCTGGTAAGGTTATATTTAACATTTCATTCTAGCTATCATAACCAGAGAAACAATATTTATTCTTGTACATTTGAATTTTTAAATATTTCGCAAAGATTCAAAAATTTCAGAAGCAATTGTTAAATTGAAGAATTTAAAAGCAGGAAAACGTGAAATCGCAAGACAGTTAATAATTTATGAAGTCTCTTTGTACTACGTGCCCTTAAATCTCAATCACGAGAGATTTCCTTGCGGGAGAGATGCAATTTATCAAAATGAAAAGCAGCTGAAGCTGAATAAATCTGGCAGCGTTATGACACTAGGTGACCATTTTCTCAGTTTCCACTCTCGAACAAAGTGTGGTCGCGTCGAGTAACGACGCAGAGTAGACCAAGAGTAAGCAGCGAATGGGTGGATATGCCGAGAGTATAAAGGGTTCAGGAATACGAGTGGGTGGTTGTCTGGAATGAAAGGGCGGCTGACTCGGTTCACTTTGCCCCGGTGTTAGTCAGTGTTAGTAAAGGGTGAATGGGCAAGAGAGAGAGGTTCGTAGATTGCTTTACTAGTATGAGGATTGAGAGGAAGAGAGATAGAAAAGAACCATCTAGTGTGCACTTTACTTCGGTGTGGATACACATAGTCTTATATGTGTGTGAATTGTGAGAGTAAGAGGGCCAGGTTGCCGACGGGACGAAAGTCCACATTCCCGAGGGGAGGTCGAGTATACCGCGAAATGGAACCAACCTCGGCTTCGATCTGCTTGGTTATATCTTAGCGACTACTGCACGTGGTGTCACGTAAATCCAAAGAAAACACCACTGCTTTTCCATTTCGTCTTCTTCTTAAACAAGGCCTTCCTCCGCCCCATCTCTGTATCTATTGGTTCAATCTTCCTCAATTCCATTTTCTCGACGCACTACTTTCCCAAGACACGTAATGAATTTTAAAAATAAGAAATGATGAAACATTCAAAATCTGCTTTTTTCTTGGTAAATTATTGGTTGGCTAAAGCCGGTAAAGATTGTCATTTTTCTCATCAGTTTACCAACTATAATTTCATGCTAGATACTCAACTTATTCTGCTTGTCTTTATAATAAACAAAAACAAGTTTACGTGACATTTGAGTTTTTCAGCTTCTAACTTTATTGCTGGGTTGAATTTAGATATACAGTTTGAGTACTCGGGAACTTTTCTAAAACATTGTTCAACATGTTATGTGAGTGATCAATTACTGCGAGTTTCTAGCAGGGATGCTTGTAAACAAAAAGTACAGTTTTTATAATGAAGGAAATGCCTTTACGGTTTATTTAACTAGTAGTTTGTGTCATTGGGATAATTATACCAAAATCAACTTAATACACTGCTAAAAATGTCTACTAGAAATTTCTGTCACCTGTACCTATAACTTGTACAGGTAATTATTATCAGTGTTGCCAAAGACATGGTCGAAAATTCCCAACTTTTCCCGGACAAGTTGCACACATTTCCCGGAAAATTTCTCACATTTCAAAATAGCAGTGAATAATGAAATTAAAGAATTTACATGATTAAATTTGATTAAAAAACTAATATTATTACTTTTCTTTCTTATTAAATTTTATTATATTGCGATTTTTTTAGAATTTGTAGGGGAGAGTCGCCAGTTGTGAGACGGCTCCAGTTGTGAGATAGTCCATTTTTTTTTAACCCGAAATATAAAAAGGCTGATTGGTATACATGAAAACATTTCTTTTTATACGAGCCAACTTTTGCGTGTAGGGGAGAGTGGCCATCAATGTACCAGTTTTTTCAATGAACCATTTCAATTTTCTCAGAAACAATTAAATAAAAATTCTCCTAATTTTAAATATAAATGAAGTTTGCGTAAACACACTACGTCCATAAATTTGAGACATGTGGATTTATTTTTTACAGAGAAAACTGGAAAAAACTGTTTTTGATGTACTGAAGAAAAAATTTACCTAAAATACAAACATGTTTTTTAATTAAAATAAGGCCATTTAAAAATAAATGTACTTACGATTTATTATGTTTTGGGCCTTAACTACAATATTCTAATGAGATAAAGATTTTGAAGTATTGGATTAAGTTATAAAAAACCATTTTTGTTGCAAATGTCATGTTGATTCAATGTACCGGGAAACAATGAACCACCTGGAATTTCAGTGTATTTTCGATTTCCAGAGTGGTATGCTTGATTATAAAACTAGGCATGCGTACAGCATGTTACAGCGATTGTTATCAGTACTTTTCTCAACATTGAAAAAACTAAAATGCCATTTTAGCTAGTTAACTTAAATTTGAGGTATATTTATGTTATACATTATCAATTAAAAAGTGTTAAGTAATAATTTTTTATAGTATTTGATAGAAAATAAGTTTTTTACAAAGTGAAAATTGCAATATTATTATTGTTCAACATTTTTAGTGTTTTTATAGAGGTGGTTCATTGTGTACCCAGGTTGTTGAAAATGAAAATAGCTTGTTAGTTTAGAAAAATCCTAAATTTTATTATTTAATCAAAATAAATTGTGTATAATATGTGTGCATTACTTAGATAAGTGTTCTAGTTTTATATTGATGCAAAGAAGTGCTTGAAATTGGTGAAATTTAATAAGTACTATGACCTTGAAAAAAACCCGGTACATTGATAGCCACTCTCCCCTACACCGAAGCGGATATATGTATTGTTTGTGTTAGATGCCAACACTGTGTGTGAAAATCAACTAAAAAACTTTTTTTCAATATGTGCAAAGTACTTTTTTTTTAAGTTAATTAATTGGAAAAGCTAAATGTTATGCATTTTTATTTAGTATTTTCCTTCTATTTTGTAATGCAATATTGCATTGTTTCAATCTACAGTTGGAAATATTTTTTTTTTCCTTTTTCAAAATAGCGCCAATTTCCGGTTGTGAGACACAGCAAGTCACCAGTTGTGAGACAGTGGCGCCGCCCATCTGGAATAGCCTATATTTTTCGTTATGCAGCACAAAGCGCTCTGTTCAGTTTAGTTCGTTACGTACATTTGATAACACAACAATTTTTTAAAGTGTGGGAACATGCGCACAAGTTATTTCATTTGCCTACATTGCGACAACGATTTCGATGAAGAAAACTGATAGTCATATTTTAAAGAATAAATATTTTTATTTAGTATATAATAATATGTATTATCAATATATTTAGTTATTTATATTAAACATAATGTTTCATGCCAAATTTTTTAAATTTTAGCATTTTTTTATAAGTGTCTCACAACTGGACACCTTTTTTTTTTTTGACTAAAAAGATGTGCTCGGAAAATTGATCATAAAATTTTTCGAGTTCATCTGAACACTACACTTTCTATGAATAAAAGTTGCGTATTTAAGTTACTTTTTGAACGGTATATTTTATTTACGATTTTGTTTACCTATTTCCAATTTATAGGTCAAAAATAAAACCCGTCTCACAACTAGCGACTCTCCCCTATACTCCAATGTAAAAGTTAATAATAAATATCTGCTTAAAAGCTTGTTATTAAGAAAAAAATGGTCAATTAAATAAGTTTTTACTAAATATTATTTTTGTTGAAATTTCATTAGAATTTATATAAGTGACGAAATTTGAAGAAAGGGGCCTAAGAAGCAAAGAATATTAGGTTATGTTTCTGATTTTTGGAATTAAATTACACAAAAAAAATCAATTCTCAATACAATTATCATTTATGTTTAAGTCTTCATTATGGAATAAAAATTAGTGAATAAAGACTGTTTTTGATTTTACATAAAAAAAAACTCTTAATTAAATACTGAAACTGTCACTAAACACAAGCTAAAATTTTTTTCTTCTTTGGTCCCTTTCTTCATATTGCGTCACATATACTCCAATCTAATAGCTAATTATAATTAAATGTTTAAAAATTTATTGATTTAAAAATTAAAAATACTTTATTGTAATTTGCTTAGAATTTTTATACTCCTATCATAGTTAATAATAAATAACTGTTTATAAACCTAATAATTATAAATTCCTATAATTTTTCCAATATAATAATAAATCCAGTAAACAGGAAAGAAGTATATAATACTATTTCTTACTTTTTAGAAGATAAAAAAATTGTGAAATAAATTTGATCGACAAAGTTCTTATTTTTGACGATTTCCACTGAAATTCCCGGAATTTGTTCATTTCCCGTAAAATTTCCCACTACTGATGAAATTTCTTGGATTTCAGGAAATTTCCACGTCGTTGGCAGGAAATAGGTAATAGGTAATATGGTAAAATTAAATTAATTATTACTATTTACTTATAATATTATATATTATTTTATATAATTCATCTTCTGATTTTTTTATTTACCAATAACTTTGAAATTAAAAAGTTATAATAATTGTACTAGCAGAATGTATAATCATTTCGAGTTAATTTGTTTTTAACGATTTTACACATAAACTGCTCATAACAAAATCGAAAAAAAACATCCTGATAGAAAATAGTCTAATGTATTTTTTTATATGAATTCTTTCAGTTTCTGATGAAGGTAAGTTAGCTGTCAAATCCTTAAAGAGGCGTGAAGTTATTTCTTCACCTTATTGATTCAGAGGAATTGATAAATTCTTTTTTAAATTAAATATTAGCGTGTTGCTATAAAAGAAGAAAAAGAACCAATGTAAAAAAAGATAAACACCGATCTTAAAAAAATTGCCCACAAGTTTTAGAACTACCTATCAAATTATGAATCAGTAGCATTTTTTTAAAATTCGAAATGGCGCGGCGGATCGAATATATCGATCACATTATACAGTTTGATTAAATTGATTTAAATTCATTTTGAATTTTTGAAAAATTCAAAGTAATTAAAGACCGTAGGCATCACATCACTCAATTTCATAAAAATTAAAAATTTCACATTTTGAGTTATTTTTTTTACAGTTAGAGAAAATTTTATATTCGTAAATTAAGTTTTTTACATTTTAGTTATGCTTTCAATTTGGAAATTATTTTTTGAATTGCAACTAAGGTTCTCAATTTTCAGCTTACATCTCTTACATACTTTAGTACTTTCCTATTTTTCAACAATTCTTCTGCGTTATATAATTATTTTCCTTTGTGTCTTATTCTACTTTCATTTTCTAATCAATTTTCTTTCTTTGCTAGTTACCTTTATTCAACTTTTATTGTTATTATTGAACTTTCTAGTTATTTTTATTCATTTTCTGATTATGTTGATCTAAAGTCTAAATATTGTTAAACTAAATGTTTTATTTTTATACTTTTTTTAGTTTTTTTAAACTGTAATTACACAGGCCTACAAAATTTCAATTTTTTCAATTTCTAAAATGGGTTTTGAGATTCTTGTAGGTTTTTTCGCACTAAACACGAATCTGTAATCCAAAATGGTCCATCACGTCAGAATTTTCAGTAATTCTAGGTCAAATGTCTCAAAAATGGCTATTTTTGCCATTTTTTGAAATTTTTTCTGGAGGACCGAAATTTTTTCTTTAATTTTCTGTATTAGCTTCGTATAGTATGTATTGTAACATTGTAAGCTTTAAAACCCATTTTTAGAAATTAATTTAGGATAATTTTTAAAGAAGTTATGAATATTTTAATTTATGAGATTAAACACATTAACCCTCCTGCGCACGAGTTTCTAACTAAAAAGACGTTTCCAAATGCATCCATTTTTCAGACTGATAAATTTTCATATAACTTGGTACCTTTGGGGTTCCTAGGTTTGCTGATTAAGAATCTGACGTCAGAATTACAAATTTCAAAATGGCGGACGAATTTTTAAAAAATTCTTGGATTTTAATATAACTTGGTATTTTGGGGTTTTTGGAGTCGCTGATTACAAATCTAAAGTCCGAATTACAAAATTTAAAATGGCGGACTCAATATGGCGGACCAATTTTTAAAACATTCTTGGATTTTAATGTAACTTGGTATATTAGGGATTTTGGAGTCGTTGATTACGAATCTGAAGTCAGAATTACAAAATATAAAATGGCGGATCCAATATGGCCGACGAATTTTTAAAAAATTCTTGGATTTTAATATAACTTGGTTTTATGGGGTTTTTGGCTGGGATGTTAACGTAAATAGTCTACTTCACTATAGTCGACACTTTTATTGTGATGTAGACTATTTACGTTCACGTCCCTTGTTTTTGGAGTCGCTGATTACGAATCTGAATTCCGAATTACAAAATTCAAAATGGCAGATTCAATATGGCGGACGAATTTTAAACAATTTTTGGATTTTAATAAATCATGAAATTAAGGGTTTTTGGGGACGCTGATTACCTGCGAAATGTCACTTTTCAGTTTCTAAAATAAGGGAGGGTGGGTTTTGAAGGTTTTTTATGCTGAGAACGAATCTGGCCTTAAAAATGTTCCAGCACGTCAGGTTTTTTGGTAACTATAGTTTCTTTGGATTAGGTCCTGGGTTTCGCTGTATAATAATTTACGACTTCAAAACCTCTTCGAAAGCAAAAATCATACACTACTGCAGAAAATAATCTTTAGCGTAACGTGAGTTTGCAAAACTAAAAGTCTTAAATTGAATATGGCATATCTTATTTCTAAAAAATGGTAAAATGATTTCAAAAACAGGATTTTAAAGCTAAAAAGCAGAACTATACGATATCTTTTTTGTAAATAAAAAAAAAATTTTGGTTTCCTAAATTAAATTTATAAAAATAGCTACAATAGACATTTTTTGATCATTCAAGCTATGGTTACCAAAATACCTGACGTGCTGGAACTTTTTCAAGGTTAGATTCGCTCTCAGCACAAAAAACCTACAAGAACTACTCTCCCCTAATTTAGAAACTAAAAAAAGTGAAAGTTCACAGGTAATCAGCGTCCCCAAAAACCCTTAATTCCAAGATATATTAAAATTAAAGAATTTTTTAAAAATTCGTCCGCCATATTGGATCCGCCATTTTTAATTTTGTAATTCTGACTTCAGATTCGTAATCAGCGACCCCAAAAACCCTAAGCTACCAAGTTATATTAAATTCCAAGAATTTTTTAAAAATTCGTCCGCCATATTGGATACGCCTTTTTGAATTTTGTACTTCGGACTTCATATTCATTATCAGTGACTCAAAAAACCCCAATATACCTAGTTATATTAAAATTCAAGAATTTTTTAAAAATTCATCCGCTATTTTGAATTTTGTAATTATGACTTGAGATTCTTAATCAGCAAGCCCAAAAACTTTATTGTGCCAAGTTATATGAAAATCCATCAGTCAGAAAAATGTATGCATTTGGAAACGTCTTTTTAGGTAGAAACTCGTGCGCAGGAGGGTTAATGTGGTTAAATCTCATAAATTTAAATATTCACAACTTCTTTAAAAATCATCGTAAATTAATTTCTAAAAATGGGTTTTAAAGGTGACAATACATCCTATACGAAGCTAATATAGAAAATTAATGAATAAATTCCGGTCCTTCAGAAAAAATTCCCAAAAATAGCAAAAATAGCCATTTTTGAGACATTTGGCCTAGAATTACTCAAAATCCTGACGTGATGGACCATTTTGGACAACAGATTCGTGTTCAGCGCGAAAAAACCTACAAGAATCACCCTAACCCATTTTAGAAACTGACCCTCATAGGACTGTGTCATTTTTTCACTTTGCAGATACTTCTCCACTTTGACAAATTTTTAAAATTCTAGTTACTTTTCAAAAATTATTCTTTATTTTATTTTCTTCACTTAATGGTTATTTGGTCAGTTTCTAGTAATTTGTTTTTACTTTTAACTCTCTTTTTTTTCTTGTTATTTGTAAATAATTTTTTATTTTCTTCTTAAATTAAATTTTATTTTTGCTATGTAGTATTGCTTCCTCATAGAGGAAGCTTTGTGATCGTTAAAATTTTCGATTTTCCAAAAATAGTCTAAATTGACTCATTTTCATCTAAAAAGCGAGAATTTTCATTCCTAAGCAAATGTCCAGATGTATGTGTGTGTATGTGTGTGTGTGTGTGTGTGTGTGTGTGTATGTATGTATGTATGTATGTATGTGTGTGTGTGTGTGTGTGTGTAGCGTTTTTTGTGTACAAGATATCTTGAGAACGCTTAAATGGATTCCAATAAAATTTGGATGACTTATTAAGCTCATGAATATCTAAATTTGGACACAAGGATTTTTGAAAATACCCAACCAAATTTTTTTGAGCACCTTTTTTCATCGAAAAAAATCGTTTTTTGACAAAAAATTTTTTTATGCTAAAAATACACCTTAATGAATACAAAAATCATATTCCTTATCTCAAAACGAATCGATTGACCTATATAACTTTTATAATTGATCAAAAATTCGTAAAATAATTCATATTTTGACATTTTTTTGCATTAAAATTTTTTTTTAACAAATTCCCCAATTAACTTATATATTATTAATTTCTTGCTTCCTCTATGAGGAAGCAAATTATTTTGCTTACTTGGAAGCGAAATGTCCATGAAATGGACATAATTTTCACCTAGTTTTTTTATTTTCTTCAGTTTCTTTTTTAAAATTTCAAACACTTTTTACTTCATAGTAATTTTTCTTTATTTTCTAGTTATCTTTCCTTTAGTTGTGTTTACATTCTAGTAGGTAATGTGTTTTACTTTTTAGTTATCTTTTCCAAATATCTAGATATTTTAATCTTTATCTCATTATTTAAAAGGTTTTCTTGATTTCTAATGATCATCTATCTACATTACTAGTTGTTTATTTACTTAACAGTAATTTTTCTTTAGTTTTTAATAATTACTTTCAATTGCCTACTATTTTTCTTTAATTTATTTACAGTTATTTTCATTACTTTCAGATATTTCTTAATTTTGTAGTAATTTTTTTCAATTTTTACCAATTATTTTTATTTTATAGTTATTTTTTGACTGACTAGTAATTCAAGTCGATTTTGTTAAATTAAGTTTGTTATATTTCTGTCCATTTTTTTACCTCTTAGTAATTCTTTTCGATTCCAAAATTTGTTTCTTTAATTTCTAATTCTACTTTCACTTTTTAGTTTTTAGTACAAACTTCTAGTTAGTTTCACGCATTCTACTAGTTTTATATACTTTTTTGCACCAAGATTTTGTGTTTACAGTTCTCTTTTTAAATTTCCTTTTTTACTTTTTATCAAAGATTAGTTATTTTTTAATTTTTCCGTAACATATATTTTCTCTTTTTCTAGTTAGATTGTTAAATTTCAATTAGCTATACACTTTTTAGATTTTTTCTATATTTCCAATATATTTCTTAAAATTTTTATTTTGCCATAAGTTTCTATTCATTTTTTCACTTTCTAGTAATTATATTTCCATTTTTTATTTACTTCTTGTAATTTTGCTTCTTAACTGAAAAATCTTTTGTGATTGTTACAATTCTCGATTTTCCAAAAATACGTTTTCTTTTTTTAATTTATTAATTTTTTTGCTTACAGAAAACCATGGAAGCAAAGTGTTGATAACATGTACACAATATTCAGGTTATTTCCTTTTTTCGGATTTTTTTTAGTCTCTCTTCCGCACAACGCAGAAGTATGTTAAGATTAAACAAAAAACATTTGTGAGGCATGGGAATATTCTAGTAACATTCTAGTTAGGAGAATAATTGTTTGGATTAAAGTACAAGAAAGCTATGATTAATACCTTGATTCTCATAAAAAGAATAATTTTTTATCAATGGGTAATTCAGTATATTGAACATTTGAGAAAAAGAGTAACGCAATGCTGTTGATACAACCCTTCACATAAAGCATCAAATGATATTGCGCTGTAATTATGCTGTTTGTGCGTTGTTGTTTTCAATACATTTATATGATTAAAGACAATCAGAGGAGAAGTAGTTATAAGCCGTGGTTAGTATCCTGAGTGTAAGGGTTTCTGTAATTTCGAGTTGAGAATCGCGTGGTCAGATGTATTACCAACCCTAAAAATACCGGACGTGAGCAAGCCGAGAAATCAGACGAAATGGTTGTTGGAACGGCCTGGCATGGCACCTGAGAGACTGAGATAAATAAATAGATGGTGAGACCAGAAGACGAGATGGTCGACATGCTACATCACAGATTTACGAACTTTGAAATGGGAATCTTCACTGCATAATCGTGCTCACTCTTGTTTATTTCTTGTACAGAAGATCCATCTTCTTAAATGAAGATCCGTCTGTCGACAGGATGTCCTTACATATTTTTCTTGTCTCACCTCGATTCTGGTTAAGTCATGTTTTATTCAAGTACATTTATTATAACTATAAAATAAAGATAGTAATACTATTAAATATAATAATAATTATAATAAGGGTAAAGAAATACAATGGAATATTATTATTATTATTGAGATGCGAAGAGTATTACCCTTCCATTGTCAATATAAGCAGATGTAAACAATCTCAGGAAGAAAAATTTTAATAAAACTTCAAATTTTAATTTTGTCCGAAAAATGCGATGTTTCTATCAGGCTGAATTTATTTTTGTTATTTTAAAATGAAAAATTAAGTTACAATCACGAGTCAAAAAGAACGACAACAAACTCCACATCATAATATAACTAAACAGTATTTACAAATTTAAATATTACAATAACAGAAAAGTCAGTGAACTTTTCAATTGACAACAATAACAAACAAACAAGAATCAATCATAAGTTTATAATATTAATTATTGGAAAGAATATTTTATTTAGTGGAAAAATATCCTCTTTTTTTATTAATTGTGGGATGATTCATTTTTATATGAATCATTTCTAAGGTAATTTTCTTTTTTTCATTCGATTCACAGTCTAGAATTTCTATATTGTTCCAATCAAATTCATGATCGAGACTTTCACAGTGTTGAATTGATTCTGTTCATTTCTTGCGTCATATTTGTACCCAATTTTACTACTGAACTAAAATTTGTTTTAACTACAGAAATTGATGAAATATAAAACTATTTAAGAATATTTAAAACTTTAATTTAATTAAAAAATTGTAATAATTTATTTATTGAAAGGCAAAACTGCTTTCGGAACTTGTCTAAACAAAACAACACGATGTGAATTGACATTGCTGTTGGATTTGGAATATTTAATTTTATTTAAGCGAACTTTAATTTGTCTATTAATAAAGCCTATTGGATATAGTCTTAGATATTAACATTTTTTTACCAATCAGTAAATTTTCAAAATGGAAAGAATCATCTGAAAGCGATATAGCTTTACCTACCAAATTAAACACAAATTTTTATTTTGTTGATCAGGATGACCAGAAAAGTAATTGATCAATCTATTTGAAGATGTAGTCTTTCAAAACTAATTAGTAATTATGCTCTCTCCTTTTTTATTAGAGTAATGTCTAAAAAATTAATTTTTTTGTCTTTCTAACTCATAGGTGAATTTTAAATGTTTGTTATAAGAGTTAAAAACTTTTAAAATTACTTAGAATACTATTTTTAGTTGATCATATAAAATTCTAGACAAAACTTGAGTTGGACTGCTGATAAAAGAAATAATAGTACGTAAAGATATATCCTGTTTATGAATTTTTGTCAGGCCGACTAATCTTGGCCGACGTAACGTCGCATTTTTTGGACAAAATTAAAATTTGAAGTTTTATTCAAATTTTTCGTTCAAAGATTGTTTACATCTTTTATTTATATTATTACTATTATTGTAATTATAAATGCTACTAGTAAGATATCAATAGAATGAAAAATTTTACTTTTCATCCATTTTTCTCTTTTTATAAACTTTTCAATCAGTTTCTTAATAGGAACATTAACAAACTGTTATCAAGTTAAGGAAACAAGCATTCCTCCAGTACAATAATCAGAACGTAAATTATTATGCCTATATATGTATATCATAAGATAATTGTTGCAAAACATGTAGTTGTAGACACTGTCTCTCACAGTGTACTTCAAGAAGTTTGGAATTGTATCAAGGGACAAGATAAAGTTTGCAGCCGTGATATATGTTTACAGCAGAAAGCATTTCAAAAAGGACTTTAGTTAGAGAATCCTTATTGTAAGTTACATAATTTTCATTCAGATTTATCATTATTTAGCTACTTATGCTGTAAGATAATAAGATAATATAAGTGGATACATACTTTTCTTCTTCTTTTATAAAATGATAATCCTTGTTTTATTAGTGTATGTTTAAATTTATAATTTTCACTTTCATTGCTTTTGTATTAGTTTCCTCTTTAGATTTAACTTACCTTGTCATGTACATAGTTAACAATCTATATAATTTAGCTGGTTCATATTCCTACTTTTATGCTAATAAAGATTAGATCATATTTGTGGAAATTCCTTAAATTACAACCTGTAGCTGAAAGCTCCCTCAGGCGCAAGATAGTTTCCCTATACGAGTATACCTACTTGCACCGTCATAATTATTCCGCCTAAGGCAGTCACGTGTTTCCCAAACTCTCGGTACTATAAATTGACGATCTAGAATAACTTCAATTTTGAACTTATCGTTACGCTCTAATATTAAACATTCCAGTCCATCCTACCAATTACTTGATTGAAAAGTCATGAAACTTATATTTTCAAAATATACACAAACTGTTTTAAAGTAACTCAGAAGTATTCTTAGCAATTAATTTCTAAGTGTATACAACTGTAAGCCAATTCTCAGATAAATATATATGCAAACTATTACAAAGGATCGAATGCACGGATGTATATATCATTTCCTCAACTCTAGTTCCTGCTCTCTTTTTAGCGCTATCCGAGACCTTCGTGTCCTTTATCATTCTCCTTATCTTTCCCTTTCCTGTTCCTTTCCTACCATTCCTGTATCTAATTTTTTCCCATTCCGTCATTCACTCTACTCTTATTTCCTTCTCTTCTAGAATGTCTACCACTTCCTTTATCTTCTATTTCTCTCGTACATTTCTCCTTTGCACAAAAAGAAAAAAAAATCTATTATTTATTTATTTATTTAATCAATTAAATTGCTATAGTTATAAAAAAGAAGTCACATTAGAGAATTTGCTTTACATTCGTGAACTCGCTCCGATAGGGGTCAAGTCAATTGGGTCAGAATTCCTGAAGTGGCCCCCTAATTTATTTTCAGTCTAGAGATTTTTTTTATTCATGTATGCTTTCATAGTCCATGCTGATACTAGAAAAACCTACAAAGGATTTTTCCAAATATAAATGTTTTGCAAAGTTATAGACGATTAAATTTTTTTGCATCGTTTCAGAAAATAACCATTATATCGCGTTTGGATGTACCGATTTTGATAAATTTTGGAAGAGAGACTAATAAGGAATCGTACTTGAGATAAACGGTCAAAATTTAAATAAACAATGCAATTTATTTAAATAAATTAAGTTTTTAATGTTTAAGGTTACAAATAAATCACGTTCTCCATCGATTTTACCATTTTTTTAAAACAGAGTTCTAGAGAAAATTTTTACAATTTTATTTCAACAATAAAAAAGTGGGATATTCTGTTACTTATTAGTATTAACAATAATTTAGTCTCGACAGATTTTTGTAAAGTAACAAAAATTAAAAATAAAACAATTGATTTTGCTCCTGCCACGCGTTTTTACATCTATAGGCATAGTAAGTGTGCTTTTGTTTTTAATATATTTATTAGTTTGCGTTGTCAAAATTAGTTCAGACAATTAATTGTTTAATTTTAAATTTCTATTATTTTATAAAAATTTGGCGACACTGAAATTATTATTAACACTAAAGTAACAAAATATCCTACTTTTTTATTGTTAAAATAGAATCTTAAAAGTTTTTTCTAGAAGACTGTTTTTAAAACAATGGTAAAATCGATAGAGAACATGATTTATTTGTAACCTTAAACATTAAAAACTTAATTTATTTAAATAAATTGCATTCTTCATTTAAATTACGTTCGTTTATCTCAAGTACAATTCCTTATTAGTATATCTTCTAAAATTTATCAAAATCGGCACATCCAAAAGCGAGGGGCCACTTTAGGAATTCTCGCCCAATTATTAATTAAGACTTAGTACATAATTATGTATTTGGATGCGCTGATTACGAAAATAATAGTGCAATTTGTGCAAA
This sequence comes from Ganaspis brasiliensis, assembly GCA_037103525.1. Classification (NCBI taxonomy): domain Eukaryota; kingdom Metazoa; phylum Arthropoda; class Insecta; order Hymenoptera; family Figitidae; genus Ganaspis; species Ganaspis brasiliensis. The sequence goes on along the minus strand of JAZKLR010000145.1, from coordinate 4,547,072 downwards.
TTTGATTATCATGGTAAAAACCATAAAAAACTAACATAATAATTCACCATTTTTTGATATTATCTCATAAAATATTCAAAATTCCAAAAACTATTTTAGACAAAAGTTGCAGACCTTATAAAAATACACATTTTATGTTATATAGATTTTTTCATTAAAATAAATAGTTTTCAAGAAAAATGGAAAAGATTGTAAAACATGTATGTACACTGTTATATCAGCCTGAATATGAATCGGAATCTAAAGTTTTTTACAAAGGTAGCGTGGGGTTGATTTTATAAAATAATACCAGCGTACACACAATCGGAGGTCAAATTTTGTATACAGTGTTGCCGACGGGTTATAGAATGACATAAAAAATCAAATTTTTTTAAACGAATAAAGAGGGGTTAGGGTGACATAAAAAGTTAACAATTTTTTAAACGAATAGATACAGGGGGGTTGGGATGCCATAAAATGTTGAACCTGATTTAAATCAAATTACATAGGTAACATTTGTTTCACTTTACCAGACCATTGTTTCGTAATAATATAACTATAAAATACTTTAATGGTCGTTGACACGTTTTTGTTGTTTTTTAGAAAACTATTGACTTTTTGTAAATAATGTATAGAACATAAAATGTGTATTTTTAAAAGATCTGCAACTTTTGTCATAAATATTTAAAATTTTAAATATTTTATGAAATAATAACAAAACACCGAGAATTATTTTGATAATTTTCTATGGTTTTTACCATGATAATCAGCGCATCGAGATACATAAGTATATATCAAGTTTGCCTTTTGCCTGAATATTGATCTACACCAAGTCATACTTGATAGAATCCTTGAAACGCCTAATTTCCATTTGGCAGAAACTGCAAATGGCCGAATAAACATCTGACAGAAAAATTTTGACTCAATTTTAAAAATAAACCAATCATGATGTTACTGATAATTTCTGATTGGTTAATTTTTAAATTCGCTCAAAAATTTTCATGTTGGATGTCTATTCGGCCATTTGCAGTTTCTACCAAATGAATATTCATCGTTTCAAGGATTCTATCAAGGATTATTTGGTGTAAATCAAAATTCGGGCACATGAGAATTCTGCCAAATAGACATTCTGTTAAATGATAATTCTGCTAATTTAAGATTCTGTTAAATTAAAGTTCCTTTAAATAAAGAGTTGGTTAAACTGAAATTCAGTAAAATAAAATTTATGTTAAAAATAAGTTCAGTGACATAAAAAGTCGAATTACTTCACATTTTATTGAAAATAAGTTCTATAAAATAAACATTCTACTTGATTAAAGTTCTGTTCAATCAAATTCTGCTAATTGAAAGTTCGAATTAATGAGTTTTAGAATATATTAATGGGTCTCAATTTCATTGGTATGCATACGAATTTGGGCCTAGTGAAGTAGGGTGAATGTAATACAAAATTGCAAACCTCGTGAATTGTTAACTAATTTTTAATTGCAAATAAAAATCTATTGGCAATTTCGTTAATTTCACTGACTAAAAGTCCGCGGGGAACTTTAGACTAGAAAGTTCTTCTAGTGAGACATTTGATTATCATTAAATAAAGAAGTTTTCTAGAAAGTTTCAAATTGATTCCTTGAAAGCTTTGGAAAACACTCAATTTTAAAAAACTCGGGTGCTGCCTTAGCGCGTCGACGCTCAGAGAATTGCTCTGAGCATAAAAGATAATCAATTTTCCAGAAGATTTAAATAAAAATTTCTTTAACATTATAAATAGAGTATTTTAAATTAACCTTAACTTATATAACACTATGAGTATATTATATTGGATAAATATTTCCCTGTTTTCAAAATATAGTCCAACAAGACGACTTTGTAAAAACTAAAGCTACGAATAACACAGGGCTGCATGACCCTTTATTTAATGTTATTAGAGTAGTTTCCTACATATTTTGGTCCTCTGAATATGATCTTAAGTCCTAAAATTGCCCAGCAAGTCAGGATTTTGAGAAAAGTGGGGGTAAAGTGTGCAAAAAAACGTGTTTTAGGAGGTTTTCAAGCTATTTTTCTCATTAACCTTACGTGTTACAGACTTCCACGAGGTTTTTAATTAAAGCTTAAGACGTTTAATTTATGACCCATAGGCAAAACATCAAAAAAATCCAAAAAAATAAAAAAAAATCCAAAAAATCCAGGATCGCATTCAGCAGACAAAAATACATTAGAAACCACTCCGATATCAAAAATATAACAAAAAAGAATTTTTTGGTGCTTACTCCCACTTTTCTAAAATTTCTGTATTTTTTTTTGTATTACTCATTAGAGTCTCCAAGTGCACGTTTTAAGCTTTAATTTAAAACCTCACGGAAGTTTCCAGCATGTCAGGTTAAGGGGGTCTTCTACTCTCGGGGTTTCAAAAAAAAAAAAATTTTTTTTTCTTTTTTATTTCAATCTATATGTATCTGAGAATACGCCACAGAAAGGATTTCGTGAGAATCACGTTCTTTTGCATGTTTCTGGGAACCGAAAAAACCCACGAATTTTTGTTCATTTGTAACATTTATTTATTTATAATGATTCCATTATCAACAAATTACCAATTTATAATTTTTTTATCTTTGCTGATGTCCAAAGACCCCTATAAAAACAAAAAACCTTGTTCGGACCCGATATTAGCAGATTAACTCATAAGTTACTACAATCAAGTTATACACCATGTGTTAACTTTAAACTCGTTTCCCCGAAAGTAGTGTTTTATAAGCTGCTGAGTCACGCCTTTTATAGTAAAAATGGTCCAATTTTAATTTTTTTTTTAAATTACTCAGAAATGATGCAGCTATTTTTCTCCGTGTACGATTTTTGAAATTTTTTTTCGTTTTTTTTTATAGCCCCTTAAAGTAAAAAAAAAAGAAGAAAAAAATGAAAATTTTTGCGAATTTCCGCATAATTTTGACAAATCAAAAAATAAAAAAAATCTGCCACGGGAAAAAATAGTCAACGCAACTATACACATGAAAAAAATTCGTTTTTTGATTTTGGATTGTCCCAGTGCCAAAACCGTGACTCAAGCGGGACCTCTGCATTTCTGAAACGCGTTTACGCAAGGGCGTTTCAAGATCACCACCATTTTTATTTTTTATCATGAATAAGAAAATTTCAAAGTCAAAGGATGTATCTTCAAAATAAACAAAAATTTGTCAAAAAATATTCAGTAGTTTCTTCACAATTAATTCCCAAAAAAAACCACTGAATTTCGGGCCTGGAGAGTAGAAGACCCCCTTAAAGAGAAAAAAAATCTTGAAAATCCGCAAAAACACTTTTTTCTGGTTCTTTACTTCCACTTTTCTCAAAAACTTGACGAGCTAGGTAATTTTCGGATACGGAATCGTGTTTAGCGGGGAAAACTACTTAGCCAACCACTTAAATAAACAAAGAATTTGAATTTTGCGGGTCTGTGTAATTTTTCAATTAGTCTTAAAAGGGATCTTACATTTATTTCCCAAACATATCCTAAATTTTAGGATCACTTTTTAAGACTTTAATAAAGTTCGATGTTAAGACCAAATTTGAGACTTAAGTTTATAATTTATTTTAAGACCAACTACAGTATAATCAGAAATATTAATTTAAGGGTCTCCTTCAGGACTTGCTTAAAATATAATTAGACATCACTATAGGGGCTTGCCAAAGAATTAATTACGGACAAGGTTTAGGACTTCCTTAAGATCTAATCTTAAAACGAAATTTATTACTCGCTTTACGATTTACTTTAAGATCAGCATTTTTTTGCTCTTTGCTCAAGGATTATTTGAAGATAACTAACTCGTCAGTTAGGAAAGACCAAAGAGTGGGAAATTTTTTCCAATTTTTTTGGAACAGAGTTAGTTGAGAAATTATTTAAAAAAATTTTTGAGAATTTTTGAGGCCCTAGTTTTTTTTTATTTGATCTAAACAGTAGCCTAGAATACGGAAAATATTGAAGGGCACAATATTTTTATACGATATATTGTTTTAGTAAAAGTACAAAAATATAAGAATCTATATCATATAGTGTAAATTTTAATAGAAGTTAAGTTTAATGCGTAGTTGAGAATAAAATATATTAAATCTCAAAGTCAAAAATTAATAAAAATGAAATATAATAAAACGATCCACGACTCGCATTCTTTCACTCAACGAAACAATTAAATACAATAATATGAAATCCAATAAACAAAAATGAACGAACAAGGAATCAGAAGATGATTAATTTAAAAATGGTCAATATTAAAAAAAGATTATTAAAAACTTATCCATACGTCAGATGTTTTACAATTTACAATAGAATTTTCCACTTCCGGTCTTCCGCAGATACGCCATCCTCGTGTCAAACCACGGAGAAAAATTTCCACTCTAGTATAGAATTTTTGAATAAATTTAAAATGTTAATCGAACAAAAAATAACTTTACATTAACGAATCAATTTACACAAATATTAAATACGGAAGACACCTCACTATCCAGCAATTCCCGAATTCAAGGTACTTTTGGCGCTATTTTTACGACTTCAAACAAGACAAACGAGACATTAAATGCAACTTTAAAAGAAACGGAAAATTTTACATATTAATAACCCTTTCATCCCTTCAAGGTTAAAAAGTCTAAGTAAGTTTGGACAATCAAAATTACAATTAATCAGATTATCTGCAAACTTAGAATTAATTATCATTCGTCTATTTTTTAAAGTTAGATCTAGGAATTTATTACATATCGCTTGCTAGTCAGCACCAGGTTGGAAATAGTAATTGTCAAGGCGATAGATATAATACTTCAGGAATCGTTTTTGAATCTTGTCAACAGTTGTAAGTATATCCCCTTTCAAGAAGGGTTTCCCATACAACTAAAGCGTATTCCAACCTCTATCTAACGTATGCATTGAAAAGGAAGATTAAAACCTCTAGATTTTTGAAGTTAATTGTCTGCATGTTTAAAACGAAATTCCAATGCATTATTTGTTGAATTGCAAATTGATAACAAATTGTCATTAAATGAAAGATTAGAGGTGAAAGAAACTCACAAATATCGAATTTTATTAGTTCTTGCTATAATAACATTTTTAATGTTATAATTGAAGATATATGGAAGATGTATATAAAAAGTAAGGATCCAAAGACTGCTCCTTAAAGAAAACTCGAATAAGATATTCTTTTGATGCCTATCTATATTTTTTTACTGTTAACTTTATCATATTAAATTTTTCCTATATACCAAAACACAATGATTTCTGCACTCTAACTACAATATTCCTATACCACAGGAAAAATATGCGATTTCATGAATATTTCTCAGAAAGGCGTCAAAAGAAGATTAGTAAGAATGCAGAGGGCTCGTCAGCACTCCACCAAAGCGGTTGAACATTGCATGAATATGCATTTTCAGGATAGAATACGTTGAGCCCCAACGACTTAATATATTATTAAATTTTTCCACTTAGAAAATAACCTCTACGAAGATGTTGTATGTAATTCAGGCGTGTACCCTTTAATCTTATGGATTACTTAATCCATTTCATACAGCTCAACACGACGTCCTTTCCGTTGAGTTAAGGTGACTGGTTGTTTCGTTTAAAATTACAATCTTGGCAATTTTACCGTAGCAAAACCGGTAACCACCCCGATTCTAACGTAAAGTTCGAACTACTATAATAATGTATTTCGAGCTTGATATGGTTTTGTTGATAAGGAGGCTTTTTGTAAGGGGATTTGTGTGAATGCAAGCGTCATATTTATGCTAATACAAACGCGAGAAAAGTAGTGAAATTAATATACACGAACTTTAACTTTCGCCAATGTAGTCGGCGGTCTAGATGTAAATGAAGATACTTCGACAACTGGTAGTTAACGGACTAATTATGAAATTGTTCTCTCAGTCGTGAATTTATAGGAACTTCTACTGACAAGGGTGCAAGGCAATAGAAACGACAAGCCTGAAAGGTTGGGTGTTGTCCGTATACAACCACATTGAAATTTGACGTGCTCTGTTTCGCGTTGACAATAAACAATACAATGTATGCGGTAACTTATTCAGAAAATAGTACAGAAATCTCAATTAAAGTATCATGCAACAGAAAATACTATTTTATTCATGTTTATACAATTAACATTAATCTCTTGTAGAAAAGTTTATATAATTACTTTTTAGTTGAATATAAATTTAAAATTTAGTTAGAGCAGATGTCTTTTAAATTATATTTTGAAACTGACATTAAAATAAATTTACATTTACGTGGATGTTACCATTATATGTATTAAAAAAAGTTGCATTAAAAACTGTTAGATGAATTCAACAACAAAGAACAATCCTTACAATTTACCATTAAAGAATCAATTAATAACCAAATAACTTTCTTAGATCTAAGACTAGTTTTCGAAAAAGGTTTTGTTGAATTCGACTGTTTTCAGAAACCTAATGCTTTCGGTCGCTTACTATAAATTTTTACTCAAACAACACCTTAAACCACAAGAGAAAAGAGAGGTATTGTCTTCGCTTTGGTTGATAAGGCATGTAAGTTTTCAGAATCTCAATTCCAAAGAAAAAACATCAACAATGTATTTAATATGCTTAGAAACAATAAATATCATTTTGAATTCATCGAACGATACGTTGATTCCAGAATTAAGGTTATTAACAGGGAAATTGATACCAATCAAATTAGTAATGATTTTAGCAATAACAACGAAAACCGAAAAACACTAGTTGTACCATATATTCCTGAAATTTCTCGTCTTATTTTTACTATTTGTAAAAAAATCTTAATTTTATATATCATTCCTACACTGAAAAAAATCCCTTGCACCCGTACACAAGGAATCAACCAGTTTTCCTTGTTAGTTAAGGCGCCAACTAGGGAAGCCTAGTTAAAATACAAGGATAATTTTCAGTCTAAGAAATTAGAAATTATATTATATTGAACATCAGAAATTGTGGGACCGACTGTTTTTATTACTCAGAAAGTCTATTATTTCATAAAATATTAATATTTTCTATCTCTAAAACATTAGTGGTTACGGTAAATGACTTAGTTGTGGCCGTCATATATTTGAAGGTTATGTTGATTTGACATTTTCAAAAAACATTATTAAAAGTTTAATGTATACTTTTGTATTATTTTAAGATTATGTAATACAACTTTACTCATTTGCACTATAGAAAACTGTAAATTTTTAGCTGATTGACAATTTTTTCCCCCGTTTTTAAGAATTACAAACAAACAAGTTTGATGTGTATTAGAACTAACTTTGCTTCGATTGCAAGCTTAACTTGGAATCCTTGTCATTTTAACTAAAATGGCTTTCAACTATAGACAAATAGTTGATTTTGACAAACATATTTTTTTCAGTGTATAGCTAATAGACTTAATAATATTTTACCCTCCTCTAAGATCAGAGTTCCCAAATTTTAAAAATCTAACTTAATATACCAAGTTCACTGCCAAAACTGTAACAAAGTATATATAGGTCAAAAAAGTGATATAGTCAAAAATTTAGTTGATTCAGCTATATTATTATCTGACAAAGAATTTCAACATGAAAATTTAAGCATTGTTAAAGAAAATTTATTATTGAATAATTATTCTTCAGAGTTTGTAGATAAACACATAAAAAATAGATTGTTTCAGATTAAAAATTGTTCCAACATTAATAATGCTGGATTTCAAAACGAAGTTCATAATATAGTTTTTATTCTTATTCATGAAAATCTTGCTTATAAAATTAAAAGAACATTGGAGTCATATAATGTAAAAACAGTTTTTAGAAATGATTCATCTTTAAAATCTTTTATTAAGTTGGGTAAAGATCCTTTAGAAAAATTAGAAAATACTGCAGTGGTTTATAAAATTAAATGCATTGATTGTGGTAAAACATATATATTGGACAGACGGGTAGACGTTTATTTACAAGATGTAATGAACATATCACTAAAATAAAAAATATCACAATATTATGACTAAACATAGAATTTCCAATTTGAAAGATGATGGAACTGAACATGATTTTGACTAGTCAAATATTGAAGTTTTACATAAAGATAATAATGATTACAAAAAACTATTAGCTGCAATGTATTTTTTATTAAAAAAGAAGAAAATAATTGTGTTAACAAAATGACTAATATTTATAATTTTGATAATTCGTATAAGAATATTATTAAAGTTTTAATCTGATTCCTTTATCTTGACTTGTTTGATTCATAGTCATATTTATATTTATTAGTAAATTGTAATGTAGGTATGTCTTTGCTTTCTTATTTCAATAATTCTGATAGTGTATTTATTTCATTCACATTTTATAATTGACTTTCAATGACGAATGTTTTTCATAGAATGAAAAAGTTTGTACTTTTATTGACAATTGTATTAATTAAAAAAAAAAAAAAAAAAAACTATAAGTATGTTAAAAAATGTGTGTTGTTTTGGTTTTGTTCCTTATACCTTACAAGAATGTAACATATGGATTATTATAATTTTAACGATTGTGATCATATAATCCTTTATGAAAAAGAAGTATTGGATTAAGTATTGGATTAAGTACTGGAATATAAATATTGACGTATTAGAATGAGTATTAATTTAAGTATTGGAAACTCCAATACTATTTTCGCCAAACATTCTTAAAAATTTTACTGGTTGCGCACTAAATTTCTATGGCTCCCAGCTCTGCGCAGTAGTTTTTTTTTATATTCAAAACATAGAAATACATGAAACGCAAAATTACAGTTCCACAGAAAATTAAAAAAAAATTTGTTTAAAAATATGTTACGCGAAAATAGTATTGGAGTTTCCAATACTTAATCCAATACTTATTCCAATACTTCAATACTTATTCCAATACTTAATCCAATACTTACTCCAGTACTTAATCCAATACTTAATCAAATACTTAATCAAATACTTAATCCTATACTTATTTTTCATAAGGGATGTGGTATGTAAGTAAAACAGATTTTATTTTGTATCTAAATTTCGTCTTGGTACCTATTTCAAATTTGTTCTTAATAATATCAACGAATGTAATTAAGTCTTTATATTTTTTTGAATTTATAGACAGAATTTGAATAAACTCTGCAGAGAAGACTGAGTGAGTCTCGAGGACGTGAAAAGTCTCTTAAAAAAATATATTTATTATATAAATAAATTAGTAAAATATAACTCACCACTTAGCATTCATTCTGCACATCAAACTTTGCACTTACCTGAAACAAAAATTATTAAAACTTATTAGTGAACGCTTCCTATTTACGGCATAGAAAGAATAGATACAATAAGATGGTGTAAAAGAAAGCAATTCTATTGTTGAAATAAGCTTAAAGAAATTTGTCGAGTTAGCTTAGTTACACCTCCTCGACACGTTGTTCTATAGTCTTGAAACTTCCAGTAGAAGTCATACCTGACCTTAATCTGAATTTGAAATCCCCAGCGCTTGTATTTTATAATTATAACTTCTACACTTCAGAGATACTTGACAATGGAATGAAGCACTCTCATTGATCGACCCGCCTCTTAGAAGAGGTGCTATAAAAACAGTTTTACCAACATCGTTATACCCTTGGCCTATTCCACATTATATTAACTTGCACTTTTGCTTGAGCCTTAATTTTCATACAAAATCTTCATGAAAATTTTTTATATAAGTCTTAACGAAATGGCGAGCAGAAGTTAATTAAACTACAAGTGATTTCCAATATCGATGCTTTCAAGCTATAGGGAAACTTGATTTTACAAAAATATAAAAATATTTATATCATGAGAAAGGAATATTTATTTTGTTTTTTATTTATTATTTTATGGCAGAATTTATCATTATTTTAAGTTTTTCTATAGTTTCTTTACATTTACTAATTCAAAATAAGAAAATAAGTTGACTAAGTATAGCCAATTTTTGATTAAAAGTAACAGAGGAAGGTTTTATCAAATTTTCCGAAAATGCGCGGAAAGTTATGACGTAGCGATAACACTGTAAAAACTGCCGTCTTATTTTAAGACACTAAAGAGAGTATCTAAAGTTTTGTGTCTTATATTTTTAGACACAAAGATGTCTTGTTTATATTTGATTGGCACAAATAATGTCTTAAATTTTTAGAGACTTAATATAAAAGACACTTAAATTCAGTGATTTTTCCCAAAAAGACATTTCAAAAGTGTCTAACGTCTTAATATAAGACATTTAAAAGACAGCAGTTTTTGCAGTGAAGAGTAGGGAAACGGGAAAGGGATTAAAATTAATTTGCGAAGATCTCTCGGTCATTTAGTCAATCACTTTGCTCAAAATCAAAGTCTTGTGGCTTCAAAATTAGCAATATCTGTTTCTAAATATTGCGAAATTAAATCTGTTGCTAATAGAGCATGAGATGTATCATGTTTAGTATTATCACATAGAACTGCAAAAAAACTGCGATTCATAAACCACTTTACTTTATGACAGCTATAAATTTGTAATTAATTCTCCATTCTCAAAATTTTCTTATTATTTCCTAAAAGCTAATAAAATTCTCAGACGAATAAAATCTTAATGAAGTTATTTAGTTAATATTTCCATTAGATATTTAAAAAAAACAGTGATTTTTATTGTTTTGTTAAATTGAAAATTACTTCTGACATAATAGTATGATAATAATAATTTAATATTAATTTCTTATCAAATTGAAATTAATTATAAACATTAACGTGTGATTTTTTTCCTACTTACAATATGTTTGTCTAAATTTTAAAAAATATTTTTCTGTTAAAAAAATCAATCATAATATTTATCTTTTTTTTTTGGTCCAACTTTGACAGCGTGCATTTTTTTGGGAAAAAATTACACCTTGATTTTTATAATTAATGTAAATTCTATAATAAATTACCATTTAAAAAAGCCTTAGAACATTAAAAAACGTTAATTATTTCAGAAGTAATTTTCATTTTAATGAAACAGTGAACGTTTATCATGCATCTCAAAATGGGTGGTCCGACAATTCTGGATGGGTAGTGTGAAGTATTATTTTTTTTAAGTGTTTAATTTCATATTAAGGGGTAAGGCCACTGTAAACGCGAAAAAAACACGTTTTTTCAAGAATTTTTTTTTTAATGGAAGGAAAAGGAATACAATTTTAATGATTTGGGAAGATTTTATCTACATATTGAAGTAAAAAATGACAAATTTTCAATAAAAAATATTTCAAAATGGCGGCACTGGAGCCATTTTTGTAATACATGTTTTCTTGGAGGAGCTCCGCGGCAAGCAGCACACAGGGTGCAAAATTTATTCCAGAACAAAATAAATTTTTTTTTCTTAATCTACATGAGAATAGCTAGAGAATGACGTACGGATTTTAAAAAATATTGATTTTTGTGAAATTTGGAAGCATTTGAAAAAAAAACCCATTTTTGGACCAAAAAAAACCGCACTTAATTGCTTATAACAATTGCTTAAATTAAGTTATCGAAAATCCCGTACGTCATTCTCTTTGAAATGTTATTATAAAGATGTAGGAAAAAACCGGATTAAAAATATTGAAAATTGTTTGAGTTGTGCTGCTTGCCAATTTCAAAAGCCGTGTTTTGAGAAAAACGGGTTGGTGTTACACCACTAAAGACGGATAAAATTGTGACCACATTTTTCGATTTTTTTTTGTGGAAAGAAAATTAAGAGAATAATAATATTATAGAATATTATTAGGTATATCTTAAAGTAAACAAAATCAATAATTTGGATTGAAAAATATTTCAAAATGGCGGCTATGGAGACATTCTCTTAAAGCATGTTTTGCACGAGGCGCTTCGTGTACCCAAAATAGTTGTTGAAAAGTTTAATCTGAAACAAAAACAGGTTCCAAACTTTTTTCCCTGTGTTCTAGAAGGTTCAAAGAATTTTTTTAGCTAATAAAAAAAAAATTAATTTTTTGAAGCGTCGACAGTGGCCTTACCCCTTAATGATATTTAAAGCTGTGTTTTTATTATAGTTATTATGAATAAAATTCTACTTCCGATTTAAAGATTGATGAATCCATAATTGAGTGAGAGGGGAGAATTTAATATTATGAGGTCTCGACGCTTCTAGTAGCTGTTAATTATGGCCATTGAAACTATATAATTGTAATTTAAACCACACTGTAAGAACAATTTGTGTATTTTTCAGGTATTGTTATTTATTAGTGTGAAAGTGAACTTTTGAGTTAAAGCGTGGTTTTCAATAAATTCTTTCATTTTTTGTATAGTGTGGTGTTTTGGTTGTGACTTTAAATATCAATTTTTATTTAAACACCATTTAAAACTATACTGATCAATGATTGTAAGATCTGATATTACATGCTCATTTGATGGTTAAACGTTTTGAGTATGAGAAGCAGGTTAATTCTAAATGACCCCAGAGAATTCTGCTATTGGCAAATGCATAAAGGCTGTTCTTGTAATGTCTTCAATTACGCAAATTTTCTAATTTTTCGTTAAGTCCATTTTATTTCTACAAATTTTATTCAGAATATTATCTTGCTCATAACTGATCGCATTATTTATTTTTGTACTATTATAGTTTTATTTGTTTAATTTATATTTTTATTTTGTCTGATTTATTGAACTTGTTATAATATTGTTCTATTAGAAAACGAATTCTCACATTTTACTAAAAGATAATCTCAAGCCTGAAACATGCGCATATTTTTTCTTAAATTATTTTATCTCTAAAATTTTGTTATTCTTCTACGTGACTAATTTATGTTAATTTTGAAATATTTATATTATATAATTAAATAATTATGGACGGAAGATTACATGTTCGATCATAATTATTTAATTTCAAACGTATGAAATTGAACTTCTTATTTAATATTGGTTTTAAATCTTAAATAATATATGTACAATAAGAAAATTGTTACATTTGTTACTTTTCTTCAATAAAAAATAAAGTAACACTGCAGTTTCAAAACTAACAATCGTCGACTGTATTATCTACCAATTTTTCTTAGAGTATTTGTTATATTGTACATTCTGAAGAGCTACCGAAAAAGCAATTTTTCTTAAGTGCTTACAGTCCGCCTTTATTGGTTTTAGTTAATTAATAATAAGCTTATAAAATAATAAATGATTATTAGGAGAAGCAATCCAATTGATTTTCTGAAAATACGTGACAATTCAATTTAATAACTGCGATAAGCGTCGTCGTTTAAGTAGCAGTGTCTTGAAGTGCGGGAATTAGTATCTTGAGCTTTTATTGGAGCAGAGCGGAGGACAATACGTTCCAGAAGCTGCTACAGCGGTTGATTTCCCATGGGATACTAATCCTATCTTAGTCGAGTAACTTTTCGTTGTTGGTGCGTACTTATATTCCAACCGTGGTATAACAGAACGTTATTAAAAGCGGACTGCATTCTGAAGAGTTTGTGCTCCAATGGAAAATGTAAATAAATATGCCGCATTACAGATACCATGCTTAAAGATGGAAAATTATTAGTTGGGCACTTAATTTAGTAAAGAGACAGGAAAAGGGAATAAATTGACTTTTTTCAGTAAACAGATGCTCGAGCAAATCGTAAATAAGTATCTCGTTAAAATTAACTTCATTTGCACTTACTATAAATGCATGTAATTAAATCAAACCAATCCACTTATTACTTGGAGAGTATTACCGAAATTACAAAAGACATTGGAATTCAACCGGTCTTAAAACTTGTTACTGAACCGCTTGGGTCATGTTATTTATACTTCACCAAGTATTTCATTCGATTTAATTAACGCGCCAAGTTCATTCACACCGACTACTTTGCAACCGTAATTATAACTATAAATAACCCATAATATACATACATTTGCGACCGTAACCTACAATCATTATTTCTCATTGGTCAGGGTCGAGGTATCAGAAGACAGGTTTTTCCGGACAGAATGCCGCTCTGTGTGCTTTATCTCAAATCAAATACCGCGAAGTAAACATGACTCCGACATTAAGACTCGTCCTATTAATTGAGTTACGGTTGTTTGAGCTTTCAAACAGGTGTCTTTATGATTCCACTCTTTTCTCACGCTCAATTCGCTTTTAACTTATAACCCCCCACTGACCCATTTTACCTAAATTTACTCTTTTTCAAATTTAACGCTTTTTAATTTTTATTAAATGCATTTTTGAATCCTTGCTAACATGTATGAACGCATATTAATAACATTATTGTTGTCTCCGATGATCTTATCCGCTCTAAAAAAGCTTAAACAAAACTATAATTTTTATCGTGTATTTTTGTCTTGCGCATCTTGCAAATTTAACTAACAAGCAACACTAATATACACAAGTACCATTCAGAGAATGATTTGTATTTACGCACATTTTGTAGAAAAGTGAAAAACATCACATATATTTTTGTTTCATTATATTACTAGAAACAATTGTTTTACTTCATAATGTGTAAGGTTTACATAATAGACATATTTGGAAAATCAGTGCTGCAATAAAAACATAGAGACAAAGGATGATTATTTTAACAAAAAAATAATTATTCAGGTTGTTTAAAAGATTAAAAAATATAATATTTTAATTATAAGTACCCGACCTAACTGATCAAGTATATCCATAATATTTGGTAATAGAAGTTACTAACCATCAAATATATATTAATGTTATTACTATTACTTTGAAATTGTTTAGACAATTAAAATGTTTTTTTTTTAAATTAATTTTTTTAACATTATTTATAGGTGTTAATATTGACGTTACTGGAGATGGTTTTCATAAAGTTGGGACGAAGGATGAAATAGTTTCTCAAATATTTAGCAGAAATCAGTTAGCTCCAACAAACATTGATTTTTTAAAAATTGACGATATGTCAGACACTACAATTTCAGTCCGATCAGCAAGTAGTAAAGCTGCACTTGTTGGGGGACAGGGTTTCATACGATGTTCATGCTCAACAAAATGCGCGACTGAAAAATGTACATATAGAAGAAAGAAGCTTTTGTGTAATTTTAGATGTCAAAATTCGCTTTGTTGTACAAATAAATAAGTTAACATTGTCTGAAAAAATAACATGTAAATTTACAAATGCAAAATCGCAACAAACGGTATGAAATAATTATATGTACACTAGATTATACATTAATAAATATTATTTAAACTAGTTCTTCATTTAAAAGGTTTATAGTAAACAAAGTTTTAATCAATACTTACAATAAGACTGAAATCGACAACATTGTACAAAAATCTTTGCACCAAGCTCGCTCAGTACAGAAATATCTGTACAAAGTACAAAAATCTCAGCTCTGTACAAAAAGAAGAAGAAACCGAAGAAGAAACACATTTGTTTATTTAAAACTAATTTTTTACTTTTCGTTACATAAATTGTATATCTTAATGATAAAAGAAATATCTACCATAGAATCTTTTAGCACAGAAATACACCATGCTTTAAACTGTCCATAAAAAGTGCAAAAATTCTAAAAAGTAATAGATTTTAATTTATTTAAAAGAAATCTATGTTTCCTTATTTTAGACGTAATAGCTACTAAACAAATTTTAGAATATTTAGGAATAGTTTCTTCTAGATCAAAAGGAATAATTCTTCAGAAATAAAGAAAGCATACAAGAGGGTACAAATAAAATATTCTCCACTAGTTTTGGATAAAATGTAAATGTTATCGATAATCATCGGGTAAAAATGTTAGCTATGTTTTGTTCTTCTTAGATAATGGCAGCAAATTGAAAAATAAATTAACTAAAGTTTGTCGTTCATTTATTGTCCAAGAAATTTTCAAACTAAACAATTTAGTAACCGGAAAATAGTTTTTTAATTTTAAGAAACTGATTGCTATATTTATATGAAGAAATTGTAAATCGATGAATCTATTTAATTGTAGAAAAATAAAGAGTTGAAAGGGCCTTTAACTGAAGCAATACTTTTATATGAAACAATTTTTACATTTGTTTGAGCATTGAAAGCGAAGTTTGATAGGCATTGTTATTATTATGTCGGCTTAAATCAAAGAAATTGATAGTTTTAATTACAGACACCTCGAAAACGGAAGAAAGATATTTTCTCACAATAATGTCTTGATTAAAGATAATTGGTAATACAGGATAAGAAATACGCAAAAGAAAAAAAGTCTGCTTTGAACCGAAACTAAGAAAACAATAAAGAAAGTGAAAGAAACAAGGATCGTTAAGAAATGGGTAGAAGTGGAAAGACGAAAGTAAAGTACAAAATGTCTGTTATTAATAAGTTGAAAAAAGTAAATAATTTACAGAAGTTACAAATTTTTAAATATAATATTAGGAAGAGGAATGTAAAAGAAGCAGCTGAGAGAATTGTAAAACAAAAGAAAATGTAAGACAGAATAATTATAATGAAAAATGTATAAAATTGAAAAATATGAAAAATGTAAGTGAATAGAAATTGTAATAAAAAAGGAAAATGATAATCCATGAAATAAAAAGAATAAAAAATAATTAAGGAAATTAGTAAATGTGGAGAAAATAGAAAAAGGAAAGTGTGTTTAAAAACAAAGTATGAAAGAAATGAATGAATGCAAGTCTGGAAAGAAGAAAGAGTTTTTAATCGTTTCTATAATGAAGAATATGTTTTCGATCAAAAGAATATGTCTAAGAATTTCTCTAAGTAGTACATATTTCCACTTCAAGAATTTGTAAACAAAATTATTAAATTAATTTTTTTGGACATCTTATAATAATTTATTTTATTTTAAATTAAATAAACAATATCAGCTTTGTATAATCTGTACACATAGAAGCAATTTGCTTCTTCAGCAATATGTTAGCTGGCAGAGCTAAATATTTGATAGCAAAAATTAATTAGCAAGAGCAACTTATTTGTTTTTTTATTTCAAATTTCGCGCTTAATTTTTGTGCTTTTTTGACATTAAACAAAACGCCCAAAAATGTTCCATACGATTAAATTAACGGACATAGTCGCATGACCGTAATTCAATTGACCGAGAATTTTGTAGTTGTAAAAGAAAATAACAGAAAATAGAAGAATACATTGTGTGAAAATCAGGTGCCTAATACAGAATAAAAGACACCAGGTTTTTGTCTAATATTAATAAAAAATAGCAGTATCACTTTCTTGCATAAAATGAATGCATTGTCAGTATCAAATTCAACACCATAACCATTAATTATTAACGGTTGGTGGTATGCATTTCCGCTGGAATTAATTCATCATTTCCGAGTAATTCAATTAGTCCTTCTACGAATCACGAAACCTTTAAAGATGCTTTATGAAAATGAAAAAGCGTCTATTAATTTAGAAAATAGTATGCTTTAATTGAACGTAACCAATTGATAATAATGATTGTAATTAAATGAAACTAAAAGAAGAAAAGTTGAAATGAAAGAAAAAAGTGTAAATTGGTGATAGAATTTTGATTGATTAGAAATGTTTAAGGTCAAGGATCTGGAGTCACACTTAATCTACCGGTACATCTTTTGCTGAATAGGAGTCGAGAAAATCATGAGGCGCAAAAAATATGTCTTCTCAATTTAATTCTCGTCCCATAAAATGACTTGTAGTTTCCTTTGGCAAAGTCAGTAGTGTCATTAAACACCTCATCAGACTTGTAGTAGAATCTTGTCCATTACCTTCGATACATTGGGCAATTAACTTTTTCTTCGTATCGAAGAGTAAGTGGAAATGATAAACGACTAATCGATTTTCCAGTCTAGCTGATACATGACATGAAAGGCATTTTGTCTCTGTGTGATGCAATCAGTGATACTCAATTTATCTAATTACATTCATGAAACTCTGAGATTCTGCATTCCACTTTTCCTTTCGTGCAATAACAGAAGGAACAACAGACAGGCGTAACACGTGGAGGAAATGAGCTCCTGTTCTTCTCGTGAAATTCCAGCAAAGATCGTCGTGAATCGTTTCTGCGAAATGGAAAAGAAGAGAGAAAATGTTGCACCAAGGCCGCACTGAAAGTACGAATTCCATGGCAACGACGCGACGAGCCCAGCTACTGGACTAGTTTGTGCAGATTATGCGCGATCAAACGCATGAGCCGATATGGATGGATAATGCAATCGCAATCGATCTTTTGCCAATCTGTTGGCAGAAATACTTGGCAAGAAGGTTAACTTAATAGATACGATCTCCCTTAGCCCCAAGCTTCTTTGGCGTTACGTCGTATCTCTAATATACGCAGATTACAGATCTCATCGCCACTGTCTTGATACACATTAGGTATCAGCAAAGTAGGAATTTGCGTCCAACTTCAGCCCTCACCACCACTGTCATTAACGCCCCTCTTTTTACTACTTTATATTCAATTACTATTTCTTGCCGGGAACTCATGTTCAAGAATAGAAAAAATTAAAACATAACCCGTAAATGCGAGATTTCCTGCGCGATATCCGGACGTGGGTTTGTTATTTCAAGAAGCAAGCTAAATATCTTGATGTCGAATAGTGATAAAATTAACACTTTCAGAAAGTCGTCTTACAGCGAAACGCGATTCTTGGATCACTGCGGTTATTATGCTCAATTCCAGTTACTAATGCATTTCAACATTTTTTATTCCTGCTTCTGTTTTCATGAATTTTAATTCCTTTACATTCTAATACTGCATTTTTTCATTCTTTATCTTGTCTTCTGCTTTCTACTTTTCTATTTACCAGTTGCTATTTCTTATTTAGTATTTTATGAAGAAAAGGACAGTGAGACATATAGTATTAAAAATAATAATAATGAATAATAATAATGATAGTTGTGTGCAAAATAGTTAAAGTAATTACTTTTTTAGTCATCCTAACCATGTTCGTGTTGATAATTTAAATATATTTTATGTAGTACATTAGCAGTTCTTTTTACTACTAACAACTCAAAAATCTCATTTTACCAACTACTTTCGCAGTTCCTTTTTAACTACTTATTCAAATTCAATATAACTTTTTAAATTCGGTTGAGTACCTATTAAATCATCAAATACATCCAAACCAGAGTCATTACATGTAATATTAAGCAACTCACACATATCATTGACTAAGTGCCTTTTAGCGATTTTTTGCCTATATAGATGGGTTTTATCACTCTAAGGTCGCATGAAGGAACGAAGAAAGGAATTAATGATAACAGATAAGGGCAATCAATTTAGTTTCTAATAATCTTAAAAAAGAAATTAACAAATTTTATAAGTCTCTGATCTTCAAGCTACTGAACATTGAAAGTAGAACATAGTTGTTTATAGTCTGAGCCAAATGGGAGAAATTCTCCATGTTTTTTAAAATAGAGATACTTCAAAAAGCGCTTTTGACATTTATCAATTGCTTCTGTGATCAGAAAGTTATTCTTCTTCTGTGGTCTTATAATGAATAGAATTTTTTTATAATTTAAATAACGAAAAAAAAATTAATTATAAAACAAAATCGACTTAATTACAATTTCAATGAGAAATTCTATTCTATCGGTTACTCCATCCATTTGAGGTCTTAACGAATCTTAAATTTACAAAAAAAAACTTATGATGTTCCAGACAAAAAGAATTTATTTATTAAAATTTACTGAACCGAAATTTGGTGGGCGCCAGACCTCCTTGGAAGTATCTTAACGGTTTAACGATTTAACAAACTTAAAGACATAAAGACTTAACAAATAACCGACTTGACTAATTCCCGACTTCAGCAAATAAAATTTACCGATAGAACCGACTTAACCAAATAAATAAGTAAAGAACTTAAAAACGCGACTAATAAAACTCCATATTTACTCGAACAGCACTATAACTTTATTTAAAAAAAAACTCAACTAGCATTCTTTTAGGAATGAGTTTTTGGAGAGAATTAGTTTTAAATAAATTCTTAACAAAATTTAAAATGTAAAACAATCTGAGACTATATTTCATCACATTTGGCAAAGTTGATCAAATTATCAATTAAGAAGTTAAACACCAATTTTCAATCGACATAAGCAAAATTCTCAGTTAACAATAAAACAGAAGATCAGGATAATGATTAGGAATAAAACAAGGTACTCTCTAAATTTGAATCAGTGAAATATCACTGAAGAATCAGTGCGAAATAAGCCACTGATTTCAATCAGTGAGATTTTGACTGAGAATCAATCAAATTTAACTGATTCTCAGTGAAATAGCTTACTGATTCAATCAGTAACCTCGTTGATTCAATCAGTTACATTTTGACTGAGAATCAGTGAAATTCCATTGAAATTTTCACTGATTCAAATCAGTGGCTTATTTCGCACTTTTCCTTATTTCTAAACGGAGAAAAAAAATTAGCAGCCAAAGCTAAGACTTAGCTACCTTAGCTAACTTTAATTGCTATTATATGGATAGCTAATTTTTTAGCCAACACAACTATTAATTAGCTTTTACAGCTAATTTTGTTTGCTGAAACAGCTAAATATTGGCTACCACAGCTAAAAATTAGCTATCTCTATAGTAGCTTTCGTACGCAAATCGAATAAATGAACGAATCTGATATAGTTTCTAATCTAAAAGTTACTTTTGTGAGTTACAAAATTGTTATAATTTTTTTAACGTCACAGTCTCTTTATTTCGATGTTAAATTTACATATGTGGTTGACTTTGTGCTGCAAAGAAATTTTCACCCAAATCATATGTTAAATCAAGAAAAATATATTTTGCGCCCTGGCCAATCATTTCAAGAAACACTTTAAAAACAACTTAACATAACTTACTTCTTGTTGGCATGAGGTGTTTACAATTCGTCGATTTAAGAGCACTCATACTTAAGTATCGTAAACACCTAGAATAATAATTCTAGGTATTATAATTATATATAATATAATAATTCTATTATTTAGGAAATAATTTAAATAAATTTCCGAAAATTTCTTTTTTTTTAAGTTACACTGACACTGGCGGCATGGCGTCTTTTAACAATTGGTGTTTCGAAATACATGAACTAGTCAGTCACTGTGAAAAATTTAACACACGTATCAAAATCGTGTATTACAAAAACATTTAGGGGAGAGTGGCCATCAATGTACCAGTTTTTTCAATGAACCATTTCAATTTTCTCAGAAACAATTAAATAAAAATTCTTCTAATTTTAAATATAAATGAAGTTTGCGTAAACACATTACGTCCATAAATTTGAGACGTGTGGATTTATTCTTTACAGAGAAAACTGGAAAAAACTGTTTTTGATGTACTGAAGAAAAAATTTACCTAAAATACAAACACGTTTTTTAATTGAAATAAGGCCATTTACAAATAAATGTACTTACGATTTATTTTGTTTTGTGCCTTAACTACAACATTCTAATGAGATAAAGATTTTGAAATATTGGATTAAGTTATAAAAAACCATTTTTGTTGCAAATGTCATGTTGATTCAATGTATCGGGGAACAATGAACCACCTGGAATTTCAGTGTATTTTTGATTTCCAGAGTGGTATGCTTGATTATAAAACTACGCATGCGTACAGCATGTTACAGCGATTGTTATCAGTACTTTTCTCAACATAGCAAAACTAAAATGCCATTTTAGCTAGTTAACTTAAATTTGAGGTATAGTTATGTTATAAATTATCAATTAAAAAGTGTTAAGTAACAATTTTTTATAGTATTTGATAGAAAATAAGTTTTTTTACAAAGTGAAAATTGCAATATTATTATTGTTGAACATTTTTAGTATTTTTATACAGGTGGTTCATTGTGTACCCAGGTTGTTGAAAATGAAAATAGCTTGTTAGTTTAGAAAAATCCTAAATTTTATTATTTAATCAAAATAAATCGTGTATAATATGTGTGCATTTCCTAGATAAGTGTTGTAGTTTTATATTGATGCAAAGAAGTGCTTGAAATTGGTGAAATTCAATAAGTACTATGACCTTGAAAAAAACCCGGTACATTGATGGCCACTCTCCCCTATATATTTCTTATGACAATTATATCATATAAGGTTTGCGCAAAGTATATTTACGTCCTATATATTGATATTTATGAAGACTACAACTATGAAATTATTATCAATGTATATAGTTGAACAATTTAATATGAAACACAGAGCACATAGAATTTAAACTATTCAGAATGACTTTCTATTTTCAAAGGTGTATTGGCATTTGAAATAATAAAGTGACTGTAATTCACCAATAGTCTAAAATAACGACATTGAAAAGGGACATACGCGATAATGATATACGGACCAATGACAACATTCCGTTTCATTGGAGCGAGAGGAAAGCTATATCTGTATGTACAACTGTAGAAATGCGGTATAACGACACAGGCAAATGGTTCAACTGTTCTCGCGCCAATATTACCTGTTCTACTGAATTATTGTATCGTGCAAAAGCGAAATATCTCGCATTGATATTAAATGCCTGACGACTGAATAGGAAAAATACCAAACTAAACGAGAAACTGTCTCCCAAACAAAGGTACAATTTTACTTCTCTCTAATCTATTGTACACAAACGTAAATTAGTTTAATCTACGGATCCATTGTCCTTTTAATTACCCCAAACCCATACATGACCCTTTTGTTAAATTAATTCAAATTATATACTATTTCTTTGAAAATTTCAACTACAAATGAGTTTTGTTTCAAAACAAATGAAAGTCTGGAATAATAGCAATTGAAATTGATTGCCAATTTCATTAAAATTAATTTCAATTTATGTTTTAAAAAATTGAATTTTAAGAGGTTCTTGTTAAATTCGAATTTAGGTTAACATGTTTGATTTTTAGTAAAAGTATCCAAAATAGAATTTAGTTTTTTGAAGATATGTTTACAAATAACTTTGTGGAATAGTATTAATATCAAAATAGATTAAAACAAGACAAACCGCTGAAATCCATCGAGGGTTAAATTAATCTGTCAAAAGATTATCGTTATGAGCTGGCAGTTGGACTTAGTTTCCCTCTGATTTTAGTTAAGATTCAAAAAACAATTGGCAAACAAATTTAATCCTAAAATTTATATTTTTAATATTTTTTTGGTTACATTTTGATTTGCATTTCGTAGTTTTCTGTGTTCAAGTTTAAGTGTTTACGTTTCCAGAATCTGATCCAGGAAAGGTAAAATAACAAAATTCACAATTTTGTTAGTTTCGTCCTGGTATTTAATGGGTTAAAACTTTTCAGGCTCTTAGTTTAATCTTACAACTACAAGAAAAAAAAATACATATCATTATTTTAATTATATTTATGAAAGTTTTTTGTGACCCTCTTAAAAGTCTTCTTTTTCTATGTCGGGCGTGATTTCTGTCCTCAAAAACGCCTAAAAATAGTTTTAGTAAGTTTATAGCATGAGAATCGTTTGCTTGGAACAAACATTTACAAAATGTCGAACTTTTAAATCTAAATTTGCAAAAAACCAAAATTTAAATTAATCTGGTTCGCACAAAAGGTGAGTTGCTGACCTGACACTTAATGCCATACTGTAACTTTGGAACTAATAAGAATTTTAAGCTAAAATTTTAACTATATACTTTTGAGATATTGTATTTCTATATATGGAGAATTTTCCAACACATCGATTTTTTGAACCCGAGAAACAAACAGGTCTCCTTTAAGTAAAATAATATTTTATTATTTGACGAGTTAAAAAAATTTCAATTCTTAACAATTGGAGCCTAATGATGCCAATGAATCCTTGTTATCGAAGCGTCGCAATTCGACAAGGAACTGTGAACTTTTTTTATTTTACCTACACTAGATCAACTATACTTATTTCACTATTTTTTTAAACTGTTGTCTTTGACTAAAAGCATAAAATTATACATTTTACGTAAAAATCTTAATAATCAGGATAAAAAGATGTTGAAAATAGCTAGAAAAGTAGATATTAATAAAGAATAATTCTTCCTTATTCCCCTACTGCACAAAAACTTGGTGTATTTTTAATATCTACATTCATTATATGTATATAACAGCGTATGGTCTGTGATTAATTTAATTTACAATTATTATAAATTTTTGATCTTCCAGGCGATAAACATTGTTTTAATTATAACGATATGGTTGCGTTCAATTATCATTAGTACAATAAGTCGTAGGTTTTGTCAAGAATAAATGTATAAAAGTGTACGAAGTGCGTTCAAAAAAGGTAATAAAAAGGAAAAAGATGGCGGTCGTTACCGGAAACATTACAGCGTGGGATATCTTCCGAGTTTACTTCTTACACAGGTTCTTTCGTAATTTTATAATCTCCGTCAATTCGTGGAATCAAAGATTTCCATCGAATAAAGCAAGTAACGACAGGGTATCTCTGCGATGCTATAATAGTTTCCCGTGGGACAAGCTTGCATGCAACTACTCGTTTATCAAAGAGAAATCACGCTCGGTTTTCCTCGAAAAATGCACAAAGATTTATGCACAAATATGCACAGAATGATTTACGTATGAGAAGAATTTTTCTCAAGGGGTTACACCACTTTGAAAACCTGAATTGATCCGTACTTTAGTTGGTTCAAATTTTAATCAATTGGTACTTCCAACCGAGAGATTAGGTACTTTTTAGTCAAACATTTTTTAGAATTCTATAAAAATAATTAAACAATCATTTTCGTTTTAGGTTCCAAAAATTCAGATTAACTTAGGTAGTTGGTCAAATTTCTGAGATTTCTGTCTCTTGTTCCTTAAAGGGGCAGACCAAGTTGGGATCTTCAAGAAAGCTCTTATTTAAGATTGTTTGGTCACACATTCACGTAAATAATAACAAATATTTTTCTACGTGAAGAATATGTATTTGAAGAGAATATTATAAATTTTTAAAAACTAAATATTGAGAAATACGTGGGATACACGAAATTTATGATGGGACAAAAATAAAAAGGGGGTTAGAAATGATCACTGCAGCTCGGCACTGGATCACCTGAAATAAAAATAAAAAGAAGGGATCATTAGTTAATGACACAATCCTCCGGATGGACGAAGGGATTTGGAAACTTTTGCTTTTTTAAAAAATGGGAAATGTTGAAGTTCAAAGTTGTTTATTCCACCAAAATTAAAAAAAAAATAATCATAAGCGTAAGAAAATCCTTCGTCCATCTGGAAGACAATTAAATATGGAATAAGTAATACAACAAAATGGCCAAAAGTCCCTCACATAGATGAGGGATATCCCTTTAAACACGATGTACTAATATCCCCAAAAACTAAAGACTATTAGTTTGTTATCTGATTATTTTTTCCTAAAATTAAGGACTTAGTCTGAGAACCAGTTCATTTTAACTGGTACACTCAGAAGATATTCCAAACGGGGTAGCAGTTTTTTTTTAGGGACATGAAGCGACAACCAATTGTCGCGTCTTGACCTTCAGCAGTAGACAATAGAATGAACAGCAGGCTCGTTTCGTATCCCTAGCAAGACCACTAGTTGGAGCTGGTTTTGGTGTAGCGGCCTCAATTGCCGATCGAATTGTCCCCAACTATATTTAATGAGAGTTAAAACACGTAAAATTGCTTTCACATATTCTGGCCTTGTTCAGGTAAGAAATAAATTCACAAAGTGCACCATTCAAACTAACTTTATAAAATACTAAACATGCAGTTTACAATACAGAAATGGTTGTAATTTAAAAAAATTATTAAAAATATCAGTATATTCTCGTGCTCCTGTCTTGACTGGTTGACAATATCCAGTGCATCGGAAGGAATAGCAATGTGACAAAAAAAACAACATGGTCAAAGTAATATTTATCTACAATTGAAACTTGCTGCGGGAGAAGGTACTGCGAGACAACCATTTTACTTTTATGTAATGTAATCTCATTCTCATCTCATCATAATGACTTTCAAATTTTTGTTTTGACAGTTTCAGTTTTAAGTACTCATGTGGTCAATTATTGTTTATTTTTACTTAACCTCACACAAAGAACAATCATATAAAAAATGAAAACATCAAGTTACTAACCAGTGAATCTATTGTTACGTCCGCAACTTATATTATTATTATATACAATATTGCATGTATTTTAATTGAATCATATATTTGTAAATGAAAAAAGAATCAAAATAAGTTTTTAATGGAGATCATTTGAAAGAAGAAAGGTCATGGTTCATATGAAACGTCAAGCACATCAAGATAAGAATATTTCTCCGGACATTCGGGAACAATGTAATCGTTTTCTATTAACAAAATACAGGTAAGACTCAAGAAATTAGATAATTAGCTAAAAAATAGCTATCCATATAATAGCAATTAAGGTTAGCTAAGGTAGCTATGGCTGCTAATTTTTTTTCTCCGTACAGGTACACGAGTAAGACGTAGAAAGTTGGACCACGAAAACGTATAGGTCGTACACGGGAAACACAGGAAAGAAGGAGGAAAAATGACATTTATTTGGATGTATATTAAGGGCTGTTACACTGAAAAAATATGTTTTCTAAATATAACCAATTTTTGATTAAATGTAGCTGAGAGAGGTTGTTGATATAGCACCTGCAAAGCACTTTTTTTATTGTAGCCGAATAAAGGCTACTGTTAACTTTGAAGTTCAGTTGTGATCGCTGGTATCTTGTTTGTTTTGTTCCAGTATCTTTAACCTAGAAATTAGCTAGAGGCTTATTTTCTCAGTGTAGAACAATAAGAACAATCTTACGATCAGCCTTAGGTTCTTACATTCTAGTCTTACAGTCTTACCGTACAGTTGTTCAGTCTTGTTGACGGTTTTTAATCTTACTGATAGTGTACTCTCAGTAATCATTCAATATAATCAGAAGTGACCACATTGACGAAAGAGCTGGTCTAACTCGAGTCTGGACTTCTTTTTTCCATGAAGTGACAACACTCAAAAACATCCTAATACCTGTGATCTGTTACTATGTTCTCAAAGGATTCACCTGGATATCAAGTCAACAACTTATTACACTTCCGCCTGACTATGACTTCCTGCATCAACCCTTAAGTTATCATCAGAGATCAACAACAAACTACAACATTCACCGCATCATTATTTCTTTCAAAAGTAAGACTCAATTAATAAATCTAACAAATCTTTTCATACAATTTTACCCTTCTTGTAATTTAACAAATAAATATTTTCCAAACACCATTAGCTTCTTATTGACTTATCCTCATCCCAAATTAGGCTAATTTATTTGAACCTAATTTAAAAAAAAGAGTCTAGGTTATATTTGGAGAGACTTTTATCATCCGAAGTAACACTATTTTTGATAAAAGTTGCATTAATTGTTGAAGAAACGCTGCAAACATCGATCAAAGGCTTGCACTAACAATTTCATAACAGGTCGAGTCCATACCAAGTGATCACACCAATTTCAGTCATATTGAGTAATATTTACGAAATTGATATTTTGGGTTCCTTTAGGAGTAAAAAAAATAAATTTTAATTATTTTTAAAAAATTCAAAATATTTTCGAAAATATTCAAATTCAAAATTTTGAGTACTATTTTTTTTGTTTTATCATAACTTCTGTAATTTTGAAGCAATTGAGATCATTTTTTTTTTAAATTACTCGTATTTAAATACTCTTTCAAGAAAAATTATAATAATTAAGAAATTGTTTATAATTAAATTTTTATTAAAAAAATTAAATTATTTATTTAAACAAAATCTAAAGTATATCATCGATCTTTTTCAAAAAATTCATAAACATAGCCTATAATTTGCTTAAAAATTTAAGCCAAAGAAAAAGATGGTATGTATTATAGTTTTTGAGAAAAAAATTATTAAGTTATGCTAGCGCGGCGCAGACCGGTGTCACCGCTACTCAACGCGTAGTTCCGTAGTAACCGAAATGTATGTATATTATTACATAATATAAATACAGTTAATCGTCATGTTTATTTTTTTATTTTACAAATTGTGCTGTGCACAGAATTTGAAAAAATGTTTGTTTCAATTTTATTCTCAAGGGGTACGAAGGAATGAAATTTTTGTGTACCTTTAATGGTCATAGCTTGATTAAATCTTTCACTTAACAATTGTTTTTCAGCTTCATATTCTGCGTAATTACAAAATTCTACATTAATTTTCTCTAAACTGGATTTTGCCCACTCGTATAAGTCAAGAGGAGTAACAATTTGATTGTTTAATGGTCGTTGTAAACTTGCTTCTTTCAACTATTTTCAAACTATTTTTATCATTCTTTAAGGGGAGAGATAGGTGAAATTTTAACTCAACAAAATTTTTGATGCTCAGAGGTGTCATTTTTTTTCTTACATCAATTAAGATGTAGAATTATGGTATTACATAAAAATTAAAAAAGAATATTTTTTTGGTCATTTTCGAAATTTTATTTTTCAAAATCCATACGATGGATTGTAGAAAATCATTTAAAAATCCCACAAAAAAATTGTCGATGGAAAAAATGAAAATTGTGAAAGAGGTTTAATTTTTAAAATTTAAGTTTTTCTTAGAATAAATTTCTCAAACTCCGCAAATTATTTGTTTCTCTATTTTTGACATTACCCCATAATTTTAGGTCTAAAATTGCATAAGAAAAAAAATTAACACCCCTGAACATCGCGAATTTTGATAATTTTACCAGTCCATTATTTTTCTTTCTTCAGTTTTAAATTATTTTAATTATTCACTTATTTTCACTTATTTTTACCAGTTTTTAATTATATTAATTATTTTTCAATTGATTTAACAAATTTTCAATTATTATTCTTAAATTTTAATAATTTTCCCAATTTTTAGTTATTTTTATTATTTTTCTATAAATTACCAATTTTTTAATTACTTTTTTTTACTTTAATTATTTTCTCCGATTTTTTTAATTCTAAAGTTTGATGTCCATGTACTATGAAAAGATCAGTGTGACTTTCTGAAGCTTATAATTTAAATATAATACACTAACTATATTTACATTATGTAAAAATATACATACAGTTCGGTTACTACGGAACTACGCGTTGAGTAGCGGTGACACCGGTCCGCGCCGCGCTAGCATAACTTAATAATTTTTTTCTCAAAAACTATAATACATACCATCTTTTTCTTTGGCTTAAATTTTTAAGCACATTATAGGCTATGTTTATGAATTTTTTGAAAAAGAACGATGATATACTTTAGATTTTGTTTAAATAAATAATTTAATTTTTTTTAAAAAATTTAATTATAAACAATTTCTTAATTATTATAATTTTTCTTGAAAGAGTATTTAAATACGAGTAATTTAAAAAAAAATGATCTCAATTGCTTCAAAATTACAGAAGTTATGATAACACAAAAAAAATAGTACATAAAATTTCGAATTTGAATATTTTCGAAAATATTTTGAATTTTTTAAAAATAATTAAAATTTATTTTTTTTATTCCTAAAGGAACCCAAAATATCAATTTCGTAAATATTACTCAATATGACTGAAATTGGTGTGATCACTTGGTATGGACTCGACCAACATGAGAAAATTCTAAGATTTTTATAAAAAAATGTTCTTAAATAACAGGAAGAAAGTGTGCTTTATATGTATATATATTATTTAGAAACCAAATAAGAGCATTTAAACATAGAAAAAGACCATGATCCATGTCGAAACTGAAATTTAAATCTAATGTTGAATTCTGTTTATAGAAGTAATTATTTTTATATTCTCAAAATACTTTTTTTAAATAACTTATATTGATATTATTCGAATGATTCCCTTCCATTATTAATGTCAAAGTGTATGACCTTCTTGTAATCGTTTTATACACTTTGACATTAATAATGGAAGGGAATCATTCGAATAATATTGATTTGAGTCTTGGATCGAAGACAGACTCGCTATTATTCTTTTCATTTATTGAAAAACACCATGGATCTAACACAAAGAATTTATTGAAGAACTGGACCAACAACAATATTCTTCTCGCACAAGCTACATCAAGGAGAAATTTCTTGTTAAACTGTAGAAACAATGACGTTTTTTCTCAACACGTCGTTAATATAATGCCTGATGAGGTCAGCAGATCCAAGCTGACGAAACGTAGCACAATTTGACTACGATGTTGTGAAGTTTTCATTTTTAATACTTCCCATGACCTTCTTGTGATCGTTTTATACACTTTGACATAACTTATATTGAATATAGACAGATTTATTTTCTAATCAAATGTAATTCAAATAGGTTAATATTTTGAATTAACAATTTTTCTAAATGTAGATTATAGGTGAGTTTTTCGTTCTAGTTGATTAGTTCAAATACCTATCTTTTACTTATGTGAATGTTCATATTTATTTATTTATGTATTCACTGACTGCTAATTTGTTAATTCATAGTAATTTTTCTAATTTAATTAAATGTTTTTAAATTATGTAACCAAATTTTTATTGTAAATTTCTGGAGTTGGACTCTAAACGTTACGTAGAGAGATTTTAGTATAATGTATCGTATCACTGTGACGTGTGATGGACGTCACTACTTTTTTGAATATCTTTAAATTACAGACTAATCTAAGATATGCTTCATCTGAACTTCTTGAAATTTACAGTTTGAGAATTGAGTTATATATTTCATGGTAATTTAATAAATAATTTTTTAAATTTAAACAATTCTCTTTATCTTTTTTTATTGAAAACACTTCTGCTATTTCTCTTTTTGGCTTATTTTTTTCTGAATCTTGAATATTTTCAAAATCGAAGTCATGTATGAAACTGTCATTTATTTTATTTTGTGTTTCATGTGTTGAACGTTGTGGTATTTTGAATTTAAATTTACATTGTCTCTATGTTCTTTACATCTTTTCCATAAATATCTTCCTGTATGACCAACATAATTTTTGGGACAATTTAAACAATTTATTTTATATAATATAAAATTCGCTGTTTCGTTTTTTTTCTAAAGAATCTTTTCCTAGTATAATTACATTATCTAATTTACCTTCTGATCTAAATATTGTGTGTATGTTATGTTTTTCAAGAATACGTTTTAAAGTAAAAAAATAATTCTCAAAAAAAGGAATATAAATTGAATTATGTTGGTTAAAATCTTGTGTACTATTTTCATTAATAATATTTTCATTGTTTGAAATGTAATTTATTCTTTTATTAATATATTTGTCTGTAAATTCAGGTGGATAATTATTAAGTAATAATAGAGATTTAATTTTTTGAATGTTATTGTTTTTAAAGTCAGGATCTGATAACTTTTGACAACTTTTGAGACTTTTTCGTCTAAAAGTCGTTTTTATTCAGGACTACAGTAATGCTGCCTTTGTCAGCTTGTGCCAAAATAATGCTATTATGTTTTAAAAAAACATTTGTGCCAATTAATTTATAAGAAAAATACGGCTATGTATATTAATAAGTTTCGTTTTGATGCTTGAATGATAAACATCATTTATTAATTGATTTCTAATGTCGTTTACAATGTGTTGATTAACCTCATTAAACCGAGCTATTACTAATGCACGAAAAATAAATGTAGGATAAAATTATACTTTAGAAATTCAGATAGTTATTGCACGCAAATGCATGTTCAGGAAACTGTTGCCTTAGAAAATAAAAAGCAAAAGAACTTCTCGAATGTTTTTTTGTGTGATACATTGTATACAATATACATCTATATACAGGTGAGAAGGAATAGCGCGTCTTCGGATAATAAATACAGCTGCAGGTCTAGTCAGCCGCTTGACTTAAGAAGCCCTGTATTTCCGACACTCATTACCCGCGTGACTGATGACACATGAATGGAGGCGACAAGAAATGAATGCTTGCATGCTGCCTCCTTCCGCCCTCGCCAACTTGTGTCTACCCTTTTATTGCTTCTTCTGTCCACCCTTTTATTGCTTCTTGTGATCCCGAGCAATCATTGCGAAGCCGTGCGCATCGGGATATTCACTGGCAATTTACAGAGTCAAAGCATTTCGCACGCAATCCACGCTTGTATAACGCTCGACACAACTACGAACCTAGTTTCCTCATCCAGAGAAGACTAGATCCTTGCACTTCCCTTTATCCTTTGAGCCTCACTCTCACCCTCTATTGACGCGTGATTATATCCATTAGGATGCCCGGCGATTTTAATGAAACAAGTTTTTGTCCTATCTTCGCACGGTCTGTCAATTTCGGAGAGTGGGAGGTAAATAGCCAAGGTGGCAAGGGACTAAAAGAAGATAAGAAGGCAGGTAGAGTAGAGGTAAGAAGGTGAAAAGAAAGATGGAGGGTCTTTGCGTCCTTACAACCCACTTGGTATGGCTGCGCCTACGGTGGAGGGCTATGCCATATTAAAATGCAATCAAGTATAGGTAGACCCCTAATGAGCTCCCATGTTAGAGCTGTGCAGCACTTACTGTACGCGAAAGGCTACCCATCATTGTTTACTGCTCCCCCCTGCGTCTCCTTGTCCTCCTCCTATCGGCGACGCCGTTCGCTAATCTATTATTCTCGTCGGGCCGCTTCATAAACTCCTTATCGCGCTAAATCGAAAGACAGACTGGGTGGGTGGGTGGACAGAACAAGAAGGCGTTAATCAGCTCCATCGCGTTCCCCTTGATCGGTTCGCACGCCAAGCTGCATGTCCCTCTAACTTGGCATTGACCTTAAGCCGTACTCCAAAGAGAGGAAGTCACTACTCGAATCAGCTCATGTAGAATTCAGGTCCTATTCAGTATGCACAACTTACTTCTCAACCTACTTTTTAAATTGGTTCAAACAGTTTTAAATTCGTTTCCTGATGCGGTCATCTGCGAAACCGTTCAGTCGATAACATACTTTACATGTAGATCTTTAAATATTATCATATTGGAATTATTATTTAAACCATATAATGGGGATACTTACATAATAATAGGTACTGTGACGAGGTAAAAAGTTACCTCGCACAATATTTTTAAATGAATTTAAAAATATAAAATGATATTTTAATTGTTCCATTAAATTATTACACATCAGTCTAGAATCAATTCCAGGCTATTGTTCAGCTTTAATGTAAACTTGGCGATTTGTGCCCGTTATTATTTTGAGCTTACATTATTTAATTTTATTAAATATTTAAGATTTAAAAGTTTATTTTGATTATTGCACGAATTTAAGATTTTGTTAAAATAAGATATATTTTGACCTTGTGTTTAATTAATAGAAATATTCAAGTATTATTGTTATTTGAACTTCAGGTTTTTACCTGCCAACTTGTCAGATCGGACAATTATTTGTTTTGTGCTATAAACATTAAATGTTTGCACTTTTATTTTACACGCACGAACACTGCTTGACTCCGATGTGGAGTTTTCCACGTCAAGATGAATCGTCGAGGAGGTGGTCCTGATGGTCGTCATTGTCGTGGTTGTCATTCCTGATTGTCGTGGTATTATCCTGGCACATGGGTCCGGATGTAAGTCCCGTTCTCTCAAGAGTGTCAGGATCAGAAGATGATCCACTACACCTGATTTACGTTCCTCGGTCGATTGCCGCTCGATTTTAAAATGTGATTCGTGGGAGCAGCACCATATTGACTTTTTGCCGACGACGCGTTCTCGCTGTCGTGGTATTCTAAACTGTTGTGTTCGACCGTTTAATCGTATATTGTTTAATTCTTAGTGGGAAACTTTCTTTGTAAAGATGTAACAAAATAAGTGCCGGGGCTCGATTCCTGATCATTGTACCCTATCCGATGAATTCCATTATTAACTTTTTTATTTTATTTGATGGAGTTGGTTCTCCGACTATGTTGTTAAAAATAGAGTCAGTGTTCAGTGCGCGTCTATTGTAATGGCCGTGCCATGCGGCCGACTATTTTTGTAAGCATTCCCATACATAAAATTAATAAATGTAATTGTAAATGCTACTTAATATGTAGATTTATAGTAAATCTTTGAAATTCGTATTTGTGCTGCTCCTTACTCCCCACTCTGCAAAAAGTTAGTTAGTCGTGGCTTGTTTATAATTTTGTTTGATTTGATTTATTTCACCAGTCTATTATTTTATTATTTTTCTTGTTTAGTTATTTCTCAATAAAATAATTTGTTGCGGTGTATTTATTTTTATATTGTTTATTTATGTTTGTTAAATATTAAAAAAAAATAAAGAAGTAAAGTTAGACATTAAAGATAATGTAAAAGAATGCGTCACAGTAATCACGTGGATAATGAAATATAATAAACATAAAAATATAAGAGATGGATTTAAAATTCATAGTGCAACTACACTACTTCAACCAACATGCTTCGTTTTAGTAGTTTTAATTTTTATTAAAAATTCTAATTTATGGAATTGTATTAAATAAATGTATGTCAATAAAGTAGTTAAAGTGAATATAATTAAAAAGTGAAATTACCCATATAAAAATTACTTGTGGAAAAATGGACGAAATTAGCACAATACGAAGTTTTTACGAAATTTTTTTCTACGAGAGTTACACTATTTCCAAGTGTTCTTCCAAAATCTGTAGCCTATTTTAAATCATGTTCTCAAGTTTGGAGGATTTGAATCATCCTATTAAACTGTAATGATATGAGTCGAGAATGCTATAGTGTGAGCATACTATTACTATAGTAGACGTCTTGGCTCGTTGTAAAAAGTGGGGTTTACCACTACTCCTCGCGCCGTTCTTGTCCCCTTCCATGTTTCCGCGACTAGAGACCAGATATATATATGGTGCTTGCTCGTCAATTCGTCAGTCTCTTGGCTGACAGGGCTCGAGGTTTACGTTGGTCCTGTACTGATTCCCCCACTACATCTCTATTCCTCCATTGATCAGTGTAGTAAAAAAGGCTACGCATTTTACTAAACATATCAACGCCACTAAGAGTAAAGCATTCATGGCCCTTAATTGTTTTTATCCTGTTATGAATTTTAAAAGTAAAATGAATCAGCACAATAAACTAAACACCTAAAAAATAAAAATTAGGCCAATTTTGTTATATGCGGCACCCATTGTTTTTTACGTGACAGGTTTAAAATTCCTATGGCTATGGATGAAATCCTAAAGCTGACCAAAACGTTTTTTGAATGTCAGCTTACAAAATTAGATATATTAAAGAATGTAGAAAAATTAAAATATAATGAAGCACCTTTCAAAATTAATTTCAATTTATCTCTACGAATTAGCAATTAGTAGGGTAAAACCTTTTAGTATGTAGGATCTCTGTAAATATTGTATATATGTTGTTTAGGTTAAGTTATTTATTTTAATTATTAGTCAGGTTTTTTAAAATTTTCCCTGTGTATTAACAATATAACATATGTTTGTTTACAAATTGCATTTTATAAATTTTATGAATAGAGAAATATATATGATAGATATTATTAAAATAGAAATCGCATAGTTTTACATTTTATAAATTTGTTATTTTTGTGTAAAATTTTACTTTTGCGATCAATAAAAAATATTTTTGACTCGGCTCAACGAGAGCACCTGAAAGACTGCGTGCACGTTCTCCTTCCTCAGAACTCAGGTGTAACATTCGGATCATAATAGGTGAAGTTTGGCTTTTTGGAAGTCCTGCTTATGCTGATGCCTACGGGTTCTCCCATGACAACATTTGGGTTTCTCAAAGCCGTGGTGGGGGGGCAGTTTAGGTTAACCTGGTTGGATATACACAACGGCAGAGCAAACGCAATTTTTCCTACAAGGGACTATTGAAAGAGGCGTTTGAGAGTCGCGTTATTAATTTATAATTTATTTAGTTTGTCTATGTTGAACCATCCGAGGGTCATCTCATTTTTTTACCTAGCTAATTTAAGTGGAGAACATGAAATATTTTAAATCTCGGTAATTTTTGTAACTCGATTATTGCGAATGATATATTTTCTCGGAGAAACTCAGTCTAGATTACGTTTAAAACTAAGAGTTTAAAGTTTAAAACAAATTTGTTAACTATTGGTAATAAACCAGATTACTATTAAAATGCAATATACTTGTTAGGCACAAAAAGATTGTTTTTAAAATTTTCATTTATTGAACTCAACATTTTCATGTCAATAAAGAATTTATCGAAATACTTTTTCCATTTCTGGTTTCTGTCATTCTTTTTCCCTTCATATAATTTCATCAATTTTAAGTTTCTATGCAATATCTTTCTATTTTCTCTGTTCCCAAACTCTTTCTCCGCTAGTAATTTTTTTCTTCAAGCATTCTCTATTTTTTGTCGATCTTGTTCTTATTTGTTATTATTCTGAAACGTATACGTCTTTTTTACGACTTTCCCTCAAATCTTTATTTCTCTAACCATTTTTAAAATTCTTATTTTTCAGTAACTTTTCTCTAGTGTAAGTCTAATACAATAAACGTACTTTTTAAATTATAGTCGAATTTAACGATTTTAATTCTTTTATATAAGAAATTTATTTACTTTTTATTTTATTTACTTAATAATATTCCATATTGTATGTAATACAATGTAATATGTAATATCAAAATTTGTAGGTATCTAATTTATTTTAGAAATTTGGGACAGTTTTCAAAAGAAATTGCGTGCGAAACTGATACAAATTTGTTAACAGTACATTCAATCATTGTAACTTAATTGAATTTTAAACATCCTTTTGACTTAAATTAACCTATAAATGTCATTTTATGCGCATAAAGCTATCAACCGTCAATCCGGATAACAAATTGAAACCATTATAATCTTAGAATGACTTTCAGCCTTCCTTAAGTTCGATCTGAAATTCAATTGATGTTTCATCTTAAATCAGATTCTGACTCAACGTACAAAGACAGATTTATGAACTACACATTGATTGAATTTAAAACATTTCTATTTTCCTTGCTCATATAAATATTCTATGTCGAAAAATAACATTTTGCTTATATTAATAATATTTAATATTAGGACAATTTTGAGCAATTTCATAATCACAATATCTTTTTTAATTACACAGCCCCACAAAAAAATGTTTTTGTCCGGGACACTACACTAGTGTATTCCTACGTATTTGTCTTTGCTGAATTTAAATCCAAAATCATTGTATTTTTAAAATTGAAAATAAGATAAATTATAAAAAAAAATTGGAAATAATAAGAAACTGCTAAGTATAAATTTTTGTGTTCATTTCTTGAACACTGTTGCTTCCTCATAGAGAAAAAAGTTTTTGGTCAATCGATGCACTTTTAAAAAAAACCTGTAGATTAGTTAAAATAATTTAAAATTAAGATGAAAATTGCCATGACAACATTCTTAAATGACAATTTATAGTATTTCCTCAGATACAAAGAAAATAACTTATTTAAGGTATTTCACCGGTAGTTTTACTTTAAAAAATCGATGTTCTTAGGATTTTCTTTAAATTGTGAGAAAATATTATTTGATATATGCCTTCTATCCGGTTAAAATTTCAGTACCCCTTACCATGCTAAAAATTGAAGTATTCAAGTTTAAATTTTTATCATTTTCCATATATTAAATTGGAATTTTGAACCTGAATATCTTAATTTGTAAAATAAAAGGAGTACTAAACTTTTAACCAGTTAGAGAGCAGATAAGCGTCATTCCACGTGATATTTTCATTCACAATGGAATAATTTTTTTCTGATTCTATATGAAAAAAAAATAAAATACGTATTTTTTTATTTTCTTATTATACAAAGCTTACAGAAGTTCAGCTGTTACTAAATTTTTTAGATCTGTAGTAAAAAAAATGTATTTGCAACAAAAATATATAAAAAATTAAATTTAAGCATACATTTTGTTAGTTTGAACAATATAACATGGGCGAAAAATTTTGTGTCTAAATGATACGGTCCAAGAAAAACGCGTGTCAAAAGAGCTCTGTGTCTGAAAACGTAAAATTTCAAAAATTTATAACTTCGGTAATTTTTATTTTATAAGAAAACAAAAAATACGTATTTTCTTATTTTTCATATAGAACCAGAAAAAAAAATTTCACGTGGAATGCGCCATATAAAATAACGTTCTCTCACAATTTAAAGAAAATCGTAAGAAAATCGATTTTTTCAAGTTTAACTGCCGGAGAAATACTTTAAACAATTTTTGCCTTTTATGGAATAAATTTTCTAGTCTTACATTAGTGGAGGATTTGATCAAGTGACACAATGATAATTGAGTGAGCCATGAAAGGCCTGGTATCTTTATAATGTAAGGCGCAATAAAAGAGTACAAATCCTGCTATTCTTGAGAATGAAGCTTATGTGCTTGGCACAAAGGCCTGTTTTCATTAGGATGGAAAGTCGTAAGATGGATTATGGCTATGGAAGCACGAGATGCTCTTTTAGTGAGCTTGTCTTTTACTACTTTGCGAAAGTTACGTCGCAAAATCTTGTGAAGCTTCTAGGTAAGATTCATCGGGAATTTACGTCGAAAACGCCAACAGCGCGTTTTCAAACTCATTCAGTCTGTCTCGTTCTGGCTTTTTGTTACAATGCTTCAACGATTCTAAAGCACTTTGCATTTTATGCTAAAAAAGTCCTTCTGTTCCGACACATTAAAAAGAAAAAAACTATTTCCTGTAGAAT
The DNA here is from genome assembly GCA_037103525.1 of Ganaspis brasiliensis. Lineage (NCBI taxonomy): Eukaryota > Metazoa > Arthropoda > Insecta > Hymenoptera > Figitidae > Ganaspis > Ganaspis brasiliensis. The sequence goes on along the minus strand of JAZKLR010000145.1, from coordinate 4,508,786 downwards.
CGTGCAAGTGTTCACGAACTCGAGAATCAAGAGTAAAGTCTGAATCGTTAATGTCTACAATAATCTGAAGCTTAGCACTTTTTCCAAAATATTTTTCCGGAATTGCAGATAAAAACTTTTCCAGCAAACCCAGTGTTTACAAAATAGCATTTGTAAATTATTTCTCTGTAACTTTTTTTTACTGCGCAATGACTGGACTAAAAGTTCTTCGTCAGTTGTCAGTTAACATCATCACAGGCTAGCCATTCTTTGGTTCAGCACTAGTCCTTGTAGTTCTTTTCTTAAATCTTTTTATTTCTGTCCTCACCTCTCTCTGTCTTTCTCTCTTTCTCTTGCCAGAGTACTTGAAACTTTTTACGATCCACTCATTGAAAGCAGAAGTACGGTTACCTCTGTAATGTTCATTGAAAACAGTGTCTTGGTCGCTTTGTGACGTCTTCATTTCTTGTCGGTTCAACGAAATAGAAATAAAGAAAAATGACTGAAACTCGAGCTAGAGCATTCAACGCGGAAATGGGCGCAAAGAAAGTGCTAATTACTTTCGTTTCTTCTTTCAAACAATTTAACAAGTTCTACAATCAATTTCACTTTAATACTTAAATGATATAAATAAATACTGTCAGTCTTCAGTAGAACAAGTATTGATGAGGTCAGACAATTAAGAATCAGCGCACAAGATTGACGAGAGGTCACTATTTTTTAGAATAGTGACCTTAACTTAAATTTTAACTAAATTTCGGACATAGAATCCTAAACAAGGAATCCAAGATGCGGAAACTGGGCCGAAAAATCCAGGATGTAGATTCTGGAATCTGGAATGTGTAAATAGAGAAATGAATCACGGGTACGGAATACGGGATAAAAAATCTGGAATTCAGGATACTAAACAGTATACTAAATTCGGGAAATAGTGAAATGTAGAAATAAAAACTATTTATTTACCATAGAACAATAGAACAGATTCCCAAATCAAACCAAATAAAATAAGGACCAATTGATTAATTAAAATAATCAAATAAACAAGCAATAAAGTATTTCTCACAAAAAGTGAAAACTATAGACAATAATTCTAAATCAACTATAATCCTTAAATTATTTCATTTAGTTTCACTCAATTTCAAAAATAAAAGCTCTAATGGATCACTCTCCATATATGTTGAAGGCTTACATTCTACATTAACAAACTCGGTAGAATTGAATTAAAAGAATTTAATTTTCTCAAACCGGAGAGCGCAAATCCTTTCTTGGGATAATCAAAAAGGTAACTCTAATAAATCGAATTATCTCGGCCTCAAAATAATTGTCAACAAAACCAAATTCCTTGACATACTTAACCTTAAATTTTCAATAATGCGGGGACTTTTATCTTTCCACGATGTTCAGAAAACAAAAACGACTCAAAATAGTTAAGCGGATTCCAAAATCCAAAAGAGCGGTTCGAACAACTAAAAGCAACATCAAAAAGTCAATAGTGGAAACGATAGCCCAAATCTTTCAGAAACATAATTTACAATTATCTTCCAACGGACCACTTGGTCTCAATATCTCAAAATTTCACAACTTAAAAACCAAATTCAATTAAACTCAATTCTACTAAAATTGACCGGATTCTCTAGTCGGGGATTGTAAGAGAGGGAGTGGTTCAGAAGCATAAAAAGATCATGGTTCTTCAAAAAAAATGATAAAACTCAAAAATTAAACCATTAAAATCATTGTTTATTTTCACAATTTTAAATAAACAATTTAAACAGAAAGATCAAAATCAAACTCGGGCCATAACAATAAATTTAAGAGCAAATAGGGTGACTCTAAAATTTTATAACATTTTACAAAATAAAAATAATTTCAGAGAAACGACTGACCATTAATTTAACCTAAAACTTCTGTTTTATCATTCCGATAAAAATTAAGCTTTCAGTGAATGGCGTCAATTTTTGCGCCCGCCATGACACAATCTTTGAAGAAGGTTCACAAATCGAACTAAAATAAGTAAAAGAACTATTCTAAATAATCGAAAATATTTGGTGATTTAATAAAATTTAAGAGAATTCAAACTTTCGCGGTTCCGCCATTTTAGGTTCTAAATCTCAGGTCATTCGTTATTTTAACAAAAGGGTTCCACCATGTGGTTAAATCATTTGAAAATCTCAAACAAACTTGTTAATAAGAAAAACAATATTAACTTAGGATACTCGAAAAAGGGTCAATAACTAAATTTGACAAAATTATTCCAAAGAATCTAAATAACAAAAACTAAAATTTTACGTCGGCATACATGTCGACGGCTCTCACCATGCTCAGCGCTTTCGAAAAATATTCTAGAATCTTTAATACATTGAATTTCATGATACAAAATCGCAAAACTGTCAAAATTACATGATCGTTAGGGGATAATCTAAATTAAACTTTACACATTGAGTTCAATAACGCAAACAAGGGGATCAAAACTTACGTGTGGTTACTCGATAAGAAGTTTTCACTTGCAAAATTCATATTCACAAAAGTTTATTTTCACTGAAATTATTATCACTAAATCTTTAACCGGAGAATCGGCTCGAAAACACAATAATGAGCAAGTTTATACCTGGGCTTTTCAGCAAAACGGCACTAAGTCTGACGCCACGCTTTTCTTTGAGAAAAAAACTATACACAAAGTCAATACTAGAATACTCGGGAAAACGAGATTGAGTTAACGAAATCCGATGTATTTATCAGCTGGTCCTTTTCCATCTTCGTCCTTCCTTCACCTATCCAACTTGACATAGGTGACTCCAATATTTAGAATTAAAAATTTTAATTCTTCAGAAATTCGAATAACGCCTTTTCCCGTAGGGTCCCGGTTAGAAAATCGGAAATGACGATATCCTGATTTTTCCGTAAACATCCTCAAATCATTTCAGATATAGTCCAGTAAATCTGTCAAAAATGCGTCCAAAATTAGGGACACTTAGAGTTCAACAGTTTCATATAGTAGGGGGGGCCTAGATAAAGACATATATAAATTAGACTAGCTGTTTCCATAGAGACTATTTTTAAACAATCGTTAAAGGTGACGAAATGTGGTTTTTGAGTGCTCCTTGCTCACCTAATCATTTGACTGAAAAATGAGTCCTCTTAAACTTATAGCCCTTAAAAATACCTACAAAATGGCCGGTCATAAGTTCGAGTGCGATAATTTGTTTACTTGCAAAATAATAAAAACCACCTAAAATCGCACTTTTTTAATTAATTAATAAATATTATAATAATAGAGCTACAGCTTTTAAACTTTCTGAAAACATGATCCCCATTACCCTTAAAAATGTTTGCAAAATTTGAGCCCTGTCCAATAAATAGTTATTGTAAAAAGCTATTTGTTATTTAAAAAACCGATTTTCGCGAAAAAAATTTCCGACTCCAAGGCGCAATAAATTGCAATGATATTGTGCTCATTTCACTCAGGAAGAGTCACACTATCATTTACACTTTATTTTATAAGGGATTTATAATAATAAATTGCAAAAAATGGCACCCGAAAAGAGGGTACGTTTTTTTGTTATAAACAAATTCATTATTTCCGCTAATATTTATTCCAGCAAATTAAGAATTAATGAACAGTAACGATATTTTCATTACGCGTATTTTAAAAAAAAAAAGTTAATCTACGATAATTAGGGGAGAAAAAAAAAATTTTCAAAAAAATCCTGACAGCTCATTTTTTAATATTTTTAAATGAAATTTATAGGACACAAAGAAAAATTATTGATCTTTTTCATAAAAAATCAACAAGATTCTAGCTTGTGATTTTCTTCAATAAAATTGAGATGAATTGATGGGTTCCAGTTAAGGGTGCTTGGAGCCTGGGAGTGGGGGGTATCGTGTTGTCGCTCGTGCCAGATTTGACTTCGAATCTTCAAATTATTAAAATTCCGTATAACTCCGCAAATAATTAACCGATTTGGTTCTTTCTTTTTTTGATCTAGGCTACTTTTTTCTAGCGATTCTAAATATGTTTATTGTTTTTTTAAAAAATTATTGTTTATAACAATATTTGTTAACTTATTTTTTTTTTAACTAAATTTTCATATTTATTTGTTCCTTATCTAAAGCAAACTTCCTTCATTGGTTATAATTATAAAAATAATAACAAAAAAAAAATTAATAAATAATTGCAATTTACAAGTAAAAAAAAAAATATTTTCAAAAATAAAACTTATAATATCGAACAAATCATAATCTCCAAATCTGAATTAGTATTTTTCTACTAACGAATTACATAAATTAAAATTTTAACTTATTTCACCGCAAGATAAGAAAGTAAAACTAAATAAATAATTGCAATTTTCAAGTTTTATTTTTGTTTTATCGAAAGTTTATACATATGGCAACATCGCTTTTCTAACGATTCAGAAATTATTTAAAAATTTTTATTTTTAACCTTTTTGTTTATAACAATTGTTATAAACTATATTTTTTTTCTAAAAAACAATAAATATATTCTAGAATCGCTAGAAAAAAGTAGCTTAGTTCAAAAAACGAAAGATCAAAATCAGTTAATTATTTCTTGAGTTATAGGGAATTTTAATAAATAAAAAATCAAGTAAAATCCTGATATACTGCTCCTTGGCACAATTTTGAATATTTTTATTAATTTTTTTTTTATTAATTTTTTTTGTTATTATTTTTATAATTATAACCAATGAAGGAAGTTTGCTTTAGATATGGAACAAATAAATATGAAAATTTAGTTAAGAAAAAAATAAGTTAACAAATATTGTTATAAACAATAATTTTTTAAAAAAACAATAAACATATTTAGAATCGCTAGAAAAAAGTAGCCTAGATCAAAAAAAGAAAGAACCAAATCGGTTAATTATTTGCGGAGTTATAGGGAATTTTAATAATTTGAAGATTCGAAGTCAAATCTGGCACGAGCGACAACACGATACCCCCCACTCCCAGGCTCCAAGCACCCTTGACTTGAGCCCATCAATTCATCTTAATTTTATTGAAGAAAATCACAAGCTAGAATCTTGTTGATTTTTTATGAAAAAGATCAATAATTTTTCTTTGTGTCCTATAAATTTCATTTAAAAATATTAAAAAATGAGCTGTCAGGATTTTTTTGAAAAAAAAATTTTTTTTTCTCCCCTAATTATTGTAGATTAATTTTTTTTTTTTAAATACGCGTAATGAAAATATCGTTACTGTTCATTAATTCTTAATTTGCTGGAATAAATATTAGCGGAAATAATGAATTTGTTTATAACAAAAAAACGTACCCTCTTTTCGGGTGCCATTTTTTGCAATTTATTATTATAAATCCCTTATAAAATAAAGTGTAAATGATAGTGTGACTCTTCCTGAGTGAAATGAGCACAATATCATTGCAATTTATTGCGCCTTGGAGTCGGAAATTTTTTTCGCGAAAATCGGTTTTTTAATAACAAATAGCTTTTTACAATAACTATTTATTGGACTGGGCTCAAATTTTGCACACTTATTAAGGGTAATGGGGATCATGTTTTCAGAAAGTTTAAAAGCTGTAGCTCTATTATTATAATATTTATTAATTAATTAAAAAAGTGCGATTTTAGGTGGTTTTTATTATTTTGCAAGTAAACAAATTATCGCACTCGAACTTATGACCGGCCATTTTGTAGGTATTTTTAAGGGCTATAAGTTTAAGAGGACTCATTTTTCAGTCAAATGATTAGGTGAGCAAGGAGCACTCAAAAACCACATTTCGTCACCTTTAACTATTGTTTAAAAATAGTCGCTATGGAAACAGCTAGTCTAATTTATATATGTCTTTATCTAGGTCCCCCCTACTATATGAAACTGTTGAACTCTAAGTGTCCCTAATTTTGGATGAAATCGACGTTTTTCGTGACAGATTTACTTCACTAATAGTTTTCACTAGGACATTTGGACGGTGTGACGTTGTTTAAGACTACATCCATTTGAAATAATATCCAAATTTCTTTAACTTTTTCTGTGATGTAGAGGTCGGAGGTCCAACTCATTGGAGGGAAATTCAAATTCTTAATAAAACTCCTGGGAAATGGTTTCCTTAGGTTGGCTACTCTGAATGTGCGACGCTGAACCGGTTCTCGACAGATCCTGGATTGCCGATGATATCTGACATCAAGAATATCGAATAAAATCTAATATTCAGTAAAAAAGTGTTTCTCAAAAAAATTAATCTCAAAATCTTAACCTGTAAGTGGCAAAAATTTTGCCACGTTACAATAGATTTCGGGCAAGGAACCGGAGGGATTCTGGAATGTAGAATGTGTAAAACGGAAAATGGAATCCAGAATGAGGTTTTGAAGATAATTAATCCAGGATACTAAATTCGAGAGATAGAATTCGGGTTAAGGAAGCTAAGGAATTCTTGAATGTGGAATAGGTATAAAATGGAAAATGAAATCCGGGATGAGGTATTCGGGATACTAAATTCGAAATATAAAATCCGGGTTGAGGAACCCGAGTGATTATGAAATCTGGAATGTGTTAAACGGAAAATTAAATCCGGAATGAGGGATTCGGGATACTAAATCGAGGATACTAAGTTGGGGGGATAGAATCTGGGTAAGGAACCGGAGGAATTCTGGAATGTGGAACGTGTAATAGGGAGAATGGAATCCGAGATGAAGTAAAAGGGATATTGAATCTGAAATACTAAATTAGAAAGATAAAATCCGGGTTAAAGAACCCGAGGGATTATGAAACCTGGAATGTGTTAACCGGAATATAGAATCCGGAATGAGGTATTCAAAACACTGAAACGAGGATACTAAATTTGGGGGATAGAATCTGGGTAAGGAACCGGAGGAATTCTGGAATGTGGAACGTGTAATATGATGAAGTATGAGGGATATTGAATCTGAAATACTAAATTAGAAAGATAAAATCCGGGTTAAAGAACCCGAGGGATTATGAAATCTGGAATGTGTTAAACGGAATATAGAATCCGGAATGAGGTATTCGAAACACTGAAACGAGGATACTAAATTCGGGGGATAGAATCCGGATTGAGGAACTGAAGGGATTTTGGGATGTGGAACGTGTAATGGGGAGAATGGAATTCGAGATGAAGTGTTAGGGATATTGAATCTGGAATACTAAATTCGAAAGATAAAAAAATCGAGGATACTAAATTCGGGGGATAGAATCTGGGTAAGAAACGGGAGGAATTGTGGAATGTGGAAAGTGTAAAACAGAAATAGAATCCGGATGAGTTATTCGGTATGTTAAATCTGGACATGTAATTCGAGAGATGGAATCCGGATTAAGGAACCTGGGAGATTTTGAAATCTGGACGTGTAAAATAGAAAATAGAATTCGGGATAAGCTATTCGAAATACAGAATCTGGAATAGTTAATTCGAGGAATAGAATCCGGGTAAGGAACAGGACGAATTCTGGAATGTGAAATGTGTAAATCCGAAAATGGAATCCGGAATAAGCTATTCGGGATACTGAATCGAGGATACTAAATTCGAGAGATAGAATCCGGGCTGAGGAACAGGAGAGATTTTGTAATGTGGAATGTGTTAAACGGAAAATGGAATCCGGATGAGGTTTTCGGGATACTGAATTAAGGATACTAAATTCGGGGGATAGAATCTGGGTAAAGAACTAGAGAAATTCTGGAATGTGGAAAAAATAAAACGGATAATGGGGTCCAGAAAATGAAATCAGGAATATGGAATCAAGATATAAAATCCTGATTGTAGCATCCGGGATGTGTATTCAGAGGTACTAAATCCGGAATACTAAATCGGGGAAATGGAGTGTAGAGTGGGACATCTAGAATGGGGAATCTACGATATGGAATGAATCTGGGAATTAAATCTGGAATGAAAAATTCGGTATATGAAATCTGGAATGTGAAATGTAAGATGAGGAATCCGGAAAAAGAAGTCCGGGACAATGAGTCTGAGATGTGAAATCCGGGATGAGGAACCTGGGGTGAGGAATTCGGGATGAGGAATCCTGAATAAGGAATTAAGAATAAGGAATCCATGATGAGGAGGACAAAATCCTAAGTTTTTAGGGTTCCGTACACAAAGTGTCCAAACGGAACCCTTATGTTTTCACTCGTTTGTCCGTCGCCAAAAACCATTACCCCCCCCCCCCCCCCCTAGCGGCCAAACTATTTGAGATAGAGAGTTGAAATTTGGTACACTTATGTATTTTCACGTGTAGATTACAGGAAAAATAAGCGAACATGATTGAACGTGATGTTCATAGTGTTGTCAAGGAAATAACAAGATTTTTTTTCAAAAAATGCATTAAAATGCCTATTTACCCCCCCCCCCCTTATCTCCTAAACTATTTGACCTAGAGTATTGAAAATTGGTACACATATGTATTTTCGCGAGTAGAGTTCAGGAAAAATATAGAAAACATGATTGGAGGTGATGGTCATAGCGTTGTCAAGGAAAAACTTTTTTTTTTCAAAAAGAACGTGCCCCCCCCTTATCTTCCAAACCATTTGACCTAGAGGTTTGAAATTTGGTATATCTAAGTATTTTTACGTGTAGATTACAGGAAAAATATAGCGAACGTTGCTGGACTTAATTTTCAAAAGTTATTAATGAAAAGTTGAAAAATGACAAAAACCCCTATGCTAGAGCTCAGCGTATTTATCCTGAAAGGTTGGGAATTGGTTAAAAATGTGTAATTTTATGCAGAATTTTTTATAAAACCATAAAAATTGTGGTTTAAATTTATTATCATAACATTTTTTCCAAAAAACTGAAATTTTACCAAAAAAAAATTTTTTTCTTCTAAACAGCTACAATATTTTATAGTTTCAGATTATTTTTTTGTACAAAATGTTTATGTTTATGTTTAAATTACTTTAAAAGTTAAAAAATAAAAAAAAATTAAAAAAAAAATTTTTTTTGGCTTTAAAATTTAAAATTATATAAAAAAGCTTAGTCTATTTAATTAGAAATTTTTAATCTTATAAAAATCATTAAGTTTATACTTAAATTTCTTAAAAAATAAAAAAAATTATTTTAATTTATCATTATTTAAATTATTATTCAAATAATCTCTGACTCATATAATTGAAAAAAATTAGAGCGGTACGGAACCCTTCGACTTGGTACGAGTGTAACTCGTACTTGCCCGATATTTATTTTTAAATGGATGTCTCAGTGTTTTTCTCAAATGTAAATATAATACTGACTTGGTTTGAAAAAACTTTTTTTTAATGTAGGTTCACGAGATTTTACCTCTATGTGGTACAATTTGTATAGCTGGGAAGTTTACGATTCATTAAACTTGAACATGATTGTTTGATGGATAGGTTATTAGAATATAGATAAATTCGGGAGTAATTACTCTTGGGAATTGCAATATTGGACATTCAAAGACGGTAAGAACGGTTTGGTCACATATTGTGTTATAAATCACACAGTCGTTCAAAGCAAGTTGTAGAATTTATGTATCCTGGATACCGGGTAGTGCACTAACTTTCTTAATACCGACAATAACTCATGTTCTGTATTTTAGAGCCTTTAAATACCAAGGGACAGTCTTTGCTAAGTTTCGTAAGAAATTACCTATGTAAACAGAATAAACAACAAAGTAATAAAGTGAACCCACATTTTAGGGTTTTACTTATACACAAACCTATAGTTTTCATCATGCTTAAAGCCGTATTTTCCTTGTTATGGGAAAGCACGGTGTTCTACATTATATACGGAAGTTTATTGTAAGATGCAATCCTTAACCTAAGGAATTTTGTGCTAAAACTTAAAATATAACTCGAGCTTGTATTTTCGCGTTTTATTTTACTCTCATGATACGAGAGTGGATTTGGAAAATAAAATAAAATTTTTCTACTTTCATTTACGTGTAAGTGCATACATGTTTATGAATGCTTTACATAAATCGAAACAATAAATTGTGCACTGAGATAAGAAGAGTACGTTTGGGATTAGGTTTGCATTCAAATGGGTTATTTGTTTTCCATGTTAACGTCTCGTTGATCGTTGACAAGAAATGAAGCAGAATATGGAAAACATAGTTGTATTTTCTAGATTATTTTGATAAAATGTACCTTTCGTAAATTGAGCGTATCTTACCTTTATGTCGGCCACCTCGCTTTCCACAACAATGTGAGCATCGCCTTTTATTTATTGGATGCAAATTGAATAGCTGCTGGCGCATGTCAGGAACTTACGGTTACGCGCAAAACTTGTCGACTGATACAGATGTTGTTCACCAACGCCATCGGTTACAACACTAAAATATGGTTAAACTCTAAACGACATCACCTTTTCTCCGTACACGTTATTAAGTCAAGCTTCAAATTTCTCCATTTTTCGTCTTATAGTTTTGCTCCACAAAGAGGCTTCATACAAATAATCACATTTTCCTTTAAAAGCATTTCATCTTGTGCACAAACTTTATTATTTTCACTGGGGTATGTAAAAGAGTACATATACACTGGTCTAAATTTAGGACTTTAAAATTGTAAAACATAGTTTTGTGATTTGTATTAATTTGTGTTGGTACTTTTAAAACGAATTCATAAAACAAATTTCTAAATTTTTCCAAAAGTTCAACTTAGAAGAAAAGAAAATGAGCTGCAGCATGATAACTACCTTATGAAAATATTTATATGTCGAGATTGAAAACAAGTTTTCTTCATTTAACACAATTTGTTCTAAGAAATTTATAATTAACGACCATTATTGGACAATTTGTTCTAGTGTACCACAGGCAATTTCTACGTCGGTTTCAATGTATATCTAAGGGCAGAAAAAAATCTTTCTTATTTACCAAATTAAAGGGCAAAATACATTTTTGTCCGTTATCTTCATTCACTTTCTAAGGCCTAATATTAAGCAGGAGCGCCGCAATAACGAATTACTCCAGTCTCTATAATAAAACTCCTTATAGAGATAACTCTCTAGAATATTTCACAGAACTGTAATTTTTCCTATTCCATTTACAACCCGTTTATTCCGCGGTTAAAAATGTTTTCCTTGTTTGCGCAGATGATCAAAAAACTATTATTCGTAAAGGGTGACTCTCTGTATAGCGTACAATTCAATGTCTTCCAAGTTTTAAAAGTCATAAACATAAATAAGTTTCATATAATTTTATAAATCTAATAAAATAAAAACAAGTTTCTAAGCATTAAAAAAAAAAAAAAAATAAGAAAAATATTTAATTTCTTTGTTAACCAATGCAAAAATAAGAAACTCAGGGAAAAGTTATTAAAATATGAAGAAAATGTTAAAAGGTGCGTTAAAAACATGAACAATAAATAAGATGATTCTTCAAAAGTAAAAAAAATTAGGGAAATTATTTAAAAGTGGAAAAAATTAAAGAAAATATACATGAAGACAACTTTGAAAGACCATTACCATAAAATTTTTTAAAAAATTTTAAATAATTATTTTTTTTTTTTAAAAATCAAGAAACATTTAAAAACCCTGGATAAAGGATTTAATAAAGTTTGCAAAGAAAATATTAAAAATTACAAAAGACTGTTTTGAAATTCCGCAAAATATCTGCAAATCTTAAATCAAGTAAACAATGAAAAAAAAATTGAAAAATCTACCGAAAAATTGATAAATTTAAAAAAATTTACGAAAAAATAGGTAATGTGAAAAAAGAGAAATAACAAAAATAAAAACTGAAAAAAGAAATAGAAAAAAATACAGACAAATGTTTAGTAAAAGAAAAAGATCTATATACTGAAAAATTTTCAGTAAATTAGAAAACAACTATGGAATTGGAAGTTCTCTAAAAATCTGCTACGATCTTAATATTGACAAATTCAATGTAAAAGATACTTAAGGTACGTGTTGAGAATTTAGTTGGGACTATATTCACGTGATGGGCTAACTTTTTATTAAGAATTTAAGAAAAAAATGGATAAAAACTAAAAGTTCAACACATAGCGTGGCTATTCTGGTACAAAACTATTTTAATTATTTTATGAAAATTCGTTTTATTAAAAAAGTGAAAAAGGATTCTGGGCTTTGGTTTAATTGTTTTTATTAAGTAAATGTTTTATTTTTTGTCAGAAAATTGGAAATAACTCAAATTTGTCAAACTTGACAACGAGTGCATCATAACCTCAAAAACCACTTATATTTATATCATATTATTTACAAGGGTTTAAGTTAATTTTAATATTGCTTGACATAAAATATCTCAAAACGTTATTATGTACCATATTAAGTCTTTTAATTATTAAAATAACATAAAATACAAATTTTGACAAATTTCATTATTTAACTTTATACTTTCATAAATAATTTCCATAATAATAATTACTATTTGGCGATTTATAAAAAATGTGTCTCTGGGATATCTATTAAAAGGTTCCCACATAGTTTAATGCAAAAATAAAATGTTTTCTTTATTTTATAAACAAAAATAAATTTTGTACCATAATAGCCCCGACTGCGAAATTATTATAATACAAACTTTGAGTTTTTATAACTCGAATAAAAAATGGTTTTTTATGGTAAAACTTACAGTAAACTTTCAGAAGAACGTAAACAACGTGACTAGTTAGTTAAAAAAAATTTTGTATGTAATTCTAATTTTTGGTGAAGCATAGAATACAAAAAAATGCAGTTTTTATACCATAATAGCCCCGTTTGACGGTATTTATCTTTGACTTTTCAGTAGAAAAGATCTAATCCCAAACAAAATAAAAGAAAAAAAAATGAAACACAAAAACAAAATTAATTAAGAAACAAGAAAAAAAATTTCTTTTAAAGTGGAGAAATTCTTAAAAAACATGAGGCGATTCAATATAAAGCAAATAATTAAAGAAACAATTAAAAATCTCATTCCCTACAAAGTTCTCCAAATTAAAAACAATTATTCTAGAGAATAATTGAAAAATGAAAAAAAAACATATTGAAGAATTAAAACTGCCAGAGAATTTCAAAGAATAACAAAAAGAAAACTTTAAAAAGAAAGATTAAAAAAAATTTTGTTCTAAAAAAATTAACAAAAAAACATAGCAATTCACTTTATGTTATAAAAATTTTGTATGAAATTAATTAAATTAATTTAATCCACGGAAATAAGATTTTAGTTATTTGTCTTTACAAGGCTTAAAATTTAAATTTTTTAATATAAACATTCGTTTTGTTCATCAAGCAAATAATTAACATGAAATTTAGATAGAAAAAAATATATAACTTTTATAAAAGCCTGTTGAAATTTGAAGACGAGCAAAGGAAGCGCAATTTTGATGTCAGAAATACTAACAATAAGCATTAAAAATCTGTTATGAAATTTAATATGGCTACATCAAACATCAAACACGTTTACCAAATTTTAAGATAATTATAGCATTATTATAGTTTGGCACAGTTTAACAAATAGAATTTTGATTTAAGAAAAATTAATTATTAACAATTAATCAAGTAATAATAAATTAAAATAATTAGATTCATATAAATAACATAACAGTTTTTCTCTATACATTGCACAGAATCTCAAAATGTTAACATCTAAATATTCGATTTGAGCATCAAGGATAACAAAAAAAACCTATACAAATTCCATGGCTGTCTGTCTGTTTATTTATCTATCTGTTCGGTTTAGTTTGAAGAAAGAATCATTAAAAATGTAAAACTTAATTTAAATTATAAAATTAATTTTCCTACTTGTAAGAGAAATATCGCATTTGTAAAAAAAAAATTCCAATCTGAAAGATGACAGGGATTAAAATATGTCAGTCTTTGAAACTGGAAATATTTTCTTTAGATTTATGTAATAAAACATTTTTAACGTTGAATTTTATTAAAAATAAAATTTCTTCACTTCTTGAGCAGAAGACATGTTCTTAAGGAGATTTATCCAAAAATTGATTTTTAACAGATTCTTATAAAAATAACCCCTTGAGCGGAGAAACGTCCTTAAATTTTTTTTCAAAACTAAAAGATTTGCTATTAGTTATTTTATACTCTATGATCTATTTCTAACTGTTAACAGAGCTTCCTTCCTACAAAGAGAAAGTTAAATTCAAAGCAACTGGTTAGGTATATTGTGATCGGAGAATAACGAAAGCTTTAAAACTCTGGTTTACTAAGTTTTGGGAAATAGGTAATTACTGCATTTGATGAATTACTCATGGACAAGAGTAAATGGATTTTCAGGTACTCAAAAGTTCTGATACTAAAGTTTTTTACAAAGTGAATTACAACACGATTTGATTTGTATTCTTCTCAACTTAAGCAGTAATTCATTTTACATTCTTAACATTTTCATTGAACTTGTAGAATTCAATTAGTACTTTGTTTGAAATTGTTTTTAATTAATTTTCATTTTAATTACTTAAGAATTCAGCATCAAGTTATTTTTGTAAGCATGATAATTTTTTATAATAGCAATGAGCGTAAGAAATAAAACGTTTACTATAATAACAATTTTTTCAACTTATTTTTTGTAGATTATGAGGTTTAATATGAGATGGTAAAATGATTTCATGCAAAACTTGTTTTGTCCTCGTTTTTTGACCTCGTTTTTTTAATACCCAGATCCTTTTTTCATTAAGACAAAATAAAGCAATTTCCACAAGGGGATTACTTGCTTGCCTGTTAGGAATTTACCTTTAATTTTATTCTAATTATCTAGAGAGGTTGTTCGAAGACATTTGTTGAACATTTTTCAATGCTTGGCTTATAAATTTAATTGCGACTAAATTACAGAAATCGAGGAAGTTCAGGACTAAGATTATCATACTTAATTATTTGATAAGATTCTCTACATTTTACTGAATTAATATTTGTATAAAATTATCTGTAAAACATGCACTGTGCTAACAAACTTGAAACATAATTAATACTTTTTTGCTTTAGTAAAATGCAAGTAATTTTCTTTAGAAATTTGAATACGCGAAAATATAATATAAAAGAAACATTTCCAGTTTTCCATGCTTTTAACATCTTTCAAAAAAAAGATACAAAGAATTAGGCGTTTGTCAAAAAAAGAAACTGTTACATTTTTAAAAAAATGTGAAAAGACTTTCCGATTTACTTTCTTTGTATTTCGTACTTTAAACTGAACTTAAGAGGGAATTTAAGTTTACGAAGAAAAAGTTGATTGTGTTATAAAGCTTCATTATAAAATAACAAAAGAAACATTTCTGAAAGTGTGAAATTAACTCGATTGCTTTTGAGCAAAGAACCATGAAGGAATGTTTTCCAGAAATGGTGTTTGTTTGTAGAAGGAGCTGCTGGTGAAGTCAAAGGATTATTAGGTTTGTTCAACCAGAAGCCAATCTTTGTAGCGAGCAAGTGGCTAATCGAAGAACGAAACGACTGTAATTTATGTGCCGGATCTCCGGCACAGTCGTCGCAGCCGTTTTGTCGATATTAACGTGGTCGAAATTCCCTTCGTCGTAAACGCCAGTCGGTGTCTCCTTACATTCTTGATACAGAAAGAAAAGGACAAAATGAAAAGAGGACGAACAAGAAGAAGAAAATAAGAAGACAAACGAAAAGAAAGATGATCAAAATTACCAATATTATCGCATCTGTTTTTAGTTGCCTTGCTCACTGTTCCCTGATCGATATCTTGTTACAAAAAAGTTCTGCTTTTAATAAGATTTCACTAGAGGATATTGCGGTTAGTGTATTCTTGATGTGGCTGGGATTTGAGAAAATCATTCAGTGATGAACAGACTCGTTAGTTATCCTTCTTTAGAGTAATTAAGCCAAAACTTCTAATTATGGAAGTCCTTCATTAGTTCACTTGCCACGTAAAGAGAGTACGCGTGCACCAACCGAGCTTCTAGAATTTAGTATCTAGGTACTCTCCAGCTTCCCTTTCGACATTTCAAACTCTTGCCTTTCTCTTCCGCTTTCTCTCGTCTTCATGCCTGTTTTTCGCTTTCGTTGTGAATTGTCTGATACCGAATCCTCAATGCAAACTTGCGAAATCTGATCATACCCAATCTACATACGGCAATTTCAGATTAATCGAATTAACATCAACTTCATCATACTAATTTTTAATATTATATGTTCTTGCCATAATTAGCTCCAGATTTCTCAATATTTTGTTAGAGACCAACTTTCTGTTAACAGAACTTTTGGTTAAATCAAAATGTGTACTTAAAAGTTATTGATATTAAATCCTCTTATTGTTAGCCTTCCTAATAAAAGCGGATAGCAGTTACTCTCTGTGGTTTGTCTTTATTATTCACGGAATCGATTGCATAACTTTTTCTGGATTCTAAATGATGAACTCTGCGCTTTCGATTCCACATTCTGGATTTCACGTTGCAGATTCCGCATCCCGAATTTCACGTCGCGGAATCGACATCCTTAATTTAACATTCCAGATTTAAATATCATGTTTTTCTCATCCGGGATTCCACTTTCTGGATTTCTTACTCCTGATAAGACATTCCTGATTCTACTACCCATAGTTCATAACTGGAATTCGACTTTCCGGATTCGGCATATCAGATTTCACATCCCTGATATCACATCCAGGATTTCACTCCTTCGATATCCGATTCCGGATTTCGCATTCAGAATTTTAAATTCTGGCTTCTGCGACTCAAATTAAAGTTTCGGGATTCCCTATCCGGTATAAGATTTTCCGGATAACACATTTCGAATTTTACATTCTTGATAGGGCATCGCAGATTTCACTACCTGCAGTATTCAACACAGATTCTACTTCTCTGGATTACACATCCTGGACGCGAAATTGCGGATTTCCGGGTATCTGTATTCCGCAGCCTGGATTACAAATATTCGAATTTTTCGTCACGGATTCTATATTTCGTATTTCACATCCCCAATTCCACTTTCCGGATTTCACATACTTGATTCCACTTTCCAGATATCTCGTCCCGAATTTTACATCGGTGATTCCACGTCCCAGATTTTTTATCTTGAATTCCTCAACTTGAATTTCACATTTAGAATTACACAATCGGGATTTTCAATTCAAATTCTACATTTCTCCCCGGGGACTCCAGATTTATTATCCTAAATTCCTCATTTTGCGTTTCATATTCAAGATTCAATTTAACGTATTCCACACTCCGAATTCCATGTCTTCAATTTGCAAGTCCCGGATTTATATCTTAAATTCCTCAACTCGGATTTCACATTTCGAATCACACATCCTGGATTTACAATTTAAATTCTACATTTCTCATTCAAAACTGCAGATTTATCATTCTGGATACCACATCTTGCGTTTCGTAATCTGTATTTAATTTCACGTATTTCACACTCCAAATTCCATGTCATCAATTTCGTATTCCGAATTTACGTCTCAGATTCCACATTCTGAATTTTATTTCTCGGATCCCACATCTTTGATTTCAGATGCCGGATTTTAATTCTCCATTTCTAAATTTCGAATTCTTCAACCCAGAGTTCATATTTTGAATTAGACATCCTAAATTCCTCTTTCTAGATATCTCGTATTGAATTCCACATATGCGATGCCAAAACGTGGATTGATATCTTGAATTCCTCAAATCGGATTTCACATTTTAAATTACACAACTGGGTTTCACAATTCAAATTTTACATTTCTCCCCGGGGACTCCAGATTTATCATCCTAGATTCGACATTTTGCGTTTCATATTCAGGATTCAATTTAACGTATCCACACTCCGAATTCCATGTCTTCAATTTCATATTTTGAATTTACGTCGCAGATTCCACATTCTGGATTTTATGTCGCGGATTCAACGTCTTCGATTCCACATGCCAGATTTTAATTCTCCATTTCCACATTTCGAATTGTACATTCCAGACTTTATATTTTGAATTACACATCCTGGATTCCATATGCGATTTCAAGTCCCGGATTTATATCTTGAATTCCTCAACTCGGATTTCACATTTCGAATCACACATCTTGGATTTATAATTTAAATTCTACATTTCTCATTCAGAACTCCAGATTTATCATCCTAGATGCCACATCTTGCGTTTCGTAATCTGTATTTAATTTCACGTATTCCACGCACCAAATTCCATGTCATCAATTTCATATTCCGAATTTACGTCGCATATTCCACATTCTGAATTTTATTTCGCGGATTCCAGATCTTTGATTCCAGATGCCGGATTTTAATTCTCCATTTCTTAATTTCGAATTCTACAACCCAGACTTCATATTTCGAATAACACATCCTGGATTTCTCTTTCTAGATATCTCGTCTCTAATTCCTCATCCGCGATCCCAAGTCCCGGATTTATATCTTGAATTCCTCAACTGGGATTCCACATTTCGAATTACACATCTGGGATTTACAAGTCAAATTCTACATTTCCCGTTCGGAACTCCAGATTTATCATCCTGGATTCCCCATCTTGCGCTTGTAATCTGTATTCAATATCTTGTATTCAACGCTCCAAATTCTGTATCTTCAATTTCCGAATTTTTAACTCGAATTTCTCAACTCGGATTTCACATTTTGAATTACAATTTAGGGGTTTAGAATTCGAATTCTACATTTCTCATTTAGAACTCTAGATTTATCATCCTGGATTTCACATCTTGTGTTTCATATTCCGGATTCAATATCTTTTATTCCACACCCGGAATTCCATAACTTCAATTTCATATTGAGAATTTACTTTGCAGATTCCACATCCATGATTTCAAACACCGGATTTTATATGTCCATTTCTTTATTTCGAACTCTGCTTCCCAGATTTAAATTTTTGTATTGTACATTCATAATTTCATTTTCCAGATGTCTCGTTCCAAATTCTTCATCTGCCATTCCACATCCTGGATTTCTATTTTGAATTCATCATCTCGAATTCCTTATTTCGAATTACACATCCGAAGTTCGCAATTTAAATTCTGCATTTCTCATTTGGAACTTTAGATTTTTCATCCTAGTTTCCACAGCTTATGTTTCATATTCCGGATCTAATATCTCATGTTCTACACCCTGAATTCTATGTCTACAATTCCATATCCCGAATTTACGTCGCAGGTTCCACATTATGGATTTTATGTCGCAGATTTCACATCCTCGATTCCAGATTCCGATTTTTATATATAATGGATTTGAAATTCGGGACGAGGTGTCTGGAATCTAGAAAAATTAAGGATGAAATCCGAAATGTGGAATTCGTAATAATATCCGAAATTCGGAAATTGAGATATAAGTTTTGAGATGTAGTATCCGGAATGTAAAGCCTGGAATGTCAAATCTAAAATATGGAATATATAGACTGTAAGATCTGGTGTGTGTATTTGAAATGTTTAATCGGTTATGGTGAATCCGTTATCTGGAATGTGGAATCCGGAATGTATAATCCGAAATATGGAATCCGGATATATGACCATTCGGTAAATTTCAAGTTCAGGAAAAAGTTATTTTGAAAAATGGTTGGGTACCACTTAAAGCACTCCTAGTGCTTATAAATTTTTAGTCGTCTAACACACTATTTGAGTATGATCCAAAAGTTAAAAGTGTTGAGTAATATGTTCTTATAGATTTAAATATCTTTAATTAAACAAAGTTCATAAATTTTCTACATAACTGTACATTATGAGGCTGATTCCAGAAAAACGTTGAAAATGTCATTACCGAGTTAATCAATTTTTTTTATCTCATTATTGAATTTTTTTTCTCAAGCTGTAGTTTATGTCTTATTTGATTAAAATAATGGTCCCCAACCTTTTTGAGTTTAGATTTTTGAATGGAATATAAAGGTAAAATTTAGTGAGGGAATGACAAATCGAAACAAAGTGACCATAACCTCAGACACATAACCTTACTTCCCTATGCACTGTGAACGATGCGATATAGATACTGGTAAGGTATGCAAATACACTATGATAATTAAATAAAAAAGTGATTACCTATTTATAAATCAACATGAGGAAATGACGTGAAGAAATGTATTTTTTAAAAATCTCATTGATAAATTAGTTTTAACAAAATATCCTTTCTACAAACGTTCGCTGCAGTATAGGTTGTCAATAACAGTGTTGCCAACTTTCAAAAAACTTAAGGCGGGAGTTGGTAGGCATTCAAATTTTGCTCCAATCACACTATTTCAAAGCGGTGAGGGAATGATAAGTTTTTCAAGGACAAATTTTGAAGTATATTTAAAAATATTTCCATTCGCTGTTTTTAAATTATAAAGTCGTGTAGTTACAGTCAATACTATCTTATGTAAATAAAAAATAAAATAACAAACAATTAGTAAGGAATTTTACGTTTTGAGTTAATGATTCTCTTCGAATTCAGCAGTTGGGACATAGTGAGGGAATGATTTTCAGGGTACTCTGTTGGAGATAACTTGTTTGTTTATCATATAAGAAATAAATTTGTTTCATAAATTCGTACATCTAGTAAAGTCACTGTAGTATAATACTACTGTATTATTAAAAAAAATAACTTTTCATAATCGACATAATACAGAAAGCATTAAGGACATCAATTTCCATTTTTTTTCTGGAATCAGCCATGCGTATTTTTATATTTTTAATGGGGTATGAAAATAAACTGAAAATTTCAAACTTGTATACAGCACTGACAATAGCTGACGTCAAGTGACATCACATTACACTGTCGAGTTCAGCTTAGGTAGAGGAAAATAACAGTGTGGTGAACATGACAGTGACATATCTAATAAGGTGAAGACCTGACAGTATAATAATCCATAAACTATTTGCGGATCTGTAGAATTACCCGAAAATATAAGAGAAATTTTACCCGTCTACGAGTAATTCTGGATGCATGTGAATCTTACTCTAAAATCGAAGAGGAAATTCCTTTTGTTTTTTTCCTGATGCCAGAAATTTCTAGAAATTTCCGGGATTCATCGATAGTCTGTTTAATTGTTAGGTAGAAGAAATTCGAATGAAAAATTATCAGTCGATCATCGTACCCCGATAATCAAACTGAAACAGCTGTTGCGCTCTCATGTGACTACCGATAGGATAGGTAAGTTTATTTTTGATCCTTTCTCAGTATTTTTTGGAATTTTAAATAGTCGCTAATTACAGTAATATATTCTTGTGCTTTCTTTCTTAATTTATTAAAGTAAGGCCGTTAATTTCACCGGAATTTGGAATGATTTGAAATAAAGTAACTTTAATTGGATGAGATAAGATGATGTGGTCGAAGGACGGTTTCAGCATCACTCATGGCTCCTCCCGATGATAGGATGGTTTTGAGCTTAACCTTATCATAAACATTGTCCTGTAATTCTCTGTAATATCTCATCGACACCTTATCTGATATTTGGATGAGTATTTTCCTGGAATCATATTCATTTAAATACTTTATGTATTCATTAAATTATTAAGGTGAATTTATATTGATAGGAAAAAACCATTTATATTCTTAAAGATTAATTCTAATTTATTATTATAAAGATGTTAAAATGTTTTGACTTGTGACTAATAATTATTATAAAGGTGTTAAAAAAGTTTCTCAACAAGTCCTTTTAATTAAGCTTTTCGACCCTAATTTCGACCTAATCTTCGTATCTTAATTAGGGTCGAAAAGCTGAAATAAAGAAAAGCTCAAATTGAAAGGACTTGTTGAGAAACTTTTTTAACACATTTATATTAATTCCAATTTATATATTTATTACATTATATTTACATCTGACATATAGTTTTTTCAATGTTATTTTGTTATGTTTTAAATTTTCTTGTGCGTAATGTATGTTTGTTATTAAGTTGACGATTAGAGGAGATTCCTGTACAGGATAAATTTGACTAATTAATTGATAATCTCGGATTTTATATTGTTATATTTTTTTTTTGGACGGAGAAAATATAATAAATTATTTTTCGATATGTATTTTCTTGTAGATTTATTCCACACGCTCTTATTAATCTTTACTTATATTCTTCTTTTGGTTAAATTGATAATATTCTACTTAAATAATAATTGTAATCTTTGTTACTTTTAATGTTTCTATTTTTAAGTATTTTTAAATAAAAAGATCGTTATAAGAGTACGAAAATGAACGTACAGATGGAGAAAGAGAAACTCATCATTAAAAGTGTCAACGAACTAGCAGACATTCATCACATCTATTATACCAGGTTGTCTGAAAAAATACCTTATATACACTCATCTCGACTTGTTGCGTCTTGTCATATCGTTCTTGGTTCTTGCGGAATTTATTATTGCAGCCTGTCGAGATTCTCGAAATAGGCAGTTAAATATATTATTAATATCTGGCGAATGCTTGATAATTCAAAGTGAAGGAGGTCTTGCTCATTTAATGGTAAGATTTATCTGAAAAAATTGACTCCCGATGTGGAGAATGATCGTGTTTTTGCCGTAGCTGGAAGCGGATTATAAGGTAACACCATCAAGAGACAAGACGTTTCAAACGATGTAGCAATCGCTCCTAGGAATTATGATAATATCCCATCGCATTAAGGTTTGGAATTAAGTATATGTATATGCGGCAACTGTACTGGATAACACTCTTCAGGAAGAAAGGTCTTTAATTCATCAAGTTTATCGTATCTGGACAGACGTATTTTTAAATAAAATTTTGCTTCTTGCTATGATTACACCTTGCGAAATGATGTCCGGTCAAGTGGATCGAAGATAACGTCAAAAAGCAGAAATGTATAAGTGGTGGTACTTTACTTCTAAGAATGCTCGATTCTCTGAGGCAAAATGACGACACTGTCCCTCGACTCTTGACTGTTCTTCTCTTCCAGCAAATATAATTTAACGTCAAGGACCAAATACTTATGTCTTATATAAAAGATGGCATAATTGGGACATAATAAATGTCTGAAAATAAAAGGAGTGAATGCCTGAAAACCGAACAAGTAATTCCTACTTTGATAAAGTACCTGCAAAGATGACCTATCTCTTGATCTTCATCGATGAAAACGTCAACGGCTTATTGGCCAATTTATGTTTCACTCTTAAAATAAATTATCGGCTGCGGTTCTTATTGTGCTCTTTGGCAAATTTTCGACTTAATGACGACAATGAGTTTCTTCATTTTCGGCACGAGATCTGAAGAGATAAATATAGGCAACTGAATGTACTGTCCGAATAAAAAATTCATTACTAAAAAAAACTGGTTTCATTGCTTACATTACTTTAAAAGGCAGGTTGCATGGTACCTGAATCGAGTGACTGACATACCTTATAATTAACTCTCCTTCAAATGAATCAAAACTTCACAAAACATTATCATGACGCGGCCATTAATGTCAAAAAAAAAAACTTTATTGTACACTAGTTATGTTAAGCTTGCATTTATAATTGATCGTAATAACGAAAATCACAAATTCTTCTAAAAGGACATGATTCTCAATTACAAACATATAATTGTAGCTTTGCTCACGCGATATCATTAAAGTTGAAAAAGTTTGAATACCTGCAATTTATCACACATCTCATGATTTGTACACTACAACAGTATACAAGTTGTGCATAATGTAAACGTAAAGCACCTTTTAACGAAAGCTTTTTTTAAACCGCAACAACAACTTTTAAAAAGTTTAAACCATCCCAAGGCAATAAAAATAATGAAAATAAAAATGTGTAGTTACACGGTTCTTATAAAATTCCATTCTAAAATAAGAATTTCTACCAATCACCTCCACGCCAGTGTTTTTCTATGTTTAAACTTGATTGCTAGTGATCAGCAAACACGTAGAAACCATGAAACATAATGAATGATCTAACAAGCGTTGATTGTACTGCTCAGACTTGGCTACATGAAATTCCAGCATCCAGTGTAAACATTTTTCACTTATCTACCCTCTAATCTGAATCAGTCAAAATAATGCAATTAACGTTTTGATGGACAAACAGTTCATTAAACTTTCAAGTAACTTTTTTCATCACTTACTAGAACCACAAAAGAGCGCGCTACGCAAGCCAAATCATTGTGCGATTTGTAAAAAGAAAAATTGAAAAAAAATTGTAACTCTATGGCTTTAATTTAATAAAAAATTGAAATTGAACAAAAATAGTTTGTTGAAACAATTTGTAGAATTATTATTTTTTGTTTGTTGTCAGTAATTGGTATCTGAAAAAGTTTCAAAATAGACAAAAATTTGCAACTGTGTAAAAATTGAAATTAAACAATTATAATTTGTCTAAACTATTAATAGAGTTGTTATTTTAGATTATTGTTTCGATCGTTTGTGTATTTTGATATTGTGTAAAGGTTTTGTCATCATCTTTGGTGATTTGAAAATCGATTAATAATAATTTTATAATCAATGAAACAAATTGTTGGTTAAAAAATGCTATCAAAATTGGTTGCTTTAAAGTGATTAAAATATTACAAGGTTTTTAGTGTGAAATATAACAACCTTCCAAATGAAATAATTCTAATAAAAATTTTGTTTACGTAAGTTCTTTGTATTTAGAACTCTTATCATTTATTTTTGTAAAAATAGCAAAGATCTAATTCTTGTTTTTCATCAAGAACACACACTGCATAAACTTATCAACTGTGCAGAGAATATCATTAGAGGAAGTTGATCAACTGAGTGAGAACTCAATTCAGATTTCGGATTAACTAATCAGAGAGCAAACAGACAAACTGATTCCACTTGGGACACGTACACAAAGTACCTGCTGTTTGTAGTATTCTCGAATAATCAATAAATGTCAGCAGCTGCTGGACACAATTCTCTGGGCCACGTAATCAAGATATGAATGAAGCAAATTCATAATAGAGCTTCAGAAGGATCAAGTAATTAAATAACTGTTAAATCATGAGGTACCAATTTTCGCTTTTATTCCTTCACTTTCAAGATTTACATGTTAAGTTTAAGAATCAGACCTATAACTTCGTTTTATTGATAAATAAGCTGAAAATTAGGTTCGTTTTATTATCTAAGAATAAAAAAGAATTTACATTTGAAAAATAAAAATTTGAATTCATAAAACAATAAAAAATTCCCATCATTTGTAAGGACTGTTTAAATATTTTTGGATTTTCCTTAAAATTATAGTTGAAAAAATTTCCAAACTCAGCAAGTTTTTTCAAAATGAATTTTGAAACAGAGTTCAAACAAACTTGGACCTCACAGAATCTGCTGGTTCAAATTTTATTCCATTTAATAGAATTTACCCAACATTTTTATTTTGATGGCAAGCATCCTTTATGCAAAAGCAATGCATTCATGAAATAATTGTAAAAATTATTAAAATTGAATAGGTGCAACTTGGCAGCGGTTTTAAATTTCAATTGATCCAAATTTTAAACAATGATATAAAAATTTCGAAAATTTTAAAATATTTTTAGATGTGTTCTCAATTGAGTCACTCTGAATTGAATCAGACCCAACTTTGGTGTATTATTGTTTTTCATAAAAGATGAAGATAGCTTATTATTCAATATTAATATTCCTTTCAAATCATCTCAGTTTAAGAAAATACTGAACAATGTAGTCTGCCTCGAAGTTCTTGCTCAGCAAACGGATCTTAATTTTATTATAAAACTTATAAATTTTTCATCTTTCATTTAAACGGTTTTCAAATAATTTTTTCTCCTTTCAATTCCTTCTTTATATTTCCTGCTTCTCTTGCTGTTTAGTTTTTCAGCTTTTAAATAAATGCAATTAAATTTTTCAAAGCAGAAGCGCCTTTGTAAATAGATCGCGCAACAGGGAATAAAATTTATTAATTTTTTGTTGTTGTAAGATTGAAGTTACTAGCCGTGCATTCTTTTCTACATTGCAGCTTTTATTATCTGGGAATTGAGATTTTGAAAATGCATGTATCATATCTGTATGTCTCAAATAGAAACAATTTTTAATGTTTATAATTTTTTTTTATTGTTTTTTACAGAATTTCACTATGATTACTTTCAACTTTTCATGACTATAAATAACCCACTTGACATAATGAAAGAGTCTTGAATGCAAATAAACTAAAAAAAAATGTTGAACCTGTAATTTTTTAAACCTAATTTACGTCACAGATTTTTTAAAATATTTCTATATTTTTCATGTTTTAAAGGAAAATTTTAAAACAAAAAACTGAATATACAAATCTTTCACTTTTCACAAAATCCTTTCATTTATTGAGATATAATCTTCAATAATGAAAGCTGAGTGTTCCTTTTAAATTGAAAGTATTATTTTTTTCCTGTGTAGTTTTACGGACCCTATTTATTAAAAGAGAAGTATATTCGATTCTGTCAAATGGTTTCAGAGTTTGCTGTTTTATCAAGAGAAAGTGAATGTTGTACTTTGTTGAAAATCGGCTATCAATTTCTATTCAAAGATTTATTTTAATTTTTGACAAAAATGCAATTTTACAAAAAGATTTATATATTGATTAAGATGATTGATTTTCTTGTTTTATAAGCGTCGAAATGATAACACAGTTCTACAAATTTTTTTTTTTGGCCGAGACACTATATTAGCATATTTATAGGTATATGTATTTTTCTTCACTGAATCCGAATCCGAAGTCATAATTGCTATAGATTGGTTCAACTTTTGAGATGAAGCTTTAAATCAAATTCATTAACAATTAAATCAAATTTAAAAATTTGTTAATTAAATTAAATTGTATTAGATGTTTTGAAAATTAAAATTCTAAGGTTGGAATTTCAATTTATTTTCAAAATTACTTGTAACAAACAGTTAACAGAAAGAAAAATTGAATTGAAACTAAGTTATTTAAATTAAGATACAGAAACCTTCTGACCCAATTCGAAACTGTAACATGTGGTTACAAAGACTTAACTTGTATTGAATTTCTATCATCAATGTAACTATTGCGATTTAAATTATAGGTTAATTAAATTGTAGTAAACACCAGACATGCTCTGAATAGAAATGAAGACTTCGAAATTGCATGCAATTAGGTTTAACCTTTTCGCATTTGGACTTGAAAAAAGATATCTGTAAGTTAAGTCTCTCGAGGATATTACTCAGGATACACGAGCTTCATTCGTGACTTCCAGACGTGTTTAAAGAGCGACTTGCAGGGATATAAAGACAGCGTTTCTGACTTTGCGTGATCGCCTTGATGAGGACATTATGATTATCTTATTCGAAATACTATGATTACTTACAACCGTGGTACTTATCATTAGTTGTCGAGAATGTTATAACTAGACCTGTCTCTGATTAATATAAAAATTATCAAATCTTTTTCATCAGTTTTCTCATAATAAATCACGAACATTTTTCAGATCCTATATCCCAATTCGACATAAATTCAGTTTTTAAACTGTATTTAAACATTTTTAACATTATTTATAATGTTTTCAGTCGACATTTCATAAATTTAACTATATTTTATTGTTTACAATTAAAAAATTTAAAGTGGTCGGCAAATGGTGCCTACTGAGTAAAGAAAAGATTATTGAGCAAGTCACTTTTAAAATTGAGCATCAGGCTTGTTCAATCATCCAAACCGTTTGCCCAATAATCCTTTTTTCACTGAGTAACCGAAATTAAAATTTCAACATGAAAAATACAAGATGAAAAAACAACATTTACTGATTAATTTCTTTTAAAAGTTTGTAATTTATTGTATGATGGATATAAACCCATAGTGAAATATTATTTTGTTGTCTAAATATTACTGTAATAAATTTGAAAACAATTCTTGAGAAATTCTCTTTATTTACCTTTTAATTTGAACCTAATTTATTCATTAAAACAATAAACATGCACTGGTCAAACTTGATGCTAAAATGAATGCAAAGTACAAAAAAAATCATCTGAATGAATAAATTTTGAAATTAGTGTTTAACTTAAGTTGTTAACAAGTTGTCAGCAGAATATTTAAATTAACTTTCATAGCCACAAAATGAGTGTACATCCGGGGTCGATTCGAAAAGCCTGTAAAAACATGCGTTCATTTCCATTTAACAGGTTTACGTATTACTCGGTTACATTTGAATACGATGTTCCGGCTTCAATTCAATGCACCACACGCACCAATGGCGAATTAGATTTTCGTTCGAACGCAAAATGCCATACATGAGTGAAACCATTTACATAAAAATATACTCGAATAAAAGTTTTCGCTTTCGACTAATTTTACATCATGGTTTCTAACATGGATTTTAGTTTCACATGAGGCGTGAAAATTCAAATTTCAAACTAAAAATAGGATACAAACGAAATCAATTTTTTTCGGGTTATACTTCAAAGGATTGTGTCAATTGTTAATTTCGGTAATTTTATTCAATATTATCAACTCCATTTGTTATTTAAGGTTTAATAAAACACTTAAAAGAAAAGGAAAAAAGTTGTTTTGTTCTTTATGAGTTCAAAAGCTGTGAGCAGAAAAATAATTGCGGAAAATAGGATTATTAACGGTTGAATAAACGTATAAAGTGCTTAATTATTAACTGTATTTTTAAATAGAAAAGTGGTTAAATACAATAAAGGATAAAAATATATTGATTACGTTTACTTACGAAATGTTAATTTTACAACTTGTGTATTTAATAATAATTAATGTATTTATTAATTATCGAATTTGAAATGAATTATGTAATATAGTATAATTTTTCTATTCTGAAGAAGGGTTTATTGTTTTTAAAATTAAAACACGATTTAATAATATAAGTTCGAAAAAATAAACGCTTAACCTTTTTTGTCGGAATGATTTTGTGCTAACTGCCGATCCGAACAAAACGACTTTAATAATGAACTCTTTTAATTAAACGACTGAGTGCGGCAGATTTCGTAGGATGTTACGGCAAATTAGATCGCTTGCCCTCCTCCAGACAAGAATATTCACTGGATGATAAACTATGAATAATATTCTGTATTATAAGCCTAACGATCAAAGTCGCTTTAAATATATAGGACATTTTTATTTAGTAGAATTGAATATATGTTCGTGATTTAACTACCGATTAGAATTTTCCGCCTTACATAAATTTTTCATTAACAGCAGTAGGAGGATACACTCATCTTATCGCCAATCTATATGTTTTTTCTTTCTAAGGTATTATGGAGAAATATCAATAAAGAAAAACAAGAAAATACATTCTGTAATGAGATTTATATCTCTTTAAATTTCTATCCGATAAAATATTTTAAAAATATTGAATCAGGATTTTTAAATGAAAAGTTGGTTTTTTTTGAGAAATAATTACGAACAAGAAAAGACTTCTTTTTGTAAAAGATACTTTATTAAATAAATGCACTTTTAAGATAAAGCGATTTTCATGTAAAAAGATTGACGAAAGGTTATTTAGTACGCTGTCATCAGAATGATACCGCACGGCCATGGGCCGTACGGCAACTATATTCTTTAAAACTATCTTTTAAATTCCCCACTTTTTTACACACTTAAAAACACATCCTTTAAAATTATAATTATGTAAATAACAAAAATGTTCCTTTTACAGCCCTCGTATTGTTATTGACCATTTATATTGTAGGTTAATGTTTGTTTACATAAATAAAATATAATAATAATATTATATTATTATTATTATTATATATTATTATATATATTATTATTATTATTATTATTATTTATTAAAATAATAATATAATATATAATAATAATTATCTAATAAAATAATCAATTTCTACTAAAGATACATAAGAAATAAGAAATCTTTTTCAATTAGATCTACAACTTTTATCTAAGGCATTTTTCGGTATTTTGCTTCCTCCTGAAGGAAACTTTGTATTCCTGCAAATTTACACATAAGAATCGAAATATAAATTTACTTTTTTAAAAAACTACAATATTTATTCACTTATATGACTAATTATCGACTTATGTATCATTCAGCAATACATTCTGTCAATTTTGTCAATAAACATAAAATCATAAATAAGTCCCTTTTTGTTATCTTTATAAAGTATATATTTTATTAGGTTTTGTTGGCAAATCAAATATTTTATAATTATATTTTTTTAATTTCAAAAGTTAACTATTAGTTAACTTTGTAGACATTTGATTTAGTTATAACCCATTATGCAATATTCTCTTTTTTGGTTTTAAAAAACAAAAAATTCCTATTTATATCGATGTCTATATGAAAACCAGACGAGAACATGCGTCAAACAGGATCGCACAGAATGCGCATGCGCTATCACATATTTGGTAATGCCAACAAAAGATTTTAATAAACTCAAACAAAATTTTTATTAAGCACTACAAAATTATTTTGTAATTTCAACTGTTTTTTGGTAATTCTAACTCTGAAATTTGACAAAGCCAACAAAAAATCATCAACAAAGCTTTTTGTTATGATTACATTGCTATTTTTTTTAGTGTTTAAAAAACTGTTTTGGTAAACCTTTTAATTTTACTTTAAAGAATTTTCTGGTTATTCGACGCTTTTTTTCTCTTTTTTAAATCATTTTTTAAGTAATTCTTACGTAGGTTTAAATCTTTATTTTTTCTCTTTGGATATAACCATTTATTCCTAGAGTAGATCATAATTTTTAAAATTCTTCTTGTTTTTAGAGGGGTGAGAGTAAATTATTTTCTTCTATTTTATGATTCTTTGACATTCGCTCAATTTTATTAATTATGAAGAATTTTTTCATTTTTTTTATGAACTTTTTATATTCTTCATATTACATTTTCTAATTTTATTTTTATTATTTCTTATTTTTTAGCAGATTTTTACAAAACTAAATTTTTTTTTAATTTTCCATAATTTGTTGGCCTTTATAAAAAATATTTTCTCCATTTCACAAATATTGTTTTATTATTATGTATTGTCATTTCTCTATTTTTTTATTCTTTTCGACTTCTTAACTATTCTGCCTTTTTCTTAAACTTTCTTTTATCATTTAGTAAACTTTTAATTAATTTTAAATTTTTACCATCATTGTTCTAATTCTTAGAAATGTTGTTCTTGATGTTTTAAAATTGTTTAATTTCTGTCTTATGTATAATTTCTAATTTTGCTTAAAGTATTCATTTTGTATAAAATATATTAGTTAGAAATATATATTAAAATATATATTTATTTCTATAAATTTGTTACTAAATGGAAACTGTTTCCTTTCCATAAAATTATGCAATTTTATTTTTTAATTTTTTTAAGTTTCTAAAAATACCTATATTAATTTTTTTCTCATGAATTTTTAAAATAATTTCTAAAATTTTCTAATATTTTCATAAAACTTGGTCTCTTTAGTAAAACTTTACTGATTTATATATTATTTTCTTATTTATTGTTTTAAATTTTAAAAAGTTTCCGTAAATATCACGTATTTTTTAAAATGACTTTTCCAGTTTTTTAATGTATTTTTGTTTTTTTTGCTTCCTTATAGACCATAAAGGAAGCTTTGTGATTGTTAAGATTTTCGATTTTCCAAAAATAGTCTAAATCGACTCATTTTCATCTAAAAGGCGTAAATTTTCGTGTTTAAGCAAATGACCAGATGTGTTTGTGTGTGTGTATGTATGTATGCGAGGGATTTTTGAAAATACCTAATCAAATTCTTTTGAGCACCTTTTTTCATCGAAAAATATTGTTTACTGCTAAAATTTTTTCTCATGCTAAAAATACACCTTAATGAATACAAAATTCACTCTCCTTATTTCAAAATGAATCAATTGACCTATATAACGTTCATAATTGATCAAAAATTCTTAAAATAATTCATGTGTTTTCATTTTTTTTTTTTTGCATTTAAAATTCTTTTTTTTTTTAATAACTTCTTCAATTAACTTTTATATTATTAATTTATTTCTTCCTCAATAAGGAAGAAAATTATTTTGCTTACTTGCAAGCGAAATTTTCATGAAATGGACATAATTTTCACCTACTAGTTCATTCTGATGAATTAAATTCTGATGTTTTAAATTTTCTTTTCTTTTGAATAATGTAAATATAACTTTTCTAACTTCCAAGAATTGTCTTTTTTCTTTTGTGGACTATTTCCTTATCTTTTTAAATTTTTATATTTTGTTTTTACATTCCTTATTTTTTCGTTCTTAAGGGCATGTGATGGAATTACTAAACTTTGTGGAATTACTTGAAATATTATTAAGAAGGTCTCTCTGACCCAAAATTGTTCAAATTTTGCCATAAAGTTAATTTTTTAAAAAATTAGCTAATTTTCGAGAAATAAACAAAATTAATTTAACCGCAAAATTTGAACAAACTTGGGTCAGAGAGACCTTCTTAATGATATTTAAAGTAATTCTACAAAGTTTGGAATCAAAATATTAATTATTTTAAGAGAAAGTTTACGGATAAATTTTGCCTATATCAGTGACGTCATGGGTATAAGTAAATTTGCCTTTAAACTGTCTCTTAAAATATTGAATATTTTGACATCGAACTTTGTGAAATCGCTTAAAATATCATTAGAAAGGGATCTCTGATCCGAGTTTGTTTAAATTTTGTTTTAAAGTTATTTTTAAAAAAATTAGCTAATTTTCGGAAAATTAAAAAAGTTAATTTCAAAGAAAAGATTAAACAAACTCTCCATTTTTGAATTTTCATATTTTTTTTATTTTGATAAAAAGTTTTCTCTATTTTCCATTAGGTATTTCTTATTAATTTTTCCCATTTTTTTTTTATTTTAAATAAATTTTCAACAACTGTAATTGAAAAGTAAATGCAACTTCATGAAATTTTTATTAGTGTAGATTCAAAAAATACCACTAAATAATGTACTGAAAAAATTACTTCTCCAATTTACCGTCCCTTCTATTGGATTCCTCTCCATTATTCTTTGAACAATAAATTCTTATCCTCAGGTGGACTCCACTTGCAGAGAATACTTTTCTTGTCAGTTACTCGATATGATTACGATGCTTATGATCAATTATAAACAATAGTTAGCCCGTATAAACGAAGCCTTGTGAATTAATTATTATCAGAAGCCTGGATACCAACCTTATCACAAGGAAGAATTATCGAACCCATGATTAAACCTCTAACAAATATGGGTGTGTATGGGTGTCCAATCGTAGAGTCTGTTATTAGTGTTAATAAAACAAACAAGTGCAACATAATTATCAGCTAGTTTCTTTGTAACAAACGAGGCACATCGTGGTGTAAATATGTCTAAAACCCCCCAAAAAAAAAAAAGAACGAATGAATTAAGAATCTCAATATTTTCCGTTATTTGTCGAATCAAATGGAAAAAACTTTTCGTTGTTAGATCCTTTCTGAACGAAGTGAAGGAAATAACAAACTTTTGTGGAACAAAGGCATCTATACGAGTGTTCAGGCAAAAGTTCGACAGCGAGGTTTTTGTTTGTGGTATAAATCAGGCTTTTCCTAGTTTCCCTTTCTAACTAACTCAACAATAAATCAGTAAACCTTAATTAAATTAAAACGAGAAGTTGGTGGCCAGGAATTGAACTTTTTAATAGTCCAGCAAGCCACTCGATAAAAGGTTTAACTTTTATCGCTGATTACTTACTAAGAAAGCTAATTACTTTTCTGTATAATGAGCGGTTATTATTTTATGAAGCTTTATATAACGATAAGCACCCAGTAACTGATACTTTTTAACAAAACTGATACTCTTCATTGAGAGTTCTTTCTGATATTAAAAGATTGTTCAATATATTAAACACACTGCAAAAAGTATGTATCTTAATTTAAGATACATTTCTAGTCACTTTTAAGATGTTTCCGAAAAGTTAGCAAAAGTATCTTAAAATGCATTAGTTTTCTAAGATGGAAGCTGAATTATAAGATACTTTAAATGTCTTAAAAGTGACTACAATGCATTTTAAGATGTTTCTTTTTACAGTGCACATCATGAAAAAACAACTGTTTCTGAAAAATGTAATAATTCTTTACTTGCACCAATTTTCATTAACGAGCATTAATTTTTAAAATGCTTCAAATACGTGCAAAAAACGATTGTAAAAATTTACGATCATCAAATTTTCCATTGTGTTTCTTTCCTTGAGCAAATCACAAGAATGTACTCCCTATTTCTTGTTGATATTGAACCTTAAGTTTTTAGCAAATGCAATTTTAATTGACAATTTTGCAACAAATTTATTCAACTGCGCATCCGAAAGTTGTAAAGTTTGTTTAAAGCTAAATGGTTATTTGTATTTCCTTCACGTGGTAAATTTATAGAGGCAATAAAAGCTTTATTACTACCATTCAAGTTGAAGCACGTAAATACTGAATTGCATTATCATTTTCAACAATTATTATTATATCCAGAGCAAAATAAAGGAATAAATACACTGAAAGCCCGAACTTGTTAGTTGGCAAATAATGTGTTTTAAGCATATTGTATTTTAAATTTTTTAAAAATGAGTTTAAGTCTTTTTTCTGTTAAATGTATATCTGCAGAAAAGAAAATTTGTTTCATGTCGTTTTTTATTAATACTAAAATTTAGTAAGTTTCTTGTACTCTCCTTTGCGAATTGATTTCAACAACTTATTAAATAAATAATTAAAGAAAACATTGAAAACAACAATTTCACGAAAAAGAGTACAAGAAACATCAGTAATAATCCTCACTGAACGACGTATACTTTAATACAAATATATTAAGGGTATGTGAAGGAGAATAACGTCACTAGTATAGGCAAAATTTGTCGGTAAACTTTCTCTTAAAAAATAAATATTTTGATAATAAACTTTGTAGACTTACTTAAAATATCATTAGGAAGGTCTCTCTGACCCAAGTTTGTTTAAATTTTGCTTTAAACTTAATTTTTTTAATTTTCCGAAAATCAGTTAATTTTTTAAAAAACTTACTTCAAGGCAAAATATAAATAAACTTGGGTCAGAGAGACCTTCCTAATGATAATTTAAGTAATTCTACAAAGTTTGGTGTCGAAATATTTATTATTTTAAGCAAAAGTTTACGGATAAATTTTGCCTATACTATAGTGACATCATTCTCCATCACATGCCCTAAACAATAATAATAAACATTGAGCTTATATACCCTTCTGGAATATCAAGAAATATTAAATAATAATAAATATAATAAATGAAAAAAGTCAGTACCAAAAATTAGGCGCATATCGCTTGGACATAAAAGACGGATGGACATCAAAATTTTGTAGTTTGAAGATTAGAAATTGCATGAAAATTAAATATCATAATACAAAAAGAATGCACATAACTTTTTAAGTACGCTGATTTTGAAGAAAAATATTTTAAAAAATTTAAAGTGAGACACAAAATATTTCATATCTTGTTAGATATTAATTAATAATTAATTATCTACTATTTGTTTCATAAAAAAACTTAGTGTAAAAGGTACTAGAAATACGAGTACATCTGTTTGAGTTTTTTCATTCATCGATTCCAATGATAACAATGAGGCAGACAATAGACTCTGTATTCTTAAACAAGGAGCAGTAAGGAACGCGAAGAAGTCCGTGACGATGCGATTCTGAAGAGCGATTCGTTCCATTCGTTCTGCAGGTTAATTGCACCAGTAGGCGATTCTGGACACTGCTTCACAGTAACCATTCACTTGAACGATCATTACCGAAATAAAAGAATCACAACGACTGTTTGATTGTTACTAAGCGAGCAATCATTGAAATTTTATTAATTTATTGATCCGATTATTTATTTTATCATCTGATTAATTATAGTTGGATGTCATTAGTCATCCAGCACAATAAAATTTCCGATCTCGACAATACTTTCCTAAATAATCCAAACAAACTTTTCATTTCTTTTACTTTCTTTTGTTATATTACTATTAATTTTATACTTGTAAAATGAACTTTAAACAATTCCATTAAATATTAATTAGTAATTTTCAAATATATGATGCTGTAGTCAAAATTGTATTATTTCTTGCTCACTAGGTAAATAAAACACGAGACACATGTTAAGATAACATATGCAACTTTGCTTTTATTTTTCTATTAAGCAAAGAAGCTTACATCCCTTAATCTGTAGGGATTAAGTGCAAGTAAAAGTTTAAATGTATGGAAAACTAAAAATAGATTTACACAAGCTATATTTACATAACCTAGTTTTTCTCAAAAGTAGAGCAGCAAATATGTGTACTTTGAAAAGAAAATGTTTCTATTTATCGACAGAAAATTACGTATGTGAAACACTCCCCCAGATATACTTTCCACTAAAACAATTTTTCATCCATAAATGTTTCAGAGAAAATCTTCAGAGTTTTCTTTACAAAAGACATTAAAAGGTGAAAAAACAAAAATTCTACTATTTCTTGTTTTATGATTTTTAAACAAGAAATATTAGGTAACAATTTTATAGAGCAAAAAAATTCTCTACAATATTTGTATGTAATATTTTTTGATGAAATTAATATTTTTCATTTTACATTGCAAATGATAAAGTGAAGGGGTAAAAAATCATATTCTTAAAATTTCTTCGAATTATGCGCAAAATGAGGAGAAAATAACAGATAAAGATTTAAAATAAATCATCAACATAAGTTTAACGTTTATTTTCTACAGCTCCATAGTGACTAGATGACTGATGCTGTTGTGAATTCATCAATAGCAATTACGCGGATTTCTTCATTTAAAGACAGGGAATCAGAAGAACCAATGAGAGCATAATTACATCACTTTGTAAATTGCTCTCGGCAGAACAAACCGACCACCACGAATCAGGAGGAGCATTCTTGGCAGAAAGTAGTTGTAGGAGCTTCGACTTAGCGTTTCAATTACTAACAGAAAATAAGATTGTATATGATCGGATTTTTAATCCACATTAAAAAATGTCAACTACAATAATTAATGATATTTTAATATCGTTTTCTCTTCCCTTATTAATCAGTTTCCCTGTTTTCTCAAACAATGATGTGGATCAGATGGTAGATCTCGATCATGAAAGTTGAACTGCTATCTGGTATGGTTCGCACATAGATGACCGCTTTTGTATCATTTCAAAAATTATAAATTATAGGGGAGAGGGCCCGAAGATGGACATTTCGTATAAAATTTTTGTTAAAGGTGACAGCGTCTTATGCTTTTGTCATTTTTGTTGTTTGGATAAACGAAGTTTTTCGTGCACAATTGTAGAAAAAAAAAACAGTTTGTTTCTCTACTACACATACCACGTGATTTTGTGTCTAAAAAAGTTTTGTTACAGTTTTTTCTTAAGTTGGTAAAGTTATTTAAATTTGTGATTTAGAATAACTACTAAACGTTAAAATATTATTATTTATTTATCG
This sequence comes from Ganaspis brasiliensis, assembly GCA_037103525.1. Classification (NCBI taxonomy): domain Eukaryota; kingdom Metazoa; phylum Arthropoda; class Insecta; order Hymenoptera; family Figitidae; genus Ganaspis; species Ganaspis brasiliensis. Next base: position 4,471,733 of record JAZKLR010000145.1, on the reverse strand, counting down.
TATAAAAGCATCATAACTGACAGTCTCCGAAATTTTACCGCGCTGTCTTACAATTTTTACCGGATTTCCCACAATTTTTACTAGAAAATCCGGTAAAAATTGTAAGACAGCACAGTAAAATTTCGGAGACTGTCAATTATGACGCTTTTATAGTGAACAGTACAGTAATTTTCACCAAAATTTTTTCTCAGTGTATACAAATTTTTACTGGAGATTAAAAAATGTTGTCTTGCACCCTAAGATGGACAGGCACCAAATCTCAATGAGATGTATTCATTTTCATATTTTCGATTTTACACTTTTTTCAATAATTTTTTGAGGCAATCAATTAAAATTTTTTATTTTACACCATAAAATGTGATGTTATCGTTAGAGAGTTTGATATATCTATATTTTTCTATATCTTATTACTTTTTACTGTTAAGCGCATATGATGGAGAATAAAGTCACTGCTATAGGCAAAATTTGTGCGTAAACTTTTTCTTAAAATAATAAATATTTTGACACCAAACTACGTGGAATTACTTAAAATATCATTAAGAAGGTCTCTCTGGCCCAAGTTTGTTTAAAGTTTGCCTTAAAGTTAACTTTTTAAAAAATTAGCTAATTTTCGAAAAATTAAAAATACCAATTTTAAGGTATTAGTCGCATAAATGCTCCCGCAAAACTCCTGCAAAATAAAAAGTACAATAAATAAACTTTTATATCAACACACTTGCTTCCTTGTGACTTCTTCTAATGTAATGTATGTAATTTTCATGATTTTAAGTCATGTACTATAAGTTATCGTGATGTATTGCTGGCACATTTACGACATTTTTCAATAAAACCATGTAAAAATTAAAAATTTTGAATTTTTAAATTATTGTATTTTTTATTCGGCGTGGTCAATAAAGTTAATTTTTTTTAAAGGATTTATATTATCTCAATGTGTAACTTAGTAGTTTTATTTGAAAATCTGACGACTTGTTTTCATATAAATGAATATAAAAGACATTTTTTACATGCATTTAGTGCTATTGCATGTAAAAGGTATAAACTTTGAATTAATATTTTGAAGCTCAGAAGTAGTCAAAATTGATAGGATAGATCTCCTTTCATCGATAAATACCCATGAATACAGATACAAAGTTTTAAAAAAATCTGACGAAAGTCATTTTACGCGACTAATACCTTAACTCAAAATTTATACAAATTTGGGTCAGACAGACCTTCTTACTGATATTTTAAGTAATTCCACACAGTTTGATGTCAAAATATTTATTATTTTAAGAGAAAGTTTACGGATAAATTTTGCCTATACTAGTGACGTCATTAGACATCACATGCCCTTAAGCTACAAAATTTAAGTTTTTAGAAGTGTTATTTCTTGATAAATACAGTAAAATGATTAAAAATTAGTTTAAGAATTGTTACACGATGTTTATTTTTTATTTACTACTTTTTTCAGAGAGTTTTAAGAAGGTATCCATCTTGGGGCCACTTTTTTTAGATTGAAAATTTTAACAATTAGAAAACATGATTTAAAAAATGTTTATGTTTAAAATAAAATTTTATCTCTGTGGCCATAAGTTACCTTATATATTGTACTTTTATCCAATATAAAACATTTTTATATATTTTATTCGGTTCACTGAAAACTTTTATGTGTTAAAATAATCTGCAGCACGATTTTTTAAAGCCAATTTCAGATTATTTAAATTCTATTTGGTATAAAAAAAAGAGCGTTGCAGATTAATTTAATCCAAAACAGTTTTCTGTGTTTAGATTCTAGAGCAATAAATCGAAATGGTGTTCATCTTGGGGCCCTCTCCCCTATTAATTTAATCACCTTTGATAGCTGTTTCCATTGCAAAGTCCAATTTATAAAATTTTACTAAAACTCGAGATATCCGTTTCTCCCGGATGTGCCAGGTAATAATTTAACTTTTCCAACCAAAATTATCAAAACTCAACTTAGAAAACACGGCTAGCTGTCTGATGCAGATTACAGCCGACGATACAGGCGACCACACTGAAAAAAATATTTCCTTGGAATTGCGATAATTATGGGCAGATTGGCAATATTTTATTGCTGTTTTGGGAACTGCCATACGTATTTGTGTTTTAGCCATACGACTGTGTGATGCAGCACTTGATAGTTGTGGAACTGCGAGTGACATTGTAAGGTTAGGTAAAATCGACAGTGGCGCACCGATGCATTATGTCAAACTCCTACATAACCTGTCAACCATAGTCAAATGTCTAATCTGATCACAGTATTTTTTGCAATGCAAAGTTGCTGGATTACGTTAACCAATGTCCGTACGGACCGTTACATTTTTATGGTCCATACCCTGAGGGTAAAGGGACTTTCCTCTTGATTAACAGTAATTTCTTCAAAATAGAATATTCTTTAGAAGTAAAATTCCCTTCAATCTAAGAAGAAACAACCACGTACACTGAGAAAATAAACCTCTAGCAAAGCTGCTTAATATCTCGGCTAAAGGGTTATTATGTAAAAACACATAAGGTATGACTAACGGAAAATAAATGATACTTGCTGTCACATCCGAGTTGAAATGGTTAAAATCCAATAGCTAAAAGTAGCCATTCGAAGATATTGCGGTAACCAAATCGACGTTTGCACAATTTTAACAAGTTTTACTGTTAAAACTACATACCAGGTTGTTTGTATACAAACAGCACGATTCTGGTCCGCTAGCCTTTACGTTTGACAGATTGACGGCCACAACCAGGGTTGGGTGCGTATACTACCTGATGTATATTACATGGTTTAAGGGTAAAATCCCATGTAAGCAAAAAGCGTAAAACCAAAAGCAGAAATCATGAGAGCGAGAGAGGTAGGTAGATATCACTGTCTCTCTCACTCTCATGATTTTCTGCTCACATAGGATTTTACCCTTATACTGTATACTGTATGTATATTACATACGTATTATACATAGTATCTCTGTCCTACTCTCTCTCAGTCTTACGGTACGGCCACAGCTATTGGCTGCCTGCAGGTTACTATGGCAACGCATATAGAATCGTAAGACGTAAAACCTAAAACTTAAGAATGAAACTGAGAGAGAGTAGGACAGACAATATCTCTGTCCTGCTCTCTCTCAGTCTTAAGTTTTCAGTTTACGCGTTACGATTTCATCGGCCTTGGCCTAAGCTGCGACCGCCCCATAACCTAACCTCAGAGGTAACTGGCGAAAACGTCAAAGTACAATAATATATTTTGATTAGAATTGTGCAACACGTAAACTAGGTACTTTTACTCAATATGTGTTTTAAATATAATTTCTGTATCTATTTTAAAAATACGTATACTTTTAAACAAACAAAACAAACCAAGAAATTTACTAACGCATTTTGGATATTTTTTAAGAAGAAGGTAAGCTATCGTAACCGATTAAATTAACAAGATTCTACAGAGACTCATAACCATATTTATATTAGCAGCCATACTCGGTAAATATTAATAAAATGGTTGTTATATTTAGTCAACTTATTTTCTCAGTGTACAGGACAATTATAAATAACTTCTCAATAAAAAAACATTTCCACAGCGAAACTCATTAAAACAAACTGAAATCTCCAGTGTCATATGATTACATCCCAATATAAAAAGTACAAGAGGAATATATTTATATATCTTTTGTTATTCCAGGAAAGATCGGGTCAAAGTTCAATCGCTTCCCTTAAGCGATTTAGCTTCTCCCCTCGGTTGGCAATGCTCGGCGGGCTATCGGACGGTGCATTACGTGACGACCCGTGCGAACATTCCTCGATATCGGGGTTAGGTAACCACAAGTTAGCCAGGGACGAACGACGAACAGCAGGGAAAATAAGAAAGAGGAATTTTACCTTGCAACGAACGGCGCGATGTACTGGTACAACAAGTACGTTTACTTGCAGTACGTAGAACGCAGCGACGAACATAGCCACAGAAAAGATAGATGAGAGAGAGTTTTGCCCTCTTCTTAAGATACGCTCACTACTCTATAAAACATTTGCTTGTGAGACTCTCAAAAAGGTCAGGAAGAATGTTCCAAATAAATTGCACAATATTAGTCGCTTATGATGGATACAGAACTGACGTTGAAGGCGACGATGTAGATGACGCACGACGGGATAAGGCTTATTGAAAAGCTACCTTCCTGCAGTATCCCGTGGATCACTGGCAGGCATTAGCACCCCGGGTCCGTAAAAAGACGAGTGAGTCGACGGGGGTCTTCGTGCTGATCCTCAACTCAAGAAGTCTTTCACGTACAAAGCTCGTCGAAAGGAATAAAGGATATGTATAGTCGGATTGAGAAAAGATTATTATTAAAGAGGTAATTCGAGTGCGTAAGTTATGCATGCTTTACGCACTATCTCCGATATCTTCATTCCAGCCATGAAAACGAACAAAACACTGATCAAGATCTAATTCAATGTCAGTCAGTGCGCTCGTTCTTCTACTTTTTGCGTGAAAAAATCTCACTGTCCATACGGTAAACAAGTAGTAAGATTCACGATAACCTATTCTATTTTCTTTCATAGCTATTTTAATCATATTTGCATACCTCCAATGCAAAAACTATGCAAATGTAAATTTTTATTGTTCAACGATTTTTTTCAATCACTAAGGATTAAGAATGTGACATTGTAATCTTGTTTACACTAATTTAATCTACTTCGATCTTGTGTTCTTAAATTTTAACCGTTATTAAGTGATTAAAAACTGGATTAATTAGCATATGACACTCATTCTGATATCTATCTCAGATAGTTGCTGTTTAAATTAGTAGACGCTCCAGGTATGCCATGAGGTCTTCATAAGGTATGAGGACTTTTTTCATCTTTGTTTGACTTTAAGAGGCTGACGTTCTGTTTTTTAAGGGGATGATGATTTGGAAAAAATTCTTCACGGTGAATCTGATTATGGTAGCAGCTAGAGATCAATCGTTTTATATCAAGCATACTGCATAGCTCATATGTTTGTATAGACATTCTTGTTTTATTGGCATGAGATGGAATGATTAGTGATAAAATGATAGAGGGAGATTGTTCAAGTAGGTGTACCACACATCAAATAAAACAAACTGGCTATCGACATCATTTCAATTATAAAAGACAATTCATTAAATCTTTGAATTTCACAACTAATTTATCAAATTATGAGCAATTTATATACCTATTTGAACAACAATCATATGAAAATGCTAAAATTCTATTCTAAATTGCTGAATTCAATACAACCAATATATCTGTCGAGTTTCAAATTAGTAATTTATCCACTTTTTAAATTTTACGGTATTCAAAAAAAACATTTCACTTTTTAAAATATTTTGACAAATATACTTCTGCGCGTGGAAATAAATATATTATGCATAATAAAAATTATGTAATATATATCCAATTTTTTATGTTAGCGAAAAAATCAAATTTATCATATCTTTTAACAAAATTGTTTAAAAAATTAATTTTTTAACTATTTTGTAGAATTTTTAATTTTTTATATATAAGTTCTTATCACTGAAAAAAATTTTTGATAATTTAACATACGATTTGGGTGAAAATTTCATTGCAGCAGAAAGTCAACCATATGTGTAAATTTAACATCAAAATAAAGAGACATTTAACAATGATCTAACAGTTAATCTTAAGAATTCCATTCACCTGAAAATCACATGCAGCAAATATCGCAGTTAGTTTTTTCTGTGATGTACGTATTTCAGACTAAAAAGATTTAGTATTAAATCAATTTTAGCAAAATTTTTGCAAACAAGTAAACAATTTTTGGTAACCCTAAAATGTTTTTAATTTTACAAAAAATTATGAATTTTCCTTCTTCATAGGGAAAGCTTTATAATTCTGATGTTTAAAAATGGGTTATTTTTACTTAAAATACGTAAGATTTCATTCTAAGGCATGTGACAGATTTTTTGTTTGTGTGTGTGTGTGAGTGTGTGTGTCACTCATTTTATCACAAAATATCTTGAAAACGGTATGATGGATTATAATAAACCATGCCTGGTTTATTGTGGCTAATTAATATCTAAAATTGAACACAGAGATTTAAAAAAAGATTATATTGAATTTGTTTAGCACGGCAAATTAATTTCTACTCCGACAGACATTTGTCTGATTCGTTCTTACTTCTTAGGTTGGAACAATTTATCAAAAAAAAAAAAAAAAATTTCAAGTGTTATTATTTTTTGAGTAATTGGGATATGACATTTTTTTTATCTATTGGCGTTTTTAATTATCAGATCCATTGGTAATATTAAAAAATATTAAAAAAATTACAAAATTAATTACAATTGTACATTTTGCATGAAATTTAAATTTTCAGTATTTTGCTGTAACTTTTCCAATTATTATGTTTTTTCACAATTGCTCGGAAATTGCTCTTGGCAATAAAAAAGTTTTCTAAAAATTTAAAACAAACTATTTTCAATGTAAAATTTATCGCTCTTTCAGATTCTGTTATCAAAATTTGTTTATTACAAGCATCTTAAAAGTTATAAACAATTATTTAATAAAAACCACGATTTTTTTCTCAAGAAAAAAAAAAGATTTTTTAATTAATATTTCCATGTAGAACAAGAAAAGAGATTAAGTTAAAGCATCAAAATATCGTGTCTTTAAGTTCTCAGCTGTAAATATTCGCAAAAACATGTACGAAAATACAAGATGGCGGGTTCAATATCGCTGACGAAAATTCAACTTCTTATTTAATTTTCACGAAACTTGGTACACAGGGGTTTATAATAAATAAAAAAAAATATATATAAATATAGCGGAAATTTTCATCCCTTATTAGTTTCACTTACTTTCTTGACCTTTAAATTTTTATACTGCCTGAGTAACAGGTGGGATTTATTTATTGGATACCTAAAAATAATCAGATGTAATAACCGAACATAATGATAATTTGAATTATTAAGATTCGCAATCGGAGACTCGAAAACCGCTATAAAACAAAATTTATGGAATAAAATTGAAATTTTTCTTTTTTGACCACCATATTGGAGCCGCCATCTTGTATTTTCGAATATGTTTTTGCGAATATTAGCAATTAAGAACTTAAAGACACGATATTTTTATGCTTTAACTTAATCTCTTTTCTTATTCTACATGAAAATATTGATTAAAAAATCTTTTTTGAGAAAAAATCCTGTTTTTTGTTAAATAATTGTTTATAACTTTTAAGATGTTTGTTATAAACAAATTTTGATAACAGAATCTAAAAGAACGATAAATTTTACGTTAAAAATGGTTTGTTTTAAATGTTTAGAAAGTTTTTTATTCACAAGAAATAGCCTTAAAATTTTGATAAAATTTGTGTCCTCTTGGGCGTTAATGGGATATATAATTTACTGAAAATTCAAAGAATCTATTTTTTACTACTTTTTTTCACGAAAATAAAAAACATATTTGTATCAATGCTACACTTCCGATTAGAACGTAAGTACCCCCAATTTTTTTGATAGTCTGTATATTTACTTAATTTCATGTGCTGATTACGAAAAACGTAAAAATAGGTACAACTTGAATCATCATGATGAAAACAATTAAAAAAACCTATCAAAATTATTGTTTTTTGGAATTATATCCATAAATAAGCAAAATTTCAAAAACTGTTTCTAAAAAAGATTGTAAAATTCGTCAAAACACACAATTTTTACTGAAAACAGTTTTTCGTAAAAATGAATAGTTTTTTTGAAGAACACGCAAAAACTTTCAAAACACCATAAACATTACTGAGAAAGGTATTTTCTTAGTATTGCGTAACCTTATGTAGTTTGATGCACTGATGACGAAATTTATAGTGAATTTTGATTATCATGGTAAAATCCATAAAAATTATATTCTTCTTGATCCGTCATTACTCTATTAGTTTCAGGGGTTGGACCACTGTGAAGCTTTTAAAAAAAACGAAAAAAATTTGTTTAGCTAAAAAGGTGCCATAGAGTCTTAAAAATTAGAAAGAAAACATTTTTAAAAACTTAAATTTTGAATACGCGCGAGGTCCTACACTGTGCGCAGTGCACAGAAAATTTCTACACTGAGAAAAATAAGTTAGCTACTATATGGATAGCTAATTTTTAGCTGTGGTAGCTAATATTTAGCCGTTTCAGCAAACAAAATTAGCTGTGAAAGCTAATTAATAGTTGTGTTAGCTAAAAAATTAGTTATCCATATAATAGCAATTAAAGTTAGCTAAGGTAGCTAAGTCTTAGCTTTGGCTGCTAATTTTTTTTCTCCGTGTATGTTCTGAAACTTTAAACGTGTTTTACTCAAAACCACATTTTTCAAACTGTCCGGAAACTTTTTCGCACAATTTTTGGCCGATTTACTCAAAAATTAGTATGCAGCTATCTGATAACATTCTTTATGGAAGTACGTAGTGGTACGTACATCTTTAGCTTTTAAATTGCAATATCATAAAAATGTTGGGTTTTTGGTTCTAGATAAAAATTGAAAAAGATTTTCTACCGGCCGTAGATCTTCATTTAAAAAAGAGGAATTTTTTAAATCGACCGTCTAGTTCGCCATTTTAACTTTTTCAACATAGCAAAATAATTTTTTTATACTTTTTTTTATGTTTTTGTGTTCTTTTTTGTATTTGTCTTTTGTTTTTTATTGTGTAGTTTTTTGAAAAAAAATTGGGGTGCCATTAGAAGTGGAAAGTATTTTTCAAGACAGATAGAGTTGGGATGCTATAAAATGTAGAAAGTGGTTTTAAAGGGGGGGGGGGGGGGTGTCAGTAAGGTTTTACGGCTGAAAATAAGAGCATTTTTAGTGATTTTTTTTTTTTAGAAACGATAAAAGTGTTCATATTAAATTTATTTTTACATTGTTTAATGGTAATTCAAGAACATTTTGTAAAATTTTTGTGAAAAAATAATCATTTATATTCCAATAACGGAAAATTTTGGAAGGCGCTTTCCAAAAAAAAAAATTGTGGTGTTTATCAAAACTCATGAACAGATTATTGAAAATCAAAAAATGAAGTGGATTTGGCTAGAAGAATAAATTTGCCCACCCCCAACAATAATTTTTTTTTTAATTTTTGGCGACTAAATAAGACAAAATACACAGATTTTTCGTGATATTCACTAAAAAATTCGGACATTTTGGAGATGTCTGTCGAAAATAAAACAGAAAAAATAAAAAAGAAATTTATTATAGAGGATTGGTGCAATGGTTTTTGAGAAGGGATGAACACCGACTCTGAAACTGTCTATTAAGCTCTGCTAAGAGAAGCGAAGTCTTAAAACTCCAAAACATTGAAAATTTTACTCCAGGTAACTTGAAAATTTGATATAATATTTCGGAGATGTTCTACAATAAGAAAATAAAGAGAAATGAAACTACGTTCAAAGTTAAAATTAAACATTTTAAAGTGATTTTCTTGGAAAAAAGTGACGAAATAAGATTTATTCTTACACTTAAAAAATGCCATTTTTTCAAAAATATACCTTTATTCTCTTAAAGTTTTTCAACCTCCTCCACAGGCTTTTTTTGTGTGATAAAATACACCAGTTATGATTGATTTAAATTAAAAAACTTGAAAATTCCGAAAAGTAACGAATCTGCAATATCGCCTTCATATTTATGGTAATTATTAGTTTTCTAAATTTTTCTCCAGAAACTATTTATTTTTTAAAAAAAAATCCATATCACAGAAAATGCGTATTTTTATAGAATCTACAACTTTTGTCGAAATTTTTTTTTGAATTTTTGAATATGTTACGAGATAATAGCAAAAAACGGTGAATTAATATGATAGTTTTTTTTATGGTTTTTAACATGATAATAAAATTTGCGCGAATTTTCACTATTTTTTTCGAAATCAGTGGATCAAGTTACGTAAGTATAGGGGAGGCCGGGGCTAGTTGTAACAATTTTCAGAAAATTGTATATATTGTGAAATGTATCAAGTATTTTATAATTATTATTACACTGCAAAAACTGCTGTCTTCTAAGTGTCTTATTTTAAGACACAAGACATTAAGAAAGCGTCTTATGGTTATTTCAAGCTATTTCATTGGTTAATAATTTTGAAAGATGCTTTCTCATTGGTTTAAAATTAAGACACTTTAAAACGTCTTAAAAGTGAGGACAAAAATGTCTTAAAATAAGACACTTGTTTTTAGAGTGTACTTTTATCGATAAAGCAATTATTCATACAGCAAATCAGAGCAAAAAAAATATTCAAAAGTACATCTTTTTCTTACAATTAATGTTTTTTTAAAAAAAAATTGACTGATACAACTAGCTCCGCCCTGGGGCTAGTTGTAACAGCAATGGGGCACATTGTAACAATTATAATATCATACAATTTTATTATTGTTGTCTAAAAATAAGTATCACAATAAGTTTTTTACAACGTCTTACTGTATTAAAACACTTTACCGTCTTTCAACTTGCCAATTAATAATAATATATCATAAAATCAAAACTGTCAAATCAATGATTTTTTATTTCTTATCAAATCTTAATTTTTTAACTATTTCTTATCTGTTTATGGCGAATTTGTGAATGAAAATCTTGAAATTATGTTTATTTTATTATTTAACATCGAAATCACCAATTTCAACTTAGGTAAGAAAACAACAAAAAATTTTAAAATGTTTTTAACTGTTTCAATTATAAAAATTACTAATTAAAGTCTTTATATTAAGTTGCAATGTAGCTGTAAGCAATATTTTTCCGATTTTGATATTCACACTTTTTCGCAGCGAGTTCTAACTTTTAAAACTCTTTATTTTTAATTATATTTAAGGTTATGTTTGACACATAGAAGGAGCTGTGAGAAAAAGTATTGAATTAAATTGAATTTTTTCTTTCTTACATTCTTTTTATTATAAATTCACAATTAGGAATTGAAATAAATTAAAAATATTAATATTATTTCATGCAATCTTACCTGGTAGTTACACAAATATAAACATTATGCTCGCGAAGCATGTTACAACTAACCCCAAGAAACTGTTACAACCTGCCCCAAAGCACGAAGGTTAGGTTAATTGGACTTTTTAATATTATTTTGTTATTTTCAGTAAAATTTAATACAGCAGAGTAAAGACATATATATTTAGAATATCTATGCTCAAAATAGAGATAATAAAATAATATTATGTATTAAAAAATCAAAGTTTACGAATTTCATTTTTCCTTGTTTACCTGTCAAAACTGACACATTTACAAAAAATCTCTTATTATGCTTTCTAGTAGCCTACTGGTAGTTTTTATCTATTGTCATGGTTCTAAAGATAAAAAATAGTCGAATACTTAAAGTCATAAAGTCAAATATACTGTGAAAATTGAGTGTTACTTCTTACCCCTGTTACAACTAGCCCCGGTCTCCCCTATACCAAGTTTCATTAAAATCCGAGGTACGTTCTAATGAAGTAGTACACCCAACAGGGCTTAAAGTGAAGAAGGTCTAATTACAATTCAACAATTGAATGCAAAAGTATTCTGTCCATCATCCAGACAAGGTAATAAAATAAATATCTACAAAACTTTATAATTTTTTTTTTAAATTCGTTGATGTTTATCGCAAAAGCCCTTTTACAAATCGTACCTAGCTCATCAGAGCGCTGCCTAAAAATATGACAATGTATATTACATTACAATGCACCTTTGTACGAAACCAGCTTTGCAATTACAATAAAACATAAAGCTCATAAACATACGAATCATTCATCTAATTATTAAAGAATGATTGCAAGACAACAACTATAAGAAATATGAAAATAGGAAAAATCAATATATGCACAGTAACTGAGAGAATTTCAAATAATGGTTATATAAATCATACAGAAGATTTCGCATCTGAACGAGCATGTACGAGTTAAAACTATTTACCACTTGGTCTTTAGATTATCGCACTTGTCTTTTCCAACCCACAGCAATGGCTCCATCAAACCGGCAACTTGAATAACATATCAATCATGCGTGATAGCTTGAAAGCCAAGGGAGGGAAACTGACAATCTAAAACAACTCTAGAAATATACTCTTCCTTTTCTGCATGCAATACAATCCGTATGGTAAACAGGCAGTGCGATCCATTTCCCCGTGTGTTTCTCTCCCCCGCTTTCCTTTTGACAAGACGGTCGAATGTACAGTGCGAAATTTATTACATAATATCGCAAAAGGCTGTCACCTAGTGATTTACGTGTTCGCCAGTGCCTAGCTTAGGCCGTAACAATGACAGGAGAAGAAGAGAAAGGGAGGCATTGGGCATCTCTCTCGAACCCCCTCTCAACTTCCTCTTCTTGAGCCCGGTCTCGTGGTATGGTTATAGTGCGGCCTTGCAATGCTGCCTCCTCAATCGCGATGCCACCTCCCTCGCCTCCCTTGCTGCACCGTTGCATCAGCATCAACAGCAATAGCAACACAGCAACGACTCCAAGTGCAGCCAGCGAAGCAGTGGCTCTCCCGAGTACTAGGAGGAGAGACATTGGCCTACCACACTCGACCTTGCCAGTTCGTTACTCTTTCTCCTCAACTCTCTTATGCACTATACGCAGCTATCTGCCTATCTTCCTGCCATCTTTCTCTATCTCTCTTCCTCTCCTTCTCTCTTCTTTCCTACCTCTTTCTTTTTTTCGTTCCTGGCGCTGACTATCCTCCTCTCTGCTCTCTCCAAGTCAACGCAAGAAGAAAACCACCTTGCCAGGCAACTAGGCTTGTCCCTTCGTCATCCTATGTTCTCATTTATCCTTGCTTTGATACCTCAAGAAGGAACCAGACGCCAGGACAGCGTCATAAAATTTATTATGATTAATTGAACATGCAATGCACGACGCCCGATTATGCATCGATGAAGAAACCCCTTTCTAAACTGTCCAACCAGTCAATTGGCAAGCTTCTTTACGAGTGACAGCTAAAAATAGAAAAACAAGAGTGAACCCTTTGTACTTTCAGTTTAAAGACTGGTCAACCGTGATCTAATTTCAACAACCGTGGAGAATTGTTCTTAAAATATACTTCTTGTAAGAATATTAAAGGTGGACAGATAATTGAAAAGAGAGAAATGGGAAATAAGACTGATAAACTTGGAAATCATCGTGTATTTCCGTAAGTTGACGAATTATAATGATGATAATAAGTGTACGATGTCTAAGGATAACTGTTTTGTGAACGTTCAATATACTGCAAAAAAAGGTGTCTTATTTAAAGACATCTATGTGATCAATTTTAAGACATTTTTGGGTGTCTTGTTTCAATTAAGGGGTAACATCACCCCAACATGTTCAATATTTGAAAACTGACATCGGATTTGTAAACAGTAACCTTGAAAACTTCCGAGTAATAATTTTTGTGGACTTAGATTCACTTTTTACACTGGTAAAATCTGTTTTCATAATTGTAAATTTTTAACTCGCTTTTCTCGAAACTAGATTTTTCAAACTAGCCGGAAGGATTTCTTCCACAGTTTTTGACGGATTTAATTCAAATTTGGACTGTACCTTTAATACATTATTCTTTAGAGAAATACATAGGATTTTTTAGATTAGTTAATGCATTTTCGTTCTATAACTATTTTTTCCGTCATTTTTTAACGATAAATGTCATTTTTGTCATCAAAGTCGTGTCATTTTGCGAAAAATTGATATTTTTGAAATATCCTATGTACTTCTCTAGTAAATGTCATCCTCTTTCATAATTCGTTTGAATTTTTTGTCTAGGTACTGAAGGAGTGCATAGTCATGTGAGATATTATTTTCTGGTTATTTAATTTATTTCTAAGAATATTTGAAGACTGTGTACTTCTTAATCATTCTAAATAGATTTCTTCCTACGATTGAAATATATAATTGAGTAAGAGGGGAGAATCTAAGATTTGGGGGCATCGACGCTTTTCGTAGCAGGGCAAAATTCTAATTAGTTAGTCAATTATGAGCTGTTGAATACGTATAATAATATAATTTACACCACACTCTAAAAACGGTTTATGTATTTTGGAAGTATGTAAATTATTAGTGCTAATTGTAATATTTGAGTTAAAGTGTAAATTATAGTGAATTATTTAATTTCTTTTTAGTGTGGTGTTTGTTTTTTTGTTTTTTGATTATTTATATCAATATCAGTGGAATCACAACCATCAAGTTGTTGAATTCAAGTATCTGGGGATGATCGTTTTGATGATGGAAAGTTTTGAGGCTGAGGTGCGGATTTTAAATGATCCCCTAAAATTCCGCTACGGACAAAAAGCATAAAAAAGAAACTTCCATAAGGATCATCATCCACGCATTTTCTACAAATTTTGGATAAGTGAAATTTATTGACATAATTTAGTTTTTTGAAATCTTTCATTGTCGCTCATAATTGGTCTAATTGATCTGACTTATTATGTATATATATGGGTCATTCCATACGAAAAGGCAAATGGCTGAGTCCACTCGTAGTTTTAACCAATTTTAAAGATATATAGCTCAAAATTTAGCATTTTTTATAAGAAATCGAATGCCGTGTGGTACTTTTTGAAATATTCAAAATGGCGGCTACCACAGCTGGATATATAACCAAACTTTTTGAATTTCTGGGTTTAAGCGATTATTACTTTTATTATCTCGGATTAAAATTGCTCAAAACAAATTTTTCTTATGTTTTTGAGATCCCCGAGACAAAAAAATATGACTAAATAATCATAAATAAAAAATTCAAGATGGCGGATCCAAAATGGCGGTCAAATTTTTAAAATGCTATTGGATTTAACTGAAACTTGTTACTCGGGGGTTTTTGAGGTCGCTGATTACGAATATGATCTCAAAATTTAAAAATTCAAAATGGCGGATCCAATATGACGGACAATATTTTGAAAATTGATCGGATTTCTATGAAACTTGTTAATCGGGGGTTTTTGAGGTCGCTGATTTCGAATCTAATGTCAAAATTTAAAAATTCAAAATGGCGGATCCAATATGGAGGACGAATTTTTTAAAATTGGTCGGATTTGTCCGAAACGTGTTACTCGGGGGTTTTTGGGGTCGCAGATTACGAATCTAATGTCAAAGTTTAAAAATTAAAAATGGTGGATATAAAATGGCGAAAAATGTGTCAAGAGACGTAGCCTTTCAACTGCCATCAGTATTTAATTCTTGTTTATTGTACACCTCTTTTGAATTTTCTAATTTTGACATCAGATTCGTAGTCAGCGACCTCAAAAACCCCCTAGTAACAAGTTAAAAACGAATCCGACGGATTTAGAGAAATTCGTCCGCCATATTGGATCCGCCATTATGAATTTTGAAAAAATAATTTCAGATTCGTAATCTGCTACCCAAAAAAACCCCGAGTAACAAGTTTCAAACGAAACTGACCAATTTAAAAAAATTCGTCCGCCATATTGGTTCCGCAATTTTGAATTTTGAAAAACTGACTTTAGATTCGTAATCTGCGACCCCAAAAACCGCCGAGAAACAAGTTTCAAGCGAATTAGACCAATTTAAAAAAATTCGTCCGCCATATTGGATCCACCATTTTTAATTTTTAAACTTTGACATTAGATTCGTAATCTGCGACCCCAAAAACCCCCGAGTAACATGTTTCGGACAAATCCGACCAATTTTAAAAAATTCGTCCTCCATATTGGATCCGCCATTTTGAATTTTTAAATTTTGACATTAGATTCGAAATCAGCGACCTCAAAAACCCCCGATTAACAAGTTTCATAGAAATCCGATCAATTTTCAAAATATTGTCCGTCATATTGGATCCGCCATTTTGAATTTTTAAATTTTGAGATCATATTCGTAATCAGCGACCTCAAAAACCCCCGAGTAACAAGTTTCAGTTAAATCCAATAGCATTTTAAAAATTTGACCGCCATTTTGGATCCGCCATCTTGAATTTTTTATTTATGATTATTTAGTCATATTTTTTTGTCTCGGGGATCTCAAAAACATAAGAAAAATTTGTTTTGAGCAATTTTAATCCGAGATAATAAAAGTAATAATCGCTTAAACCCAGAAATTCAAAAAGTTTGGTTATATATCCAGCTGTGGTAGCCGCCATTTTGAATATTTCAAAAAGTACCACACGGCATTCGATTCCTTATAAAAAATGCTAAATTTTGAGCTATATATCTTTAAAATTGGTTAAAACTACGAGTGGACTCAGCCATTTGCCTTTTCGTATGGAATGACCCATATCTATTTATTGCACTTTTGTAATTGTTGTAGTATTTATTTTATTCGTACTGTTTTTTTTACGGTTATTATAATTGTGATGATGTTCTTCACTTGAATAATAAGCGTTCTCGTATTTAATTAAAAAGACATATTTTCAGGCCTGAATCTTGCGTATTTTTTATTTTGTTTTTTTAGATTTATAAACATTTAAGGTATTAGTCGCGTAAAATGATTTTCGTCAGATTTTTTTAAAACTTTGTATCTGTATTCATGAGGTATTTATCTATGAAATGAGATCTATCCTATTAACTTTGACCACTTCTGAGCTTCAAAATATTAATTCAAAGTTTATACCTTTTACATGCAATAGCACAAAATGCATGTAAAAAATGTCTCTTATATTCATTTATAAAAAAACAAGTCGTCAGATTTTCAAATAAAACTACTAAGTTACACATTGAGATAAAATAAGTCCTTTAAACAAAAATTACCTTTATTGACCACGCCGTATAAAAAATACAATAATTTAAAAATTCATAATTTTTCATTTTCACGTGGTTTCATTGAAAAATGTCGAAAACGTGTGAGCAATACATCACGATAACTTATAGTACCTGACTCAAAATCGTGAAAATTACATATATTACATTAGAAGAGGACACAAGGAAGCAAGTGAGTTGATATAAAAGTTTATTTATTGTTCTTTTTATTTTGCGGGAGTTTTGCGGGAGCATTTACGCGACTAATACCTTAATTATCATCTAATATTGAATTTATCTTTATTTTAAATATAAATTTATGTGCAATTAAAAAGAAAATTGTTACAGTACTTCTGGAAGGTAGAAAACCTTCCGGCCGCAAAGGTTGTTTAATAAAACGTGATCTGAGTTAAATTGCTGGAAAGGCGCCATTTTATAAAAAATAATTTTTTTGTTTATTTTTAAATTCAGTTTAATACATGTGTTTAACGTTAAAAAAACCTAGCTTCATTATACTTACCGTTTTCTTAAAATTATTGATTGAAATAGACTCTATTTTTTATGGGCTTTGGGTGATGTTACCCCTTAAAGAGCGTCTTATAAAATTATTAACTTGAAATCACCGTAAAACGCCTTTTAAATGTCTTATTTTTTAAAATAAAACATCTGAAAGACACCTGTTTTTACAGTGTGTGGAGAAATTTCAGTTGGATTTTCGTAAGGGCCATATAACATTTCCCTATTACTAATATAAATCTGGTAGGGAAAAATAGTTAGAACCTGAGGTTATTTGTAACTCTCGGATCTTGTCATAAGTGCCTGATGGGGAATTGTAGCTAAAGAATTTTACTATAATTTTACTATAATTGTCACTTAACCATAATTGTAGGTTATTTTGTTTACAAATAAAAATTTTTTAAACATACAATCAGACGGGGTTTGGGTGCAAGACGGGGTACCTGCCTTAATTAAGAAACTAATTAACCAATCATGATCATTTTTTGCATAACATAGCACCGTTACAATAGTTTATGATTGGCCAAGTCACTGATTGATGAAACCGAGTTTTTTATTTGTTACATGAAAAAAACTGTTTTTGACGATTTTCTTGGCATTTTTGCATTTTATTTAGAACGTGTTTGTTATTTTAATAACAACATTTTATATACTACATAATCAACAATGATTACACTTGAAGTTAAGCACTTGTTTATTTCCGTTTCGAAACTTAATTTTTAGAAAATAATTTTTTAATGAAATTCCGTATGTGGGAACAAGACGGGGTATAGAAAGTGAGGTCAGGATAAACTACTGAAAACCTATCATTTTTTTATTTTATGAAAAAAAATCTTCTTTTGGTGATTTTACATACTATTTATAATGTTCTCTTATGTAAATAATACATTTCAAATACAGGAGTAGCTAACCACTTGTTTATTTTTATTATAAAAGTTATTGTTTTTTAAGGTTAGCTTTGTAATTGAATTTTACATGAGAGAATTAAAATTACTCATTAAACTGATTTTTTAGTTTATTTTATAAAATCAAAAAAGGTGCTTGCGAAATTTGTAGGCAAAAATAGGTTAATTTTTATACTACCCCATCTTGCCTCCAGGGGGTACCCCATCTTACCCCCACGTCTTGTAAAATGGAAAATTTGAATTTTTTACTTGTTTTTAATTCTATATTTAATTAAGTAACAAATGTTCTAAATAAGACTTTTTCATGGAAGACTAATTGACAAAGAATATTATTATAATAAATAATATATTTTTGAATCGATAATACTAGTTTTATTGAGCTTCAAACCTTAGGTACATCTTACTTTAGGACCTTAGCTACGTCTTGCCCCACCACCCCTAATTTATTATTATTATTTTTGTACGCAAACAGAAAAGTTGCATTCATAAGATTCTGTTAATTTTAAATTGCATTGAAACCACAAAACAAATAAAAATTCAAAATTACCTAATTTGGAATTCGAGTGCATTATTAAGCATTAATTTATTATTGTGAATGTTACCTTCGGTTTGCGTATGAAAATAGTAGTATTTCATTAAATCAAAAAACATGTATTGAGGAAGTTTATTCTTAAAAAACTTTAATAAATTGTAGATCTTTTCCTTCATGTAAAAGTTTTCGAAACACTCTCGAGAATCTTCCAATTATCACATTACATATTATCACATTATTATTATCTTTAAAAATAGCATTTTCTTTTAAAATCTAAACATTGAAAAATGGAATTAAGATGATTAAATCAACTTTTCAAAACCAAATTCTGTGTTCTGGTGATGTAAAAATCAATTCTTTTGGGAATTTTACAGGAAGTTTTAGAGAACTTTTTCACATTAGTTTGATAATTATGGAATTTCTGCAATTTTAACCTTAAGTTACTATTCATTATTTAATGGGATTTAAAAGGTAAAAAACATACAAATAAGATATCTGCTCTCAAAGTCGAACTGAAAGGATTGAATTAGGATGTCCACAACATAACTGAATTGTTAAATTTTTTAATTGTTTAAATTCTGAATTAAATTCTTATTAAAATAAAGCATAGAGTGGAAAAAACGCGGTTTTATGCACAAAATAGCCCCTCTTGACGGTAATTGATTCCCTGATTCGTTTTCAGAGAACTTGCTTTTGTAAATTACGTAAACATAACCTAATAATTTTTATTGAAACTTGACAGTTTATTTTCGGGAAAATTTCATTGCCATTCTTTAAGTTAATTTCCCTGGCTAATTTTAAGAAAATATTCAAAGCAAATTTCGATTTAATTATCACCTAAATATTCCTGATACTACTTTTACTGAATTGTTTTTGTTAATTTTGAATTGTCAAAAGAAAATATTTTTTTAATGTAATTTCTGGATATATTGTTTTATCTAAGTGTAGTGATTTAAGTCATGATATAAATATTATAAATAATTGTTTGATTTTGAATTTATAATATTCGGGAACATTTTAGGTAAGATTAAATATTGCTAAGATTGATGCATTTTTATTTGTGACAAATTTGTAAAGAGTAAATGTATTTTGTAGCGTGGCATTGTTAGATGACTTGAAAAGTATAAAATCAATTTACTGGTAAAAACGAAGAAAAACTTCTTCAGTTGGAGGATATTACACAATATCTTTCTTGGAAGTAAAATAACTAATTCATCAATTTTGATTGTGGACTCTGGTGGTTTGAAGTCTTTATACAAATTTTTGATTCGTCATTTACATCTAGACATCTCTCGCTTCGAGGCCATTTCCATACATCTCGTATATTGGACGACTTCATTTATTTAATGAAAAAAGCTACAACTATCAGATCCAACTTTAATTTATCTAGTAAATATCAATTGTATTATTATTGTTTTATATGAAACTAAACTTGTAAATTATAAAATGACTAAATAAATAGAAATTTTTTAAAAAAATTTATTAACGTTGTTTTAATTTAAATGACCACTTGGTTAGTTTTATTTTGGCTTTAGAGTTCAAAGAGAGAAGTATAAAAGCCGAACGTAAAAAACAAACGTCTTTTTTACCACTCTCTCTCAACCCTAAAGCTAAAATAAAACCAACCAAGAATTTGATAAATTAAGGGTTAAAATAATTCAAATAACTATGTTTCGAATTAATAATTAATTATAAATTGTACTTTTTTTAGGGTGTTATTAAACATTCTATCAAATTTGTTTGGAATTGTAGTTCATTTTTTGACAAAAAATTATTTGTTAAATTTTTTTATAAACCACCCCCCGCCCAAAAGAAAAAGAAGAAATAAAAAAAAGTTTTAGTACATCAATAGTTTTACTGTTTGGGTATCATACATCTTTTATTTTTATTGTGATTGTGACTAATAAACATATAGTGAAGCCGTTTTAACCATAGAGGCGAAGTGTCAGAGGCACTTTGGGCGCCACAAAAAAGTTGGAAGGGTGGCGCCAAAATCAAATCTTAAATTATTTTGTTCAAATTCAATTGAAATTTTGCAAAAAAGATACCAATGTGTCTTTGTACCCTTTTTTTCTAAAAAAAAATCAGAACTGAGAGATAACATGTAGATTTTAGTTTAGTGCACAAAAACTGTAGAATATTATACTTCCTTTCTAAGAAAGTAGTTTTCTGTACTAACCAGCGTAAATAATGTCTCACCTCAGGCAGAAAATTTATGCATAATTCACTATTCAATTAATACTTCACTTCTATAAAAACACATGCAAAATATTCAGTGTGAAGTTTATTAAATAGAGGATTTTGCATTATTTTTTTGCCTGACCAGGTGGAAAAATTATGCATTATCTATGCATAAACAAATATTGATTAACTTCATACTTATTATTTTATATGGGTTTTTATGGAAGTGAAGTTATCAGATTCAGATAATATGCATAGAGGATGCATAATTTTCTTACATGGGATATAGATATACGCTATTTTTAACAAATCAAAAGTGATGTAAAATTTGGTAGATTAATAATTGAAACTAAATTGACCAATTTTGTTTTTATAATAATTGTTTTTTGAAGGTTATACATCCACGAAATGCAATCCAACAGAAAAAAAATACTTATTCGGATTTTAAAAAATAAAATTATTATTGTTAAATATTTATTGTAAGATACTATTGCATCTTCTAAAAGAATATATCAATTTGCAAGGAAAAAAGTTCCAAACTTCTAACAAACAAATTTTGCTTCCTCATAGAGGAAGCTTTATTAAGATTTCCAATTTTCCAAAATTAGTCTAAATCGAATGATTTTAATCTAAAAAGCGTAAATTTTCATTTTTAAGCAATGTATGTAAATGTGTATAGCTTTTTCTGTCGCTACGATATTTCGAGAACGCTTGAACAAATTTAAATAAAATTTGGATAGCTTATTAAGTTCATAAATATCTAAATTAGGACACAAGAATTTTTTAAAATCATCAAATTATTTTAAAAACTTTTATTTATCGAAAAAAATCGTTTTTTGCCAAGAATTATTTCCATGCTAAAAATACAACTTAATAGGAACAAAAATCATATACCATTATCTCAAAACGAAGCGATTGACCTATATGAAGGTTATAAATAATTGATCAAAAATTCGTAAAGTAATTCATGTTTTTTCATTTTTTTTTTTTAATTAAAAATTCTTTTTTTTTAATAACTTTTCCAATTAATTTTTAAATTATTAATCTATTGCTAAACAAAATCTCCACGAAAAGGACATAATTTCCACCTAGTTTTAAAATTGGTAAATAATAAAATTATAAGTTTTAATAACCAACAAACGAATTTTAATATCTGTTCGAAAATAGCTACCTAACTTAAAACTCATTGTATGAATCGATCGTTTTAAAACTAAACTAAGATAGCCAAGCTTTAAAATTACAATACTTTCCATGTTGAGAAAGCTGGGATATTTTGTAACATAAAATAACCGAAGAAACACGATCATGAATATCATTTTAATTTATAAATTACCTGAAAAAAACTCGAGATGTTTATGCCTGCATTTGAAATCATTGAACTTGAAGGGATTGAATTGCTTCAGAAGCAATTCAAGCATGAATTCAATGGTGAGGAGAATTTTATCTTGTTGGAAAGTGTAGCTCGCATTCTACCTGCTGCAGTGCTGCACAACACTTTACCAGACAACTACGCGCATGAAAAACAGGTTGTAATCATCCAGGTGTAACAATTTTCCAATTCTGAAGTACTTTGAAATTTTTTTTAAAATACAACCAACAGCATAAACAAGAATAAGCTTATTAATGAAACACTTTACATTCATTAAGTTTGCTTTAATTAATGAGTGAATAACTTTCCATTGCCTCAATGTTTTTATTCTTATGAGGCAATATTTCAAAGTGAAACTTCATTTAGCTAAGAAACTTACAACATTGAGTTAAGAAAATATTGAATATTAGGAAGGCGAGTGAAAATTTATTGGCATCTTTTTATTTTTCAAAAGGGTGCTTTAATTTCCAGTATACAGCAACATTATAAATTTACAACCTCGTTTAAAGACTCTGCTTTTTCTTCCGCATTGGGTCAGTATTTTCTCTTTTTCTCTCCAAGAAACAGAGATTCGTTTCTCCGCTAATATTAACCTCTGCTCATGTACATTATAAAGCTGCGTTATTCATGAATAAGTAAAGTGTGCAAGGGCACACTTCTGCATAATTAAATTATACAAGGACGCAACCTTGTATAAATTTGTCGTCGGCTCTGAATGATTAAAAGGATGTCTCTTTGACGTTCTATTAAGAAATTATATTCCAGATGGAATATACAGATTAGGTCCTCTAAAACTTAGTACTCCAAGAAATACAATTTTTATTAAGAAAATAAATATCTTGTACAGATTTTAATTTAGTACAATTAGAAATAAACAAAACTATTTTAAACAAGAAAATTCTAAAAAAAAACAGTACTGGGGATCCTTAATGCTAAACTTTACAGCATCTCCACAATATCACTTAGAGTAATATGCATCAGTGATTTGGGCTCCTTATTATATGAATTCTATATTCCTGATTTAAAACGAGTCCAAAATAAGTTTCTGCGATTTACCGCTACTCATTTGGGAATTCCTTATGACAAATTTTCTCATGACTATTCTGATCTTAAAAGTGACATGATCTTTTAATTTAAAATTATTGGCGGTTTGGTGAGTTGCCCCTTGTCATCTCTAGAATTGAATGCACCTGTGAAACGACTGAAAAGTAACAAATTGTTTAAATTACTTCGTTATGTTATCTAAGTTTATCTCTGATTTGCGTATACTTAGAAAATAAACTTAAACTCAGCCTGCATTGTGTAATTTTATAATATTGTTATGTGAATACTTATGTGTAAAAGGAACTTTTTTTTAATTGTGTATGGCCGTTTATACACGGAAAAAAAATACAACTGCATCAATGAAACTTTTTTCCATAATGGCTAAACATTTAGCCAAAAATGAACGAGCGATATTGCCAATATCATTGTTTTGGCGAAATGGAAAATCGTCGCTCAATTTTTCCAAATTAGAGAAAGTGTATTACTAATTTATATATTTGTCAGTTTAAAAGAAAGATATTGAAATTCTGTGATGGAAATATTTAAAATGTATAGCTAGAAACTTGATTTTAATAAATAGTTAAAAAAAAAAAGCATATGAATATGATTTTGCAATTAGACTTAATTTTAAAAAAAGGTTATTTAAGATTGTGTTTATGAAAAATCATCGGCCAAGACGCTCGATTGCGAAGGTAATTCTAATCTCATGTCATATCTCATCTCACTACCTTTCAAAATTTTAATTATTTTGACAATTTCAACTTGAAACATTCTCGTGGTTAGGTGTTGTTTATTTTTATTTTATCAGATAATAAATATTGCAATTTTTATTAAAACATTAAATAAATAATGAAAACATTATTAATTATTTTGAGTGAAATGCTGTGAAATGTAGTGACAATTAAAAAAGGAATCAAGAAGGACTGTGATTAAGACAAAATAAGTTGATAAAATTATAATTTTGTATTTGTATTTTTATTTCTAAAAATAAACGTTTAAATAAAAGTTTAAATAAGCTTTCTAAATAAACTTAAAAAGTTTTCAAACCACTAAATATATTATTTAATAAAGGTTTTTTTAATGTTTATAAATTGGATTTTAAATTTTCATTTTACGTTTTTTTTCTTTAGGTATTTAATAGGTACTTATTATATACAAAAAGTAACATATGTACTTAAACCTACATTAAATTTATTAATTAATTTAAATATAACAACATATTAGCTTTAAATATTTTATTATAAATGTTATTTTTTAAAATTAAATCATATGACTCGTTGTTTACAGAATTAAAAACACTTTGATATTTGTAAACAAAAATTAAAGGTTATTTTAATAAACTTTAAAATAAGAAAACCTATTTATTATTACATTATGCAAAATTATATATTAATAATTGAAATTTTAATTAATAATTAATAGTAATTAATAAAACTAAATTTATATTTAAATTTATTTATTGTTTTAAAAATCTTAATATTAATACATAGGTAATTACAATTTTCTGAACTTATTTATTCATGTTTATATTTCTTCTTCTTTCTTCTTTTCACCTTAATACTATAATTTGGCTCAAGATAATCATTATTAATATTTGTCTTTAAGGGCATGTGATGGATTATGACGTCACTGGTATAGGCAAAATTTGTCCGTAACTTTTCTCTTAAAATATTGAATATTTTTTTATGAAACTTGGTAGAATTACTTAAAATGTCATTAGGATGGTCTCTCAGACCCGAATTTGTTTAAATTTTGGCCCAAAATAAATTTTGGGAAGTTTTCGAAAAAATGCAAACTTTTATGAAAATCAATTTTGAGACAAAATTCAAACAAACTCGGGTCTGAGAGACCTTTCTAATGACATTTTAAGTAATTCTACCAAGTTCCATAAAAAAATATTCAATATTTTAAAAGAGAAGTTACGGACAAATTTTGCCTATACCAGGGACGTCATAATCCATCACATGCATAAATATTAAAATGTTTATTATTAGCAGGTTAAATAAATATAACCACTTGAATGTTTCGGACTGAAACTGTCAGTTTTCGACTGTTTATTTGTTTCGGAGATTTTCACTATCGCTAAATCACTAAAGTTCGTATCAAGAAATTGACTATACCTATAGCTGACCTAAAGGTGCGTTTCACTGTTACATTTAAAAAGTTTTTCTATTTTGGTTATTTAAAAAGAATACATAATTTACTAAAATGCGAAATTCCGAATTTCAGCAATAACAAAAGAAATACCAATTTATTAAAACAGCTTACTGAAAATACCAGAAACATTTATACAAATTAACAGTACATTTTCTTATTATAGCTCTATTTCCAAATTCGGTGGTTCGCCACGTTAAATTTTTTTCCGTGTACTTGAATAAATAAATAAATATCTTTAAAAAGAAAAATTGTAACAAATATTTATTGCTCAATCATAATGTAAAATGAAAAATTGTAATAAGGTAAAGGTATCTTTTGTCTCAAAAGAAAAAAGCAATGTTCTCTTGTTTTTCTCTTCCTTTTCTCTTCATCTTGATTTTATATTGTGTTTTTTTCACAAAAGCCATAATCAATTTCCTGGTAAACTTTAATCCTAAAGAGAAACTTTAATATTACTAAATAAATAAATAATCTGTCAAGGCACAGATTTCTGACATTTCAATTTCCAAGTAAACACAGATAAAAGCAAATCAAAGAACATTCATAATATCCGATCTCGTATATAGTCGCAGAAGCAATCAAAGTGTGACTGAAGTATATCGTAATCGTCCTTTATATACAGTTTAACAGACAGTCGCCCACACATCATATCACATCAAGTTGCAAGTTGATATTACCCGTCATTCACAGATACTCTCGTCACTATATGGATTTTGCAGCATTTAGATGCTCAGCAAAGTGCACTGAACTCATTTCCGTTCCTGCGAAGTAATAATGTCGAACGCATCCCATGCCTATACAAACCGTAACAACACGTGAAACTAACGGACTAACTTTCTTGTAGCTCATCTACACCCTCAGCAGAACCTCCATACGCACAGCTTTTCTATGTCGAGTCCGTTCCTGTCCACTAGCTGCGAATGCATCACAGAAAATACTGCTTGTTTTAAAATCTGTTTGCAAAATGGTACTTTTTTAAAAAAATGCGTTGTTCATTAATAAATGTCACGATCAACCCTCACGATTTAATTTTTCCATTTAATTATAAAATTTTTATATCTTACTCTCAATTATGTAATAATTTAGCTAAAGATCTTTTGAGGTCATGTAGAAATGTTTTCTTTAATTATATACGAGATCGACCCGCGCGCCGCGGCGCGCTTCTTATTTTTTTCTTAATGAATGTTTATAATGTGAACTGTTTAAGAAAATTCATAAAGTGTAATTATTTATATAAATTGTTTATAATAATTTTTAAGCGCAAAAACTTCTTTTTTACTATTGACACACCCCCAAACATCAAATGCATTTATTATGAAGTATGCAAAAAAATTTTTGTGCAAAAGAAATCAAAAATTTGCATTAACATTAAAACTTTATAAAACAATAATTAAAAAATCGACTCTCACAAATCTCTTTAGAATTTGGTTCTGCGTTAGAGGAAAGAAGAATTTTTTAATTTGGTTTAAAATTGCGGTCTAAAAGTCAATTTGAACCAAATTTTAAAATATTATCCTACAGTTCTACCTAACCGGAGAATAATAACAAAAAACATAACCTTAAACATGAAAGTATAATATTTTTATTTTACAGAAACTTAAAAGGTTAATGAATTATAAACATACAATAAAACAAAATAAAGAACTAAAAATTATTATTACTTACCAGTTTCACCATTTCCACTTGTCCGAAATGAAATCCGATGACAATCACCACGTGCATTCCAATAAAAAGAAATATCAAAACCTTAAATGACATAAATAATTATGATACTTTTAGAAAAAAAATAACATTTAAATAATAGAACTAAAAAACAGATAAATAAGTTACAAATAAAAGAAAAATAAATAAAAGATTATTAATATTATTATCATTAGTCACCTGTCGGAAACGAATGCCAATGTAAACAAAACATTATTTCACTCAAAACGCTATAACCTTAAGGGCATGTGATGGATTATGACGTCACTAATATAGGCAAAATTTGTCTGTAACTTTTCTCTTAAAATATCGATTATTTTGTCATGAAACTTGGTAGAATTACTTAAAATATCATTAAGAAGGTCTCTCTGATCCGAGTTTGTTTAAATTTTACATCAAAAGTAATTTTTAAAAAATTTTCTATTTTTTGAAAAGTTTCAAAAAATTAATTTTGAGCCAAAATTCAAACAAACTTGGGTTAGAGAGACCTTCCTAAAGATATTTTAAGTAATTCTACCAAGTATCATGACAAAATATTGAATATTTTAAGAGAAAAGTTACGGACAAATTTTGCCTTCACTAGTGACGTCATAATCCATCACATGCCCTTAACAACTTCATTAAAATCACTGTCACTTCTTAAACTATTACTCCTTAATTATTACAATTTAATTTATTTTCAATTTATTATTATTTCATAAAATGCAATTGTTCAATAAACGAAGATTTTAAATAAATTGAAAAATAGTACAAATAAACGTCAAAACTGTGATGTTATTGTTGACAAAAAAAAACGAAAATCTGCTAGCCAATCAGAAGCCCGATAAAACGCGTTACACCTCTGAAGTTAGTCGAAAGGGTTCTCGTATAGGGAAGTTAAGGTCAAAGCTAATTTCTATGTATTAATTATTACAATAAAATTTTTTGTTATTTTAGATTGCTAACATTATAAGAAATTTTATAAAATAAACTTGAAGTTACAATATTTTAATTAAAAGATTTTAATTCGTCTGCAAAACAAAAAATCGAACCTGAAAACTATCGATACTGAGGTTTGATATCTACTGACCAATGGGAGACTCGGAAATGGAGTTACACGTGTGAAGTTAACTACAACGTCCGTTCTTTTTAGAATAGGATACTGCGCAATATGAGAAACACAAAGTTTGTCACAAATGAACCAAATTAAATATTGTCAACGTTCTTAAAAAGTTAAAAACATACATTCATTTCAATAGAATATACTCAAACAATAGTAACCAAAATGGATTTATCAAACTTGTTAAAGAAAAGAAAGGATTAAATAATATGAACTCTAGATTAACTTCTATTTTTTTGTACATTCAAATAAGAAAAACTAGGTGAGAATTATGTCCATTTCATGGACATTTCGCTTCCAAGTAAGCAAAATAATTTGCTTCCTCATAGAGGAAGCAAGAAATTAATAATATATAAGTTAATTGGGGAAGTTGTTGAAAAACAAAATTTTTAGTGCAAAAAAATGTAAAAAAAATATGAATTATTTTACGAATTCTTGATCAATTATAAAAGTTATATAGGTCAATCGATTCGTTTCGAGATAAGGAATATGATTTTTGTATTCTTTAAGTTGTATTTTTAGCATGAAAAAAAAATTTCGCAAAAAACGATTTTTTTCGATGAAAAAAGGTGCTCAAAAAAATTTGGTTGGGTATTTTCAAAAATCCTTGTGTCCAAATTTAGATATTCGTGAGCTTAATAAGTCATCCAAATCTTATTGGAATCCGTTTAAGCGTTCTCAAGATATCTTGTACACAAAAAACGCTATACACACACACACACACACACACACATACATACACACACACACACACCCACACGCATACATCTGGACATTTGCTTAGGAATGAAAATTTTCGCTTTTTAGATGAAAATGAGTCGATTTAGACTATTTTTGGAAAATCGAAAATTTTAACGATCACAAAGCTTCCTCCATGAGGAAGCAAAATAAAATAAAGTAAACAGAGAATAAGAATTATACTTTCAGGATTGAAACATTTTTATTACAAATTAAAATGCAAGTTTAGGTGCTCTCGATTGTCCATCAAGAATTGCACCAACACCAGCAATACAAAACCATATCAAACTAATTTCATCAATAATGATGAAAAGTTCGTCAGCAAAGACCTCAAAACTCGAGTAGCATGAGTTACTAACATTGATTGAAACAAGTGAATCGAGGTCTTTTTGGGCCAAGTTTCGGAAGGAGGCGGAGGTTGGTGTTTCGACTCTATTACGGGTAGTTGTCACCTTAACAAGACGTGCCAGAAGTTGATTCTAGAGTAAATCAAAGCAACGCCCGATATAGGCGTAATATTACAAGTTTATATTGAATCAGTTCTGATAGTAAACAAATTAATTAACAGATATTAGATATCAGTCATTCACATAAAAGAATTTCAAGAATTATAATTTTGAAAGTATTAGCAAGAATATAAGAAAGATATAGTAACATTAAATAAAAATAAAAGGAAATAGAAGAGAATTATTTATTATTATTATTTATTTTTATATTAAAATTACCATTCTAAAGAAACTACTGTCAATTGATATCTTTTCTTTTGTACACATTTATGTATGATCAAAATATATATTATTTAATAAACTAATTGCTTTCAATGTTATAATTTGCAACAGTTTATATTAAGTTGAATTGAGATTTCATTACCAGTTTTTGAATTTATTTTATTCTTTTCAAAAACCAATCTACACCCCTACAATCAATCAAGTGCAACATTAAAATAATCAGAATATTAAAATAATTAGAATAATTGTAAAGCATTTTTCTTTCGGGACTAGCGACATCCTCAATAAAAACATATTCATATTTCTTTAATTTCCGACTACCATTTAATACAGTAGAATAGTATTTTTTACAGGCATTCCACTATTAAGCGGGTGTGTCCCAAGGTTAGGTAAAAAATAAAATAAGCAAAGTTTCCTTTTGGAAAAATTTTCCCAATCAAGGATCATAAATGGATTACAAAATTAAAAACTACAAAACCAATTTAAATGAATAAAAAAATAGAAACATATCCACTTACAGTTAATTTAAAGCACCAGAAAAAACTGTACATTGATCCGTAAAATGCTAGATTTATGTTACTATAACATTCGAGTTTTTTTTACAAAGGAAACGTTGCAACAAAAAAAAAATCACAATTCCAGATCATTTTACATTACATTTAGGTGTTTCGCCGCGAAAAAACAGGTGCAATTCTTGCACTAGCCGAATTTGGTAATTTCAAGTAAAATGGCTCATTAAAACGCGCTTCTAGTCTTGGGACTATAAAGAACATGAAGTTGAGCAAAGTGGGTGCACATATTTGTGATGACACAATTTTAAAAAATGAACATGGTAGCTGCAAAAATACGTTGCTTTCTAAGGTACCAATATTAAATCGCTGATATAGAGACAAATAAGCTGCACCACGAGAGAATAGATTCCACCAGCCTTAAATGACACAAATTTAAGAAATTTTATTTGAATTTTTTCAATCTCGAGAACATATATTTTTCAAAAAAAGGATTCCAGATTATTGAAGTAAATTCCAGTTTAGAGCGAACTAAAGCGTTAAATAAAAGAAATAAAGCATGTTGATTAGAAAAGTTTTTTGCACATCTCACACTCTAAAAACAAGTGTCTTATTTTGTCCTCACTTTTAAGACATTTTGGGGTGTCTTAATTTTAAACCATTGAGATAGTGTCTTAAAAATGCCTGTAAGACGCTTTCTAAACGTCTTATGTCTTAAAATTAGACACTTGTAAGACACCTGTTTTTACAGTGCATAAGAAAACCTAAAGCTTTGGAGGCTGATGCATCGATAGAATATGATCATGAAAATAAAACTTTTTATTGATCAAGACTCACAGATCTTTAGTTTGATAAACCCTTGTTAATGCATTGTTATTTATTTTTTAATCATAAAGAACTCTAATTTGAGTTCTAACTATTGAATTTAACAAATTTAAACAAAATTACATTTATTGATATAAATGTAATTTTGTTTAAATTTGTTTAAAATCGACCACCGGTGTATCATATTTAAGTCTGTTTGTAACAGTTCAGCATGATGATTTCTCGAGTTATAAAGGTTAATTTCTTAGGCTCAAATAAATTATTAAAAGTTTTACAATTATGATAAGCACGTTAGTTTCTGCCGTGACAGGAATCCTAAAATTGCGTCTAACTCTAAGAAACTTGGTACTTGTTTATTAGCAGAACTTGAAAAAAGAACAATTGAACTGAATGATTGATGAATTGCTTGTATGAAAACTGTTTAGGAAATAAAATTGCTTGTGTTTATTACGGTCTTGCTGTAAATGAATGAAACATTGTTGACTTAATAACCCTTAACTTTTCTTCAAGATATTTGAAACCTTGCGAAGGTACAAGATAGACTGACGAAAATGTACATGACAAAACCCGAGAAGCAAATTTAAAATATTTCGTGTCAAAATAATCGGGAAAGAAAAAAAGTAAAAGAAACAACATGTTGCATTTGTTGGAGATTAAAATTGTTTATAGTAGGAAAGAATTAAAGCGATGGTTCTAGGGTCATTTTTTTGTTAAATGAGGAATTGTTAATTAGTATTTTATGACATATTCAAGTTAAGAGATGACGACTATAGGCTGACCGCCTGTACATCTCTTCGTCAGACCTTTTCTTATATTTATATAATCTTGAACCATAAACTATTATTAAACACACAACCTTAAATAAAGAAAAAGAAGATTCATTTGATTCTACTTTTTGTTAAGACTGAACGATACTTAGATCAATCATCAGCAGCGCTTCAATGTTAAAAACAACGCTCATATCTTAGCGAAACGAGCGATATCTTTCCGGTGTCAAGAAGGTCGCTAACCTAATGTCATGTGACTCACTACTTGATTCGTAATATGGAAACATTGATGCCGATCGGAGATTCCGCATACAATCTCCTCACCAAATGGGGAACATCGTTATTCCCGCTGGCTTACATCGTGCTCTCGTTAGGAAGTCATAAAATAAACCTGAACGCCATTATCGTTAGCTGTCTGAACTATTTTTCATTGATGATCCTTGTCGTCGTTTGTATGCCAATAATGCCACTGAATGTTCCCAAGCTCCTGAAATGAAAACTTCAAATTGTTTGCACTCTTTGTATGATTTGGCGACAAATAATCCACAATATCGGGAATCGAAGCTAGTTACTATGACAAATGATGTGCTGGGTGGCATGAACTTGCAAAACCTGTTATCGAGACTGATCAAGAAACGTAATTCATGTAGGTCGATCGGTTGTTACGAGCTGGTTTTATAAATATTTACAGCCATCGTAAACTGGTATTTACTGTTTTTGTTGACGTTTCCAGTTGTTTGCTCAAATTATCGAATCTTCCCAATTAAATTTATATCTCAGAGCCGTTCCACAATAATTGTTTGTGCTAATTGCCCGGCACTTCACCTGATTGTTCAGCAACATGATTCTTGGAATTTTTACTTGAGAAAAACAATGACCTACTTTGTTACTTCATAATTGTCAGTACCAGAGATGCAACTCGTCAAATGATACCAATTCTACTAAACATGATATAATTAAAGATGTAACTTGATAAATAGTGGTAAGAGATCTGCCAAAGATACTCTAAATCTATTGGCATCACTTTCTAATCTCAGACTCAGAAAATATGAAACAATTTCCTGTTTAGCAGTGGTTAATAAATGAAACCTCAGACAATAAATCATTTCTATAGAAGGAATTATCTGAAAACTAATTAACATACTTGGAAAACCCCTCGAGACTAAATGGACTTGGCTAAAGTGTTTTGTGAAAGCGAAAAGCACGAGAAAGGCATCTTACTGCTAGCCACAAAAATTGCTGGAACAAGTCGGAAAATTAACTATAAACTTACGGTGAGTAACTTTTATTATCAATTTTCGGAATATGCACCTGAGAGTTTTAACAGAAGGAAACCTGGTATAAAGCAAAAGTCGCTCACTCAAGAGCTACGAGGTATGAGTCATCAGAGTGAGGAAAAAAAGGGTAAACAGACCAGTGGAGAATGCCACGACCTTGCCTCGCTGCCCGGTAATACGATGCTGAACATGTTTCTCTGCAGAGTTCAGTTTCGTTTTTTCTGTTCATTGACTGCCTTGCCGGTATATCCTGAGTGTTATAAATAGCACTTTATCAAATTCTTCTTAGCGCCTCAGTAATCGAGTTAATTTCGATTCTACACATCTTTTTTCCTTTACAAGAGAACAATCTTGTTTCAATTTTCGCAACAGGTAAAAAGGCAGATTGAAAATCGCCTTTTTCGCTTTTAATTAAATGATAACCTTGTGATAAGGTTTACAAAACAATTACAAACTGACGATCATTTTAATTGCAGTTGACTTTGATTGCAAGAACAAGTGGATTGTTGATTAAATGTTGAGATATTTTGCGGACGATGATGAGAATGTCTCGATATTTTTTCAAACTGATAGATCTATCTTTGTTCGCTAATCATAAAGTTTCTTATAGCACCTTGCTTAATTTTCATAAAACTTGTTATTTTATGTATTTTGATGCAGATTAGTGAGTTATCTTAAAAAATGCAAAAAATTCTGGAAAGTTTTTCAGGTAACAGTTGTAGGTTCTCATGAAGTTACTTGTTTCGTACATTTTATCGATATTATCAAAAGTTCTTGTGAAAAACGCTGATGAAGTAGATAGAGAATAACAGGCTTGAAAACAGTAAGCTAGCATCGACACGGCCTTGTTAAATAAGTATGTACCCATGGTGATGGCACTTCCATTGTGAAAAAGGGGTAATAAAGCTTTTAGTTTAGGTAAAATGTGCAGATGTCGTGTCGATAGATACATAGTAATGCGCTTGCGCAAATGTTCTACATTTTTCTTTTACTTAAAGGTAGAGAGCATTTGCACATACGCTTCCCCAAAGTGGGTAATAAAACTGCCTTTTTATATTTTTGTCACCTTATTTATGTTTCAACTATATCAGATGCCGTGACGATTGGAAAACCTGGTGGCATGTGGTTGAACTACACAAAATCCGTTTATCTTATTAATGAAATTTTTCAGTTTAAACACATATCACCAGGGGGGATTCACGTAACTTTGCGAAAGAAAACACAAATTCGCTAAACGAAAGCGAAAAGCTAAATCGCAAGTTCGTTTTGAAAAGTTAGGTAACAGCCTCCCTGGTGGTATGTGTTTGAACTAAAAAAATTTCATTAATAAGATAAATGAAATTTTTTCAGTTCAACCACATGCCACCAGGATCTCCAATCTCTCCACAGCACATGAAATTGACAAAAAGCAAGTCAAGAATGACAAGACAAGTCGTTAAATTGCTGAAATTGTTTACAACTTGTCAAAACGCTATAAGTGTTTATATTTAATAACAGTGACGCTCTCACCTAAAATGGAACGCTAGTGGCGCTGCTGTCGAGACAATTCGCACCTTCATTGCTCATTTGGCGTTTGTTGAAATATGAAGTGCGATTTGACTTATTTAGATAGCCATCTAAGAAAATGCCATGGTTCATTAAAATTTTAATTTTTACTAAAATAATTATAATATTTCTTTAAGAAGCTATCTATAGCAGAATACAGATTAAGGATGAGTTCCCGAATTATTAAAAAATAAAATAGTATCTCTCTATGCTTAATTCCTCGAGAACTTTATTGCAGCTGCAAACTTATAAAACATTTTCAGATAATCCTATTCTAAAAAGAACAGACGTTGTGGTTAACTTCAGACGTGTAACTCTATTTCCGAGTCTCCCATTGGTCAGTAGATATCAAACCTCACTATCGATAGTTTTCAGTTTCGATTTTTTGTTTTGCAGACGAATTAAAATCTTTTAATTAAATATTGTAACTTCAAGTTTATTTTATGAAATTTCTTATAATGTTAGCAATCTAAAATAACAAAAAATTTTATTAAAATAATTAATACCTACATAGAAATTAGCTTTGACCTTGACTTCCCTATACGAGAACCCTTTCGACTAACTTCAGAGGTGTAACGCATTTTATCGGGCTTCTGATTGGCTAGCAGATTTTCGATATTTTTTGTCAACAATACCATCACAGTTTTGACGTTTATTTGTACTTTTTTTCAATTTATTTAAAATCTTCGTTTATTGAACAATTGCATTTGATGAAATAATAATAAATTGAAAATAAATTAAATTGTAATAATTAAGGAGTAATAGTTTAAGAAGTGACAGTGATTTTAATGAAGTTGTTAAGGTTATAGTGTTTTGAGTGAAATAATGTTTTGTTTACATTGGCATTTGTTTCTGACAGGTGAGTAATGATAATAATATTAATAATATTTTATTTATTTTTATTTTATTTGTAACTTATTTATCTGTTTTTTAGTTCTATTATTTAAATGTTATTTTTTTCTAAAAGTATCATAATTATTTATTTCATTTAAGGTTTTGATATTTCTTTTTATTGGAATGCACGTGGTGATTGTCATCGGATTTGTTTTCGGTCACGTGGAAATGGTGAAACTGGTAGGTAATAATAATTTTTAGTTCTTAATTTTGTTTTATTGTTGTTTATAATTCATTAACCTTCTAAGTTTCTGTAAAATAAAAATATAATACTTTCGTGTTTAAGATTATGTTTTTTGTTATTATTTTCCAGTTACGTAGCACAGTTAAATTGGTAATCTGTAAAATTATAGCGTTACTGGTTATTTTATATTACCTAATTGTTTCTTATAAAACTGATATATTTTGCAATTTAATAATTGATTAATTAAACAATTGGGAAATGAGAAAATGTGATATTTGCGAATTGTTTTTTGTAAAATTATTTAACAGTCTATTGCTAAATCAGTGAATTAAAAAACTCACTATTTGATTTATAAATAAAACTTTCAGTTACATGAAGAAAGAAGAAACTTCAGAAGATAAATTCGCAAGTTATTTTTTGTAAAAATGTTTAACAGTCTATTGCTAAATGAATGAATTAAAAAACTAATTATTAAATATAAATATAGCTTTCAGTAACATGGAGAAAGAAGAGAAATATTATTAATTTTTTTTTTTAACGTGTCATCCTTAGAAATGCAGAAAGTGATTTGACGCGCGTAGCGCGCTTTGGAAGTTCTAGTACTCATATAATAGAGTCTCGTAGATTGACAGAGTTTATAAAAAATCATAAGAGAAATTGAAGATCTTTTGTCCTCATCAAGCCCATCTATGGAACTCGATATTAGCGAAAGCCAATAAATTACAATTAAAATAAAATAATCTTTAAACTACGAGTAGACTTAAGAATGTTTAAAGACACCAGCATCGATATCTAACCTCGTGTGCTCAAAGGAAATTTGCAGTCGCACAATAATATGATACCTTTGATAACCAAACTCTTTGAATCTTTTCGATTCCTAGGATGATCTAAGGATCAAGCTTAGAAATATGTGAACTATGATTTGCACTAGGGTAGATTTGTGTCTATAAAAGCAAACGCGTTTTCATTTTCAATTGTTATTTGTTTCGGTAATCTAACGTATAGTTCACGTCTTTTCGTGCCTTGATTATTCATCGTTTCAAGCAATTTGATTCAATAACCTAACGTAGTTTACGTCACTTCGTGTCATGATTGCACATCGTCTTAAGCTTGGCCCTTCAGTTACTGAAATTTTTAAAGACTATAACTCTTGCATTTTCAAACAGTATAAGTATACTCGTTGTCCCAAATTCGGACTAGTATTCTCATCGACAGATTTTTGAGCTGGTCTAAAAATTAAAAATACAGTTAAATCGTCGTAACTTAATCTAATCCCAAAAAGAATTGCAAACGTGTCGAGTGTGCTTTTCGAGATTAAGAACTAACAACAGTGAGTGAGAAGTACCAACCGTTCTTTTTCAAGAGGCGAGAAAATTCCATTGTGTCAATTTCAAAACCAAAATTTGTACATCGTATTACGATAAATGTAAGTAACAATAAACATTTGTAAAACAAGGAAATAACACAAAGTTTGTAACATTTGATCACTCTAACGTTCAATACATTGTAATCATATATATATCAAAATTAGTGATGCCGTTCAAGACAAGAATTTCTTGATCTTGGCTTGAGAGGCCCAGTAACTTTCTTGGGTTGATCTTGGTTCTCAAGAGCAAAGTCTTGGTTTTGTATTGGCTTGGTTTAGGATTGAAAAATCAAGTCTTGGATTGATCTTGGCTTGCAATTTCAAGATTTTCACATCACAATAGAAGCAGTAAATTTTTTATGATAGCGCTATTGTCCGAAACTACCTGGACCAGCCTCACCATCCAGAGTAAACTCGTTTTGCTATTATTTTCAAAGGAAAAGCACATCTGGTAAAAATCTTGAGTTTGAAAACCAAGATCAACTCAAGATTCCCTCAAGAATCCTTTCACCAAGATTTCAACCAAGCCAAGAAAAAGTCGATCGAGATGAAACCAAGCAAAAGTAGAAATATTGGCTTGGTATTGTATTGGGCTTGGAAAATCTCGATCGACGGCATCACTAATCAAAATATCTTTACTATTTATTTAATAAAAAGGGCAATTATAAAAATAAATCGAATTTAAGTTTCCAAGATAAATGACCCCCGTAGGATCGATAGAAAACAACGAACTCACAATAAAAAGAAATAATTAATTAGCCTACCTTCCTCCAAAAATATTAGAGTTAATTAAATATTATTTCAATCTAGCCTTCGCTCGGGATGTAACACTAGTAGAATATAATAATCTCATATTAATTAATTTTATAAATGTAATGAAAAGAAATTTGTTACAGGTTGTTTTAGTAAAAAAATTCTGTGCTTGTTTGTAATAATATATTAAAGTAGCTCTAGGTTTAGTTATTCATTTATTTGATTATTGTTCAAAAGAACATCATTTAAAATAAATATGAAAATAAGATATAAAATACAAAGAAGCGTCAAAATACACGTAAAAGGACCAAGATCACAGTTATCTTAATCTTCTCGGAAAATGCGAAAACTGATCTGATTAATAGAACAATCTCTGCTGAGTAAAAATGTTTCATAAAGAAATTTTTAGGTCTTCGACGTTATTAATCTGCACGTGTTCACCAACTCTATGCACGGATAAACCCGTAGGTGAATTGCCAAGAGGTTGACCTTCTATAACTCTCGTTTCGTGCTGCCGATACATTTCTGCGAGAAATCATACCAAAGATTCTCTCCTACCGATAATTTTCAATGGATATGATATCATCACCCTCGTCACGAAGTATTCTTATAGAGGGAGAAAATAATTCACGGCTCGATCTCACGATTGATTTTGCTATACCCAAGCGGAAGTACTACCTGCAAAATTCTTCGAATTACACGTAACCGCAAAAGTCGACTTATTTACTTTGGTGGAAGTTAAAAGATTGTTACTTTTCTTTCGAAATATCTAAAAACACTAAAATTATCTTTATATTTGTGAGACTTGGTACATTGCTGCTCTTAGCAAGTTAAATAAATGCTAGGTGATGAAAAAGTATCATTACGCTACATCGCTTGCAGCTATTATCCTTGGAAATGTACTACTAATGATCTTTAGTTACGGCCAATCGTAATGCAAGAAATGAGAGAAAAGCTGCACTTTACTTCGCATTTATTCGTCTAATGTAAAAAGCATCATGTGCTGTGTCAATATACTTGAGGCTATACGATTTATTTGCTTATTTGTTTTTCTATTTAAATATCACTGACTTTACCTCCTCCTTTTTTCTGCAGATGGTTAACATTGTATTTTCTCATGGATAAAATTACACCGCAGAAGAGATGGGTAACCAACACTTGTTTGTGCA
Organism: Ganaspis brasiliensis; assembly: GCA_037103525.1. Taxonomy (NCBI): domain Eukaryota; kingdom Metazoa; phylum Arthropoda; class Insecta; order Hymenoptera; family Figitidae; genus Ganaspis; species Ganaspis brasiliensis. Next base: position 4,432,864 of record JAZKLR010000145.1, on the reverse strand, counting down.
TTAACCTGGAGGCATGTGCTAATTACAAAAATAACATATATTATTCCCTATAATCAAAACTGTTGAAATTTCATTCTAGTGAACCCGTAATGAGGTACAATCATTAATTTCTAATTAATTAACAAGTCATCTAAACTATATCGAGCGTGAATAATATGATTGATCAAATGTGCCTAATGTATCGTATTTGCTATAGTGTACCAAAGACAACTGTAAATATTCAGTTCACAATTTAAATTATCGATAATTAGAGTGATGTTGTACCTCGGGGAATAGGAGCAGATATATTGCGCAGTCCTAATTCCCTTTTGAACTGTCAAAGTGAATTCGAAACAGAAAATCAAATGCTAAACATGAGAGAACTGTCAGATCATAATACACTGCTTGTAATTAACACAATATATTCGGAGAGAATTCAACTTCATTACTAACAAAAGCGATTTCATCAGATTCCCTGTAGGAAAGGATCATTTTCACGGGATTAGGAGCACGGGTTATTATCTTCTAAAATACGATGGTTCTTCATGTACACCAGGGTGAAAAACGATCAAAAAAGGGTTTTCAAGTTGAACAACTAACTTTATAATTGTGGATTTGAATATCTATGTCAACATTGAACTAAAACTAGAGTAGGATGTTGAGTTGTTGACCCATAAACGAATGGACCAAAATTCTTATTTACGCAGAACTCTTTTCTACAACAGTTTGAGCATCATATTACCCATCACGCTTTCAAGGTCAAAATTTAGATAACACCTTCCATTAAGCTCTATTTATACCTGCAATTTATTATAACGAAAAATTAATAAATCGGATGTAAAAAATTATGATGAATACACACATCTCTAAATGGAGATTGCAATGAATTAATAGCGCAGGAAGCAGTCTGATAAATGATTATGTAATCAGAAGACTTTATACACCAGTTTTGGTATTATTATGTTTGCAGATCGTTTAAATGTATCGAAAATAAAACTTTTGTATGAACCTTTTTATGCTCATGGGAATCGCTGGACAAATTAAACACAAACTTATTACGGAAGAACTTTAAAAGAGATAGGAAAAAGGCATTGCTTAACTATTTATTCCTGAGTTTAGAATCTTTTATTTGATAATAATTAACTGTTCATAAACTGTCTTTAGTTTAAGGATTTTAACTAATACAAATACAATTTCAAAATGTAAAATATATATGCAGCAATATGATACATTACACAAAAATAAAATGATAAACAATGAAAAGCCGCGGCAATCATTCACTCATTCTCGGATATCGTAAAGTAAAAAGAAAAACTAGTAATCAATAAAAATTAACATAACTGAAAAAACTAGTTGCGATTTTTGCTGCATGTAGTTTTCTGGTGAATGAAATTCTTAAGATTAACTCTAGATCATTGTTAAATGTCATACAATCTTAATGTTAAATTTACATATGTGGCTTTGTGCTGCATTCAAATAATCACCCAAATCATATGTTAAATTAAAAAAAAAGTTTTTAGTAAAATATCAAATGATCAAATGTAAATAAAAACGGATCAAAGGCGTTAAAAAATAAAATTTAAATAAAATATAGAAATTTAAACTTATCAGTCCGATGAATTAAAATCGAGCCAAAAACGAGGACGATTGTGATCTTTTCTTTTCCTCATGAGATGTTGAAAGTGCTGGCAGATTTTTGTCAAAGAATTTCAAATAATCGGCAAACCCCAACTAATATTTCTGTCCCTATTATAAATTCTTTCGTCAATTTCCTAATACATCAGAATGAAAATGTATTAAATAATCTTAAAATCTATCAACGGTTCAAGTTATTAAACTGTTTTTTGAAAAGCCAGTGGAACAAAATGCTAATTCAAATAAGAAAGCTTTATGATTCTTATTCAATTGTTAATGTAATAAAATATTAATTCAAGTTACGTGCCAAAAATGCTAATTTAACCAAATGTTCGATTTAACGTTTAAATCCTTATACAATAAAATTCTATTTGTACCTTTAATACAGTATAAACTTTCATATCTTCCATTTGGAGCCGTTGAAGTGAGAATTATTACAAAACAACTTTTATTAATGTACGATAAGAAATAACATTTGTAGCTTTGAAAAAGAATATAAAAAAGGAATACTTAAACAAATATTTTCTCTAATTGAATATTTTACTTAAACTCAGATTTGGCCGTTCTTTATCTCTCATTAGCACTCCTAAGCTCCACTTTAATCCTTGAATAAGAAAGATATTTCCATTTTCATCTGAAGTAGGCCCTATAAGAGTTTAACAGAATTAATACAGGTTTAAAAAGGATCCTAGAGAACTTATGTAAATCTTTATGACCAAAATTTCCATTATGTTTTTTAATGTTGTTTAATATAATGTGTCTAAATTTTACAAGTAAAGCAAATTTTTTTTCCTTTCACTTACTTTATTTAAGTAATCAGTAGAACCCCAATTGATTAGGAAGAACTCACAAAACGCACAGGAAATAATATTTTATTACTACCTCTGAAATGGAGATGAAGCTGTTTCTTGAACATTAAATATGAATGTCCTTTCAAGTATTGGCTCCTTCTTGCGTAATTTCATCGGATCGACAAAGACTCTTGTGGGACATCGACTTTCATGAAATGTAAAGCACGGATACTCTTTGTAATTCCTTGTTACAATATACAGACGTATATATGAACTAAGTTGGTTCATAAGATCCTAAGAAGTGTCTAGGCTTTTATATGGAGGTTTCTGGTCCCGCGTGAGACATTTTATTACTACGAAGGACTTGTGCATCGAGAACGATGTAACGTAAATAACAAGAATTTCCTGCAACAATACCAAAGGAGCTCCCAAGGGGAAATAACTTTGCGACATTTTCTTGCTTTGGAGGACTTAATCGTTTAATGCAACGTGTTTTTAACCTTCCAAGAAGAACCACTAATGCACCAGTAAATGTCGACATACGTCACTTTACTTCAAGCTCCACGATACAAGCAATAAGTTATCAACCTTCCAGGCGACACACCCATCTTTTGATTAAAAGAAGGCTGAGAATTCTGCCAAGCAATCAATCTGCTTTACGACTAATACCTGTTGGCCCGCATGTTGATCATTATAGATCATTAGCACCGACAAAAACATTGACAAGGCGCGGCCAAGACTGTAAGTATGACTGCGTTGACATTGCCTACTGATGTTCATAATTACGTGTTTAGATAAGATCGTCTTGATATCGAAACTGCTGGTTAACAGGGAGGCTATTTATTTTATGTCTGTTTTTTTTCGTATTCTATTATTCATACAGAACTGAAAAAATTAATCTGCGGTAGTGTCGTAATTATTCCTTGTAGAAATTGCTTTCCGTGAAACCTGCCTGAGATTTGGAACTGATCATGATTAACTGACCACAGGGACATTTTATAATAAACCTTATGAGCTTGATCAAGGTCTGATCTGGGTTTAGGTTACCTTTAAAAAGGATCAACTTAGGGTAGATATTTGTGAATTTTTAAAATTATTCTGTTACATTCAACTATATTAAATAAAGACATGGACATTCAGTAATGTCATTCTAATGCTGGGTGACATTTATTTAATCCGTGACAAAGATTAACATGGAGAAACATGAAAGTACAAGTGTGAGAAAGTTCTATTATGTAAATAAATTGAATTCTATCCAATCGAAAGGAAGTAAGTATATGTTTATTGATGAGCTTGTTTTAATATATTTTTAAAGTTTGCATTTTTCAGGACTTTAATATCAGATAAAAAATTGTGATAATCACTTGTGGCCTTTGGTCTGTGGTTGTAATATTTAAAACATAACGATCGCAATTAAGGTATAGTTATTGTTCAAATGCATTTTCGCTGCGAACACAGCTCATCAGGACTATAGAGAAAAATATAATAATAATGTTTAAATTATTTCGAAAACACTACAAAGGAATATTTTTAAAAATGTAAAAAAATAGTCAAAAATAGGAGTCAACGATGAACATAAAAATGACAATAAAAGACTTACACGCGCTTGCAACAACGATGTGTTACAAAAATAATTCAACAAATATTAATAACATTGATTTTGCACAAACAATACAACAAGACATTGATCTTTGTTTCCTTTTTAAAAATTTTTCTTTTACAAATATAACATTTTTAATATTGCGCGAACTGTATTAAGACAAAATTTAATATATTTTCTGGGCTACGTCTTTTTTGTAGTAAGTGTTCTGATTACTGAGAATTTCGAAATTTCTGAAATTAAACTCTTAGGTTAGACAATTGTAATTTTTTTTTTGTACAGCCCTGCATAACATGGATTCTTTCAGAATCGTTTATTGTTAAAATAATAAGAAACCTAACAACTTTACAGTGAAAATGCAAAGTAGAGGACCGATATAAATTTGCCGCACAATTTATTTGGGCCTTGGAGATCAATTACTATTAAAAAAAACTTTTATACAGAAAGAAATGAAAAAATTGTAAACTCTTTGAATGAACGCAAAATTGTTAACATTAACTACAGTATATATTTTCAAGCTTTTAAAAAGTTCAATAAATAATAATTAATTAAATGAGTTTCAGAAACGTCTTTGTAAAAGCGTTTTAATAGAATTATAAGGTTCTCATAAAATATTAGGGTAATTTTATTTTTGCATTTGAGTAACGTTGAAGCTACGTACAATATAAATTTAATACTGGTGTCTCATCTTCAAAGAATCAAGTTACATTTTTAAAAGCATGGAACTAACGAAAAATTAACAGAATAATTTAGAAGTGACGCAGCTTTGAACAAAGCATCGATCAAACATAAAATAGTCAGAGTCAGAAATTTTTAATTTCTTATAAAATACAAAAATTTCAAAAACTTAATGAAAACAAATTAAGACTAACTAAATTATCGTTATAATTTATATTAATATTCCCAAAGAAGATAAAAAAATAATAAGGAAACTTGCTGAGTTTTTTCTGTATTGCAATTTTACTAATTTCAGATGGCTTTGAAAATTAATTTCAAAACTGTTCACTATCTTAGAATGTCTATTATCACATTCAAATTGTCAAAGGCAATTTAAACTTGTTTATTAAAAGGTTATATTTTTACAGAAATTATTTAGGTCATGATTTGAACTTTATTCGATATATAAACTTTTAGTTCTTGGAATTTTTTAATGGAATTTAAAACATACAAAAACACCGTCTGTAGCTACTTATTTATGTAACATGCGTATACCCCGAGTGTGAATCTTGATGGAAGTTAACGGCAAAAGTAGCCACATTTTATGCGAATTGATCTCGAGGAAAACCACAGAATGTTTTCCAAGCGTGCGTTTTTAAATTTTACGATGACACGTTTTACTTATTATCTAAAGAACTTTCCAGTGTAGGGGAGACCGGGGCTAGTTGTAACAGGGGTAAGAAGTAACACTCAATTTTCACAGTATATATGACTTTATGACTTCAAGTATTCGACTATTTTTTATCTTTAGAACCACGAGAATAGATAAAAACTACCAGTAGGCTACCAGAAAGCATAATAATATATTTTTTGTAAATGCGCCAGTTTTGACAGGTAAACAAGGAAAAATGAAATTCGTAAACTTTGATTTTTCAATACATAATATTATTTTATTATCTCTATTTTAAGCATAGATATTCTAAATATATCTGTCTTTACTATGCTTTATTAAATTTTACTGAAAATAACAAAATAATATTAAAAAATACAATTAACCTAACCTTCGTGCTTTGGGGCAGGTTGTAACAGTTTCTTGGGGTTAGTTGTAACATGCTTCGCGAGCATTATGTTTATATTTGTGTAACTACCAGGTAAGATTGCATGAAATAATGTTAATATTTTTAATTTATTTCAATTCCTAATTGTGAATTTATAATAAAAAGAATGTAATAAAGAAAAAATTCAATTAAATTTAATACTTTTTCTCACAGCTCCTTCTATGTGTCAAACATAACCTTAAATATAATTAAAAATAAAGAGTTCTAACTTTTAAAACTCGCTACGGAAAAGTGTGAACATCAACATCGGAAAAATATTGCTTACAGCTACATTGCAACTTAATATAAGGACTTTAATTATTAATTTTTATAATTGAAACAGTTAAAAACATTTTAAAATTTTTTTTTGTTTTCTTATCTAAGTTGAAATTAGTGATTTCGATGTTAAATAATAAAATAAACATAATTCCAAGATTTTCATTTACAAATTTGCCATAAACAGATAAGAAATAGTTAAAAAATTAAGATTTGATGAGAAATAAAAAATCACTGATTTGACAGTTTTAATTTTATGATTTATTATTATTAATTGGCAAGTTGAAAGACGGTAAAGTGTTTTAATACAGTAAGATGTTGTAAAAAACTTATTGGGATACTTATTTTTCGAGAACAATAATAGAATTGTATGATTTTATTATTGTTACTATGTGCCCCATTGCTGTTACAACTAGCCCCAGCGCGGGGCAAGTTGTAACAGTCAATTTTTTTTTAAAAAACATTAATTGTAAGAAAAAGGTGTACTTTTGGATATTTTTTTTGCTCTGATTTGCTGTATGAATAATTGCTTTATCGATAAAAGCAATAATAGTTACAAAATACTTGATACATTTCACAATATATACATTTTTCTGAAAATTGTTACAACTAGCCCCGGCCTCCCCTATTGCATAGGGGAAAGTGCCTTGTAGTGAATCAACTATTTCAATAATAATATTAAGATAATTTTTGTGTTCTTTAGTAATAAGTAAATTTTTGTATTATTGATAGTTCTACTAATAAAACGCCCTAACCGAAAAACAAAGCAACGGATAAATTTTAAATATTCATTATAAAAAACAAATATCACATTGTGTCGACAAAAAAAATATTATATTTAAGCAGACTTGCCATCTCGAAATATCTATTTTCACATCAACACTGACAACTGTGATACATATAATAATGTTCTTTTTAAAATAGGTTTCTAAACCTACATTTTTTTAAAAAGAAATTTTAATAATAATTATATTAAAGATTATTATTTTTAACAATACTGATACTTTATAAGATATTTACATGTAGTAATTTCTTTGTATAGATATTTTTTTAAAAACCATTTTGTCAAATTATTTTAATGTTGTTATTAATGAATAAAAATAGTTTTTTCTTGGAAAAAACTACATAAACCATAATAGTTTTTTTAACAGGAAAAACTACATAACCTGCAACTATAAAATATTTAAAATCTGAAAGAGATAAAAGCATTAAAGAATTGTTTTGAAACTTTTTTTTAAATTAAACTTGCTTATTTACATTGTTGTGATTAAATTAAATAATAATTACTTGAACATATGTTGAACATGTTGTGTTTTTTTAAGCTAAAAAGTATCACGGAACAAAAGAGAACTAATAAACTATATTTCAGGCATGATTGATAATCTAGGTATCTATATGAGAAGTAAAATTCAAAAAGAAAAATTCTTAAGATTCTATATTATTCAATATTATATGACACACAAATTGTTTTTTACAAAATATAGTATAATGATAAAATTAATGAATTACTATATCTTTGAATTTCATATTAACGAATTATAAATATTACTTAAATTATCAATATCAGTTCTAAAATCTACATGTTTTAAAAGATTTTTTTTAATATAAACCTATCTCTCTAAATCTGAATTAGAGGTTTTCTACTAATGAATTAGCGAAAAGTGAGCTACTATTAAAATAGTAAGAATTTTACTAATTTTTAGTAGAAAACTACTAAGAATTAGTAGAAAACTACTAATTTTGTAGTAGAAAACTACTAATTAAATTAGTAAAAAAATCTACTTTTTAAAAAGTAAAGTTTTACTATTTCAATTAGAAGTTTTCTACTAAGAATTAGTAGTTTTTTACTAAGAATTAGTAGTTTTCTACTATATGAATTAGAGAAAAATGAGCCATGAATTTGACTAATTCATAGTAGAAAACTACTAATTCTTAGTAGAAAACTACTAATTCAGATTTAGAGAGTATTTAATATTTCTTCTTTTAAACTTATTAGGTTCTGTATTTAGGATTCGAAAGTTTTCCATATTAATTATGTTTTCAAATGAAAAAAACTTGAAAAATTAAAATCTTTTAAAAAACAATTTAATAAAAAGAAATCATATTCTTGAATATGTGAAAGAACTATATATCTTCTAGGTTCTTCATCATTATTTAAAACAACAGAATCATTTGTTTTATTTCTAATTTTTTGATAACTTTTTCTATTTTATGTGTTAATAAATCTAAAGGATAAACATTATTTAAAACAGTTTCTTTTTCAATAAGTAGATTTTGTTTATGATGTTTCGGATGTAAAAGAATAGTGGCTCTATTAAGTTAAAGAATTAAATATCCTATATATGATATTATATTTCCAGAACGTTTTTTCTCTGTTGCATCAAAAACAATTTTTTCTTTGGTTTACTTCATAACTCACATGTTATAAAATTTTAAATGTAGTTTTTAAAATTATTGATTTTAAATATTAAGCAATTTTCCACCCCAGTTTTACTTTAACCAAGAGAAAGCAATTTGTGCAATTCTTCAAAAGACACTAATGAAAGAAAATCTCCATTAGAATCATTTCCAATTACGTGACAACTGCAAATTACAATACCGTTTAATTTAGATTTAATTAAGATCGCAGGCAACCGGGAGCATTGAAACGCTCGTTTGTTAATGACGGGTTGACGCGCGTAAAAGTCTGGGTGACCGCTTCGAGAAGAGAATTAACACTAATTTAATTTCCTTTGAAAAATCGTATCTTCGGTCTGCTGAATTTTAAGATGCTTCCGTATTGCAGTAGCGGTGTAACGATATGTGCTATTACTGCTAGATATCGTTCGCACGTGCATCGCGTCCGCGCTTGTTTTCCGCGTTTCTGCTCACTTTACGAATGCCGCTTCAAGATCGGCAAGGCAACGACCTGCATAAAATGATCAAACAGTTTAGGAAAAAGGACTCAAGCTTATGCCAGAGAAGATGACAAGATTCGTGAATATTAAAATTACAGAATTATACTCGAAAGAAGACAATTTCTTTCGATTCTGAAACGGTTTTAAAAAAGTTATGTCTTATATATAGATGGAGCGATGATAGCATCCTATGAAGACCGTGCACATTGTATTTAATTATTAGAAAAATTAATTTAAAATCAGGCCCGAATATTCTTTTAGTGTGGGTAAAATAACAATAAATGTTTAATTTTATATTGATCCTGATTAAACATCTGATGATTTTTAAATTTATGGATTTGAACAAATTCCAATTAAAAAAAAAATTAGGTTTAGCTATTGATCCTTTAATATTATTATAAAAATAAAGTTACACATTTGCATAATTGAAATAAAAAAGTTAGATATTAAAGATAAGAATATAAGTGTCAAAATAAATAAATAACTAAAAAGAGCGTCACCAAATATATTCAAACTCCAATAGCTATAAGAGATCAAAATAATCAGCTTAGAAACTTCCAGTTTTAAAGCATCTTCCTACAGACACTTAAGAACTTCATAAGAAATATTGTGTAATTCTTTTTTATTACTTTTATTATGTTATTATATTCAAAGGGTTTCCCGACGAAAGACTAAAGTTATTTTAACTTTAATAAATACGAACAAAAAATAAAACCGTTTCACAAATGATTACATTTTAATTTTTGTAAGTATTTTGTACACTGAGAACAAAAATTTGTATGAATCAAAAACAAAACTAAACACAAAATTTTTTTATTTTAAACTTAAAATATGTTCCACGATAGTTTAATTTTTTGTTTCTTGCTTTTGTATAAAGTATTCTTTATAGTTTGAGATAACCTCAAATGTTAATTAAAAACTTGTGAAAACCCGAAGAAAGTTACACTTTTCATTAACTGCACACAATATTGTGGAAATGTAGAACTTTGAATTTGTATAATTTACAAGGGAAATGTAAAAAAAAACTGTATTTTTAGAAACTCACACTTGTGAACAAAAGTCTCAATCACTTCAGATACACCACAATTTTTCAATAAAAAAAATATATTTCTTTCAAGTATAAATATACTTTAAACACAAGTATAGTTTAATTTTAACAAAATTTAGTTTGGAATCAAACAAATAGAAAATTATTTTCAAACATAAAATATATTGCAATCAAAACGTCAGATATTTCTGATACATTGAAATTAAACTTCATAACATTACTCATTCAATCAAAATTATTCAAACAAATACTTATATTTAAATCAACAAAATATTTTTTGCAGTGTAACAAAAAATTTCAATATTACGTTTATCTTAAAATAGCCATTGAAATTATTTTATACCATCTTGTTAGATTTACAGTTATCATCAGATATGATTTAACATTTTAACACGTTACTCCTATAGAAATATGTTAAAGTATATATGACGATCAGTGTACTTCACTTGCATTAAATCAAAATTGAAGTGCAAGTACAATAAAAATGTGATCCATGTGTCGACTTAAAGTTGGCATGAGCTAAAGTGTACAAACTTTTCATCAAATTGACCTATTTTTTATTATGTTTTACTCAAAGCGATTCTAAATAAAAGCTCCCTTTGACAAAACTACAAAGACTTTTTGACACAAAATTTACCATGCATAATGTTATATTGTTCAAACTTTAGTAAATAGTTCTAGAATTTTTCCGCTTCGCTTATTCGACGTCAAAGTTGGACATTAAAGATAAAAAAGGATGATTTTGATAAGGTGTTTTGATTATTTCTAAAACGTATGCCGAGTTATAATTTTATATTCTGGTGAACGGAAAGTTAGTTTTAGAGTTATTTTTCTAGGCACTTTTTCTAGAGGATCCTTAAAAATTAATTTGTGTAGTTGTTTCTGAAGTTGTATCCCGTGTGGAAAAGTTCCCAGTATTTCCCAGTTTCTAAGTGGGCGCCAGTTGGAGCCCACCTGGGGTAGGTGGGACAAGTGGGCGCCAGTTGGGCCCCACTTGGCTTTTCCACACGGGATGTTGTACTCTTGCGCAGTAAGAATAGATGGCAATTTTGTTGTCAATACTGGCAATGTATTTCTCTTCTTCTTCTTCTTCTTCTTCTTCTAATATGTGGCCAAGAGTACAGCCAATTCCAATTCGTATAAATTCAGTTCACAAAAAAAACCACAAAATTTAATTCAATATAATTCAAATCACAGTAATTCAAAGTTAAAATGAAGCACGTGACCAAATCAAGATCCTATAGTTTTATCAGTATTGACACCGTTGTAATGTGTCAAAGGTACTGTACTTGTTAAAAACATCTATTCAATCTATCTTTTTTTGTGTTATATTATTTATCTTATTTGCACTCTGAAGCCCGTTTAACAATCCGTTCATTAAAAGGTAGGGTTGTATCTATCTCGGAAGATCAGTTGCTCGTGTGATAGAAAAAGAATAGGTTTAGTTTTTTTAATTTCTCGGAAAAGCGACCTAACTTTGTATCCAGTATAATTTTGTAATTTAATAATGTCTGAGTTTTCAGATTCGGATCCGAAGATTCAGTAATACTTTGATTATTTTGTAAAGGAGCTCATTCATTTATTTTAATTAAATAAAATGAAATTATTTTGGTCTTTCAATTTATATGAAATTTGTCATAGGAAATTCATTGTTATTAGATATTTAATTCTGTACATATCCGACAACACGGACAAAAGTATTCATTTTAAGACTTTCTAGTTTGTATCAAATCATAAATTTTGTCTTATTATAAACAAAACTTATTTTCACTGACTTTATTGCAAAAAATAATTGAAATAAAAATTTATCTTTTCTCAATTGCAATTCGAATACAATTGGAATTTTTAAACTGAACTTTTTTAAATTAAGTAAAACGCTTGCTTGTATACAGTATTTAATTTTAGTATAATAGAAGAAATTATTCATTTTTGAAAATTATATTTCAGCCAACTTTCGTTAGAATCAAATTTTACGCTTAATCTTTGGTAAGTGAATTTTGTTTTTCTACGTCAATTTTAATTGGCGCCGAATCCTCTTAATATTGACTTTAATCAGTTCACCTGTTTTAAAGACATGTTTTACCTTATCTGAATATATTAATCAAATACCTCAATAGATACAAACAAATGAAGATAACCTACATATCAAAAATCGCTTAATAATAAATTTCAATCGTGTTTCTCCGACGATGTATTAAACTGAAAAGTGAATGAGAAGGACGAATAAAGAAATATGATGCATTCCAAGCAGAGGAGCCCCGGGGCTTCTTTATCAGCGGCAAGATCTCGAAAACCGTAAACCTAACGACTGAAATTAACCTTGAAATTTCATTGGTACTCGGCAGCTGTTATCGTAGGCTACCTCGATTTATGAATTATGACTTAATCCAGTGTTACAAGCGTAAAAAATCTTAAGTGTCAGGTAATTATCCCCCACGTGCTCATTGACGGTCGGCAAAGGACAGCCTTAATGTAAAAGCCGTGTAAAAGGTGGGTTAAGCGAAATGTGCTATGTTCGATATCAATCTATATGATCATGTCGTAGAGGTCATTTTACAGTGAATAGAAGAGAAAATGCTCGCCTTGGCGGACCAAGTCTTAGAGTTTTGCGTCGCTTGGAGGATGGCCCCAGGAACAGAAAGGAAACGAGGAAAAGAAGAAGTTTTTAAGTTAAGTTCCTGAGATGCAGGAAGACAAGAAAGGAGATAAAGTGAGAGAGATAAAGACAAAGAAGGAGGTGGAGTATCGCGAAACGATACCGGCAATCAGAGGCGAGCTTCTTAGTTAGGATATATTGCGAATAACGACCATTATTTATCCAATGCGATTTACGCCAGGTCGTATTATCTCTGTAATTCATACCTACTCTGAAAGTCTGCCGCGGTGCATTAAATTCACTCGGATATTAATAGAAAGTATCTTGTGGAATTTCATTACGACGCGCGAACAAATTATTATAGTCTCCTGCCTGGCGTGTGAATATCTGAAATCTTGCCAGCTTGCAGCGAGGAATTAGCTAAGTATCTCCAATTCGACAAACTACAGCTGCTTATGCAGCAAGTACTGACAACTATATGATGATATTAGCGTCCATCAGGAGCTGGTACCGGAGCCGAAAGGGAAGGTCCGAGAGAGAAAGAGAAGCTCCCAGAGAGAAAGATATAGGGTATATATATATGTGTGTGTGTGCTTCAGTGAGAGGTGGAGATATTGGTGAGGCGCCTGGCTGTGGCGCCAGATCTAGAATTAGCATACGCCACCAGCAAACTCGTAGGTAATCCGGCTTGATGACAAACCACAGACAGGGAGAGCCCGCGGGCTAGTTTCGATTACCAACTGACGGATCCAGAAACAATTTAGCTGTGTGCGATACTGGATCGAAGTTCCGAAGGCTATACAATTGCGCGTTAAGATGTGGGTGTGAAGTTCGGTATGCATTCTACGCCACGGGGTCTAAAGGAGAATGCATATGGGGAATGGTTAGGGCATCATTATATGCGTGCCATACAGTATGCGTGTAGTAACTATTCCTGGTGATCGTCGGCGGAACGACCGATGAAGATTCCGTGCGAAATATTGCACGGTGCTACATATTTTACGACTTGGTATTCATCTCTTTATTCTGTCGGTTGGATGTACCTCTGTTAATTGTTTATTTAGTTAGCAAGCAGAAAATTGTAAATCGGTTCGCATACCTTTGATGTTCAAGATGCTCGCCAATCTTCTTCCTAATGAAAGTGACTTCGAGACTACCGAAACGAAAGCGAATATTCTAGACCTTTGGTTTTTTAAACAGTTCAAGCACGCAAATGCAGCTGGCAATTATGACTGCTTTAACTCATCAATTTTTACTTCCTCCGATAATTTAGGTTAAAGAAAAATCTCCTGGCTTTTTAATTTATCAACTTTTAATTTCTAAAGAGCTTCACTTTCTTTTCAATTTTAAGGATGAAGACAGAAAAGTTTGCCTGCTTCTTCTTAAAATAAAATATGCAAATAGAGGTTTTTCTGAAAACTGTTAAGGCCAGGTTACTCTGAACAATTTTAAAAAAAATCAAAAATTTTTTTTTTCATAAATTGCTACTGTATACTTGTAGAAATAGTATAGAATTAGTCCCGAAGGTCAGCAAGACCGAGAAGCAGGTATAAAAGAGTGGGGAGCAAGGCACTTTGTTGATAGGGCCAAAAACAGACGTGTTGATCGAGCTGAGCTAGAAGCTACTGAAGCGTCTAAGGACCACAGAACTGCTTTAAGAAATGCAAGAATTCTTCAGAATGATGCTTACGAAAACCACGTTTTTTCGCATGGATGACACTCTCATTTCAAAACTATTGCACTTATCGATATGAACCAAACGGCATTTTACTCTTTAGATGTCTGACTATGGCCTCAAGCAGAACCAGAAATATTCATTATTATTTAAAAAAAGTTATAAACAATTAAAAGTGGAAAAAAAGGTTGAAAAAATTCAAAAGTCCGACATTTTGTTTTTTTTCATTGAAAATGTTTCATTCTGCTTGAGGCCATAGCCAATTCGATACAGAACATGAAATTGTTTTGTTTTTTGCTTTCAGATTTTGCTTTTCAAAGAAATTATGTCATCCATCTACGAAGTAGAGAACTTTCAGCAGCCATTTTCAAGACCGACATTTGGAAAAAAAATTTTTTTAAGTAACTTCATGTAGGTACTATCATATGTAAAAAAACTTATTACTTAACATTTTTTGTATTATAAATAAAATGTATTGAAAAAAAACATGTTTTTCAGAGTAAGCTGGCCTTAACGTTAATGAAAACAAATCCCTTATGAAAATTTATGACATGTATGTTATTTTTTCTGTCTTTTTCTTCTATCATTTTTCTTCATCAACAGCAGTGCAAAAACTGGTGTTTTATTTTAAGACATTTTTATTTTATATTTGTATTTTATATTTTTATGGGGTCATTTTTAAGACATTTTTAGGTCTCTTATTGCAAGATGTCTTATTGCCTAAAACACTATGAGCGTCTTAAATAAAATTTAGTATATTAAAATAAGATACTTTCTCCCTCTACGTTTAATGTCTTAGAATCAAAGCCGAAAAACTTCTACATTGTTAACATTTCTTTGAATAATCGATAAATACTCTACGACTTTATACGAATAATATTGTTAAAATTTTTGAACGTTGTTGGACTCATATATTGAATCTTTATGTGCTTCAAATCGCTAGATAAAATTATAAATTTTACCATCTGAATAAAATAATAAAAATATCGTTTGGACTGGCCGGGATTTAGGGGGGGGGGGAGGGCAAGCACGCGCCCCCCTTCACCAACTTCAGGGGGGCGCCAAAATGGTCACTGAGTGAAGCAAAAAAAAAGGTTATTGACAAAAAATTTAAAAAGAAAAAGACGCTAAATGGCATTTATGCCCCACCTAAAAAAATTTCTAGATTTGGGCCTGCGTTTGGGCTACAACAATTAATTAATTTTTAGGATTCCGGACCGTAAAATGGAACCCTATTAAAATCACTATACTCTGTTCCACGAGAGAATAACCTCATAAAATGACGATTTTTCGTGTAGTTTGCGCAGAAAATCATTAAAGTGAAAGTGTTGGCGTGGTTTTAAAATTGTACATCCCTTTTCCTAAAAAAAATAGTTTGACCAATCCTTCTTCACGTTTTTAATCCTCAACACATGTTGGTTGAGCTCAATAGGGCTCCAAGTGAGGACCAATTTTTATGAAGGTACAAATTAAAAGTAATATTCAGTGCAATAAAATATTAAAAAATTGTTAATATTACAATAAATAAATTTTTAACAATATATTTGAAATCTACGAATTTTTACGGTTCTATTAATATGTAATTCTTTCGCTAAATATTAAATCTGAAAGATTTACATATTGTATTTACAGAAAGTATTATTTTTAATTTTCATGTTTAGAAACAAAATGATGTTAGTTGTAATATTAAAAAATATTTAATTTTTTATTATACCCTTAAAACGTACTTTATTGGTACCCTTATAAACTTGGGTCACCAGAACGAATTTCTGTCGGAATGAATATAAAAGTAGGAGTAGCGAAAGCAGGCAGAATTCTGATTGGTTCAAATAATTTAAGGAAACAACATGTGCAAATTTTTCCCGTCCTTCAAGAAAAAAAAAGCTGCGCGGAAAAAGTTATTCTCTCGTGGAACAGAGTATAGGTATGTCCGTTTTCGCACCCCCGTAACTTCCAAACTATATATGATAGAAACCTTAAATTTGGTACAATTAATTGGTAAAAGTTTTTGACTTAGGGAACTGATATTTTGCACGCTTATGTAGTTTGACGTGTAGATTACAGGAAAAATATATAGAAGTTTAGTAAAGTTCATCTTCATAGACTTTACTAACCAAAATTAGTGATTTTTTAAAAAAAAATTTCAAAAATAAATCGTTAATTCGTGATTTCTTAAAAAAAAATTTAAAAATGACCCTTGACCCCCCAGCTGCAAAAGTTTTGGCTTATAGGGCTAGAAATTGGTACCAAGATAATTTTATTTATTGTATAATAAAAATTATTTCTTTAAAAACGTTTCCTAGTGAAAAATTTCAAATGTCTATAGCTCATATAGTTGAAAAAAATTCGGAAAGTGCGGATCGGTTCGGTTTTAGTATACGTGTGTAACTCGTACTTGCCCGATTTTTTAAATTAGGTACTCTTCTAAATTACGAATTATTATTTGAACAAGTAATTCCTATTCTAGTAAAATTTCTTGCTGTAATATATCGAATCTTATTTAAACTGTGATAAATCGAATTGTAAAAAAGACTTCCGAGGTTTTAATTCAAAATTAAGGTTGGAATGTTTGGCTTTGAAACTAAATCCAGAGCATTTAATTTGAAAATAACGTGGAGTTTAAACTTTCACCTGATTAAATAGAATTTAGCTTGTTGATTCAGTTTGTTACTTATCAACTATTTTAAAACAATTTAACATGAAAATAAAATTTTTTTTTTAATTAATTAATTAAAAACTTTATTGAATATAGAAGAAAGTTTTCATGTAATTTATACATTGTGCAATATAACAAGAATGAATAATTGTATAGTGCATTCTACAACGAAAATTATTTTTAAACCAAAATATTGAATAACTTGTGAATGAAATGAACAATTTAATCAACGAATTTCTCATTAAAAACGTTCCATAAAACTTTTTCTCCAGCGATGTTAAACACTTTTTTCAAAAATTTGGAGATAAAAATTGGAAAAATGTAGTTATAGTTACAAGTAGTTATTCAGTCGTCCAATTTATGCTAAAGAGTTCTAAAATTTGTCATTATTAAGTTAGTAAGATAAGTAATTAAGATTTTAATTAATTAAAAAAGAATAATGTAAAGCAACACCACTTCATTTTCTCTATAAGTATTAATGGATCGTAAGATAACATCAAAGTATATGTTTATAAAAAATATAATATTACCATCAAACACATTTAAAAAATGACCAGTAATATCATAAATTCTTAATGTGCTTCAAATGACCAGTTTGCGGTAGAAAATATATTTCTCAACAAGTGCACAAAAAGTTTTAACGGCATCAATAAACGTCACATCGGACATTGGATATATTTTACACTAGAAAATTAATTATATGCAGGGTCTGAATGCTAATCCGAATAATTATATTTATAAATGAAATTACACGTTTTTTATTATACAGACAATTAATTACACATTACAGATGACGTTTTCTTCAAAAACCAAAATACGAAATTCTAAATTTATTAACAACATAAAATAGTTTCACACCTCTACATGGTATTAAAGAAGAATTTTGATAAATCTCAAAAAAGAAACAGAGTTTAATTAATGTAACTCATTAAGAACACTAACTAATCAAGTGTAGCTTGTTAGTTAACTAAGTATTAAAATTTTTTTATATTAATATATAATGCAAGTAATAAGCATGAAAACGTATTATACAAATGGACAAAAATATTAAACTGACTTTAGAATATTGTAAGATTAGTACCATGATGTTATAAGTTGCTACAGCGCTTTATCAACTGTGCAATTTGTATGCCTATCGGTTGCACATGAGCATATAATGCAATGCAATTCATGTATTTATGATCGCATGCAAGGATCGTTTGAAGAAGCTCTGCAGGATTATATTAAAGCCGCATCTTCTTGCTCGGCTCACTATTTTCTATACGACCACCAACATTATCTCGTGGAAAAGAGCTGCAGAATAAGGGCGCGCATTCATCTATAATCTGACTTCATTACCAGCATATGCCGACAAACTGGGTCGTCATAACGCGAAGGGTGTAATGCGCTTTCCTCTGAAGGAAAGAGAGTAACGGTTTTGACGCCTCTTCTAAAAATCTCTTCGCATATATTTGACGCGCATCTATTTTTCATCCTTCCAACCAATTTATTTCAAAATTGACAAGAAAACGGCTCAAAAATACTATCATATTCTCGGATAATAGCAGTGGTGTTAAAATTCTCCGTAAGAAAATTTATTCCCGAGATTTTACTAAAAGCTTAGGTGCAAATCTGTGCAGAAAAATCTTATTTTATTTTTTCAACAATTTTTATCATGTATAATAATAATAATAATAATAACTAACGACCTATTCTTGTACTTACTGATTTGCATATTCGCAACCTGAAGTTAGCCACAATGCTTCTTATTGTTGTTTCGAATGGGTTTTGCAATGTTACAATAATCTCTTTTTAGTTACTGAAGATGAGTCAAAAACTTATCTCTCAAAATCTGAATTAGTGAAAAACTACTAATGAACTGATGAAAAGTAGTCCATAAAATTAAGAGCATGTGATGAATTATGACGTCACTGGTATAGGCAAAATTTGTCCGTAACTTTTCTCTTAAAATATTAAATATTTTGTCGTGAAACTTGGTAGAATTAATTAAACTGACATTAGGAAGGTCTCTCAGACCCGAGT
Source organism: Ganaspis brasiliensis (assembly GCA_037103525.1). Taxonomy (NCBI): domain Eukaryota; kingdom Metazoa; phylum Arthropoda; class Insecta; order Hymenoptera; family Figitidae; genus Ganaspis; species Ganaspis brasiliensis. The sequence goes on along the minus strand of JAZKLR010000145.1, from coordinate 4,413,935 downwards.
TTGTTTGAATTTTGGCCCAAAATTAATTTTGGCAACTTTTCGAAAAACTGCAATATTTTTTTAAAATAAATTTTGAGCCAAAATTCAAACAAACTTGAATCTGAGAGATCTCTCTAATGATATTTTAAGTAATTCTACCAAGTTTCATGACAAAAAATTCAATATTTTAAGAGAAAAGTTACGGACAAATTTTGCCTATACAAGTGACGTCATACTCCATCATATGTCCTTAACTGGTAAAAATTTCTGCTAAGAACTAGTGAAATATTACTAATTTTTAGTGAAAAAACTACAAATTGATAATAAAAAATACTAATTCACATTTGTAAAAGTTATTAATAAGAATTAGTACTTTTTACCATCAATTTGTAGTTTTCTTTAATAAAAATGAGTAATATTTAACTAGTTCTTAGTAGAAATTTTTACTAATCTATTTTCTGGACGACTTCTCGTTATTTCATTTTTCACTACTTCAGATTTAGAGAGTAATTTCGTGACAAATACTAAGATCAAATTAATCCAAGGCAAATAAAAATTAGTCACTTCTATTTTTCTGTTTTAAATTTCTGACTGTTTAAACAAATTATTAAAAAATTAAGTTTTTAGAAACCTTTTTATGCCTACCAATTCTATGAAAAAAATGAAGGTTTGGTACCGATAATTTTTTTGTATCAGCTGTACTTTTTTCATGATATTGTTATAAACAAATAATACCTAATTTGTTTACGAACAGAATATCACTAGTATAAAAAAAAATACATACCAAATCTTCAACATTTTGGAGATAGTACCGAAAAAGACGTACCTCCTATTTTTGAAACTTATTTTAACGTATTAATTACGTCAATCTCATTAAATAAATAAATAAATAATTACGAATATAATTGTAAAAATTGGCACAAATTTAATTATCATGGTGAGAATAATAAAGAAAAAAACCCGTAAAACTTAAGTTTTTTGCAATTATCTTTGACAAAATTGTTTTTTACAGAAGTTGTAGGTTTTTTAAAATACATGTTTTATGTTGAATGTATGTTTTTAATATCTTCAATAGATATCGAGAAAATCGATAGTGAAGTTGCTCCAATACGTTACAAAACTGCACCCTCCTTTGAAAATTTAAAAAATCAAATTTTTCAAGTCTGTTGTTTCTTCTTTCGGTTGGTATTACCTAAAACCCGTTTAGCCTAAAAACATATCGCCTAAATAGTGCATTCAGCCTTACTATTTACAGGAGATTATATAGGGTTATTTTGACAAAAATCACGTAACATGTTTCATCACACCAAAACAGACGATTTATTTGTTGACAAAAATCAGTTTTTAATTTTTTGATTTTAATTTCTATGCGGGGCAAGTTACCCCCCGCATAGAAATGACCCCCGGCGGATCATCCTGAAACGGGATATTAGTTGACAAAAATCAGTTTTAATTGTTTGATTTTAATTTTTATGCGGAAGTTCGGACAGCTAATAAATATTACCTTTACATAAAGTACACGGAAAAAAATAATTTTTCGAATATTACAAAACTTTTTTCTACTCTTGGATAAAGCCATTTACAAAACTCAGTCTTGAATAATATGCAGAACAGTTTAGTAAAATGTTGTAAACTTTCAGCACAAGTTACGGAAATCTTTACAGTACCTGCAAATAATTTTGCACTTTGTGCTGAAATTTCAGGATATTTTACAAAACTGTTCTGTACATAACCCGAAACTGAGTTTTGTAATTGGCTTTATCCAAGAGTACAAAAAAGTTTTGTAAGACTCGAGAAATTATTTTTTTCCGTGCAGAGGTCAGCTGACCAGCGTCAGCCAATCAGCTTGCGACGTCATTTACTTTACGGCCTAGGCCGAGAAATGAGTTCTTAAAGGTTCCCGAACAATCTAATAAATCTAACTTTTGATGTAAGTGTGATAAAAAATACGTAACGTAAAATACGTTACGCAGTGGGAGGGGGATCAAAATAGATCCATAAAAGCGTTACGTATTTTTTTCATAGCCTAACAATTGAAAAATATACACAAAGAGATAGGGGTAACCAAAGATGGGTAACTTTATTTTATTTGACTATGAATCCAATGTTTAATTTGATCCCAGTATGTTTAGTTTCATATTGATATTTAATGGGTTAAGAATGCAATGTTGAAATAGAAGATTTAGTGGGGCAAATAATAAATTGAATTTTCTGTCTTCCTCGTGTAGAATCCTTTTAAATATTTTCCGTTTTCGAACAGTGCAAAAGAAAATGTGAAAAACAGTGTTATATACAACCGTAGTAGTTGTTCCATGAGTACAGTTACGAGAACAGTCGCTGGACAATAAATCACCAGGAAAGTGGACGAAAGAGCAAGAGCCAAGCAAGGAACGATCGGGAGCACTTAGCGATATAAATAACGCAGAGCGACCTGTATGTCGTCGATTGTCGAACTTCCGCCGTAAAATGGTGATAGGGGCTTGCTACGGTGGTTGGACTTTTGAGACCTCTTATACGCTTAGTTTAAAAACAATATAGTTTCTCAGAAAATCACAGAGAAACATGAGTTTCGGTTCCAAGTACATAGTAGTTTCGACATTTCTTTTTACAAAATGTAATTACCCCTTACATTACCCTTACATTATAATACTTAGCGCCTGTATAAATCATGAACTCTGTAAAAATATTAAAGGACAATTTGATTCAATTTAGTTTATTGATTACGTGTTCACATTATTCTGTATATTCAATTTATATGTAACAATTATATATATATCATCATTATTTTGTATTATTAATAAACTATTGTTTCTTTCTTTTGAAAATACTATTTAGCATGAAAGTGTCTTCGACTCTATAGTTTCACGTTGCACATTCGACGCAACGTCTGTTTATATTATATGGTCCACTTAAGAAACTGCGTTCTGCGTGTCCACTTAAAGAACTTATCAAATACCGAGAAACTCCTAAGGAGAAAGAAAACCTACGAAATTGTTTATTGTATCCCTTCCATGTTCAAAATGTCATACAGTATGTGATACAACCATAGTGAAAACACTTCCCTAAAATTCGTCGTGGAATCAACATCGATTTGTATTTTGTTCTTCTATCCAATAAAAGAAAACTATTTTATTTCAATTTAAACGTTATTACTTTTCTGTCGGCTTAAAAATCGACAGGAAGACACCCCAGTGTCACTTTTATACAGCGCCTATTTAATAAGTGTTAGATTCTTAACCTATTAACGCCAGAAATCACAAAAATCATAGCTTTACTTTGAAATACCAACAGAAATAAGAAAATATTTGGTAAAATATGAAAATAGCATTTCTTAACGTTTTTGGGGTCGCTTTACAAGATTCCAGGTTCAGATTTCAATTTTATCCATGTGCAAATCCAATATGCCGGTCAATAAGAAAAATTGACAACTTTTATTTTTTTAATGAATGTTTTTTACCGAAAACATGTTTTTAATGTGTTTTAATGTCACAAAATAGCATGTAAGTTATATATTAAAATTGATGAAACCTGGTACATATGGGTTTTTTGGGTCGCAGATTACGAATTTGTTAATAATTTTTCAAAATTCAAAATTTTGAAAAAAGTGCAAAAAAATTGCTTAAATCTTTATAAAAATTGTTTTTTAAATGTTTGTGGGTTCAACTATTTTCGTAATTCGTATTTTAAAAAAACTGGCGGATATTGAAGCCGCTATTTAAAATTTTTAAAATTTATGAATAGATTCGTAATCAGTGACCCCGAAAACCCCCATGTTTTAAGTTTCATAAATAGCAAAAGTTTTGCATTTTCGTCTTCTATATTTGATCCGCCATTTTGAACTTTGAAAAATTATTAAGAGATTCATAATCTGCGACCCAAAATAACCAATTTCATTAATTTTAATATACAACTTAAAGATTGGTTCAACAGATATTCATTTTTCAATTTTTTTTAACAATAATCTTCCAACAGTTTGTGTCATTTTATGATACTTTATTACGCATTAGAAAAATGTTTTCGGTAAGAAACATTGATTTAAAAAAAGTTGTCGATTTTTCGTTACTTTTTTGCAAAAAAGCCGCCATATTGGTTTTATTTATTTATTTATTAAATCATATAGTTAAAAAGAATATCTGACACCGGAATCTAGTAGAGCGACCCCAAAAAGGTAAAGAAATGCTAATTCCCATACTTTATAAAAAATGTTGCTACTTGTAGTACTAGTCCAAACTACGATTTTTGTGATTCATGCGTTAATGGGTTAAAATAAATATTCTTTAGATTGAAATATAGTTTCTTCAGCGATGAAATAAATAGACATTAGACAAACATTAAAAAAGTTT